>CAKXYN010000093.1:4800000-6085389 GCA_935064755.1 Tragelaphus eurycerus | reverse complement strand
AGCTGGTATTAGAAAAGGCAGAGGGACCAGAGATCAAATTGCCAACATCCACTGGATCATGGAAAAAGCAAGAGAGTTCCAGAAAAACATCTATGTCTGCTTTATTGACTATGCCAAAGCCTTTGACTATGTGGGTCACAATAAACTGTGGAAAATTCTTCAAGAGATGGGAATACCAGACCACCTGACTTGCCTCTTGAGAAACCTGTATGCAGGTCAGGAAGCAACAGTTAGAACTGGACATGTAAAAACAGACTGGTTCCAAATAGGAAAAGGAGTACATCAAGGCTGTATATTATCACCCTGCTTATTTAACTTATATGACATCATGAGAAACTCTGGGCTGGAAGAAGCACAAGCTGGAATCAAGATTGCTGGGAGAAATATCAATAACCTCAGATATGCAGATGACACCACCCTTATGGCAGGAAGTGAAAAGGAACTAAAAAGCCTCTTGATGAAAGTGAAAGTGGAGAGTGAAAAAGTTGGCCCAAAGCTCAACATTCAGAAAACAAAGATCATGGCATCTGGTCCCGTCACTACATGGCAAATATATGGGGAAACAGTGGAAACAGTGTCAGACTTTATTTTGGGGGGCTCCCAAATCACTGCAGATGGTGACTGCAGCCATGAAATTAAAAGACGCTTACTCCTTGGAAGGAAAGTTATGACCAACCTAGATAGCATATTGAAAAGCAGAGACATTACCTTGCCAACAAAGGTCCATCTAGTCAAGGCTATGGTTTTTCCAGTGGTCATGTATGGATGTGAGAGTTGGACTGTGAAGAAGGCTGAGCGCCAAAGAATTGATGCTTTTGAACTGTGGTGTTGGAGAAGATTCTTGAGAGTCCCTTGGACTGCAAGGAGATCCAACCAGTCCATTCTGAAGGAGATCAGCCCTGGGATTTCTTTGGAAGGAATGATGCTAAAGCTGAAACTCCAGTACTTTGGCCACCTCATGCGAAGAGTTGACTCATTGGAAAAGACTCTGATGCTGGGAGGGATTGGGGGCAGGAGGAGAAGGGGACGACAGAGGATGAGGTGGCTGGATGGCATCACTGACTCGATGGATATGAGTCTCAGTGAACTCTGGGAGTTGGTGATGGACAGGGAGGCCTGGCATGCTGCAATTCATGGGGTCACGAAGAGTTGGACACAACTGAGCGACTGAAGTGAACTGAAAACACAATTTCTCTTTTGTAACCAATTTATTTTACCACAAGCTTCGTCCATGTTGTGACTGTACTTTCTCCTCATTTCAGGCTGAATCTCCCCTTTGTATGCACGTACCACCTTTTGTTCATTCATCTGTGGGTGTGCCCTTGGTTTGCTTCTGCCTCTTAGCTATTGTGAATAATGCTGCTATGAACATGAGTGTGCAAGTATCTCTCTCTGAGGCCATGCTTTCAATTCTTTGGATCGTATGCTAATTCTAGTTTTTATCTTTAAGGAAGCTCCGTACTGTTTTCCAGTGTGGCTGTACCATTTCCTTTCCTATCAACAGTGCACAGGGTTTCAATATTTTCACATCCTCACCAACACTTATTTACATGCACAAGAATGAAACTGTACTTTTCCTGACATCATTTACAAAAATTATCTCAGAATGGATTCAAGACCTAAAGGTAGGACCTAAAAGTATAAAATTCTTAGAAGAAAACAAGGGAAATTCTGCACAATACTGGATTTGACAATAATTTCTTGGACATGATACCAAAAGCATGACAAGACAATATGAATAGAATTCCCAAAGAGCCAATTATGTGCTTTGGCCTTAAGGATAATTACCCATTTTTTAGGGCAGGACTATGATCTTCAGCAATGTTCTACCTGTTCTGAGGATTTTCCTTGAATTTAACTTTTACATGCATCTGAAATCTTATTATTCTGTTGGCATACATCTTTTCTTCTTGGAGGGCATGATACAGAATTCTCCTCTGCTCAGAGAATTAAATACTTCAAAGAGGAAGTTAATACATTCTTACATTATGCTCAAGATGGTACACACAATACAGGCCAAAGAGATCTTGTTGAGTGTCTGACTTAATTTTACACATAAGAAAAGCTGTAGCTCTTGATATGAATGAATGGAATTGAATCTTTATGTTTTGATTATTTTTAATCAATATTTTGCTCTAAAAAGACCATTTCAGGCCATGTGTAAATGGATAAAAATACTGAAATGTTAAGATCTTAACTTTCTCAGAATAAATTGTCAAATATATTATAATCTATCAAGCATTGAATGTCTCTGAAGTTAATTTGATGATTCCAGAGGGTTACTCACAAGAAAAATTATATATATGGAATTTAGAAAGATGGTAACAATAACCCTGTTTACGAGACAGCAAAAGAGACACTTATGTATAGAACAGTCTTATGGACTCTGGGAGAGGGAGAGGGTGGGATGATTTGGGAGAATAGCATTGAAATATGTATAATATCATTTCTGAAACGAGTCGCCAGTCCAGGTACGATGCCTAATAAGGGATGCCTGGGGCTGGTGCACTGGGACGACCCAGAGGGATGGTATGGGGAGGGAGGAGGGAGGAGGGTTCAGGATGGGGAACACATGTATACTTGTGGCAGATTCATTTTGATGAATGGCAAAAGCAATACAATATTGTAAAGTTAAGCAAAATAAAATTTAAAAAATAATAATAAAATAATAATTTTTGAAGCAGCAAAATTTGTATTTTCTTCTTTATATTAAATATTTTAATACTTATAAAGATATTACTTACATCTGAAGATTTCTTTATTTATAGCTATAATGTCATATGAAGGAAAACATACAAATTAATAAACAATACTCATTCTTTAACTATATTAGTTATATACGGTTGCTTTGCCATACGATTTTGGTTTTTATATTATTTTTGTGCTATCAAATCACTTAATAGTTCAAAAGAGTGAGATGAAGAAGTTCAGAGGTTTCCCTGAAGTAATTTAAATTTGAATCTATACAAATCAAGAGATTGTGCTTTCTCACTACAAATGTATTTCCTTAGAACAGGAGGTGTTTCCTTAAAGTTAAGACAACCTGGAAAACAGACTCAGAGATGCAAAGAGGAATTGTTAGTCTTATCTAAGAAACACAAGATTTCACCACTTCAAACAAAAAATAAATTGTTTTATGCATATTTGCATCTCTGTATGTTAATTATCTTCTTAGTCAACCAAAGATCTATCTAATCTGAATGTCAAATACTACTTTCTGGTATTACTGATTGCAGATTGTAAGTCAGATCTTATTGTAAGGTTTTTGGTTTTACATCTTTCATAGGAAATACAATTTGACTCCAGTTTTGTCTACTTGCAGGTGCTTGTAAATCTGTTGCTAAAAAATGTTTAGAAGTATTGACTGGTTGATTATTGATTACCCTTAGCAAACCACTGGCCTGGAATACACCTAAATCAATCTTCATGCTTGATTGCTTTGACTACCAATTCCACCAAAGACAGATTTATTTACAAAGGCAATGGGCTGTTTTGCTTTAAGATTTTAGATAACTTTGGGATAGCTGTGCTTGACTGCGTTAGAGCAGTTATTTTTTAAAAAATTATGAAATGACTACAGTATACTGTAGTCTACAGTATACAGAGTATACTGTAGTCAGAGTATACTCTGAGAACCAAGACTTCAAATGAGTATTGTGTGCTTTGATTTGTGTAGGAGAAATATGTTTCTCAAAAGGCATAATGATATTATACATTCAGTGTAGGCATGACTTTTCCATAATTGATGTGGGCAGAGATGGGATTATTAATACAAGAAAAAAACTTGCTATCACTATAAAATTACTCCTCCTATTCTATAAAAATCCTCCTATCTTATAAAATCACTGAAGATGGTGACTGCAGCCATGAAATTAAAAGATGCTTCCTCATTGAAAGAAAAGCTATGACCAACCTAGACAGCATATTACAAAGCAGAGACATTACTTTGCCAACAAAGGTCTGTCTAGTCAAAGTTATGTTTTTTCTTGTAGTCATGTATGGATGTGAGAATTGGACTATAAAGAAAGCTGAGTCCTGAAGTAGTGATGCTTTTGAACTGCAGTGTTGGAAAAGACTCTTGAGAGTTCCTTGGACTGCAAGGAGATCAAACCAGTCAATCCTAAAGGAAATTGGTCCTGAATATTCATTGGAAGGACTGATGCTGAAGCTGAAGCTCCAATACTTTGGCTACCTGATGAAAAGAACCGACTCATTTGAAAAGACCCTGATGTTGGGAAAGATTGAGGGCAGGAGGAGAAGGGGATGATGGAGGATGAGATGGTTGAATGCATCACCAGCTTGATGGATATGAGTCTGAGCAAGTTCTGTGAGTTGATGATGGACAGGGAAGCCTGGAGTGCTACAGTCCATGGGGTCTCAAAGAGTCAGACACGACTGAGCAACTGAACTGAACTGAGCTGCAAACCTCCTAGAAATTTAACAGGGCTTGAAAGTAGGAAAAACCACTAGACCATTCAGGTATGACCTAAATCAAATCCCTTATGATTATACAGTGGAAGTGAGAAATAGATTTAAGGGCCTAGATCTGATAGATAGAGTGCCTGAAGAACTATGGAATGAGGTTCATGACATTGTACAGGAGACAGGGATCAAGACCATCCCCATGGAAAAGAAATGCAAAAAAGCAAAATGGCTGTCTGGGGAGGCCTTACAAATAGCTGTGAAAAGAAGAGAAGCGAAAAGCAAAGGAGAAAAGGAAAGATATAAACATCTGAATGCAGAGTTCCAAAGAATAGCAAGAAGAGATAAGAAAGCCTTCATCCGAGATCAATGGAAAGAAACAGAGGAAAACAACAGAATGGGAAAGACTAGAGATCTCTTCAAGAAAATTAGAGATACCAAGGGAACATTTCATGCAAAGAAGTTTTCGATAAAGGACAGAAATGGTATGGACCTAACAGAAGCAGAAGATATTAAGAAGAGGTGGCAAGAATACACTGAAGAACTGTACAAAAAGATCTTCACAATCCAGATAATCACAATGGTGTGATCACTCACCTAGAACCAGACATCCTGGAATGTGAAGTCAAGTGGGCCTTAGAAAGCATCACTATGAACAAAGCTAGTGGAGGTGATGGAATTCCAATTGAGCTATTCCAAATCCTGAAAGATGATGCTGTGAAAGTGCTGCCCTCAATATGCCAGCAAATTTGGAAAACTCAGCAGTGGCCACAGGACGGGAAAATGTCAGTTTTCATTCCAGTCCCAAAGAAAGGCAATTCGAAAGAATGCTTAAACTACTGTACAATTGCACTCATCTCACACGCTAGTAAAGTAATGCTCAAAATTCTCCAAGCCAGGCTATAGCAATACGTGAACTGTGAACTTCCAGATGTTCAAGCTGATTTTAGAAAAGGCAAAGGAACCAGAGATCAAATTGCCAACATCCACTGGATTATGGAAAAAGGAAGAGAGTTCCAGAAAAACATGTATTTCTGCTCTATTGACTATGCCAAAGCCTTTGACTGTGTAGATCACAATAAACTGTGGAAAATTCTGAGAGAGATGGGAATACCAGACCACCTGGCCTGCCTCTTGAGAAACCTGTATGCGGGTTAGGAAGCAGCAGTTAGAACTGGACATGTAACAACAGACTGGTTCCAAATAGGAAAAGGAGTACGTCAAGGCTGTGTATTGTCACCCTGATTATTTAACTTATATGCAGAGTACATCATGAGAAATGCTGGGCTGGAAGAAGCACAAGCTGGAATCAAGATTGCCAGGAGAGATATCAATAACCTCAGATATGCAAATGACACCACCCTTATGGCAGAAAGTGAAGAGGAACTAAAAAGCCTCTTGATGAAGGTGAAAGAGGAGAGTGAAAAAGTTAGCTTAAAGCTCAACATTCAGAAAACAAAGATCATGGCATCTGATCCCATCACTTCATGGTAAATAGATAGGGAAACAGTGGAAACAGTGTCAGACTTTATTTTTGGGGGGCTTCCAAATCACTGCAAATGGTGACTGCAGCCATGAAATTAAAAGGCGCTTACTCCTTGGAAGGAAAGTTATGACCAACCTAGATAGCATATTCAAAAGCAGAGACATTACTTTGCCAAAAAAGGCCCATCTAGTCAAGGCTATGGTTTTTCTAGTGGTCATGTATGGATGTGAGAGTTGGACTGTGAAGAAGGCTGAGCGCCAAAGAATTGATGCTTTTGAACTGTGGTGTTGGAGAAGACTCTTGAGAGTCCCTTGGACTGCAAGGAGATCCAACCAGTCCATTCTGAAGGAGATCAGCCCAGGGATTTCTTTGGAAGGAATGATGCTGAAGCTGAGACTCCAATACTTTGGCCACCTGATGCGAAGAGTTGACTCATTGGAAAAGACTCTGATGCTGGGTGGGATTGGGGGCAGGAGGAGAAGGGGATGACAGAGGATGAGATGGCTGGATGGCATCACTGACTCGATGGACGTGAGTCTGGGTGAACTCCAGGAGTTGGTGATGGACAAGGAGGCCTGGCGTGCTGCAATTCATGGGGTCGTAAAGAGTCGGACACGACTGAGTGACTGAACTGAACTGAAGTTAGTGCTAGTTTTAATCTCCTTATAAAATATATTTAATAAAAGTAGAATCATATCTTACTAGTTCTGTATTTCCTATGCATATTCCATACTTATCTTATTGATTGAATGGACAAAAGTAAAAATATAACACTCCAAAAGCATAAGCAAAAAAATAAAAGCTGAGAGGCGATGCGGCTTAGCAACTGAACCACAGCAACTACAGTAACTGTATGTAATTGATAAATACAGTAATGAATCATTTTTACAGTTTGGCTGAGCTGTAAATTTTGGAATGGAAGCCATGATTATAATACGCAACAGATCAATTCTTAAGAGAGAGAAATGCTGACACTAAAAATAAATAATTCCCCATCACATAAAACTTGAAGACAAATAAACAGAACTGCCTAAAAGCCAGACTTCCTATTAAATCATTCAAATTCTATTAATGGAAAGCCAGGATAAAGAACAAAATATTGCCCTCTTTAAATTATTCTGACATTCAGATTCAACTAAGATTTCTCAAAAAAATAAAAAAACTGCTAATTAAATAGTATCACTCTTCCTCATCATGTGAGCTTTGGCTCCTAAATCTTTGAAACTACTTTAAAGGAAATCACTGCGAAATGGATATGATATCAAAATATACAATCAAGGAGCAAAGAATATCAGTTAGATTAGAAAATCACTCAGTCTTTTAGCTCTGATTCTTTTTTTAACCTATGTTCTTAACACCTTCCTTTGAAGTGAAATATAGTTACTTCCTTAAGTGTTGTATGATTTAAAGTAAGATAATCAATTATCATGTGGCAGGTTAGAAGAATCCCTTCTGGTCTTTCAGGGTCTTATTTTCAATCAGGAATGAAAGCATTTGAATCAGTTCTTTGTCCTGGTGCAAAATAGAAGAGTCCTTTGCTCACTCACCTCCATAAGCTCCCCTGCCCTTAACCCTTAGCCTTCAAGCATTTTCCCTGCTAAGTTGCTTCAGTCGTGTCCGACTCTGCAGCAGAACACAGCAGCCTAAAGGGCAGCTCTCTCTATCATGATGTCTCTGTTCATCTGCTCTCTTCCAGACATTAGGTGGAATATCAGAAGTGCAGGAAAATATATTCTGAATCCCCTCTTCTCTCTCCTTCCCCATACCATCAAGTTCCCAAATGTGTTGACTTCACATTAATAGTACAACTAGCAGTATCAATATTAATAACTGGGAGAAATATCAATAACTTCAAATATGCAGATGACACCAGCCTTATGGCAGAAAGCAAAGAGGAAATAAAGAGCCTCTTGATGATGGTGAAAGAGGAGAGTGAAAAACGCTGGCTTAAAACTCAACATTCAAAAAACAAAGATCATGGAATCTAGTCCCATCACTTCATGGCAAATAGATGAAGAAACAATGGAAACAGTGACAGATTTTATTTTCTTGGGCTCCAAAATCACTGCAGATGGTGAGTACAGCCGCAAAATTAGAAGATTGCTCCTTGGAAGAAAAGCTATGGCAAACACTAGACAGCATATTGAAAAGCAGCGATGTTACTTGGCCAACAAAGCTCCATTTAGTCAAAGCGATGATTTTTCCAATGGTCATGTATGGATGTGAGAGTTGGAAACATAAAGAAGGCTGAGCACCAAAGAATTGATGCTTTTGAACTGTGGTATTGGAGAATATTCTTAAGAGTCCCTTGGACTGCAAGAAGATCCAACCAGTCAATCCTAAAGGAAATCAGCCCTGAATATTCATTGGAAGGACTGAGGCTGAAGCTGAAGCTCCAATCCTTTGGCCACTTGATGCAAAGAGCTGACTCATTTGAAAAGACCCTAATGCTGGGAAAGATTGAAGGCAGGAGGAGAAGGGGGCAACAGAGGATGAGATGGTTGGATGGCATCACTGAATCAATGGACATGAGTTTGAAAAAGCTCCAGGGAGGTGGTGATGGACAAGGAAGTCTGGCATGCTGCAGTCCATGGGGTCACAAAGAGTGGGACATGACTGAGTGACTGAAAAACAACAGTGGCAGTATTGCCACCCTCTAGTATGTGGAGGCACAGAAAACAGTGGTGCCCAGCCTGTAGGGCAGGGAGACCGTTGTCCATTATGCAAAGGAAGATGTGGTCCTGGGATACAGCCATTGAGGTGGAGCTGTGGCCACTGCATTCTTCAGGCTGGGAGGGACCAACAGGAACATAGATGCCAATTAACTCCATGTGTAATGGGGGCAAAGTTGGCTTGGCCAATGCCAGACATTGTGCTTAACCCCTCTTGAAGCTGCTGTCTTGGCAGATGACATAGGACCTACACAGCCAATGGAGGTCATTTTAAAGTTTTGGGGAGGAGGGGGTTATTTTTTTAACCTGTTGCCTTACTGGAACATGTTCTTTAATGTTCAAGAATCCATTGTTGGCCCCAAGGTCGACTAGAGGAAAGCCTCTGGGTAGGTTTTATGGTGGAGAGGCATTCATCTTGCAAAATTTAGGGTTTAGGCCCTTTTATTTCTCCAGTTAGTAGAGAAAAAGCAGCTTCAGCAAAGATCAGATTGAATAACTGGGCTCCATTAGCCTTGGATGGGGAACAGAGATACTGGTATGGAACTTCCTAGTTCTTGAGGCACAGCCTTCCACCTGTTCTCAGTCATTTCTCCTGAAGTTGAATGTGACTTCACTGAAAATGGACTGTCTCCCTGCCAAAGCACAAGCACAATATCTGCACATATAGTCTCTTTTCGGTGAACTATTAAATACCATTTACGAACTTCAGGCAGAGCCAAGTATTTATGGAGTGGGCGTGACAGAGAGTCTCCTGGGGTGACAGGGGCATGTGAGGACTCCTCTCTGCAGGGCACACTTATAGTGATAGTTGGATTAGTTTACACGGTAAAAATTTTCTACTTAACTCCTGTAAATCTCCATTTCTCATCTGTAATTTTAATAGTAACTTCATTATTGAACACTGTGTGCCAGCTACTATTCAAAGCTTTTGTGTTCAATAATCTATTTAATGTTTATAATAGCTGTATGAGATGGGGTCTATCATTACATATAATTTCAAAATAAGACACATAGCCACCTGGCAGGGTTCCAAAAGAATCCAGTGACATGGGGCATATGAAAACCACCAGCGTAGCACACAGTCTGTGGTTCTTTTCTCTTCTTTTTCTTTATAATTGTTTTACAATGTTGTGTTGTGTTGGTTTCTGCGGGACATCAAAATGAGTCAGCTATATGAATAAATATACCCCCTCCCTTTCGAGCCTCCCTGCCACTCCCCCATCCCGGTCTCCTCAGGTCATCCCTGAGCACTGAGCTGAGATCCCCATGCTACACAGCAGCTCCCCACTAGCTATGGCACATACGGCAGGGTACATATGTCAGTGCTGCTTGCTCAATTTGTCCCAGTCTCTCCTTACCCCTCATCCCTGCCCCACGTCTACAAGTCCATTCTCTAGGTCAGCGTCTGTATTCCTGCTCTGCAAATAGGTTCATCAGGACCACTTTAGTAGATTCTGTATATATACACATATATGTGCTGTAGTTCTTTTATTTTCCACTTAATATAGACTTGAAATGCAGCTCAGGTTTTTTTTTTTTTTTTTTTTTTTTATACAAACATTATTTATTTATTTGTTTATTTTTTTCAGCTCAGGTTTAAAAGAGAAATTTGGGAAGGCAAGAGATAAAAGAAATACAATATGGATAACTGAAATTGCCCTGTGCAAAGAAAACTCTAATAAATATTTGGTTGGAAATCAAATTTGTGTTCTCTGAACAGAACCATCATCAGCCTCTAATAAACTGCCATAGTATGAAGCAGAAAGAAAGAAGTGATCCTACATGTGCAGTGGGTTTTTTTCTACCTAACACCTTGGCTTTATAGCATGTAGTTACTAATTCGGAGACTTTCATTCTTTTATTCATTCATTCAGTCAACAAACAGTTATCATGTACCGTCTACGTGGTGGGGGGCATAAGCATTAGGTATCAGGTGTGAACAGAGTACACTCCCCACTCTCGTGGAACTTAAAGTCTAGTGGAGAAGACAGATCTTAACCAAATGGTCTGTAAATATATAATTGCACAGATTTAACGTGGCTTGGGGAGCATAGAAAAAAGACTTTTTGAAAAATTAGGATTTGAGTGAGGAAAGGAAAGAGGAAAACCAGAAGGGTATGGCAAATGGACAACACCAAGGACGGCTATTTGATTTTTCCATCTAGATTACTAATGACCTTAGCAGTTTTGTTGACATGAAAGCATGCTAAGAGGGAGTTGGTAGGAGGTTATGAAATGGAGATAGTAAGCAAAAACAAACAAAACACAAGAAGAAAAAGTACCACCTTCAACAAGCTTCATAGTGAAGAAGAAGAAAAGGAATGTTAGCTGGAAGGGGCAGATGCAAGGACAAAAACGTCAACACAGTTTGACTGTCAGCTCAACTGCCCACCCCATCTCTGCCTATAATGATGATAGCACATGAGCAAGATAGTTGCCCAGACTGAGTGATGCTTGAATGGGAACCAAAATTACACTCACACAAGAACATGCACTTGGTAAAATTTAGTATATGGAGACAAATGAGAGTTTTATTATTTTAAAAAAATTGGACAAGGTAGGAGTTTTATAAAATATAATGCTTCTTTCATTTACAGTGAAATTTGACCCGTGTTTCAATTTAAAATATTCTTAATAAATAGTTTCCAGACACACCAGAGTAGCTCTGCATAATTAGGCTAATTCAAATTTATCATCTCTTAATGTTCTGTGTGTTAAGTAGTCTTCTACTTTGGTGGGTTATATAGACCCATAGCATGTCACTGGTTGGTTAAATTAAATATTTAGGGAGGAAATTAACTATTTCAATCCACTAGCAGTTTATTCCTGCTCTAGGAGTCAGTCAGTTGTTGCTGCTGCTGCTCAAGTGAATAAAACAGGCTGTTTAAAAAAAATTGCAAAAAAAAAAATCAAAAGAATAATTTAAGAATAACATTCTACAGATTTATATTCCCCTTAAAGCCATTGTTATCAGTACAGTTTTATATGCATCTATTTCTCCATCATCAATAGGTCTCTCTCACACTTACATTAATTGCTTTCTAAAAATCACATTAACTAGCATTTTATTTATAGGAAGAAATTACTCCACACTGTGGCTAAATGGACACCTCTGATACTTAAAACATGAGTATGAGGCTAAAAAACTAACCCCACACCAGGGAGGGCAGGCATCCCAGATCTGAAAGCCAAATTCCATTACAGATGTTAAATAGGTTAATTCACAGAAATTGAACCAAGTAACTGTGGTAAGTATTTTCTCTGTTACTGTTTCTCTTGACATCCTCCCCTCTGGCTACCGATATATTTTTCTACAAAGACAGTAATTAAGAAAAAGCGTATCTAATAAACTCACCTGCAGTCACTGTTGTTTAGATATGGAAATCACGCTCTTAGAAAATAAAAGCCATCCGGTCCATCCAGTTGTATGGTATGTGAGACCCACTGACTAGAAACAAAAGCTGTTCAGGTTCACCAGTCTGGATGCTAGTGCTCTTCCCCCCAAAACTGAGAAGGAGAAATGTCTGGGTTATTTTGTAAGCAAGGAACCACAGAATCTGGAATAAGCTGCTTTATCAGGCAGACAGAAAATCCTATTTGGAAAATAGCTCCCACTAGCATCTTTCATGTCTGAAGTGAGACTCAATTTTGGCTGGAAAATGCACTCTTGTCAGCGGTAAGGAAGAGGAATGGGATTCCTCCCCACTCTCAGAAAGACCGTTGCCTGGATGAATGGACCGCTGGAGCGCAGTGTCTCACAGGAGCAGAACTGACCCGGCGATGGTCACCGTCTCGGGCCCGGGAGGACAATCCCGTTGAGCCGCCCGGAAGGAGAGTATCCAGACCGACTGGTCCGAGGCAGGCAGCCCAGGGTTGCACGGTGTCCGGCCACCCCTCCAGGCTCGAAGGTCGGTAAGATACCCTGGGTAAAGGTACCAAGGGGCAGAGGGGAGTGATCCCGCACACTCCTAGGTCTCCAAGCACTGGGGCACATCTGGACAACGCCTGGAGCCTGCAGTGGACAGACTGGAGAGGGGGAGGGGCAGAGGTAGCTGCGCCCCTTCCCCCCACCTTCCTACCAGCACTCCCCTATCCACCCCTCGCTGCTTTTACCTGCCGCAGCTGAAGCGCAGCCCCTGGCTCTTGTTGAGTCCGCTCACCCCCTCCAGAGTGGACAGCAGCCACCGTCTCCACCGCCTGCACCTGCTGCTGAACGGGCCACTCTGAAGACAGGATACCCTCCAGGCAGCCAAGATCCCATGGCTGACATTTCTCCGCGCCCTGCTAGGACGCCCCGGCAGCTTGCCGCAGCGCTCGCCTACCTCCTCCTGAGCTGCCCTGCCCTACAGGGACAGACACCCTCGCCTGAGGCTGAGCCCCCTCGGGCGCCCTACCTGCCCACCTGGGGTGCCCTCGGCCGCAGGAGCCCCGACGGCCCCAGCATCCTCCTTTCCAACCTCGGGCTCCGGGTATCCGTGGGCCGATTGCTTTGGCTCGAGTGAAGCCGGCGGACGGGTGATTCGAGTGCAGCTGGGGGACCAGTGAGAGGTGACGGTGTTGGACGCCCTGCCGCCGCGCCACGGCGCGCTCACCCCGCGCGGCTTCCCCTGCGCATTCTGGCCCCGCCAGGTCCGCTACACTCACTGGGGCGCCCGCAGCCCCGGACGCGCGCGGATGAGGCTGCAGCTGCCCTACAATGCCGCGATTTCCACGCTCGCGCTGACCTTCATGCTCGCGGTGGACGTGGCCTTCCACCGGCTGGCGGTGGAGGAGCTGCGCGGCTGGAGCCACGCCATTGACAGGAGAGTGCTGGCCTTTGCTTCCCCGGAGCCTGGGACCGCGGCCACCCGCAGGTGCCGGCTCACCCCCTGTTCCTCCCCCCCCCCCCCCCGAGGGTGGCCCACTGCCCAAGTATGGGCATCCGGTGGATGCCGTGGGGGCCCCTCTCCCCAGGGCCAAGGCCATAGACTGTGAGACTTTTATCCAGGCTGGGGTGCGCTACCAGCACACCTCCATATCCCCTCGCCCAACGGAGACTATGTGCCCATGGTGGCGGAGCTGCTAGGGTCAGGGGACCCAGGGGCTGAGTCAGAGGAGTTGCTGCTCCGAGAACATTTCCAGCTGCTGGTGAGGATCCTCAAGGGATCCGAGAACACGGGCCCAGGCCCAGCCTCGCAGCTCCGGTGATGCTGGAGGTCCATCAGTTCCAGCTGGCATCCCTGACGCCCGACGCCCTGGCTGCCGAGGACAAGGAGTCTAATGCCGATGACCTGGTCTTCAACATTCTCAATGCTCCCATCACCACGCCGGGGCACCAAGGCTACATGGTCAGCACTGACGACCCCCTGGGCCTTCCAGTGTCCTTCTACAGCCAGCGGGAACTGTGGGAACTGAAAAATGCTTATCAGCCCCCTACGGAGAAATTGGATGCAGAGCACGTCTTCCAACTGGAGATGGAAGTGGTGGACGCAGATGGTGCCATCTCAGACCCCTTTGCCTTTATGGTGGTCGTGAAACCCCTGAACACCCTGGCCCCGGTGGCTACCTATGACTGGGGACTACTACTTTTTGAAGGTCAGTCAAGTCCCCTCTCCAGCGCTAACAGCCTTCAGATCAGTGATAGTGGTCACCTGGGAGAGGTGAAAGTGTCTGCCATCAGGGGCTTGAGACATGGGCAGTTGGTCGTGCTTGGGGCGCCCACAGGGTGCAAGCATTTCACGCCAACGGACCTGGCAGCAGAGTGAGTGGTGTACCAGCATGATGGCAGCAACACCTACAGCGACAACATCGTCTTCTGGATGGAGGATGGGCACCACCAGGTGGAGTTCCTCTTCCCTCTCGCCATCATCCCTGTTGATGGTGAACCACCAATGGTCACTGCCAATACTAGGCTCTCGGTGACAGGAGGGCAGGCAGTCCAGATCTCCCCCTTTGTCCTGAGTGCAATGGATATTGACTATGAGGACTCGACCACCCATTTTGTGTTGGAGGACCAGACTGTGGAAGGAGAAGAGGAAGAAAGAGGGGGGATCTGGCTCCCGGTTCCTCCAGCTCAAGGCAGCATCTGGGGGAGATGCTGCTGCAGCAATCAGAACCACCTTGGGGTCCTGAAGATGAAGGCTGGTATTATGTGGAAAAGGGAGGACTTTATGAGAAGGTGGTGACTGAGTGGCTTCAACAAGACGTAGTGGAAGGGAGACTCTCCTGCCGCCATCTTGGACCCCTTGGCCCTCAATCCATAATGGCCCAGATAACTTTCCATGTGCAGGATGACCTTGACCCACCCAGTCTATCCAAGCAACATTTCCTCACCGTCAGAGTCCAACCAGTGGATCTGCAGAGTCCAGAGCTGTTTCCAGGAACTACCCTAGAAATGACCATGCAGCAATACCATCTCACTCACTTCCAGAAGAAATTCCTCCAATATATTGACCTGGACTCAGATGACCAGCACCTGTGGTACACCCTGCAGATGCCCCCTACTGACACAGATGGCAACCACCAAGTCCGGACTGGAGACATTGTGCTCCCTGATTCACCAGACACACCCATTGTGCACTTCACCCAGGCCCAGGTAAATCACCATGAAGTTGCCTACCAGCCCCCCCGCCCTAAAGAAGCTGGGTATTGTACCGCGGATTGTGCAGTTCACCTACCAGGTGGAGAATGCTGCAGGCAATAGTGTACCTGGCACATTCACATCATTCCTGAGGCCTGTGGACAACCAGCCTCCCCAAGTCACCAACAGAGGCTTTACTGTCTTAGAAGGAGAGAGTTTCAGCCTCAGCAGTAATGAGCTGCATGTTTCAGACCCTGACACAGACATCGACCAGATTGTCTTCATATTAGTTTGGGGTCCCCAACAGGGACATTTGCAGTACTTAAAAAAATGTATGGTCCCAGGGGAATATTTCACGCAAGCTGATATTGTTAATGGGAGTATCTCTTATCAGAACCACAGAAACCAGGCCACCAGTGATACCTTCCATCTGGAGGTAAGTGACAAGGTGCATCACATACCCATCACTGTCCAGATTTCTGTACATCCTGCAGCAGCTGACAAAAGTCCCAGGACCTCTATTATAGGTAGTGCATTATTAGATGTGTCCATAGATGTACTAGAAAATACAGCCACTGAGATCACCATGGAGATCATCCATGGTCTAAAGAACACGGGCAACTTGATGTTCTCTTTCACTGTGGAAGACAGCCCCAAATTGGGCACTATTCTGGTGAATGGTTTACCCACAGAACAGTTCACCCAAGAGGATCTCATCAGTGGGACAGTGGTCTGTGTCCACATGGGAGGTGAAGTTGGATTCCAGAAGCAGCATGATGCCTTCAGGCTTGCCCTCTCCAAGGATTCTCATCAGTGGATGATGGGAGACAGCACAGTGGAAGAGGTGCAGGTTCAGGTGGTTGTGCTGCCCGTCAACAATGTGGCCCCCAAGGTCTTGGTCAGGGAGCCTTACATTGTCCATGAAGGTGGGAAGAGTGCCTTGACCTTACAACATCTCAGCATTGAAGATGCAGACACTCCCCAAGATGAAATTCTCTGCACAGTAACTAGTCAGCCAGTCTCTGGCTACCTGGAAAATATGACACCAACTCCTAGACCAGAAGAGACCTGAGCTGGTTATCCCATCAGCGCTTTCTCCATCAGAGATGTCCAGTTATGACATATCAACTATGTACAGAGTATCCACAAGGGGGTAGAACCACAGAAAGATCAATTCACCATTTATTGCTCTGATGGCATCAAGTTCTCCCCAAATGTCTTCTTTCCTATAATGATCTTACCCACCAATGATGAGCAGCCTAAACTTTTTGCCCATGAGTCTGTGGTACTAGAGGGAATGAGCATCGTCATAGACACCCCACTGCTCAGTGGAGCCGATGCTGACCTGACACCAAACAAGCTTCACTTTCAGCTCACAGCCCTCCCTCAACATGGGTGAATTATACAGCAGCTGGCCACAGAGAGCCAGACCATCTGTAGCTTCACCTTACAGAAGATTCAGGAGGCCTCCACCACTGTGTATTTGCATGATGACTCTGAGACCACAGAGGACAGTTTTGAGGTCTGGCTTAGTGACGGCAAGCACGCCACCCACAGGACGGTACCCATTGTGGTGATCCTGGTGGATGATGAAACCCTCGGCTGACCATCAACAATGGGCTGGAAGTAGAGACTGACACACTGAGGTCATCACCAATCGGGTCCTCAAAGCCACAGATCTTGACTCAGATGATAAGAGCCTCAGTTTTATCCTCTGCTCTGGGCCTCAACAAGGGCTTCTACAGCAACTGAGAAAACCCAGAGGGGAGGGGAGGAACAACCTCACCCTGGGAATGAACTTTACCCAGGGTGAGATTGACCGAGGCCTCATCTGTTACACCCACACAAGCCAAGGACTTCATGACCTTATCAAGTTTGATGTGACTGATGGGTTTAACCCTTTGCTAGACCGCTATTTCAACATCACCATTGGCAGCTTAGACAGGGTCTTCTTCCCTGAGGGGGTTAGCAAAGAGGTCATCTTGACAGAAGGTGGCAGAGTGACCCTCACCACGGATCTGCTTAGCACCAATGACATTAACAGCTTTGATGAACAGCTGCACTTCAGCATCACACAGGCTCCTAGCCTGGGGCACTTGGAAATCTCTGACCACCCTGGGGAGCCCATTACCTCTCACTCAGCAGCAGTTGGCTGGCAACAAGATAGTCTATGTTTGCACTTCAAATGATGAGATAAAGATGAACAGCTTTGAGTTTCAAGAGACTGATGAACATAATCTTGTGTTTCAAACCTTCAGGATCTTCATCACAGATGTGAATAATAAGAAACCTATCATGACCATCCATTAAACTGATACTGCAAGAAGGGGAAAGAAAATGCATCACTTCCTTTGAGTTGACAGCGGAAGACAAAGACACCCCAGATGATCTCCTCCTCTTAACCATCACACGGGTCCCCATCCGTGGCAGGATTTTGTATAATGGCAGTTTTCCTGTGACCACCTTCACCCAACGGGACTGAATGAGAACTTGGTTTCCTACTGGCACAATGGCAGTGAGACAACTGAAGACAGTTTCTCCTTGACTGTGACAAATGGCACTCATGCTGATTTCTATGTCTTCCCAAACACTGCTGTGGAGACACACAGACCTCAGGTAATGTGGATTCACATAAGAAACTCCCTAGACAACAGGTTCTCCCAGACTGCCTTTAACAGAGATGCCCTGGCCTTGAAACACCTGCACCCTGGACATGTGGGCTTCCTCATTACCAGCAGGTCTCTGAAGACAGAGGATTTGGACAGTTCCCACAGGCTCCATAAGTATAAAGAAACCAGATGACCAGTGCATGGCTTCATTATCAACACTGGCCTTGGAAATGAGAGCAAGCGAGTTTTTACACAAGGTTAGTACACAGTGTCCCCTGATGCCTTTGTCCTGCTCCTTAAGTAGATAAGATCTCCCTGATCTGCATGAAATTGTCCTGACCTCAGTCCTTCAGCAGAAAGATTCTGATTCTAATGAAATACAATGGAATGAGAAATTAACAAACAAAGGCAACAAATCCATTATCAGCTGTTTCATCAGCATGCTCTTTAAACTGGAACTCTCAGACACTCAATCAAGTTTGTAGTTACACATTAAAACTGCCAAATACAGGTGGACAGCTTCTGCTTCTGAAATATAATAAGATTACAATGATTTTGAAAAGATCAGTTTAAGTTTGAATTTTAAGTAAAGAATGACATACCTAGGAATCACTTGCATAGTTTACCAGTAAGTCTGTATTTCTGAAGATAGTGGTTTGGTGTCTTGATTTCAGATATAAAAATTACACTGCACATTTTATTGTACTATTCAAATTCAATTTATGTACCTAGAAAATGCATAGAACTAAGTTTGCCTATGGCCACTTGCAATGCAGGAGACACAAGAGACATGAATTTATCCCTGGATAATGAAAATCCCCTGGAGAAGGAAATGGCAACCCAGTATTCTGCCTGGGAAATCCCATCGGTAGAGAGGCTTGGCAGGCTATAGTCCATAGCAAAGAGGCTTGACAGGACTGAGCAACTTAACACACACGCGTGCACAAAAGTTTGCCTAACTGTGGGCGTATATGTTTTAATGATCATTTTTCTTTTATATTTGTTGTTACTACTAATGGTGAGCTAAAGGCAGATCACGCTGGCTTCCCACATGATGATACTGATACCTTTGACTGCTCTTCACATAGTCATAAAACTTTTTCATGCAGCTCTATGCATGAGATGTGAAGAGATACATGGGATTTTACACATCCGATACGCATAAAGCTGGATGCAATTTTAGAAGAGTAAAACTAAAGAAGGTTGTTTAAAAAACAGTTTCTTTACATTTTCAGAATTGCTTCTAAACCAAGTGAAATCATATCAGGTTCTATAAAAATTGTTCTTGCAAATGAGTACCCCAAAATGCAAATTGTCTTGAAAATACTAGTATTAGCAATACAAAAAACACAATTATAGACCCAACTGACACATTCTCAAATATCCAAGAGAATGGGCAATAGAAAAACATGATTTTATTCTTATTTCCTTTTTACTGAGGATGCAATAGTTATTCTTGTTTAAATTCCTTTCAACAAATAGTTCGTGAGTATTTCGTGAGTATCTGAGTGTTTTCAACCTTGGATAGAAGACCTAACACCAGCTGGATTAAGCTGTCTGTAGAGGACCATGCTTTGTGAAATGTGCATAGGTAGAAACTGGGCATCCTTCTTGGATGCCCACCTCGTCATCCCAGAGATCATACACAGAGTAGCACAGTTACAGAATTTTAAACTATAAGATTCCACTTTTTTTGCTATTGCAACTTTAAGAAAAAGTAAAATTCTTATTAACCTCATTATTTTTTTTAAAGTTAGATTTGTGTTCATTTAATCATTTTTAAATTTACTAATTGTAGTATTTTTATGCCCTATAAAAAATACTGAAGTTCTTATCATACTCATTTTCTCTGTGCCAACACGGTGTGTGTATGATGCTTGCTCTTTTGCTAGCTGACATTGATGAGATGAGGATCTACTACATCTTGAATGAAGGCAGCAAGGCAACTAAAGACATCTTCTACTTCTCGGCTGAAGACAATGGTAAGTCAGTAGTGAGACCATACTTGGCAGTCTTGGTTAACTAAAGTCAGTATGAGATGGAAAAGAATTAAATCATGTACATAGTAATCACAGTCAGTAATGTCATAATATCACCAAATGAATTCTTTCGGTTTTATTTGTGGTCTTCTTCCAAAGCATCCTTGACAAATCACTTTTTAGGAAGGGAAAGCTATGAAAATTTTCAATAATTAATATGAAGTATTTTACCTAACCAAGGTTATGTGTGACATCCTAAAGGCAAGTAGATTTCCTCTTCAAGAGGATCTGAGAATGTAGCTGGTAGTTTGCCTTACTCTAAAAGTAAAACAAATCTACAGAAGGGGAGGTTGGGATGAATTGAAAGACTAACATTGACATATATACAACTACCATGTGTAAAATAGAGAGCTGGTAGGAAGTTGCTGTATAGCAGGGGAAGCTCAGCTACATGCTCTATGATGACCCAGATGAGTAGAATAGGGTGGGGGTGAGAAGGAGATTAAAGAGGGAGCAGATATATGTATATGTATAGATGATTCACTTTGCTGTACAGCAGAAACTAACCCAATATTGTAAAGCAACTATACTTCACTAATTAAAAGAAAAATGAAAATAAATAAATCTAAAAATCGATCATTAGATGTTGTTAGGCATTTTAGCCCCAGTACTGAATCTTAGTGACTCCGTGATCTTAGGAGTGTAATATTCCTACATGGGGTGAATGACTGGCTCACAGGAAAGCTTTCATTTAAAAACATGCCTATTTATGCTGCACCTCTGTGCATGTACTCTGTCTTCAAAGTAGCATACTGGGCAGCAACTAGTTAACAGAAGGCACTTCCTTTATTCAGCCAGGGATGTACTGATTATGTGGTCAAGAGCAACATTTTGCAGTAAGACAGGATAATTGCAGAAATTATGTCCATGTACCACTTGCCACTCTATAACCTTTTTCAGTATAAATCATTACTCATTCTCAGTAAATAACATGAATTTTCTGCCTGAATCATGTGCAATCAGTCAGGACTGTATTTACCGAAAAACAGTCTTCAATGAGAGGCAATATGGTATAACCGAGTTTGAATCCCAATTGGCCCCCTGTGACCTTGTCCTTTCTGTGATTCATTTCCCTCATCTCTAAAATGATGGTCTTCATACCTCGTCTAAAGGGTCACAAGATAATGTATGTAAAGCACTTGACTCACGTTGTTGTTGTTTAGCCACTAAGTCATGTTCAACCCTTTGCAACCCAATGGACTATAGCCCACCAGACTCCTCTGTCCATGGGATTTCCCAGGCAAAGACAATGGAGTGGGTTGCCACTTCCTTCTCCAAGAGATCTTCTCAACCCAGGGACTGAACGTATATCTCCTTCTTGTCAGGCGGATTCTTTAGCACTGAGCCACCTGTAAAGGCCATACTCGGCTCACAGCAGACGCATAATAAGAGTTAGTTACCTTCTCTGTTTCAGATGAGACTGACTACAGTGGCAACCACCGATCCCTCCTCTCCATCTTTTCACTTAGAGTTTAACAGATCTTTCCTTCTTTCCCTAAGTTCTCAAAGATCAAAATTACTACACAGATGAGGATGAATTTAAGCCTTCTCAACTGATTCACTAAAGTAGAACACTTGTAAGATTCAGATGGTTTATAATGATTTTTTTTTCTGTTTTTGAGGATGATATAAAAAGATGTACATCTAACTTGGACACTGTGCTTTCTGGGCAACATCGGAGACAAGAGTCAATCAGTGATGGTAATAATGTGAATTTTATATAGCTACCATTGTTGAATGCTTTTGTGGGCCAGTCACTGCAAAATAAAAAGCAAATGTCACTAGGTCCATTTTTACATGAAGACACTGAGGCTGAATAACCTGCCTGAAGTCATCTGGGTAATAAGCAGGTGAACTGGAATTAAACCCAGATCGCACAGATTTCAAAGCCAGGGCTTTTAACCACTAATGCTATGCTGCCTTTGTTTTGGGAAACTGAAGTCATGAGCAGAAGTCAGAGAACAGGGCAGATAGCACTGCCTAACCTGGAAAAGAAGCACCTTATAAATTCAAGTGGTCAAAATGGCCAAACAGACTCCAGAACATTTGAGGACATGCTAGCTCATAGTTGGATCTTGAAACGTGTGCATGTCCATAAGCTAATTAAATATTTTTAAATATTTATTTCTTTAACATTCATTTAATTCAGTGGATGCTTTTAATTGTTTTCTAAGTACTATACATTGGAGAAGGCAATGGTACCCCACTCCAGCACTTTTGCCTGGAAAATCCCATGGACGGAGGAGCCTGGTAGGCTGCAATACATAGGGTCGCTAAGAGTCGGACACGACTAAAGCGATGCAGCAGCAGCAGCAGCAGCAGTAAGTACTCTACATGGAGCTAAAATCCATGTCTACCTATGTGGAGCATTCTTGGAAGAGCTTACAAATTCTGATGAAAGACTCACTATAAACTTTTTTGTATTTGTTATTTTCAAATTTTAGGAATGTCTAGCTTTACAATAGCCAACTTAATCTTGTTTTCATTTTAAAATTTCCCCACTTTTTAAGGTATTTCCCAAATGGAATATTTAATGAAACTTGCACTGTGGTCTATTTTTTGTGTGTTTGTTCTATTTTATTGAAGTATAATTGATTTATAAGGCTGTATTAATGTCTACTGTACAGCAAAGTGATCCAGTTATATATATATATATCCTTTTTTATTCTTTTCCATTATGGTTTATCCCAGGACATTGAGTATAGTTCCCTGTGCTATACAGAAGGTTCTTGTTGTTTATCTTTTTATATGTAGTGCTGTACACCTGTCAATCCAAAGTTCCTCTTTTATTCCTCCCCGGCTTCCCCTTTGGTAACCATGTTTGTTTTCTATGTCTGTGAGTCTATTTCCACTTTGTGGATAGGTTCATTAGTGTCATATTTTAGATTCCACCTAAAAATGATATCATATGGTATTTGTCTTTTTCTTTATGACTTACTTCACTTAGTAAGACAAACTCTAGGTCCATCTATGTTGCTGCAAATGGCATTATTTAATTCATTTTTATAGCTGAGTAGTACCCCATTGTATATATACACTATATCTTGTTTATCCATTCCTATGTTGATGGACATTTAGGTGCTTTCTTGGCTATTGTAAATAGTGCTACAGTGAACACAATGTGATCTATTGATTATCGTCTTTCCTAATGACATATAGCACTAGCAGAAAGTACTGCTTCCAGTTATTTAAGGAATTTGGGGTGGACACTCTTCCAGGGATGTATTTTTCACTACTGGGTTGAAAACAGACTTTGTTGTTGTTATTTGCGGCACCAACGTTGGAGCCATTAGAAGATTACACCTTGCCTCCAGGACTATGCAGTAGGCCTATCCATGTAAGACCTTGCACCACAGTCTTACAGGTGGAAGTACTGGCAAGATGACTCTAGAGTTACAGTTTATTGAAACCCCAAGACAGAAGGCAAGAAAACAGGAAGGCTTCCAGCTCATAGGCTCTGAAACCAGGCTACCTGGATTCAAATCCCAGCTTCACTGCTTAATGGCTGTGTATCTTTGAGAAACTCTTCTTTGGTTTCCTCATCTGTGAACCAGAGGTAATTATAGCAATTGCCTCATAGGATAACTATGAGGATATTATTTGTTTCCTATTGCTCCTATAACAAATTATCACAAAATTAGTGGCTTAAAGCAATGCAAATTTATCATCTATAGTTCAGTAGGTCAGAAATCCAACATGGCTTTTACTGGGCTAAAATCAAGGTTTAGATAAAGATGTATTTCTTTATGGAGATTCTAGGGGAGAATCCATTTCCTTGCCCTTTCTAGCTTCTAAAGGCTATTCTCTTCCTCCAACTTTGAAGCTGGAAGCAGCTGGGTCTTTCTCAAGGTGCTTCACAGTGACTTTCTGCCTCACTCTTTCACTTACAAGAATGCTTATGATTTACATTGGTTTCACTTGTGTAATAGAGAAGGCAATGGCACCCCATTCCAGTATTCTTGCCTGGAAAATCCCATGGATGGTGGAGCCTGGTAGGCCGCAGTCCATGGGGTCACTAAGAGTTGGACACAACTGAGCGACTTCCCTTTCACTTTTCACTTTCATGCATTGGAAAAGGAAATGGCAACCCACTCCAGTACTCTTGCCTGGAGAATCCCAGGGTTGGGGGAGCCTGGTGGGCTTCCATCTATCGGGTCGCATAGAGTCGGACATGACTGAAACGACTTAGCAGCTTAGCAGCACTTGTGTAATTCAGCCGACTTTCCCTCATCTCAAAATTCTGAATTTAATCATATCCTCAAAGTTCTTGTTGCCATGTAGTATAACTTATTCACAGAGTCCAGAGATTAAGCTATGGACATTTTTGTGCTAAGTTGCTTCAGTTGTGTCTGACATTTTTTGACCCTATGGACAGTAGCCCGCCAGGCTCCACTGTCCATGAGATTCTCCAGGCAAGAATACTAGAGTGGGTTGCCATGCCCTCCTCCAGGGAATCTTCCCAACCCAGGGATGGAACCCACATCTCATGTCTACTATATTGGCAGGTGGGTTCTTTGCCACCAGCACCACCTGGGAAGCCCAGGCATCTTTAGAGGACTGTCACTCTGCCTACCACAGGCATTCAGGAAATCAACACATATCAGGCACTTAAGAACCCCTGGCACATAGCAAGCACTCAATAAATATTATTATCTTTAGAATTATCTTTAGAAATACAAATTTTGTATTTCTCTTCTAGATAAAGAGAATTTTAATCATTTATTCCTAGAAATCTATAATTAGATCACTTGATTATAGAAGGTCAAATTTTATACTATTAGGGTAAATTTCTTTATTGGGGTGCTGCCTGCAAAACTTGGTTTTCTATCTCTTTTTATCTTCCCACTTTTAAACTGACTTCATATTTGGAAGTTCGCTAAGGGGCCAAGGAAAAAGAGGAAGTAACTTAAATCCACCGTTCTTGTCTTTTCCACTACATGCTAAGCTGCTTTACACGGGAATATCATGCCTGTTCTCACCTTGTTTTCCCTCTGAGTTGTGCCTTTTCCCTTCTGCTCTGCTCCAAAAATAATATAAGCATTATTATTCCTTAATAAATTTGAGTTTTCTTTTTTTCTTTCCTTTCACATACTTATGAACATAACTATACTTGTGTACACAGATAAACTGGGAAGTCAAACAAAAAATTTTTACAATGTACCTAATTTGTAGAGTCCATCAATTTCTGAAGTTTTGAATTATCCAGCCTAAGATTATTCAGTATAAAATCACCATCTACTTTGTAACATCGATGAGAAATTTCATTATGTTCAAGGTTATCGTGAAAGCCACTGGTAAATGGGAAATACATTTTAGATTTCTAAAGCTCTGAACTGTGCCAATTAAGCAAAGTGTCAAGTTCATTTATCATCCTCTCCTGAAGTTATTATACTCACAGATTTATGTTGAAGTTTTGCATAACTGTGCTATACATAATGATGAATAGTCTTTTTCACTTACCATAGAATAATATTACCTTAAATCTATATATGACTTAATATTTCTACACTTCCCAGGCAGCTCAGTGGTAAAGAATTTGTCTTCCAAGCAGGAGATGCAGGTTCGATCCATAGGTCAGGAAGATCCTCTGGAGAAGGAAACGGCAACCCACTCCAGTATTCTTGGATGGAAAACCCCATGGACAGAGGAGCCTGGTGGGCTACAGACCATGGAGTCACAAAAGAGCTGGACACAACTTAGTTACTAAACCACAACAATGATATTTCTACAGAGTGGTTCACAAATGTTATTCCATTTGGTCCTCACCACAGCCTGTGAGATGGGAATTGTTATTTCAAATTTTAAGATGAGGAAATGAGCTTGAGGAGTTAAAGGATTCAGAGAAAGAAACCATCAGAGGAACCAAGTTAATTCTTCCTAATAAGTCAAACTGAATAGCAATATGGCAGTGAGGCAATTTTAGTTTGAGGATGTACTGTGAATATTTAATTGTGTTCATAAGACCAAAAACAGATTATTTCACTTTTCTCTTAATTTAAATTATTCAGTATTTAAAGCCAATTTGATCAACACTATGCATTTTAATATTTGAATTTGACCTGATAGTTGTCTCACAGTTCATGTGAGTACTAATTTTCTGTTTCAATGAGCTGACTTTTTCAAGCAAGTGTGAAAATAAAATACATAATAACAAATAAAAAGGGCTTTGGGGAACAATAATAGAACTAATCATAAATCCAGTATATCTGTCTAACATGCAATTAAGGTAATATCACATTTTTTTTTACAACTTTAACCTCTCTAAAATTCACTGAAAAATTCGAAAGCAAGGCAGAAATGTCACTGAGTAGTCAAATTATCAAAATCTTTGGCCTGAAATTTTCACACCTGATTCAAAGAAGCCTTTACTTAGAGTCTGTTTACTCTTATTTCCCAATCAAGTGTAATTTTATTTTAAATAAAAGCAGTAGGAAAAAGTGAGTAGGAGTTAAAAGTAGAAAAAGTTACAGAATGCAGAAGATATAGGTTAAAATAAGCAGATAAAGAACTCAAATCCATGAGAATTCAAAAGGCAATGTAACAACGGGATATATCTCAATGTATGTCTACAGCTACTTATAATACACATAGCAGAAGTCAGAACTGCAGTAAGACTAAAAAACATTTTGCAGGCCTTCAAGATGATGTCATAATAAATCTATATTTATCATTAAATGAAGAAACCCCAGAGGAAAATAGTGTAAAGTCATAAAAGATGTTACATTTTCATATAAAATACATTTATATACTACACAAACATGAAAATGTCTAAAACTTTGAAAGATGTTAAAATGGTTTACAACAGTAATGATGGATTGTAAGTTGTTTTTATCTTCTTTTGATTTTCCCTTACATTTTCTTGGGTAAATTCTTTTTCAATGACTATGATTATTATCTGAAAAATTCAGTTTCCATTTAAGAAAAATGCACTCTGGAATACACCAGAACCATCTGGTTCAATAATATAGATTTAAGTGGCTGACCATGTGATACTGGTTTATAAATGATTCAAAAATGTCCCACTTAATAATGCAAAGAATTCAAACATTCAAACAAAAGAGAATCAGGGCAGATGCTTTGCAGGCAGAAAGTAATCAACAGTTAGGTTTGCTGACTCTTTCCTTCATGAGTCCTTCCTGGCTGTTTCTTTAATTCCTTTGCAAAAGGTGGCCAAAAATGAGTTGCCAGCCCTTGGGTGATCTAGAAGCAAGGCAGGAGCAGGAGGAACAGAGAAGACAGCTAGAGGGGGCAGTGGGAGCTCACCACCAGCGTTTCCATGTTCAGCAGAGCCAATCTCTGGAAGAATCTGTTCAGAGCTGTGAAATATACAGCCACACAGGGCCAAGTTTGCTGATTTGGTGTAAATATAATTTTGTATCAGCTATCACATGATCTATATGCTAGATAACATCTCTTTGTGTCATTTGTGGTTCAATTAGATTTTGTTCATTTTTGTTTTATACTGAAACCATTGATTTTTTATTGTAGTTGATTTACAATGTATTAGTTTTAGGTGTACAGGAAAATAATTCATTTATATATTTTTTGTATATGAAATATATATTTTTTTATATATGGCTTCTCTTGTAGCTCAGTCGGTAAAGAATCTTCCTGCAGTGCAGGAAATCCTAGTTTGATCTCCGGGTTGGGAAGATTCCCTGGAGAAGGAAATGGCAACCCACTCCAGTATCCTTGCCTGGAAAAATTTCATGGATGGAGGAGCCTGGTGGGCTGCATTCCATGGGGTCACAAAGAGTCGGGCACGACTGAATGACTAACACTTACTTACATATATATATATGTTTTAGATTTTTTTACCTTATAGGTTAGAAACCATTGATTCTCTATGCTATGCTATGCTAAGTCTCTTCAGTCATGTCCGACTCTGTGCGACCCCATAGATGGCACCCCACCAGGCTCCACCGTCCCTGGAATTTTCCAGGCAAGAACACTGGAGTGGGCTGCCATTTCCTTCTCCAGTGCATGAAAGTGAAAAGTGAAAGTGAAGTCTCTCAGTCATGTCTGACTCCTAGCGACCCCATGGACTGCAGCCTACCAGGCTCCTCCATCCATGGGATTTTCCAGGCAAGAGTACTGGAGTGGGGTGCCATTGCCTTCTCCACTATAGAAAGATAGAAAAGGTACTTCCTATTTATCTTTAGATCACCTCAAAAGCTCTTCAGACTCCCCCCTCAGCCTCACTTCCTTTTTCTGTTATGGAGGCCAGGGCTGGAGTCTGACTGTTGCTGCTGGTAATTTTTTGGTTTGTTTCTCCTACAAATTAATCATTTTAGAAGTGGCAACACCTTTTTAGAATACCCAGGATTGAGTCATATTGGGGAACGCATTCAGTGAATGGGAGAATGATAAAGAACATGTTGTTAACAGCCTTAATGACACACTACCACAGCCTTGTTTTTAGCATTGTTAATTATACATACAACTGAAAGCTTTAAGTCTAAAATTTTGCATTAAAATACATAAATGCATACGCATTTGTAGCATACCTAATCTACAAACTTGTAAGTGCTTATAATTCCTCAGATGTCTTATCAATATTTTTTAAAAAAATAAATGCATGTACATGGTTAAAGAATAATAATTAATAGGGAATTCTCTGGTAGTCCAATGGTTAGGACTCCAAGCTTTCACTGCCAAGGCTGTGAGTTCAATCCCCAATCACAGAACTAAGATCCCCCACAAGCCAAAAATAGTTTTATATTTTAATAAAATTTTTAAAAAGAATAATAATAATTAAACGGTATTGATACCTAGTCCCTTTCCCCAAAGAGGAACTGTTCATTATATTTCTTTACAAAAAGAAAATTATTCATAGCAGAATATCCTTTTTATTTACACAGAAGAGATTGTTTTCTATTCTCAGTTCTAAGCCTGGCCTGCTTTAACTTAAAATATATCTATATTATATATGATACATGTACTTATTAATTATTAACTAGAACAAATAGATCTACCTTAACAGCCTTATTCTTTTTAAGCAATTATATAATATTTCATTTTATGGCTGTATTTTGCTTAATTAACTGGTTATCAAATAAAAGGCATTTTTTTTCCTTTTCAGTTTTAATTCTACTATGAACTTTATCTTAACTTACATTCAAATACAAATGTATATTTTTACTTAGCAGTGAAAATGCTGATTTAATTTAGCTATTCGAATGTCTAAAACATTCTCACATTTTCTTAAATATCCTACTTGCTTCAGACATTAGAAGGCTTTTTCATACAAACATGCCGAGACAGACGTGAAACTGGGGCAGAAAATACGAGAGCCGTTTATTCCAAATTTAATAGTTAAACTTACTTCTAATCTTTAGAAGTTAAAAAAAAGTATGAGCAAGGGGAAAAAAATAAACAAAGGCATTTTTGCTGTTAGAGGCATCAAGAAACCTCTGGAATTGTAGACAGGTGGTAGTTCTTGCTTATCTGTCTCTGCCAGGGCTGACCCTGGAAGAGTCTCTACCTCCAGTGTTTTCAAGATATGTCATGTTGAACATGCAAGGATTTGAGTCTGCAATTTAGAATTAAGTCTGCAGTTACAGTGTGCCCCAAGACAGACCTCTTGTCTAAGTACAGATCAAAACAAGTTTTGGTAATTAATTTCTAGCTCATTAGTCAGTGGGGCCACGGGCACCAATGTGCAGTAACAATGAAAGAGACAGGAGAATCGTGTCCATTTACATGTCACATAGCAGAGCTGGCTGTAATCACCACCCTCTATAAAATATTACACATCAATCCTGGGTGCTTCACTCTTGTACCTTATTCATAATGTAAGAACAAATGGCTCTTAAGCCTTCTAATTTGAATCAGTGCCCATGCTTTATTTTATATGATGTAGCTCGCTAGCACTTGAAAAAAAAAAAAAGCTGCTTTTCCCATGTCCTTATAACAATTAGAGTTCTTTAGACTTAATTTCCACATAGAAAATTAAGTGGGGATTCGAGATAAATGTTATTCGTTCATTGAGGCAAAGGTGAAGTGATTTCCAGAGAACTTTCTCGGTTCTCTATGTGATTCTACCAGTGCTAAACTCTCTGGGTTTTGTGATATTTTATAAACAATTAAAATATGTGCTTAAATAAAACAAATTCAAATACTATAGAAGAGTATAAGATGAAAAGCAAGTTTTCTTTCCTATTCCCATTTATGGTCCTGTTTCACAGAAAGCTAAAAACTCTCTCTGTGTGTAGGAGTGTGAGTGTGTGCACATGCACACACACATATATAGCTTTAGTTGTAATTAAGTCTTCCATTAATTTTTAAAGTCCTGTAAGCCTGGAAGATAGTAGATAAACTTAGACTTTACTTTTGGTGAAATTTTAAATCTTCCTGTAAGAGGAAACTGTTTAGAATCGTACCTTGGCCAATGTATAATAGGAAAAGAGGAAGAGAAGATAATCAGGCCAATTAAATTGATTCAAACAGTGAAATAATATAATATTGATCATGATCTGTGTGAGAATCGAAATGCCTCCCTGACAGTACCTGACATATAATTGATGCACAAACATGTTGGTTGAAAGACGAATAAACACAAATTCATGAAAAAATTCCAAAGATAAATTCATTTTATGACTGATAGAGGTTGAATGTTTAATTGTAGCTGTGATTTAAAAAAGAATAGTGCTCTTTTAAAAATTGTGAATCACTGTGTCAAACACCTGAAACATAATATTATATATCAACCATGCCTCAGGTAAATATTTTTAATTTTTAAAAGTTAAAAAATTAAATAACATTGATCATAAAAGTACATAAACGTACTCTTTCTACCCCTTTTTGATGTCTATGTCAGAAGCTTTCTCTATCTCCTTTATACTTTAATCAAACTTCATTACAAAAAAGCTCTGAGCAATCAAGCCTCGTCTCTGGCCCCGGATTGAATTCTTCTCCTCTAGGGGCCAAGAATCCCGGTGTCTTCGTGTGATTCAACAACAGCCTTTCATCTTGGGGGCTCATCCAAATCCTTCAGGACAAGTCATCACAGTGTCCCATCAAGCCAAAAATCCTGTGAAATTCTTCCTCCGGAATAAGAGCCTGTTTCTCAGCAAGCTTTCCAACAGGAGTGTAACTGTTCTATGCAGCTGGCCAAAACATTGAACCAGCAAATTGAAAACACACAGTGGATGGATGAGAACTATAACCTCTTGCCTCATGGAGTCAATTACCAAGATGCCATCTTTCCAGACACTCAAGACAACAGAAGGATGTTTTCTAGCCTTTTCCAGTTTTCAAACTGTTCACAAGGGCAGCAGCTGGCAAGTTTCTCCAGTGACTGGGAAGTCCAAGAAAATACTAGGACTGCTAGTGGCTGTATAATATCTGGCTAAAGACCAGGCGGTGAGGAGAGATCCCTCGTCCAAGGTAAAGTGCGATGGCTATGCTTTGCTGGAGCAGCCATGAAGAGATACCCCATGCCCAAGGTAAGAGAAACCCAAGTAAGATGGGAGGTGTTGCAAGAGGGCATCAGAGGGCAAACACACTGAAACCATACTCACAGAAAACTAGTCAATCTAATCACACCAGGACCACAGCCTTGTCTGACTCAATGAAACTAAGCCATGCCCGTGGGGCAACCCAGGATGGGCGGGTCATGGTGGAGAGATCTGACAGGATGTGGTCCGCTGGAGAAGGGAACGGCAAACCACTTCAGTATTTTTGCCTTGAGAACCCCATGAACAGTATGAAAAAGCAAAATGATAGGATACTGAAAGAGGAACTCCCCAGGTCAGTAGCGGCCCAATATGCTACTGGGGATCAGTGGAGAAATATCTTCAGAAAGAATGAAGGGATGGAGCCTAAGCAAAAACAATACCCAGCTGTGGATGTGACTGGTTATAGAAGCAAGGTCTGATGCTGTAAAGAGCAATATTGCATAGGCACCTGGAATGTCAGGTCCATGAATCAAGGCAAATTGGAAGAGGTCAAACAGAAGATGGCCAGAGTGAATGACGACATTCTAGGAATCAGCCAACTCAAATGGACTGGAATGGGTGAATTTAACTCAGATGACCATTATATCTACTACTGCAGGCAGGAATCCCTCAGAAGAAATGGAGTGGCCATCATGGTCAACAAAAGCGTCCGAAATGCGGTACTTGGATGCAATCTCAAAAATGACAGCATGATCTCTGTTCATTTCCAAGGCAAACCATTCAATGTCACAGTAATCCAAGTATATGCCCCAACCAGGAACGCTGAAGAAGCTGAAGTTGAACGGTTCTATGAAGACCTACAAGACATTTTAGAACTAACACCCAAAAAAGATGTCCTTTTCATTATAGGGGACTGAAATGCAAAAGTAGGAAGTCAAGAAACACCTGGAGTAACAGGCAAATTTGGCCTTGGAATACGGAACGAAGCATGGCAAAGACTAATAGAGTTTTGCCAAGAAAATGCACTGGTCATAACAAACACCCTCTTCCAACAAGAGAAGAGAAGTCTCTATACATGGACATTACCAGATGGTCAACACCAAAATCAGTCGATTATATTCTTTGCAGCCAAAGATGGAGAAGCTCTATACAGTCAGCAAAAACAAGACCAGGAGCTGACTGTGGCTCAGACCATGAACTCCTTATTGCCAAATTCAGACTTAAATTGAAGAAAGTTGGGAAAACCACTAGACCACTCAGGTATGGCCTAAATCAAATCCCTAATGATTATACAGTGGAAGTGAGAAATAGATTTAAGGGCCTAGATCTGATAGATAGAGTGCCTGATGAACTATGGAATGAGGTTCGTGACATTGTACAGGAGACAGGGATCAAGACCTTTCCCATGGAAAAGAAATGCAAACAAGCAAAATGGCTGTCTGGGGAGGCCTTACAAATAGCTGTGAAAAGAAGAGAAGCGAAAAACAAAGGAGAAAAGGAAAGATATAAACATCTAAATGCAGAGTTCCAAAGAATAGCAAGAAGAGATAAGAAAGCCTTCTTCAGTGATCAATGCAAAGAAATAGAGGAAAACAACAGAATGGGAAAGACTAGGGATCTATTCAAGAAAATCAGAGATACCAAAGGAACATTTCATGCAAAGATGGGCTCGATAAAGGACAGAAATAGTATGGACCTAACAGAAGCAGAAGATATTAGAAGAGGTTGCAAGAATACACAGAAGAACTGTACAAAAAAGAGCTTCACGACCCAGATAATCATGATGGTGTGATCACTGACCTAGAGCCAGACATCCTGGAATGTGAAGTCAAGTGGGCCTTAGAAAGCATCACTATGAACAAAGCTAGTGGAGGTGATGGAATTCCAGTGAAGCTATTCCAAATCCTGAAAGATGATGCTGTGACAGTGCTGCACTCAATATGCCAGCAAATTGGAAAACTCAGCAGTGGCCACAAGATTGGAAAAGGTAAGTTTTCATTCCGATCCCAAAGAAAGGCAATGCCAAAGGATGCTCAGACTACCACACAATTGCACTCATCTCACACGCTAGTAAAGTAATGCTCAAAATTCTCCAAGCCAGGCTTCAGCAATATGTGAACCATGAACTTCCTGATGTTCAAGCTGGTTTTAGAAAAGGCAGAGGAACCAGAGATCAAATTGCCAACATCCGCTGGATCATGGAAAAAGCAAGAGAGTTCCAGAAAAACATCTATTTCTGCTTTCTTGACTATGCCAAAGCCTTTGACTGTGTGGATCACAATAAACGGGAAAATTCTGAAAGAGATGGACTACCAGACCACCTGATCTGCCTCTTGAGAAATTTGTATGCAGGTCAGGAAGCAACAGTTAGAACTGGTCATGGAACAACAGACTGGTTCCAAATAGGAAAAGGCATTCGTCACGGCTGTATATTGTCACGTGTTTATTTAACTTATATGCAGAGCACATCATGAGAAATGCTGGACTGGAAGAAACACAAGTTGGAATCAAGATTGCTGAGAGAAGTATCAATAACCTCAGATATGCAGATGACACCACCCTTATGGCAGAAAGTGAAGAGGAACTAAAAAGCCTCTTGATGAAAGTGAAAGTGGAGCGTGAAAAAGTTGGATTAAAGCTCAACATTCAGAAAACAAAGATCATGGCATCCGGTCCCAGCACGTCATGGGAAATAGATGGGGAAACAGTGGAAACAGTGTCAGACTTTGTTTTTCTGGGCTCCAAAATCACTGCAGATGGTGACTGCAGCCATGAAATTAAAAGACGCTTACTCCTTGGAAGGAAAGTTATGACCAACCTAGATAGCATATTCAAAAGCAGAGACATCACTTTGCCAACAAAGGTTCGTCTAGTCAAGGCTATGGTTTTTCCTGTGGTCATGTATGGATGTGAGAGCTGGACTGTGAAGAAGGCTGAGCGCCGAAGAATTGATGCTTTTGAACTGTGGTGTTGGAGAAGACTCTTGAGAGTCCCTTGGACTGCAAGGAGATCCAACCAGTCCATTCTGAAGGAGATCAGCCCTGGGATTTCTTTGGAAGGAATGATGCTAAAGCTGAAACTCCAGTATTTTGGCCACCTCATGCGAAGTGTTGACTCATTGGAGAAGACTCTGGTGCTGGGGGGGATTGAGGGCAGGAGGAGAAGGGGACGACAGAGGATGAGATGGCTGGATGGCATCACTGACTCAATGGGTGTGAGTCTCAGTGACCTCCGGGAGTTGGTGATGGACAGGGAGGCCTGGCATGCTGCGATTCATGGGATCACAAAGAGTCGGACACAACTGAGCGACTGATCTGATCTGATCATAATTGTGGATTATTTGTAATGAGACTTTTTATAAGTAAATAAACATGTATTATCTGATCAACAATAAGGAGCATCAAAGAAAAATAGCTTTGGTCTCTTTGAGTATTGCATGAAAGCATTTTTGTTCAATGTTTTTCCCTGTAATATAAAACACGAGTTTATTTTTCATCAGTTTATTTTTTTAATGATGCAATTTCACACACAAAAATAGAAAGCCAGTTTGAGCATGCAGTAACCTAAGAAAGTTTCAGCATAAGAAAATAATCACACTTGTCAAAGATGACTAATGAAAGAACAAGATTTCTGGGAGAAATATCAATAACCTCAGATATGCGGATGACACCACCGTTATGGCAGAAAGTGAAGAAGAATTGAAAAGCCTCTTGATGAAAGTGAAAGTGGAGAGTGAAAAGGTTGGCTTAAAGCTCAACATTCAGAAAACGAAAATCATGGCATCTGGTCCCATCACTACATGGGAAATAGATGGAGAAACAGTGGAAACAGTGTCAGACTTTATTTTTCTGGGCTCCAAAATCACTGCAGATGGTGACTGCAGCCATGAAATTAAAAGACGCTTACTCCTTGGAAGGAAAGTTATGACCAACCTAGATAGCATATTCAAAAGCAGAGACATCACTTTGCCAACAAAGGTTCACCTAGTCAAGGCTATGGTCTTTCCTGTGGTCATGTATGGATGTGAGAGTTGGACTGTGAAGAAGGCTGAGCACCGAAGAATTGATGCTTTTGAACTGTGGTGTTGGAGAAGACTCTTGAGAGTCCCTTGGACTGCAAGGAGATCCAACCAGTCCATTCTGAGGGAGATCAACCCTGGCATTTCTTTGGAGGTGATGATGCTGCGGCTGAAGCTCCAGTATTTTGGCCACCTCATGTGAGGAATTGACTCATTGGAGAAGACTCTGATACTGGGAGGGATTGGGGGCAAGAGGAGAAGGGGACGACAGAGGATGAGATGGCTGGATAGCATCACTGACTCGATGAACGTGAGTCTGAGTGACCTCCGGGAGTTGGTGATGGACAGGGAGGCCTGGCGTGCTGCAGTTCATGGGGTCGCAAAGAGTCGGACACGACTGAGCAACTGATCTGATCTGAATGAAAGAACAAACCATTTTTGAAGGAAAAGAAATGCTATGAATGATGGGTCTTTTAATATTCTCTACTAGTAAATCAATACTTGCTATGCTACTGCTGCTGCTGCTAAGTTGCTTCAGTCACGTCCGACTGTGTGCGACCCCAGAGACAGCAGCCCACCAGGCTACCCCGTCCCTGGGATTCTCCCCCGTCCCTGGGATTCTCCAGGCAAGAACACTAGAGTGGGTACACTTGCTGTAGTCAGGTGTATATAGTGTGTAATTTTGATCACATTGTTGCATACCTGTTGTTTTTCATTTTCCAGTTGCTAAATATCCTGATTTGCACTCAAATTGATTTAAGAAACATTTTATTGCTTGAAAAGAGAATTTATTGCTTGAAAGAATCAAGGCTGATCTTGTCTTGCATTATGTGGGCCCTTAAATAGTCACTTCAGGGATAAATTTAAAAGAAAAGTTCACAACCTCAAGATTAAGTCTTAAATTCCACCTGCATGCATGTATAGCTTCCCAGGTGGCACTACTGGTAAAGAATCCACCTGCCAATGCCGGAGAAGCAAGAGACACCAGCTCAGTCCCTGGGTTGGCCCGCTAGAGAAGGAAATGAGGAAATGACAACCCACTCGCATATTCTTGACTGCAGAATCCCATGGACAGAGGAGCCTGGAGGGCTATAGTCCAGGGGGGTCACACAGAGTGGAACACGACTTAGCAATTAAACAGCAGCAACTCTTGTCCCAGGTATCATGCTAGACATTTAAATACCTTAGTAAGGAAGGAAGGAAATGTTAGTCACTCAGTTGTGTCCCACTCTTTGCAACCCCATGGACTGTAGACCGCCAGGCTCCTCTGTCCATAGGATTTCCCAGGTAAGAATACTGGAGTGGGTTTCCATTCCCTTCTCCAGGGAATCTTCCTAACCCAGGGATTGAATCTGGGTCACCTGCATTGCAGGAGGATTCTTTACCATCTGAGCCACCAGGGAAGCCTTCTCATTTAATCTCCAAAATCATGAGATAGATATTATTCCCCATTTTATGCATAAAGAAGGTAAACCTTGATGGCATTGAGTAAAATGATTATTATTACGAAAGTTATTAGCACTTGAACATTCTAAGTGAGTCATGTGGAAAGATAAGAAAATCACAAAATCCTAATCCTTCTAAAACTAAGTTGCTATAAAAATTATCCTTAATGCATTGATCTGGTTTTTGGTCAAAAATTACATGTTTCTCTGGAAGGCAGAAGACGTTTAATTTATAAGAAAAATCATAGGCTAACATCTGGAGACTGATGTTTATATACAACACAGACATAAAACAGATCCTTTGGTAAGGGGATGACAAGGGGCATGAATGCCTGAATGATGCCATTTCCACTTTCAGGAAACAGAAATCACAGCAGGTTGGATGACCCATCCATAGTTTTGAATGACTGGAGCCACTGAAGACAATATTTTTAAAAGAAAAATTATCCACAGATTGTATTCTGAATAATCTTAAAATTAATCAAGCTGCTGGGCATTTTGCTTGTCTGTCTTTATCAGGACCCAGACACACTGGGTTGTCTCCCTATATGACAATGACTGAGGCTCTTCTAAAGTGATTTATAATAAAAAAAAATAGGAACAAATATATGTATATCCATCTATACAGTTTCTCTCAGCCTAAATTGAGAGATTGGCAGAGAAGCAAAATATATGTAAGAAGTACAGAATGGATATCAAACCCTATCAGATCAGATTAGATCAGTCGCTCAGTCATGTTCGACTCCTGGCGACCCCATGAACTGCAGCACGCCAGGCCTCCTTATCCATTACCAGTTCCCGGGGGTCACTCAGACTCACATTCATCGAGTCAGTGATGCCATCCAGCCATCTCATCCTCTGTCGCCCCCTTCTCCTCCTGCCCTCAATCCCTCCCAGCATCAGAGTCTTCTCCAATGAGTCAACACTTCGCATGAGGTGGCCAAAATACTGGAGTTTCAGCTTTAGCATCATTCCTTCCAAAGAAATCCCAGGGCTGATCTCCTTCAGAATGGACTGGTTGGATCTCCTTGCAGTCCAAGGGACTCTCAAGAGTCTTCTCCAACACCACAGTTCAAAAGCATCAATTGTTCGGCGCTCAGCCTTCTTCACAGTCCAGCTCTCACATCCATACATGACCACAGGAAAGACCATAGCCTTGACTAGGTGAACCTTTGTTGGCAAAGTGATGTCTCTGCTTTTGAATATGCTATCTAGGTTGGTCATAACTTTCCTTCCAAGGAGTAAGCGTCTTTTAATTTCATGGCTGCAGTCACCATCTGCAGTGATTTTGGAGCCCAGAAAAATAAAGTCTGACACTGTTTCCACTGTTTCTCCATCTATTTCCCATGTAGTGATGGGACCAGATGCCATGATCTTCGTTTTCTGAATGTTGAGCTTTAAGCCAACCTTTTCACTCTCCACTTTCACTTTCATCAAGAGGCTTTTTAGCCCCTCTTCACTTTCTGCCATAAGAGTGGTGTCATCTGCATATCTGAGGTTATTGATATTTCTCCCAGCAATCTTGATTCCAACTTGTGTTTCTTCCAGTCCAGCATTTCTCATGATGTACTCTGCATATAAGTTAAATAAACATGGTGACAATATACAGCCGTGACGAATGCCTTTTCCTATTTGGAACCAGTCTGTTGTTCCATGACCAGTTCTAACTGTTGCTTCCTGACCTGCATACAGATTTCTCAAGAGGCAGATCAGGTGGTCTGGTATTCCCATCTCTCTCAGAATTTTCCACAGTTTATTGTGATCTACACAGTCAAAGGCTTTGGCATAGTCAATAAAGCAGAAATAGAAGTTTTTCTGGAACTGTCTTGCTTTTTCCATGATCCAGTGGATGTTGGCAATTTGATCTCTGGTTCCTCTGCCTTTTCTAAAACCAGCTTGAACATCAGGAAGTTCACAGTTCACATATTGCTGAAGCCTGGCTTGGAGACTTTTGAGCATTACTTTACTAGCGTGTGAGATGAGTGCAATTGTGCGGTAGTTTGAGCATTCTTTGGCACTGCCTTTCTTTGGGATTGGGATGAAAACTGACCTTTTCCAATCTTGTGGCCACTGCTGAGTTTTCCAAATTTGCTGGCATATTGAGTGCAGCACTTTCACAGCATCATCTTTCAGGATTTGAAATAGCTCCACTGGAATTCCATCACCTCCACTAGCTTTGTTCGTAGTGATGCTTTCTAAGGCCCACTTGACTTCACATTCCAGGATGTCTGGCTCTAGGTCAGTGATCACACCATCATGATTATCTGGGTCATGAAGCTCTTTTTTGCACAGTTCTTCTGTGTATTCTTGCCACCTCTTCTTAATATCTTCTGCTTCTGTCAGGTCCATACCATTTCTGTCCTTTATCGAGCCCATCTTTGCATGAAATATTCCCTTGGTATCTCTGATTTTCTTGAATAGATCCTTAGTCTTTCCCATTCTGTTGTTTTCCTCTATTTCTTTGCATTGATCACTGAAGAAGGCCTTCTTATCTCTTCTTGCTATTCTTTGGAACTCTGCATTTAGATGTTTATATCTTTGCTTTTCTCCTTTGCTTTTCGCTTCTCTTCTTTTCACAGCTATTTGTAAGGCCTCCCCAGACAGCCATTTTGCTTGTTTGCATTTCTTTTCCATGGGGATGGTCTTGATCCCTGTCTCCTGTACAATGTCATGAACCTCATTCCATAGTTCATCAGGTACTCTATCTATCAGATCTAGGCCCTTAAATCTATTTCTCACTTCCACTGTATAATCATTAGGGATTTGATTTAGGTCATACCTGAATGGTCTAGTGGTTTTCCCAACTTTCTTCAATTTCAGTCTGAATTTGGCAATAAGGAGTTCATGGTCTGAGCCACAGTCAGCTCCTGGTCTTGTTTTTGCTGATTGTATAGAGCTTCTCCATCTTTGGCTGCAAAGAATATTATCGATCTGATTTCGGTGTTGACCATCTGGTGATGTCCATGTATAGAGTCTTCTCTTGTGTTGTTGGAAGAGGGTATTTGCTATGACCAGTGCATTTTCTTGGCAAAACTCTATTAGCCTTTGCCGTGCTTCATTCCATATTCCAAGGCCAAATTTGCCTGTTACTCCAGATGTTTCTTGACTTCCTACTTTTGCATTCCAGTCCCCTATAATGAAAAGGACATCTTTTTTGGGTGTTAGTTCTAAAAGGTCTTGTAAGTCTTCATAGAACCATTCAACTTCAGCTTCTTCAGCGTTCCTGGTTGGGACATAGACTTGGATTCTGTGACATTGAATGGTTTGCCTTGGAAACGAACAGAGATCATTCTGTCGTTTTTGAGATTGCATCCAAGTACTGCATTTCGGACTCTTTTGTTGACCATGATGGCTACTCCATTTCTTCTGAGGGATTCCTGCCCACAGTAGAAGATATAATGGTCATCTGAGTTAAATTCACCCATTCCAGTCCATTTGAGTTCGCTAATTCCTAGAATGTCAACATTCACTCTTGCCATCTCTTGTTTGACCACTTCCAATTTGCCTTGATTCATGGACCTGACATTCCAGGTTCCTATGCAATAGTGCTCTTTACAGCATCGGACTTTGCTTCTATCACCAGACACATCTACACCTGGGTATTCTTTCTGCTTTGGTTCCATCGCTTCATTCTTTCTGGAGTTATTTCTCCACTGATCTCCAGTAGCACATTGGGCCCCTACTGACCTGGGGAGTTTCTCTTTCAATATCCTATCATTTTGCCTTTTCATACTGTTCATATAGTAAAACATGTAACATATAGTAAAACATGTAAAATAGAGCTGATATATTTTAACCTGGTTGAATTTCCTAGCAATAGCACAAAACTAGAAGGTCAGTAGCAGTATGATATCAGCCCCTTGATAAAATCTCAAGCCAACATTGCTGCTGCTAAGTTGCTTCAGTCGTGTCTGACTCTGTGTGACCCCATAGAGGCAGCCCACCAGGCTCTGCCGTCCCTGGGATTCTCCAGGCAAGAACACTGGAGTGGGTTGCCATTTCCTTCTCCAATGCCTGAAAGTGAAAAGTGAAAGGGAAGTCACTCAGGCGTGTCCGACTTTTAGTGACCCTATGGACTGCAGCCCACCAGGCTCCTCCGTCCATGGGATTTTCTAGGCAAGAGTACTGGAGTGGGTTGCCATTGCCTTCTCCAAGCAAGCCAACATTAGAGGTAAGGAGTAACTGGTTAGGTGATCAAGCATCACAGTATTTTGTCATTGACATGCAAGTAGAATGTTCTGTTTTTGCTTATGTTTCTTGCCAGTCATTTGAGACGGTGAATACAGAAGTTACTGTCACACAGTGTGGCATAGCAGAGGGAGCATTAGGGCTCCAGATCATAGTTAGTGACCTCATCAGTATTCCAGCTCTTACTGTCATGGTTTTCCTAACTCTCCTTCTATTCTCTATGCTCATTTTCTCCCTAATTTTGCATTTCTTCAGCCCGGTGTATGGAATGAGCTCTGGATGTACATCGTGTTTATCCTGTTCCAGCCCTGCCTATGCTTCACCTGTGGTTTTGTTCACATTACTCAATCCTACTTATACCCACTTTTTCATTTGGAAAAATAGTTTTCAGGAACTATAGCATCCTTTGATTAATTTATTAAAGAGTGTTTGCAGGAAGCTTACAATTCTGCTATTCAAATAATTCTGACATAACAACTATCTGATCTGAGTCATATCTAATAAATATGCCAGGAAGGTGTGCAGGATGTTGTTTTTTTTTTAATATTCATTTATTTGGCTGTACCATGTGTTAGATGAAGCATGCAGGATCTTCTTTGCATCTTGCGGGATCTTTCCTGTGGCACACAGACTCTAGTCGCAGGGCATGGACTTAATTTCCTCTTGGCATGTGGAATCTTAGTTCCTGGACCAGGGACCGAATTCGAGTCCCCTACAAATCAAAGTGGGTCCTTAACCACCGGACCACCAAGGAAGTCCCTAATTTACTATCTTTAGAAGTAAACATTCTCTGAAACAGAATGTGTTGTCATGATGTTTTAAAAAAGCCAAGAACATTAAAAAACTCTACTAGAAAAATAAAGTCCTAGGGAAGAGAGAGAAGCTGAATTCCCTTTGAGATTTGTAGGTAAAATGTTTCACTCATTCAGTGAGCTTCAAGGAGCTCCCATCTTCTGCTTAGCAATCCGAGAAGGCACCAAGCCATCCTTAGGGCAGAGCCTCTGGAGACTGGCAGTGTTGCATCTGGAAACGTCTCTGGCTGGCAGTGACTCAGTTGAAAAAGCTTAGGTAGACTGAAAATGGCCTTTGATCTCTGCTTCCTGTGATGAAAGAAATGTGGAATATGCACTAGTTGGCAAGGAATTAGGAGAAAAGAAAATGGGTTTCTTGAGACAATGGCAGTCTAGTTTTGTGTGTGTGTGTGTGTTTTAAGTGACTGGATATAACTACTGGAGTTAAAGGACTGTTTGGGGAAAGGCTTGTAATAGATTGCCATTAGTATTCCATTGTACCTGCATATGCTATGTTTTATTTATCCTTACTGTTGATGGATACTTGGGTTGTTTCCACCTTTTAGCTGTTGTGAGTAATTCTGTAATGGACACTGATGTACAAATGTCTATTCAAGTCCCTGCTTTCTGTTCCTTTGGGTATATACCTAAAAGTGGAATTGCTAGGTCTCATGCTTATTTTATGCTTCCTTTTTTTTTTAACAGCTGTCAAACTGCTTCCCACAGCAGCTTTAGAAATTTCTCTTTTAATGTTCTCATAGTTGTGTTACAATATAATTGGTTTTTACACAATCTTATGCATTTTCTATAATCTATGCATTTACATGATCCTGTGCATTTAGAGACGTTGTTCTAAGAACGTAGACTGCCAAAGGGCTTCCATGGCCCAAAAATGTCCAGAATCTGCGCACCGCCTTCTCTTTCGTCTAAGGCAAAATAATTTAGACCTGTAAGATCCTGTCAGGTGTTTGGTGTCAGGATCTAAACTGCATGGTCATTACAAAAATAGTGGTTTTGCATCATCTTAGAAGTACAGTACAAGTGGGCTATACCAATAACATTTTAAAAATGCTTTCAGAGCCAAGTTGTCCTGATTGGTAACATAATAAGCATCTTTACCAACAAACATATTCTGAGAAAACAAAACATGCAATTCAATGAGTAAGTATAAGTTAAGGCCTTTAAATATACCAGAGCCTAAGGGTATACACTTAGGCGAATACACTTTGAAAAGCAAGACAGTTCCTAAAATGTGGTGGATCTAATCATTGATTCTACTGGAGTTCTAAAAAGAAAGGATGAAATGATTGGATGGCATCGTGACTCAATGGACATGAGTTTGAGCAAACTCTAGGAGATAGTGGAGGACAGGGAAGACTGGCGTACTGCAGTCCATGGGTCACAGAGAGTTGGACACAACTTAGTGAATGAGGAACAAAAAAAGAGCGAAAAATATAGTGTTTCAACAATTTGCTTCTCTTGTGTAGAGCTGTAGTCAGTGTAAAACATCGTGAAACTCATCATTCACAATGTGCAACCAACACCCCGTAACCATTACATAGTATCTTACTGTTATCTTACAGATAACAGAGTATCTTACAGAGTATCTTACTCTGCCATCTCTATAGGCTTCCTCTAACTTCTGTTTTAAATGAGAAAACTTCTTTAACCACTTAATTTGACTGTCCAGGATTCAGAATATGATTGTCATCAAGTATGGAAAGAGACACACAGCTCGAATTTTAGACTAGGCATGGTCTTGTTCTGACTTGAGTGTAGCATCATTCATCCAATTAACAAATATTTATTGAGTACCTGCCCTACTCCTGACACATGGGATGTGACAGGAAATAAAAAAAGACATAGTCTCTGCTTTCAAGGAACTTGCAGTTTAACTGGGAATAAGTAAAATGGCTGTGTAAATGCTATATTATTGAATAAGAGTGAGGTTGAACTATTTATAATAACCTAGACATGGGAAAAAACCCACATGCCCATCAACAAATGATTGGTTTAATAAAATGTGATGTGTGTGTGTATGAGAGAGAAAGTGTATTTGTATAGGAATATTACTCATTATACATAAACACACATGCATAATATATGTGTGTGTGTATTTTTATATATAGTGATCTTTTTTCTTAAGAGACTTCAAAACTTCAATAATACTTCTTGCAAGTGATTGTTGTTGTTGTTTAGTTACTAAGTCATGTCTGACTTTTTGCAACCCAATGGACTGCAGCATTCCAGGCTTTCCTGTCCATCACCAACTCCCGGAGCTTGCTCAAACTCACATCCATTGAGTCGGTGATGCCATCCAACCATCTCATCCTGCTCCTTGGAAGAAAAGCTATGACCAACCTAGACAGCATATTGAAAAGCAGAGACATTATTTTGCCCAGAAAGGTCCATCTAGTCAAAACTATGGTTTTTCCAGTAGTCATGTGTGAATGTGAGAGCTGAACTATAAAGAAAGATGAGCACCAAAGAATTGATGCTTTTGAACTGTGGTGTTGGAGAAGACTCTTGAGAGTCCCTTCAACTGCAAGGAGATCCAACCAGTCCATCCTAAAGGAGATCCTGAGTGTTCATTGGAAGGACTGATGTTGAAACTGAAACTCCAATACTCTGGCCACCTGATGTGAAGAGCTGACTCATTAGAAAAGACCCTGATGCTGGGAAAGATTGAAAGCGGGAGGAAATGGGGATGACAGAGGATGAGCCACTGGGAAAGCCCTTTATTGTTCTTTAATAAAAGAGTTGTATCCATGAGCAAGAGGGTGTGGGAAGACTCAGTAAATCTGGCACAAATCCAGCAAGCAGAGTTTTACTTTTCTTTGAATACAAGTGCTTATATTTCCTGATAGTTCAGTTGGTAAAAAAGCTGTCTGCAATGCAGGAGACCCTGTTCGATTCCTGGGTCAGGAAGATCTGCTGGAGAAGAGATAGACTACCCACTCCGGTATTCTTGGGCTTACCTTGTGTCTCAGCTGGTAAAGAATCCTCCTGCAATGCGGGAGACCTGGGTTCGATCCCTGGGTTGGGAAGATCCTCTGGAGAAGGGAAAGGCTACCCACTCCAGTATTCTGGTCTGGAGAATTCCATGGACTGTATAGTCCATGGGTTCATAAAGAGTCAGATACGACTGAGGGACTTTCACTTTCACATGTTATGAAGCAGAGTACAAAATTCATAGGGAATTTTTAAAAGTATCTCTGAGACTTCAAAGCTCATAGCTTGTAGCTATTCCGCAGGTCCTGCTCCCTTCCCCTCCTCAGGACTGGTTCACTTTCATATGCTCTGAGGGTTATTCTGGTTTTGAGAATCCCTGATGGAATGAATCTATTTTCTTCAGGTAATTTTAACAAGACTTCAAAATAATTTAAATGTTATTTCCTCAATGGAGTCCTGTAGAACTAGTTGTTAAAAGGAGTTTGCATTAAAGGGAAAAAAAAATCCTGTGTTTAAGTATATTTAAGAAATAATGGGTTTATCAAATGTACAGGTGTTTCTTTTTTTTTTTTTAATTTAAAACTTCTCAGATGGCAGAGAGAGTTCTCTTAGTTCTTGTTCAAAACGAAAGACTAGAACCACCTGGTACAGTCTTTAAACTGTGACCACTGTCAATGGCCCACAAACCTGTAGACATTTTGCCAAAATTACCACTTTGCCTTTTGGGGGAGTGAGGATTAACATTATATAAGTTTTGTGTGTACGATATTATATTTCTGCTTCTGTATACACTACAGGGAGCTCACCACTAAAAGCTTGTTTTCCATCCATCACCATAGAGTTGATCCCCTTTACCTGTTTCACCCTCACCTACCACCCAACTCCACTCACTCCTCTGGCAATTACTACTCTGTTCTCTGTATTTATATCTTTGCTTTTGTTTGGTTTGTTCATTTTTTTAAGAATTTGTTTTCATATATTTCACGTATGAGTGAAATCATAGAGTATTTGTAATCTTCTATTTTTCTCTCATTTTTTTTTTGGTTGCACTGTGTGGCATGTGGGATTTAGTTCCTGACCAGGGATCATACCCCATACCCCTTGTAGTAGAAGCACTGAGTATTAACCATTGGACCACCAGGAAAGTCCTTGTTGTTCAGTCACTAAGTTGTGTCTGACCCTTTGCAACCCTGTGGACCACAGCACACCAGGCTTCCCTGTCCTTCACCATCTTCTGGAGCTTGCTCAAATTCATGTTCATTGAGTCAGTGATGTCATCTTCCTCTGTGTCACTTGCTTCTCCTCCCACCTTCAATCTTTCCCAGCATCAAAGTCTTTTCCAATGAGTCAGCTCTTCACATCAGATGGCCAGAGTATTGGAGCTTCAGCTTCAGCATCAGCCCTTCCATTGAATATTCAGGACTGATTTCCTTTAGGATTGACTGGTTGGATCCCCTTTCTGTCCAAGGGACTCTCAAGAGTCTTCTCCAACACCACAGTTCAAAAGCATCAATTCTTCAGCATTCAGACTTTTTTGTTGTCCAACTCTCACATCCATATATGACTACTGGAAAAACCATAGCTTTGGCTACATGGACCTTTGTGGGTCCATGTCTCTGCTTTTAATATGCTGTCTAGATTTGTCATAACTTTTCTTCCAAGGAGCAAGCATCTTTTAATTTCATGGCTGCAGTCACTATCTGCAGTGATTTTGGAGCATATGAAAAGAAAGTCTGTCACTGTTTCCATTTTTCCCCCATCTATTTGCCATGAAGTGATGGGACCAGATTCCAGCTCCTTGGCACTTTGCTCTTCATTTCAAAAATTAAGTTGACTGGAACCGTTAATTAGAAATCATCCACATGTTAATTTTGGTGCACTGAGAAGAGAGTCATGAAAAGTACTCTCAATACGTAAAACCCTCCAGTTTTACAAACCTCTGAACACAGTTAAGTTGTCTGCAATATCTGTCTTCTGTCAGTTTGTCTTGTTGACAGAGTTGGACTTGATAATGCCCTTTCCTTTAACTCTTTCACCTAGGCTATTTTCTGATAAAATTGCTTCATGCTGGCAAACACATTTTCTTTGATTCATTAAGAATGAAGGGGTGATATTTTTCTACATAATTTCATCTTTCATGCTTTAAATTGATTTTCCTTTGTAGCTTTTATTTTTCTCTCCCATGAATTCATTTGTTAGGAAAAAGAGGCCCAAGTCAGGGATTGCTGGTACATGAATGATAGGGTTATCTGGAGGGGATCTGTGATAGATTTCTACAGAGATTGTAGGTCCTAGCCACAGCCTTACAGTTCTAGGACTCACTGACCTGAAAGAACCACCTGATGTGGGAATGAAGAGAACAGCTCTACTACGGCCATCCCACCAGCCATTTGCTCCTTGTGAACCTTGAACGTTAACATTAAGTCGCTCAGTCGTGTCCGATTCTTTGCGACCCCATGGACTGTAGCCTACCAGGCTCTCTGTCCATGGGATTTTCCAGGCAATAGTACTGGAGTGGATTGCCATTTACTTCTCCAAGGGATCTTCCCAACCCAGGGATCGAACCCTGGTCTCCCGCATCATAGACAGACGCTTTACTGTCTGAGCCACCAGGGAAGTCAACCCAGTTCCTTACCTGCCCCAACATACTCTCTGCACAGTTTATCGCAAAGTAGGGTCGGACACGACTGAGCAACTTCACGTTCACTTTTCACTTTCATGCATTGGAGAAGGAAATGGCAACCCACTCCAGTGTTCTTGCCTGGAGAATCCCAGGGACGGGAGAGTCTGGTGGGCTGCTGTCTATGGGGTCTCACAGAGTCAGACACGACTAAAGTGACTTAGCAGCAGTAGCAGCAGCATGGCATAATGGAAAAAACAACAGGTTTGGAAATACTGTTTCACAAGTTACTGTTGGGCAAGTTCAGGATGGTTAAGTCTTCCTTTTCTTTACAGAGGAATTCCAAATGTCAAGGAAAATGAGGGCAGTCCAGATTAGTGGTTGGCACTGTTTTCATCATAGTTGTTTAGGAAGAACGTGGTATATACATCGCATAATCTATATGCGCCAAAATCTATAAGCCACATTTGATGGGAAGCAAGTAGAGTTAGAAGACTGGAAAGAACTGGATTCACTCTATGTCTTCCTTTTACATCTGCCAACAATCATTTTATTATTTTTCCATTACACTCCAAGTTGCTAATGTCAATTTGTAGACAAAAAAATGTGTCGTACTAAATATATTTAAACCAGTAGTCCTCCTAAGGATATTAGCCCACTGCTAGCCACTGTTTAGCTTGTATAAAAATTCTTACCATATGTACCACATACTGAAAAGAGCTTTTTTAAAAAAATTTTAATGTTTCAATCATTCTGACAAGCAAAAGAGGAGGGTCAGCTACTTCCAGAATTACTTAATAGGCATACATTATCCTTGTGACAATATTTGTTTGTATAATTAAATTACCTGGAAAGTTTTATAAAAACTTAAGTCTGTTTCCAACCCTCCAAATACTCTTATTTAATTTGTCTGAAGTAAATCCTACACATCAATGTTTTTTAGCAACTCCCCAGTCAAATGTGATGTGTAATCAAGTTGAAAACTGTAACAGGCAAAATTTTGAAATAACCCTAGGGTGCAATTCCTATATAACTTTCCTCCCTTGAGTGTAGGTTGGATCTGTTTGTTTCCTGACTTGTGTGTGTATGTGTGTGTGTGTGTGTGTGTGCACTCATGTACTCAGTCACCCAGTTGTATCCGACTCTTTGTGACCCCATGGACTGCAGCCTGCCAGGCTCCTCTGTCCAAGGAATTCTCCAGGCAAGAATACTGAAATGGGTTGCCTTTTCCTCCTCCAGGGGATCTTCCTGATCCAGGGATCAACCCCATGTATCCTGGATCTCCTGCATTGGCAGGCAGATTCTTTACTACTGAGCCACCTGGGAAGCCATATATATTATATATATATGGCTATATATATATATATATATATATATATATATATAGCAATCTCCACCTTACTAGCACACACTTGAGAGATTCTCCATTGGCCTTGAAAGAACAAACTGCCATGTTGCAAGTAAGCTACCTGTTGAAAGATCCATATGGCAGGGGACTTTTGGAGGCCTCTGGGAACTAAGAGCAGCCTCCAACCAATAAGCAGTAAGAAGCTAGGACTCTCGGTCCTACAGCCAGAAGAAAATGAATTCTGCCAGTAACTAGAGAGAGCTTGGAAGCAGATTCTTCCTAATCAAGAATTTGGATGAGAATGCAGTACTGCTGCTAACATTCTGGTTGCTATTTTGTGAGACCCTGAGCAGAGGACTCATCGAAGCCTTGTCTGGACTCCTGACCCACAGAAGCTATGACATAATAAATATGTGTTTGATTCAACTCCTTAGTTTGTGGCAATTTTTACATGACAGTAGAGGGCCAGCTGGGCTTCCCTGATGGCTCAGGCAGTAAAGAATCTGCCTGCAATGCAGGAGATGTGGGTTCGATCCCTGGTTGGGAAGATTCCCTGGAGAAGGGAATGCCTACCCATTCCAGTATTCTTGCCTGGGAGATCCCACAGACAGAGGAGCTCGTGTCCATGGGATCACAAAGAGTCAGACATGCCTGAATGACTAGCACACACACAGAGAGCCAACCACGTGATTAAAGGGTTGGAACTTTCAGTATCACCCTCCTGACTTCCACAGAAGGGAGAGGGACTAAATCCATCACCAATGGTCAGTGACTGGGTCATTCATGCCTGTGTAATGAAGCTTCCATAAAACCCAAAGGACTGGGTTTGCAGAGCTTCCAGGTTGGTGAACACATAGAGATTTGGGAAGAATGGCACATCCAGAGATCATGAGATCCTGCCCTTTCCCATATACATTTCCCTACACATCTCTTCTGTCTGGTTGTCCTGCATTACATTCTTTTGTTATAAACTAATGATCTAGGAAAATGTTTCTCTGAGTTCTGTGGGCCTCTCCATCAAGTTAATTGAAGATGAAGAAAGAGTTCATTGGAACCTTCAATCTATAGCCACTGATCAGAAGCACAGGTGACAACATGTACTTATGATTGACTTCTAAAGATGGCAGAGCTGGGGTGGGGGTGCAGTGTTGCAGGACTGAGCCCTTAACCCGAGTGATCTGGTGCTATTTCCAGGTAGACAGTGTCAGAACTGGGCTTCCCAGGTAGGGCTAGTGGTCAAGAACCCACCTGCCAGTGCAGATGTAAGAGACATAGGTTCACTCCTAGGTCAAGAAGATCCCCTGGAGGAAGGCATGGCAACCTACTCCAATATCCTCACCTGGAGAATCCCATGGACAGAGGAGCCTGTCGGGCTAGAATCCATAGGGTTGCAAAGAGTCAGACACGACTGAAGCGACTTAGCACACAGCACAGCAGTATCAGAGCTGTGTTAAATGATTGACACCCAGCAGGGGTCGAAGAACTGTTTGATGGTGTTGGGAAGAACACACACTGGAGTTGGTGTCAGAATCATAACAGGCATGGTCTTTACCTCAGTCTACCCAACTCACAAGATCCACGATCCAAAGGGCTAAATGGGCTTTTTTTTCCTATATTCCATTTCATCTGCCAGCTTCATTTTCTATTGTTCATCATGGCTTTTAGAACTCTCATGTTTTATTATTTTCTCTTCAAGGCAGATAAAAGCACTTTTGAATGAATCACTTAGTTATTTTTATTTTATTTTATTTATTTATTTATTTATTTTAATCTGCCTATTTAAGTGAGTCCAGGTCCATGAAATAGATTGTGGGGCACATTCCACTTCCAGGCCTGATTCATTTTTTTTTTTTTTTTTTTTTTACAGGGGAAAATGGACAAAGGAAAGGATCAATGAGGGTGGGAGGGAAATGGGAAGAAAGAAGGGGAGTGATGGTGGGGAGGAGTATATGTAATTTCTTAACCAATGGCTTTCTGTTTTTAATCACGAAGAACACTTAAAAAAATCATGGTGAATTCATCTTATATTAGGAGGTTTGTTCTCGAAATGAAAAGTTCAGGAAACAAAAAGTCCAGTTTGGGTGTCCTCATCTTTAGGCACATCTTGGTATTTTGTATTGGTAAGTCTATCTTTACCACAATATATTATTTAGGACAGGATCACATTTGTCACCTCTTCCTCCCTACTACCCAAAGTGGTATCAAACCCACAAAATAGTCAATAAACCTCCACAAAGTGAGCAAATAAGTCTTTTTTTTTTTTTTTTTTACTCTCCTGAGTGAACTGAATTTTTTGAGGCTCATAAGTAAATATGTTTTCCTCTTTACTTTGTCTATTACAGCCAGATTATATGAGTGGGGTATTAAAGTCTCCCACTATTATTGTATTGCTCTAGAGAATGTCCTTTAGTTTTTGTTGGAGAAATGGTTTAGTGGTGCAAAATTCTCTCAACTTTTGCTTATCTGTGAAGCTTTTGATTTCTCCTTCATATTTGAATGAGATCCTTGCTGGATACAATAATCTAGGCTGTAAGTTATTTTCCTTCATCACTTTAATTACGTCTTGCCATTCCCTCCTGGCTTGGAGAGTTTCTATTGAAAGATCAGCTGTTATCCTTATGGGAATTCCTTTGTGAGTTATTTGATGTTTTTCCCTTGCTGCTTTTAATATTTGTTCTTTATATTTAATCTTTGTTAATTTGATTAATATGTGTCTTGGGGTGTTTCGCCTTGGGTTTATCCTGTTAGGGACTCTCTGGATTTCTTGAACTTGAGTGGTTATTTCCTTCTCCATTTTAGGGAAGTTTTCAACTATTATCTCCTCAAGTATTTCCTCATGATCTTTCTTTTTATCTTCTTCTTCTGGAACTCCTATGATTCGAATGTTGTAGCGTTTGATGTTATCCTGGAGGTTTCTGAAATTGTCCTCATTTCTTTTGATGTGTTTTTCTTTTTTCTCATCTGATTCATTTATTTCTAGGATTCTATCTTCTAGTTCACTAATCCTATCTTCTGCCTCTGTTATTCTACTATTTGTTGCCTCCAGGGTGTTTTGGATCTCATTTATTGCATTATTCATTATGTGTTGACTCTTTTTTATTTCTTCTAGGTCCTTGTTAAACCTTTCTTGCATCTTCTCAATCCTTGTCTCCAGACTCTTTAACTGTGATTCTATATTGATTTCAAGATTTTGAATTAATTTCGCTATCATTATTCGAATTCTTTATCAGGTAGATTCCCTATCTCTTCCTCTTTGGTTTGGTTTGGTGGGCATCTATCCTGTTCCTTTAGCTGCTGGGTATTCTTTTGTCTCTTCATTTTGTTAAAATTGCCAAATTTAGAGTGTCCTTACTATATTCTGGTAGTTTGTTGAATTCTCTTTATTGAGGCGGTTTATAGGTCTTTTCAATATCTGATCTCTGCCTTGTTACAGAGGGGGCGGAGATGAACACCCAAATCTAAACCGGCCAGGTTCAGGCACTCAGATAATCCTCAGAAGCACAGACTTGGTTGAGTCTGCGTTTTATGCCCTTCCCAGATCCGAGTAGCGCAGGTGATGAAATGTTCAGCGAGCGCAGGTGCTGCGACTTATCGCCTCTCCACCGCTCAGTTTTCTGGGTATACAAACAGCGCACTTTCTCAGGCAGATGTTGACCATCCAGAGCCCCAAGAAGCGTGAGTCAGCACAGAAACCTACTCACAGTTCCGTTAAACAGTGTCTCTCTAGGGCTATAATTGCCCGCCTCTGGCCCTGGCTGCCTGTCACCGGAGTGGGACGGCCTGCAGCCGGCCAACTCTGCGCAGCCCTTTGTTCCGTAGGTAGTCCTGGTGGTATCTTAAGTTAGGGCTGGCTTTTGATGTAGTAGATAACCGACAGTCTGGTTATTTCGCTCAGATAGCGCCCGAGATAGCCAGGCCAAATCCTTTCTCAAAGCAATGCAGGCCTCGCCGCTCCTCCTAGCCCAGCCCCCACTTGCCAATAGCAAATGCTGGTGTCCGCGCCAGTTCTCCGCAAAAGGAGTTACCGCAGGGCTTGTTTTCTCATTTTGAAGACAATGAGCTGTCTTTCTAAGTGCCTGATGTCCTCTGCCGGCATTCAGAAGTTGTTTTATCGAGTTTATTCAGCATTCAAATGTTCTTTTAATGGATTTGTGGAGGAGAAAGTATTCTCCCCGTCTTACTTGTCTGCCATCTTAGCTCCTCCTCCTTATTTTTAAAACTATGTTTTTAGGTAACACCAGAAAACAAAAAAATGAATAAACAAGGAAGAAATTGGCAATAGTTAAAATTAAGCACAAAATGGTGTGATGCTATGCACAGCTGGAGACTTACACGGAAATATAAAACATGGAAAAAATTTCAATTGTTTGCTTCTCAAAGACTGAAAAAAATGTACCTGCAAGAACTGGCCCATTGAAATGAAAATGTTAATACTATTAAATCAAAATACAGTTTCATTCAGCACTCAACTGATTCTTCTGTATAAAAGCAAATATATGCTGTCTTTACCTCCCTCATCCCCTTCATCCTCCAAGGGGTACAAAGAGAAACTGCTTTCTCACGGGTCAGGATACTTTCTCATGTTCTCCTTGAGTGTGCACAGTTTTAATTATGTAGAAGCTATATCTTCTCTAGGGTCTGACCAACTTGTTAATAAGGAGACAGATTTATAGCGTCTTATTTGACCACTTAACTAATTAGTAACCACCTAAATGAAAGGCAAATTACCCTCTGGCAGCAAACGAATTCTAAGCCCTTTCCCAGCCCACTGCAGCATCCTGTTCTGCGCTACTGTGTGTTTCCACATCCCCATCAAGGGCACTGGGATTGTTTGCTCATTGTCATTGAGTATTTGAGAATTGAAATGTTGGTCTCTTGTCATGTACTTCCACCCATCCTCTGAGCACCTATCAAATTCATTGGAAATCAAAGGTCTGTGTCTTGCTTGATTCATGTACAGCAAGCCCAATGCTTAAAGAGATGTAGCAAAACAATAATTACAGAAGCCATCTACTAGGTGAGCATTAACTATTTGGTCGTAGAGTCTGTGACAATTTAAAGTAAAACAAGTGACGGTTCAAAACAGGGAAGTGGGATGTGTTTTTTAAACCCCTCAAGACTCTGTTGTTTCTCAAGTCCTGGTTTAACACTGCAGACTTACTTATTTGTGCTTCTGACAAAAGCCAGATAGCATTATCTCCTGTTTAATAGTGAGTAATAGAAAAACATACAAACATTATTAAAAGAAGTTTTGATTTGTTTTGATTCACTGCAGGAATCAAAACAACAGCAATAACAGTAAACTCTGAGTTCACTAACTTGCCAAGGAAACAGGTACCAGTGAAGAGATTCAGAGAGGTTCACTGAGAGGAGATGACAGGGGCCAATGTACCCCAGAATGAGGCAATTCATTGTGATGCTGCTATTTAAGGACGGGCACAGGAGCAGGTGGAATGACTCCATAGCACAGATATCATAGATAAAACGAACACCATTGTTCAGTGACCAGAAAGACTCTTTAGTTGGGTCTGGTGAGGGTCTAGCATTACCAAAGTCGTCAATGGTCTTCAGCAGGTGGGAGGTTTAAGTTCATAGTCATTTATTTTCTCTGGCTGGTTAGAAAAAACTGTGAGTGGTACAGTATCCAATTCTGATCTCTCTTAGGCAAGAGCTGCTGCAAGTGGGAAATTCTTCTGCAGTCCCTTCGCCTGGTTTTCATCTCTGACAAAATCAAGTGACTACAGGATAGGAAAATCATCAAATTTTCAAGTCCACAACACTATTATGATGGGATGGTGGTGGTTTAATTGCTAAGTCGTGTCTGACTCTTGCAACTGCATAGACTGTAGCCCACAAGGCTCTTCTGTCCATGGGATTCTCCAGGCAGGAATACTAAAGTAGGTGGTCATTTCCTTCTCCAAGGATTCTGATGGGGGGTAGGGGCTAAATTCATGCCATATAATTGTCTTTATTGGCATAACTCCAGATTTCCTTTATTGTAGATTCATCCACTGTATGAGTGGATGGAATAGTGACTGCACTATAGCATTTGTGACTTTGTTAGCAATTGACCTGACCAATGAAACTATGAGCCATGCCATGTAGGACCACCCAAGATGAACGGGTCATGGTGGAGAGTTCTGACAAAACGAGGCCCACTGGAGAAGGGGATGGCAAACAACTTCAGTATTCTTGCCTTGAGAATCCCATGAACAGTATGAAAAGGCAAAAAGATATGACACTGAAAGATGAACTCCCCAGGTTGGCAGGTGCCCAATATGCTACTGGAGAAGCGTGAAGAAATAACTCCAGAAAGAATGAGGACATGAAGCCAAACCAAAAACAGTGCTCAGTTGTAAATGTGACTGGTGATGGAAGTAAAGTCTGATGCTGTAAAGAACAATATTGCACAGGAACCTGGAATGTTAGATCCAGGAGTCAAGGTAAATTGGAAGTGGCCAACCAGGAGATGGCAAGAGTAAACATCGACATTTTAAGAATCAGTGAACTAAAATGGACCAGAATGGGAAAATTTAATTCAGATAACCATTATATCTACTACTATGGGCAAGAATCCCTTAGAAGAAATGGAGTAGCCATCATAGTCAGGAAAAGAGTTTGAAATGCACTGCTTGCGTGCAACCTCAAAAACGACAGAATGATCTCTGTTCGTTTCCAAGGCAAACCATTCAATATCACAGTAATCCAAGTCTATGCCTCAACCATTAATGCTGAAGAAGCTGAAGTTGAATGGCTCTGTGAAGACCTACAAGATCTTCTAGAACTAACACCCATAAAAGATGTCCTTTTCATTATAGGGGTCTGGAATGAAAAAGTAGGAAGTCAAGAGATACCTGGAGTAACAGGTAAACTTGGTCTTGGAGGACAGAATGAAGCAGGGCAAAGGCTAACAGAGTTTTGCCAAGATAATGCACTGGTCATAGCAAACACCCTCTTCCAACAACACAAGAGAAGACTCTACATATGGACATCACCTGATGGTCAATACTGAAATCAGATTGATTATATTTTTTGCAGCTGAAGGTGGAGGAGCTCTATACAGTCAGCAAAAACAAGACCAGGAACTGACTTTGGCTCAGATCATGAACTCCTTATTGCCAAATTCAGACCTAAATTGAAGAAAGTAGGGAAAACCACTAGACCATTCAGGTATGACTTAAACCAAATCCCTTATGATTATACAGTGGAAGTGACATATAGATTCAAGAGATTAGATCTGATAGAGTGCCTGAAGAACTATGTATGGAGGTTTATGACATCATACAGGAGGCAGTGATCAAGACCATCCCCAAGAAAAAGAAATGCAAAAAGACAAAATGATTGTCGGAGGAGGCTTTACAAATAGCTGATAGAAGAAGAGAAGTGAAAGGCAAAGGAGAAAAGGAAAAGATACAATCATTTGAATACATAGTTCCAAAGAATACCAAGGAGAGATAAGAAAGCCTTCCTCAGTGATCAATGCAGAGATAGAGGAAAACAATACAATGGGAAAGACTGGAAATCTTGTCAAGGAAATTAGTGATACCAAGGGAACATTTTATGCAAAGATGAGCGCAATAAAGGACAGAACTGGTATGGAACTAACAACAGAAGCAGAAGATACTAAGAGGTGGCAAGAATACACAGAAGAACTATACAAAAAATGATCTTAATGACCCACAGTGGTGTGATCACTCACTTAGAGTCAGACATCCTGGAAAGTGAAGTCAAGTGGGCCTTAGGAAGCATCACTATGAACAAAGCTAGTTGAAGTGATGGAATTCCAGCTGAACTATTTCAAATCCTAAAGACAATGCTATGAAAGTGCTGCACTCAATGTGCCAGCAAATTTGGAAAATTCAGCAGTGGCCACAGGACTGGAAAATGTGAGTTTTCACTCCAATCCCAAAGAAAGGCAGTGCCAAAGAATGCTCAAAGTCCTGCACAATTGCACTCATCTCACATGCTAGCAAAGTAATGCTCAAAAATTCTCCAAGCTAGGCTTCAACAGTACGTGAATTGAGAACTTCCAAATGTTCAAGATGGATTTAGAAAAGGCAGAGGAACCACAGATTAAATTGCCAACATCCATTTTATCATAGAAAAAGCAAGAGAGTTCCAGAAAAACATCTATTTCTGCCTTATTGACTACACCAAAACCTTTGACTGTGTGAAAGTTTAGTCACTCAGTCGTGTCCAACTCTTTGTGACCCCATGGATTATAGCCTACCAGGCTCCTCAGTCCATGGGAATTTCCCAGGCAAGAATACTGGAGTGTGTTGCCATTTCCTTCTCCAGAGGATCTTCCTAACCCAGAGACTGAACCCAGGTCTCACACAAGTAGGCAGATTCTTTACCATCTGAGTTATCAGGGAAGTCCTGGTGGGGAATACTGTGTAAATCACAACAAACTGTGGAAAATTCTTCAAGAGATGGGAATACCAGACCACCTTCCTTGCCTCTTGAGAAATCTGTATGCAGATCAAGAAGCAACAGTTAGAGCCGGACATGGAACGATGGACTAGTTCCAAATTGGGAAAGGAGTACCTCAGGCTGTATATTGTCACCCTGCTTATTTAACATATTTGCAGAGTATATTATGCAAAATGCCAGGCTGGATGAAGCACAAGTTGGAATCAAGATTGCTGGGAGAAATATCAATAAACTCAGATGTGCAAATGACATCACCCTTGGAACAAAAAGCAAAAAAGAACCAAAGAGCCTCTTGAAAGTGAAAGAGGAAAGTGAAAAGCTAGCTTAACACTCAACATTCAAAAAACTAAGATCGTGGCATCTGGTCCCATCACTTCATGGAAAATAAATGGGGAAACAATGGAAACAGTGACAGACTTTATTTGGGGGGGCTCCAAAATCACTGCAGATGGTGACTGCAACCATGAAATTAAAAGATGCTTGCTCCTTGGAAGAAAAATTATGACAAATCTAGACAACATATTAAAAAGCAGAGACATTACCTTGCCAACAAAGGTCCATCTAGTCAAAGCTATGGTTTTTCCAGTAGTCATGTATGGATGTGAGAGTTAGTCAACAAAAAAGGCTGAGCATTGAAGAATTGATGCTTCAGAACTGTGGTGTTGGAAAAGACTCTTGAGAGTCCCTTGGACTGCAAGGGTTTCCAACCAGTCAATCCTAAAGGAAATCAGTCCTTAATATTCATTGGAAGGACTGATGCTGAAGCTGAAGTTCCAATACTTTGGCCACCTGATGTGAAGAGTTGACTCATTGGAAAAGGCCCTGATGCTGGGAAAGATTGAAGGCAAGAGGAGAAGGGTACAACAGAGGATGAGATGGTTAGATGGCATCACCAACTCAATAGACACGAATCTGATCAAGCTCCAGGGGTTGGTGATGGACAGGGAAGCCTGGTGTGCTGCAGTCCATAGGGTCGCAAAGAGTTGAACACGACTGAGCGATTGAACTGAACTGACCTAACCTGACCACAGCAATAAATGAGGAACAAGAATAGAAGCTTTGTAATCCATCTGGATAGAATACTCCCAATTAACTTCCTGATCTGCGAAGTCCAAACCATGAATGTAGGTATCATGGATTGGTTTTGTCAACTTAAAAAAAAAATAATAATCACAGTTTAAAAGTTGAGAGTCATGTTTTATTAAGTAGAAAAAAACTGGCCACTTAAATCTGAAACGTAGCCTTTCAGATACCTCTAAGGAACTATGAAAAAAAGAGGTCAGGGAGGAGCCAGGGTAATATAAAGAAGTTTTAGCAGCCAAGACCAGATTGTCAGAACATCAGAGTACTTTTATTTAAAGAAAACCAGGCATCTCAAGTTAAATAATTTAGTGCTTTTCTGTGTATGGGAAGATGCAAGATCTGGGCTTACTGAAATTATTCCTTTGATATGCACCTCAGCTATGTGGGGCAAGTATCCTTTGCCTCTCATCCAGACTCTCCTCAGGGTACATCCCTGAGGGTGTCTGCAGTGTGATGGACTGATGGCTGCAGCAGCCTTTACTTACCAATATGACAGACAACATTTTTTCATTGATCATTCGCTCAATTTGAACAACCAATTGGTTTGTTCTTAAATTTTAAATTTTATGCAAATTTCCCTCAACTGATCCTGAAACATTCATCCAGAAGCAACAGAAGGTATTAACCAGCATGGAAGCAGAGCCTTGATTTTCCAGTAAATTGTGTGGAGCAATTCTGTTGCCTAGTACATTATAGCAAGAGTATGGAGGCTCCTTGGTCACTCCTGTACTGCAAATAGAGTTTCATTTGACAGGCAAGGTGAGAGAATGGTGTGTACACAGCTTTCTAACTCAACTACTCGAAGCCAAGGAAGAAAGCCTCATTCAAAATGTCGAATGTCTAACTCTTCCAGGAAGGGTTAAAGTAAAATGAGTAAATTGTGATCACCATGAATTGTTGATACCTCAAGACAATGGGAAATTTAAATCTTGTGAAAGGGCTTATTAACATTTCCAGGCTGACATTCCTTATTTCTGGGTTGGCATGAATGTACAGCTGACCTTTGAACATTGGTTTGAATTATGCAGGTCCACTTGTATGGATTACACTCAACTTCCATAAAGCTATCATTTTGCTGCTCTTTGTTATCAATACATGAATTGTTATACCTGTAAATAAATGTGAACTTCTTTTTCACATTATCTTTTCGTTTTGGTATCTGATGTTAAAAATACATATAACATCTATAGTGTTTTATATAAGATAATGTTGATGTAGATCCCAACAGACGAGTCATCTTGTAAATGGATGACAAACGTGATATTGAGACTTCCTGCTGGTCCAGCAGTTAAAACTCCATACTCCCAGTGCAGCGGGCCCATATTTGATCCATGGTCAGAGAACTAGATCCCACATGCCCTGAGATTTTACATGTCTCAACTAAAGATCCCTCATGCTCCAACTAAGACTTGGTGCAGCCAAAGAAATAAACAAATAATTTAAATTTTTTTAACTTATGATATTGATATAGTACAGTATGTAAATGTACTTTCTCTTTCTTATGATTTTCTTAGTAACATTTTTTCTTTATTTTATTGTAAGAATACAGTATATAATACAAATAATGTGCAAAATGTGTGTTGATCGACTATGTTATTGATAAGGCTTTTAGTCAACAGTGTAGGCTTAGTCAATCATCTGTGTCTGACTCTTTGCAACCCCATGAACTGCAGCCCACCAGACTCCTCTCTCTGTGGAATTCTCAAGGCAAAAATACTGGAGTGGATAGCCATCCCCTTCTCCAGGGGATCTTTCCAACCCAGGGATTCAACCTGGGTCTGCAGATTCTTTACCATCTGAGCCACCAGGGAAGTTCTCAGTCAACAATAGGCTATTTATGATTATATTTTGAGGGGTTCAAAAGTTATACGTGGATTTTTGACTGAATGAGGGCCAGTACTCCTAACCTCCATATCAAGGGTCAACTGTATTTAATTTTACAAAGAAAAATAAACAGGAGTCTATACAGCCATATATGGTGTCAGGAAGAAGGCAGAGGCTTCCAGAAAACTGAAGTGCTGATCAGAAGGTTGCCTGATGGACAAGATGAGCAGAGGATCATAGGATGTGAAACACGGTGTGACTAGAGAGAATCTAGTTACCATGAGGAGTTGATAGCTGTGTGAAATCTGGTGGCATCTCTGGGTAGATAGTGACAGAACTGAGTTGAACTTTAGCACACCCTGGTGTTATGTAGAAAGCCCTCCCACACACACGTTACAATTGGGGCCAGGAACCTAATTTAACTATCCTTATTAAAATCATAAGCTCCAGAATTTAAGTTTATAAAAAACCAGTCCTTAGCTCCAGAAAATACACTGGGACATATCCCCACACAACACTTTAAATAAACTTATTAATGGATCACTTTCACAACTTAAGATTTCCTCCGTAGGATCTTTTAAGGGATATTAGATGTATTTTATATATAGTAGGTGTATTTTATATAAAAATACTCTTAAGCCTTTGTATTATATTTTTAATTTTTCATACTGTTTTCAAGCCATTCTAAATGTTCATTGGTTTTAGAAACAGATTTATTTTTCTTTCCACCCATTATGTTTTCTTTTATGATTGCTCTGGGTTTAAAGCATCTTGATAGCTCTTTGCTAACTGAGTAGCATTAAAGTGTTTTATCTCTCTCACTGGGGAAGGGGAAGAATTCTCCCTACAGAGCATTTCTGCTACAAATCCTATAAGCTAAATACTTCTGACTGGGTTAAAATAAGCAAATAAAACAAGAAGACAGGGTCTGAACATGTAAATATGATGAAAATTAACTAGGGCAGGACATGTGGGGAGGTGCTTGCATCTAGAAAAGTTCCAGAAAAGTGTACTGTATCAGAAAAAAAGTGCTGGAAGAGAATACTGTGGTGATTGTATTAGTCAGGGTTCTCCAGAGAAACAGAACGGTAAGAGGGGTGTGTGTGTGTGACAGAGACATAGGTTTATTGACTCACATAGCTGTGAGACTGGTGAATCTGAAATTTCCAGCAGGGAAGAAACTCCGGCAGGCTTTCTGTGTTGCAGTCTTGAAGCTGAATTGCTTTTTTTTTTTTTAAATTAATTTATTTAATTGGAGGCTAATTACTTTACAATATTGTAGTGGGTTTTGCCATACATTGACATGAATCAGCCATGAGTGTACATGTGTTCCCCATCCTGAACCCCCTCCTAACTCCCTCTGCACCCCATCCCTCAGAGTCATCCCAGTGCACCAGCCATGAGCACCCTGTCTCTTGTATCGAACCTGGACTGGCGATCTGTTTCACATATAATAATATACATGTTTCAATGCTGTTCTCTCAAATCATCCCACCCTCGCCTTCTCCCACAGAGTCCAGGAGACTGTTCTATACATCTATGTCTCTTTTGCTGTCTCGCATATAGGGTCATTGTTACCATCTTTCTAAATTCCATATATATGCCTTAGTATACTGTATTGGAACGGAGAAGGCAATGGCAAGCCACTCCAGTACTCTTGCCTAGAAAATCCCATGGACAGAGGAGCCTGGTAGGCTGCAGTCCATGGGGTCGCTATGAGTCGGACACGACTGAGCGACTTCACTTTCACACAATGGAGAAGGCAGTGGCAACCCACTCCAGTGTTCTTGCCTGGAAAATCCCAGGGACGGCAGAGCCTGGTGGGCTGCCTTCTATGGGGTCGCACAGAGTCGGACATGACTGAAGCAACTTAGCAGCAGCAGCAGCATACTGTATTGGTGTTTTTCTTTCTGACTTATTTCACTCTGTATAATACGCTCCTATATATGCTGTCTACATGAGACCCACCTCAAAACAAGGGACACGTACAGAATGAAAGTGAAGGGCTGGAAAAAGATATTTCACGCAAATGGAGACCAAAAGAAAGCAGGGATTAGCAATACTCACATCAGATAAAATAGACTTTGAAATAAAGGCTGTGAAAAGAGACAAAGAAGGACACTACATAATGATCAAAGGATCAATCCAAGAAGAAGACATAACAATTATAAGTATATATGCACCCAACATAGGAGCACCGCAATATGTAAGACAAATGCTAACAAGCATGAAAGGGGAAATTAACAGTAACACAATAATAGTGGGAGACTTTAATACCCCACTCACACCTATGGATAGAAAATTAGCAAGGAAACACAAACTTTAAATGACACAATGGACCAGTTAGACCTAATTGATGTCTGTAGGACATTTCACCCCAAAACAATGAATTTCACCTTTTTCTCAAGTGCACACAGAACCTTCTCCAGGATAGATCACATCCTGGGGTAAATTCAAAAACATTAAAATCATTCCAAGCATTTTTCTGATCCCAATGTGGTAAGATTAGATGTCAACTACAGGAAAAAAAAAAAAAAAAAAAAACTATTAAAAATACAAACCTATGGAGGCTAAACAACACACTTCTGAATGACCAACAAATCACAGAATAAATAAAAAAAGAAATAAAAATTTGCATAGAAATGAATGAAAATGAAAACACAACAACCCAAAACCTATGGGACACTGTAAAAGCAGTGCTAAGGGGAAGGTTCATAGCAATACAAGCTTACCTCAAAAAACAAGAGAAAAATCAAATAAATAACCTAACCCTACACCTAAAGCAACTAGAAAAGGAAGAAATGAAGAACCCCACGGTTAGTAGAAGGAAATAAATCATAAAAATTAGGGCAGAAATAAATGAAAAAGCAACAAAGGAGACCACAGCAAAAATCAACAAAGCTAAAAGCTGGTTCTTTGAGAAGATAAATTAAATAGACAAATCATTAGCCAGACTCATCAAGAAAAAAAGGGAGAAAAATCAAATCAACAAAATTAGAAATGAAAATGGAGAGATCACAACAGACAACACAGAAATACAAAGGATCATAAGAGACTACCAGCAGCAAGTATATGCCAATAAAATGGACAACGTGGAAGAAATGGAAAAATTCTTAGAAAAGTATAACCTTCCAAAACTGGACCAGGAAGAAATAGAAAATCTTAACAGACCCATCACAAGCACTGAAATCGAAACTGTAATCAGAAATCTTCCAGCAAAAAAAAAAAAAGCCCAGGTCCAGATGGCTTCACAGCTGAATTCTACCAAAAATTTAGAGAAGAGCTAATACCTATCCTAGTCAAACTCTTCCAGAATTGCTTCTTGAGGAAACCTCAGTCCGTCCTTTTTTTGACCATTGGATGAAATCCACCCACACTGTGCTTCACTTAAGGTCAACTCAATAGCAGCACTATTTACAATAGCCAAGACATGGAAGCAACTTAAGTGTCTATCAATATATCTCTTATATCTTCTTTATCATTCATCTGTTGATAGACACTTACATATATATAGGAGAAGGAAATGGCTACCCACTGCAGTATTCTTGCCTGGAGAATTCTCCCATGGACAGAGGAGCCTGGTGGGCTACAGTCCATGGGTTGCAAAGAGTTAGGCATGACTGAGTGATATATATACATGTGTATATTTGTCTTTGTCCGACTTACTTAATACAATCATTTCTAGCTCCAAACATATTGCTGGAAATGACATTATTTCGTTCTATTTTGTGACTGACCACACAGGAATATTACTCAGTCATAAAATAGAATGAAATAATGTCATTTCCAGCAATATGTTTGGAGCTAGAAATGATTGTATTAAGTAAGTCAGACAAAGACAAATATCATATCATTTTTATATGCAGTCTAAAAAAATGATACAAATGAACTTCTTTACAAATCAGAAACAGACTCACAGACATAGGAAATAAACTTATGGCTACTGAAAGGGAAGGGGGAGGGATAAATAAGGAGTTTGGGATTACAGATACCTACTACTATATATGGAGAAGGCAATGGCACCCCAATCCAGTACTCTTGCCTGGAAAATCCCATGGACAGAAGAGCCTGGTAGGCTGCAGTCCATGGGGTCACTAAGAGTCAGACACGACTGAGCAACTTCGCTTTCACTTTTCACTTTCATGCACTGGAGAGGGAAATGGCAACCCACTCCAGTGTTCTTGCCTGGAGAATCCCAGGGACGGGGGAGCCTCGTGGGCTGATGTCTATGGAGTCACACAGAGTCGGACACGACTGAAGTGACTTAGCAGCTTAGCAGCACACTTGGCTCTGGAGAAGGAAATGACAACCCATTCCAGTGTTCTTGCCTGGAGAATCCCAGGGACAGGGAAGCCTGGTGGGCTGCCGTCTATGGGGTCGCACAGAGTCGGACACAACTGAAGTGACTTAGCAGCAGCAACTACTATATATACTGTTCATACTGTTCATGGGGTTCTCAAGACAAAAATACTGAAGTGGTTTGCCATTCCCTTCTCCAGCAGACCACATTCTGTCAGACCTCTCCACCATGACCCGCCCGTCTTGGATGGCCCCACACGGCATGGCTTAGTTTCATTGAGTTAAACAAGGCTGTGGTCCGTGTGGTTAGATTGACTAGTTTTCTGTGATTATGGTTTGTGTGTCTGCATTCTTATGCCTCTTGCAACACCTAACGTCTTACTTGGGTTTCTCTTACCTTGGACGAAAAGGCAAAGTGATAGGATACTGAAAGAGGAACTTCCCAGGTCGGTAGGTGCCCAATATGCTACTGGAGATCAGTGGAGAAATAACTCCAGAAAGAATGAAGGGATGGAGCCAAAGCAAAAACAATACCCAGTTGTGGATGGGACTGGTGATAAAAGCAAGGTCAAATGCTGTAAAGAACAATATTGCATAGGAACCTGGAATGTTACTCATTGGAAAAGACTCTGATGCTGGGAGGGATTGGGGGCAGGAGGAGAAAGGGACGACAGAGGGTAAGATGGCTGGATGGCATCACTGACTTGATGGACATGAGTTTGGGTGAACTCCGGGAGTTGGTGATGGACAGGGAGGCCTGGCGTGCTGCAGTTCATGGGGTCACAAGGAGTTGGACACGATTGAGCAACTAACACACACAAATACTTCAATAAATAACTAAATAATTTTTTTAAAAAGTCAACTGATGTGTTAATCACATCTACAAAATTACAGTAACATCTAGACTAGTGTTTTACCAAACGCCTGGGCACAATAGCCTCACCAGGTTAACACGAAATTAACCAACACAGTGATGATTCTGTCAAAAAGTTCTCACCATTTCTGAAGCAAATAGAAATACCTTCGCTTGATGAAAAGACCATCAGGGTCAATCAGTGTCTCTTTTTCTCAAGCTTCACTGCTGGGGAGTTTAAAAGAACTGATAAGCAAGTTCAGAAACCCCTGAACTCTTCATTCACCCTAACAAAATCCCAGTGCTTTCCCTGATCATCTCACCATCCACCCAAAGTGGTGTTTCCCTGATCTCAAGTCAGATGACACGTCAACTGTCAGCCCAGCTGGAATCCCATGCACACAGGCTGCTTGAGAAAAGCAGCCTCATACAGACAGAGGAGTCTGGTGGGCTAAGGTCCATCAGATCAGATCAGATCAGTCGCTCAGTCGTGTCTGACTCTTTGCGACCCCATGAACCGCAGCACGCCAGGCCTCCCTGTCCATCACAAGCTCCCGGAGGTCACTCAGACTCGCATCCATCGAGTCAGTGATGCCATCCAGCCATCTCATCCTCTGTCGTCCCCTTCTCCTCCTGCCCTCAATCCCTCCCAGCATCAGAGTCTTCTCCAATGAGTCAACTCTTCGCATGAGGTGGCCAAAATACTGGAGTTTCAGCTTTAGCATCATTCCTTCCAAAGAAATTCCAGGGCTGATCTCCTTCAGAATGGACTGGTTGGATCTTCTTGCAGTCCAAGGGACTCTCAAGAGTCTTCTCCAACACCACAGTTCAAAAGCATCAATTCTTCGGCGCTCAGCCTTCTTCACAGTCCAGCTCTCACATCCATACATGACCACAGGAAAGACCATAGCCTTGACTAGGCGAACCTTTGTTGGTAAAGTAACGTCTCTGCTTTTGAATATGCTATCTAGGTTGGTCATAACTTTCCTTCCAAGGAGCAAGCGTCTTTTAATTTCATGGCTGCAGTCACCATCTGCAGTGATTTTGGAGCCCAGAAAAACAAAGTCTGACACTGTTTCCACTGTTTCCCCATCTATTTCCCATGCAGTGATGGGACCAGATGCCATGATCTTCGTTTTCTGAATGTTGAGCTTTAAGCCAACCTTTTCACTCTCCACTTTCACTTTCATCAAGAGGCTTTTTAGCCCCTCTTCACTTTCTGCCATAAGAGTGGTGTCATCTGCATATCTGAGGTTATTGATATTTCTCCCGGCAATCTTGATTCCAACTTGTGTTTCTTCCAGTCCAGCATTTCTCATGATGTACTCTGCATATAAGTTAAATAAACATGGTGACAATATGCAGCCTTGACGTACTCCTTTTCCTATTTGGAACCAGTCTGTTGTTCCATGACCAGTTCTAACTGTTGCTTCCTGACCTGCATACAGATTTCTTAAGAGGCAGATCAGGTGGTCTGGTATTCCCATCTCTTTCAGAATTTTCCATAGTTTATTGTGATCCACACAGTCAAAGGCTTTGGCATAGTCAATAAAGCAGAAATAGATGTTTTTCTGGAACTCTCTTGCTTTTTCCATGATCCAGTGGATGTTGGCAATTTGATCTCTGGTTCCTCTGCCTTTTCTAAAACCAGCTTGAACATCAGGAAGTTCACGGTTCACATATTGCTGAAGCCTGGCTTGGACCATAGGGTCGAAAAGAGTCCGACACAGCTGAGCGACTTAGCACCCGTGCACATGGCCCAAGAAGTATTTCTCCTTTTTTCTCTATTGAAACTTATGCCCAGTTTGTCATGTCACCCATTACTGATATGAAGGGAGATGGCTAGTCTCTGGGCAATGATGAAAATAATCATTGTAGGAAGGCTAGTCTTGACAGAAATAGCATATTTTAATTCTTATTTTTAAGATTTTTTGATGTGGACCATTTTTAAAGTTCTTTATGCAATTTGTCACAATATCATTTCTGTCTCAAGTTTTGTTTTGTTTTGCTCTTTTGGTGACAAGGCATGTGGCTCCTCAATCAGGGATAAAATCCGCACCGCTGTATTGGAAGGTGCAGTCCTAACCACTGGACCACCAGGGAAGTCCCCATTATATTTTAATTCTTGATTCATGACTTCCTCCTGGGCTTGCCTGGAGAAACCCAAGTCCACCTACTCTGCATAACCATAGAACTCCTCTACTATAACAATGGAGGCTCCACGCTGGGCCAAGAAAGGACCTTGGCTTAAGGGGCAGTCATATGACAAAAAGTCATACACTTTCAGTGGGAAAATGTTTCTTTTCCTTACAGACTCCAAGAAATACTTTTCCAAAGAAATTATGTGCTTTTCAGATTGAGTTTTTATTTTTGATTTAAAAAAGAGCAAAATTATAGAAACTATTACTGTTATTATTATGTTCACTTAGAATTATAGACCTAAAGACTGGAAATGACTTCACAGATTATACCCATTTCTGTTTCTTGATCAATGAAAGATAAGGGAGATTTACCTTGAGCTCTTATCACAAACTTCAAGGGAAATACTAAGTTTGATTCCAGTGGCAGGATAAAGGCAAAGAATAAAGGAAGAGACTTCTTTGTAGACGCTGCTTATTAAATAATTTCTTATGTTTTAAATTTTAAAAAGAGAGTGTATAGAAATACTAACCAGTGTACTAGAGCTGGGAAGAGTTCATGTTTACACAAAGACAAAGAAATAGAACTATAGAAGGAGAGGCAGATACAGGGGAGCAGGGTAAGAAAAAAGAGACAGGAGAAGGGGCTTTGGCAAAAATATTAATTAAAAAAAACCACATCTCACACACACATAGTCACAACCACACACAATCAGAAAGGGAATAAGAGAAAAAGAAAGACACAGAAGACAGGAAGCCTAGACTATTCTGTGTGTGTTTGGCCCCAGTTACAACATTTCTTTCCAATTTTAAATGTCCCCTGAGCATTATATAATAGTATCCCATATCCACGGGGAAGGCCATGGCACCCCACCCCAGTACTTTTGCCTGGAAAATCCCATGGACGGAGGAGCCTGGTAGGTTCCAGTCCGTGGGGTCGCTAAGAGTCGGACACGACTGAGCGACTTCACTTTGACTTTTCACTTTCATGCATTGGAGAAGGAAATGGCAACCCACTCCAGTGTTCTTGCCTGGAGAATCCCAGGGACAGGGGAGCCTGGTGAGCTTCCGTCTATGGGGTCGCACAGAGTCGGACACGACTGAAGCGACTTAGCAGCAGCAGCAGCATCCCATATCCAATTACACAGCGACATAATTCAAACAATAATACATATAATCCACAGTCATCAAAATAATTTTTCCCTGGTGGCTCAGATGATAAAGAATCCACTTGCCCATGTGGAAGACCTGGGCTCTTTCCCTGGGTCGGGAAAAGCCCTTGGAGAAGGGAATGGCAACCCACTCCAGTATTCTCGCCTGGAGAATCACGAGGAGCCTGGTGGGCTACAGCCCATAGGGTGGCAAGGAGTCAGACACTACTGAGCAGTTAACACTTCTACTTTCAGATATGCTGTAAATGATTTTTTAAACTGAATTTTCCTTTACCATTAATATAGACAAGTATCAGGGATTCAGTTCAGATTGTCACAGACCTATGAGCTATGACATATTCTGCTATGTTTTATTCTTGCTAGTCATTTCCTTTCTATTTCCCCTCAGGGTCCACAAGATTTATGGATTTGACATTTGATCGCTTTAGTGGAAACCACTGGGATTGTTTATAGCTTGTGCTATTTTAAAAAGGACTTTTACTTTCTAGAAAATAAATATTCTACCCAAGAGTTTTTAAGTTGAGTGGAAGCTTTTCATTTATCTAGCAATTGTTGATTGGTGGTCTGGCAAAAAGGAATTGCTGACAAATGGAAGACTTCCCTTGGAAGGAAAAGTTCAGCTTATATTCTTTGCCTGATAAGTGCTTGCCAAGAACGAGGCTAATGACATCTGTTGGCTCTCTGGCTTGATCATTTCTGTAAAGAGTGGACTAACAATGGAGATGATTGCTACAGAGTTGTATCTGTGGTTTACTTGAACTCTCAGTCTTTCCTGCATAATTATTGTTTTGCCAAACCTCAAGAAGAACTCTCAACCAGAGGTCATCCTCCATTCATTTAAATATTTGTTGGAAGGTTACAAGTTTAGACCAAATCCACTTACAATATTGGAGAAGGCAATGGTACCCCACTCCAGTACTCTTGCCTGGAAAATCCAATGGACAGAGGAGCCTGGTAGGCTGCAGTCCATGGGGTTGCTAAGAGTCGGGCACGACTGAGTGACTTCACTTTCACTTTTCACTTTCATGCATTGGATAAGGAAATGGCAACCCACTCCAGTGTTCTTGTCTGGAGAATCCCAGGGACGGGGAGCCTGATGGGCTGCCGTCTATGGGGTCTCACAGAGTCGGACACCACTGAGCGACTTCACTTTCACTTACAATATCATGTCCATACACTTGGCTCTAAAGTCTGGTCTGTGATCAGTAGAAGTTTATTTTTACAATTCTGTGATGCTTCCTTTTGACCTCCTTTTTCTTCATGTGAAACTTCATGTGGCTTCTCCTTTCCTGTAATAATATGTATGAATCAAATTGCTCTTTGAATAGTCTTGTATCTCTTTTGAGCACATAATGTTCATAAGCTGGGTTGGGATGTGAAAAATGATCTTTTTCTTTTTAGGAGAAAAGGTGATTCTGTGTGCTATGTCCACTATTTGAGTCACTTGTCACTGACCTTAACATAGTCACACCGATGCCTGTGTCTGTCATTGGACACTTATAAGGAGCTGAGCAACTTGGTTTAGTAAGGGATTACATCTTCCTAAAGCATACAGTGCATTAGGGCTTTTCATAAAATGGTCTTTTTCTTTCTTTCTTTTCTTCCTTCCTCCCTTCCTTCCCTCCTTCTTTCCTTATGCTATCTCATTTCTAATGCCAATCAAGGACAAATTTATGTGACCAGTATCATGGGATCAGTTTCTAAAACATGAGAAGAATTCAGACTATGAGAAGTTTAAATAATAGGTGCTCTGGAAATGTAAAGCATTTTTTCTATCATGTTAAAGATTTCCGTAGAACAATCAAACTTAAAAAAAACAATCAAACTTAAGATTGTTTCATACTCTATACGCATAGTATTTTGTAGAAGAAAAGGCTCAAAGTTAAGAATCTAAAAGGCTGGCATGCAGGCATGCAGAATAAAACTACAGTTTATACTATGATAGTAATAGATTCTTAAAATCATTATCTACATTCTCATGAAGCAAGGCAATAGAAGTAGTACATTTACAGATTGTACACAGGTTAAATTATTAGCAGTTCTCATCCTATTCTTCAAATCTACATTTATGTCAGTTTTCCTCCAGGAGGCATTTCAATTCAGCTCAGTTCAATTGCTCAGTCATGTCCGACTCTTTGTGACCCCATGGACTCCAGCACACCAGGCTTCACTGTCCATCACCAACTCCCAAAACTTGCTCAAACTCATGTCCATTGAGTTGGTGGTGCCATCCAATTACCTCAGCCTCTGTTGGCCCCTTCTCCTCCTGCCTTCAATCTTACCCAGGATCAGGGTCTTTTCCAATGAGTCAGTTCTTCACATCAGGTAGCCAAAGTATCAGAGTTTCAGCTTCAGTATCAGTCCTTCCAATGAATATTTAGTACTGATTTCCTTCAGGATTGACTGCAATTTGATCTCCTTGCAGTCCAAGGGACTCTCTAGAGTCTTCTCCAATTCCATGGTTCAGAAGCATCAATTCTTTGGTGCTCAGCTTTCTTTAGAGTCCAACTCTCACATCCATACATGACTACTGGAAAAACCATAGTTTTGATTAGATGGACCTTTGTGGGTAAAGTAATGTCTCTGCTGTTTAATATGCTGTCTAGGTGGGTCATAGCTTTTCTTCCAAGGAGCAAATGTCTTTTAATTTCATGGCTGCAGTCACCATCTGCAGTGATTTGGGAGCCCCAAAAAATAAAGTCTGTCCCTGATTCCATTGTTTCCCCATCTTTTTCCCATAAAGTGATGGGACTGGATCTTCGTTTTTTGAATGTTGAGTTTTAAGCAACTTTTTCACTCTCCTCTTTAACTTTCATCAAGAGGCTCTTTAGTTCTTCTTTACTTTCTGCCATAAGGGTGGTATCATCTGCATACCTGAAGTTATTGATATTTCTCCTGGCAATCTTGATTCCAGCTGTGCTTCATCCAGTCTGGTATTTCATATAATATACTCTGCATATAAGTTAAATAAGCAGGGTCACAATATACAACCTTGACATACTCCTTTCCCTATTTGGAACCAGTCTGTTGTTCCATCTCCAGTTCTAACTGTTGCTTCTTGACCGGCATACAGATATCTTAAGAGGCTGATAAAGTGGTCTGGTATTCCCATCTCTTGATGAATTTTCCATAGTTTGTTGTGATCTACACAGTCAAAGGCTTTGGTGTATTCAATAAAGCAGAAGTATATTTTTTTAAAAAACTTTCTTGCTTTTTTAATGATCCAACAGATGTTGGCAATTTGATCTCTGATTCCTCAGCCTTTTCTAAATCCATCTTGAACATCTGGAAGTTCTCAGTTTGTGTACTGCTGAAGCCTAGCTTGGAGAATTTTGAGCATTACTTTGCTACTGTGTGAGATGAGTGCAATTGCGCAGTAGTTTGAACATTCTTTAGCATTGCCTTTCTTTGGGATTGGAATGAAAACTGACCTTTTCCAGTCCTGTGGCCACTGCTGAGTTTTCCGAATTTGCTGGCATATTGAGTGCAGCACTTTCATGGCATCATCTTTAAGGATTTGAAGTAGTTCAGCTGGAATTCCATCACCTCCACTAGCTTTGTTTGTAGTGATGCTTCCTAAGGCCCACTTGACTTCACATTCCAGGATGTCTGGCTCTAGGTGAGTGATCACACCATCATGTTTATCTGGGTCATTAAGATCTTTTTTGTACAGTTCTTCTGTGTATTCTTGCCACCTCTTCTTAATATCTTCTGCTTCTGTTAGGTCCATGCCATTTCTGTCCTTTATTGTGCCGATCTTTGCATGAAATGTTCCCTGGGTATCACTAATTTCCTTGATGAGATCTCTAGTCTTTCCCATTCTATTGTTCTCCTCTCTCTTTGCATTGATCACTGAGGAAGGCTTTCTTATCTCTCCTTGCTCTTCTTTGGAACTCTGCATTCAAGTGGTTCTATATTTCCTTTTCTCCTTTGCCTTTCACTTCCCTTCTCTCAGCTATCTGCAAAGCCTCCTCAGACAACCATTTTGCCTTTTTGCATCTTTTTCTTGAGATGGTCTTGATTACTGCTTCCTGTACAATGTCATGAACCTCTATCCATAGTTCTTTAGGCACTGTCTGTCAGATCTAATCTCTTGAATCTATATGTCACTTCCACTGTATAATTTAAGGGATTTGACTTAGGTCATACCTGAATGGTATAGTGGTTTTCCCTACTTTCTTCAATTTCAGTCTGAATTTGGCAATAAGGAGTTCATGATCTGAGCCACAGTCAGCTCCTGGTCTTGTTTTTGCTGACTGTGTAGAGCTTCTCCATCTTCAGCTGCAAAGAATATAATCAATCTGATTTCGGTGTTGACCATCTGGTGATGTCCATGTGTAGAGTCTTCTCTTGTGTTGTTGGAAGAGGGTGTTTGCTATGACCAGTGCATTCTCTTGACAAAACTCTTTAGCCTTTGCCCTGCTTTGTTTTGTATTCCAAGGCCCAATTTGCCTGTTACTCCAGGTGTTTCTTGACTTCCTACTTTTGCATTCCAGTCCCCTATAGTGAAAAGGTCGTCTTTTATGGGTGTTAGTTCTAGAAGGTCTTGTATGTCTTCAGAGAACGATTCAACTTCAGCTTCTTCAGCATTAATGGTTGGGGCATAGACTTGGATTACTGTGATATTGAATGGTTTGTCTTGGAAATGAACAGAGATCATCCTGTCATTTTTGAGATTGCATCCAAGTACTGCATTTCGGACTCTTTGCTAACTATGATGGCTATTCCATTTCTTCTAAGGATTTCTTTGACCACAGTGGTAGATATAATGGTCATCTGAGTTAAATTTGCCCATTCCGGTCCATTTTAGTTCACTGATTCTTAAAATGTCAACGTTTACTCTTGCCATCTCCTGTTTGACCACTTCCAATTTACCTTGATTCTTGGATCCAACCTTCCAGGTTCCTATGCAATATTGTTCTTTACAGCATCGGACTTTACTTCCATCACCAGTCATGTTCACAACTGAGCATTGTTTTTGGTTTGGCTCCATGTCTTCATTCTTTCTGAGTTATTTCTCCACTCTTCTCCAGTAGCATATTGGGCACCTGCCGACCTGGGGAGCTCATTTTTCAGTGTCATATCTTTTTGCCTTTTCATGCTGTTCATGGCGTTTTCAAGGCAAGAATACTGAAGTGGTTTACCATTCCCTTCTCCAGTGGACCACATTTTGTCATAACTCTCCACCATGTCCCGCCCATCTTGGTTGGCCCTACATGGCATGGCTTATAGTTCATTGAGTTAGACAAGCCTGTGGTCCATGTAATCTTTTTGATTAGTCATTTAGCCATTCAATAAGTATTTATCGAGTCCCAATTAATTGCTGGGAACTATGCTATGTACTATGTGCTTGGAGAAGGAAATGGCAACCCCCTCCAGTATTCTCGCCTAGAGAATCCCATGGACAGAAAAGCCTGGCAGGCTACAGTACAAGAGTCAGACACAACTTAGTGATTAAACCACCAAACCACCATGCTATGTAGTAGGGACTGCGTTATGAAAATCCACAAGCAGTCAACTCCAAATATACAATAGAAAGAGAGTCAGACATGGAACAATTAACTGCAGTACCACAAGAGGCACTACCAAGGAAGTATGTATATAAAGGGCAGAGATGAGAGATCGCCCAGGGAAATTTCATCAACAAGTAATGCCCAATCTGGGCTCTGAAGGATGAATAGGAGTTTTCAGAGCTGAACTCAGAAACAGCACCGTGAGTTCAGCACGCTGCACATAGCTTAGTATAGTTAGCTTATGCATTCCAAGGCAGCAAGAGATTAGGAGATAATGGAGAGGTGGAGAGGATCCAGATTGCGGAGAATTTTTCCTATTTTTTAATTTATTGACTTGCTCTGTGACCTCGAGTGAGGCGTAGTTACTGAAGCATAAGTACTTCATTTGTCAAGCAGGTGATTCATTTGTATAATGTCAAGCGTGCTGGCTCCTCTTCAAGGTTGCTGTTGATTGGATTTTCATGTGAGGTAATGGATATGAAAGGACCAGGTTATAATATGCAGCTGGGTTGAAGATCATGCCTCTAGATAAGCCAGTGCAGTTCTGTGCCCAGATAGTTCGTGTGCCTTCCAGAGACTTCCTCCTCTTTGCCTGTGCTTAGGGCTCAGGAGAGCTAACCACTCACATTTAATGTATCAAGTTACACCAGCTTATGCTAAGTCACTTCAGCCACGTCCGACTCTGTGCGACCCCATAGACGGCAGCCCACCAGGCTACTTCATCCCTGGGATTCTCCAGGTAAGAACACTGGAGTGGGCTGCCATTTCCTTCTCCAAAGCAGGAAAGTGAAAAGTGAAAGTGAAGTCGCTCAGTCTTGTCCGACTCTTAGCGACCCCATGGATTGCAGCCTAACAGGCTCTCTGTCCATGGGATTTTCCAAGCAAGAGTACTGGAGTGGGGTGCCATTGCCCTCTCCGTATACTGGCTTAGACTAGTAATATTATTGTTTGTCCAAAGTGGGACATACTAAGTTAATATGTTTTCTCTATAGCTGTGATGGTACCAGCTAATAAGGTAAAGCAGAAGAATCATGAAACGTTAAAACTGGATAGGAAAAGTTCTAATTCCACATGCTCATTTGAGAGAAGAAGAAACGGGGTCTTGAGAAGGAAGCATCTCCTCCAGGGCTACCCCTCTAGTTAGTGGTGCCCCTAAGACCGCAGCCTCCATCTCCTTCCCCTGAGTCCAGCTGTCTTCTCACTGCACCCTAACACCTTGCTACGTGTCACGTTGAGCTACACAAAATTGCTGACATTTTTGACCTGAAGAAAACAAGCGTTTCCTGTGGTTTGACCTAATAGGACCACCTGCCCAGCTGGCCAGCTTACTGCCTGAATTCCCCTTCCTCTGTGACCTCTGCCCATGGAGGAGGCTCTCTGTCCACTCAGATTCCTGCCAGGCTGCGTTGAGGGAAATTCAAATTTTTCCAAAGCTTCCGCATCCATTATCACATTTGATCCTCATAACAATCTCAACACAGAGGGAAGAATCTCTCAAAGAAAAGTTGTATTAAGATACTGCCAAATAAACACTTTAGAAATCAGATAAATTGTTTGTTTCACACAGTCAGTAATCGGAAACATGAAAATGAAATGTGGCACACAGATGATGCGCCTGGATGTGGTATGTACCTAGTCAGGCACCGACTGGCTCTCCAGGATACTGAGGGCCATGACCCCTCTCGCTGCCTCCACACCCCCGTTAGTCTAGTGGGTGGAACTGGAATTTGTCACATGTGTCTCCTTGATAATGATAAATCAGAACTCTGGCAAGGGCAACTTATTTAAATTACTAGATTGTTGAGGGAACAAAGACCCCTAACCTCCCTGACTTAAAGCATAGTAATCAAATATAGTGTTCAGCTCCAAAGGGGAGAGAAAAGAAAACAGAGTGAGATAAATTTAGAAGAAAAGATTTTTTAGTTCAATACAGGAGTTTAGCCCAACACTTTGTATGGATCTATCTAGATTGTATCCAAATATGAGAATGATTACTCTGATCACAAATAGGAAGTTGCTATATTACATTGCATTATATTCTCTGGAATGAACAGTATGTCTCATATCTTCCTTGAATCCTGTACACTCTAGAGAAGGAAAGCATGATGTTTTCTCTCTTCCAGTTAAGCCATATGGAACCCCAACTCCCAAACAGAAACGGTGTTGCAACTGATCATGCAATCAGTGTATTTCTACTTTCCTACTATTAATAATTGGAAAATAGGAAATTGACATTGATATACTGGGTCTGTATCTTTTTATCACGTATGTAGATTGGTGTAATCATATAATTAACAAAGAGAAACTTTTAAAAATTTACTACTATTATTATCTAAAGTCTTGCTGTGAGAATTTTGGGGGTAATTTTATTTTATGCCAAAAGCAGCATATAGTGATGCCCCTATTGAGGCATACAAAAGAATCTTTAAAAAGCTCATGGTCTGTAATTTTTTTACACACTACTTCCACTGAGTTTATATTGAAAAACTCTAAGAAGGAGGCAAAGGGCACAAAATACTTGTATTGTTATCCATAGCAGTAACATGTTGGGTTCATAGTCTGTGAAATGGAGAGCCAAATATATCATCAAAACCATGTGGGGACATCTCCGAAAAGAATATACTAAATATCTCTTTTTAAAACACATTAAACCTGCCACCCTCTGCGGCTCATACCTGCGCAGCAGGTGAGCACAAAGATTTCTCCCTCCACCACCTGCCCCCAGATTTCCAAAGACTGAAGAAGGGGGTTTACAAGCATTCCGTGGAAGGAAGCTTGCTGTACCTTAGGAGAACACAGCGAGAGCCATGGCTGCTAATAGCTTATCTGTCTGCTCTGGGTTACCCTCGCCAACTCTTTTCTAACAAACCTGATGTGAGCATACACAAAACAGCCAATCATTTCTCAAAAAGAATGGGCATGAACCTTTGCAGCTGGAAAATTTCAAGAGGGGACAGTTATCCTTCCCAGTCCCGGAACATGAGTATTTGCACCACTAAAGGGAGAAAACCAGGCAGGCCAAGGAATCAATGAATAGAAGTGAATTACATGAAAGAAATAGGAGTGAAATAATCAATATTCTTGTGCAGGAAGGGGACATGGCATATTTCAGCTAACAAAGCACATTTCTTAAATTGCCACCTACAGCTCCAAGATCAAAGGGAGACAGACAGGGGTTGAAAATGATGATCTGTCTGATATGCAATTTGACTTTTTCTCTTACCCAATTTTCTAATTCTTTTATCCCAAGTTACCCTGAATGTATAACTCTATTTTAAAAACCCATTCTATTTACAATCTGTGGACATGCAGCCAGAACTGTATATATCAAGTCACAATCCACAGAAGCACATTTCCTCCCAAGGAGGCACCGTGAAGCATTTTCCAAATGACTAATGACATTAACTGACACTTTGTGACAATCGTTAGTTATAGGTATTATTTCCAAATGCATGACGAATAGGTGCTTATGGAGTTCAAATACATTATTAAGTTATATTATGCAGGTAGCCATAGAAGCTAAATGCTTATGACAATGAAGCTATTTGAAAATGGCAATGGAGTAGTAGAAACAAAAGTATATGTAATATTACACCTTTTCATTGGGTAATTATTAAATATTTAAGATCAAATATCCTATTCAGTTAAATCTTTTTCCAAGTTCAGGGTCATAAACCACTAACATTTGACAATGGCTGCTACTTTATCCTTCAGGATTTGATTTTGCCTACTTGAGCATCTGCTTTCATTAAATTCATTTTCACAGTTGTCTTCAGGCATGTATAATCTCTTCTGTGGGGTTTTAAAACTTAATTTTAATTTTTAAATCATTGCATTTTTGAAAGAATTAGTAAATCATTTATATCAAAATGAAATATTCCTGAATACAGTATTAGATAAAATACTTATTGTATGATTCCTTTTTCAACCTAATAGGATATAATTGTGAAACATAAATGCATTATGCCTTTCAAACTCAGCAACTATAAATTCCGCATTTGGTTGTTTTCTCCATTATTATTTTAACTATTGCTTTTTAAATCATTTCTTTTCCAAAATTCACCTTTTGTTCACCCAGGCTCTTTTCTTGTCCTAGCGGTCCGGTCAGTGCCTGTTCATTGACTCCTGTCTCCTTCATCCTGTTTGCCTCCGCTTTTTCATTTTTGCTTGCAAACTATACTGCTTAGCTCAGTGCCTGGCACATGGAGAGTGCATGTTGCTCCCTCTTTACCACCATCGCCTGTTATGAGCCTACATTCTCATTTTAGAACATTCAGTTTAGTTACTCAGTCTTGTCCAGTTCTTTGCAACTCCATGGACTGCAGCACACCAGGCCTCCCTGTCTGTCACCAATTCCCGGAGCTTGCTCAAACTCATGTCCATCTAGTCAGTGATGCCATCCAACCATCTCATCCTCTGTCAGCCCCTTCTCCTCCCGCCTTCAATCTTTCCCAGCATCAGGGTCTTTTCAGATGAGTCAGTTCTTCACATCAGGTGGCCAAAGTATTGAAACTTCAGCTTCAGCATCAGTCCTTCCAATGAATATTCAGGACTGATTTCCTTTAGAATGGACTGGTTATATCTCCTTGAGGTCCGAGGGACTCTTAAGAGTCTTCTCCAACACCACAATTCGAAAGCATTAATTTTTTGGCACTCAGCCTTCTTTATGGTCCAACTCTCACATCCATACATGACTACTGGAAAAACCATAACTTTGACTAATATAGGCCTTTATTGGCAAAGTGATGTCTCTGCTTTTTAAAATGCTGTCTAGGTCTGTCATAACTTTTCTTCCAAGGGGCAAGTGTCTTATTTCGTGGCTGCAGTCACCATCTGCAGTGATTTTGGAGCCCAAGAAATTAAAGTAACTGTTTCCATTGTTTTCCCATCTATTTGCCATGAAGTGATGGGACCGGATGCCGTGATCTTAGTTTGTTGAATGTTATATAATGTACACATTCCACATCACCAATAAGGCTGACCATCAGCAGAGACCTGTAACCTAGTGTGGGTGAGACAAAGTCATATAGAGACCTTAGAGCCTTGTCTGCTACCCTCTACTTGCATAATCTTTAGACTTCTACACATCTGAGTTCAAGACACAGTACTTGGTTTCTATAGTGACAAAATAAGAAAATATAAAGTGGGCACTGTCTTCAAGGAACTTCTAGACCAGTGTGCGAGCAAATGGATACACAAATAATGCAAAGTAGTAAATCAGAGGGCAGAGGAAGAGAGCCAAGCACAGAGACATGGAGAAAGGAAGCAAACCAGGGAGCCAGCAAGGGAAGGATGGAGGTGCCAAATGAATTGAATTTAAAACTACCAAGCTTGGGACTTCCCCGCCAGTCCAGTGGTTAAGACTTTACCTTCCAGCACAGGAGGCACAGGTTCAATCCTTGGTCAGGGAGCTATGATCCCACATGCCTGGCAGCCAAAATGCCAAAACATAAAACAGGGTCAATATTGTAACAAATTCAATGAAGACTTTAAAAATGGTCCACACCAAGAAAATCTTTTAAAAAATAAAATTAAGCTACCTAGTTTTAGTAGTAGTTTAGTCGCTAAATTGTGTCAGACTTCTGTGACCACATAGACTGTAGCCTGCCAGGATCCTCTGTCCTTGGGATTTTCCAGGCAAGAGTACTGGAGTGGGTTGCCATTCCCTTCAGGGAATCTTCCCAACCCAGGGATTGAACCCAGGTCCCCTGCATTGCAGGCAGATTCTTACAAATTGAGCCACTAAGGAAGCCCTTTAGAATTCTGCTGCCTTAGGCCTTTCAGGAACAGATCCCCAGTAATAATCCCACACCAAGCAGAGGAAACAGGGCTCTAGGTGGTGCTCATAGCACTCTAAAAAAAAGCAAAGCCCTTTTCCTCTCTATATAAAAATGAGCACTTACTTTTAAAAACTCTTGACTTCAGAAGCAAAATGCAAACTGTGGTCATTCATATTTTGTCATCCAATAGTTCATCTAACACCTCTTTGACCCCTATCAATTACAGGAGGAAATAAGCTAACAAATCAACCTTTCCACCTCTCCTGGGCTTGGATTGCATTGGAGAAAGAGTATTACATTGTGGATGAAGACTCCACGTTCTTAGAAGTGACCCTGACACGCAGAGGATCCCTTGGAGAAACATCCTCTATCAGTAAGTACCTTTGAGTTGGTTGTTGGCAAAAGGTAACAAAAACATGAAATTAAGGCTTAAAAATAAGTATAAGAGAATAGATTGGAAGAGAATCAGTAACAGATTTGGGGGAACTTCTAAAAGATTAATGTGTGGATTATGCCATGGTTTTCACTCCATGTGAGTTATAGGTTTATATACAGCAATTTTTTCTTCTTCTATTTCCCCCCTTTCTCTTTCAAGTTGAAGGACTCTAGGAAAATTGAGACATTTCATAACCATATACCACAATCCCCAAATCACTGTTTCTTTCAAAATTGTTTTTAAGCATAGAATACATTATTATCCTCAGTTCTAGCTATTTCTTTTTAAAAATTATTTATGAGTACATGACACATGATTGTGTTTAGTTGTAGCTATTTCTTTTGATTATATATAATTGTTTCCACTCTGCTATTAGGTTATAAATTCCTCCAAGATATGTACAGTGTGAAATTTTTCTGTGTTCTACAAAGACCTATGCTTCTTTGGGGTAGATGGATATATAATACCTCATAATACATTCCATTATCATCACTAATAATCAACAGTAATTGCTCTAATGATGAATTACATTTTTATAACATCTCTAGCTGCCAGAAATTTCAGAGATCATTTTATCTTTTTCATAATCTGTTGTGAAGACAAATAGAAGACAATAAAATGCCTTCATTTTACAAGCGGGCATTATGAATTTCCAAGACCTTTGGGGGCTAATTAGAGTCCTGCCAAAACCACTGGAGAGAAGCCAGGAAGCAGATGGCTGAGAACAGGCAATCAAGAAAGGCAAGCTTTTCCCAGGTCTGTTCTCCAGGCCGGGGGTATCTGAGCTGGGACAGTTCTCCTAGGAGACGAGGTCAGCCAGAGAGCCCATGATTTCTGCATGGCCCTTGGTCTCAGTTACTACCCAGAGGTTACTTCATCAACACACAGTGGAACTTTCTGCCAAGAACTTCAGCTGAAACACGCTTCTCTTCTCTTGTAGGGTTCTGTCTCCACAATTCTTTATCTTGGGCATTTCTAATAGGCAAAGATTTGGGTTTTTATGTCAAGAGGTATTTTCATGTCCTGTCTGACTCAGAGGGAAAAAGCTGTCCATCTTGCCAGTCATTTGAGTATTTGTAGAGGAACTAAACTCCTCAGAGAAGTGCAAAGGTCTTCCTATCTGATTCAGCATCTCCTTAGACACTGTCTCCATGCCCTGCTCCATTGCTTCTTCAGAGCACTAACCATCCCTGACGAGCATCTCAGGTCCAACTGTCCTCTGTTTCCCTCAGCAGATTCCCAGCTCCAAAAGGGCAGGAACGACATCTTGGGTGATGGCCAACCCTCAAAATAGCCTGGGACAAATGGTAGTCACCCAATATTTGTTGTTATGTGAACTACAGTCAGCTCTTTTGTTCTCTAAAATGCCATCATTTTGTTCTCTTAAAATGACATCAGGGACTTCCCTGGTGCTCCAGGGGCTTAGACTCCACACTCCCAATGTAGGGGACCTGGGTTTGATCCCTGGTCAAGTAACTAAAGTCCACATGTAACTAAGACCCAATGCAGCCAAAAAAATAGGTAAATAAATATTAAAAACAAGTATGTCAAACCACAGAAGAGAATTTATAAAACACCTTACACAGGGCTCTAGGAAGCCCTCCTAATCCCCTCACCCTACCTGATGCTGGGGTTAGTAGTCTAAATGTTAGCAGAGTGCCAAAATCTGTTACTGAATGCAGGGTCCAGGTGCTCACCACTCAAAAGTCAATAAAGAAGCCAGGTGAGTGAAAAGAAAGGTTTCTTTATTTTTAGTGGAGGTGGGAGGAGGTGCTGATGCCTGAAAGAGGCCAACTGCCCCCTGACAATCTGGGGACAAGAGCTTTTATAGATAGAGGGAAGGGGCGACAGGAAGAAACAGCCCAGTCGGCTCTGACAGTCTTCTTGAAATTGGTCATCAGTGGTCTGACCAGCATCATCTTGATTGTTTTAGGTACAGTTAATCTTCAATTCCAGAGTGGATTTGTTTCCATTTCTTGAGGCCACTTCTCAGAATTCTGGCACCTTATGCCTTGGCTACTGTCTGGTCAACTTGCTGTTAACTTCCTCCATCTGGCAGTATCTATAAGGCAGCTCCCAGGATATGGCTTAGAATATTATCTATAGCCCTTGAGAAGGAACCAAAGGTCCTTGACTTTGCATGATCCCTAGCACACATGGAATACTCAATAATGTTACCTGCCATTATTCTTTCATGGCTTTCATACATCAGAATTAAAATCACCTCTTTATCTCCCCCACAGACTTGTAAACCCCTCAGTGATAGTGGCGGCCAGACCTGACTCAGCATTACATCCTTAGCACCTGGTAGCCAGTACCCGCCCAAAATTAAGTAAACAGCCACCTGCCTGCACAATGTATATAGCAGTGCTCACTAGCTCTGTTTAGACTCTGGCTGAACACTAGAGAATACAGTATGGAAGTTTCTCAGAAAACTAAAAATAGAGCTACCTTTAGTTCAGTTCAGTCACTCAGTCGTGTCCGACTCTTTGCGACCCCGTGAATCGCAGCACGCCAGGCCTCCCTGTCCATCACCAACTCCCGGAGGTCACTCAGACTCACGTCCATCGAGTCAGTGATGCCATCCAGCCATCTCATCCTCTGGCGTCCCCTTCTCCTCCTGCCCCCAATCCCTCCCAGCATCAGAGTCTTTTCCAGTGAGTCAACTCTTCACATGAGGTGGCCAAAGTACTGGAGTTTCAGCTTTAGCATCATTGCTTCCAAAGAAATCCCAGGGCTGATCTCCTTCAGAATGGACTGGTTGGATCTCCTTGCAGTCCAAGGGACTCTCAGGAGTCTTCTCCAACACCACAGTTCAAAAGCATCAATTCTTTGGCGCTCAGCCTTCTTCACAGTCCAACTCTCACATCCATACATGACCACTAGAGCTACCTTATGACCTAGCAATTCCACTTCTGAGTATGTACCTAGAAAAAACAAAAACTAATTCAAAAAGATACATGAACCCCAATGTTCTTAGCAGCATTATTTACAATTGCCAAGACATGGAAGCAAGCAAAGTGTCCATCAAAAGATGAATGGATAAAGATGTGTTGTGTGTACATGTGTGTGTGTGTGTAGACACTATATATATAAACAAGTTAGTGAATATAACAGAAAAGAAACAACTCTGATACAGAGAACAAATTAGTAGGTTATCTGTAGGGGTTGGAGCAGTATAGGGATAGAGGAGTAAGAGATACAAACTATTACATGTGAAATAAGCTAAAAGGATATACTGTACAACATGGGGAATATAGCCAATATTTTATAATAACTATAAATGGAGAATAACCTTTAAAAATTGTGATTATTTTGCACAAGTACATTATTGTACACATGTAACCTATATAATATTGTACAACAATTATACTCCAATTTTTTTAAATGAGAAAAATAAAGTGTAGCTGAGGATACACCCTCCCCTCTTCCATATCTTCTTCACCTCAACATGGGACCGAAGGCGGCGCTTCAAAACTGGACATCCGTTCTCAGTTACCAAACTAGGATTATGCAGACTTTCTTCAACACTTTTGAAAAGTCAACTCCAGCTCTTCTATTCTGGAAATTATTTTCACACATTCAAGCTTTGGGTGTCTTTTACATGAGATCAGAGTCTCTGAGAATGAGACCGAGCCAGTGGCACAAGGGGCTATGAGTCTCATTTTATGTAAAGCTTTTTCATGATAACTGGTGTCAGGTCATGATATCTGATTTCACACATTCAAACAACTGCAGAGTCTAAACCTTATAATGAGGCCTGAAGACATGAGACATGGGTGTTTGTGCTCCATTGGGTACTCATTGGGGTGTCAAAGTCCAACGATACTAGAATACTTCTTGAACATTCTGTGGAGAGGGGAGGATCAATTCAGTCTTGAGGGGCTACCATCTGCCACCCTTGTATCTCACAATGAGTATTTTTCTTGATTTTTTAAAAAATTATTTATTTCTGGCTGTGCTGGGTCTTCACTGATGCTCGGGCTTTTCTTTAGTTGTGGCAAGTGAGGACTATTTCTAGCTGCTGTATGCCAGCATCTCTGCGGTGGCTTCTCTTTTTGTGGCGCACAGGCTCAAGGGTGCATGGGCTTCTGTAGTTGCAGCACGTAGGCTCAGTATTTGTCATCCTCAGGCTCTAGAGCCCAGGCTCAACAGTCGTGGCGCGCTACCCTAGCTGCTCTGCGTCATGTGGCATCTTACCGGACCAAGGATTGAACCCACGTCTCCTACATCGGCATGCAGATTCTTTACCACTGAGCCACCAGGGAAGCCCCTTGATTTTTTTTACGTATTTATTTATTTATTTATTTTTGGCTCCCTTGTGCCACATGTTAGGTCTTAATTCCCTGAACAGGAATCGGATCCATGTTCCCTGCTTTGAAAGGTGGAGTCTTAACCGCTCACAGTGGGCATTTTAACACTACTGTGTTGTTGTTCATTTGCTTCAGGAATTTGTTAATTTCTATTTCCTAACACTGCTGAAATCTATTCCCAGCTCTCCGTCTCCACCAACGGTGCCCTAATTGTCTGGAAAATTACTAACAATTTTCTTATCATCAAAAATCAGTAAGCACACAGCACTGTAAAGTACCCATTATGCTTCAATTTTTTAAATGGTTAAAAAGTCACACATAGGGGAAATCCTTGGCAGTCTAGTGAGTGTGATAGGGCTCTGCGCTTCCACTGCAGGGACATGAGTTCGATCCCTGGTCAGGGAACTAAGATCCCAAATAAATAAATAAGTAAAAATGAAGTTTTTCTTTAAAAAAAATATGACTACAAACATTTTTTTAATCACACACAACAGAAACACATCAGTAGATAAAGACAAAAAAATCAGTAAACACATGAAAAGTCAAGCCACCATGACTAAATGTCTGCATGAGAAAATAACCTATAGTTATCCTCCCAGAAGGGCTTCCCTAGTGACTCAGTGGTAAAGAATTTACCTGCAATGCAGGAGATGTGCATTCAATTGCTGGGTCAGAAGATCCCCTAGAGAAGGAAATGGCAACCCATTCCAGTATTCTTGCCTGGGAAATCCCATGGACAGAGGTGTCTGGCGGGATATGGTCCATGGAGTTGCAGAGCCAGACTGGACTTAGACACTAAACAATAAATACTCCAAGAGACTGCAGAAATGATCAGATACAAAATATTAACTCAAAAATGCCCAGCCCTGTTGCAGTCACCAGGAGTCCTTCAGTGAAACAAACAGCCCAAGGTCTCTACCTCCATGGGGTTCACATTCTAGAGTCCAGATGTTATAGCCATGCATTCCGGGAAACAACTCACTCAGAAGGACGATGCAGATAGTGGAGTGCAGTTTATTACAGAGGCGGGGCCAAGGCAGAGTCTCCTCTTAGCCAAGGACCCTGACCGACTTTTGTGAAAACCTTATATACCTTAAGTGTACTGCTCAACCCCACATCCCCAGATTCCTTAAACCTAGCCTGGAAAGTATTAAAGGGAGATACAATCAGGTTATAGCCATGATTCACAATCAGAAGGGTCAGCTGGTTATACATTGTAGCCTACACCAATAGGTGCCATAAAGATTACAAAGGTGATTGACTGCATAGGGGATTATTACATTCTTCTTTGGCAGTGGGAAATCTTAGTATGGAATCTGGTGTTTATCAGTCTGGGAGGCCAGTTCAGCTGTAGGTATATTAGCCCCATGGCTACCAGGCACATAGTCCAAAGCTCACTAAAAGTGCAAGATCGAGTTTCCTTTTTTTCCAGATGGAGTCAGCTCAGCCTGTTCCTCTCCTCGCTTACAGAGACTCTGAGCTTTCTGGAGCTGGGGCACTTTCTTACTCATTTCTGAATCCCAAGCAGCTGGCAATGTGGCACATCTGATGCTCTCAGTAGACATGTACTAAAATAAGGAAGTGAATGCCTGTTCCCTTTTTTTGTCACTCCTCTTTTTATCTGCCCCTCTGCTTAGACACGCCCTCTTAGCCAAAAGTAGTTTATAACTCTAATTCAAAAAGATACATGTACCCCAGTGTTCCTAGCAGCACCATTTATAATATCCAAGATGCGGAACCAGCCCAAGTGCCTATCAAAAGACAATTGGATTAAGAGGATGTAGTAGATACATATATGTGAGTATATGTATATACAATATTACTCAGCCACTAAAAAAGAATGAAATAATGCCATTTTCAGCCATGTGAATGAACCTAGGGAATATTGTACTTGGTTGATTAAGTCAGACAGAGAAAGACAAATACTGTATTATATCATTTATGTATAGAATCTAAAAAATAATGAAGTGAAGTGAAGTCGCTCAGTCGTGTCCAACTCTTTGTGACCCCATGGACTGTAGCCTATAAGGCTCCTCAGTTCATGGAATTTTCCAGGCAAGAGTACTGGAGTGGGTTGCCATTTCCTTCTCCATGGGATCTTCCCGATCCAGGGATCGAACCCAGGTCTCCCGCATTGTGGGCAGACACTTTACTGTCTGAGCCACCAGCGAAGTCCAAAAAAAAAAAAAAAAAAAAAAAAATATATATATAAATAATAATAAATCTAAAAAATAATGAAACTATATATAAAATAGAAGCAGACTTACAGATACAGAAAGCAACTTTATAGTTACCAAAGGAAGAAGGGAGTGAGGAGGAGTAAGTTAGGAGTATGGAATTAACAGATACAAACAACTCTACATAAACTAGATTAGCAACAAGGAGTTACTGTACATCACAGGAAACTATATACCATACCTCATAATAACATATAAACAGAAATAATCTGAAATATATATTACAGATATATGTAACTGAACCACTTTGCTGTACATGGGAAACTAACACAATATTGTAAATCCACTATATTTCAATCAAAAAAAAAAAATCACAAAAGTGGCAGTTTCTAGTGGCTTTGTGGTTAGGATTCCAGACTTTCACTGCTATGACCTAGGTTCAGTCCCTGGTTAGGGATCTGGGATTTCACATGCCACACAGCCAAAATATATATTTAGCTTGTAAGTGTCTGCTGGGAACATTAAAAGAAGCAATTTCTGTGTTGTTAGCATTTCATCAACAGTAGAACCCACTGTGAAGAAACTCCTTTCAGTTACTTGGCTTTATACTCATAGTTTCCTGATTTTTGTTTAGACGTTGTAACCAAAGATGAAACTGCAAAAAAAAGGTAAAGATTTTAAAGGAAACGCCCAGAAACAAGTCCAGTTCAATCCTGGACAGACTACAGCCACGAGGAAAGTAAGAATTCTATCAGACAATGAATATGAGGCTTCAGAGACCTTCCAGATGATTCTGACAAACCCTGTCAAGGCTGTACTAGAGTTTCCAGAAATGGCAACTGTTGAAATTGTGGACCCTGAAGACTATATGTGATTCCTATTGGTACAATCTATTAATGGGTTCTTGGGTTCATTTCAGGTATTTATACCTCCACCAAGCTCCATAAGCCACTGGACACATTCATATCACTTAGGATTTCAAATTAAGTAAACCACCTCAAAGCAGTAATTTTTCTTTGTTTTTAGGATCTTTGAATATTCAGGGATATAGGAGAGTGAAACAGATAGGACTTTGCCAAGCTTACTTTAACAAATGCCCAAGTCCTCATTCTCAGTACTCTGCACACTATGGCACAGCTTTGACCCCAAATGGCTAATCCTCAGGGCTTGCTCCATCTTCTCACAATTTTCTGGGAGCTTCCCACTGGGTCAGGTGGGGACCTCACATATCCCTCACTCTGCTGGGAACCAGCCAACTGATTCACTTCAGCGTGCATTCCACAAAGTTCTGTTATAGCTCTGCATAACAGTCTTGAATCCAACAGTTCATTATTGGTTCATTCATTCAGCAAATATCTCCTCAGAAAAATTAAAAAAGAAAACTCATTAGCCAATGATTATGACTTTTTTCCTGCTCCTTTTTGTGAAAGTAGAATAGGCCCTAAAAGACGATTTTAGTATTCACATCTGAATGTTAATTAGACATATCGATTATCATGAGAACTGAAAGAATTTGCATATCCCCCAGAAGTGGGTGACTTAACTATCAGGAAGGAAGTCTTAGTTAAATGTCGTAAGAATCGTTGAAGAATTCCCTATATCAGCATGTCCCAAACTGCAGAGCAGAAAATAGAATACAGTTTATACAATATGGTCAGTAAACTTTCCATGAACCAAAAAAGTCTAGGAAGCTTTTCAAATATCTCCTTTGAAGCATCATAATTCATACTAGCTTATTAGGTTCCTGAGAAAACTCTTCTACAAAGAAACCTGTTTAAACTAAGGCAACATTGTAAATCAATTATATCTCAATTAAAAAAAAAAGTAATATGTTTAACTTTGTTTAACCAGTTTTCTCAAATTAGATTATAGATTTTTTTTAATTTGTTGTACCCAAGAAATATCTTTTGAAATCTTTTAGTTCTAGTTTTCTTGAAACACAGTTTGAGAAACACTGTTTTTCATATGCTTGGCACTCCAGTAGACAAAGATAGAAAACACTGCCCTCACCACCAAATGAAGAGGTATTTCATTAGTTTTGTGATAATAATGCTTAAACACATTAATCAATTAAGAAAGCTACATGTGAGGGTGCATGCCAAAACCAGCGTTCTGAGCTAAGAAAGTAGAAAGTTCACCATCATATCAAACTATTAAGCTTTTCGTAGTAGCCAGGATTCCAGCTGAGGCTTGAAGAATAAAATGGGATTTGGATTCATAGATGGATAGGAGCAGGCTTTTCAGAATGGGAAAATAGAGAACATGACTAGATAACTGAGTCCCATTGTATCAGTTTTTTTCACTTAACATTAATAACATTACTTTTAGCTTCTTCCATGATGACAATTTTTGAATCAAGAGATGTCCAGACAGTAGAATACCACAGGGGGTTAAAATGGCAGAATGAAAATGATCACCAGTCTCTTCCCTCTGTAATCGGGACCAGTGTTTTCTAAAGACTGACACCAGTATCTGTTGAGATCATTTTAGGCAGGAAAACAAAGGAGAAAAAAATTAACATATGATAACTAGATAATTCAACATTGAATTCTGGGTAAACTTGTAGTGAAGTGAAGTGAAAGTCACCCAGTCCTGTCCGACTTTTTGCGACCCCATGGACTCTACAGTCCGTGGAGTTCTCCAGGCCAGAATACTCGAGTGGGTGGGGGATCTTCCAAACCCAGGGATTGAAGTCAGGTCTCCCGCATTGCAGGTGGATTCTTTACCAGCTGAGCCACAAGGAAAGCCCAAACTCTTAGTTGTGGTTCCAAAAGAATAATGGATGGTGAACTACAGTATTTTTCCTCATGCTTCCATTGTCAAGAGGAAGAATTTGTGTATGTGCATATGGCACAGTGGTAAAGAATCCGCCTGCCAAGAGACACAGGTTCAATCCCTGAGTCAGGAAGATCCCCCTGCAGGAAGGCAAGGCAACCCTCTCCAGTATTCTTGCCTGGAGAATCCTATGGACAGAAGTGCCTCGTGGGCTACAGTCCATGGGGTCGCTAAGAGTCGGAGATGACTGAGCGGACTGAGCATTGTTTGCATATATATGTATATATAATACAGAGGAGAGATTTCAGTCTATTAAATGTGGTTTGATTCAGAAAATCACTTCAGTTCCCCACTTGACTCTATGAGTGGAAACAATCCACTTCAAATTTTTATTTTTTTAAAACAAACACATGTATTTCAACTATACATTGCATTCTTAATGAGAAGCCTTGGAAAGCATTGAACACCCCCAAGGAAAATAGTACACATCAAGAAATGACCAGTATTCATACTCATATTGCAGCAACTGTCCTGATGATGCCTATGTCTGTGTTTTTACATCCCAAACTGCAGGACAGAAAACGATAATGTAACAGATGTGCACACACACACACATCCAGCTCAGAAAATTTCAACAGGAATATTATTTTAAGAATTAAGAGCAATATGAGTAGCTTATTTTTCTCAGCCCTGTGTCTTACCCATGGTGTCTGCTTGATAAGTGTTGAATCAAATGTTTGTTGAATAAAGCAGAAAACATTTCTTTACACTCATGAATAGATGACCTGATTGTTAAAAGCATGTAAAAAAATAAACATTAAAAGTAAAACATGGAAATCTGTGATCTTTATTTAGAAAACTAAAGGTCACTAAAATGTGACCTCAAAAAAAGAAACCAAATTGCTGATATTCCTTCCCATTTCAGTGCTAGATAACCCTTTTAACATTTCAAAAGGAACCTCCTAAACTTAATTTCACTACCTCTCCAGCTCCACTTAATGATAGATATTTCCTATTCTTACTATATTCCATAGAGCTGGAATATATAGAGGCCAAGATGATACACAGTTCCACTCAGGTTGAAATATCACCAATATTACCAATCAAGCTTAAGTCTTGCTAAAAAGTTATCTATCCTCTTTTTTAGAATCAACAGTTTATATTCCAGAGGCAGAATACAAAATAGAGGAGGATGCTGGGGAGCTTTCGATTCCTGTAAGACGGTCTGGAGACATAAGCCAGGAACTCACGGTCATTTGCTCTACACATCAAGGTATGAGACTTTGCTGGTACTGATATCCAGGAATAGGGTCCTTAGTACAGGACTGTGGTGATGCTGGGAGTGGCTGGGTGGTGAGTCAAATGCTGGGGAGGACAGGGAAGCCTGGACCATTCACGGTGACTCCCATGCAACCCCATGAAGGTATCCTAACTCCTCGGCCCTGGTCTCCTAGATCAGGGATAAAATTGTATCCAAAATCAGAATTATATTACATTACCATATGTAAAATAGATAGCCAGTGGAAGTGTGATTTAGGATGCCGGGCACCCAAAGCAGCTGCTCTGTGACAACCTGGAGAGATTGGGTGAGGAGGGAGGTGCGGGGGTGGGGGGTCCAGGATGTGGGGGACACATGTGTGCCTATGGCCAGTCCATACTGATGTATGGCAAAAACCATCACAATACTGCAAAGCAAAATAGTTAGAAAAATAAGCCCCTCTGTTGTGAGATTTCCATGGTGGTCTAGTTGTTAAGACTCTGAGCTTCTAATGCCAGGGATGCAGGTTCGATTCCTGGTCAGGGAACTATTAATAAGATCCCATGCGCTGTAGAGTGAGTAAACCCATGGGCCGCAAGTATAGAAGCCCGCTTATCACAGCAAAGACCCAGTGCAGCCAGTAATAACAACAGCAGTAAAAAACTTGTGTTGTGACCACCCACAAAATTTTGTGAGGGTCAAATGAGACATCTGATGTAAACTAGTTTATATATGCTGGTGGAAAATATAGTAAGGATTCTTACTTTTATTAGTCATGTTTCATCTTGGAAACAATGTGGAATAGTCTCTATATACTCAATCTCTTTCTTCTCCTCCCTCCAGCCCCGCCAACAACTAAAATTGCCCCCCAATTATAGGCCACAATGCACTATTCTTCCTGACCTCACCACTGCTATACAGTCAGAATTTAGCTATTCTGTGTTCACTCCCTAAAGGTCATGTTTTCTAGCTCGTTAGAATTATGTGATGGGCAAAAATGATGGAACCACATGCAAATTCTGTAAAAGTTAGCTACACTTTTCTGTACTCATTTCACTGCTGACACCAGATGTGTGCAGGTTTTTCCCACACCAAGTAATTCTCCAATTTATGCAGATTCCGAGTGTCCAAAAATTCTATTCAATTCTGACACTATCTGCCCAGAGACGACAGAGAACCCACAGTTTAAGGACTCAGTCCCACAAGACTGCTCCCACTTCAGGTGCCAAAAGCAAGTCCAAGTTGTCACCCGTGCTTCTAATTGACGGCATATAAATTGGAGGTTCCCACCACCTCTTCTTTTGGCCCAGTGATTTTCTAGAACAGCTAACATAACCCAGGAAAACAGATCACTTATTAGATTACAGGTTTATCAGAAAGGATGGGCTTCCCTGGTGGCTCAGACGGTAAAGAATCTGCCTACAGTGCAGGAGACCTGAGTTTGGTTCCTGGGTCAGGAAGATCCTCTGGAGAAGGGAATGGCTACCCACTCCAGCATTCTTGCCTGGAGAATCCCATGGACAGAGGAGCCTCAGTATTGGCAGAAGGAAGAGATACATAAGCTAAGGAGGGTGGGAGGGACACAGAACTTTCACGCCCTCTGAGTAAGTCACCCTCCCAACAACCTAGACACTCTCTGAACTCCTTGACTAGGACTATTTTATGGAGGCTTCATTACTTAGGCATGATTGGTGATTAATTCAATATCCAGCCTTTCCTCTCCCTGGAGGTCAGGGAGTGGGACTAAAAGTTACAAGGATCGCCTGGTTGGTTTCCCTGGCAACCAGTCCCCATCCAGTGGCTCCCTGAGAGCGCCAGCTACCAGTCACTTCATTGTTTTCAGTCACTAAGTCGTGACTCTTCTGCCACTCCATGGACTGTAGCCTGCTGGGCTCCTCTGTCCTCGGGATTTCCTAGGCCAGAATACGCTGGAGTGGGTTGCTGTTTCCTTCTCCAGGGGATCTTCCTGACCCAGGGATTGACCCAATGTCTCCTGCATTGACAGGCAAATTCTCTACTCCTGAGCCGCAAGGTAAGCCTATTAGCATACAGAAGGTACCTGGCTTCAAAGACTTAGGAGCTTTGTGTCGGGAAATGGGGACAAGAACCAAAACTTTATTACATCACAAGCTAATTTATTCAGAGTTCACTATAGCAAGAGGGTAAACCACCATCACTGCATTTGGCAGAGACTCAAAGGCAGGCATCACTTCATGCAAATAGACTGGGAAAAGTGGAAACAGTGACAGATTTCATTTCCTTGAATTTCAAAATCAATGTGGATGGTGACCACAGCCATCAAATTAAAAGACACTTGTTCTTTGCAAGAAAAGCTATGACCAGCCTAGACAACGTATTAAAAAGCAGAGACATCACTTTGCCAACAAAGTCCATATAGTGAAAGCTACAGTTTTTCCAGTAATCATATACGGACCATAAAGAAGACTGAGTGCTGAAGAAGTGAAGCTTTTGAATTGTGGTGCTAGAGAAGACTCTTGATAATCTCCTGGACAGCAAGGAGATCAAACCAGAAAATCCTAAAGGAAGTCAACTCTGAATATTTGTTGGAAGGACTGATGCTGAAGCTGAAGCTCAAATACTTCGACCACCTGTTGTGAAGAGCTGACTCATTAGAAAAGACCCTAATGCTGGGAAAGACTGAGGGTAGGAGGAGAAGCGGGTAACAGAGGATGAGATGGTGGGATGGAATCACCGACTCAAAGGACATGAGTTTGAGCAGGTTCCAGGAGATGGTGAAGAACAGAGGAGCCTTAGTGGTTGAACAACAGTAACGACAAAGGTAGGCAGAGGAGCGGGAAGCTTTATGGTGAAGAAAGGGTGTGCCCTGATTAGATGCTGTCATCTTGGATAAACTGGAGGCGGCCTGTGGATGGACAGGGGAGCATAGTTGGCTTTCTCTGGTTGCTCCCAAATTGGAAGCCAGGCATGAATCAGAAAAGCTGGGGGTTATTGATTCGGTTCTGACAATTTCGGGTAGATGATTAATAGCGGTTGTGGTTTGACTTCCTCTGCTCGTTGCTGGAGGTTGTGTGTCAGGGTTCTACTTTTATACAAGATCTGACCTTCCATATGTCCAGTCTGTCAGAATCTATGCTTACACTCGCTAAACATTTGACAACACACAGCATAGCCACAACAATAAACAATTATCTATCTAAAATACAGGACTTCCCTGTAGCTCATACAGTAAAGAATCTGCCTGCAGTGCAGGAGACCTGGGTTCAAACCCTGGGTTGGGAAGATCCCCTGGAGAAGGGAAAGGCTACCCACTCCAGTATTCTGGCCTGGAGAATCCCATGGACAGAGGAGCCTAATAGGCTATAGTCCATGGGGTCACAAAAAGTCAGACACAACTGAGAAACTAACACTGCTGCTGCTGCTGCTGCTGCTGCTAAGTCGCTTCAGTCGTGTCTGACTCTGTCTAAAATATCAGTGGTGCCAAAGTTGAGGGAAAAAAATAGGAATGAATTCTCCTCTGCCCCAGGGGACAGGGGATTTGGCAGTAAGTCAGGAATTCATTTGGAAATACCAGCTGTTACTGAAAGAGTGAGGTGGAGTCCGGCTGCTTGCCACTCAAAAGCCGCGAGACAAGTCAGGTCAGTGGAAAAGAAAATTTGCTTTATTTCAGATGCCAGCAACTGGGGTGGGTGGATGGCAAACATCTGTCCAAAAGCCTACTCTCCCCCAACTGGTGTCCAGAGTGACAAGAGCTTTTAGAGACAGACGGAGGGGGCTACCTGCAGAAATAGCCAGTCAGCTCTGACAGTCATCTTCACATTGGTTGTCGGTGGTCTGACCAGAATCATCTTGGTTGTTTAAGGTACAGTTAATCTTCAGTTCCAGGATCTGTTTGTTCCCATTTCTTTGAGGCCAGTTCTCAGAATTGTGGCAGCTGATGTGTGGGTACAGTCTGGTCATCAAGTAGTTAGCTTCTTCACCCTGGTGTTCTAATATGTATAAGACCATTGACAGGATATGGCTCAAAGTATTATCTATAGCCCTTGAGAAAGAACGAAAGGTCCCTGACTATGCTTCACGACTACATCATTATTATTCTGTCTCCTCTGACTATTTTCTTGTTTCTGCATTTCTCACTTCTCTGATTACATTTTTTTTTTTTATTAAAAGTTTTCCACAGATAAAAGGCAGGTAAAGGACACGGTGGGGAGGTAAGGACCCTAGGGTCCTGCACTGTTTCATGACTATTACATTATTACATAGGACATAACCAAATAAAGGACCAGGCCTTGTAGCACATCTTCAAGATCTTCACGTTTGTGTTTGGCTATGTTTAGAGTTGGGTAGTCCTGTAGTCTGCTCCCCTCGCAAAGGCACCAGATATGCCAACTACCTGTAACTTCAACAGCTCAAGTTTTGTTGCTGTTGTTCAGTTGCTAAGTTGTGTCCAATTCTCTGCAACTCCATGGACTGCAGTATGCCAGGCTTCCCTGTCCTTCACTATCTCCCAGAGTTTGCTCAAATTCATGTCCATTGAGTCAGTGATGCCATCCAACCATCTCATGCTCTGCCACCACTTTTCCCCTTTCCCTCAATCCTTCCCCGAATCCAGTCTTTTCCAATGAGTTGGCACTTCACATCAGGTGGCCAACATATTGAAGCTTTAGCATCAGTCCTTTCAATGAATATTCAGGGTTGCTTTATTTTAGGATTGACTGGTTTGATCTCCTTGCTATCCAAGGGACTCTCAAGAGTCTTCTCCAGCACCACAGTTCAAAAGCATCAATTCTTTGGTGCTCAGCTTTCTTTATGGTTCAACTCTCATATCCATACATGACTACTGGAAAACCCATAGCTTGACTATATGGATCTTTATTGGCAAAGTAATGTCTCTACTTTTTAATATGTTTTTTAGGTTTGTCATAGCTTTCCTTGCAAAAAGCGTCTTTTAATTTTATGGCTGCAATCACAATCCACAGTGATTTCGGAGCCCAGGAAAATGAAATATGTCACTGTTACCATTGTTTCCCCATCTATTTGCCCCCATGAATTGATGGGATTGGATGCCATGATCTTAGTTTTTGTGAAGTTGAGTTTTTAGCCAGCTTTTTCATTCTTCTCTTTCACCCTCATCAAGAGATTCTTTAGTTCTTCTTCACTTTCTGTCATTAAAGTGTTATCATCTGCATATCTGAGATTGTTGATAAATCTCCCAGCAATCTTGATTCCAGCTTGTGAATCATGCAGCCTGGCATTTCACAGGACTCTGCACTAAAGTTAAATAAGCAGGATGACAATATACAGCCTTGTCATACTACTTTCCCAATTTGGAACCAGTCAGTTGTTCCATGTCCTGTTCTAACTGTTCTTTCTTGGTCTCCATATAGGTTTCTCAGGAGACAGGTAAGGTGGTCTGGTATTCCCATCTCTTTAAGAATTTCCCACAGTTTGTTGTGATCCACACAGTCAAAGCTTTAGTGTAATCAATGAAGCAAAAGTAGGTGTTTTTCTGCAACTCCCTTGCTTTCCCCATGATCCAACGAATGCTGGCAATTTCATCTGTGGTTCCTCTGCCTCTGTGAAACCCAGCTTGTACATCTGGAAGTTTTCGGTTATGCACTGTTAAAGCCTATCCTGAAGAATTTTGAGCTTAACCTTGCTAGCACATGAAATGAGTGCAATTGTGCGGTAGTTTGAACATACCTTGGCATGTTCCTTGGCATTTCTTTGAGATTGGAATGAAAACTGACCTTTTCTAGTCCTGTAGCTACTGCTGAGTTTTCCAAATTTGCTGGTGTATTGAATATAGCACTTTAACAGCATCATCTTTTAGAATTTTAAATAGCTCAGCTGGAATTCCATTACTTCCACCAGCTTTGTTTGTAGTAATGCTTCCTAAGGCCCACTTGACTTCACACTCCAGGATGACTCAACTTTTTCCCTGGTATTACCCTGTGTGGGAAAAGCAGCAAGAAGAACAACAAGGTGAGGTAGACCTTGAGGACTTCTTGTTGATCCCCAGAAGGATGTGCCAGCCCTCTCTCCCAAGTCCACACAGAGCTTTAGTTGGAGTCTTTGCAGAGGAACAAGGGCCTGGGTCTTTGGGACAGTGGCCGCAGGTGGGCGGAGCCACTGATGGAGGAACTGCCCTCATCCTCTGCTCAGGATTCCCACTGGGCTACTTCCGGAACCAGTGGCATATTTTCTGTCCCCAAGCAGAGTGTCTGGAGGACAATGATTCTATGCATAGGAGAAATAAAGTGATAAACAATCCAATTGGAAGATTGTATATAATTGCTAAAATGGGAGAAGCCACCCCTCTGCCTCTGGAAAGAGCTACCCTGTGGGATGACAAGCAGAGGAAACAGAGAGCTCAGAGGGTCTGACAGTGTGATATGGAGATGTCTCCACCTCAAGTGGGAAAAGTTACACCCAAACTCACCTCCCTGCAAGGGCATCAGGTTCAAAAGAGCTGGTGTTCCCAGAAAACTCCCTGCATAGCTGACACACGCAGCTTAGACGGCTTGGCACCTGAGCTTTACCCTTTGATTCCTCACACTAAGGACTGTACTCATGCTTGCTGTAAAAAGTTTAAAGAGAGACAGTATAACAGAGTCAGGGTCGTTACCTAGAGTATGAAACCAGGACGTGCACAGTCGCATCCTGAGTCTTCTACACCTCTGTGAGATCATAAGACAGCAAGAACTTGTACAGTTTGCATGCACATTCAAGTAGCATTGTGGTATTCATCATCACCTACTCTCCATAGATACTTAAATATCTCAGTACATAAAAGTTTAATTTGGCTATTTAAACCTTTCTGAAGGTCTTGCTAAAATAAATGCTTACCAATTACTTATTTTCATGAACAAAATAAGCATGAGCTGATGTGTAAACAGTTGAATGGAAAGCAGACTCATTCTTTTACATTAATAATAATTTACAGATGCTAAACATGTATTCTACTTACAAGCAGGTGAAAGAAGTAACTAGTTTTATGCTGTGATTTCATGGGGACCTCAAGGTCCCAAAATGTCATCAGTGTCCTCAGACAATGATGTAGAGGTATTATATTTTTTTTAAAAAAATGATTGGGAGAGGAAAAGAGCTAGAGGAATAAATTCTCCCTCATTGGCTATGTTGGGAAAGGATGTGCAAATTAGACACTACTTTACCCTGTCTTATTCTCAAGATAAATGTCATCTGTCTTTTTCTTCTCATTAGTCACTTTCTTATTAGGAAATTGCTCTGATTGGAAAGACAGCCAATGAAGAGCAAACCACAGGATGTAAAACCAAGAGAACAGGAACAGTATTGAATCATCCTGTGGTTTTGGTCAACCCCAAGTCAAACATGATGAGGCTTTTCAATAATCAACTTTATCCAGTTGAAAGGGATGGTGTGGTCAGCCACAGTCATGTGTCACCCACTTCTCTGATTGGCTGTTTCTTTGGGTAAAGTTAAGGAGGAGGTGAAAAGCAGTTTCCAAGCACATTCAGCGAAAGACTTTCTTTATTCTTTCATTAAAAAAAAAAATCTGTTTACTTATTTGGTCATAGTTGTGTATGTTAAGTTATAGAAGTTATACCTTGCACCTCAGCAGAGTTCTTTGGATGATTTTAAAGCTCTTTGACTCTAGGTCTACTGAGGGTAAATGCTCTTGCATATCAAAACATGTCTTTATTTCAACCTCAATCTTGAAACTCTAGATTGACAGTTAATACCTCAAAGCACTTGGAAGCTCTTATTCCATTGTCTTCCAGCTTCCATTGTCTTGTCAAGAAGTCTGCTCTTAGTCTAAAAGTCATCTTTATAATGAACTAAAGGAAAGATATAAACATCTAAATGCAGAGTTCCAAAGAATAGCAAGAAGAGATAAGAAAGCCTTCTTCAGTGATCAATGCAAAGAAATAGAGGAAAACAACAGAAGGGGAAAGACTAGGGATCTCTTCAAGAAAATCAGAGATACCAAAGGAACATTTCATGCAAAGATGGGCACGATAAAGGACAGAGATGGTGTGGACCTAACAGAAGCAGAAGATATTAAGAAGAGGTGGCAAGAATACACAGAAGAACTGTGCAAAAAAGAGCTTCAAGACCTAGATAATCATGATGATGTGATCACTGACCTAGAGCCAGACATCCTGGAATGTGAAGTCAAGTGGGCCTTAGAAAGCATCACTACGAACAAAGCTAGTGGAGGTGATGGAATTCCAGTGGAACTATTCCAAGTCCTGAATGATGATGCTGTGAAAGTGCTTCACTCAATATGCCAGCAAATTTGGAAAACTCAGCAGTGGCCACAAGATTGGAAAAGGTCAGTTTTCATCCCAATCCCAAAGAAAGGCAATGCCAAGGAGTGCTCAAACTACCGAAAAATTGCACTCATCTCACACGCTAGTAAAGTAATGCTCAAAATTCTCCAAGCCAGGCTTCAGCAATATGTGAACCGTGAACTTCCTTCCTGATGTTCAAGCTGGTTTTAGAAAAGGCAGAGGAACCAGAGATCAAATTGCCAACATCCGCTGGATCATGGAAAAAGCAAGAGAGTTCCAGAAAAACATCTATTTCTGCTTTCTTGACTATGCCAAAGCCTTTGACTGTGTGGATCACAATAAACTGTGGACAATTCTGAAAGAGATGGGAATACCAGACCACCTGATCTGCCTCTTAAGAAATCTATAGGCAGGTCAGGAAGCAACAGTTAGAACTGGTCATGGAACAACAGACTGGTTCCAAATAGGAAAAGGAGTATGTCAAGGCTGCATATTGTCACCATGTTTATTTAACTTATATGCAGAGTACATCATGAGAAATGCTGGACTGGAAGAAACACAAGTTGGAATCAAGATTGCCGGGAGAAATATCAATAACCTCAGATATGCAGATGACACGACTTTTATGGCAGAAAGTGAAGAGGGGCTAAAAAGCCTCTTGATGAAAGTGAAAGTGGAGAGTGAAAAGGTTGGCTTAAAGCTCAACATTCAGAAAACGAAGATCATGGCATCTGATCCCATCACTACATGGGAAATGGATGGGGAAACAGTGGAAACAGTGTCAGACTTTGTTTTTCTGGGCTCCAAAATCACTGCAGATGGTGACTGCAGTCATGAAATTAAAAGACGCTTGCTCCTTGGAAGGAAAGTTATGACCAACCTAGATAGCATATTCAAAAGCAGAGACATTACTTTACCAACAAAGGTTCGCCTAGTCAAGGCTATGGTCTTTCCTGTGGTCATGTATGGATGTGAGAGCTGGACTGTGAGGAAGGCTGAGCGCTGAAGAATTGATGTTTTTGAACTGTGGTGTTGGAGAAGACTCTTGAGAGTCCCTTGGACTGCAAGAAGATCCAACCAGTCCATTCTGAAGGAGATCAATCCTGGAATTTCTTTAGAAGGAATGATGCTGAGGCTGAAACTCCAGTATTTTGGCCACCTCATGCGAAGAGTTGACTCATTGGAGAAGACTCTGATGCTGGGAGGGATTGAGGGCAGGAGGAGAAGGGGACGACAGAGGATGAGATGGCTGGATGGCATCACTGACTTGATGGGTGTGAGTCTGAGTGACCTCCGGGAGCTGGTAATGAACAGGGAGGCCTGGCGTGCTGCGGTTCATGGGGTCGCAAAGAGTCGGACACGACTGAGCGACTGATCTGATCTGATCTGATCTTTTCTATGCACTTAAGATATTTCTCACACGATTTGATCTGAATCTGTGAAAGACCTGGGGACTTTCCTTGAAGAAGTTTTTCTCCAAGGAGGATTTGCATTGCTTCTTCTGGCATCTGAGAACAATGCTGACCCAGAAACACTCTGGCTCCCCTGCATCCCGAACCAGATCCCAGAGTTTCAGGCTCAGCTCCCTGATGGGCCCCAGCCCAGTCTCCCTTCAGTGCTGACTCTGAATTCCAGCTAGAGTGGGATTTGCTTCTCTAGCTATCCAGGGGTTAGGGCTTGGTGGTTTTAGGGTATTGTTTTTCTTTTGTTTTGCCCCTCGATGATTTCTCTTACTTCCTATGAGCACAGAAAAGGTGGAATAATTAGTTCTTCTAAATATTTTGTAGTGAGAGAGCATCTCAGAATACCTAGCAAGCCAAATTGCTGGGAACAGAAGTCTCAAAGACTCCTCTAGACAGACAGTCCCATGCTGCTCAAACCCTGTCCCTCATCTCCCCCAAGTCATGGACTTTTCTAGGCGTGAAATGAACTGTGCCAGTGGGCTTCCAACACTGTCTGATTTAATCAGGAATTAGATGCTGTGCTTTTAAATAAAGGTGATTTCTTGTCTCACTGCCCTATTAAAAATACATATTAAAGGAAATTTGTATGCTAAAAAAAATGTACCATGTATAATCAAGAAGGTATAATCAAGTAATATAATAAGACAAAGTGCGGAAGTTAAAAAATGCTCTAATCAGAAGATGAAGCTTTGACTCCTGGACAAGACACTGGGGTGTTCTCTGCCTCAGTTTCTTCATTGATAAAATACCCTGAATGCTTAGTCGCTCAGTCATGTCCAACTCTTTAGGACCCTTCAGACTGTAGCCCACCAGACTTCCCTGTCCATGGGATTCTCCAGGAAAGAATACTGGAGTGGGTTGCCATTTCCTCCTCCAGGGGATCTTCCTGACCCAGGGACCGAACCCATGTCTCCTGCATGTCCTGCATTGGCAGGTGGATTCTTTGCCACCAGCGCCACCTGGGAGGGGAAGGCAGTGGCACCCCACCCCAGTACTTTTGCCTGGAAAATCCCATGGACGGAGGAGCCTGGTAGGCTCCAGTCCGTGGGGTCGCTAAGAGTCGGACACGACTGAGCGACTTCACTTTCACTTTTCACTTTCATGCATTGGAGAAGGAAATGGCAACCCACTCCAGTGTTCTTGCCTGGAGAATCCCAGGGACAGGGGAGCCTGGTGAGCTTCTGTCTATGGGGTCGCACAGAGTCCGACACGACTGAAGTGACTTAGCAGCCACCTGGGAAGCTTCCCTTAAAACTGAGAGCCAGCTGCTAAAGTGCCTTTATGAAAGCAACCTGGAAATGACACATCAGTGCTCCCTGGAGACTCTATTAAATAAGGGGTTTGTCCAGATCATAGCGAGAGACCTCAGTGTATATCTCAAGTTACATTTGATGTTTTGGAAACAAAACTTTCTTTTCTTAACTCTTGGGGATTCTTAACTTGCTATCAATAAAATAGAGCCTTCTTTTATAACTAAAATAAATACCAGTATTCCATGTTCTTGACTGTTCCATATAACTCATCAAATGGTTTCCCAAAGTAAAATTTCCAGAATCCTAGGGACAAGGGGCCATTTAGGCAAACTGAATATTTTGATTACATGAGACATAATTAAACTATCTTTTCCCCCCCACCAACTCTCATTGTTAAAAGCTTGTATGGATTGTTTTGCTTTCTGTTTTAGCAGAATTCCACAAGTCAAATGATTTTCAATAAGAGTTATAGTTCAGTCTTATATTTAACCCAGAAATCTACCTACTTAAATGCATTTGTACTTCACCCAGCGGAACTGTCAGCTGAAAGAAAATTAAACAGGAAGGGGAAAAATACCAATCACTTTTGTTTCATGAATTGTGATAAATCAATATTTGACTATTCATCAGGTGAAATATATTGAGAAATATATTTAATAAAGATTTATGAAGATAATATTGGGTACTTTGCAAGTCTAGTGTGTATCTGCTTTTAATATTTATTCAGAATGGCTGAATGTGTAGTTTCTGACAGGGATTTTTTTTTGTTTGTTTTTACACTGCCTTTCTTACCTTCTTATTCTGCATTCTAGATGACTAGGGGAAAATAAAAAAGTATATTCTCCAATGTATATTAAATTTCAGGCTCTTAAAAAACATATCAACTAATGCTTGTTACTTAATCAGATTGTTATAAAAATGTATGACTTTTTTCCTTTTGGTGTGTATACCTTGGGACATAAAAAGTCTCCTTGACAGAGTTTCTCATAACTTCCTTTGGGCTTTCTAGATTGCCAGCTACTTACTTTCTTATTTACTTGAAGACTGCCTGTCTCTAGTACTTGATAGCTCTTGCCTCTGACATCCTAAGAACCAACTTCTCCTTCTTTACTTGAGTTTCAAGAGCTCTTTCATGAGTAGATTTCCCAGGACTGAGCAGGGTGGAAATGTCATAGAGGAATAAAATTTCCAAGCACAGGCTGGCCCTGGAAGTTGGCTGATTTCCTCACCAGGTGATAATCCCCCTTGTAAGCCGTCCATTTCTAACAGTTTCTCTCTCTGCCCTAGCCAATATGTTTTGTGCTCATTGATTTTTCCAGCTCTAACTTTTTCTAGGTTCCTGGAATGCCAAACCAGTTAATGTGTTGTTTCCTATTAATTCTAAAACTTGTTGCATTGAAAAATCATCCGAGATACTTTGTGAGTCAGGGCCCTCCTGAGCAAGTCCTCTGAAATCAATTTGAAAACAATTTTTATTTTTTAACAAGCTATATTTATATGTGTAGTACACACTCATAGATGTCAGCTTGTACGTGTGTTGATTCATATTAGCAAGAAGAAGGTGGATATTGGTGTCAGCATGCATATATGCATTTACCTTAGCTATAAGCAAGACAGACCCTTGCAGGACCTAGAATGTCCCATCTAGAAGCTCACTGTCATATCCCCATCGCTTCTTGTTAAGAAGTGTGATGGGAAATAACTGTGCTTTACAAAAATCGCTTATTTGATATATTGAGTTATTTTTTTTTCTTAAATGGGTGTTTCCAGTTTTGATATTGGATTGTAGGAGTTTACTGTATATTCTGGAGTCAGAGTCTCCCCCACTCACTGCCCTCCCCACACACAGTATGTGAGATCTTAATTTCCCAGCCAAAATTCAAAACTGTGCCCGCTGTAGTAGAAGCACGGAGTCTTAACCAGTGGACCACCAAGGAAGACCCTATGGAGTTATTTTAAACAGTCTTTGTCTCCTAAAACTGTTCTGTCTGAATCATTTCAATTACTGTGACTACTCTTTACTCTTTTAGCTCCATACTTGTGTGTTACTATGTTTTTAACACCAAAAAAAAAAAAAGGCATTAAATTGCACTGTTGGTGGGATTGTGACATGGTATCTAATTGCTATGGAAAACACTACAAAGGGGCCTCAAAAAATTAAAAATAGACCTACCATATGGCTTCCTTGATACTTCAGTTGGTAAAGAATCTGCCTTCAACGCAGGAGACCCCAGTTCAATTCCTGGGTCAGGAAGATCTGCTGGAGAAGGGATAGGCTACCCACTCAGGTATTCCTGGGCTTCCCTTGTGGCTCAGCTGGTAAAGAAATCCACCTGCAATGAAGGAGACCGGAGTTTGATCCATGGGCTGGGAAGATCCCCTGGAGAAGGGAAAGGCTACCCACTCCAGTATTCTGGCCTGGAGAATCCATGGACTGTATAATCCATGGGGTCCCAAAGAGTCAGACATGATGGAGCAACTTCCACTTTCATGGTCCAACAATTCTACATCTAAGTGAGTGAAAATTGCCCAGTCATGTCCTACTCTTTGCAACCCCATGGATTATACTATACAGTCCATGAAGTTCTCCAGGCCAGAATACTGGAGTTAATATCTATTTCCTTCGCCAGGGGATCTTCCCAACCAGGGATTGAACCCAGTCTCCCATGCTTCAGGTGGATTCTTTACCAGCTGAACCACCAGGGAAACCCAATAAATATACCTATACAACCAGGTAAATTAAAAGCAAGGTCTCAATATATTTGCACACCTGTGTTTGTAGCAACATTATTCATAATAACCAAGCAATTAAACCACCCAAGTTTCTAAGACTGGATGAATGGATAAACAAAATGTGGTATATCCATGCAATGAAACACTGTTCAACCCTTAAGAAAAACATCTATTTCTGTTTTATTGACTATGCCAAAGCCTTTGACTGTATGGATCACAATAAACTGTGGAAAATTCTGAGAGAGATGGGAATACCAGACCACCTGACCTGCCTCTTGAGAAATCTGAATGCAGTTCAGGAAGCAACAGTTAGAACTGGACATACAACAGACTGGTTCCAAATAGGAAAAGGAGTACATCAAGGCTGTATATTGTCTCCCTGTTTATTTAACTTATATGCAGAGTACATCATGAGAAACGCTGGGCTGGATGAACCACAAGCTGGAACCAAGATTGCCAGGAGAAATATCAATCACCTCAGATATGCAGATGACACCACCCTTATGGCAGAAAGTGAAGAGGGGCTAAAAAGCCTCTTGATGAAAGTGAAAGTAGAGAGTGAAAAAGTTGGCTTAAAGCTCAACATTCAGAAAACGAAGATCATGGCATCTGGTCCCATCACTTCATGGGAAATGGATGGGGAAACAGTGGAAACAGTGTCAGAATTTATTTTTTGGGGCTCCAAAATCACTGCAGATGGTGATTGCAGCCATGAAATTAAAAGACACTTACTCCTTGAAAGGAAAGTTATGACCAACCTAGATAGCATATTCAAAAGCAGAGACATTACTTTGCCAACAAAGGTTCTCCTAGTCAAGGCTATGGTTTTTCCAGTGGTCATGTATGGATGTGAGAGTTGGACTGTGAAGAAGGCTGAGCACCAAAGAATTGATGCCTTTGAACTGTGGTGTTGGAGAAGACTCTTGAGAATCCCTTGGACTGCAAGGAGATCCAACCAGTCCATTCTGAAGGAGATCAGCCCTGGGATTTCTTTGGAAGGAATGATGCTGAAGCTGAAGCTCCAGTACTTTGGCCACCTCATGCGAAGAGTTGACTCATTGGAGAAGACTCTGATTCTGGGAGGGATTAGGGACAGGAGGAGAAGGGGACGACAGAGGATGAGATGGCTGGATGGCATCACTGACTCTATGGACATGAGTCTGGGTGAACTCCAGGGGTTGGTGATGGACAGGGAGGACTGGAGTGCTGTGATTCACAGGGTCGCTAAGAGTCGGACATGACTGAGTGACTGAGCTGAACTGAACTGAACTGAAGAAAGAAGGAAGATTCTTGCAACACAGATGAAACTTGAGGACATTATGCTAAATGAAATAAGCCAGTAACAAAAAGACAAGTACCATAAGTTTCCACTTAACTGAAGTACCCAGAGTAGACAAATTCATAGAGACAAAAAGTATAAAGGTGAATGCCAGAGACAGGGGCAGGAGGCAGTGGCGAGGTGTTTAATGGGTACATATTTTCAGTTTTTTTGTAAGATGTAAAAAGATATGAAGATCTGTTCAATAACATGAAAATAGACTTTTTAAATACACTTAAAAATAGTTAAGATGGTACATTTGGGTTATATTTATTTTATCACAAGGAAAATAATGCACTAGATCCCAGAAACCCCACTCCTAAGTATTTACTCAAGAGAATAAAAATGACATACTGACTCAAAGACCTGAATTTGAATATCCATGGCAGCATTATTCAGAATAGCTAAAAAACTGGGAACAATCTAAATTATCAACTGATTAATGGAAAAATAAATTGTGATGTAACCACACAATAGAGAACCCTATTCAAGAGTAAGAAGAAACAAAATCCTGACACATTGATGAATCTTAAATGCATTATGCTAAATGAAACAAATTAGATGCAAAAGACTAAAAACTGTGTGATTTTATTTACATGGAAGTCTCATAAAGCAAATAAATCTATAGTGACAAGAAAATGAATGAGTGGTTTCCAGGGCTTGGAGACAAGGAAGAAGATAGATTACCAGGGGTACATGCATTGGTGGATGAAAAATATTCTATTCTATGCTTGTGGTAATGGGTGCATGATTATATGTATCTGTTAAAACTCATCAAATTGTGCATTTAAATTAGGGAACCTTGATGTGTGTAAATTACTATAATAAAATTCTAAATGCACTATCTGTAAACTGAAATTCAGTCAATCTTGTATTCTTTATAAAATAACAAGTAATTCCATGGCTATATTTTAGTATCACACAAAGAACTCTATCTAGGGCATGAGGGTTGGATTACTGAGATACGACTCATTGGAAAAGACCCTGATGCTGGGAAAAATTGAGGGCAAGAGAAGAGGGAGGCAACAGGGTATGAGATGGTTGGATGGCATCACTGACTCAATGAATAAGAGTTTGAGCAAACTCAAGGGACAGCCGTCTATGGGATCGCACAGAGTCGGACACGACTGAAGCGACTTAGCAGCAGCAGTAGCAGCAGCAAGGAGAGAGTGAAGGACAGGGAAGCCTGGCGTGCTACAGTTCATGGAGTCGCAAAGTCAGACACAACTTAGAGACTGAACATGAATAACAACTTACAGCTGCCATGGGAAGGGCATGGGTCGGAGCATATCCATACCTTATCATGGTATAGATTCTCTGGTCATAATTTATCTGTACTTCAGTCTTCCAGTCTATAATATGAACAAATTAAGCTAAACCACCCTATGATCCTTCAGTTTATTTAGTCCCTAATCTAAACAAAACTTATTTAGTATATACCCTTTTCAAAGATTCTGATCCTGGGAAAGACTGAGGGCAGGAAGAGAAAGGAGAGACAAAGGATGAGATGGTTGGATGGGATCACCGACTCAATGGACATGAGTTTGAGCCAGGAGATGGTGAAGGACAGAGAAGCCTGGCGTGCTGCAGTCCGTGGGATCACAGAGTCAGACACGACTGAACAGCTGAACAGCAACAACAGTTCAAAGACCACTGACTGTGAATCGTGCCAGAATACCCGGGTCTGTTTTAAAAGTCTTCTAATTACCACATTAATATTCATGACTGTAAGAGATAAGTGTGCCTTATAATTCAGAGAGCTGTTATTTAAAAAATGCCATTTCCTGGTGGCTCAGACAATAAAGAATCTGCATGCAATGCAGGAGTCCTGGATTCAATCCGTGGGTCAGGAAGATTCCCTGGAGAAGGGAATGGCTACCCCAAGAATACCCAGCATTCTGGCCTAGAGAATTCCATAAACGAAGGAGTCTGGCTACAGTCGAACAGGAGTCAAACACAACAACAACTATTCTCATTCTCTATTATTTAAAAATAGTTTGAAGACCCCATGGGGAACAGGTTTCCTGTTTAGAATTGTTTCGTCTTATTTTCTCTGTTCTATCTCCTGTCTCCATAGATTCTGCCATAGGCCCCTTTCTTCTGCAGGGTTATCTTTCTCTGACTACATCTCACGTCCAAAAGACCACACCAGCAGCCTCCACTTTGACAAGGATGAGACTGAGAACACCTGCCGAGTCCTGATCATCAATGACTCTCTTTATGAAGAGGAGGAATCCTTCAGCGTTTCACTGAGCCTGCCAAAGGGAGGGCAACTGGGGGCCAAATTCCCCACCACCAAGGTGATTATTCTGGCTGATCATGATGATGGTAAGCCTATTTCCTGTTTTCCACTCTTGGTTATAGCTGCTTTCTTCTCATCCTTTCCCACAACAGTTGAAAGATAAATCAAGCTTAAATGACCTATGAAAGGAATTGTTGATGTTGTTCCTTCTCAAACATCTCTGAGTGGCTTTTCAGATGCATAGTTATCACCAATACCGAGGACATTGCAGCAATGTAGAAAGACTAAATATTTGTGTGTGAGTGTGTTAAATTATTTTTAAAAGGCTCATCCCAAGAAAGTGGCCTAAGACTTAAGGAAGCCAAGAAGAGGACCTAGGTTAAATGTCTGATCACTCAACCAGGACTGCCCCACAGGACACTCATCTTAGCAGTCCAAGGAGCCTCCCTCCCAACAATGGGAACATGAGTCTACAAGTGGTACCAGGGTGCCATGAAGCTCCCATGTGTAGGCATCCAGATCTCTTTTTGTAGCCCTACCCAGCTGGGAGTTTGGCTCTAGTCCCAGCTGAAGCACAGAGCCAGACAAGAATAGGATCCTCTTCACTCCTCGAAACCAACCCCTCCCAACCCCTGACTCCCAATACCAAGCCCGGTATTACTTTCTTAGTAATTGCTCTTTCTACAAGAGGCACTTTTAAGAGAAAATATTGATAAAGACAATGACAGCATCTGACTCTTTTATTAGGAGTCTCAAATTAGACTGACCACTTCATCTCTCAAATATACCTCTGTCAGGAGTTGAGTGGCTGTAAGTTGCTGTGTTCAGATCTAGATAGGATCAGATTGGACAGCTATCACAGACCCAAAATTTGGGTGAATGCATAAATACAGTGCAGAGCTTCCATGAAACTGAGAGCCATGTCAAGAGATAAACCAGATGGAACAGAGGTTGAAGAATGTATGTGCTCTTTAGTTGGGAATGATAATTTATCATGTATTACATCATTCTGGGGCTTCCCTGGTGGTTCAGATGGTAAAGAATCTGCCTGCAAGCAGGAGACCCAGGTTTGACCCCTGAGTCAGGAAGATCCCCTGGAAAAGGAAATGGCAGCCCACTACAGTATTTTTGCCTCGGAAATCCCACAGACAGCAGAGCCTGGAGGGCTACAGTCCAAGGGGTCCTATTGTTCTAGGACAAAGGAAAATATTGAGATTTAATCTCAACTGAGATTAAAGTTGGTTTGGTTTTTGTTTGGTCTCCTAAATTTTGTTTGTTGATATTACATCCTGTGGACAAGATCTCAGAATGCTGTGAAAGGCCAATTTTGATTTTGCTGTACTTAAAAAAAAAAATTTGCTAGGGACTAAGTTCAGTTCCCAAATATATTTTCACAAGTATCAAGAGATAAGAATAAGTATAGACTCTGATGTCTATACCAGGGCTTCCTTGGTAGCTCAGATGGTAAAGCATCTACCTACAATGCAGGAGACCTGGGTTCGATCCCTGGGTCATGAAGATCCCCTGGTAAAGGAAATGGCAACCCACTCCAGTATTCATGCCTGGAAAATCCCGTGGACCGAGGAGCCTGGTGGGCTACAGTCCACAGGGTCACAGAGAGTCGGACACTACCGAGCGACTTCACTTCACTTTTGATGTCTATGCACTCTTCATTGTGTAATTTCTTTTCAAAAATCGCCCCCTTAGAATTAAGATAACTATCGTTTTTCTTAAAATAATGCATATGACAGATCAGATCAGATCAGTCACTCAGTCGTGTCCGACTCTTTGCGACCCCATGAATTGCAGCACGCCAGGCCTACCTGTCCATCACCAACTCCCGGAGGTCACTCAGACTCACATCCATCGAGTCAGTGATGCCATCCAGCCATCTCATCCTCTGTTGTCCCCTTCTCCTCCTGCCCCCAATCCCTCCCAGCATCAGAGTCTTCTCCAGTGAGTCAACTCTTCGCATGAGGTGGCCAAAATACTGGAGTTTCAGCTTGAGCATCATTCCTTCCAAAGAAATCCCAGGGCTGATCTCCTTCAGAATGGACTGGTTGGATCTCCTTGCAGTCCAAGGGACTCTCAAGAGTCTTCTCCAACACCACAGTTCAAAAGCATCAATTCTTCGGTGCTCAGCCTTCTTCACAGTCCAGCTCTCACATCCATACATGACCACAGGAAAGACCATAGCCTTGACTAGGCGAACCTTTGTTGGCAAAGTAATGTCTCTGCTTTTGAATATGCTATCTAGGTTGGTCATAACTTTCCTTCCAAGGAGTAAGCGTCTTTTAATTTCATGGCTGCAGTCACCATCTTCAGTGATTTTGGAGCCCAGAAAAATAAAGTCTGACACTGTTTCCACTGTTTCCCCATCTATTTCCCATGTAGTGATGGGATCAGATGCCATGATCTTCGTTTTCTGAATGTTGAGCTTTAAGCCAACTTTTTCACTCTCCACTTTCACTTTCATCAAGAGGCTTTTTAGTTCCTCTTCACTTTCTGCCATAAGGGTGGTGTCATCTACATATGTATCTGAGGTTATTGATATTTCTCCCAGCAATCTTGATTCCAACTTGTGTTTCTTCCAATCCAGCATTTCTCATGATGTACTCTGCATATAAGTTAAATAAACAGGGTGACAATATACAGCCTTGATGTACTCCTTTTCCTATTTGGAACCAGTCTGTTGTTCCATGACCAGTTCTAACTGTTGCTTCCTGACCTGCATACAGATTTCTCAAGAGGCAGATCAGGTGGTCTGGTATTCCCATCTCTTTCAGAATTTTCCACAGTTTATTGTGATCTACACAGTCAAAGGCTTTGGCATAGTCAATAAAGCAGAAATAGATGTTTTTCTGGAACTCTCTTGCTTTTTCCATGATCCAGCAGATGTTGGCAATTTGATCTCTGGTTCCTCTGCCTTTTCTAAAACCAGCTTGAACATCAGGAAGTTCACAGTTCACATATTGCTGAAGCCTGGCTTGGAGAATTTTGAGCATTACTTTACTAGCGTGTGAGATGAGTGCAATTTTGTGGTAGTTTGAGCATTCTTTGGCATTGCCTTTCTTTGGGATTGGGATAAAAACTGACCTTTTCCAATCTTGTGGCCACTGCTGAGTTTTCCAAATTTGCTGGCATATTGAGTGAAGCACTTTCACAGTATCATCTTTCAGGATTTGGAATAGCTCCACTGGAATTCCATCACCTCCACTAGCTTTGTTCATAGTGATGCTTTCTAAGGCCCACTTGACTTCACATTCCAGGATGTCTGACTCTAGGTCAGTGATCACACCATCATGATTATCTGGGTCATGAAGCTCTTTTTTGTACAGTTCTTCTGTGTATTCTTGCCACCTCTTCTTAATATCTTCTGCTTCTGTCAGGTCCATACCATTTCTGTCCTTTGTCGAGCCCATCTTTGCATGAAATGTTCCTTTGGTATCTCTGATTTTCTTGAAGAGATCCCTAGTCTTTCCCATTCTGTTGTTTTCCTCTATTTCTTTGCATTGATCGTTGAAGAAAGCTTTCTTATCTCTTCTTGCTATTCTTTGAAACTCTGCATTCAGATGCTTATATCTTTCCTTTTCTCCTTTGCTTTTCGCTTCTCTTCTTTTCACAGCTATTTGTAAGGCCTCCCCAGACAGCCATTTTGCTTTTTTGCATTTCTTTTCCATGGGGATGGTCTTGATCCCTCTCTCCTGCCAATGTCCCGAACCTCATTCCATAGTTCATCAGGCACTCTATCTATCAGATCTAGGCCCTTAAATCTATTTCTCATTTCCACTGTATAATCATAAGGGATTTAATTTAGGTCATACCTGAATGGTCTAGTGGTTTTCCCTACTTTCTTCAATTTCAGTCTGAATTTGCCAATAAGGAGTTCATGGTCTGAGCCACAGTCAGCTCCTGGTCTCCTTTTTGCTGATTGTATAGAGCTTCTCCATCTTTGGCTGCAAAGAATATAATCAATCTGATTTCGGTGTTGACCATCTGGTGATGTCCATGTATAGAGTCTTCTCTTGTGTTGTTGGAAGAGGGTATTTGCTATGACCAGTGCATTTTCTTGGCAAAACTCTATTAGACAGTTCAATATAAAAATTGCCAATAACTCAATCAAAAATTAAGCAGGAGATCTAAGTAGACATTTCTCCAAAGAAGACATACAGATGGCCAATGAGCACATGAAACAATGCTCAGCGTCACTAACTGTTAGAAATGGCGAGTCAACACTACAGTGAGACATCACCTCACTCCAGTCAGAATGACCGTCATCAAAAAGCCTGCAACTCATAAATGCTGGAGAGGGTGTGGAGAAAAAGAAGCCCTCCTATACTGTTGGTGGGAATGTGAATTGGTGTAGCCACTGCGGAGAACAGTATGGAGGTCCCTTAAGAAATAAAAAACACAGTTGTCATATGATCCCGCATTCCTCCTTCTGGCTATGTATCCGGAGAAAATTGTAATTCGAAAAGATACATGCTTCCCAGTGTTGATTGCAGCACTGTTTACAGTAGCCAAGACATGGAAGCAACCTCAACATCCATCAGCAGATGAGTGGATAAAGATGTGGTGTGTATATACATACAAGAAAATATTGTTCAGTATACTCAATTTTCAGTATACTCAACAGAAATTTAGAATTCTATTATATTCTCTGTGAAACCAAAGATATATTAGGGACTGTCTACCAAGAACACATTTTGCCATTCATGATACTAATGGTTCCTTTGAATGGTGCCATTATATTTTGGCCTTGAGAAAACAACCACAGTGATTACTAGCACACCTACTACATGATGCTTATCTTTTAGACTACTTTTGTGAAATGACAAATCTCCTAATTCAGTGTTTAAGCAAAAACATTGATCAAATTCTATCATATCTCAGGAAGTAGTTCCATTGCCCTTTCAGCCAGGAATGAAAACATGTGTCCTACAAAACCGACTACTTGAAAGAAATATTCAGAAGTATAAAGTCCATCATCTTATAGCAAAAGCTTGTTTTCCTTGAGGCCAAGTGAGGACACAATATCTAGCAACATAAAGATGTACCCAAGCAGCTCAAGAGTAAGAACTGGGATGAAATATTTTTATTCTATTTAGCTAGACTCTGGGAAATGTTTAGCTTCCTTAAATAGAGATCAACTATACCCTCGTCAAATGGGTCACCTGCAGGAATGTATTTGTAAAGGCAACTACTGTGAAGTGACGCTAAGCAGAGAAATTGCACAGGAGCAGAGACAATCTAACAACTCAAGCCCCTGGCTCCACACTAACAAGAAAATCACGATACACCAACTCCAAGCAGATAGAGGCCACAGAATATGGCCAATAAATGTTCACTGAACTAATGCATAGTGCGCGTCCTGTGCATTCACCTGCTAAAGACCTTAGTTTCTACTTGCACTTAACAAGGTCAAGATGAAACTAAAGACCCTGGTTAATCAGCACAATGTGTCTGTTCTGTTTGTAAATATGTTATAGCAGGTCTCCACTTATCTGCTGAAGACACTGCACTTTTAACGTGCAATTTGAAAATTCTTGTATCTGCCACAAAAAAGAATTGATGTCCAATTTCAAATGGTTCTTAGTTTTGTCCTGAAGTAATAAGATTTGTATAAGATGCATAAAATGTGCCTGTATGGGAGGGGAGTTTGGCAAAGAATAGATATGTGTATATATATATGGCTAAGTTCCTTTGCTCTACAACTGAAACTATCACAACATTGTTAATTGGCTATCAGATCAGATCAGTCGCTCAGTTGTGTCTGACTCTTTGAGACCCCATGAATCACAGCACGCCAGGCCTCCCTGTCCGTCACCAACTCCTGGAGTTCACCCAGACTCACGTCCATCGAGTCAGTGATGCCATCCAGCCATCTCATCCTCTGTCGTCCCCTTCTCCTCCTGCCCCCAATCCCTCCCAGCATCAGAGTCTTTTCCAATGAGTCAACTCTTCGCATGAGGTGGCCAAAGTACTGGAGCTTCAGCTTCAGCATCATTCCTTCCAAAGAAATCCCTGGGCTGATCTCCTTCAGAATGGACTGGTTGGATCTCCTTGCATTCCAAGGGACTCTCAAGAGTCCTCTCCAACACCACAGTTCAAAAGCATCAATTCTTTGGCGCTCAGCCTTCTTCACAGTCCAACTCTCACATCCAGACATGACCACTGGAAAAACCATAGCCTTGACTAGATGAACCTTTGTTGGCAAAGTAATGTCTCTGCTTTTGAATATGCTATCTAGGTTGGTCATAACTTTCCTTCCAAGGAGTAAGCATCTTTTAATTTCATGGCTGCAGTCACCATCTGCAGTGATTTTGGAGCCCCCCAAAATAGAGTCTGACACTGTTTCCACTGTTTCCCCATCTATTTCCCATGAAGTGATGGGACCGGATGCCATGATCTTCATTTTCTGAATGTTGAGCTTTAAGCCAACTTTTTCACTGCAATACACACAAAAAAAGTTTAAATTTGTCTGTAAAGATTGCCAGCTAGATTAGTGTCTTTGTCAGTAATGGGCATTTAACAGAATAATGACAGATTTAAGAAAATGCTGTAAGGAAAACTTGCATAAAAACAAAGTGTTATTTTGGTGAAATTACATCCAATTTTTTTTTCAATGTGCTTAATACTATTGCTATGGGCCAAGATAAACTTCAACACAAAATGTTTTTAAAACTTGAAAGACACATTGCTGTACTGTAAAAACCAGAAAACTGTTCGGAAGGAAGAGTAACAGTATGCTTTAGAAGGTTAGTCATATTATAATACAGTTGTTAAAGGTTTTAAATGCAGAAAAATATTTATTTCGGTTCTCATTTTTAAACTTAGGCATTATAGTTCACTTGACACAGTTTAAAGTTTAATAAGTGTATTTTGGTTGTTGTGCCACTGATTACCACTATTGGCTTGCACACATCTTTCTGAATATACTTGCTGCACTGTGGTCACTTATATTTCTCAATTTTTTCTACTTCTTCGATTTTCCTGGATCCACTCTTCTCTCCATCACTCTTTCGCTGTCTCTCTTTTTTTTTTTTTTTTTTTTGAGTTTCTTCCCCTCTGACAGTCTCCCTCGTGGTTGACACTTCTACAACCATTCTCTTTATTCATTCACATTGGATGATCATACCCTTTAAAATAATACAGGATTGTCCACAACTCGTACACTGCTGTTCCTGCTGCTACTGCTGCTAAGTCATTTCAGTCGTATCCGACTCTGTGCGACCCCATAGACGGCAGCCCACCAGGCTCTCCCATCCCTGGGATTCTCCAGGCCAGAACACTGGAGTGGGTTGCCATTGCCCTCTCCAGGAACTTGTACACTAGCGACTCCTAAATCTCCAGCCCTGACTTGATTCTCGTACTCCAGATTCACACATTAATGCCTTTCCACCCCTAGCCAAGACTGTTTCCCCTCCTATCTTTCCAAATGAGTTTATGATGATCCCATCCCCACACCAGTAGGGCATCCTAGAAGCCACCTACGTCCAATCAGTGGATGCTGCTCAGGACACTAACTACATCCATCTCTCCCACTCCATCATCATCTCCCACTCCATAACTAGTATATACACCAGTGAACATTTCAAACCATTCTCATGTCTCACCTGGATGATTGCAATAGCATCCTAATCAGTAGCCCTAGCTCTTGCTTAAATCTGTAGCCCAAACCAAAGGTGGATAGATGTACAGAAAACAAACAAAAAAAACAACCACCTTTCCCCTACTCAAAATTGGCCCCTATATTTTTGTGTATGGTGTTAGAAACTGTTATAGTTTCATTCTTTTAGAGGTGGTTGACCAATTTTCCCAGCACCACTTATTAAAGAGATTGCCTTTTCTCCATGGTATATTCTTGCCTCCTTTGTCAAAGATAAAGTGTCCATAGGTGCCCATTTATCTCGGAGCTTTCCATTGATCTATATTTCTGTCTTTGTGCCAGTACCATACTATCTTGATGACTGTGGCTTTGTAGTAGAGCCTGAAGTCAGGCAGGTTGATTCCTCCAGTTCCATTCTTTTTTCTCAAAATAAACTCAAAATGGATTAAAGATCTAAATGTAAGACCAGAAACTATAAAACTCCTAGAGAACATAGGCAAAACACTCTCCGACATAAATCACAGCAGGATCCTCTATGACCCACCTCCCAGAATATCGGAAATAAAAGCAAAAATAAACAAATGGAAATTAATTAAACTTAAAAAGCTTCTGCACAACAAAGGAAACTATAAGCAAGATGAAAAGATAGCCTTAGGAATGGGAGAAAATAATAGCCAATGAAGCAACTGACAAACAACTAATTTCAAAAATATACAAGCAACTCCTGCAGCCCAATTCCAGAAAAATAAATGACCCAATCAAAAAATGGGCCAAAGAACTAAATAGACATTTCTCCAAAGAAGACATACAGATGGCTAACAAACACATGAAAAGATGCTCAACATCACTCATTATCAGAGAAATGCAAATCAAAACCACAATGAGGTACCATCTCACACAGGTCAGAAAGGCTGCGATCCAAAAGTCTACAAGCAATAAATGCTGGAGAGGGTGTGGAGAAAAGGGAACCCTCTTACACTGTTGGTGGGAATGCAAACTAGTACAGCCACTATGGAGAACAGTGTGGAGATTCCTTAAAAAACTGGAAATAGAACTGCCTTATGACCCAGCAATCCCACTGCTGGGCATACACACTGAGGAAACCAGAATCGAAAGAGATATGTGTACCCCAATGTTCATCGCAGCACTGTTTATAATAGCCAGGACTTGGAAGCAACCTAGATGTCCATCAGCAGACGAATGGATAAGAAAGCAGTGGTACATATACACAATGGAGTATTACTCAGCATTAAAAAGAATACATTTGAATCAGTTCTAATAAGGTGGATGAAACTGGAGCCTATTATACAGAGTGAAGTAAGCCAGAAAGAAAAACACCAATACAGTATACTAACGCATATATATTGGAGAAGGAAATGGCAACCCACTCCAGCGCCTAGAGAATCCCAGGGACGGGTGGGCTGCCGTCTCTGGGGTCGCACAGAGTCGGACATGACTGAAGCGACTTAGCAGCAGCAGCAGCAGCAACGGATATATATGGAATTTAGAAAGATGGTAACAATAACCCTGTATACGAGACAGCAAAAGAGACACAGATGTATAGAACGGTCTTTTGGACTCTGTGGGAGAGGGAGAGGGTGGGATGATTTGAGAGAATGGCATTGAAACATGTATATTATCATATGTGAAACGAATCACCAGTCCAGGTTTGGTGCATGATACAGGGTGCTCGGGGCTGGTGCACTGGGATGACCCAGAGGGATGGTATGGGGAGGGAGGTGAGAGGGGGGTTCAGAATGGGGAACACGTGTACACCTGTGGTAGATTCATGTCGATGTATAGCAAAACCAATACAATATTGTAAAGTAATTAGCCTCCAATTAAAAAAATTTTTTAAGTAAAAAAAAAAAAAAATGGCCCCTATATTCTAAGGAGAGTCTAGAAAGTGAAGTCCTATCTGCTAAAGTGGATCCAAGTTTCTGTAGGCTCTGATTTCTCCCTTCCTCTCAAAACTCATCCCCTCATTCATCTACTCTCACCTTAAACGTTTCCAAGAAATGCCCTCTTTTATTCCTTCCCAAACACTAGGCTTCGTCATGCTTCTGGGCCTTTCTTTTTCACATGAGCCACTCTGTTAGGGACATTCTTCCCACTATTCTCGTGGATCAATTCTCATTCATTCTTTGAGTCTAGCACAGTTATTTTCTTCCAAGACTCCTCCTTCTGAGCCTTGAGGTGGTCCCTTCTTTTGTCAGCGCACTCAGAGTTAGCTGATGGGCATCAGAGTGGCTGCCCCATGGTTAGAACACATAGAAGATGCTCAAAAGATGTCTGTTTAGCTGAACTAAAAAACATTAAACTTAACTTCATGAAACCAGATGTTAAAAAAACCCAATACTGACTCATTGGCATTACTTCTCACTTTTCTAAAGATCCAGAAACTGTTGAAATGAACTGTTCCAGAGTTTTTCTGGTGATTAAGCTTACCCTCTTGTTTCCAGAATCTATTTTGTCTTCCGAGGTAACTGAGAAAACATCTCCCAGTCTTCCGTCTCTTGGCCTCTCTCCTGCTCAGGGTGGTTTGGCAAAGTTTAACAACAGCGTGTCTGTGCCTTCACTTGTAAGTCCTCTTTGGACCTCGGTATGAAATTTCTCTGAATCTGCACAGTGAACTCATTTTTAAATGATGGTCATATCTCTCTTGGAAGTTTCCGTTTCCACTTTGTCGTATTTCTTTTTCTTATATTCATTTAAAGGGCATTTTCTTTTAAAGGAGAGAAAAGCACAGCTATGGCTGTGGAATTCATTTAACGTAAGTGGTCAAAACACTCTACTCTTGTAACTGCCCACTCATAAGAAGCATTGCCAGCATCTCAGATTTTTAAATAGACCTTGAGTGACAACTACTTAGAGATACCGCTGGGCTGCACAGAGCATCTCTTTCTTCTATTTGAACAAATCTCCTTATGCTCAGTATACAGAGCATCTCAGAAGAATTTCGTAATTTTTCTTCTAGGTGATGCTGTCCTCCTCTTACATCCTGTATTTTAAAGTATTCAGAGAGGCTTGATTCTTACATTTTTTTTTCTGAACAGTGACATAACTCAATTTTTTTTTTTTATCTTTCTTACCTTTCTGCCTTCCCTAATACCCCACAGAGTAAATTCTCTGCTAAATAAGCAGATCTGTTAGTCTCAACTTTAAAAAAATATAATTTGTAGTAAGTTCAAAGTATATCAGAAGTGAATTAAAATTAGCTACTCGACAAATTCTTGGGTATAACACACCAACCAAACTGTTTCTAAGGGGATGTGGAATGTAGTCGCTGGTCTTGAGGTACTGGTAAGGCTCTGATAACACAGAACAGTGTGTAAGAATGGCGGCTTTAACATTTTAACTCTTTAAAGAGGTGCTAAATCACAAGACCACGATAAGAGTAAAGTGTGTCACCTACCGTGTGGAGGAAACTGGCTCTATCTGGAAAACCTGCGTGTAGGAGATATGCTGATTAGCTGCTCTCATAGATGAGCAAACAAGGGGGAGTGCATTAGGATGAGGCAGTATCCCTAGGGTGTATCAAGCAAAGGATGCAGGCGGCTTGTCCTGGACCAGATGTGAGCCACGCTCGCAGAAGAGATCCAGAATGGACCCGTCTTAGGCTTGTCCAATAGCGCCATCTAGAGGGATGAACTATCCCCACAGAAGCACTGCCAAATGCTAATACATGCTGCTGCTGCTGCTGCTAAGTCGCTTCAGTCGTGTCCGACTCTGTGCGACCCCATAGACGGAAGCTCACCAGGCTTCCCCGTCCCTGGGATTCTCCAGGCAAGAATACTGGAGTGGGCTGCCATTTCCTTCTCCAATGCATAAAAGTGAAAAGTGAAAGTGAAGTCGCTCAGTCGTGTCCGACTCTTAGCGACCCCATGGACTGGAGCCTACCAGGGTCCTCTGTCCATGGGATTTTCAAGGCAAAAGTTCTGGGGTGGGGTGCCATTGCCTTCCCCAGCTAATACATGAGGAAGGATTAATTATCAGCCAGGATACAGATGCAGACTGAAGGGCCCTAGCACACACACATCCTTAACAAGGGGATGGCAGATGAGGAGTACCATGGGAATGAGAGCTCTCCAAAGAACACACCAAAGTGCCCATGAGAAACAGAATCTGCTAGCTTCCAATCTTCTAAGACCCAAGAGTGCGGTCACCATAAAACCCATCAAGATCTTGTCTGCTTCTCTTGTCCACCCTGTTTCCTGTCCAAGCTTAGAGGTATCTGAAACATCCGCCAGCAACAATGGAGGGGTGGAGTGAAACTTCTGAGTCAAAAAGAGAGGATGGGGACTCCACTGGTCTAAGTGGCTAAGACTTGGCGTGTTTCCAATGCTGGGGGTCTGGTCTCCACCCCTGGTCAGGGAACTAGATCCCACCTGCAGCAACTGAAGATCCTGCTTGCCACAACCAAGACCTAGTGCAGCCAGAAAAAGAAATAAAAATGTTTAAAAGAGAATGACCTCCCCACACCCTTTTCTGAGTGCAGACCCCCACCTGCGATGCAGCTGGGGACAGCATATAGCAAGAGTGACCCATCAGTGCAATTAATGAGCTGTGCAAAGTGTCAGGTGAGCACGGGATAAGGAACAACTTCCCCCTTAAGGGCATATAAGGCCTCCCAGGGGACACTAGTGGTAAAGAACCTGATGGCTAATGCAGGAGACATAAGAGACACGGGTTCCATCCCTGGGTCAGGAAGAGAGCATGGCAACCCAATCCAGTATTCATGCCTGGAGAATCCCATGGATCAAGGAGCCTGGCCGGCTGCACAGTCCATAGGATTGCAAAGAGTCGGACACGACTGAGTGACTTAGCATGCATGCACGCACATGACCTCCAAGAACAAGTTACTCAGTCAAAGTCATAAAAGGAGTGTGTGAGATTCACATGTTGAGAAGGGAGTTTCAGCTCCGAGGACATCACCAGTGAAGACGGAAGCCCTGACCGCATGCTGTGCTCGCTGCCTGGAGAGCTGTTCTGTGTAACAGGCTAACAGGGGAGAGGGTCAGGAATGGTACGTGAAGACTCCAGAAAGAACAGAAGCTAGTCAGATTATGAGAGCTCTGGCACACTGCCGTCAAACATTTGGTAAAACTCTCTGCAGCACGAAGAGATCTGCTAAAATGCATCCTGGGCAAATACTGCTTATTACGGTGGGTTTCTTCCTTCCAAAATCCAAATTCCATTCCAATATGTTTCTGTGTTGTATCATGTTTGCCGAGGTTTCATCTCTGTCATGTCGATTTTCCATTTACCCTCTCAGTGGTCATGCCTCTGTGGTGAAGCTGCTGCCTGGTATGGATATCTTTTTGCCTCTGAATGTCACAGTCTGAGGAAAAGCATTTGTTTCTGACCTTTATCATGTCAAGTGTAACAGCTGAAACTTGTATAAGCTTTGAAGAGTCAGCTAAGTTCATAGGCTGCTTTTTAGAACCAAGAGAACCGGAAGTGGATGCGTATGTCTGCTTGGCCAAGTCTTGACTTGTCAAACTTTCCCCCCATTAGATGTATTCCTCTCTTCGGGCTTCCCTGGTGGCTCAGACGGTAAAGCGTCTGCCTGCAATGCAGGAGACCTGGGTTCAATCCCTGGGTGGGGAAGATGCCATGGAGACAGAAATGGCTACCCGCTCCGGGATTCTTGCCTGGAGAATTCCCACGGATAGAGGAGCCTGGTGGGCCACAGACCATGGGGTCGCACAGAGCCGGCCATGACTCAGCAACTAACATGTCCACTTTCACCTGCTCTCAGAGTCTGATTGCCCACCCTGGCCTCCCTCAGCCTTCTATTCTAGGGGACCCCTTTTTTTGCCTCTCTGGGTAGCAGTTCAGGAATAGAATTTCTGTCTGTCTTTGTGACAAACTTATGGGATAAGGTGCAGCAGCAGACACTGAGTTCAGACCCCTGGCTGGACTGTGCCTCGACATGAAGGGCCCTTCTCCCTTGAGAAAAAAAGCCTCCCTAGTTCCCCACCATCTTTTCCCAAACAATAGCTGGCTTGCGAGAGTTACAGCTAGTTGACCTGTTTTCCCCAATTGGGAAACTTCTTTGCACGACAGATTTCTCTTAAAGGAGGAAAATGAATAGAATTCTGATTTTCTAAGCCATCGTGGCATGAGACTCCTCCTTGATGTGGTCGTTTGTGTGTTTGGCCTGTTTCCTCTCGAGCCCGTGGGACCTGTCAAGTCTGGTGATTGTGACAAATGTCCAGGCTCCTGCAGGGCCAGAGGAGACAAAGGTCCTGGGAGGCAGCAGCATTCTTAATTTGTCCCTTCATGTCTCCCCAGAGCCTGCCCTACACTTTGGAGATGCTGAATATCACGTTGATGAAAGTGCTGGCTCCGTGGAGGTTTGCGTCCGGAGGACAGGTACAGACCTTTCCCAAGCGTCTTCTGTCATTGTGCGCTCCAAGAGAACAGAGCCGGCCTCAGCAGAGGGTAAGCAGGCCATTTTTAAAATGTGTCACCATCCTGACATGCGTATAGGGTGAGGTCTAGTCTGTTCAAGTGCAGCAAGCCAAGTCTTTGTGGAGAGGCTCTGATTTAAATTTTCTCCTCCCTGGCCTTATAGAATGACTTCTGCTGTTAACGCAAGAAACAGAATATTCGAGTAGCAGCCTTATATGACTTGTTGATTCATTCATTAACTAACTACTGAGGAAAGTGAAGTCGCTCAGTTGTGTCCGACTCTTTGCGACCCCATGGACTGTAGCCTACCAGGCTCCTCCGTCTATGGGATTTTCCAGCAAGTGTACTAGAGTGGGCTGCCATTTCCTTCTCCAGGATATCTTCCCTACCCAGGAATTGAACCTGGATCTCTTGCATTGTAGGCAGATGCTTTACTGTCTGAGCCACCAGGGAAGTCCCATTAACTACTTGCTTGGGTCCAAATTAACCTTCCGAAGTTAAGAATATTCACTGTGACAACCTAGAGGGTTAGGTAGAATGGGGTGGGAAGTGGAGGGAGACTCAAGAGGGAGGGGACATAAGGATATCCATGTTGATGTATTGGCATAAAACACAATATGGTGAAGCAATTATGCTCCAATTAAAAATAAATAAATTTTTAAAAAGGAATATTTGTAGGACTTCAGTGAAAAGGTTGGCTTAAAGCTCAACATTCAGAAAATGAAGATCATGGCATCTGGTCCCATCACTACATGGGAAATAGATGAAGAAACAGTGGAAACAGTGTCAGACTTTATTTTTCTGGGCTCCAAAATCACTGCAGATGGTGACTACAGCCATGAAAGTAAAAGACGCTTACTCCTTGGAAGGAAAGTTATGACCAACCTAGATAGCATATTCAAAAGCAGAGACATTACTTTACCAACAAAGGTTCGCCTAGTCAAGGCTATGGTCTTTCCTGTGGTCATGTATGGATGTGAGAGCTGGACTGTGAAGAAGGCTGAGCGCCGAAGAATTGATGCTTTTGAACTGTGGTGTTGGAGAAGACTCTTGAGAGTCCCTTGGACTGCAAGGAGATCCAACCAGTCCATTCTGAAGATCAGCCCTGGGATTTCTTTGGAAGGAATGATGCTAAAGCTGAAGCTCCAGTATTTTGGCCACCTCATGCGAAGAGTTGACTCATTGGAGAAGACTCTGATGCTGGGAGGGATTGAGGGCAGGAGGAGAAGGGGACGACAGAGGATGAGATGGCTGGATGGCATCACTGACTCAATGGATGTGAGTCTCAGTGACCTCCGGGAGTTGGTGAGGGACAGGGAGGCCTGGCATGCTGCAGTTCATGGGGTCGCAAAGAGTCGGACTCCAGTGTTCTTCAGTGTTCTTGCCTGGAGAATCCCAGGGACGGCGGGGCCTGGTGGGCTGCTGTCTGTGGGGTCGCACAGAGTCGGACACGACTGAAGTGACTTAGCAAAGAGTCGGACACGACTGAGCGACTGATCTGATCTGATCCCTGGTGACCCAGCAGGTAAGAATCCACCTGCCAAGGCAGGGGACATGGGTTCCATCTCTGGGCCGGGGAGACTGCACATACCGCGGGGCAGCTAAGCCCATGTACCACGACTACTGAGCCCACGTGCCCTAGCCTCTGTGCTCCCCAGGGAGAGAAGCCACACAGCAAGGAGCCCATTCCCCGCAACTAGAGAATGCTCACGTGGAGTGACAAGGCCAGCACAGCGCAAAATAATTAATTTAAAAAAGAATATTTGTAGACACTAGAAGCTGCTCATAAACACTATGTCATACCAAGGTGTACCTGAGATGACTGAGCAGGTATACCAGCTCCTGGGAGAACTATTGGCCCCCTGGAAGGTTAGGAGGCTGTCACTTCTGAGTCTCCAGCATTTTCCTTGGCTTCAAGCAGCACGTTCTCACACCCCACTCCCCTTTGCCTTTCTTGATGTGGACAAGCAAAGCCTGGCTGGCAGTGTAGTTAAATGGTTCTAAACATCACTTTCTCTGTATTGAAGCTGTCAGCTGCTTTACCAACCAAAACAAATAAACAAAGACTAAACACACACACACACAGTAGGATTCAGGAAGAAACAGGGAAATTTACATCTGCATTGAAATCCACATTTTTTTCATTGCTAACAGGGATCTTAATGTCCTGGGATGTGACAGGCAGCATAATTCAGGATGAGTACCATACAATCCAAGACACTTGAGGATATGTTAAGATGAAGACTAAAAGCACAAATCTTGCAGATAAAACTCGGCAATCTGAACACCTACAGGCGCTGACAGGACGTGCATAGAAAATGTGTCTATGAAAATGTGCACCCAGGCTCAACATGTGCCCAAGAGACAGTTAAGGGAACTGAAGGCAACTTGCTCTTGGGAGAATTACCACACTGTAACACGTCAGTGAACATATCCCATCATATTGTGCGCGACACCAGTGGTGCTCCTTCTGTTCTTTTGTTGTTGTCTTGCTTTTTTTTTTTTTTTTTTTGCTTTTCTTTCTTCCCTCCTTCTTTGCTTAATTTTCAGGCCAGGCTCTTTTTCACTCTCTCTATATTTGTGAAACCAAAAGTTAATACATCAGTTGGCTCCTTGGACTCTTTCTATGGTTAGATCAGATCAGATCAGATCAGTCGTGTCCGACTCTTTGCGACCCCATGAACCGCAGCACGCCAGGCCTCCCTGTCCATCACCAGCTCCCAGAGGTCACTCAGACTCGCATCCATCGAGTCAGTGATGCCATCCAGCCATCTCATCCTCTGTCGTCCCCTTCTCCTCCTGCCCTCAATCCCTCCCAGCATCAGAGTCTTCTCCAGTGAGTCAACTCTTCGCATGAGGTGGCCAAAATACTGGAGTTTCAGCTTTAGCATCATTCCTTCCAAAGAAATCCCAGGGCTGATCTCCTTCAGAATGGACTGGTTGGATCTTCTTGCAGTCCAAGGGACTCTCAAGAGTCTTCTCCAACACCACAGTTCAAAAGCATCAATTCTTCGGCGCTCAGCCTTCTTCACAGTCCAGCTCTCACATCCATACATGACCACAGGAAAGACCATAGCCTTGACTAGGCAAACCTTTGTTGGCAAAGTAATGTTTCTGCTTTTGAATATGCTATCTAGGTTGGTCATAACTTTCCTTCCAAGGAGTAAGCGTCTTTTAATTTCATGGCTGTAGTCACCATCTGCAGTGATTTTGGAGCCCAGAAAAATAAAGTCTGACACTGTTTCCACTGTTTCCCCATCTATTTCCCATGTAGTGATGGGACCAGATGCCATGATCTTCGTTTTCTGAATGTTGAGCTTTAAGCCAACCTTTTCACTCTCCACTTTCACTCTCATCAAGAGGCTTTTTAGCCCCTCTTCACTTTCTGCCATAAGAGTGGTGTCATCTGCATATCTGAGGTTATTGAGATTTCTCCTAGCAATCTTGATTCCAACTTGTGTTTCTTCCAGTCCAGCATTTCTCATGATGTATTCTGCATATAAGTTAAATAAACATGGTGACAATATACAGCCTTGACGTACTCCTTTTCCTATTTGGAAACAGTCTGTTGTTCCATGTCCAGTTCTAACTGTTGCTTCCTGACCTGCATACAGATTTCTCAAGAGGCAGGTCAGGTGGTCTGGTATTCCTATCTCTTTCAGAATTTTCCACAGTTTATTGTGATCTACACAGTCAAAGGCTTTGGCATAGTCAAGAAAGCAGAAATAGATGTTTTTCTGGAACTGTCTTGCTTTTTCCATGATCCAGCAGATGTTGGCAATTTGATCTCTGGTTCCTCTGCCTTTTCTAAAACCAGCTTGAACATCAGCAAGTTCACGGTTCACATATTGCTGAAGCCTGGCTTGGAGAATTTTGAGCATTACTTTACTAGCGTGTGAGATGAGTGCAATTGTGCCGTAGTTTGAGCATTCTTTGGCATTGCCTTTCTTTGGGATTGGGATGAAAACTGACCTTTTCTAATCTTGTGGCCACTGCTGAGTTTTCCAAATTTGCTGGCATATTGAGTGCAGCACTTTCACAGCATCATCTTTCAGGATTTGGAATAGCTCCACTGGAATTCCATCACCTCCACTAGCTTTGTTCATAGTGATGCTTTCTAAGGCCCACTTGACTTCACATTCCAGGATGTCTGGCTAGGAAAAAAATTAAAATTTATTTAGGTGAATTCCTTTTCATACCAGTAATGACCCTCTGCTAGCCCTCAGGGAGGGATGGAGAGATAGAAGTGATCTATGCTTGAGGTCATGACTCATGGGTTTGAACAGGAGCTATGCAGAGGTAACAGTTTAGACTTGATAATCTCTAGAGTCTAGAAAATACTTGATATCTGCTCAGGTTGGTGAATTAACAATAATAATGATGCATCCATATGTATACTATCATTATTTATGACATAAATAATAATTTCTATGTACTGAATGCTTGCTATTTGACAGACTCTGTGCTACCATCCTTGCTGTATTGTCTCTAATCTTCGCAACAACTTTGGAAAATAACAATAATCTTCTCCATTTTGATGTTAAAGAAATTTGAGACTCAAACGATGAAATAGTTTATACAAGTAAACAGCAGAATTAACATGTGAACCCACACTCCTAAGATCCCAAATCCCCTTTCCTTTACTCTCCTGCCTTGGTGATTTTTCACCATTATCTTGTTTTTTTCATAATGTAATTATCTCAAACTTACAGAAAAGTAATAGGTACAGTAAAAAAAAAAAACACTTTGTCCATTGAGAGCAGATTGCCAATAAATCTGGAACCATCTCTTCAAAAATGTGGAGGCCAACTCCTATAGAGACATTCTCTTGTGTACCCACAATACAAGCTTGAAATCAGGGTACTGATACATGACTACATTCTCATCTGCAGATGTCATTCAAATACTACCAGCTGTCCCCCAAATCATTCTTAAAGCAAAAAGTTCAGCTCAAAATCACATTCTATTTAGTACCATGTCGCTTGGTTTTGTATACTATCTGAACAGTTTCTTGGCTTTCTTTGACTTTCATGACTTTTATATTTTTCAAGATTACAAACCAGGGGGAGGGATAAATTAGGAGTTTGGGATTAAGAGATGGACACTATTATATATAAAAATAGATAGTCAACAAGGACCTCCTGTATAGCACAAAGAATTGTACTTAATAGTCTTGTAATAATCTAAATGGGAAAAGACTTTGAGAGCGAATAGATATGTATATATGTGTAACTGAAATGTCCTGCTGTATACCTGAAACTAACACAGCACTGTCAATCAACTATGGGGCTTCCCTGGGAGCTCAGATGGTAATGAGTCTGTTTGCATTGTAGGAGACCTGGTTTCCATCCTTGGGTCAGGAAGATCCCCTGGAGAAAGAAATGGCAACCACTCCAGTAGTCTTGCCTGGAGAATTCCATGGACAGAGGAGTTGGGTAGGCTGCTGTAACCCACCCAGCTCCTCTGTCCATGGGGTCACAGAGTCGGACACAGCTATGCTATACTCCAATATAAAATAAAAATTTTAAAGAAATATTACAAATTAGTTTTGTAAAATACCCCCCAGGTTGGGCTTGTCTGATTTTCCTCATAATTAGATTCAGGCTCTGCATCTTCAGAAGGAGTATCATGGAAATGGTACTGCCTCTTCACTGCCTTCTAGCCAATGGGACACAATTGCAATTTATCCCGCTGTTGGTGATATTAACTTTGATCACTTGGTTAAGGTGGTATGTGCTAGGTTTCTTTACTATGAAGTTACTTTTCTTCCTTTGTAATTAAGAAGTCTCTCTGTGTTAGTTGCTCAGTCAAATTCAATTCTTTGCAGCCCCATGGACCTGCCAGGCTCTTCTCTGTCCATGCGATTCTCTGGGCAAGAATTCTGGAGTGGGTTGCTATTCCCCTCTCCTCCCTTCTCCAGGGGATCTTCCCAACCCAGGGATCAAACCCAGGTCTCCCACACTGCAGGCAGATTCTTTACCATCTGAGCCACGAGGGTAACCTCCTTGAACGTGAACGTGAAGTCACTCAGTCGTGTCCGACTCTTTGCGACCCCATGGACTGTAGCCTATCAGGTTCCTCTGTCCATGGGATTTTCCAGGCAATAGTACTAGAGTGGATTGCCATTTCCTTCTCCAAGGGATCTTCCCAACCCAGGGATCGAACCCAGGTCTCCCACATTGTAGACAGACGCTTTACCATCTGAGCCACCAGGGAAGACCTGAGACAACATAAATATTCTATTCTTCCATTTACATACATACATTACTCAGGGTTTCTTGTTCTATTCTCTTTGATTATAATTTGTCATGACATTGGATGACTTTTTAAATAAATAGCAAAGAAATGATACAATGTGAGCCAGCTCCCAAAATGATTAATAATTGAGAAAATGGCAGGAACTTCATGGCCCAGTAAAACTGAGCAGAATATTGTAAGGTTAAACTAGACGTCTGGGAAAGGTGAATGAGTGAAACCTGGTCAAAACCAAAGCCACAATCGTAGTCTTAATGGTTCCAAATAAAAAAGGAAATGCCTTCATTAAAACTGAGTTGCCTGGGAAAGGTGAATGAGTGAAACCTGGTCAAAACCAAAGTCACAATCATAGTCTTAACAGTCCCAAACAGAAAAGGGAAATGCCTTCATTAAAACTGAGTTGCCTTGAAAGCCTTCAGTGTATCAGTGGGATTTTTGTGGAAGTGCTTGGAAGCTGATGGAGAGCATTGGTGGGGATCACACGTGGTGACGGATGTGTGGTAGTTGTGGCATTTTGTAGAACGTGGAAATTTTCCGAGGATCAAGCCAAAAAATACGAGTTTGAAGGTGCCATATACATAGGAAAATGCCAATGAGCAGCCATCTTTCTCTGAAGGAAAACTTCGGGCAGTGACTCCTGCATCTTACTCTTGGCTTTTTCTTTCCCACTAGCTGGATTAGATTACATTGGCATCAGCCAAAAACTGAACTTTGCTCCAGGAGTGCGTGTTCAGATGTTCCGAGTGACAATCCTTGCTGACCTGAGACAGCCCATCTTTGAGGGTTCAGAGCGGTATGAATTCGTTCTTCAGATGCCGCTGGGTGCAGCACTTGGAGAACCCAATAAAACCACCATTTCCATCAACGACACCGTCAGTGACTGTAAGCAGAGTGCTTGTCCTCCTTTTGGTTGAAAAGATTTTAAAGGAGAGGAAGCAGCCAAAACAATTCTTCTAACAACAGTTTCCAGATCACTGCAACCCTGGGATATCAATGGTATTGTACTGTCTTTGGTGTTACATATATTCTGGTGATATGTGCAAGTGTAGTGTATGCAACTGTATCAAAATATAAAGAGGAAGAATAAGCCTACAAAGGATTATTAGACTGTGCTCTGCTTTTTCCCTTTTTTCTTTTACTTTGTCACCAAGGGCAGTGAAACCCATTGTTGTCAATTAAGTCAACAGTTAAGAACAAAAGGCTCAACCTTTCTTTGTTCATTGATGCTGGACAAGAAGCACATTTCAACTACAGTGATGTCTTCATTCTCTTCCAGTTTTTCAGGTTATAGTGCTAAAAGTACCCTTAGCACTCGTTCCTGACTCTCTCTCCAGATATAGGAGCTGATAAAAACAAGGGCACTCGTACTCAGCATATAACCCTGAACCATTCTGAAAAAGCCAGACTTCCTTCCAGGCTGGTTCCCAGGTGGCACGGCTCATTAGCAAACAGGAATGGAAACTGGAGGTTTGGATCCTTCAGGCAGCACCATGTCCATTTGCGGGGTGCATCTGAGCTCCCGCTCTTGAGCTGCCTCATGTTACTGGCCTCCCTCCTACTCAGAGACGCCACAGATGAGAAACATTACCTATCTGTAAGCTGCTTTAACAGCAAGCAGACAGGAACTCCACTTGGTAGTGTCGGCGACTCTCAGAAGTCAGTGCACACTGTGCTGCAGTGTGAAAGGTCTTCTCTCCAAACTGACCTTGACCTTCCCTAGAAGGAGCTACTGTTGTCTGTGCATCAAGACAGGGACATGTTTCTGACTTCAAAGCAGATCAATCATGTCTCCAAAGTGACAATACACAGGAAAAATGTGCTGAGAATAACTTTCCATGTGAAAAAAAGGTCCCTTCTGTGAAAGATGACATAATCAACCAAAATCATTCTGTCACTGAGTCCAGTTGCCCACTGTCAATCCATCACATCACCCCCATAAAGAGAGGTGTTTATCGCTCTACCAAGGAATATCTCATCTTCACTATAAAAATGAGATGACTCAGCTATTATTAATGACTCACACACTCAGCATGCTGCCTTTTAGTTTCATAACTGGATTTATAAAATTGAGTAGAAACAAGCAAGTCACAATCCAAAGTTATGTAACGTTTGTTCCACGTAAAGGGAAGGGAAACCAACAAGCGTAGTGAGAGGTACTAACTCGGTGCATCTAAACTTCCTAAGCATCACCAGGAGGGCTTGAGACAAAAACGCAAAGCCTCCCCACCAGATTTCAGTTCAGTAAACTGGAAGACGATCTGAGCATCTGTAATTTTAACAAGCTCCCAGGTGTTGCCACTGGCTATTCCTCCAACCACACAACGGTCCCAAAGTAACTGAGAGGCAATGATATTGATGTTAGTACATGACAACTCACCAGAAAAATCTCTTCTAAAATTATCTGCAGATCCAAAATTCAACATAAAAGCCTTTTTGGGTTTCCCGGATGGTGCTGGTGATCAAGAACCCACCTGCCACTGCAGAAGACATTAAGATGCGGGTTCTATCCCTGCGTGAGTAAGATGCCCTGAAGGGCATGGCAACCCACTCCAGTATTCATGCCTAGAGAATCCCATAGACACAGGAGCCTGGCATGCTACAGTTCAGAGGGTTGCAGAGTCGGACATGACTGAAGCAACTTAGCACACTCTGAAATAATATTGATCTTCCTCACCTAAACTAAAAAATGTTACCCTGTTGCTGTAAGTTAATCTTCATGTTAATATGAAGATACTTATTAAGGTTTCATTATTTTGCTTTGGTAAAATGCGTTTAAAGCAGTACTTTTCAAAATTTCCTGTGCATGAATCACCTTTGAGCATCTTATTACAGTGCAGATTCTAGTGCAGCAGGCCTGACATGAGGCCTTAGATTCTGCATTTCTAACAAGCTCCCATGTGAAGGTTTTAGTCTTTCAGTGCCAAGTACAAAGATGACTGTGTTCTTCGTTTTTAAAATACATCAGATTCAGGGTGATACATTTTTCCAAGTGAAACTTGCAGCACCGAGTGATACCTGAGACACAAGCAGAAAAGTGGCTCCAGAGAGAGGTATACGTGGTGAGGATAGCGGAAAGCTAACCTGATTGCTTCTGCTGTCAAGGTTCACCAGTGTTCAGCGAGTGACTGCCTAAACATACGCAGTAACTTTAAACTTGCACAAACCCATGTGTGAGGGCTATGCTGTATTGTGGCTTCAGAAAGACTGAGATAGGTTACGCTATTGTTTTTACAGAGCTGTACCTGCCTTTAAAATGGTTACAGGAACCAGGATAATTGTGTTCTATGCCTGAAACAAGTGCATTATTTTGGACTTGATTGTCTCTTCATACTTTCCCCAATTTGCACTATCCCCAGGGAAACTGATAGGAACAGTCCAGTGTAAAGGACTGGTGGTTTCTCAGAAATGGGATTTATGTATGTTCTTTAAAATGTTACTACAACTGAATTTATCCACAACACTAAGGACATGTGGATATTTAACAATTTTTTTAAAACACATGTACACAGAGTCAAATATTATAAAGCTTAATCACATTTCAAACAATTACTTAAAACTAAAAAATTGGTATTAGCTAGTTTAATATTAACAATATTGACCCTTTTTACTGTCTATCATATACCTGTCACACTTGACACTGAATGTTATACAAAGACCAACATTTAGATATTCATAAATGCAACTACCCTAAATTAGGGTATTGAGTTCAGATTAACACATTATAATGAGTATATGTAAGCCCTGCAATAAAATTAAAGCACACACTTTAAGTCTACTATATGAATTTGAAATACCCTAAATTTTAAAAAGTTTGCTATTGGAAAATTTTCCATTTTTTTCTCCAAGGTTACATTAATATGTAAAATACTGAAGTTGAAATGATAACATTAGTTTTACTGGATACGTTCCCAATAAAATGTAATCTTCCCAACAGAGTAATACATAATTATCTATTAAATGAAATAGTCTAACAACTGACTGTGACCCTGTGGTCACCTAGGCAAACACCCAGCCTCTTCTAAGCTGGCTTTAGGACCATTCATTCCACCCATTTAAACTTTCTATTCCTCAGCTGTAAATTGAGGAAATCAAATGGGTTCCAATTTTGAGTCTACTCTACCACCAATACCTCTTTTAAAATAGTTGGTTGGGCTTATGTCATCATTTTTCCTTACCTAGCAGTATAAATAAAAACTTGGCTTTATTCTAGATAAATGTGCAACAGTGATACCCTAACTTACCTGTGATCCACAATGCTAAATTTTGATAAATTGTTTCCTTTCATGCTTTTTTCAAATGTTTCAGTTCACACACTCACTCACACACACACACACACACACACACACACACACACGGCAGCAGGCTGTTTTTGTCTTGAAAACACTTCTGTGATCTCTGTAAAGTTTTCTTCAACCTTGTATTTTCCCATTTATTTCTTCCAAAATAAAGCCACCACTCTTAACAGCTTTTTAGGCGGAAAGAGTAACCATTGCTCAGTTTTGCATACATTAGATCCACAATTGCTATTTTAAGAATCCAAGGTGAGAAGTCAATGGGTGGGGTGGGGGTACAAAACACACTCAAATCACTCCACCAACTGCTATCAACACTGCACTCTGCTTGACACCGACAGCAACAATCCCACTTTTTAGAAGGAAGCAGTATTAGTAATATTGTAGAGACCAGCATTATAAATAGAAATCTCAATTATGTGTGGGCTGATAAAAGCAACTGATATGGGGAGGAAATCTAAGGGAAAAAGATAGCATCCTAAGGGAAAAAAGTGAATAAAAATCCAATGAGAAAAGAAAAAGAAATGGAAAGAAAAGACCACTTAAGGATTATAAAAGTTATATTTATTCACGATGCTACATTTATTGCATTCCCTTAGAAAAATGGAGAACTATTTATGTACCCAATTTGCACATATAAAACTTTATACAAATTATGTGTAGCACATAAAGGCCTCTGGTACAGCTAAAATCCTGACACTACAATTTGGGTAATCCTGCTTCAGGGTCTCCAGTTTATCAAGTCTGTCCATAGAAAATAAAAACTGGAATTAAGTCATTCTTGCTGTTCACACTTAGAAATTATTTTAAATATAATAAAATAAAATTTTCAATTACTCTAAAACCCAAAAAAGGTTAAACCGGAAGGGGATACATTTTGTTACCAATTTCAACAGTACGACAAATTGACACCTTATTTTGGCTGGGTCTTTTTAAAAACAGAAAAAAATCATCTTTAAGTTTTGACATTATCTTTCCAAGTTGTGGCTGCTTCAGAAGGTAATTTGTCAAAAATATTTACCAAACAATTCAAAAAAATAATAATAATATTCCTTTTACAAAATGGTACAATAACACCTTAAGGAACCAGAAAATACTAAATGTCTTTGGCTATACAACTAAAAGGCCATTCTTCCAAACAGAATAGGGCATATTCACCACCTCAGAACTATAGAAACAGCGCAACAGAAATATGCATAGAATTTAATGAGAATTTGTCTTGCCTTTTTTTCCCATTCTACCCATGTAATAAGCAAGGAGAATGCAATGTACATAATCTTCCTGGATGAGACTCAATAGCACTACAAAGAAGATACCCAAACTTCTGCAAAGGCAAAGTGAATTAAAACAATTACACAACTAAGTGAAGACTGAAGGGACAAGTGTTATCTGCAATTTTCTTTTTTTAACTTGTTTGCTTCCTTTTAAGCATCACAAGTATAGAAATTATAGCTCATAAACAAAGTCACAATCCTCACAAATGGAACTATAATAGAAAAATAAATCAAATGAAACATTTATTAATAAATGAAGCCTATTTTATTACTTCAAGTGTTAATGATAAAAAAATCTCAGCACAGCTGTTGCATTTAAAAAAGTGAAACTACATACTATGTTTCTAGCTCGGTAAACAGATGGACCTGATGTCGCTGAATGACATAACAACTGAGCACTGTACAGTACATCTTATGAAGACCCGTAAATTAAAGAACTACTGCTTTAAAGTTAGTGATTATGAAACAAATACGTATTCATAGTTTCAGCTTCTTTTTTCTTCCTCGGCCATCAGGTGCTCCGTCCATTTTACGTTTCTGTGTCTAGAAACAAAAGGGTTTCCTTTATCACAAGAGCAATATTAACATGAAATACATTGCAAGACACATGATAGCACCTTACTAATATAACTGCCACTTGGTAACAGGTATTAATTTTCTTCACTCGAAGAACCTTAATTCTCTAAATTATCTTATCTACGTATTTTACTAACACAAAAATTTTACTACTAGTGAAGTAATGAGTAATTCACAATTAGCAACAGTAAGTCAATACACCAAACAAATGTACAACATGTGCTTCATGTTTAAAAAAGCAGTAATGAGAAGTACTTTGTGAGGTTACATAAACACCAGACTTTCTGCAGACGTTCATTTATTCATGACTCTGTAAGTTATTACTCAATAACAAAATGACTTTTTCTCTCTCATAATTTTTGCCTTCACAATGCTAAGAGATCGCTGAGGAAAGAAACCAAAGTTTAGAAGTGAACAGTAAAGGTTGTAAATGTCACTGCTTTCCTAGTATTTAAATATTCAAAAATTGTAACCTGTATTCTCAAAGTCAAGTGTAGGCTCCTGCCATTCACAAGACAGAGCTTACCAAATTTTTACCAATCCCCACATTGTGAATTACCATCATAACATGATTTTCCCCACACAATGCAATCAAGTTTGTCTATACTTTTTAAGCAATTTAAGGTTATACTATCTACCAAAAAAAAGACTAATGCATCAGTGATAAGCCAAGTAATGTTCAAATTCTTGAAAACAGTGAAGTCCCCCCAATAGAACATTTACACTTTCATCAATACTCACTGAAGGTTTGGGTCCTCTTTTCTTCTTCTCTGCCTTCTCCTTTTCTTCTAGTTCCATATTTTCTCTTTCAATCAAGGTAATTAAGGTGTTACACCTCCTCTGGAGTTCCTAAGTTATAAGCACAACTTTACATGATAAATCTGTATTCTCCATCTATACGTTTTCATGAATACAATTTCAATACCAAAGGTACATTTCAATAGCATATCACGTACACCACCCCCCCATACATTAAAATTTTTAAAGCAAAAAACTACTAATTTTCATACACAATCCATGCCAGGGGGATTAAAAAAAAGATATGTGTGCATCTTCACTTCATTATTTAAGGCCATACTACCTACCATATAGGACACAGCCAGGAAACATCTGCGGCAGTAGAGAGAAGGTAGTGCGCTACATCCAAGTTCTGAATTTACTTAGACACATATGCCAGAACATTTTACAGATTGCTATGGTATGAATCTGCTTGGCTTATAGACAAAGATTACGCCTCAACTGTTTCATCACAAGGGGAAGGGGCCATACACATATTATCATTTTGTGTGTGTGCCTTAACATGAAACACATTAGGAAATAACGCAGTTTTAAACCATGGTATTGTACCAGTAAATTAATGTGACACTGCATCTTGTTTCACTTACTATAAAATTACTTACTAACTATAAATTGTTCCGACTTTAAAAGATATAATACAGAGCTTATAGCAACTGAATCTGTCTCCTCTCAGATCAGATCAGTCGCTCAGTCGTGTCCGACTCTTTGCGACCCCATGAATCGCAGCACGCCTAACTGTCTATTAATAATGCATTTATAGTGCAACGTTTCCCAACCTAGAGTTTCATAAAACACCAGCCTCCGATGACATTTAATGGAAAAAAAAAGCCTTCAGCTGTCAAACACTTAAGAAACTGTAAACTATCCCCCATCTTGAAGAGCAACAATGTATTTTAAATACACTAAGAGGAATTTTATTATCATAATATTGTTTAAACTTTGCTACCCTAGTAGATCTCAAAATTAAGATTACAGAACTGTTTTTGGCATGAATATCATCCTGAAGAATACAAGATGAAGCAAAAAATTCAACGGTGTTTTTGGCATGAATATCATCCTGAAGAACACAAGATGAAGCTAAAAATTCAACGGTAGTTAAATACCTAAGGGAAGAACAATTCATCAAAGCTAAATGTTTCTGAATTCTAATTTTAGGTCATAAAAATGGAACTTGCTGATTGAACCTAGCATTAAAACAGTACAGTGTTTTACCACACTAAGCTCTTTTTAATTAACTGAAAATTCAGTATTCTGATGGGCAGATGCATGAGTAGAAGTTCTTTCTTTATAAAAATGTGTATATTTACAAAAGCAAAAGTCAAATTTTAAATTGTGATCATCTTATCACAAGTTAAAATTGACGCAACTTTTCCTTCTACTTAAAGCTTGATTAAACTTCACACAAAAAACTAATCCTATTGTATATAGTGATGTTAAAAGAAGTGCTATCAAACAATGGAAAAAATAAACTTTGTAAGTGACTCATGACATTAGGTTTATAACTGTGGAGGTGAACTGTTTCTTAAGGAACTACTTTAACCTATGATACAAACAGCAATCTAACAAAAATTTACTTCAAAGATACACAAATTTTCTCTAATGAAAATGTAAAAGGTACCTTAAACAATATTCCATTATCTACTTCCTCTGAATTGTTTGCTTCATTCCACAAAAAGGCCCCAGTACTCACCATTGCGGTTCTGGACTTGAGAAACCAGTCGAACCTGAACTGAGGCGAGTTGCGAATGCACTGCCGCAGCTCATCATACACGTTTTCTTTGTCGAATCCAAGCTTGTGAAGCATACAGATCAGGAAGCGGTCTTCCTCTTCAGTATAGTTCTTCCCTTTGTTAGTACCATAAGATATTCTCAGCTGATGAAAAGGTGCTTTGTACCGTCCAATCTATGAAAATCAGATTTCACATTATATAAAATACAAATCCTATATAACCTATATTTCAAACTCAGTAAAGTTAGCTATAAATGTTGTATTTCACATCCATTTTCTATCCAAAGCACTTCCATCACATCATAACCTTTGTCCTGAAACAACTTTGGTCTTTATTATTCTAAAAAGAAACACAGACTCAGACTTTCTAGTACTATGTAGCAAAGAGCTAAATCACAGAGACTCTGACCCACATATACCAACTGAAATACTGAGGTAAATTCTGTTGAAAATGCCCATGAAGTTTGAATGTTGTTCTCTAAAGAAATTTTTAATTTTAAATCATTTCTTTTCCTTTTAAAAAGTTACTTCAACTCTTATACTTACAGACAGGAGTTATTTTATCAACTACAATACTTATAAATAGTCAAAGTACCTTCGTGTCAAGTGCTTTTTTGATACTAATTCTTCTCTGAATTCTTGCCTCTCCTCTTTCAATCTGAGCCATAATCTTTTCTATGTCCTGCAGCTCATTGCATCTTTCCCAGAACACAGCTGTAAAATTGGGCAAACAGAAAGGGAAGAAATATAAGTAACTTGTTTTTATAAATGCTCTATTTTATTTGCTAAGGATTAAGAAATGTTTCCCTTCTTCCCACATCTAACAATAGTAAGTCACACAATTATCTGTTTCCTTAACTGTAAAAAAAATTGTTAAGGTGAACTGCATGATTTAAGTATCTCCCAACACTTAATTCTCTGCTCTTTTGAAATTTAGCAATCACCACAGCACAACTACACATATCCACTTGTCAACCCAACAGACTTCAGGAAACACAGAATTATATAGTATTTAAAAAGTTATAAAGAGAAATGAAGTAAAAAGAAAACACAATTATTCAGTGACCTATTCTTATTTTCTTGGTTACAGTTAGTTAACGAGGGTAAAAAAAAAAAAAAATGATGCCATTTTAAAGAAGGGGAGATTTTCTAACTCAATTTTTAAAAAATAAAACAAGATACTAAATTGTGGCAAATTTTAGCTTATCAAAACATCGTTCACGGACTTCCCTGGTGGTTCAGAGGTTAAGACTCTAGGGTTCCAGCCCAAGAGGTGTGGGTTCCATCCCTGGCCAGGGAGCGAAGACTCCACACGCCAGGTGTGTGCTGTGCTTAGTCTCTTCGTTGGGTTTGCCTCTGTGCGACCCATGGACGGTAGCCCGCAGGCTTCTCTGTCCACGGTGATTCTCTAGGCAAGAATACAGGAGTGGGTTGCCATGCCCTCCTCCAGGGGATCTTCCCAACCCAGGGATCGAACCTAGGTCTTCTGCATTGCAGGCAGATTCTTTACCATCTGAGCCACCAGGGAAGCATGTGTGGCCAAAAACAATTTTTTTAATTAAGCAAACAAATACATCATTCAGAGTTTAGAAAATCTCAACTTTCCAACAGCCCTCCAAAAGCCTGAGAACATTCTTATACCTATTAAAATAACAGAAGTACCTGAGTATTCAATGACTTCTTCTGGAGTTTTTCCTTCTACTTCTCTTGCTATATTTTCAATATCATCACGACCCCACTTCTCATTAGCTTTGATAAACTGGTTAAAATCTCTCTTATTCCAATTGGTAAATCCCTTCAAAGCAAAAGAAACAAAGCATATCATCACTGAGCTTGGGGGAAAAGCTATTAAAACTTTATCAATCCTGCTAAGTATTATAGAAAAATTTCAGTTGCTCCGAGTTCTAAGTTATTTTAAAGTAGTAACTATTCATATACATAGATGTGTACTTTAGCAATACATCATATACATTACTTAAGAGAGCCAAGCAACTAAGTCTGAGTGGGAGAGTAAGAAATGCTGCCCAAAAAAGTGACATTTCCATTGCGCTTTCAAGGAGAACTTGTTTGTCAGGAGGAATGAACGTAAAGAGCCGGAATGAACGTAAAGAGCAAACATATAAACCAAGTATCAAAACAAAGTAATAATAAAGCTTTAAAGGTAGGTTAAAGCTAGATTCTCAAAGGCCTGATTGATTGAATCCTAAAGGATGTTTAAAAAAAGTACCAAGCAGATACTTGTAATTGAGAATGACGACATAGTAAAAATGAGAAGACCCACAGGCAAGGGGAAGTGGGAGTGCTGGAAGAAAGGTGATCAAAGATACTGACGCTACAACAAGAGATTTGGTGCAAATCTATCCTCTTCTCTTCTACCTCCACAACTAATGACAATCACCACATAGCATATACCCATGCTTCATCATCTCCAATTATTCCACTTCTGAAAGCAAAAACTTCATTTCTTATGTTTATCCCCACAGAACCTAACAGGGTACCTTACAAAATAACCATTACTAAATGTGGTTTTGATTGAAAGCTTTACCTGTGTCAGAAGCTTCTCTTTTTCCTCTAATTCTTCATCATTAAGGGGTTCAGCTTCATCAATTTTAAGCTGTTCTTCCTTTTGTGCCTGTGCTGCATTTGGTAGGTCAGGATTTCGAGGAACCTAAAAATACACGTATTTTTTCTATGTCATCAACCAATATACTTCAGGAAATATGTGACGAACTAAACTCTTAACCAACTACATGAAATTTTCCAAGTTTTAATCCAAGAAAATATATTGATATCCTGCATTTAGTAAGTTAAAACAAATGGGATTAGTTACAAAGTGTTACTTCTGTTACCTTGTAACCAATTGTTTTTCTGTAATATAGAATTTCTTTTTCCAATAATTCAAATAGACGTGGAGGAAAGAACTGGAAATCCTGAACATTGGGTTGTTTTGGAGGTCGAGGAGCCTACAAAAAAAAAAAAGGCATTGTTTGTAAAAACAAACAAACAAAACAAACCTTTTTTGCTTTAAATCTATCTGAAATCTTCTTGCACTCTATAATACCATGACAGCCAATTCTCCAAGCAACTGAATGCACCTTCCATAATATTTAACAAACATCAAGCAAATTTTAAATGCTTACATTTAAAATTAACTTTTAAAAACTTTCAACAAAAGCTAAAGGAGGTACACTGGAAGAAACCATCCAAAATTTAACTCTCAATCTGATTTTATTGCAAGAATATAAGAAGAAAAATAATTTGCATTTCCAATATTTTTATATATTTGTGCTCCATCAACTCACCTTGGGTGCTTTAGGTTCACTGACGCGCAGAGCTTCCCTGAAATAGGCATCGACAGCATAGTTGGCTTTTCTTTCTCGTTTAGGAGGCTCAATCCACTCTGTGAATGCAATCTAGCCCATGGGAAACAATTCAAATCACCAACTTTTATTATACAGTCACAAATCTTACATGAATGCAACTCCTACTGTGTACATCAATATGACTTATTTATAAATGCAGATATTCATAACACCCTAGACTATATGAGGTTAAGGACTAATGCAATTAACACACAAGAGGATGTCTAGTGAATAGCATAAACATTCAGTAATTATTTTCTGACCAAATTAATGATAATTGGGTGAAAAAAAGAAATGCTACAGACAGTATGCTAGAACTAAAATTAGGAGAGAAATGTGGATAAATATTTAGCCTAGAAAAAATTCAGAGGATATAAATGTCTAAATGTTAAAAGGGAAATCATTAGGTAGAATTATTTTCCTTCTGCCCTGCAGGTATTTTCTAATTTCACTATATAATACCAATTAGGAAGGAAATAGCAATTTAGAAATTAGGAACTTCATCCCTTTAATTATTAATAGCCAATTCTGCTTAGGGAAAAAAAAAACCTAAGAATGTTGTGACAAATTTTATTTTTGGCTATAGTTTTAATTTCCAAATATCCCAAATTACTATAATTACCCCACACAATATACTTTCCTGTAACAATATACATAAATTTTTAAAACATTTCAGCATTTACCAACTGAAAATTTGGCATTAAATTTAACACACAAATGAAAATAATTTAGATGTGAGTAAATAGAAATGACTGCTGTTTGAGATAAGGCATCACACCTAACACTTAAATTCCAATTTTCAAGTAAAATATTAAGCCTTAAAGTAACCAAAATCTCTTTCTAAATTACCTTTTGTTTTTCTCTATAATCTTCTCCTTCAAAGTTATAAACACTCGACTCTGTATCCATTGTGAAATTTCTAAGTGAGCTTTCACCCATCTTGGAGAGCTTTTCATTCATCTCTGCAGTCTAAGGAAACAAAAGAAACATTTTTTTGGTTTGAGAATTTTATAAAAGCACGAGAACTACAGTCAAAATGAATTGGACTTTATAGAACATAACTTCTGTGGAAGTAAAAGTGTAACTTACATAGCTATTTTCTCAGTTCTGGTTTAAAATATTTTATATACTAGAAATAATCATTTAATCTGCATCTCACCTTCTTTGCACCTCTTTCCAAAATCCCATCAATATCCTCATCAGTAATCTCACTCTCCTTTGAGGCAAACACGTGTGTTGCCCCATGCCTTATCATTTGAAGCATTTCATCTTTCCCAATTTTGTTCAGATTCTGATCCACAAGTCTTCCTAAAAAAAGATGTTGATGTGTAATGTTAATTAACTTCTGGAATTTTAAATGTAAGATAAAAGCCCACATAATTTTACCTCAAACATTAATCATTTCTGTTTATTCACATTTGATACTTTTCACTTTTACATAAAATGCCGATTTTAAGTTGTTAATATTTAAAATATTTCTTAAAGCTTACATGTTATGTAATGAAGTCTACTGAATACTATCTCAATAAAATATATTCTCGTGTGAGAATAACAGTAATTTGGGATATCTGAAAATCAAATTACCAAAACCTAGATGAGAGTACTATAAACACAGGAAGTTTCTGATAAGCAGAAAGAAACTGATTAGTATTATTACTAATAATCCCAAATCAGCCTTTTCTACTTAGAAAATGAAGTACAAAAACCTTCTTCACATTGCCAAACTTGAGCTATTCACATAAACTTGTGTTTCAATTTTGCTACTTCAACCAACTTGTAACAAGTGGATAAAGATGCAAGTTGTTTTCTGGGGCCTTAAATCCTTGTATCATGGTTTTATTTCCCTCACAGAATACACCATCAAATATCTGTGACTTTCAAAGTTAAGACACATCTTCAATACAAAGAATATGATTCTTGAAAGCTATCTCAATGCTACAAAAATGTTCTTAGGCTTACAGGAATTACTTTCCGATTGGTGGGAAGGAACTATTCAGACATAAGTACTTCTATATATTTCCATATTTTTTATTATATCCCTTAGTACACCAAACATAACCCAGAGGCGTACACCAAAGGCTTGCCGTTTGACTAATATGTCTATAAATGGGATTAACAAAGCTACTAGCACAAATTTGTTCCAAAATTTGCCCTAGAAAAACCCAAGGTCAAAAGACTTTTTCTCAGCTGATTTTAAAAGAATTAGTTTTTTAACCTTAAAAAAAAAGAAAAAAAAAAAAAAGGTGTTTGAGAGATTAAAATATTTGCCAACAAGAATCACAAGGCAGATATCTTTCTAAAACCATGGATGAATGTGAGGATCATTACATCACTCGTGAGAAATTTCACTGTTTGGCAGGCCCCAGAAGTCCCCAGAGACTTTCCTAATTAAACATTTCACTGTAATAATTTATATAGCTTTTGATACCCTAGATAAGTCACTTCCTAGCTGTATACATGATAGACAAGTGACTCACTTCTATCTCTGATGCCAACCTCCAGCTGGCATGAAGACTAAAGATAATACTCTGTACTTAAATATTGAGTACATCGCCTGGTACAAAATAAGCCCGTTAAGCAATTATTAACAAAAATAACTAACAGTATTCAATCATGTATTGTCTTTATGTATACGACACACGGCTAACTCTATGGACGGCATTCAATTCAGTTCAGTTCAGTCATGTCCGACTCTTTGTGACCCCAATGACTGCAGCACGCCAGGGCTCCTTGTCCATCACCAACTCCTAGAGTTTACTCAAACTCATGTCCACTCAATCACTGATGCCATCCAACCATCTCATCCTCTGTCGTCCCCTTCTCCTCCTGCCTTCAATCTTTCTCAGCATCAGGGGCTTTTCAAATGAGTCGGGTCTTTGCATTAGGTGGCCGAAGTACTGGAGTTTCAGCTTCAGCATCAGTCCTTTCAGTGAACACCCAGGACTGATCTTTAGATGGACTGGTTGTACCTCCTTGCAGTCCGAGGGACTCTCAAGAGTCTTCTCCAACACCACAGTTCAAAAGCATCAATTCTTCAGCACTCAGCCTTCTTTATATAGTCCAGCTCTCACTCTCACATACACACATGACTAATGGAAAAACCATAACTTTGACTAGACGGACCTTTGTTGGCAAAGTAATGTCTCTGCTGCTGTCTAGGTTACACAGAGTCGGACATGACTGGAAGTGACTTAGCACAGAACTAGGTTTGTCATTGCTTTTCTTCCAAGGAGTAAGCGTCTTTTAATTTCATGGCTGCAGTCACCATCTGCAGTGATTTTGGAGCCCAAGAAAATAAAGTCTCTCACTGTTTTCACTGTTTCCCCACCTATCTGACATGAAGTGATGGCGCATTAAGGTATATCAAAGAAATGCAACACTCCCTTCCTTACAAGGCACCTAAGACCCTGGCTAACAAAACCGACACACAAATGGAGCCACCAATAGAGAACATACAGCCCCCCGGGGGCCCAGAGGTTAGGATTCTGGGCTTTCACTTCTCAGCCGGGCTCAATCCCTGGTCGGGGAACTGAGACTCCACAAACTACACGTCCAAAAAAAAAAAGTTCTGATGTACAGAATTTTCTAATTTCAACAAAGTCCATTTGGACTTCCCTGGTGGCCTCAGACAGTAAAGAGTCTGCCTGAAGTGCAGGAGAGTCAGGTTCGATCCCTAGGTTGGGAAGATCCCCTGGAAAAAGGAATGGCTTTTCCTGTGGTCATGTATGGATGTGAGAGCTGGACTGTGAAGAAGGGTGAGTGCCGAAGAATTGATGCTTTTGAACTGTGGTGTTGGAGAAGACTCTTGAGAGTCCCTTGGACTGCAAGGAGATCCAACCGGTCCATTCTGAAGATCAGCCCTGGGATTTCTTTGGAAGGAATGATGCTGAAGCTGAAACTCCAGTACTTAGGCCACCTCATGCGAAGAGTTGATTCAATGGAAAGACTCTGATGCTGGGAGTGATTGGGGGCAGGAGGAGAAGGGGACGATAGAGGATGAGATGGCTGGATGGCATCACTGACTCGATGGACTTGAGTCTGAGTGAACTCCGGGAGTTGGTGATGGACAGGGAGGCCTGGTGTGCTGCGATTCATAGGGTCGCAAAGAGTTGGACACGACTGAGCGACTGAACTGACTGACTGACCCACTCCAGTATTCTTGCCTGAATATTGCAAGGGCAGAAAGCCTGGTGGGTTAGAGTCCATGGGGTCGCAAAGAGCTAGACAAGACTTAGCGACTAACACAACACCACAGTATACCTCTTAGCTTCAGGGGCAGAGAAAATGTATTTGGTCACAACACAATTTGCGAGGGAAAGACACCAACGTGGGCCAAAGGTTGAGGGTTGGTTTTCACTTTTACATTTTACATATCCCATCACTAAAAGATCTATGTTAAGCTTCATGAAAACACAAATGTCTTCCTTGAAAGCTCATCTGGCACAAGAACCTGAAGTTCCCTTCCATTCATCCAAAATAAAGTTTCCCTCTCACCATCTAGTCCTACATACATAAATGTTTATTTTGTGTCTCACTCTCACTCAGTTATAAACGCCTTGAAAGTAAGGAGACTGGTTGGTTTCAGTCACCTTTGTGTTATCAGGCCTAAGAACAACGCCGGGCATCTATGGCTGTTCAGTAAATAATTTTGAGCCAGAAAATCCAGGGGGAAAGTGCTATCAATTCAACTTGGTAAATGTTTAAAGTCCTAGGCTCACCCTGCTGGATGACGATTGAATCCAGTCTGAGTTTCATCTCAGCACGCTCCACTATTCTTTCTTCTACAGTGTTATCAGTTATGAAGCGGAACACTCTGACTGTCTTGGTCTGTCCAATTCTATGTGCTCGATCCTAGGAAAATAACTAGGTTACTTTGAATCCAGTCGAAAATTCACATAAATAACATTTCAATGTGTATCTTGAGGAAAAAAATGAAAATATTAAGTACAAGATGGTTTTAAAAATATGAAACAAAACTCTGATGAATTCATATTAACATTTCATTAACAGTTCCTGAAGTCTCAGTTTCAATCAAATTAATCAGTTATCTCACAGGAAATCCTTCCAGAAGTATAAAACATGTTGACTCTGTGAGAAACTACCATATTAATTTTATTAGGTTAATGGAAATAAAATACACATAATGTCTTCAGACAACAAGACAAAATTATAATCTTGAAGTATGACAATAAAACTTTTTTTTAATATTTTTTAAGTTTAAATTCAAAATGTTTTTCTACTAAATCAAATCTAAATTTTCACAATAATTAGGGAGGAAAAGTGACAACCTGTTTACCATCCCTCCTAGGACACAACTATACTATCAGTGACCAACTCCTACGCAGTAAGTTATATACTATGTGATTGAGTGCTGGCCAATCAAAGTGGGGACACTGTCAGTTCTGACTCATGAAAAATTCCCTGGGCAATTCCCAGTTTTCTCTCCTGATTGAAAGGATATATCAGGACTCTAAGGTCCTAAGATATGGCAGATGTAAGATGGAAATACCCTGATTTAGATGGATCATCACCTGCAAAACACCCTCAGTGAACTATTAGGTCAGAAAAAATACAATTCTATTGGATTCAGTCACTGACATTTGTAGACTGCCCATTAGCTCACTTTACATCTATTAATATACATCTATTAAGCACAGAGTATATTTGTTATCTCTTACCATAGCCTGAAGATCTACTTGGGGATTCCAATCTGAGTCATACAAAATCACAACATCAGCAGTAGCAAGATTGATGCCAAGACCACCAGCTCGTGTGCTTAACATAAAAACAAATTTTGTGCTGTTTGGTTCATTGTACGCATTGATGGACTCCTAATAACATAAAATAAAAGTCAGAAAAGTATTTTATCTGATAAATTTGTAATCTCCCCTCCCCAGATTTTACTCACTTGTCTCTCATCATGGGGTGTCTGTCCATCCAACCTACAGTACTCATAATTCCTCCACATGCAATAATCTTCCAAAATATCCAATACCCTGGTCATCTGACTGAAGATCAGTACTCGTGAACCTGTTGCCAAATGTAACAGACCATTATCAGAAGCTTCAGAAGTAAAAAAAAAAATTATTTAAATTTACAGCTAACCAAAACCAAGACTAACCAATTACCCCTTAATTCCAGGTAATGTAATTACAAAGATAAAACTACGTATTATTTAATATTCAAGTCAGTCACTCCCCACATTTTTCCCATCAAGGCACAAACAGAAAAAGGTAGTATTTATAAAACACACTAAGGTAAACAAGGAGAAGGCAATGGCACCCCACTCCAGTACTTGTGCCTGGAAAATCCCCATGGACGGAGGAGCCTGGTGGGCTGCAGTCCATGGGGTCGCTACGAGTCAGACACGACTGAGCAACTTCACTTTCACTTTTAACTTTCATGCATTGGAGAAGGAAATGGCAACCCACTCCAGTCTTCTTGCCTGGAGAATCCCAGGGACGGGGGAGCCTGGTGGGCTGCCGTCTATAGGGTCGCACAGAGTCGGACACGACTGAAGTGACTTAGCAGCAGCAGCAAGGTAAACAAGAAAGGCTATCTGTCTCTGGCCTGGGAAATCTTGCCATCCCAAAGACATCTTTATATCCCACATACTTAAAAATAACCCTCCACCACAACAACCCTTCCCTGTGCAAGGCCCAGGCATCCCTTGACACACACCCAGTACCCTGACTCCAAACAAGTTCTGAAGACCCACTCCAGATGGAAGGACCATCCAGGTGTGCCTAACACCTGCACCATCATCCTTCATTTAGGCCACAATGCAAACTGTCCATTGCTTCCATTTCTTTAGCCAGCTGCACAATGCCTTCAGTAGGCAAGACGACCAGTGGATCATTTTGGAAAATAATTATGAAACGACCTTGTCTCAGAATCTGAGGCTGATACTCTGCTCGTGTTCCACGTTCTCATGCCCTAGATACACAAGGATGCTCAGTAGTATCCTAGCAAGTTCCTGCCACCGTTCCCTGCACACTTAAGTTTCTTCAATTACTCAACTTTTAAGGAAAGCATTTTAGAAAATACATTTCCCAAGAAAGGTATCAAAATAAAACAAGTTCACTGACAACTCTAACAATGTTTTCAACAGTCAATATCCTAAAACAGAGTCATCTATTGGTAAAATTATCATTCTTATCAAAATATACAGAGAAACACAAACGGAGAAATTTGAAACCTGTGTACTTCATTTTATAGAATGAATAATTTGTTCATGAAATGCCGTGATATCTGAGATATGGTTCAAGAGTCCAATGGGAGGAAACAGGTACAGTACAGATGAAAACAAGCTTTGCCACTAGTTTATAGTTGCTGAAGCTGGCTTCATACTAAACTCGCTCTACACTCGTGGAATTTAAATAAATCTGTACACGTATTCATTTCCATATAAAAAGTCAGCATATTATAAATAAAATTGTTTTGGGTCCATGCATATAATGTTTAATTAAAAATACACATAAATAACTGAAGAACACCACCATGAACACACTACCACTGTCTATCAAAGGCTCTGTGAACTGTATATGAGTGGGAAGGGCACACTTCGCATATTATAACCAAAAAAATGGTATTTCTAGCAAAGTGTATAGAAAATGAGAATTTCCCCTCAAATTCCAGTGAGTTTGACTGCCCTAACTACAGCTCGCTTTCTAAAAAATCTGAGGCTTAAAACTGGGGGGTTGGCGGGGTGGGGTGTGAAGCTCAGATTAATGCACTGGAGTTTTTCAATGTCCCAAACTTCAACTTTACAAAGTGCCAGTGCAGGGGAGCTCCCTCACTTTAACATCAGGCTCTTAAAACTTTCTACTTCTCCATTTGATACCAGTAACAGAAGTACCTTGTTCTTTTAATTTAGGGAGGAGCTTGTCTAACACCACCATTTTGCCACTGTTGGTAACCAGATGCATGTCCGTTGTGTAAGGTGGACCCGGTTCAGCCCCATCAAAGAGATAGGGGTGGTTACAGCACTTCCTCAACTGCATCAGAATGTTCAGCAGCCGCATTTTGTCCATCTTCCCTGCAGAGTTCAGTATATCTATATCCTTCATCAATATCCGAGTGTACCTAGTGAAAAGAAAAACATTTTAAAGAAAAACATTGATGGCTAAATGTTCCTGGATGGGTCCCTGCCATTTTATATACTTAATCCCATCTCGACCCCAAAATACCCATACGAAACAACGCATCAAGTTCTAATGTGCGCTTAGGAGTGTACCACCTGAGCTGCTTTTTTCTTGTTTCTCTTTACTGCACCCCCCCCCCCCTCAGTGCTCTAACATGCACCTATAATGCTTGGGCCTAGAGTCCCAAAAGAGTAAATTTATCTTCTTGGGATGAACTGAAACAAAACTATAATAATACAATATTTTTAAGTAATAAAGCCAAACTTTAAGTTTTAAACATAATCTTAATCTGTAGTCTTTCCCAAAAGAATGCTACTATTCCATTATTATTCAATGTGGCCAGGGTAGCATTTGGGTAAGGAGGAAAAAAGAATTATGAGAGCATAAGGCATGATGATGAAAACAAAATTAATACAACAGCTTTAAATGTAAGTTAAAGTACATGGGCTGAGGGGAGAGAAGGGGGTAGTTAAGTTAAGGTTGGATTATGAAAAGCCTTTACTGTATACACTAGAAAGTTAGACATTATCCTAAAGGAAAGAGTGAGTGAAGTCACTCAGTCGTGTCTGACTCTAGCGACCCCATGGACTGTAGCCCACCAGGCTCCTCCATCCATGGGATTCTCCAGGCAAGAATACTGGAGGGGGTTGCCATTTCCTTCTCCAGGGGATCTTCCCAACCCAGGGATTGAACCCAGGTCTCCTGCACTGCAGGCAGACGCTTTAACCTGAGCCACCAGGGAAGCCCAAAGGAAAGAGTAATCTGTCCAAATACCAAAGTTTCAGGACCCTGAATCCCCTGAGCAACAACTTAAATAACCAAAGCCATCTATGCTTAACAACTCCAATTAGGAGGCACAAAATATTCAAGGCAGACTTTTCCAGCACAATTCTAATATAAAATTCACCACTGTGGTTATAAACTAAAAAAAAAAGTTGCTTTACCTCAGCACCAATTCATGTCTTAATTCTGTATTTTAGAGCCATGTAAGACAAGCCTAACTCTTTGCTACTCTATTAAAATCTTTCCAAATTTTTGAGGACATTTAGAATGGGCTGCCTTTTGCCCATTTCTTTGCCTTTTATCTTTTCTGTCCTTTACCAAAAACTCCAGCCCCTTGAAAATACTTATCACTGTTGAGCACTGAACTGAACATGCTTGAGATGCATAAGAACAGAGTGGCTAATTATTTCCCTCCTCTGAACACTTAAGTCAGCAGTTTCTAGCCTTTTAAGATTTCATACACCCATAAAACTTAAAAAAGGAAAAGGGAAAAGACAAAAATAACAGAAATTTATACGGTTTACAACTTTCTTCAGTTCAGTTCAGTCGCTCAGTCATGTCCGACTCTTTGCGACCCCATGAATCGCAGCACGCCAGGCCTCCCTGTCCATCACCAACTCCCGGAGTTCACTCAAACTCACACCCATCGAGTCAGTGATGCCATCCAGCCATCTCATCCTCTGTCGTCCCCTTCTCCTCCTGCTCCCAATACCTCCCAGCATCAGGGTCTTTTCCAATGAGTCAACACTTCGCATGAGGTGGCCAAAGCACTGCAGTTTCAGCTTTAGCATCATTCCTTCCAAGAAATCCCAGGGATGATCTTTAGAATGGACTGGTTGGATCTCCTTGCAGTCCAAGGGACTCTCAAGAGTCTTCTCCAACACCACAGTTCAAAGGCATCAATTCTTCGGCGCTCAGCTTTCTTCACAGTCCAACTCTCTCATCCATACATGACCACAGGAAAAACCATAGCCTTGACTAGACGGACCTTTGTTGGCAAAGTACTGTCTCTGCTTTTGAATATGCTATCTAGGTTGGTTATAACTTTTCTTCCAAGGAGTAAGCGTCTTTTAATTTCATGGCTGCAGTCACCATCTGCAGTGATTTGAGCCCAGAAAAATAAAGTCTGACACTGTTCCCCCATCTATTTCCCATGCAGTGATGGGACCAGATGCCATGATCTTCGTTTTCTGAATGTTGAGCTATAAGCCAACTTTTTCACTCTCCACTTTCACTTTTATCAAGAGGCTTTTTAGTTCCTCTTCACTTTCTGCCATAAGGGTAGTGTCATCTGCATATCTGAGGTTATTGGTATTTCTCCCGGCAATCTTGATTCCCGCTTGTGCTTCTTCCAGAGCAGCGTTTCTCATGATGTACTCTGCATAGAAGTTAAATAAGCAGGGTGACAATATATAGCCTTGACGTACTCCTTTTCCTATTTGGAACCAGTCTGTTATTCCATGACCAGTTCTAACTGTTGCTTCCTGACCTGCATATAGGTTTCTCAAGAGGCAGGTCAGGTGGTCTGGTATTCCCATCTCTTTCAGAATTTTCCACAGTTTATTGTGATGCACACAGTCAAAGGGTTTGGCATAGTCAATAAAGCAGAAATAGATGCTTTTCTGGAACTCTCTTGCTTTTTCAATGATCCAGCGGATGTTGGCAATTTGATCTCTGGTCCCTCTGCCTTTTCTAAAACCAGCCTGAACATCTGTAAGTTCATGGTTCACGTATTGCTGAAGCCTGGCTTGGAGAATTTTGAGCATTACTTTACTAGTGTGTGAGATGAGTGCAATTGTGTGGTAGTTTGAGCATTCTTTGGCATTACCTTTGCGACTGGAATGAAAACTGACCTTTCCCAGTCCTGTGGCCACTGGTGAGTTTTCCAAATTTGCTGGCAAATTGAGTGCAGCACTTTGACAGCATCATCTTTCAGGATTTGAAATAGCTCAACTGGAATTCCATCACCTCCACTAGCTCTGACGTACTTCTTTTCCTATTTGGAACCAGTCTATTGTTCCATGTCCAGTTCTAACTGTTGCTTTCTGACCTGCATACAGGTTTCTCAAGAGGCAGGTCAGGTGGTCTGGTATTCCCATCTCTTTCAGAATTTTCCACAGTTTATTGTGATACAACTTTCTTAGTATGCCCTATTTAGGTGCTTTTAAAATAGCTATCATGTGTCATTACTGTAATTTCACAAAAGGACATTTTTAATCTTACTTAAACATCAGCTCAAAATGGACTTATAAACTAAATAAACACAGCTTTCTAAGATAAGAGAAAGCACTTTAAGTTTTCTCAGACTTCTACCATCTTCGACTTCATCAGGGACTAAGATGAGCCCATGGGCCAGTATTTATGACCCAGCAGGTTAACTGCATTGTCTCAAGTCTGTGCCACCATAGTTTCTTCTTTAAAAACCCATGAAGAGGGCTTTACATCGATCTGTTAAATGCCAAGCTTAACTTTTGAATTCATAAACTTCCCAAGCTGATTCTGTCATCTTTAACAAAGACTTTGTATCATAAATTTGATTAGGAAGTCCTAGGTTCTATATCTGGGAAACTGTTCAGGCTGTGTGCAAACCAGCAAACTGAACTCCTTGACAATACAAGTACAAAAGCAAACTACAAATGAAAGTTAGTGAAGAATTAAGGATGGTTTCGAAAACATCTCAAAACACATACCATTCCCTTTGCATTTTGCTGAGACCCACATAGATTTTTACTTCCTTCTTTGGAGGTAAACTCTTTTCAACATCAGCCTTAATTCGACGAAGGAGGAATGGACGCAAAACCTTAAAAGAGCAGAAAGAAATAGAGATGACCTTATTGGTAACATAAGTAATATTTCAGGGTCTCAAAGGCATCCATTAAATACACAGAAATGTGCCTTCTTGAATATCAAAAGATTCTTAGGACTTCTCGCTTTCATTATTACAGACTTCCTAAAGAGTATGTTAAGATGCTATTCAATATATAGTAAGTAAACACTTGATACACTTGTCATCAAGTATAAAAAACAATAGTAAATTTTAAAGATGATATTTTCAACATTCACTGCCTTTCAAATTTAAAACTAGTTACTTAAGAAAAGGCTAGGTCCACATTATGATGTCATCATGGTTACTGTTCCCTAATTTATCTTTTTCTTATGGAAGTAGACAATATAACCTTCCCAGTCACTGTCCCTCTGCCTTCCTTCCCAAAGGTAATCAATGTTCAGTTTTTAATGTCATACATCAGTTTTGATGGTTTTAAATTCTATTTATATACAAAGACTCATAGTATATGCCCAATTTATATCTGGTTTCTTTTACACAATATTATGTTTGTGAGACATACCCCTGTTGTATATAGGTAATTAATTTTCATAAAATAATTGTAAGCTATAAAGCAAAAGATAGTTTTATTTTTATCTTCCTTTGTCCTATTTACCACTAGCTTTTTGTGATCAAACAACAAAAATTGATGAAAAAAACAATAAGCAACACTTCTTGAACATCATCATGTAAGGAAGCTAGTGGAGCCCAACCAAAAGCTGGCACCAACTGCCAGCCATGTGAGCGAGGACCTTCGGCCCCTCTGGCCCTCTTCCAGAACTGTCCGTGTACATACAGCTGGGTAAATCCAGGTAAAACCAGCAGAGAATTCACTCAGCCAACTCATAAATTCTGGGGTTATTAAAAATATACACAAGTTAGGCTTTGGTGTGGGATTTCTTGCAACTAAAGAAAACTCATTTAAAGAATTCTCTCATGCCCAAGTACACCATGTGATTGTGAACACACTCTTTCATTACAAGACACAGGAGCTATGGTGGGAATCTCAGGACAGCACGGAGAGGCAGCTACCAGACCTGTACCCCCTGATTTGAGAAGCATCTTCATGCTGCTATCTAAATAAAATAAACAAATGCCAAAACCGGTATTCTGTTGTGCTTTAGTATGCTTTACCTACATGTACCTATCTATTTATTAAGCAAAGCCTACATATACACCCCACAAGCCTCTGAACAAATACATTTAAATTGAGTGCTTACAGGCTTAAATGCCACCTAAACTGCAACAAAGGTGTCTAGGAGACCATTATCTTCAAATATGTACAAAACAAAATTTCAGTACACAGAATTTTAGAGAACCTTAAAATTAATTTATATACAAATATTTGAACACTCAAAAGTTTTTAATTTTTTCCCCTTAATCAAACATGCACTTTGAGCCAGGCATTATGCTAGGGATACAAAGGCAAGTGTAAGACACATCCTGCCTTTGTGTTTACAATCCAGAGGGAAAGCATTTGTAAAGGAGTCATTTCAGTAGCCTGTGCAAAGTCCCATAATGTTAGAACGTTGGATTATTAAAGAGAGGCTAGAGAGGAGTCTCTAGGCTGGCCTCGGCCTGGGTACTCATGGAGAAGCTGACATCACCACCGAGTCTTGGCTGAAGTATTATATTAGTAAAGGCGAGAAAGACAATACTAGATGTGCAAGAAAAGATAAGCAAAGACACTGAAATCAGCACAGTGGTTACAGAAAACTGACAGTGGGGTCCGCAATTTTAGCAAACTAAAGGTTGATTAAGAAGTGAAACAAAAGTTGGAGAACACTATTAACAGAAACATTAACTCTGTGGAGGAGGAGTGATTTTGTCCCACAGGACGTGTTTCTAGGGCCTTGAAACACTTCTGACTGTCACAAATGAGGGCATACTACTGGCACAGAGTGAGCAGAAGTGTCCAGGATGCTGCTACTGAACAAGAAAACCACCTTCCCTATCCTCCAAAAACTGCACCAAAATGTCAACACAAGTTGAGAAACCCTGAGTTAGGTCATGAAAGGCCTTGTATGTCATGCTTACATGCTTTATCCTGCTGGTCCGGGTATTATAACCTGGGGTCTGTTAGAGAAATTTCTATCTTCCCACCAACTTTCACTTGTGAATCTTCACAGGAAGGAACAAAGCTGTATTTCACAGCAAAAACATCAACTCTGTTCACACTGCACTATCAGCAGTTGCTTGTACAAAATCAATTGATTTACGAACAATAGATGGACCTTTAGCCTTTCGGAAGCAAATCTTTTAGATTCTCCTTTGGCAGGTAAATAGAACTAAAGCTTCCAAAACTTGTTCATATTAAGTTCTTATGCAGCTCTTCTTTCCCCCACTGTACATTAACCCTAAGGGATTAATTAATTAATTCACCAAGTTAGAATTTCACCCTAGGCTCTAAGGCTTAAACTGCCATATGTTACCCCCTCCTCCCATAAGAATAAGTACTCAAGTGGGCAGATTCAAACAGATTTGACTCTAAAGCCACTGTGCTTTTTGTTAACAGAAAAGTAATTTACTAATCTGTATTATTTTTCCCGTTAGAAACATGCTTTTTTAACCCTACTCCAAAATACTTACCATATGAAGCCTCTCAACTAGCTTTTGATCCCCAAGGCAATTATTTGTATCAAACCAGGAATCGAAGTCCTAGATTAACAAACAAAAAATACAATAAGATTAGTAGTAACTTCGTATGTGTTCAGTTGCTAAGGCGTGTCCAACTCTTTGCCATCCGATGGACGGCAGCATGCCAAGCCTCCCAAGTCTTCACTCCCTCCCAGTTCGCTCAAATTCACAGCCATGATAGTAACTGCAAATACCTTATTATGCTAGATTGTATAGCATATAACAACTTCTAAATTAATTTAATATTTGAACTGTGAACTGCAAAAATCATCTAGTTCCTTTTTTTAATGTGTGTTATTGTTAGCAATTCATTTTAGAATCATGTATTTCTTAAACATCAAGATGACAAGTTTCAAAGTGAAAAGAAAATAACTGGAGACAGTTTTGTAGATATGAAAATCAATATTCCTGAAAAAAAAACATGCTTCAGTTTCAGAAAATCTTAAAAGTTAAAACCACTTTACAGTTTGCTAAGACTACTCATATACCTCGAACACAAGGTTTCTAGAGCAATGTCAATTTTTGTTAAACTTTCTAAAAGTAAAATTGAGAATACTAACATTTCTTTAGTATTTGGGTAGGATTTGAAAAGGACAGTTTCCCTAGCTTTACCTCTTTAGCATGTTTATTATATACAGCTGGCCCTTGAACAACACAGAGGTTAGGAGCACCAACACTCCACGCAACTGAAAAGCCACATGTAACTTATAGTCGGCTTAACCACTGACTATCACGCAGAACTTAGTATTTACTACTGAAAAAAAATTTTTGTGCATGTGGACCCACCCACTTCTATTGTGCAAGCATTAACTGTATTTGCTTTATTAGTAAACATAATCTTAGAATTGTGTCAACTAAAAGTTTTAACAGAGATTATTAAACAAATAAACACGTCAATGTGGTAAGAAAAATCATCTCAAAAACAAAAATCAATTTAAGTAAAAGCAGAATTAAAGTAGCTGGCTGACACTGATTAAATTGCCTTTCAAGAATACAATCTTCTCAAAAAAATTTTTTAAAACATAAAAATAATAAACTCTACTCTTAAAATGATCCTTACATAACAAACCCAATCAAAATTAACACCTTTTTGGAACTTATTTGAATAAGCTCTTCAAAGCACCCCCCCCCAACACACACACACTCCAGAAATGGGAGCAAAGGTTCAAAAATTAAGTCGAGCCTGACAGAAAACCAAAATTACTAATTGCATAGACTGTTGACATAACGTACATTTTAAGTACAACCAAGTACAGCCAACAGTTCAATTAATTAATTACCATTTCTATCATCACAAATAACCTATCAAAGGTAAGGATTAGTCTCTACGCTTCTTAGACCATAAGAAAATATGGCTAGACAGACTGCACCAAATTTGAAGGCCATCCTGGGGACTTAAAACTCAGGCAACAGGAAGTACCCACATTCACTTGGGGAAGAGCCTGCTACTGCTACTGCTAAGTCACTTCAGTCGTGTCCGACTCTGTGCGACCTCATAGACGGAAGCTCACCAGGCTCCCCTGTCCCTGGGATTCTCCAGGCAAGAACACTGGAGTGGGTTGCCATTTCCTTCTCCGATGCATGAGAGTGGAAAGTTAAAGTGAAGTCGCTCAACCGTGTCCGACTCATAGCGACCCCATGGACTGGAGCCTACTAGGCTCCTCCGTCCATGGGATTTTCCAGGCAAAAGTACTGGGGTGGGGTGCCATTGCCTTCCCCGGGGGAGCAGCCTAAGCACCGCCTTAAGAACCAAAGCAGTCCACCTGGAGCAGTGTCAGGCCAGCATGACCACGCAGTAAGAACGCGCATTTATGACATTCCAGAGAGAACAAGCCACGACTTCAAAAATGAGACTGAAATCAAAGGCACAAAAGTAAACTCTCAGGATGCAAACAAAACTCGGTAGGTTACAGGAAGCTAACTATCGAAAAGTGTGAAAAAGTAATGATTATCTCAAGCAGTACGAAAAGGTAGGCCAAATTCTTTAATTCTTCTGGTTTTACCGAGATAAACTGAAAGCTCTGGATGAGGTTTAAAGTGTACAGCGCAATGACAATGTTTAGAGAACATGCATCATTTAATACAGATATACAATTTTTGATAAACAGAAAAAATATTGTGTATATTGGATTTATTGTTACTTTTAGTCGTTATTTACTCTTAACGATTTTCATATATAACATGTAGCAGTGTTACATTTATCATGCTATATATCTCAAGTACTTAATGATCTTATAAGTGGAAGATAAATAAGTACAATAAACTTTGCACCTTTTAACTGCCTTCATCCAATTCTGCTTCTCCCCTGATCTCTATGTAAGTTTGTATGTTTCCTGAAGTAGGCCAGTTCTATTACAAAAATATTAAGTATCAAAAAACTATTCCAACCAGAAAATAATAAGAAATACTTACATCAGCTGAATTAAAGACATCTGGTAACAAAAAATTAAGAAGTGACCAAAGTTCATGCAAGTTGTTTTGAAGAGGTGTTCCAGTTAATAATAGTCGATTTGTAGTCTTGAATTCCCTCACTATTTCTGACAACTGAAAAAACCAAATTCATCATTAGAATGAATAGGCTGCATATTGATCAAATTCTAAACGAAGGCACAAATGATTTTCAAATCTAAATATCAAATTACCTTGGACTTTTCATTTTTGATCCTGTGAGCTTCATCAATAACTAAGTACCTCCAGTTAAATTTTTTAAAAACAGACTTCTCTTTAATAAGCATTTCATAAGAAGTTACACATACATCCCATTCTCCTGGTAACAAAACATCTCTGACAAAAGCAGCCTGTTTAACAAAAGAAAAAAAAAATTCCATCATGCAGAAATAAACTATACATTAAATTTACTGATAACAAGAGCATGGGGGGGTGGAGAGGCAGAATAGTAAAAAAAGAAATAAGAATTAAGGGTTACCTGTAGTACACAAGCAGCTAGAACTACCTCAAAGTAACTTCATTAATCCTATGTCACAGCCATGTAATAAATCAGATCAGATCAGATCAGTCGCTCAGTCGTGTCCGACTCTTTGCGACCCCATGAACTGCAGCACGCCAGGCCTACCTGTCCATCACCAGCTCCCGGAGGTCACTCAGACTCGCATCCATCGAGTCAGTGATGCCATCCAGCCATCTCATCCTCTGTCGTCCCCTTCTCCTCCTGCCCTCAATCCCTCCCAGCATCAGAGTCTTCTCCAATGAGTCAACTCTTCGCATGAGGTGGCCAAAATACTGGAGTTTCAGCTTTAGCATCATTCCTTCTAAAGAAATTCCAGGATTGATCTCCTTCAGAATGGACTGGTTGGATCTTCTTGCAGTCCAAGGGACTCTCAAGAGTCTTCTCCAACACCACAGTTCAAAAGCATCAATTCTTCGGCGCTCAGCCTTCTTCACAGTCCAGCTCTCACATCCATACATGACCACAGGAAAGACCATAGCCTTGACTAGGCGAACCTTTGTTGGTAAAGTAATGTTTCTGCTTTTGAATATGCTATCTAGGTTGGTCATAACTTTCCTTCCAAGGAGCAAGCGTCTTTTAATTTCATGGCTGCAGTCACCATCTGCAGTGATTTTGGAGCCCAGAAAAACAAAGTCTGACACTGTTTCCACTGTTTCCCCATCTATTTCCCATGCAGTGATGGGACCAGATGCCATGATCTTCGTTTTCTGAATGTTGAGCTTTAAGCCAACCTTTTCACTCTCCACTTTCACTTTCATCAAGAGGCTTTTTAGCCCCTCTTCACTTGACCTAGAGCCAGACATCCTGGAATGTGAAGTCAAGTGGGCCTTAGAAAGCATCACTACGAACAAAGCTAGTGGAGGTGATGGAATTCCAGTGGAGCTATTCCAAGTCCTGAATGATGATGCTGTGAAAGTGCTACACTCAATATGCCAGCAAATTTGGAAAACCCAGCAGTGGCCACAAGATTGGAAAAGGTCAGTTTTCATCCCAATCCCAAAGAAAGGCAATGCCAAGGAGTGCTCAAACTACCGAACAATTGCACTCATCTCATACGCTAGTAAAGTAATGCTCAAAATTCTCCAAGCCAGGCTTCAGCAATATGTGAACCGTGAACTTCCTGATGTTCAAGCTGGTTTTAGAAAAGGCAGAGGAACCAGAGATCAAATTGCCAACATCCGCTGGATCATGGAAAAAGCAAGACAGTTCCAGAAAAACATCTATTTCTGCTTTATTGACTATGCCAAACCCTTTGACTGTGTGGATCACAATAAACTATGGAAAATTCTGAAAGAGATGGGAATACCAGACCACCTGATCTGCCTCTTAAGAAATCTGTATGCAGGTCAGGAAGCAACAGTTAGAACTGGTCATGGAACAACAGACTGGTTCCAAATAGGAAAAGGAGTACGTCAAGGCTGCATATTGTCACCATGTTTATTTAACTTATATGCAGAGTACATCATGAGAAATGCTGGACTGGAAGAAACACAAGTTGGAATCAAGATTGCCGGGAGAAATATCAATAATCTCAGATATGCAGATGACACCACTCTTATGTAATAAATAACTGACAAAATTCTTTGGTGCAAAAGTCAACAGACTAATTCTTAAAATGTCTTCTTTCCACAATTTCACTAAGTGTTGAAATTTTTTGGACACAGGTTTAGAAAAGGATAAAGTTTTCTGACATAAAGATACATAAGGACTAAGGACTAAAGGTTAGTTTGCAGTAAGCATTTTCATTCATTTTAAGTTTATAGATCTATTAAGACATTGCTATGAATTTTCTCATTTTACAGGTGAGGAAACTAAAGCAAAGACTGGTTAAACCACTGGGTTTCAAAAGCACAGTAAGGATTCTGTAACTTAAAATACCCAAAGTAGCTAAAAAGGGAGAAAAGAAATCTGGAGTCATCACTGATAGCTGAATGAAGGGAAAACAAAATTTAATACATAGTCCTTAAATACAGTATGAGTCCATTTTTTAATCCAAATTTTATATTATTAATAGTGTCAATTATTTCCATTGTTAGTGGTGCTATTTTATTTGCTAAGTTGCCTCATTTTGTGACTCCATGGACTGTGACCCACAAGGCTCCTCTGTCCACAGGATCTCCAAGGCAAGAATATGGAGTGGGTTGCCATTTCCATCTCCAGGGACCTTCCTGACTCAAGGAGCAACCCATGTCTCCTGCATAGACAGGCAGATTCTTTACCACTGTGCCACTAGGGAAGCCCTCATTATTTCCATTTCCTCTCCCAAAAAGGATGTGTCAACTGATCTATATTTTAACTTATTTTGATAGATATGATACCAACTTGTCAAGTTACTATTTACATTTTTACTACTTACATTATTATGAAGAAATTGCTCTAGAATAGGAATAAAGCCTTCAATTTTATAACCACCCCCAAGAAGCAGGAGAAACAAACTACATTCTTATAGCTTTCTACAGTCTACAATTCCTTTTTCCCCAGTATGAATCTTAGCCATCAAGATAATATTCCACTTACAAATTACTAATATTTATTAAGACCAGGCTTATTATTGGGACCTTTTCTCTTCTTTTATCCCTCTTCTAGTTATCCCCTTTCCGCAAACCTAAATTCAAATTCTTTTAATATCAAAAATGTAATGAAATATGAGAAACTTACCCTTTGTTCTTTATCTCCTATTAAACAAACAGATCTAAGTGTTGGTACCCATCTCTTGAATTCACTCATCCAGTTGTGTAATGTAGACTTAGGCACCAAAACCATATGAGGACCAGGAATGTTTCTATAGTGTTTCATGTACCCAAGAAGAGAAATTGTTTGAAGTGTCTTTCCCAGGCCCTGAAAGAGAAAATAACCACAAAGCTAGGAAACACGGAATGAAACAGACTCTTGTATTTATTATTTCCTGATTGGTACAGAAACATTTAAAAGAAAAGCTATATGTACACCTAACAAATAGCAACATCTTGCCCTGTGTCCAGTGGACAAGTGCTATGGCATTTAACCTTCACCAGTCCGTGAGGGACGTACCATTACCCCCCACAAAGCTCAGATGCACGCTTTCCCAGGGTCACCCAGCAGAGCTAGAACTGAGACCCATTTCTTCTCACTCCATTACTTTCTCCCAGCAATTGTCTTAGCACTGTAGCTATAGAGAAACTTAAAACATTCACTACAGAACTACTAAACAGTAAACAAAATACAATGTTTTACAAGATAGAACTGTACAAGGTGCCATCACAGAGAAAATACTGATGACGTTCAACTAATCCCCCCTGTGTCTCACAGAAGTGGGGGGTAGGGAGCAAGAGGAGATGGCCAAATCATTATATTACAAAAGTCAACCAAAGGCATGCTTCTCAAAATATATTATTTTTAAATTTATTACACTTTCATAGATAATAATTCCTCACAATTGAAATACAGATATAGACCCCACTTAGGCAACTAAAGTGAGCTAATTATTAGTGTGACACAGGATTAGTTTGCTAACAGTCTATAGTATGATCAATAAACTATATCTTACAAGTCCTAACTTTTATAAATCTAAATGGTGTACAAGGTTTAAATTATAAAACATGGCCTTTTACAAAAGCTACCAAACACATACCATTTCATCTGCAAGGATACCATTGATGCCGTTCTCATACAAAGAAATGAGCCAATTTAATCCTCGGACTTGATAATCTCTCAGTTTACCCCATTTTACATCTAAGAACAAAAGGAAAATGACATGCACATTTTAAAGACAAAAATACAGGGGGGCAGCCCCTCCTTCATTTGACACTCAGAGGTCTGACTTGGGCCTACACATGTTTACTTTGTGCCTTCTTCACTAGGTTTTAAGAATGGGAATTTGGCAAGTTCCAAGTCAGGAAATGTAGCTGCTGTGGAGCAGAGAAGGAGCAGCTGGATATGGAAGACGAGAAAAGCGACGGAAGGCGTCGGAGCGCCCCAGCCACTCAGTCCTTATGTTACCATATATTGGTCCCAGAGACTCTCTGGCCTATTTCCTTTCTCAATGTCAGCGCAAGTGTTTTTCTAACCAAGTGTTTTCACCTTCCCTGATGACCAAAACAGAGGTTCGCTGGGGACTGTGTTTTTCTCTTAACAAAAGGGATATGAATAAAAATTATTAATAAAAGATTATTTTTCCTTTACCCTTCCTTACTTTGCTTTCCCAAGAGGTCCTACAAAGAGGAACAATGTCTTTCAGGGTTTACATTTCCCATTACAGAATAATTACTAAGTATATGGATCACAAATAACCCAACTTTTTAAAAAAATACATGTATACTCTATATTCCATCCCTTTTGAAAAACACTGCTCTGAGATGAAATCTTAATTAACACTAGGAAAACAGGTCACACTATAAGAATGAGAGCAAGAAACAACTCAAATATTTCAAATTTCCTTTCTCTCTGGGCCACAAATCTGGCTCTGGCCTCTAGCTTCATAGTAAGAAAACTGGGTACTCTGTAGCCAAAAGAAAAAAAAAAAAAAATATGGAGATACACATTTTAACCAGACTGATGCATTTCTAATCAGATCCTAGCCTCCCTGAAGTTTAGTCTGCTAAGAGTTCAAGATGACAGTTAATTATAACTTCCAATCCAAATTATAAATCCTATACTACTATAAATTTTTCTTTTGCTCACAACCACTATGATCACACAAACTTGTCATCAAGTGAGAAAGAGAAAGGTCAGAAAAAAAAAAATTACTGGGCTTCAGTAAAGAAAACTGTGCCACCAGACAACCAAGATTATACATGCATGCATGCTATGTCGCTTCAGTCGTATCCGACTCTGCAACTTCATGGACTGCAGCCTGCCACGCTCCTCTGTCCATGGGACTCTCCTCCGGCAAGAATACCAGAGTGGCTGCCCTGCCCTCCTCCAGGGGATCTCCTGACCCAGGGATCGAACCCACTTGTCAGTCTCTTGCACTGGCAGGTGGGCTCTTTACCACTAATGCCACTTGGGAAACCCAAGATTATATACAAGTAAAACCTAAACCCGGTTAACCATGTTTCCTTTTGGAAAACCACTTATAAACTTTAAAACAAAGACAAAATCAGGAGATGAGTAAAAAAAAGTCAAAGTACCTTTTCCTACACACCTTTCTTCTCTAGGGCAAACATATGGCAAATCCCATCCCCATTTTTACATATACATTCAGGACACATCAAGCACAATGGTTATTTATGCCCTTTTGAAATACAGCATCACTATCATAATGACATACTATCACTTCTAGCCAAAAAAGTATCTGAAGTTCATTTCACAATCAAATTACTTAAAATTCCCTTTATAAATTATAGCCAAGAAAAACCCCAACATTAACCAAAAGCTACAAGGGGATGTTTTCAAGATGAAGTAATTAAATGTATATAACATACATGATGGAGAGTCTTCAAACCGAGTGCAAACATTGGTTGCTTTGGAGCTTTCTGTTAATAATTCTTCATCTTCTTCTTGCTCTGTTCTTCGGTGTCGATAGCTGCCAAGTTTAAAATAAAAGCGAGCAATTTGAGTCTTGGCTTTAATTACCAGCTTTCAACATAGTAGTCAAGAGGCTGACCAATATTTCACATATCTTAAAAGGCATGTAAATTAAGACTATAGAGTAATACCTTAGGTTAACCAGAACCTGATAAACATAAATGTGATCATCTAATTTCAATGAAATATACAGTAAGAAAAATCTCATAGTTTATATTTTAATGTTAAGTATTTTGAAAAATCTCATAGTTTATATTTTAATGTTAAGTATTTTGCTCCCACCCCAAAAATAGTTCCCCCCAGAAGTCACATTTTAAAAACTACAACTTTCACCAAAAGCTGCAGAATTTGCAGAACAGAGACTTAGGGCTTAAGGCAATGACTCTTTAACTAGAGATTCATCAGAATTACTCGAAGCTTTTTAAATGCACATGCTCAGATTTTACATCCCAACAGAGTCAGACACAGTCTCTTAAAAACTAATTTTTTGTAGATATAATATTGCCAGATTTCTTAATCTCTAAAGGACTCAGGTTAGTAAAACTACTTACTCCCCAGTTTTCAAGTTTCCACTTATACCTGTATACTTTCAACAAATACTCTGACTTAAATTAGAAAACAGTAGATTATATTCCACTCTTATGATCTCTAAATCTAAATTATTGCTTGATTTCTATTAAAACTACATGCTTTGTGGGAAAGATAATCAGCCTTCCCAGATAGAGAAACATGCCTCAGAAATGCAAGCAAAGGCAATAAAAATCCAAGGGTTTTTTTTTTAGTAGCTTTTTTTTTTTTTTCATATTTATCTGGCTGCACCAGATCTTGGCTGTGGCATGCAAGCTCTTAGTTGTAGCATGTGGGATCTAGTTTCCTGACCCGGAGTGGACCCCAGGGCCTCTGCATTTGGGGTGTGCAGTCTTAGCCACTGGACCACCTGGGAAGTCCCCAATTGCTTGTCATATGTGTTTACTTCTTGTGTTTCTCTGCATTCCAATCTTATGAAAACTTAATTCAAAGATCTACCCCTCAACCCCAAGTTACTCTCCATAAACTAAGAGAGAAACTTAACTTTGCCTTTTTTTTAAAATAAAATCTCCTTCATAATATACTATCAAGATGACTGATTATTATGGTTGTTAAACTAAAGATAAAAGTTGGCATATGCTTTGTTACTTCAATTAATGGTTACTTTCAAGCAATGAGATTGCCTTAAATTCATTATTACTAACCAAACATCTTGTCAGGGCTTCCCTCATAGCTCAGTTGGTAAAGAATATGCCTGTAATGCAGAAGACCCAGGTTCAATTCCTAGGTCGGGAAGATCCCCTGGAGAAGGAAATGGCAACCCACTCCAGTATTCTTGCCTGGAAAACCCCATGGACAGAGAGGAGCCTGACAGGCTACAGTCCATGGGGTCGCAAGAGTCGGACACAACTTAGCAACTAAACCACCACCAAACATCTGAAGTTATCCAACCAGCACAAATTCTAAGAATCTATACATTGAACATGTAAGAATTACTTTACAAATTTTGCTCCACCACCTAACAATGGCATCATACAACTTGACACTTCCTTTTATATAAAGAAACTAAGCATATAACAAAAATTTTAAGTAGACTACCATGACATAAATCAGCGTACTATCTATAAACAAGCACAGACTTGAGATAACAGCAGTACTCTCAATCCACCTGAGTGGTTTAGGAGACTAGAGAATGCTCCAAGTCAGATCTAAGTTCAAAGTCAGATTATTCTAATTCCTTCTAGACGATATTAAGTAGGCCACTTAACCTTTGCATTTGTTTCCACTCCAAGCAGAAGGTAACATCTGAATTCCCTACTCAATCCATTTAAAAATAAAGCATTATGCCTATTTTTATTTATTTATACATGCATGGCTATATCCTGCCAAACCAACTGGGCCAAATAAATAAGAGCACTGTAACTATTTTTTTAATAAAATGATTTTGTGCTTCTCATGAAGACTATCTAAAATAAATCTGGCTCAACTGTTAAGCATCAACAATTACTCACTCGCCAACTGAGAGCAAGTTCTGTTTCTCATCCTTTTTTATTCGTGGGCGCCCTGGTTTCATCTTCAAAGGTGAGGTTGGAGTCTTCTGAGCAGCAGGCTGAATGAAATGTGCAAACAGTTCTGTCTGCTTTAATAAATACTCAAATCTATTTGCCCGGTCAGTTTGCTGGAAGAAATGTGAAAATACATTTTATCAGAATATCAATACAAATTCAGAAATCAAAGTTTCAACATGTCTCCACACAACAATCTCAGAATAAAAAGGAACTACTACTACATGCAACAACATAGATGAGACTCAAAAGTATGATACTACGTGAAAGCAAGCAAGCATGGAACTACGTGCTACATGATCCAAACTCCAAATAGCGATTTTCTGTATGAAATTCTAAGTAGTGGTTTCTCAGAGAGGAGATCTGAAGTGTCAAAGGGATGAGAGTGGGAGCAAACGCTTGGGGGACAATAGAACTGTTCTACATTGTGACTGTACGGTGTTTAAATGGCCTCAGCTATTTGCCAGAACTCACTGAATTAAAAACATAAAACTACTGTGTGTCAGTGATACTTGAATGTAGTTGAAGAAAAAACACCAAATAAAAAAATAAAGACACTGCAATACAGGTGTATTTATTCAGAAGAGGGAAAAATGTTGTGCCAAATTTTAAAAAGCTACCAGGCTTGAAAAACATCTATTAAGTTCATCAAATATTAATTAACCCTGTGTAGTTCTTAATACCATTTCTTATTTTTATATCTAACATCTGCGGCTTTGAGTTTTTCCTATTATCACACAAAAAGAACAGAAGACCAAAAAAACTTAAGACCTTGAAATCAAGTTCTTATAAAAATAAACAATGGAAATCTAGAGCCTTTAGACAACAGACTTTTTACACACATCAATAATTTGATTTTAAATAAGGAGAAACAAGAAGACAAAAGTTCAATAAACAGAGAAGCCAGTTACTCAGTATCTCTACCTATAAACGTTTAAAATGTCAACTTTACAATGAATCACAAAGCATTTTACCTAGCAAACACCAGAGGTAGTCCAATGTGCTTTTTAAATGAAAACATAATTTTTAAACGTCACCCCAATGTGACACTGAAGCCCAATGTGATAGTGAAGGCACATGGTGACAGTGTCTCACTGCATCCCAAATGCAGCCCCATCCACATCACTCGCAACAGGCTGTCAGCATGCGTCTCCTCAGTAAGTCCTGCCAATGACAAGCTTCAGTCGTTTCTGTTTTAAAGTACTGACCTGAGATCCATTATAGGTATTTTGCACAATTTCATTTTCTAATACATATATAGTAAAAGAAAAACCAAAAACATGCAATGAGAAGATCATACTATTTGAAAAAGACTATCTATTATTGTAATTATGTTTGGATCAAGATAAATAAGCTCTGGAAATAAATTCAGATAGGTCAGAGTGTAAGATACTTTAAAGCAAAAGTTACTCTGCTGCTGCTGCTAAGTAGCTTCTTGTCCAACTCTGTGAGACCCCGTGGACGGCAGCCCACCAGGCTCCCCCGTCCCTGGGATTCTCCAGGCAAGAACACTGGAGTGGGTTGCCATTTCCTTCTCCAATGCATGAAAGTGAAAAGTGAAAGTGAAGTCGCTCAGTCATGTCTGACTCTTAGCGACCCCATGGACTGCAGCCCATCAGGCTCCTCCATCCATGGGATTTTCCAGGCAAGAGTACTGGAGTGGGGTGCCATTGCCTTCTCCAAAAGTTACTCTACAATACTCAAATTACTGAATATATATTCTCTTCTTTAAAAACATTTTCAAATCAACATTTTCTTCTTAAATGTCTTTTCATTTCAAAAAATACTTTTGTGTGCAGACCAGAAAAAATATTTTGCTTCTCTATGAAGTTTTCATTATATTACAATATTGAAAATAAAACATAACAAGTAAATTATGAAGACTGTCAGAAAACAAAAACTCAGAAGTAAAAACACACAGTAAGAACACATGCAAAGTGGGAATAGCACCAAATTTTAAATTTTAAGCAGAATGATTAGGAAAATGCCAACAGAGATGATGTTTCAGAGAAGGGAGTAGTCCTCCCAATTCTTAGACCTTATCACACCTCTCTAGTGCTCAAGATCCTTTAATGGTTCTAGATGTCTTAAGATGGTATTTTTTTCAAACTGTGGTTCATGATCCATGTATCAGAAATATCGAAAATCTTTGTTATCTTCTACAAGGTCAAGTCTGAGACTATATTTTAAAGAACAAAGTATAAACCACCAGAGCACTACAAAAGATTTCATAATTTCCAAAATTCTCTCACTGATTCAAGTAGTGTGGAGTTACAAACTGTTGCAAAAAAACACAAGGAGTTTAGAACATTTAAAGAGTAAGCTTTCAGTAGAACTGTAGCAAAGGTTTAAGGGGATTAACAGGCAAAGACCTCATTGCTTGAAAAATGACAAGATTAAGATAAAAATGACAAGAGTGGTGTAAAGATGACCCATCTACAAAACGGACACAGAGGCCTGGCTTGTGGCTGCCAAGGCAGAGGAGGGGGAGGGGTGCACGGAGAATCTGGAGTTGACAGTTGCAAAGTGTCACATTTAGAATGGATAAACATCAAGGTCCTACTGTATAACACAGGGAACTGTATCCAACTTCCCTCAAATAAACCATAACAGAAAAGAATATTTAAAAGACTGTATATATGTGTTAAACTGAATCACTCTTCTGTATAGCAGAGATAGACACATTATAAATCAACTATACTTCAATTAAAATAAGAGGTATAAGGAGAAAAACTACTTCCTAAAGAGCAGAAACAATAAGATCAAGAACCTAAAAAAAAAAAAAATGTATCGTAAAATTAAAGTTAAGGTTAAAATCAATAGCCTTGGAAAAAGCATCTTTCTCTAAGAAAATGACCAGGATAGCCGAAGCCATACATGTTTGGAAATAAATTGACGATGGGCCTGCAATTCTTATGGAGGAAGACTTAAAGTGAGAACGTGACAGAAAAGAAGTAGAAACTTAATCAGAGTGGCAAAGTCTTAGAATGGCTAAATAGGACTGTTAGAAGTAACAGTGAAGGCCAAAGAAAGTGAAAACCATAAATCTATTCCAGTACCAATCAGCATAATTAGTTTTCTCAAGCAGTACTTGGCATCTTGGGTTGAGAATGAAAAATGAGTATCAAGACTTACCTATGAATAGGCTCTAGCAGATTATAAGGAGTCTGCTCAGAAGAAAACTGCTCGTCAAGGTCATGATTTTGAAAAAGGAAATTAAAGTAGAAGACTGGAAAATTTGTGGGAAGTGAGAAAAAAATTGCAATGAAGGGAGCTGTGGAGATGAGAAGCATTGTAAAGAACTACTGAAAATCTCAATTATATAATCAGATCAGTGTCAAAGACTTCACAAAAACACAGATCTGGAAGAAGCTAGATCATGAGAAATGAGCCAAATGAGGATGTCAATGAAATAATTCATGCAACAGAAGAATAATGAACTAGAGTGATGGGGAAAAGATAAAAGAAATATTTATGAAGCTAAATCTGCCAAGACTATTAAAACTATGACACACTGTTGTAAACAGCTTGGGTATTTATTAAGAAAAACTTTCATTCATTGAGAGAACACTAAGTAACTGTGTGGGAAAGAGATAATGAATTCCACTTCGGATATTCCTAACAAGACTTACCAAAGGGATTTAAATGTTCAACAAGCAAATGAAAATACAATGATTGGAGGCATCTGAGCTAGAGATAAATATTCCGAAGTACTCATTTAAAAGTGGCAGATGAAAACCAGTGACAACGCTAAAACTGTCCAAGAACAAATGTTCAAAATGTAATGAAGGACAAATGAATAATCAAGTAAATAAGGTATCATCAAAGAAAAAAGGTCCCTCAAGGCAAGAAAAAAAATTTGTGGAGTGGCCAATGGTGTCAAATACAAGTGTGAATAAGGAGAATGAACTAAAACTAAGCCAAAGAATTGGCCATTAAAATTACTAGTATATCACTTCTCAGTCTTTTGGCTAAGATCAAGTAGAGAATCACTAACATAATGTTAATGACAGAATCTAAGCTGTGAAGGTTTAGAGGAATGATTGGGAAAAGTAAAAATGGAAAAACATCTTTTCTTCAAATAAGACTGACAGCAAAGAAAGGTGACAGGACAGCTACAGATATACACAAAATGCATACATACATAACGGAAAAGAAATCACGTAGAGTAATACATCATTTATACTTTACATATTACAATATGCATTATGCACGTTATATATGTGTATACAGATACATATACGCAAACTTTTAGGACTTTGAAGCCATTTTTAGAAATTTCAAAATATTTGCTGATATTGATGAGAAAGTCAAAGAACAAGGGGAAAGTAATACTTGTTAAAATCAGTATGCTATGTGCCAGATACTATTCTGGATGCTGAAGACAGACTAAGACATTGTTTCCACTCTTAAGGAGGATACTGTATTGTGTAACGATGGTATTCTTACACATGTTATTTTAACTAAGATTTTAAAAAAATTAAGTTTAATCTAAATAAAGCATATAGAACAGGGCCCAGTACATACTATTCATTCACTGTTAGTCATTATTACTTAATCTAAACTTAAATTCAAAGCTCTTTGTAGGTACTGGTTAACTCATGGTAAAATAAAGATTCCCAAAAGGATGTGAAATGTGAGCTGGATCTTTTGCAAGTATAATATTCATATTCTCTTTTGTAAAGCTCTCATCCATATAATAAAAAAGCTGTAGGCAAGAAATATTATTACTCTATATACTATATATTTTTGTATTATATATTGTATGCATATGTGCATGAGCGCATGCTCAGTTGCTTCAGGCATGTCAGACTGCAATCCTATGGACTGTTGGCTCCTCTGTCCATGGGATTTTCCAGGCAAGATCACTAGAGTGGGTTGCCATGCTCTCCTCCAGGGGATGTTCCCTAACCAGCGATCAAATCTGTGTCTCCTGCATTGCAGGTAGATTCTTTACCCACTGAACCACCTGGGAAGCTCATTATATACTGTATATGTTATTATAAATTATACATGTATTACTCGCTTTATAACCAGTAGAGTATAATGCTAGACAGATGCAGAATAAACACATCTTGAATGGTTACTTCTCTGGTCTTTTAACTCATCTCACTCTCAATGCTAAATCTAAAGAGATAATCCACATATTTACATACTATGTCAATTCATGAAATACATCTGTATTTGCTTTAATCAAGTAAGTCAAGTAAGATAAAAAAAGTTACAGTACTCCATGTTACACATATTTAAATTAGATATCTGTGCCTCAACTTTAGTAAGTTTAATCACCTAATAAAAAACTATTATGACTCCATTCATATACCTAGAACATACCATTTTTTCTTCATAGGTGGGATCTGGTTCTTGGATTTCTTTTTGCTTTCCAGGAGATGCATTGTCAAATACTTCCTGGTAAGAGGGAAAAACCATGGTTTGTTCTTCAAGAATACTCAACATATCATTATTACACTGATTTCAGCCCAAAACACATTCAAAGTAATACACCCCTGTCCTGAACTTCCTAGATACCTAAATGGCTGCCACCCTATCTGATAGGAAACCTTGATGCAAAATACAACAATAATAACAATTCACTTAACCCAAATATGTAAACCGCATGGCCACTGCCAAGATTAAAGCACAAGGTTATTATCTCCAACATCCTAGAACAAAAAATACTTAAAGCAAATCTGTTTTGTTTTCTAATAAAAAATTATAAAGCCAAATTCAATATAAGTTGTGAAGGAAATGTTCCCTTTTAATAAAACTGCAGTATCTACTGTAGTACTACCCCAATGTATACCTGGGAAGTCACACAGTCATCCTGATTTCCATCTTCTAAAACATTAAAAAAAATTCATCATGCACCTTAAAGTGAATACTTTTAACTACAGTTTGATTCCTTAATTGATAATAAATGTGCTATTTTTGCAAATTTATTCACCCTGACATTCAGAAAGTCACAAAAACCAAAAAACACCAACTTCACTGCAAAGTTTGCTCATCCAAAAAAAGAACACAAGAACAGCTGGTGAAAAGTACACTGATGCAGTGATCTGTGGTGCTACATGCTGTAACAAAGTTACCTATGATTAAAAAGCTGAGGGGATGGGCCTGGTACAGCCTTAGTATAAGAGATCAAAGGACCCGAATTCAAGTCTAACTTCAGTGCTAAGACCTTTACGAACTTGTGTAACCTTAGATCAGATCAGATCAGATCAGTCGCTCAGTCGTGTCCGACTCTTTGCGACCGCATGAACCGCAGCACGCCAGGCCTCCCTGTCCATCACCAGCTCCCGGAGGTCACTCAGACTCGCATCCATCGAGTCAGTGATGCCATCCAGCCATCTCATCCTCTGTCGTCCCCTTCTCCTCCTGCCCTCAATCCCTCCCAGCATCAGAGTCTTCTCCAATGAGTCAACTCTTCGCATGAGGTGGCCAAAATACTGGAGTTTCAGCTTTAGCATCATTCCTTCTAAAGAAATTCCAGGATTGATCTCCTTCAGAATGGACTGGTTGGATCTTCTTGCAGTCCAAGGGACTCTCAAGAGTCTTGCCCAACACCACAGTTCAAAAGCATCAATTCTTCGGCGCTCAGCCTTCTTCACAGTCCAGCTCTCACATCCATACATGACCACAGGAAAGACCATAGCCTTGACTAGGTGAACCTTTGTTGGTAAAGTAATGTCTCTGCTTTTGAATATGCTATCTAGGTTGGTCATAACTTTCCTTCCAAGGAGCAAGCGTCTTTTAATTTCATGGCTGCAGTCACCATCTGCAGTGATTTTGGAGCCCAGAAAAACAAAGTCTGACACTGTTTCCACTGTTTCCCCATCTATTTCCCATGCAGTGATGGGACTAGATGCCATGATCTTCGTTTTCTGAATGTTGAGCTTTAAGCCAACCTTAAGCTCATCACAATCTCTGGTCTCCAGAGTAAAAGTGACAAAGCCACCTACCTAGAATAATTCACAAAATGGTACTGGGATACCATGAAAAGTAGAATGTATTTTAAAATAAAAGACAAGATGTGCTTTCCAACAGCAGTCATTATTTCTTTCACAGTCTTAACTGAAACAAGCAAAACATTTGGATTTAGAACTCTTGAGGTCATATGGCTATTGGTGTATACTGTACCTACCTATCAGTCCAGGTAAGTATGAGAACTGAGAATGAACCAAGACAGGCCCCATTCAGGTTGCCAAAAAGATCATACTAATTAAAAAATGTGACTGCTCCCATGACTACCAATACCAAGCAAAAAAAAAAAAAAAAATACATAGGAAAGCTAACTAATTTTCCTAGGAAAGTGGGCTTTGTCAGAAAAATGATCTTGGAAAAATGCAGCTTAAAAAGAAAAAAAAAAAAAACACACTACAATGTGAAGTAAAAAACAAAAACTAGTCAGTGAAAAGACTGGTAAAAGATAAAATCACTGATGTTACTATTCTGAGACGGGGAAAGCTAATGAAGCCATTTTTCAATAAATGAAATTGTTAACACATTTTTGGTAAAAATATGACAGGGCAAGATATTCGGGGAAGGGTCAGCTTAAGAGCCAGATGTGGGTTCTATCACAGATTCTACTTACATGACGACTCAATTTCCCCATCTGGCAAAAATACTACTGACAGTCATCCAATACTTGTTACAACATTAATATTCATAGTTAAACTCTAATTCCACTATACCTTAAAAACAGCAACTGAAAGGCAAAATATTTAGTTTAGGCTTTAAATTATTCTGCTTTCTGATATTCCCTTAACACTTCTAGTGAGCCTGAGACTTTGGTTGCTACTCCAAAATTTGAATGACAGCCTCTTTTGAGAGGCTGACAACAGTGGACAGCAATCTGCAGAGACGCGCAGTGCGTGCTCGGTGGCTTCGGCCTTGTCTGACTCTTTGCCACCCCGCCAGGCTCTTTGTAGCTCGCCAGGCTCTTCCGTCCATGGGATTCTTCAGGCAAGAACACTGGAGTGGGCTGCCATGCCTCCCCTCCAGGGCATCTTCCCAACGCAGGGATCGAACCCGCGTTTCTTTTGTCTCTTGCACTGGCAGGCGGGTTCACTAGCGCCACCTGGGAAGCCCTGAGAACTGCGTATTTAATACAACTGCTTTCAGCGTCAACCTTTCAAACCCCCTTAAACAAGGAAGCAGGAATCCAAGTTAACTCTGGCAAAACAATCATTTAAAACCTAAAGAAAAAGAAAACAAGCAACAGTGACATGAACTGAAAACAAATTTCAAGTCGCTGAAAGCTATAGAACACCAGAGGTCCTATTCCACCAAAACCCACCCTTACCTCAAAGTTCTTTCAAAAACTAATAACACGTTACTTCACCCTAGATAAGGCCGCTGGTTGCAGAGAGTAGGACTCCACTGAACTGACTTATGACTTAGTACAGCACCCAAATAAAACTAATGAGCCAAATGCTCTTTGGTAAACTGTCCTACCATTTCCTTATTGTGTTAATTCTAATTCTGCAGCAACATTCCCTTTTAGAGCAGTATTACCTTTTCTCAATCTATCCAAGGATGGAAAAATTCCAGAAATCTCTGGGCTGAGACTATAAAATATCTCAAAACAGATCGAAGGCCAAGAATAAAATTGGAAGGAGCAAGCAACACTTTGTTCCCAGACATCGCAAAACCTTGGAGCACACCCAAAAGACCCGCCTGGCAGTTCCCCAATCTCTCCACCCTCGCAGTACTGTTACCATTCCCTGACCCGCCAAACCCAGCCCAGAAGGTAGGGAGCCATAGAGAACGGTACCAATTTTCAAAATAAGGCCAAGGCCCCCAAAGAGGAAATGCGTTGGTCTGTAAGCAAACTAACCGCCCCTCACTCACTCATCCATCCATCCATCATTCCCCCCTACAAAATGAAATGGGGGTTCAAGACAGCTGCTGCCGCCTTGGTCGCTTCCCTTCCCCATGGAACAGTTCCTGGGAGGAGTCTCCTCTCCCTCCGAGGGAGCAGCTGTGCCCCGCTTATCCCCACTGCGCCCTCGGCCATCCAGCCCTCGCCATTGTTTCTGCGGAACAGATACCGCCCCCGCAAAGAACGGGATGAAGAAAAGGAGGCCTAACTCCTCGGATGCGCTGCTTTTAAATGCCTTCCCCACCCCGCCTGTCTACCCCCGTACCTAGAGGGAAATTTCCCTCGCCCTCCCCCCAAGTTTAGCGGAAAGTAAAATCGAGATTCAGAGATGCGCGAGGGAATTATGGGAGTCCAGCTTTAAAAAAAAAAAAAAAGGGTAGATCCTCACTCGGCTTCAGTAATCAAGAACATGTGTCTAATAAGAGCGTTCGAGGATTTGGCAAGGTTCGCCAAAAAGACAAATAATATAAACGTGAAGTGCCAGAAATCCACTTGAGGTTGCCTGGATAGCTTAAGCGCAAGGGTGAGAGCATCATTTCCGACCCAAAGGGTCTGAGGCCGAGTTGAAGTGGGAAGGGGTGAAGTTTGGCTCTGCGTCTCATCACTAGTACTGAGGCGAGGGAACCAGTTCCTCCTCCCCATCCTGCCCTCTTTCCACGCCACGAGCCGCCCTCACCTCCATCTCCGAGTCCGCGGGGCCGGCGTTGGCCACGGAGGGAGCCGCCTGGGCTGCGACGCCCTCGGAGCCGCCTTTGTTGCTGCTGTTGCTCCCGCTGCCGGCGGCTGAGGCTGCGGGCTTGGAAGGCGCGCTCTCGGGAGGCGGGGGTGGCGGAGGGTCGGCCGCGGACGACATGATGTTCCGTCTGCGTCACCGGCTGCTGCCAGAGGCCGGGCCCGGTAGGGAGGAGGAGGAGGAGGCCTAGGCCTGGGAGGCTGCGTCGCAACGAGCAGATGGAGAAGCGAGAGGACTACCCGAAAGCCCCCTGCGCCGCGGCTCGGCGACGAGCCCAAACCAGGCCCAGCAACCTCCCCCTCTGGTCGCCCTCCTCTTCCGCGGGGCTCCGGGTTCGACCGGCGCTTTACCCCACGGCGGGAATCACGTCGACGAGAGTGGGCGGGGCCACTCGGGTCACTGAGGTCAGGGAAGGCGGGTTGATTCACAGGAGGGCGGAGGGTTGGGGGAAAAAGAAAGGAAAGCAAAAGAGGGACAGAGACTGGGAATTGGCTTAGCTGCCTCCTCTTCTTCCTCTGGTAGATATCATCTATCTCTTCAGCATTCAGGTCTACTACCTACGCCACCGACTATCAACACTCGCGAGATTGATAGTTGGCTACATGACCGGGCTTCAAGTGCGCATGCGCATTCTCCCTCCTAGCCCCTGGGCCACGCCTCCTCCGAGGCCCCAGAGCGTTCTTGGGTAAGGAATGGGCGGGGCCTCGAGGGAGAGCTTGGAGACGTAGGTTTTTGCGTCGGCTTCCCGGCATGACGCGAGCGCTGTCTTCCAGGCGTTCTTAACGGCTCACGGTCCACCGGCGCTTCGTCTGCTCTGCTTGGCAGGGATCCGCGGCACTCCCAGAAAACTTGCCCAGGTTTTGCGCCGCCTACTGCAGTATAGAGGCCTGTGCAGGCCTTAACACTTTCACTGCCGCCGCTTATAGGTGTGACGCCAATGTGTTGAAGATGGTTTAGTTATCCCAGTTGACGTCTCTTATGTTTTGTTGTCTAAGCAAAAGGGCCCGTTAGTGTAATTTTTTTTTTTGTCTACACGTTATCTATATGAATCATTTCTAAATTCCTTCTACTTCTCTTTGGTACAGAGTTAAACGATATTTTCTCTGAATTTACATGCTAAACATAAGCAGACTGCCCATCACCATGTAAATGAGAGTCATGAGTAATGATAGATAAGAGAGGCCATGGGCTGTATCTTTTTCTCAACCACTAAATATTAAAATGTACAGACTGCTGTACATTTCTTTCTCCTGAAGAAATATTTCGAATAATCACCAGTGGTTACGCCTTCCGCTGTCCTCAACACAGCCTGTGGGTCTTGCGCACGGATCTGCTGCAGATTATCAAGAACATCGTGTTCTACTCAATAGAAAATCGTACTGCTGTAAATTGTTATCTGCCCTGCACAGGCTCTTATTCATCTTCGTATCCCCATATCCAGTATTCTATCAGTATGTATTGAATAGAGGAGACACTTTTTCAAGAGTTAAGATTTGAGCAAACTGTTGATTATGTTGAATTTCAGAAAGAAGGGCTCTCCTTTGAATCGATAGCCTGCAAACTTAACTGATCAAATAATAATTTTTAAATTGAGATCTGGAAAAATGCCCCCCAGCCCATTAGAAATACTGTTTGTGAGACTATAAGGAACCATCTAAGGATATATGAACAGAAAAATACACAAATGGTGTTTGTTGTCTTCACCTGTTACCGCAAAACGCTAGCAGTAGTGAGTCCAGCATAGCGTGATTTTAAAGCTATTGTACACCCACACAGTGAACTATTATTTATCAGCCATTAATATAAAAGAGTGTTTATTATATAGTGTTAACTGAAAAAAATTAAGTTGAAAAACATGAATAAAACATTGGAAGGATAATCATAAAAGTATTGAAAGTGATTGTTGTTGGTGTGTATTTCCTAATTCTTTTTAGTTTTTCTTTTTTTTGTAAAGTGAATCTGTGTATTACTATATTGAGCAAATTTTATTTTTAATATTTAAAAAACACTTTTACCAGAAAAAAAGATGATGTGGAAGTAAAAAGTTAGTGTCTAGGGTAACAGACACTGACATACAGACACTGAACAAATACTTATGAACAGATATTTAATATTGACATTAAGAAGAAAGCATATAACATTGATTTAATATGCAGAGTATTTCTTCACTCTACAGGTAAATATCTTGGATCTTGGTTTAGAAACCCTAAAAATATACTGAATATGTAAATGGATGAAACTTGAAGGCTGACAATAATTTAAGAAAAACAAGTAGCAAGAAAATCAATAAAATTACCTCCAAAATGACACCTGTCTTTCTTAACATAGACATGTATACTATGAGTGAGTTTCTCATATGAGCATATGAAAGCTGTATGAGAATCCTGTGGCGGTAATTACCGAAGAAAGATTCTTAGAAGAAAGGAGGAAGAAGAAACAGAACGTTTGAACCCAGTAATCTAACCACAGGGACAGAGAAACATTTTGAGCAAGGTCTAGGCGCAGGGAGGAAAGGAAGCGAGGAACTACGGAAAAGACAATGTCTGAAAACTGAGGTATAGGGGCCTTAACTGAGTGGCAGACAGTAGTGCCCATTTAGTGGCCAAATGACAAAGGTCCATTGTTCTTCAAATGCTGACAGGCTAAAACTTCCAGCTAGTTCTGAAACTGATAGCATTATATAAGATTAGTGTAGTTAGCGTAGGTTGGAGAGTCAGGCAAGTCTGGAATCTCATGTAGGTACAAGAACTTAATATTTGTGTGAATTCAGGCAAATTCCTTCTTTGAAGTCAGTCTTTTCCTCATCTTTTTATTATATTATTCCAACTTTATATTTGGATGACATTCTTATAATAATGTTATGAGTTATAATAATTATAACAATAATCATGATAGTTATATTAACCTAATTATAATAATTCATAAGAATTAAATGAGATCAAGTATGTTTAATACAGTGCCTGACATATACTGAGCTCTGGGTTCAAGTGTTAGGTATTGTAATACTAAAGGATCATAAGCCTAAGGGTCAGAGTAAGATCATCCACTGTGTTTTTTTTTTTTTTAATGAGGAGGGTAAAGGGAATAGTGTCATGGAAACACTAGAAGGAAATACTTCTTTAAACATGTTCCCAGAAATAAATACTATAATGTAACATCATGATAGTTTATCTCAAATATGCAAATACATGCTGTCTACACCGAAAATTCTCTCTACTGGATTTACTGTGCTAGAACGGTATGTGCTGTGCTGAACAGAGTGGAGCAAAGAGATACTTGCCAGAAGACAAAAGATGTCAAAGAGCTAGGACTCTTTCAACATTTTGGCCTTGAATGGTAACAAAAAGGATTTTATTAAGTTTATCAAGAACACAGGAGGAATGTGCTGAGCCTGTCTTTATCCCATGTTCATTTTATTTTGTGAAAGCCTAGGAAAGTAAGTCTGGTTACTACATGACAACAATAAAACAGTATTGAGTTTGTGAGTATCTTAAAAATGAGCGATTCCAACACTAGATACCAATGATCACATGTACATCTTTTTCAGAATTCTCTTACTTAGGTCATTTGCCACATGAGGGGATTTCAATTAAAGAAAAGTATCAAGTAGAGTTCCAATGCATCTCCCTCATGTTTGGTCACCAACTCTTATCAGTGGGCGACTCTGTGTCTGCTTGGTGTTTATACATGTATTTATGCCATCATTTAAAATTGCCTCCCCCCCCCCCCGCACCCTGCTATTTACAAGTTAAAAATTCAAGTTCTCTGTGCATTTCCTCCCTTGTAAAAAAAAAATTTTTTTCTTCTTACGTGAATGCTTACTTTCAAAAAAGGGAAGAGTCTCAAATCTAAGCTTCCATTTCAGAAGCCTAGAAAAAGAAGAGCAAAATAAATTCAAACTAAGCAGAAGAAAGGAAAAAAATAAAGGCAAGAACAGAAATCACTGAAATTAAAATCAGAAAAACTTAGACAAAGTAAGACAAGGAACTGGTTCTTGACAGGATAAAACTGACAAAATGTTTGGAAAACTAACAGAGAAAACACAAATCATCAATATTAGGAATTAAACAGAACCCATGGTTACTGACATTGAAAACATCAAAAAGATAAAGGGAATACTACAAGCATAAATTTGACAGATTAAATAGACCACTTTTTTGAAAAATAACTCAGACAATATGACGTAGATAATTTGAATAGTGTTATAAGTATTTAGGAAATTAAATTCATAACCTAAAAGCTCCCCAAAAGAAATCTCCAAACCCAGATGGTTTCATTGGTGATTTCTACCATATATTTCTACACAACTCTACAGAAATTTTATACAATCTCCTCCCAAAATATAGAAAAGGATGCACTTCCCAAATCATTTTATGAAGCTACTGTAATCCTTATACCAAGCCAAGGATAGTGTATAAAAGAAAATGAAAGACCAATATCTTAATGAATATAGATGTAAATATCCTTAACAAAATATTAGCAAATACAGTTATGCAATGTATAAAAAGAACTGTGCAAATAGAATTTATTCCAGAGATGAAAAAGTAGTTCAATATTTGAAAATTGATGTTATCTGACATATTAACAGGTTAGAGAAGAAAACTCACTTGATTATATCAAGCAATGCAGAAAAAGCATTTGACAAAGTTTCAACCTCTTTTCATAATAAAAACTCACAGAAAAAAAAAAGTATATAGGGAGACTTCCTCCACTTGATAAAGAGCATCTGAAATACCTACAACCCAACATGATACTTCGTGAGACTGAATGTTTTTCCTCTAAGATCAGAAAAAGCAAAGATCCTGCTCACACCCCTGTGTGAATGCTGGAAAGGAAAAATAAAACTCTCCATTTGCCAATGACATGATTATCTACATAGAAAATCCCAAGAAATCTGCCAGAAAAATCCAAAGGCCTAATAAGTGGATTCTGAAAGTTTTCAGGGTAAAGAATAAGCATTCAAAAATCAACTATTTCTACAAATTAGCAATGAACATGTGGACTCAGTGCAGAGGTTTTTCAACAAATGGTCCTGGAGAAATCTCCATGGGGTAGGGAGAGAAGCAACCTTGACCTAAGTCTCCCTCTTTGTGGGAAAATTAACTCAAAATAGATAGTAGACCTAATGTGAAATAGAAAACCAAAAAATTTTAGAGAAAAATGGGGAAAATGCTAAGGATCTAAGGTTGGGCATAGAGTTCTTTGTCTTTGACACCAAACGCATGATCAGTAGAAGGAAAAGTTAATAAATTGAATAAAAAATTAAAAGCTTTGCTGCCGTCTCTGGGGTCGCACAGAGTCAGACACAACTGAAGCGACTTAGCAGCAGCAGCAGCAGCAGCTTTGTAAGAGACTGTCAAGGAGATGACAAGTTGCAGAGTGGGAGAAAAATATTTACAAACACATGTCAAACAAAGGATAAGTATCAAATATATAAAGAACTCTCAAAATTCAACAGGAAAAAAAGCAAGCAGTCTATGTAAAACATGGGAAAAATAAATGAAACATTTCTCTGAAGAAGGCATATAGATGGAAAATTAGCACATTAAAGATGTTCAAAAGCATTAGTCATAGAAAAATGCAAATTAAAACCACAATGAGATATTACTTCATACCTAACAGAATGGCTAAAATTGAAAACAATGACAATATCAAATGCCGGTGAGCACACCAAGAAAATGAATCAGTCATACATTGCTGGTGAAAATGTGCTAAGGAGCTCATAGACCCAAAACCCTGAGAATGGGTGCTTTAGGAAAAAACTATTTTCCTCAAAAAACAAAAGCTTGTGCACAGTTGTATTTCTCTGAAACTATTGCTCCTAAGTATGTGATCCCAATCATTTGCTTTAATGGTAACTTTTAATCAAATTTTATTTTCCAGAAAACTAAAGGGTAAGTCATTGTGAACTGTATGATCTAGGTTTTAGCAAACTATCAGAGCTTATGAATACATAGAACACAACTTTCTGAGCCACACACATCCTTTATAAGGCTTCACAAAGTGGCAAAAGTAAGCATATTCATTTAACAGACACAAATAAATAGTCTCTTTGTAGCATTTAGAATACAAAGTGAAATGGGAAACAGAAAATTATGCCTAGTGATCAATGTTTCAATGTCATATCTTAGAAATGATTTAGGTATACAAGGAATATCTGGGAATCAATTTGTTACAAGTCTAAGGTATTACGTTATCTAAGTAAATTATCCCTAACATACTGTAAAATGTAGCTTCTATTGAAAATCAGAATAATAATTCATTTTGGCTGGAATTCAACTCAAGTCCCTGCTGGTAACCACTGTGGAATATATTTTTATTCATTTTCCTGCATGTCTCTCTAGAATGGCTTTCTCCACTTTCTCTTGGTTTCTCTGCCCTTGATTACGTACAATGTATTTGGTTTGACCCAGTTTCCAGTTGGCCATGCATTGTGGTACTTCATAGATTTACTGTTAGTGTTTCAATTTCAAATTCCTAATCTTGAGAAATGGATTAACCCAGCTCAGATCAGATGCTCATTCCAGATTTATTAGATGTTAAAAGGAGTCCAGCTTGTAGATACAAATATAGATACCCAGGTCTGCCTCTTGAGCAGGAGCCAGGATGGGAGGCAGGTTCATCTTAAGAAGAAGAATTGAAGATGCAAAACATTGACTGGCATCTCCAGCATATGTTTTCAGTCTATATGTGTCACAGAAAATTATAATTTTTATTTAAAAAAAAAAAATCTACTCGTGTTCCCATTCAAGCACTATGATTCTTTGAATTTTCATTCACGGTTTAAATTCCATGAAAAGTATCAGTTCTAAGCTCAATTGCATTTGAAGTACATTCAGCTAAATTGTATTTGAAATATGTTTTGTGAGAGCTTTAATTTCACATCTGAGCTCTTTAGGTATGTGTATGCATATGTGTGTATGTGTGCCCAGTCATGTCCGACTCTTTGTGACCCCATGGACTGTAGGCTCCTCTGTCCATGGACTTTTCCAGGCAAGAATACTGGAGTGGGTTGCAATTTCCTTCTCCAGGGGATCTTCATAAAAACAGATATAAACTTACTATCTTGTCAGTTCTAAAACTTCTTTTATCAGCTTTCAACCTCTCTCAAAATAGATGCTCTTCACAAGTGTTGAAGGTAATCTTCTGTCCACAGTAAATGCCCCAGAGGGCTTGGGAGGCGGACTTCCTGTCACTTGGTTACCAGTCAAGAGACCACTGAGTTGCATTCTTAAAATAGCACCACTTTTGCTTCTGTCCTGGGAAGATGGACTACTTCAGAACCTAGCTAGAGGAAGGAAGTGGAGATGATGTAAGTCTCACATTCAGACATTAGAGAGAAGGCCGGAAGTCAAAGGGGGCATCCATTCACTATTTTGTAAGAGAAGCAGGAATTATGGAGCAGGGACCTTGACTTTACAAGAAGTTTGTAAGACTCTCTAACCTTTGCAGGCCACTCCTGCTTGTCATTTTTATCACTCTTTTTGGTGCACACTTAAAATTTGAACTTTTACCATTGAATTTTCTTCTTCTATAGTCCTTTCAGCACTTTGAATTGATGAACCACTGATATTTGGAAACGGTCTGATTTTTTTTTGCATATATTAAAAAATTTTTATTATTGGAGGATAATTGCTTTACAATGTTGTGTTACTTTCTGATGTACAGCAACAGGAAGCAGTTATATGTATACATATATCTTCTCCCTTCTGAGCCTCCCTCTCACCCCACCTCCCCACCCCACCCCTCTAGATCATCACAGAGCTTAGAGTTGAGCTCTTTGTGCTATACAGCTGGTTCCTCCTAACTATTTATTTTACACATGGCATTGTATATAAGTCAATGCTACTCTCCCAACTAATAGTCCAAATTTTAATTCTGGATTAAACTCTCGAAGTGCTTATTTTCACAATGCTGTTATTTCCTTTATGAAACGGGTAAATCTTATGCAACTTCAATTCCAACTCAGAACCTTAAGGTGGAAATAGTGATTGTAACTGTATCTTCCAGCTGGTTGGCATTTTATTTACATACGGTAGTCAAGTCCTTATAGCAGCTGCTGCTGCTAAGTCACTTCAGTCGTGTCCGACTCTGTGCGACCCCAGAGACGGCAGCCCACCAGGCTCCTCTGTCATGGAATTCTCCAGGCAAGAACACTGGAGTGGGTTGCCATTTCCTTCTCCAATGCATGAAAGTGAAGTCGCTCAGTTGTATCCAACTCCTAGCGACCCCATGGACTGGAGCCTACCAGGCTCCTCCGTCCATGGGACTTTCCAGGCAAGAGTACTGGAGTGGGGTGCCATTGCCTTCTCCGCCTTATAGCAGCTGCTGCTGCTGCTGCTAAGTCGCTTCAGTCGTGTCCGACTCTGTGCGACCCCACAGACGGAAGCCCACCAGGCTCTCCTGTCCCTGGGATTCTCCAGGCAAGAACACTGGAGTGGGTTGCCATTTCCTTCTCCAATGCATGAAAATGAAAAGTGAAAGGGAAGTCGCTCAGTCGTGTCTGACTATTAGCGATCCCATGGACTGCAGCCTACCAGGCTCTGCCGACCATGGATTTTCCAGGCAAGAGTGCTGGAGTGGGGTGCCATTGCCTTCTCCACCTTATAGCAGCAGACACATACAAAAGGTTTATTGGGTGGAAATACCTGTTAAGGATAAAGGCGGAAAGCAAGAGCAGTCAGGGAGTACCTTCAAAGATGCAGGAGGAACACTTGGGAACAAAAGGGGGAACACTTGTAAACATTTGTGAATGAAGGACTGAGAATAAAGACACTCAGCTTTGAGCACAGCTCTAAGAAAGATGGCTGCCAGGCTGATGGGGAGTTTTTAAGTCACGGTCTCCTGTTAGATAAGTGCCATGCTGCATGTTAATGCTCCTATTCTAATACCAATGCCTGCTTGGACAGACTGGAAGAGTACACAGCAGTACAGGGGTGAGTAGTCTGGAGGTGTTTTGAGGGGTGGGGGTAATAAGCTGGGGATCAGGAAGGTTGACCTAGATGGGTAGTCGCTGAGGCTACCATTGAAGCACATGGTAGTTTCATGATGTTGAACCAGAAACTGTCACTCCAAAATATGCTGGTTTGGCATGATTATTATCATGATTGATTAATATCATCATTGATTATTATTGTGATCTGGAGGCAAATGAGAATCAGAACCAACAGATGCAGAAAGAAGCCTTCCTAGAGCTAAAATCAGAAACTTCTGAAAATTAAAAAAAGCCATGACTTCGCCCTCCCTGGGAAGTTTTATAGCTAGGAGGAAGACAGAAAGGCGACATACATACACTATTGATACTATGTATATTGACAAAATATATAACTAATGAGAACTTACTGTAGCACAGGGAAGGCTCTGTGGTGACCTAAATGGGAAGGAAATCCAAAAAGAGGAGAAATATGTACACGCATGATGATTCACCTTCCTGTACAGTAGAAACTAACACAGCATTGTAAAGCACCTATACTCCAGTAAAAATTAAATAAAATAAAACAAAAAGTCAGCACCAAGATGAACCTATACAAACCCTGCTGCTGCTGCTGCTAAGTCGCTTCAGTCATGTCCGACTCTGTGCGACCCCATAGACGGCAGCCCACCAGGCTCCCCCGTCCCTGGGATTCTCCAGGCAAGAACACTGGAGTGGGTTGCCATTTCCTTCTCCAATGCATGAAAGGGAAAAGGGAAAGTGAAGTCACTCAGTCGTGTCCGACTCTTCGTGACCCCATGGACTGTGGCTTACCAGGCTCCTCCATCCATGGGATTTTCTAGGCAAGAGTACTGGAGTGGGATGCCATTGCCTTCTCCTATACAAACCCTAGTCCATTCTTTTCCTGCATATATTTACTTTCCTACATTTGCAGGCCTTGAAAGCCTAAAAGCTAGTCCTTTGTCTTGTCACTTCTCAGCAAATTTATTGTTCTTTTGTTAAGATACTGCAGAAGCTCAAGTTCTAAGCCCTCCCTTTGAATTACTCTTCATTTAGGTTTCTCCTGCATTATGTACACAACACATTAATAAGCTGTTTGGTTTTTCTCTTGTTAAGCTTTTGTCAGTCTAATATTGTGGGGCCTCAGGCAGAGAACTTCGGATGGTAGAAGGAACATTTTTTTCTTCCCTAGCATTGGCCACAAACATATATGACATGTTTTAGAAAGAGAAAGATACACTTTTAATAAATTTGTCTTCCAATTTTACTTAATTAGTTTCAAATGAATTTATGCTACGCTATGCTACGTCACTTCAGTCGTGTCCGACTCTGTGTGACCCCATTGACGGCAGCCCACCAGGCTCCCGCGTCCCTGGGATTCTGCAGGCAAGAACACTGGAGTGGGTTACCATTTCCTTCTCCAATGCATGAAAGTGAGAAGTCAAAGTGAAGTCGCTCAGTCGTGTCCAACTCTCAGCGACCCCATGGCTGCAGCGTGGGGTCAGCCCACGCTGACCCCACGCTGAGAGTTGGACACGTGGGGTCCATGTCGCTGAGGTCGCTGAGAGTTGGACACGACTACACATGTAGGGCTTCCCAGCTGGCGCTAGTGGTAAAGAATTCACCTGCCAATGCAGGAGACTCAAGAAACATGGGGTTTCAATCCCTGGGTTGGGAAGATCCCCTGGAGGAGGGCATGGCAACCCACTCCAGTATTCTTGCCTAGAGAATCCCTTGGACAGAGGAGCCTGGTGAGCTACAGTCCATAGGGTCGTAAAGTCGGACACAACTAAAGCGACCTAGCATGCCTCTAATCTCCCATTAGAGCACAAACGTGTACACAAACACACAATCTTCTGTGTAGAAAAATAAAACATCAACTTATTCTTGAACCTTTAGTTTGGACTTACAATGATCCCAGGTACTCAAAGGAAGGTAAAATTTAGATGAAAGGAGGTTTGTACTTTGATGAAGATGATACTAAATGCTTATTTGTTACTACATGTATTGTGCCAAGTGCTGGTCCAAGTGTTTAATTAATACAGTGTTTACTTATTTGGCCCTCACTTTGTTATTGTTGTTTAGTTGCTGAGTTATAGACTGCAGCCCATCAGGCTCCTCCTCTGTCCCTGGGATCACATTGCTGCTGCTGCTGCTAAGTTGCTTCAGTCGTGTCCGACTCTGTGAGACCCCATAGACGGCAGCTCACCAGGCTCCCCTGTCCCTGGGATTCTCCAGGCAAGAACACTGGAGTGGGTTGCCATTTCCTTCTCCAATTCATGAAAGTGAAAAATGAAAGTGAAGTCGTTCAGTCATGTCCGACTCTTAGCAACCCCATGGACTGTGGCCCACCAGGCTCCTCCGTCCATGGGGATTTTCCAGGCAAGAGTACTGAAGTGGGGTGCCATTGCCTTCTCCATGGGATCACATTAACCCTTGAGAAAAGTGTAATATTTGTTCCCATTCTGCAGAGACAGAAACAGACATAGAAGGTAAAGTGGTTTATACATTGTATAGCCAATGTGTGATATGGAAGTTAAGTTAGACCAAATTACGTTAGAGTAAAAGATGCAACCCTATAAACCCTATAGAGTAAAAGATGCAACCAGTTCAAGGCTGGTGGCTTATTATAGAGTAAAAGATGCAACCAGTTCAAGGCTGGTGGCTTATTATGAGTGTGGAAATCAGTGAAGACTACACAAATGAGAACAAACAAGTTATTTATTCAGAGCTGACTAGACCACGGAAGTTCACGGCCATCATTTGCTCTAGGCGGAGCGGAAAAGCTTTATAGTGGTACGTTCCTATCCTGCCTGCTACACAGCACCACATAAAAAAAAAAAGGGCCGGGGGAACCAGTGTGCCCAGCTCTCTGGTGAGGGAAAAATTCAAACACAGGAATGAGGAGCCGGAAAATACAGTTTCAGAAGAGTAATACTCCAAGCCAAGCATATCCCCAGGGGCATGTCAAACTCAGCTCCAAGGCAGATATCAAGAAAGGGACTAAATAGTCCAATTGAAAAAAAAAAAAAAAAGATTGTCAGACTGGATAATGCAACATAACTAGTCTAAATGCCACTTAGAAGAGAAACACATTAAAATAAGGATTCTTATAAGGTTGAAACGGAGAAGGCAATGGCACCCCACTCCAGTACTCTTGCCTGGAAAATCCCATGGACGGAGGAGCCTGGTAGGCTGCAGTCTATGGGGTCGCTAAGAGTCAGACATGACTGAGCGACTTCACTTTCTCTTTTCACTTTCATGCATTGGAGAAGGAAATGGCAACCCACTCCAGTGTTCTTGCCTGGAGAATCCCAGGGACGGTGGAGCCTGGTGGGCTGCCGTCTATGGGGTCACACAGAGTTGGACACGACTGAAGTGACTTAGCATAGCATAGCATAAGGTTGAAAATAGAGATAGAAAAAGATAATCCTTGCAAATACTTACCCAGAGCAAACTGTTATCATTATAATAACAAGAAGCATTACTAGAAATAAAAAGGGATACTTCATAGAGATGAGAGAAGCAATTTAGCAGGAAAACATAAAAATTCTGTTTGTATGCATCTATTGACAAAGCCTCAAAATACACAGAGCAAAATAATTAGAGAAATCTATTATCCAGTAGGAAATTCCACATTCTTTTCTGAGAAACTGATACAACAAGCAGCAAAAAAAAAAAAAAAAAAAAAGTCATTATGGATAGATGGAAAACTGACGTCAAGCTTGATGTAGTTAATATATGTATGAAATTGCACTTGCCACCTGTAGGTACTCATTCTTTTCAGGAACACATTTGCCAAATTTGAGGCTATGCTGAGTCATAAAGCAAGTGTTAATAAATTTCAAATGCTTGAAATCAAGAGCATTTTCTCTGATCATACAGGAATTGAGCTAGAAATCAGTAATTTAAAAATTATTATAAGTCTCTCATGTTCAGTAATTAGTCAGGGTAACTCTGAAAAAGTAAAAATGTAAATTACAAAATATTTTGAACTAAATGGTAATAAAAATGCAACATTCCAAAACTGTAGAATAATAGCTAAAGCCAGAATCAATAATCCACCAAGTATTCATCTCTGTAAATTATAAAAAAAAAAAAAAAACAACTCAACAAATTAAATTCATACTGAAAGGAAGGATATAGTGAAAGTAATATTAGACATTAATGAAAGAGATAAGAGATGTACAATAAGTATCAGCATTGCCAAAAACTGCCTGTTTGGAAAGACTAATAAAATTGACAAATTCCTGGAAAGGCCAAGCAAGAAAAGTAAAAGCACAGTAAAATAACAAAAATGAAAAACAACATTACTACAGAGTCACCTGGTATTTAAAAGACAATAAAAGCCTATTATGAACATTTTTCTAAGAATTTGAATTTTTTTTGAAAAGGACAAATTTCTAGAAAAATATGAAATCCCAAACTGAGAAAAGGACAAATAGAAATTCTGAATAGTTTTCTGTTTGTGTGAAGCATTCCTGTTCCTGTCAAAGTCTTCTTGGGCTCCGAATTCCATCTGTAGCCATTTCAATGAGTTTACTCCTACAGTTAGTCCTTTTTCAAAAAAATTATGTATTTAGTTGGTTGCGCCAAGCCTCACTTTTGGCATTTGGGATCCTTGATCTGCAGCACGAAGGATCTTTAGTTGCAGCACGTAGACTCTTAGTTGCGGCACGTGGAACCTAATTCCCTGACCAGGGATTGAATCTGTGCCCCCTCCACTGGGAGGAGTCTTAGCTACTCCTCCAGGATCACCAGGGAAGTCCCCAGTTAAACCTTCCCCTCTCTGTATCATAGATTTTTTTTTCCTTCTCTATTAGATCTTTGCCACCAGCATATAAGGGTTAGTGTCTGATACTCTAAACACACATACACAGACACAACTATCCCCTCGTATATCTTTGATATCACATCCCTCCTCCATATTTTTTTTAATCTTTTCATAGAAACATTTCTTGAAAGGGCTGTTGTACTGACTGAAGTCTGCACTTCGGCACCTGGACTGCCCTAATCACACTCTGTCTCCAGCACTGTACTGAAAGTGCTTGTGTCAATCAAAGATTTTCAGGGCGTCAAATCACATGGCTGTTTCTCTGTTCTTATACCTCTCAGTAGGATTTCACATTTTTGATCACTCCCTTTTTCCTGGAATACTCTGTGTTCATAAGACTACAAACTCCCCGTTTCCTTCCTGCTTTCCTACCCATTCTTTCTCAGTCTCCTTTGTTGATTCCTTGTCCTTTGCTTGATTTCTATGTGTTGGACTTAGTCATGCAATCAACTGTCTTTTCTCATTGCACATTCTCCCTAGGCATTTGTCCATTTCCAGGATTCTGTATACATCTATACTGTGAGGACTTCCTGCTATATGTCTTTATGTGTGCGTGTGTGTGCTGAGGTGTCCACCTCCTTGTGAGACTATGTACTGTAGGCTGCCAGGCTCCTCTGTCCATGGGATTTCCCAGGTGAGAATACTGGTGTGGGTTACCATTTCCTTTTCCAGTCCATCTTCCCAATCCAGGTATCCAACCTGAGTCTTTTGTGTCTCCTACATTGGCAGGCAGATTTTTTACCACTGAGCCACCTGGGAAGCCTCTATATATCTTTCATCCACTCAATAGACTGTCCATCACAATGAGATGCACCTCACATCAGAATGGCCATCATCAAAAAGACCACAAATAACAAATGTTGCTAAGGATGTGAAGAAAAGGAAACCCTCATACACTGTTGCTAGGAATGTAAATTGGTGCAAACACAGCAGAAAAGCAGTATGGAGGCTTCTCAAAAAACTAAAATTAGAACTACCATATGACCCAGTAATTCTCCTCCAGTAATTCTCCAGGAGTGTAAATATCTACGCTCCTGGGTAGATATCTGAAAAACATTAAAAAAAACACCAATTTGAAATAATGATACATGCACCCCAATGTTTATGGCAGCATTATTCACAGTTGCCAAGATACAGAAGCAACCTAGTTATCTATTGACAGATGAATGGATAAAGAAGATGTGATTGATATATGTCTATATACAATGGGATACCTCTCAGCCATAAAAAAGGATGAAAATTTGCCATTTGGAACAACATGGATAGATCCATAGAGTATTAAGTGGAATAAGCCAGACAAAGACACACTCTGTGTGATGTCTTTTATATATGCAATCAAAAAGATACAATAAACTAGCAAATGCAATGAAAAAGAAATAGATTCCCAGATATATAGAACAAACCAGTGGTTACAAGTGAAAGAAGCAGAAAGATAAAACATAGGGGGAAGGGATTAAGAGACACAATTATGTATAAAATAAATCAGCTTCAAGGATATACTGTATTGCACAGGGAATATAGCCAATATTTTAGAATAACTATAAATAAAATAGAACCTTAAAACATTATGAATCAGTATGCTGTACACCATATTGACACAATCTATGTGTGCTTGCTAAATTGCTGTAGTCATTTCCGATTCTTTGTGACTCTGAGGACTGTAGCCCGCCAGGCTCCTCTGTCCATGGGATTCTCCAGGCGAGAATGGAAAATGGGTTGCCATGCCCTCTTCCAGGGGATCTTCCCAACCCAGGGATTGAACCTGAGTCTCTTATGTTTCCTGCATTGGCAGGTGGGTGCCATCTGGGAGGCCCAAAAAATCTATCAGATCAGATCAGATCAGTCGCTCAGTCGTGTCCGACTCTTTGCGACCCCATGAACTGCAGCGCCCCGCCGAGAGCGCCGCCGAGAGGAGCTACCCCACGACCGAGGAAGGACGGCGGTGAGGGCCAGCGCACTAAGCACGGCGGAGAAGAGCTACCCCACGACCGAGGTCAGGAAGGGCGGCGGTGAGGAGAGACCCCTCGTCCAAGGTAAGGTGCGATGGTTGTGCTTCGCTGGCCGGGAGCAGCCAGGAGCAGCCGGGATGAGATACCCCACGCCCAAGGTAATCCAAGGCAAAAAATCTATACTTCAGTACAAAAACAAAACAAAACCCTAAGGCACCAGACAGGCTGAGTAGAGCCCTAACTAGAGTTAAGAGGAGCCAGGTGGAGAAGGAAATGGCAACCCACTCCAGTGTTCTTGCCTGGAGAATCCCAGGGACGGGGGAGCCTGGTGGGCTGCCGTCTGTGGGGTCGCACAGAGTCGGACACGACTGAAGTGACTTAGCATAGGTGAGAAATAAACACAGAAGTAAACAAAAGCAGGAGCAGAAGAGAAGACAATGGACTAAAGAAAGAGGAGAATTTAGTATACTGCTGCTGCTGCTGCTGCTAAGTCGCTTCAGTCGCGTCCGACTCTGTGCAACTCCATAGACGGCAGCCCACCAGGCTCCCCATCCCTGGGATTCTCCAGGCAAGAACACTGGAGTGGGTTGCCATTTCAATACTGAGTAGAGAGAAAAGGCTGAGGGGTTTAAAAATGTTTGAGAAGAATTCCTCACAATCGAAACATATCACAGAACATGCGTTGATAAAACCAATGTGTCAGCAGCACCTTTCTCTTCCCGAGTCTATTTCCAGCTCCCCCACCTCCCTGCCATTTAGTCTTCATGTGCTGCCCAGTCCCTTCTCCAATTTTTCTCAATCTTTGCTCTGTCTTCCTGCAGGTACAAAAGCAGGGAGTTGGAACAGACTTAAAGCTGAGTAAAAATAAAACGTCACAGGAAATTGTCAAAGGCTATTCAATCTACCCCATCCAATATGGCGCATGATTGTAAACTTTATTAACAGCAGCGAGAATTAAGTCAATTCTGCCAATTGTTCATTTGGTAAATTGGTCTGATTCCATAAGCCCTAGGGTGGAAACTTGGCACCAGATGGCTGAAGGAGGTGGAGGGAAAAGGTCATTAGAGTTCAAGGAGCTGAGAGAAGCTAGTGTTCTGTACGTTCTGCTCAGGAGGCTATTAATGTCACACAGAGACCTGAAAAAATAGAGAAGAGAAGATAATGATCTATGGGGTGAGGGTTGAGGGCAAGATAGCATGACCACCGAATCAGATGGGTGACCAGGAGTCACTAGATTGTAGCAACAAGTACAGTGGTTTCTTAAACTAAATTGCTAGAGATTTGGGAGGAGGAGGGAGTCTTGTCTGAAGCACTGTCGGCCAGGAAGGGAACTTACTTCCTGCTCCCAGGGCTGGGGCTCTGACAGGAAATAGTTCCATTTGAAAGAGCTGGGAACATATTCTCAAGGTAGCCCACATCCCATCAAGGCAAATTGGGCATGAGGTGGAGATAAAGTTTTTTACAGAACCAGAGGAAAGGCTTGGCAAAAGGAAAGAGGCAGGAGATGGTAGCTGATGAAACGATCATTTGAGGGTTGGAGATGCTGGTAACAGGAATCCAGGGAAGGTTGGGGAGATCGAGAATGAGAGGGGCTCTCAAGTGCGATGGCTGGTACTATGGTTGGAGTAGTGTTGGTGATGGACAAAGAGAAGTCCAGAGCAGGACAATCCTTTTCTCCTCTTGTAAGCCTTTGAGAGATCATCTCAGCTCAGAAGTTTTCCACTTTTGCAACTGTAAAAGGAGGACAATTAAGAGTAGAAATGATCCAAATGCCCATCAACTGATGAATAGATAATTAAATGTAACTGAGTGGAATATTACTCAGCTATAAAAAGGAAGGGAATGCTGATACATGCTACAGCTTGGGTAGACCTGGTACATGCTAAGCCTAGTGAAAAAAGGAAGTCACAGAAGACCACCTGTCATACTATATGGTTCTATGTATATTAAAATGCCTAGAAAAGGGGACTCTACAGAGACAGAATAGATCAGTGGTTGCCTAGGGTTTATGGGTAGGGTTGGGGAAATGGGTAGTGACTGCTAAAAAGAAGTTAGCAGTAAGAAGTTTCTCTTTGGAGTGATGAAAATGTTCTAAAATAAATTGTGATGACAGTTGGACAATTCTGAATGTACTAAAAATCATTGAGTTGTACACTTTAAATAAGTGAGGTGAATGGTATGTGAATTATATCTCAATAGAAAAGGAGGGCAATAACTCCTGTTCTAATCAAACAAAATATGGATGTAAGAATTCTTTAGAGACCAAAAAGTACAAAGTACATATGAGATTGCTAAGGCAAATGTGGGGATACCTTCCTTGAGAGCATAAAGAAAAGGGCTAGTTATTTGGGGGCTGCTCATAACTGAGTAATGAAGGTATGATGACAGACTATATGACTTCAAGGAACTTTTATAATTGTAATTCTGTGTAAAAATAGTCATAAGTTTATTCCACTGTCTAGATTTGCCTTGAAGATTCAGTTTTATGCACAAGGGGGCGATATCCACCAAATAACAAATGCTCAAGCGACTGGAAATATGCAAATACAATCTTTCAGGGGAAAAACAGAGTCTCATTAAGAACAACTGAAATTTATTGGTCCCATTAATATAGATGAATGTGCTTATGAGTATACATCTGGGTAGACAAATAATGTGAAAGGAATATTTTTTGGTGCATAATATTGTATGCTTTTTGTGTTTTGAACTGTCATCATGTTCTTTGTTAAAATATTATATAGAAAAATAATTCATAAGAAAGATTGTTTTGTACTCTTATTCAGATTAAAATATTAATTTTTAAAAAGGTATGTAAAGAATATATTCAAATTGTAGACATTATTTTAAAAGTATTTTCAGTTCAGTTCAGTTCAGTTGCTCAGTCGTGTCTGACTCTTTGCAACCCCATGAATTGCAGCACGCCAGGCCTCCCTGTCCATCACCAACTCCCGGAGGTCACTCAGACTCATACTCATCGAGTCAGTGATGCCATCCAGCCATCTCATCCTCTGACGTCCCCTTCTCCTCCTGTCCCCAATCCCTCCCAGCATCAGAGTATTTTCCAATGAGTCAACTCTTCGCATCAGGTGGCCAAAGTATTGGAGTTTCAGCTTTAGCATCATTCTTTCCAAAGAACACCCAGGACTGATCTCCTTTAGAATGGACTGGTTGGATCTCCTTGTAGTCCAAGGGACTCTCAAGAGTCTTATCCAACACCACAGTTCAAAAGCATCAATTCTTTGGCGCTCAGCTTTCTTCACTGTCCAACTCTCACACCCATATATGACTACTGGAAAAATCATAGCCTTGACTAGACGGACCTTTGTGGGCAAAGTAATGTCTCTGCTTTTGAATATGCTATCTAGGTTGATCATAACTTTCCTTCCAAGGAGTAAGCGCCTTTTAATTTCATGGCTGCAATCACCATCTGCAGTGATTTTGGAGCTCCCAAAAATAAAGTCTGACACTGTTTCCACTGTTTCCCCATCTATTTCCCATGAAGTGATGGGACCAGATGCCATGATGTTAGTTTTCTGAATGTTGAGCTTTAAGACAACTTTTTTTATTCTCCTCTTTCACTTTCATCAAGAGGCTTTTTAGTTCTTCACTTTCTGCCATAAGGGTGGTGTCATCTGCATATCTGAGGTTATTGATATTTCTCCTGGCAATCTTGATTCCATTATTTTCAGAGATTGCCAATTCATACTAATAACTTAAAAACATATTCCAGTGAACTTAAGGTTTTATTCTTACCATTCTGTTGTCTCTCTTTTCTTTCCTTCCTTTATTTCTTTCTCCCTTTCTTCTTTCTCTCTCTTTTTCTACAGGAAATATTATCTTTTCAATTATTTTTCTTTTTGTATTGTATTGGTTTCTATTGTATTCCCTTTGTATTGTATTGGTTTTCTTATTGTATTGTATTGGTTTTGCCATACATCAACATGAATCCGCCACGGCTGTACACGTGTTCCCCATTCTGAACCCCGCTCCCTCCTCCCTCCCCTTACCATCCCTCTAGGTCATCCCAGTGCACCAGCCCCAAGCAACCAGTATCATGCATCAAACTTGGACTGGCGTTTCGTTTCTCATGTGATAATATACATGATTCAATGCCATTCTCCCAAATCATCCCACCCTCGCCCTCTCCCACAGAGTACAGAAGACTGTTCTATACATCTATGTCTCTTTTGCTGTCTCGAATACAGGGTTATCGTTACCATCTTTCTAAATTCCATATATATGCATTAGTATACTGTATTGGTGTTTTTCTTTCTGGCTTACTTCACTCTGTATAATAGGCTCCAGTTTCATCCACCTCATTAGAACTTATTCAAATGTATTCTTTTTAATGGCTGAGTAATACTCCATTGTGTATATGTACCACTGCTTTCTTATCCATTCGTCTGCTGATGGACATCTAGGTTGTTTCCATGTCCTGGCTATTATAAACAGTGCTGTGATGAACATTGGGGTACACATGTCTCTTTTGATTCTGGTTTCCTCGGTGTGTATGCCCAGCAGTGGGATTGCTGGGTCATATGGCAGGTCTATTTCCAGTTTTTTAAGGAATCTCCACACTGTTCTCCATAGTGGCTGTACTAGTTTGCATTCCCACCAACAGTATAAAAGGGTTCCCTTTTCTCCACACCCTCTCCAGCATTTATTGTTTGTAGACTTTGGATAGCAGCCATTCTGACTGGTGTGAAATGGTACCTCATTGTGGTTTTGATTTGCATTTCTCTGATAATGAGTGATGTTCAGCATCTTTTCATGTATTTGTTAGCCATCTGTATGTCTTCTTTGGAGAAATGTTTAGTTCTTTGGCCCATTTTTTGACTGGGTCGTTTATTTTTCTGGAATTGAGCTGCAAGAGTTGTTTGTATATTTTTGAGATTAGTTGTTTGTCAGTTGCTTCATTTGCTATTTTTTTCTCCCATTCTGAAGGCTGTCTTTTCACCTTGCTTATAGTTTCCTTTGTTGTGCAGAAGCTTTTAAGTTTAATTAGGTCCCATTTATTTATTTTTGCTTTTATTTCCAATATTATGGGAGGTGGGTCATAAAGGATCTTGCTGTGATTTATGTCGGAGAGTGTTTTGCCTATGTTCTCCTCTAGGAGTTTTATAGTTTCTGGTCTTATGTTTAGATCTTTAATCCATTTTGAGTTTATTTTTGTGTATGGTGTTAGAAAGTGTTCTAGTTTCATTCTTTTACAAGTGGTTGACAAGTTTTCCCAGCACCACTTGTTAAAGAGATTGTCTTTAATCCATTGTATATTCTTGCCTCCTTTGTCAAAGATAAGGTGTCCAGAGGTGTGTGGATTTATCTCTGGGCTTTCTATTTTGTTCCACTGATCTGTATTTCTGTCTTTGTGCCAGTACCATACTGTCTTGATGACTATGGCTTTGTAGTAGAGCCTGAAGTCAGGCAGATTGATTCCTCCAGTTCCATTCTTCTTTCTCAGGATTACTTTGACTATTCGAGGTTTTTTATATTTCCATACAAATTGTGAAATTATTTGTTCTAGCTCTGTGAAAAATACCGTTGGTAGCTTGATAGGGATTGCATTGAATCTATAGATTGCTTTGGGTAGTATACTCATTTTCTCTATATTGATTCTACCAGTCCATGAACATGGTATATTTCTCCATCTATTAGTGTCCTCTTTGATTTCTTTCACCAGTGTTTTATAGTTTTCTATATATATAGGTCTTTAGTTTCTTTAGGGAGATATATTTCTAATTATTTTATTCTTTTCATTGCAATGGTGAATGGAATTGTTTCATTAATTTCTCTTTCTATTTTCTCATTATTAGTGTATAGGAATGCAAGGGATTTCTGTGTGTTGATTTTATATACTGCAACTTTACTATATTCATTGATTAGCTCTAGTAATTTTCTGGTGGAGTCTTTAGGGTTTCCTATGTAGAGGATCATGTCATCTGCAAACAGTGAGAGTTTTACTTCTTCTTTTCCAATTTGGATTCCTTTTATTTCTTTTTCTGCTCTGATTGCTGTGGCCAAAACTTCCAAAACTATGCTGAATAGTAATGGTGAGAGTGGGCACCCTTGTCTTGTTCCTGACTTTAGGGGAAATGCTTTCAATTTTTCACCACTGAGGATAATGTTTGCTGTGGGTTTGTCATATATAGCTTTTATTATGTTAAGGAAGCTTTTTATTTCTCCTTCATATTTGAATGAGATCCTTGCTGAGTATAGTAATCTGGGCTGTAGGTTATTTTCTTTCATCACTTTAAGTATGTCTTGCCATTCCCTCCTGGCCTGAAGAGTTTCTATTGAAAGATCAGATGTTATCCTTATGGGAATCTGCTTGTGTGTTATTTGTTGTTTTTCCTTTGCTGCTTTTAGTATTTGTTCTTTGTGTTTGATCTTTGTTAATTTGATTAATATGTGTCTTGGGGTGTTTTGCCTTGGGTTTATCCTGTTTGGGACTCTCTGGGCTTCTTGGACTTGGGTGATTATTTCCTTCCCCATTTTAGGGAGGTTTTCAACAATTATCTCCTCAAGTATTTTCTCATCGTCTTTCTTTTTGTCTTCTTCTGGGACTCCTATGATTTGAATGTTGGTGCCTTTAACATGGTCCTGGAGGTCTCTGAGATTGTCCTCATTTCTTTTAACTCGTTTTTCTTTTTTCCTCTGATTCATTTATTTCTACCATTCTATCTTCTAATTCACTAATCCTATCTTCTGCCTTTGTTATTCTACTATTTGTTGCCTCCAGAGTGTTTTTTATCTCATTTATTGCATTATTCATTATACATTGACTCTTCTTTATTTCTTCTAGGTCCTTGTTAAACCATTCTTGCATCTTCTCAATCCTTGTCTCCAAGCTATTTATCTGTGATTCCATTTTGATTTCAAGATTTTGGATCATTTTCACTATCATTATTTGAAATTCTTTATCAGGTAGATTCCCTATCTCTTCCTCTTTTGTTTGGTTTGGTGGGCATTTATCCTGTTCCTTTACCTGCTGGGTATTCCTCTGTCTCTTCATCTTGTTTATATTGCTGAGTTTGAGGTGGCCTTTCTGTATTCTGGCAGTTTGTGGAGTTCTCTTTATTGTGGAGTTTCCTCGCTGTGGGTGGGGTTGTACAGGTGGCTTGTCAAGGTTTCTTGGTTAGGGAAGCTTGTGTCGGTGTTCTGGTGGGTGGAGCTGGATTTCTTCTCGCTGGAGTGCAATGAAGTGTCCAGTAATGAGTTATGAGATGTCAATGGTTTTGGAGTAACTTTGGGCAGCCTGTATATTGGAGTTCATGGCTGTGTTCCTGCATTGCTGGAGAATTCGCGTAGTATGTCTTGCTCTGGAACTTGTTGGCCCTTGGGTGGTGCTTGGTTTCAGTGTAGGTATGGAGGCATTTGATGAGCTCCTGTCAATTAATGTTCCCTGGAGTCAGGAGTTCTCTGGTGTTCTCAGGGTTTGGACTTAAGCCTCCTGCTTCTGGTTTTCAGTCTTATTTTTACAGTAGTCTCAAGACTTCTCCTTCTATACAGCACTGTTGATAAAACATCTAGGTTAAAGATGAAAAGTTTCTCCACAGTAAGGGACACCCAGAGAGGTTCACAGAGTTACATGGAGAAGAGAGGAGGGAGGAGGGAGTTAGAGGTGACCCAAATGAGATGAGGTGGAATCAATAGAGGAGAGAGCAAGCTAGCAAGTAAACACTTCCTTATGGGCACTCCACAACTGGACCGCTCAGAGATGTTCATGGAGTTATACAGAGAAGATAAGAGGGAGGAAGGAGACAGAGGTGGCCAGGAGGTTAAAAGGGGGTACTCAAAAGGAGAGAGACAGATCCAGCCAGTAATCAGTTCCCTAAGTGTTCTCCACCATCTGGAACACACAGAGATTCACAGAGTTGGGTAGAGAAGAGAGGGGGTAGGGAGGAGACAGAGGCGACCTGGTGGAGAAAAAGGAGTCCAAAGGGGGAGAGAGCAGTCAAGCCAGTAATCTCACTCCCAAGTAAAAAAGGGTATGGAATATTGGGTTCTTAAAGGTACAAAATTGATAACAAATACTAAAAAGCACAGATTAAAAATCTAGAGTAGAGTTTGGAATTTCAAAAATATAATATTAAAGAAAAGAAGGGGAAAAAAGGAGAAAAAAACACAAAGTCACAAAAATTATAAAATATATATATATATGAAGTTTGCTTTTAAAAAATAGGGTCTTTTTTTTGCAAAGTAATAGTAGGTTATAAAAGTGCAAATTAAAGGAGTAATAGAGGACTGAAAATTTTAAAAAAATTAAAAAAAAGAATGATCGTAAAAATAGTAAAAAATATATCTAGGACTTTCTCTAGTGTTGTTGTGGGTATTGTGGGGTCAGTTCATTTTCGGATAGTTCCTTGGTCTGGATTATATTTCTCAAGATCTATAGGCCCCTTCTCATGTAGTCAGTACTAACGCCAGGGTTTTAATCTATTGCACCTGTCACTTCCAACACGGTTCCCTCTGTTTTAGCTTCTTCTGTTTGCTGGTCTCTTCAGTGCCTTATTTCCATCCTGACACAAAGTGGGTGGTGGTAGACACTTTCTTTTAGGCTCACTTGTTCAGTCACGCTGTGGGGAGGGAGGATGCTGCAAACAAATAGCACTCTGGCATGTGCTCGCGGTGTCTCAGCCACACTGGGCCTGCCCCGGCTCATGGCGCGTGTGCCCTCCCTGCCCACACAGCTCGGGCTCTAGGTTGCTTCTCTGGGAGCTGTCCGAGGCTGGCCCTGGGCTTCATGCGCCTCCCAGGTCTAAGCCGCTCAGGTTCAGGCACTCGGGTAGTCCTCAGAGGCGCAGAGTCGGTTGGGCCTGCATTTTGTGCCCTTCCCAGGTCCGAGCAGCGCAGGTGACGAGGTGTTTGGTGAGCATGGTCACTGTGACTTATCACCTCCCCTGTCCCTGCTGCTCGGTTTTCTGAGTGTACAACTGGCACACCTTCTCAGGTGGATGTTGACTGTCCAGGACCCCAAGAAGTCTTAGCAAAGAAGCCTGCTTGCAGTTTGGTAGATGATGTCTGTCTGGGGCTGCGATTGCCCCCTTCCGGCTCTGGCTGCCTGTCACCGGAGGGGGATGGTCTGCAGCCGGCTATCTCTGTTCAGTCCTTTGTTTTGTGCGTGGTCCTGGTGGTGTCTTAGGTTAGGGCAGGCTTTGAGCGTGGTAGCTATCCTGCAGACTGGTTTGCTAGCCCAAGTTAGTTCCCTCAGATTGCTCTTGGGGCGTTCAGGCCCAGTCCTTACTCTAAGCCATGCAGCCCGTGCCTCCCTGCCCAGCCCCCTCTTGCTTGTGGCAGGTGCAGGCATCTGTGCTGCTTCTCTGCTGGGGGAGTTACCTTCTCGTAATCTGTGGGTTTTAATTATTTATTTATTTTCCCTCCCTGTTATGTTGCCCTCTGTGCTTCCAAGGCTCTCCACAGACTCGGCAATGAGAGTGTTTCCTGGTGTTTGGAGACTTTTCTCTTTTTTTAAGACTCCCTTCCAGGGACGGAGCTCCATCCCTACCTCTTTTGTCTCTATTTTTTGTCTTTTGTATTTTTTCCTACCTCCTTTCTAAGACAATGGGCTGCTTTTCTGGGTGCCTGATGTCCTCTGCCAGCATTCAGAAGTTGTTTTGTGGAATTTACTCAGCATTTAAATGTCCTTTTGATGAATTTGTGGGGGAGAAAGTTATCTCCTCATCCTATTCCTCTGCAGTCTTAGGACTGCCCCCACTTTTTAATTATTTTTTAATTTTCTACAACCGAAGTCTTCAACAGAAAGGTTAAAGAATATTGCAAAAAGTACTCACTCCCTTGACAACAATTATTAATATTTTGCTTTATTTAAATCTGTTTCTCTATAAACGTATATATTGTGAGCAATTTTTCAGTTGTTTCAGCATTTTTTTTAGATGCTCTCACTTTAAGTATTTCAACATGCATATATTTGATGAAGGTTATCCAACTTCAATTACAGTACCATAACACTATTACTACACCTGAGAATATTGACTAATTCCTCAATATTGCTTAGCTTCTAGCCCACTTACAATTTTCTATTTGTGCCTAAAACGTTTTATACAGCCTTTCCCCCCATTCAAGGTTTACACATGGTGTAGTGGTTGTTATGCATTGGAAGACAGAGGGAATGAAAAGTGCCCACTGAACTGAGAAGAACTCCTGAGACCAAAAAAATGAGACAGGCAGTTCCATATAGTCAATGGATCAGTGTATTCTAGCGTAACTTACTTTCAGGGTGGGACTGGGTGGACAATGATCCCAAAGCATTCATAGCTGCACTCCATACTGCCAAGGAGCCATTGTGACAGTTTTATAGTTAACCTAGAACAGTAGAGGAGAGTGAAAAAGCTGGTTTAAAACTCAACATTCAGAAAACTAAGATCATGGCACCTGGTCCCATCACTTCATGGCAAATAGATGGGGAAACAGTGGAAACAGTGACAGATTTTATTTTCTTGAGCTCCAAAATCACTGCAGATGGTGATTGCAGCCATGAAATTAAAAGACCCTTGCTCCTTGGAAGAAAAGCTATGACAAACCAAGACAGCATGTTAAAAAGCAGAGACGTTGCTTTGCCCACAAAGGTCTGTCTAGTCTAGGCTATGGTTTTTCCAGTAGTCGTGTATGGATGTGAGAGTTGAACTATAAAGAAAGCTGAGTGAAGAAGAATGATGCTTTTGAACTGTAGTGTTGAAGACTCTAGAGAGTCCTTTGGACTGCAAGGAGATCCAACCAGTCCACCCTAAAGGAAATCAGACCTGAATGTTCATTGGAAAGACTGATGCTGAAGCTGAATTTGCCACCTGATGCAAAGAGCTGACTTATTGGAAAAGCCCCTGATGCTGGGAAAGATTGAAGGCAGGAGGAGAAGAGGATGCCAGAGGATGAGATGGTTGGATGGCATCACCAACTCAATGAACATGAGTTTGAGCAAGCTCCAGGAGCAACTGAACTGAACTGAACTGAGGGCATAGTATTGGTGCATTCCTAGTCAAGATGATTGTATGAATAATCTGCTTTGTGAGTGCCAGGAATACATCAACAAAATTCTTCATCATTGTTTGGGGACTAACAAAACATAGAAGCCAATATCACTGGTGAACATAGATCCAAAAATCCTTAACAAAATATTAGGAAATCTGAATTCAACAGTATATATTAATGTTTTATAGTAGAGGCGTTACACATTCTATTTTAAATATATTCCTAAGTATTTGATGTTTTTGATATGTCATTATCTTCATCTTTAAAAATTTTGTATTTAAATTATATGCCATGGGTTCATAAAAATATGATTCATTTTTGCCTATTAACTTTGTCTCTACGCTATGCTATGCTAAGTCACTTCAGCCGTGTCCGACTCTGTGTGACCCCATAGACAGCAGCCCACCAGGCTCCCCTGTCCCTGGGATTCTCCAGGCAAGAACACTGGAGTGGGTTGCCATTTCCTTCTCCAATGCATGAAAGTGAAAAGTGAAAGTGAAGTCGCTCAGCCGTGTCCGACTCTTAGCAACCCTATGGATTGCAGCCTAACAGGCTCCTCCATCCATGGGATTTTCCAAGCAAGAGTACTGGAGTGGGGTGCCATTGCCTTCTCCGAACTTTGTCTCTAGCAATCTTTTATCTATAGATTTGCTTGAATTTTCTCCACACACCATCATATCATTGTGAATAATAGCAGCTTTATTTATTTTGTTCAAATCCTCTACTTCTCACTGGTAGGGTCCCTTAGTTCAGTAATGAGTGAAAATGCTAATTGTGGACATACTGGTCTTGTTTTAGGTCTCAAGGAGAAAGTTGTCAATATTTCACCTTATGAAGTGTCATGTTTGCTGATGGATTTTTTAACTATTCTTTTCTTGGTAATACATTTCTGTTTTTTTCTTTTTACTTCATGTTACTAAGAGTTTTGTTTTTAGTATATATGAAACTAAACATAGGTATTGAAATTATCAACAGGTTTTCTGCATTAGTTAAAATGACTGTGTGTATTTTCCCCTTTATTTTACTAATGTGGTGTATTACCTTGTATTCTTTAACTCATGTAGGATTGGCATTCTTTCTTAAATATTTGGTAATATGTATTAGAGATTTTATCTGAGCCCAGAATTCTCTTTGTAAAAAAGGTTTTTAACTATAAAATTCATGTTAGTTGATAATTCATTTCAGTTGATATTGGACTATTCAAAACTTTTTTTCTCAGCTGTAGTGTTTTTTTCTAGTAGCAATTTGCTCACTTTATAAAAATTTCAAATTTATTTGCCTAAGGTTGCCCATAATATCTTTTTAATTATTATTTTAATCTCTGTAATATCTGTAGGGATATCTGACTGTTTTAATCCTATTAGTTACATACAAACATAGGCTTATATTGTGCTTAGTTATGTAGACAATTTTTACATAGCAGTATATTGAGAAGGGAATGGCAGCCCACTCCAGTGTTCTTGCCTGGAGAATCCCAGGGACGGGGAAGCCTGGTGGGCTGCTGTCTATGGGGTCACACAGAGTCGGACACGACTGAAGTGACTTAGCATAGCATAGCATAGCATATATTGAAAAACCATTGATGACGTCAAATATTCTTTTATTACAATGGTTAGAATGTTTTCCAGTAGCAGAAACTATTTTTCAAACAGAATCTTACACTTATCTTCCGACATGGAAACAGAAGCAAGGTGAAAAGGCGTTGGATCTCACAAACTTGGACTCCCTTTTAATTCAGAGGTTTCTCTTATCGAGGAACACACTTGAAGATTATTGTCGTATATTGTAAATGACTAAATACATATGTATGCATAATTTAACCAGCCTTCCACTATTGGATACACTTCCAACTCCTTGGAAATAAATTATTGTGCACGTTTAATTCTTTAGGGTTGGTGGTGGTGGTTTAGTCACTAAGTCAACTCCAACTCTTGTGACCCCACGAACTGTATCCAACCAGGCTCCTCTATCCATGGGATTTCCCAGGCAAGAATACTGAAGTGGGTTGCCATTTCCTTCTCCAGGGAATCTTTCTGACCGGGGGATTGAGCCCATGTCTCCTGCGTTTTGCAGGCGGTCTTCTGCATTGCAGGCAGATTCTTTACCACTGAGCCACCAATCTTCAGGGTTAATTCCTTGATATACAGTTACTATATGGTAGCTATACGGTTAAATATAGTTTTAAGACATTAAAATTATAATAATAAACTGCTCTTTAAAAAAAGTTGTACCGATTTATGCTCCCAGTAGTAGTATATGCTAGTGTTTCACTTCCCACGCCTGTATACAAATTGGATCTTATCATTGAGTATTTTAAAATACTTAAAACAATATTATGCAGCCTTTAAAGATGACAAATCAGATACATGATTAACACCTGGGAAGATATTTATAACAGCAGTCAGTGCAGAAAGCAGAATCCAGCTGCACATTTGCAGGCAAAGAAAGGGAAGTAACACAGTTTGAGAGTGTTTTCCTCTTACTCCTACCCCTTCCCCTCAATTTTATTTAATTATACAGTTTTGCAATATGAGAATAGGAAAACTATTCCAGAATGCAAGGGGCAGAAAATGACCCCAACGTAATTTTCAACAGAGGTAAGCCACTCTAGCAATTTTAAACAAAATGGTTAAGATTTAATATAGAGAATAAAGAGTTTACAGTCACTGGCAGGTGCGTATGACCTTTAGAAATGATTCTCAGGACAATGCCACCAAAGGGCCAGACTTGGAAACAATCAGAGATCTGGATTCAGGAAACCACTTCACTAGTGGCTGATTCCAGGATCACTTGCCCATGCTTCCATGAGGGTGAAGATGATGGCTCCCAGAATTCACCATCTTAGCTGTCAGCCAAGGATCAAGAACACACTACTTCACCTACTAAATGTAAGTGGCTAGATTTAACAGTAATGATGCTTGGCAGAGTTCTGCCTCCCTCTCCATTGAACTGTTTCTGAATTTAAGTGAATGTGACTGGTGGAAAGTGGGTGATGGGCCCAGCGCTAGCTGTAAGGAAGTCTGGGAAATGTAGTTTTCATTTTTACTTCTTCTGAAGTACAGGTTGTTGTTGTTCAGTCCCTAAATCATGTCCGACTCTTTGTGACTCCATAGACTGCAGCATGCCAGGCTTCCCTGCCCTTCACTATCTCCTGGAGTTTGCTCAAACTCATGTCTGTTGAGTCAGTGATGCCATCCAACCCTCTCATCCTCTGTCGTCCCCTTCTCCTCCTGCCCTCAATCTTTCCTAGTATCAGGGTCTTTTCCAATTAGTTGGTTCTTCACATCAGGTGGTCAAAGTATTGGAGCTTCAACTTCAGCATCAGTCCTTCCAATGAATATTCAGGGGTGATTTCTTTTAGGATGCTGTCCAAGGGATACCCAAGAGTCTTCTCCAGCACCACAATTTGAAAGTATCAGTTCTTTGGTGCTCGACCTTAACAGTCCAACTGTCACATCCGTATGTGACTACTGGAAAAGCTATAGCTCTGACTATACAGACCTTTGTCTAGAAAGATCTTTGATCAGGTGTTTAAGCAAGCTAATCTTCCACAGATCCTTTATTTCTTTGATGGTTTGATATGTGAATATGAAACCATGAAAATACGAAGGTTGTGAAGGATTTTCTCTGTTGGCTATTAGCCTTCTCTGCCTTGCCATTTGCCCTAAGAACATGACCTCCGTGCATTGTACGTCTCCTGGGGTGCTGGTTGCTTTTAGCCACTGGCAAGTCACAGGAGAGGTAACCTCACTCCCTCACTGCTGGTCTGCATTTGGGAGTGGCTGTGTCCTTCTACCTAAGACTCAAGTGTCTGCTGGTGGACAGCTCTTGCTGGGTTGTCAGCAGAAGCACCTTCCATCTGCCCCTTAGATCTAAAAGTGGTGATGGCGTCTTACTGTCACTAAGGGTTTTTAACCACCCCTTGTTGGTTCCCTTCACCCAATGCACAGATTTGCAATCGTTTCTTCATTCAGCTGTCTTCAGTTGCTCCTCAGAGTGTGCTATATTTTCTTGATGGGGATGTGATGGATGAGACAGATATTTGATAAAACATAGTTTTTATTCTAAGGTGCATGCAGCTAGGTTGATGAGGTAAACATAGCTAATTATTATGAACTGAACGTGTCCCAAAATTCATATTGAAGACTCAACCCCCATACTTAAGAATATGCTTTTGGAGATGGGGGCTTTTAAAGAAAAAGTTAAGGTTAAATGAGTCATAAAGATGGGTGTCTCATTCAATATGGCTGGTGTCCTTATAATGATAGAATGTGACACCAGGTTTCCCGTGTCCAGGGAAAGGGCCAAGTGAGATGGCAGCCATCTACAAACCAAAGAAAGAAGCTTCAGAAGAAACTAAACATGCCTACACCTTGACCTTGAACTTCCAGCCTCCAGAACTGTGAAAAAATAAATCCGTTATTTAAGCTCCCCAGTCTGTGGTACTTGGAGATTGCAGCCCTAGCAAATATCCCATCACAAAAGCCAAATACAAAAAAAAAAAAAAAGAAGAGACTTACTAGTATTGAGCCTTTTAAAGGGAGGAGCGAGCATCTCTGGATGGGGTAGCTGAGGGAAGGCCTTGTGGAATTATGCTGGAACTTGAAGGTTGGAGAGAATAATGTGACTACTTGGCAGTGTCATGGGATTAAGAGTAAATATAAAACACAGTGTCTCAAGTCTTCCCTGTTGGTCCAGGGGCTAAGACTCCGTGCTCCCAATGCAGGGGGCCCAGGTTTGATTCCTGGTCAGGGAACTAGATCCCATATCCTGTAACTAAAGCGTTCACATGCGGCAACTAAAAATTCACAATGCTGCAACTAAGACCCAGTGCAAGTAAACAAATAAAAAATAAATATTAAAAAAATAAAGTGTCTCAATATCTGTTGAATAGCTTTGTAATTTACAAGGACCCACAGCTAAACTCACAGATGCAGGTTCAGGGCTATTTCCTGACTTCCTGTGGCTTACTCTTTCCAGAAGAGTAGTAAGATATTCTAACACCTTAAAGTTCTTAATTCTTTTTTTTTTTTTTTTAATTTTATTTTATTATTATTATTATTTTTTTAATTTTTCTTAACTTTACAATATTGTATTACTTTTACTATACATCGAGATGGATCCGCCACCAGAATACACGTGTTCCCCATCCAACTTGAGTTCCTTGGTCCTTAAAGCCATCTACTTTTGGTGTCATCTCTTCACACTCAACTCTGTGAAAACTAGCCTCTAAGATTCTTCCAGTAACCCTCGTTCCTGGTATTCATATCCTTGTGTGTCTCCTCCCACAATGAACAGAGAGTAGACCAGATGGCCCAGTAGAGAGCGTGACAGTGTGAGGCTTCCAAACCTAGGTCACAAAAGGCATGGAAGCCTCTGCTGGGTCTCCGGGATCACTAGCTTGGGTGGAGCCAGCAGCCATGCCATGAGGATACTCAAGCAGCTCTGGAAGAAGTCCACATGAACAGGACACAGGCCTCAGGCCACTTCCCAGCTATGTGGTTTAACCTCCTTGAGAACACATCCTTCATCTCAAGAGTATTGCAGTCTCAACTGATTCGACTTCATTTCACTAGAGACTGAGGCAGAATTGCCAAGCCAAGTTACTCCTTAACTTCTGACTGTGGAAAACTGTGAGAATGGATGATGATGATGATTTTTTAAGCCACTGCATTTTGGTTTATATACATAGCATTAAATGATTAACACAATATTTATAACCTTCCATCTAACACACAGGGGCTTCCCAGGTGGCTCAGTGGTATAAGAATCTGCCTGCAGTGCAAAAGAGACAGGAGATGTGGGTTCAATCCCTGGGTCAAGAAGATGCCCTGGAGGAGGGCATGGCAACCCGCTCCAGTATTCTTGCCTGGAAAATTCCACGGACAGAGGAGCCTGATGGGCTATAGTCCATGGGGCAGTAACGAGTCAGACATGACTGAGAACACACATCTAATACACAACACAGTTCTCTGCATTCTACTTCTTTTCTTCTCTTTTTATACCCCTCTTCTCAGAAAATGAAAGTAATAGCAGGCTGATAAGTGAATTATCCATATTGTTATTCCTTGTAGAGAATGCCTTCTTTTTCCTTCTTGCCAATCATCCAAAGTTTGGCTCAATCTCCACTTCTATGAAGCTTTTGACCTACTATTTTACCAGTCTTTGCCTCAGTACCTCACTGTTGGTACTTCAGAAGTAATTATTTACCATCCCATATCATTTATTTTACACATATCTTTGTAAAGATTAAGACTGATGCAGATTTCTTCTGTGTCTCCCACGGCACCTAGCCTAATGCTACACAAGTAGCAGCTACTCTGGTGAAGTGATTTAGTTTTTAATAGGCCATCATCCAGTTGAATCAAAATCTGGAAAAACTGTTCTTAGTCTGAATTCCAAAGTTATTGATTTAAAGATCGAAATAAGCAATTTTCAGACTGTTTTTAGGTATATAGGGTTTGTGTTCTACATATAAAAGGGAAATTTAAAGCAAGAATAATTAAATAAGCATATTAAAGTCATAGCATGTGACAAGGGCCAAGACTACAAAAAAAGTGCAGCAAATGAACTTGTGTTTGTAATAGGATCCTGTATACCAACCAACAAGAGTCCAGTGATCTTTCATTCCTCTTAGCATTCTGTTCTCTCTCCTTGGGGATGCTAATATAATGATTCCTGAAAGAAAAAAAAATTGGTCCACAGAAGTGGAAATCTGTTTCCCTATAAGTAAATGGCTTCAGAAATTCATCAACACTTTAATTTCAGAAAACATTTTTGGAGTAGATTGTCAACATATCCAAATTGTATTTGTAACTTGCATTTCAAATTAAACCTCAAAATCATTGCTTGCTCTCTATAAATACATAGATATCTCAGAATAATGAATTAACAGGGGTCTCCAGAGAAAGAATCTATCTATCTGTCCATCCATGTATCTATTTAACTACTGAGATAGAACCAATATAATCTATTTGTCTATCTCTCTGTCCATCTCCTCAAGAGATTCTAAGGAACAATTGTGAGGTGGCAAGTTTTGAAATTTGTATGGTAAATCAGCAGGCTGCAAATTCACACAGGATTTCTATGTTACAGTCTTGAGGCAAACATTCCTTCTTTGGTAGGAAACCTCAGTTTTTGCTTTGAAGGCATTCAACTAATTGGATGAGGCCCACCCACCCTCTGGAGAGTGAAAATTGATTGTAATGTTAAACACATCTACACAGCATTTTTGCAACAACATTTATACCAGTGTTTGAACAAACACATGGGCACCACAGCTTAGTCAAGCTGACACATTAATCATTTGATACCCTACTTGAGAAAGTAGGCTTTTAAAACATTTGACTTCTCTATTTTCTGTACCACCACATATTGAGTCCTCCAAATACTCTGGGAATCACACACAAAATCAGAGACACACTGAGCCATGAGTGAACCACCAACACAACCGTGATTCGTAGGAATAAATCCTGTCTAATGAATTATAGGAACAAACTTCAGAAACTTAATTTTCTATAGGTGTTTATTAATAAGTAACTGTATAATATTAAAACAGAATCTAAGGGGAGAATGTGACTCACCACAAGAGCTAATAAAATGCCTTCTGCTACTGACTCAGTCTTTAAATATGCAATAATATGCATTCACAGAATGGCCAAATTATTCTCCAGAAAACTCTCCTAACAAAACTAATTCAAAACATGTACTGGTATCAGAGAAGCAGCTTTTCCCCCAAAGAAGGTATATGCAAATATCCAGAGATTTCACCATGTACAGGGTGACAGACAGATGGGGAAGAATGATTTCAGAAATGTCACCCTCTCAAACTTTCCAAATATGATCTAATGACAGAGTTGCAAAATGCCACAACTTACGGTAATTCTTGGGGTCTAATGAAGTACTGCGGGTGTCTGAAAATGTTCCTAGAAATGGAAAAGTCTATCCTGTTAGCAATTTCCCAAGTCATGTTGGAAATGTGTTTCCTGAACCAAAGGTTCTTACTTACTGGCCTTTTACTCAACAAAGTGCTGCTTGCACTGAGTAGATGAAGAAATAAAGGGTACATGCATGGGGTGAGAGTCTCAGGAGGTTTTTGTATTTAGTTAGAGCATGACTGTTAACATTTTAGCATGGTTTAGTGGGATATTTGGGGTTTCCCTGGTGGCTCAGATGGTAAAGAATCCACATTTCCTGCAATGCAGGAAACCTGAGTTTGATCCCTGGGTCGGAAAGATTCCCTGGAGAAGGAAATGGCAACCCATTCCAGTACTCTTGCCTGGAGAATTCCATGACAGAGGAGCCTGGTGGGCTACAGTCCATGGGGTTGCAAAGAGTTGGACACTACTGAGCTACTAACACTCATTCAGTCAGTGGGATCTTTATTGTAGAAAATGAGTGACCCTCTAAAAGCAGAACTGGGAAGCATAGTTAACAGAAGAATTGTGTTTTTGATTTAGATAAACATTCTAAGGAAGGGTTGAAAATAGAAATGTACACATCCTTATTGGTTCACAGTCTCAGGATCCAAATTAACTATTCAAGGTCTTGAAACCAAATTGTTTGAAAAGTTTTATTTGGTAGCAGAAATTATCTACAATTGCATCTTTACAAAAGAGGATGTGCAAGAAGGGAGAAATAAATTTATACATAAGATTCTGCTGTGGAAATTTGGGATGGTTATCAACAATCGATTTAAGGTATAAGAACTCACACAAAGTCATGTCTTTTTAGTAAAGGAAGCGAGAAGCTAGGTTAAATGAAACAGACTGTTGAAACTCATAATATACATTATACTGAACCTAAAGAAAGATAAATCCATGGAGGATGAATTATTTCAAGTTGGAGTAGTATATAAACATATTTATTAGATTTAAACCAATCATCTCAAAACCTGACAAGTGATTTCTCATCATCACAAGTCCATGATGTCTAAAATATTCATTTGCACCATGGCTTTTCATCTCACAATTGTTAGTATTTTAAATTACGTACAGATTTACATAAAGCAGATGTTATTGTTTTTCTGGAGTATGACCCTCTCTCTCTGGATCCACTTGGTTAGGTCACGTTATGTCAATCCTGTTAAAAAGCTGACTGCTTATCTAACAATGGAGGGTAAGACCAACCACAATGACCCAAAGTTAGGAATAAAAACGATTGGCCCACATTGTTGTTTCTAAAAATTTTAAGGCTAACACATTTTTAAAAAGTGAATTCACTTGAAATATTAACACTGATACTTTCAATGGGTCAAATAAAGAGGCAGTAAGAGTGTTTGGGAGTATCTAAGCATTATGCCTAAGGTATAGTGTATAGGCATAAAATAGTTAATAGCTAAACAAAACATAAAAAATACTGTTTTTGCTAGAGGGGGAATGCAGGCAACTTCCCGCTAGTAGAAAAACAAACATTGGGGTTCAATTTCCGGTTTGACTGAGTTTATGAATATGAAGATTATAAGCTTCCATGGATTAAATATAGAGTTCAGAGGGAATTATGACATGACATTAATGTACAAGCATGGCAGTATTTCTGTATCAAATTAGTCTATGATTAAACACAATGCTATATATACATACACACACTCATAGTACCTTTATGGAAGTCTCTAAAATGCTCACAGTGGCTTATACAGTATTGATGAAAAATAAAGATGAAAAGGTATAGAGTATGTAGATAAAAACCATTTTTATAGCTTACTGAGTGATACCTCCTGTGGGTTAAACTGTTCAAGTTCAAATTTTGATTTTTTAAAGTGGCATTGCACACTGGTATTCAAACTTGCATGAAATTGTACAGTTTTTTAAAAGAAAGACTAGAAGGGAGAGAACATAAACGTGGTAGAAAGACTTCTGATTTATAACTCAACTGTTACGTGGTTAACAGGTGGTGTTCAACACATGTCTGGCCAAAACTCAGCCTCTCGTAGGTGATTAAGGGTATTAAGGGGTCTCTTTTCCCAATGGCTTAACGGTAAAGAATCTGCCTTCAATGCAGGAGGCACAAGAGACATGGGTTTGATCCCTGGGTCGGGTAGATCCCCTGGAGAAGGAAATGGCAACCTACTCCAGTATTCTTGCCTGGAAAATTCCATGGACAGAGGAGTCTGGCGGGGCTACAGTCCATGGAGTTGCAGAGTCAGACACAACTTGACCATGTTTGCATATGTGTATTTACATATATATGTGTATACACATATAGGTATTAAAAATGTTTGATTCAATTTTGTTTTTATAAAAGCACATAGTTTAAAAACTTACTAAAAATTCTACCACACTGGAGACCCCTTAAGTATAAATTTCTACTACCAGGATAATTTACTGGGAATACGACTATAACTATCTCTAGTTAAAGAATCTCCTGTAATGTGTGTTTAAACCCTATTATTTTACTTACTTACATTTGCATGAATCAAAATGCTCTTGATAGTACTCAAATAACAAGGCAAAGAAACGGACTGGCAGCTGAGGCTTCACCAACTATAATCTCAACTTCACATTTGTGTTACTTAGAAATCAATGTTAGATTCTTAGTAATGGACTAAGACAAGTAGACAAATATGGACTCAAGATATGGTTACACTGATAAAATGGACTTTTCAGGCTTTATGTATTGGGCTTATACAAAGTTTACTTGAAGATTCTAGCACTAAAAAATGTTTGGGAGATACTGCTCTGTAAGAGACTGTCTTTCCATTTAATTTGTTAATCCAGTGTTTAATGTGAATTACTTTAACAAACTGCCTAATACATTTCAATTCTTAAATTACTCAGCCTAATGGGAAAATTTCTACACATTAGTGTTGTGGGTCTTCAAAAATGATAACTTGTAAAATATTGAGAAATTCCACTCAAATATTCATAATTGCCTTAGGCTTTTCTGATAGGTCACATTTAAAACAATATTTCTAACTGTGAATTAGTCACATATCTATTGTTATGTTCTAAATCTCAAAATATGTTTATCCTCCATGCAACACAAGTAAGTATGCTCACACTAAAAACTGTATTGTGTGTTTTGATAGTTCAGGAACATTTCAATGATTTTTTCCCTTTATTTTGTGGTTTCATGATAAAACAACTTACACACACCAAACTCAAACAATCTTTTTTATTTAAAAACCCACCTCAAAATTCAGTCCTGGGTTTAGTTTCTGTTTAAAAATAAGCAAACATTTAAAAGCATCAAATGTTATTCGTCTACAATTCATCTTGTTATGAACGTTTTTTTAGTTCATGGAGGGGATATAAACCCATTACATAAGTCAGGCACAAGACAGTGGCCAAAGGTCCAGAAATCAGGGCACATCTGTGTTCTCAGACAACAGTTAGAGGTCCAAAGTGGGATGGGGGAACGTGACTTAGCTGTAGGCCCTCCGATCTCTATGCCCCCTCCAAAAACTGTTAGTAAGTCTCAAATCAGTACATAACAGATTGTATGTAAGGTACTTAAAACCCAATCAAACCAACAACTCTATCTGCTTTCTAAATTACATTGCAAAGCCAATACAGATAAATTATAGCCTCACTATATATAATGTGTGGTCTTGATATCCATGTCACAGGACCATGTTATAGGTGAGACAGAATTATATGATACCTCTGGTGGTTTCAGAAATCTAGCTGGAAGAAGTCCATGGCTATAAGATTTCACATTATAGCAAGGTTCCACTATTTCTTGAATTGGGGCAGTGAATATAAATCACAGTACAAAATCGTTAATTTTTTTTTTTTTTTTTTTACTGGAAAAGCAATAGGTGCTACATATGAGAATCACTTATATAACATCTATTTAAAAAAACAATGCAGATACAAAACATTAATTGCATAGGGATTTAAATAGGATAAGGCCAAGAAGAATATTAAGTAAAGTTTTTTTAAAAACCATAGAAAGGGCACTATGGTGTCAAAAGACAGAATTTCATTCTTAGAGCAATAAATCTGTATGACTGTCTAATTAAAAGTCACAGTATGTTGCTATAACTAACAGTGAATATCAACTGTGTCATTAATTCCAAACTGGAAACCAACAACATTAGAGGATTAACAAGAACACAACTAAAGCTCGTTGTATAAACCTGATCAGTGTATTAGCACATCAGTGCCTGGTACGTACCTGATTAGCTGTATAATCTACACTTTGCAAATAATGTAAATTTTAATACATGGTAACAAGTGTGAGAGCACATCTTCACTGCATGCCATCAGTGATTTACACGCTTACTTGATAGTGTCATTATTCACTCTTTCCAAGGCGTAAGATCCCACCCGGCAGAATCTTCACTCAATGAACCAAAAACACTGTAATTAACAAACTATAACAAGGTTCCACCATTGAAAACTAAATGTCCATGAATCAGCGAACTAAGTCTTGACACCAGTAGGGACATGATGTTCAGCACTTTGAAAGGCATTGAATGATGAGTCCAACTCCACCTTGTATTTTAAGCTAACGATCACTCCGCGAAGTTTCAGGTAGAACGGCAGACTGCGAATGTGCTTCTCATGCCATGTTGCTATCCTGCAGGTCAAAGAGCGATTTCTCAATGGGAAAGTAGCTTAGTTTACTCAGCATCGTTCTTGAGGAAAAAAGAACTCCCAACAGAATCGTGTTAAGGTCCATTTGGGAATACCCAAACCAACCCTTCAGATGAAAAAGTGCATAAATACAGTAATACTACAAGTGTGTTAACTACAGAACAAACGTTTCTCTGGGAACCAAACAATAGTATTTTCCCACATTATTTACATGTGATGAATTGTTCCAATACCACAAAGCACCATTTACAGTCTTGACAGCTTGATGAAGCCTGAAAGGTCCTCGGATTCTGACTCTACTTAGTTGAGGATCTACCTAGAGTAGAAGGGTCAAGCTATCTCGGGCCAAGCAGGATTTCTCTTTACAGTTCAGTCCTCTTTCGTTCAGACACTTTAAAGCAGTCTTTTCATTTCACATTCTTGGCTGGTGTTTCGGACTCTGTGGATTGCCTCCCATCGGTCCAGGCTTCCCGGGTGCTTTTCAGAGCGAGGGTCTTCTGTTGGTCAACCACCACATAGTCCACTCTCTCGTCGGCTACACTGCTGCCTGAGCCGCTGCTCTTTTGCTAAATAAAAAGCAAAGGAAAAAAAATCCCATAAGTTCCTGCAGAAGGAGTGCTTCTGTGTGAACTCCAGTCTTAAAACATGAGCACATACACACTGTGAATAATTTCTGAAATTCTACTGGTTCACCAAAAAATAACACAAACTACTGCAATTTAATGATGCTGTCGTTATCCTAACTGTACTCTGCTTTTCCACGAATTTTAGAATTCTTATATTTAAGAATTAGGGACTTCCCTCATGATCCAGTGGCTAAGACTCCGTGCTCCTAATGCAGGCAAGTGTAAATAAACAGTGTCTGTATAATAAGAATGTGTGTGTGTTAGTCGCTATGTCCGACTCTCTCAGACCTCATGGACTGCAGCCCCCGAGGCTCCCCTGTTCATGGAATTCTCCAGGTAAGGATACTGGAGTGGGTTGCCATTTCCTCCTCCATGATATCAAAGAATACAACTAATAATAACATCTAATTTGTGAGTATAACAACACCAACAAAAACTTAAAGCTTTTGGACAAAGTCAGTAAGGGAGTAATTTGAGTAAACTAACATTGGAAAGAGAGTTCCATGATTAACTGTGGAACTTCAGAATTTTCTAAGCAAGCATTTTAATGATAATCCCTAAGACAGTATAAAGTATGTAACTTCCATGCCATTAGACATGAAAAAATAAATTAATCTGCATAACTGTTGTTTGTGATTTATAAAAAGGCATTAAGTAATAGACTTTTCTAAATTTAAACATACTAATAGAATTCCCTCAAAGGAGACAGATCTTCAGGTTTCATACATGAGCTAAGTACATTTATGCAAAGAGGTTTCACTTACCTTACGTGGTGGTGTGGATTTCCCAGAATCTAAATCTAGATCTAGGTATTCCACTTGTTTGTCTCCTTTGGGCTTGATCATTGGGCTATTTCCTCCATCGAGACTATTACTGCCAAAAAGATTCTGAAAGTACAATACAGTAAAGTGAACTGTCAAACATTCATGAGACATACTGCTCTTTACCTTGTCTGCCATCTATATAAGCCTAAATATTAATTTTAGGGGAATATAGCGTGAAGAAATGTCTCCATAGAACATAGTATTTTAGGATGGGGAAAGATAAGTAATAATTGATTAAAACATAGCTTTGGGACTTCCCTGGTGGTCCGGTGGTTGGGAGTCTGCCTGCCAATGCCTGCATGGGTTTGATCCCTGGTCTGGGAGGATTCCACATGCCCTGGGGCAATTAAGCCCAGGGCAACTCCTGAGCCCGCATACCTCAGCTACTGAAGCCCATGCTGCACAACAAGAGAAGCCACCACAATGAGAAGCCTATGCATTGCAACGAGAGAGCCACATGCAGAACGAGGGCCCAGTGCAGCCAAAAACAAACTGTAAAAACAACAACCACCAAAAAAATAAATAGCTTAGGTAAGCGAGCTAAAAATAGTTTGAAGAGTAAAACTTGGTTCTGACTAAGACTGGGACATCAAGCTATAGTTAGTTGGAATAGTTCTACCTCAATGCTATCTGAACTCAATTACATTCTTTAACTATAGTCCATGTTTTCTGATTAATTTTTTTGGTTTGTTTTTAGGGATTGACCAAGATGGTGGAAAGGACCTGAGCTCACATCTTCTTAAACTTTTCTCTTAAAGTTCTACATTTAAAGGCTTTCATTTAGCTCTTTAATCCATTTTGAGTTTATTTTTGTGTATGGTATTAGAAAGTGTTCTAGTTTCACAAAAATAAACTCAAAATGGATTAAAGAGCTAAATGTAAGACCAGAAACCATAAAACTCCTAGAGGAAAACATAGGCAAAACACTCTCTGACTTACATCACAGTAGGATCCTCTATGACCCACCTCCCAGAATATTGGAAATAAAATCAAAAATGAACAAATGGGACCTAATCAAACTTAAAAGCTTCTGCACAACAAAGGAAACTATAGGCAAGCTGAAAAGACAGCCTACAGAATGGGAGAAAATAATAGCAAATTAAGCAACAGACAAACAACTAATCTCAAAAATATACAAGCAACTTCTACAGCTCAATTCCAGAGAAATAAACGACCCAATCAAAAAATGGGCCAAAGAACTAAATAGACATTTCTCCAAAGAAGATATACAGATGGCTAACAAACACATGAAAAGATGCTCAACATCACTCATCATCAGAGAAATGCAAATCAAAACCACTATGAGGTACCATTACACGCCAGTCAGAATGGCTGCTATCCAAAAGACCACAAGCAATAAATGCTGGAGAGGGTGCGGAGAGAAGGGAACCCTCTTACACTGTTGGTGGGAATGCAAACTAGTACAGCCACTATGGAAAACAGTATGGAGATTCCTCAAAAAACTGGGAATAGAACTGCCTTACGATCCAGCAATCCCACTGCTGGGCATCCACACTGAGAAATCCAAAATTGAAAGAGACACGTGTACCCCAAAGTTCATAGCAGCACTGTTTACAATAGCCAGGACGTGGAAGCAACCTAGATGTCCATCCACAGATGAATGGATAAGCAAGATGTGGTACATATACACAATGGAGTATTACTCAGCCATTAAAAAGAATACATTTGAATCAGTTCTAAGGAGGTGGATGGAACTGGAGCCTATTATACAGAGTGAAGTAAGCCAGAAAGAAAAACACAAATACAGTATACTGACACATATATATGGAATTTAGAAAGATGGTAAAAATAACCCTATTTACGAGACAGCAAAAGAGACACTGATGTATAGACCAGACTTTTGGACTCTGGGACCGGGAGAGGGTGGGATGATTGGGGAGAATAGCATTGAAATATGTATAATATCATATCTGAAATGAGTGAGTCCAGGTATGATGCCCTATAACGGAAGCCTGGGATTAGAGCACTGGGATGACCTGGAGGGAGGGTGTGGGAAGGGGGAGGGAGGAGGGTTCAGGATGCGGAACATGTGTATACTGGTGGCGGATCCATCTCGATGTATAGTAAAAGCAATACAATATTGTAAAGTTAAGCAAAAAATAAAATAAAATATTCAAATAAAAAAAAAAAAATAAAGGCTTTCATGCTAAAGTATGGTAACTAAAGGCAATGAATGCTGACTCTATTGGCAAAGACTATTTTCCAACCTGGAAGAAACACAAGCTGGAATCAAGATTGCTGGGAGAAATATCAATCACCTCAGATATGCAGATGACACCACCCTTATGGCAGAAAGTGAAGAGGAACTAAAAAGCCTCTTGATGAAAGTGAAAGTGGAGAGTGAAAAAGTTGGCTTAAAGCTCAACATTCAGAAAATAAAGATCATGGCATCTGACCCCATCATTTCATGGGAAATAGATGGGGAAACAGTGGAAACAGTGTCAGACTTTATTTTTCTGGGCTCCAAAATCACTGCAGATGGTGAGTGCAGCCATGAAATTAAAAGATGCTTACTCCTTGGAAGGAAAATTATGACCAACCTAGATAGCATATTCAAAAGCAGAGACATTACTTTGCCAACAAAGGTTCATCTAGTCAAGGCTACGGTTTTTCCTGTGGTCATGTATGGATGTGAGAGCTGGACTGTGAAGAAGGCTGAGCACCGAAGAATTGATGCTTTTGAACTCTGGTGTTGGAGAAGACTCTTGAGAGTCCCTTGGACTGCAAGGAGATCCAACCAGTCCATTCTGAAGGAGATCAGCCCTGGGATTTCTTTGGAAGGAATGATGCTAAAGCTGAAACTCCAGTATTTTGGCCACCTCATGCGAAGAGTTGACTCATTGGAGAAGACTCTGATGCTGGGAGGAATTGAGGGCAGGAGGAGAAGGGGATGACAGAGGATGAGATGGCTGGATGGCATCACTGACTCGATGGATGTGAGTCTCAGTGAACTCCAGGAGTTGGTGATGTACAGGGAGGCCTGGCATGCTGCGATTCATGGCATCGCCAAGAGTCGGACACGACTGAGCGACTGATCTGATTTGATCTGATTTTCCAACCATCTGGAATTTTTACCACTTGTTTCTGTCTTCTCTTAGCCACATCTTTCTGTCCCTAACAGAGGATGTACAATAGAAGGACTACTGTCTAAGAAAAGAAAAAGGAAGGCAGAGGAAGCAGTAAAGAACAAGAACAAAAAAGCCCGAGGCAGTAAAGTAAGGAAAAGAAACAGGTTATTAGGAACATGACGATCAATGCTAAATAAAAAGGAAAGGATGATGTGAATTTATGTCCCTGCATACACCCTCTATTCTGATTATGACAGTCTTCAAATGTGCTCCAATAAATTATTTGTTCCCAGGCCTTGCTGCTTTTAACCTTAACTAAGAAGGTTCCTGACTTCTCCTAGGTGACGCTACGTGCTTACTAGGGGCATTCACCTTGTACCCTCTACCACATAGATACTATTGTTCAGATGTTAGCCCATACTTTTGAAGAAAACCATAATGATGTAATCGACTTGACAATTTTATACTTGTTTGAATGAACAACACACTTGGGAAGTTGCATAAATCTGCTTCTGTTGATTCTTTCATACTGCTACTCCATTTCTTTTGGGTTAGAGTAAAACGCGATTTAGGGAAAGGATGATTGATAGGAAAACACGGGAGTTTATTCACTCACTTGTAAACGGAGCTGCTGACAGCCTGTGTGAAACATTTTTATGAATCAGGAAAAGGTGCTCCTTTCTGGGGCAACAAAGTTCCGCCCCAGGACCCACAGCCTAGGGAGCAGGCCATGGTCTGGGTTGCATGGACTCAAATGCAGTGCGTGTGTGTGCGGTTTGCTGTATATACTACATACTGCGCATGGCGGGTGTATGCAGTAGACAATCTGCATTACTGAATGTGATGGACCTAATTGTAGTAGGTTTTTAAGCTAAATTGATCAACTACTGCCAATAAAACATTAAAAAAGCACTGACAGTAACACGCAGGGCACAGAGCATGCAAGCAAACATTACTGCTCAGTTAGTATAAATAGCTATTCTTCCCCCCAATCCTACCTTTATCTGATTCATGAAAAACTGAAATTTTTTTCTCTAAATGACTCCATATCTCACGCTCATATAAAAAACCAAGCTGGACCGTGTGTGGGAGTATGTGAAATTTTGTATTCAAATGCAACAACAGAGCATATACCTGGAATTTCCCTAACTGACAACATACAGAATTATTCACAGCGTTGCAGGCTATGAACGGAACCCTTGAGCTCATGTGATGTACACGTTCAATCTAAGTCAGCTGGCCCTAAAGTGAATTTCTCAGGATTGCTAGTTAAAATGTACTCTAATACTTAATAAAACTGGAATTTTTTCATCCTTAGGTATTGTTAAAATCTATGTGCCAACAAAAAAGTCTGTTTGCTCTCTAATCTCAACTGGCAACAGCCTGTGTCTGCCTTCTAGTTTTTAACAGTGTTTTCCCAAAAGAGTTTAGAAAAACCCTAAGATTCTAGGAGTTATTGTGAAGTGTTCTGTGAATTAAAAGAAAAAAAAAAAAATAGTTGGGACTTCCCTGGTGGTCCAGTGGTTAAGACTGCACTTCCACCAGAGGGAGCAAGTGTTTGGTTCCTTAGTCAGGGAACTAAGATCCTGCATGCCCTGTGCCATGGCCAAAAAATAAAATAAAATAAAACATAGTAGTGCTTTGTTTTTCTAAAATTCTTGAAAAAAAAATACAAATATTAAACATATTTTTGTTACTGTTACAAACAATCTATATGTCTTTAGTAATGATGTATCATAACTTGAATTCCAGGTGCTTAATTCAGTGAATTTCATAACTTAATTTTCAACCCTTAATGAACATTAAGGGTTCATTTCATGAATGCTTGATTTTACACCTTTGTGTAAATGAATACATAAAGCTCCCTGAGTACCCCGATGTGAGTCTGGAGAAATGTGTTATAAAATGCTTCCAGTATAAAGCATTTTCTTGAATGGTTTCAAACACCAAGTACATATGAAAAGAAATATAACTGGAAAATTTTTTTATCATTTTTATCTAACTTATATCTACTTTATAGATATAGTATTACACTCTGACCCTATACTGGGTCAGACTTTATCATCTGCTTTTCAAAAGCCTTTTTAAAACTCTCCTTAACTTCTTATTCAAATTCCTCACTCTCTAGTATGGAATTAATTAAAATATATACAGAGCAAAAAAAAAAAAAAAAGGTGTCCTTTTTCCTGAAGTACATAAAGAAAGGTAGATGGGTAACATGTATGAACTGGACGAAAGGTTGAGCGTGAACGACTCAGAAGGTTTGCTGAGGAAGAGAGATGTTAAGAGAAGACGCTACTTACGGAGTCTTCACTGGATAGGTTGGGGTTCATGGGAACGTAATTCTCTTCACTGTCGTGCGAGTCGCTGCTTGAAGTTGTGCTGTGCACAGAATCCGGCCGGGGAGACAGGGGGAACCTGGAGGAGCTGATGGCAGAGAGGGTCGTCACAAACACACAGCCTGACCCAGGTTTCTCAGCTCGCTTCCACAGCAAGAATAAGAGAGAGGGCATATTCTTCCCAGAAGTACTGAAACTTGTAATCATTTACTGTACATATTTACTACAGTACACTTTATTGCAGACGTTCAAACACACATCTAGTATTTATAGCTATTTGTAAACAGATATTTAAAGAAAAACTTATACAGATATTAAAAAAAAAACTTTGAAAGGTTACTTTCCATTTATAGTTATTACAAAATATTGGCTATATTCTCCACATTGTACAACACGTTCTTGAGTCTATGTTACAGTAGTTTGAACCTCCTACTGGCTTTTCCCTATTGCTATCCCCTACCCTGTGGTAACCACAGGTTTATTCTTTACATCTGCAAGTCTGCTTCTGTAAAGGGATGCTGTGCTGTGCTAAGTCACTTCAGCCGTGTCCGACTCTTTGCGACCCTCTGGACTGTGGCCCATCAGGCTCCTCTGTCCATGGGATTCTCTAGGGCAAGAATACTGGAGTGGGTTGCCATGCCCTCCTCCAAGGGATCTTCCCAACTCAGGGATTGAACTCACATCTCCCCATAAAGGGATGTTTCTGGGCATTTAATAGCCTTGTGCAGAGCAAAAAAGAAAAAACAGTATTGCTAGTGATATGGAGGATAAATAGAAAGTCACAGCTTTAAAAAGAAAGATTTAAGAATTCCTATTTTTAAAAAAACTTGTTCATACATATAAAATATGAACACGTCAACACAGGCATGTAACTGTACATTCTTTTTATTCCCACATATATATTTAAATGAATCTTTATTAAATAATCCTCACAAGAAACTACCACAGTTTCCAGATCAGTAGTTCTCAGAAATTTCTAGCCTCATGAACCTTTCACGCTCTTAAAAAATTGAGAACCCCAAGGAACTTTTGTTTATAGGGTGATATCTACTGATATTCACCATATTACAAGTAATAGAAAAAAAATTAAACAGAAGCATACACAAAGGCATACTCTATTAGCTGTCACAACAGTATCACCCAATATTAGCCACCTCTGGAAAACTTCAGTGTACACTCGTGAGAGAAGGAGAGTGGAAAAGCAAATGACATCTTAGTATACTAATGAAAATAGTTTTGACTTCACAGAAACCCAAAAGTCGGGGGGGGGGTCCCCAGACCATCCTTTGGGAACCACTGTTTTAGGTACTTTCCATTACAAAGAACAATTGAGCTATGTATTATACAAAGACTTACTCTCGAGCAAAACTCCTAGTGATGGGAGATCTAACTGGGGCTTGCAATTCTTCCCATTCTGGCAAAGGTTTTATTTCTAAAGGTGCTGGCTTGACTGAAACAAGAGAGAGAAAATGAGGTTTTAGTACACAGAAATTTGGAAAACATGACCTTCTGTCTACACCTCTACTATAGCCAGAGTACACCTAGAGCTGGCTAGTTTTCACATGAAAAGAAGTTCAGAGATGTTATGTGATTTCTCCAAGGTTACACAACTAAAAACATTAGTGACAAAACCTAAATTATATAATCTCCTGACTGTTTACTGAAAGTCTAAATAAAGCCCTATTATTACATGTTGCTTCTTAATTGAAGTAAATATTTTATGACTATAAACTTAATGAGAACAAGAAAGAGTAAGGTGGCACAATTCCTTCATAGTTATTTGATTTATAATTTTCATTATTTCCTTATTTTATTTTTCCTACTAATGTTATATCATCAAACACAGAGGTTTAATTTTCTATATAAAAATGTTCCTCATTACCCACAATGAAGTATGAGCTGTGAAACTTTACATACGAAATGATGTTTCAAAAGCAATAAACACAACACTCTGCTAAAACCAAAAACTGAAAAAGGAATCAATGATTAAAGTTTTGAAATTAATTCGAAATTAAGTCTGGAACCAAATAGAACAAAGCAATAATTACATCTTTGTACTCAAACTCAGATCTGAGAAAGTCCATAAAATTAAACAACTACCTCAAATTTTTAGCTTCCTTTAACCAACAATGTCCTCTATTAAATTAAGTAAAAATAAATGCTAATATTCTTATTAGCTTTATTTGTAAGAGGTCTTCACTAACTTACCCCATTATTGCAATCAATTACTGCAAGAATTAACTACTCTGCTAGTATATACCACAGAGCTCTTTGCCCTCAAAGTAAGACTCAGAGTCCAGAAATTCAGAAAATGAGCAAAAGAACTATAACAATATTATGTGTTAATATTCATTATAATTTAGGAGATTATTTAAACATATTAGATAAACATTTTATAGTTAGATTTCATCCTACCACTCTAAAGAAAAAAATTTTCATTTTTTTCTCAGTATCCCTCTTCCAGCCTTTGTCCATATGTATGTACTTTGAAACACCAAGTTATAATTACCTTCAAACTATAAAAGGTAGCCATTTTAAAGGATCATGTAGATTCAATGAGGCTTATGCCACAGTATTCTTGTCAACTCAAATACAAAAAATTCAATGTGCTCTTCTGAAGGCTACGCTGGTTTTAGTTCGAGTTGAAATAATTTTGTTCATCTATGCTCTTAAGATGGACATGTACAGAATATTGTGCTTACTGAAAGCATTTCTTTAACTCTGATGTTTCACTTTTTTAAAGCCCCAAGACAAATAGCAGTTCAGCTGTCAAATTCTAAGTAATGGCATAAAATAGTGAATCCACGGAAATGATTGTATATTGTCTCAGAACAGAATATATACATTATACATAAATACAGGAGGCAGTTGGAACTCACTAGCAGTTCACAAGCTTAAAGAAATCACTGTACTGATGTCTAAAAGGTTAAAAGAATAATGCAAAAGGACAAGACTGAACATCATACATGATCAAATATTTAACATGCTGCTGTTAATGGCATAACAAATAGACTCATTGTATATTATGGGAAGCATTCACTTTAGAAAGTATATGCTGGTAAGTTTTATTTCCAACAGTAATAGAATTTAAGACTCTACTTTTAAAGGAAAAAAAAAAAGCACAGAATAAATAAATTCCCAACACCCCATCCAGCATGCGGTGCTAAAGTACATACCCTTTCTTCTTGTAGCAAAGTCACCTATGGTTTGTGAATCAGTTCGCTCTAAACCATGGGGTTTGGGTCTTAAAATTTTAGGACTTTGACCTAATTGGTAAAAAGAAGACTCTCTTAATATAATGTTATTTTTTTAATTGGAAAAAAAAATGGATTCTGTAAAAAAGCAACAGAGCCCTGAGCAGAAACATTACATCTCAAAAGCATCAACAAAGTTTGTTTGTGCAGACTATTTCAGTCTTGCTACCGCATATCATTCATGCTTAAAACCACAGGAACCAGAAAGCTGCATGCAACAATGTCATAAGCAGAATGTTATAAAAGATGGTAGGATTTTAGTGACATAACCACCTAGTTAGTTGTTATCTTTATTTGGAAGAATGGAGGAAAAATATGCGCCATGTTAGTTTTTTTTCTAACATGTCTTAGAAAACTGGATTGAAGAAAAAAATGATAAAACCGCACAGTGAGGCAGCAAGTACATCTTTTCTTTGAAGTCTGGTGTCTCACACAAAAGTACCAAGGCCTACTTTCTTAATTTGATGGAGGTGTTCTAAAAACCTTAAGCTGACTACTCCCCCATCTCCCCCACCCTTCTAGAGAAACAACACTATGATGTCTGCAAATCCAAAGTCAAAACCAAGACCAGCGTTCCTTTCCCCTGGATACTCAGTGGCTCCCTGGGATGCTGTTTTGTAAGGATTAGATGTCTAGATTCCGGAACCGCTGATTACCTGATTTAATGTGAGAATTGTTTTGTTTTGGTTTTTTGGCCATGCAGCTTGCACTTCCCCAACCAGGGACTGAATCTACGCCCTTGGTGGTGAGGGCACACAGTCCTAACCACTGGATCACCAGCAAATTCTCAAGTTTTAATTTGAGAATTGTCGAGCATAAATTCAGTCACTATCTCCCTGCCCACCCCCCCGCCCCACCCATTTAATCGCTGCCATGTACAAGTGCTGCTGAAAAGTCTCGTGAAAAGTACAGGCTTACCACCCAGCAAGTGGGCTCATACTTTTCCCACTGAAATTCAGCCTGGAGATGCTGGAGTAGCAATGTCATTTCAATCAGGAATTTAAACTACTTTATTCTCAATGACACCAAATTCTCTTTTTTTCTTGGCATTTACAAAACTGAGTTGACATCTATTATATTAGATGGCAAAATTAGTTTGCTGATTCAACACGGATAGCTAGCACCTCACTGACCGAAAGCTACAAATTTTTGAAAATATGATTTTCTAGCTTATAAAACAGGAAAATTCCCTAATTCACAGGTACTCTCAAAGGTACTCTTTAGTTGTCTTCATAGAAGAATACTTTAAGTGAATTTTTTTTTTTTTTTTTTTTACAGAGCATTTATAAAATTTACATGTATTTTCTACTCCATGCAACAACTCAGGTTGATTTTAGGACAAATGTCTAAAAGTGAAAATGTCCTGAATTGAACCTAGTCACTTAGGCATTTTGATAGCTTCGTTTCTTTGTATTTTTATTGCCCGGGTCAATCTGACATTTACATTCCAGACAGAAATGGAAGTGTTAGTCTCTCAGTCATCTCCCACTCTTTGTGACCTCATGGACTCTAGCCTGCCAGGCTCCTCTGTCCATGGGATTTTCCAGGCAAGAACCCTGGAGTGGGTTGCCATTCTCTTCTCCAGGGATCTTCCCAACCCAGGAATTAAACCCTCATCTCCTGCATTGGCAGGCAGACTGAAATGAAAATGAAAGTGATACTCAAATGATGGCTCAATATGATTGGGTTCATTCAGGTTATGAACCTTTTGACGAACTCAATACTTATGAGGAGAGAAAGGAGAAAAATCCAAAGTATATGTACTCTCCTCTATAGCCTGGAGGCAAACATTTATTTGAATGTTTCTCTGATTACTCAAGAAAAGTAAAAATAGAGAGTAAGAAATAAGAATACTAAAGCAAAGGCAAAAGAATGAACCAACTTTGAGGATACACTATTCTCAAATTCTGAGGGTTAATAATAACTCGTCTAAGCCTTAGCCTTTAAATCCAAGGCAATCAGAAGTGGGCTTTAGCTAGATTAGTTTTGAACAAAGAAAGTGACATGACGCATTTTGTTTAGCAAACAGTACTAACTACTGGTGAAATCTCCATTGCACTGTAACCCTTATGAAGTGAAATCGTTCAGTCGTGTCTGACTCTTTGCGACCCCATGAACAGTAGCCTGCACCAGGCTCCTCCGTCCATGGCATTTTCTAGGCAAGAGTACTGGAGTGGGTTGCTATTTCCTTCTCCAGGGAATCTTACCGACCCAGGAATGGAACCCAGGTCTCCCACATTGATAGACAGACACTTTACCAATCTCATCCAGGATTGTCAATCTCTGGATCATGTGATCAGCTCCCTCATTGGTAACACAACTTGGTATTAACCTCTGATTCAGATCTACTCCAGGATCCTTATTTGCATGTTGACAAAGCCGCCCCCACATGGAGGTTCTGTAGGCTTTCACACTACATGTTCAAAAATGGAATTTAGCTTCTCCAATCCACCACGCATCTGCTTTGCTTCCTCTCTCTTCACTTGCTGAGGCAGATCTCTTAGGAGTTACTATAGATTTTACTTTCTCTCTAATATCCCTATATCAATTTTAATTTCTATTTACAACGACGATAGTTTGTTTTCATTCAGCCAAGAAAATGACAAAATCTGAAGTCTGAAGCTCTTCCTTCCATTTTTAATGTGCACTTTATTTACTTACCTGGTTTGTTTTTCAGAAAATGATGAACTCATGTCGTATGGCTAAATGACCTCCATCTATACTTCTAGTGTCCTCCAAGCTTGTAAAAAAAATCACTCTAGGTCTCTGACTGGAGGCAGCAATGAGAACCACAAAAGGGACTTTTGTTAATGCCTTTCTGTCTGATCATCTCTAAAGTAAGGCTTTTAGAACCCTGGGTTTTGAAAACCTGGCAAAGCACTCTTCAAAGAAGATACTGAAGCAGTAGTATGATTGTATAACATTGTACATTAAAAAAATACCATTTTCCCCCATCATAGCCTTAAATCTTAGAATGAACTTTCTAGAGGCTAGTCTGAATATGTTACTTGCCTCCATAAAACCTTTCAGTCACGTTCTCAGAATAAAGCCCAAACTCATTAGCATGGACTATTAGAGCCACCAGGAGCCAGCACCTGCCAGGCCTTTGGCATTCCTTTTTGCATTCTTAATTTCCTCCCTCCCACCCAAGCCAGTCCTGTGTTCCCCCGGTGCGCTGCTGATTCTAACTAGAAGATCCTTTATCATTGTTTAATTGCCATTCATCCTCTCAGACTCTCCTCGGAGGAGGGAGCTAACAGTGCCAAGAGCTTACCTCAACCTCAGTGCCTTTTTGTGCTAATTATGATAATGTGTTTACTCTTCTACCTCCTCCAGTAAACTGGGAGCTTCTAAATTACCCTTTCTTCCTTCTGCTTCAAGACCTCAGACCTATCTGAAGGTATAGTCTATCACTGGGAGATCCTTCAATCTGTTTTGATGAACTGTTGATCTCTTAAAGCTTAATCTGATAGTGGTGTTTAATCTGATCAATGTTATAATTTTGTGTTTGTCTTGGAACAGGAAAAAACAAAAAAACAAATGAATGTTGTTTCACAAGTGGATCATTCCAAATATGGTCAAGGCAGTCAGTCATATGAGGTGTCAAGCTTCAAAGAAGCAGATGCAATACTTTTGAAAAGTACACACATGATTAAGTATTATTTTATTTTAAATTGCTTTTTATTAATTTTTTTCATTGCACCGCAGGGTATGCAGGATATTAGTTCCCCAACCAGGGATCAAACCTGTGTCCCTTGCATTGGGAGCAAGGAGTCTTCACCACTGGACTCCCAGAGAAAACTCAAGTATTATTTTTACTTACATAGATTCAACTCAAAGTGGAAAATTTATTTTCTCTATCATTATAGGTTTAACTTAGCCTGTTTACTCATCTGAAGTTTCAAAGATGATGCTACTATTTCTAGTAGGCAACTCAAAAACCAAGAAAGAAGAAAAATAATTCATAATATTATTAGTCTCTGTTAATTCCAAGAAGCAATCAATGTAGCATACTGAAAAACTTCTGCACTTGTTTGAATGGTCTTATACAAAGGGGACTATAATTGTGGTAATTATACTGGAGAGCATTAGTTGCTCAGTTGTGTCTGACTCTTTTGGGACCCCATGAACTGTATCCTGCCAGGCTCCTCTGTCCATGGGATTTCCCAGGCAAGAATACTGGAGTGGGTTGCCATTTCCTCCTCCAGAGGATCTTCCCAACCTAGGGATGGATCTTGGGTCTCCTGCGTTGCAGATGGAGATGCATTTACCTGCTGAGGCATCATAATGGAAGGTCGGGAAAAGGAAAAAAAAGCCCAAAGGCAGAGGCTGTGCTGTAAATATGCCCTCTATACTCATGTCCTTTAAACTGTAACCATAAATCCACAAATCTGACTTGAGTCAAACCTTAATACTTGCTTATATTTGCTGGTGTCATTCATTTATCCATCTTTCAAATATGTATTATAGTACAAACACCATCTTTAAAAAAGCATGTTAATTTTTAACAACATTCAAAAAACTTCTTTAGAAGCGCCCTTGAAAAAAAAAAATTCTTATCTAAGATACCAGTGTGCCAAAAGGATCTACCTAGGGAAGCTGCTCTATACATCTTCTGGGTACTTCGTACACCAAAGTGAAGATCCAGCCAGACATGAAGATACTTTAACCAAACTTATGTACAGAAACACCAGAAGTAACCTCACACTGCTTTTGTGAAAAACCAGTACAACAACTAGTGGTCAGAACTACTGTAGAAAGCCACAAATGGGCAAAGCCAAATGAAACAAAATAAAAAGACAGCATATCTGAGGCTTGAACAGCTGCTATTAATATATCATGTTAGAATGAGACTGAATGAGCCTAGTGAAGTGCAGGGATGAAAGCTGGTAGGTTTGTGTAAGGACTTAAGAGAAATCACAATATTTCACAAAAATTTCCCCAACTTTACAAAATTGCTTTTCCATTAAAATATGAAAGTTTCAACTGAAGCAATCAAAACAGAATTTGTCCTGAATTTCCCATGACTCCTCTGCTTTCCTAATATTTAATACAATACATGTAAATGATGATTTTCTCCTCTATTAATATACATAAGGCATGGCTCAGAACAAATATTCTGGTGACAGAAATAGTATGGGTGAAAATATAGCTACTACAGTTGGGTGATGGATAAAGGATCCATGAAAATACATTAAATGTAAGTGATTAAAACATGTATGTATTTCTGCAGCTTCAATTACTCGAAAGTATTTGAAAAACTCATCTGTTAACTACAGATGAGTTAATTACAGCTGCTGCTGCTGCTGCTAAGTCACTTCAGTCGTGTCCGACTCTGTGCGACCCCAGAGATGGCAGCCCAACAGGTTCACCCGTCCCTGGGATTCTCCAGGCATGAACACCGGAGTGGGTTGCCATTTCCTTCTCCAATGCATGAAAGTGAAAAGTGAAAGTGAAGTCGCTCAGTCATGTCCGACTCTGAGCGACGCCATGGACTGCAGCCCACCAGGCTCCTCCGTCCATGGGATTTGCCAGGCAAGAGTACTGGAGTGGGTTGCCACTGCCTTCTCCATTACAGCAGCTGACATCTATAATTGGGGATATGAACAAGACTAGGATGTCATTCATCCACTGCAGACCCTTCCCAAAAACACAATCACAGAGACTGGTTATATTGGGTGTTGAATTGGTTATACTGAGTTTTGAAACTAAGGAAGCCATATTTTATAGAGCTAGGTTTGCTTATTATGAGGTTTAGTTAATAAGAGATACTAGAATAACAGATGGAGTCATATATCTGATGTCACAAAATCTGAAATGAAAACAGACTCATGAGATACTATGCACAGTGAAAAAAATTTCAGGACAGTTTTACAGGTTAAGTCTTTTGTTTTTAAATGTACACCAATTAACTTTTTAAAAAGTATTTTAAACTCTTTATTGAATTTGGTACAATATTGCTTCTGTTTTGATTTTTTTTTAGTCCTGAGGCATATGAAATTTTAGTTTCCCAGCCAGGGATTGAACCCACACTCCTGCGTTGGAAAGTGAGGTCTTAACCACTGGACCACCAAGGAAATCTCTATAGTTTAAGATTTTAAGGATAAACTTTTCTCTAAGATCTGAATATTAAAATGTTTTTCTCAAATAGCTACAACTTTCTAAAAAGTGAGTTGATAATGTGTGCCCTGCAGTATTAAATACTTTCCCATGCTTCCTCTCATATCAATTTTCAAAAGTAGAGCAGTGCTACAGAACAGCAAAACACTTTTTTTTTTTTTTTTCCTATTTGCATGCAGTATTTCCAGGTGGTCCTAGTGGTAAAGAACCCTACTGCCAATGCAGGATAGTGTTCCTGGATGGGGAGATCCCCTGGAGGAGGGCATGGCAATCCACTCCAATATTCTTGCCTGGAGAATCCCATGGACAGAGGAGCCTGGCAGACTACAGTCCATGGGGTCTCAGAGTCAGAGATGACCAAAGCAACTTAGCACAGCATCTGCACATTTACTAATTATCATGGAAACTTTTTGAGGTAAGCAAGGTAGATTTGTTATCCCCATTTTACAGATGAGGAAACCAAGTCCCTGAGGGCCAAGGGCCTTGACCAAGGCTCACAGCTGGGGGCTGATGGAACTGGTACCCAAAAAACACTTCTTAGTTTTTTTTAATTACTATGACTTTAGTAACCTCTTTACTGTTTTGCTAAACCTGTTCTCCTTTTTTTCTTATTTTCTTTGCCAAAAACTATGTGGAAATTTTATTCTGGGTGCTTTTTTAGTTCATTGCGTATCTAAGCAATGATGCCAAATCAGTCATCTGACCCATGAGCTCAGGATTGTCTTTCAATAATTCAGCTTATTTTTTTTCCCTGCTGTGCCAGGGAAACTTGTGGGATCTTAGTTCCCCTACCAGAGACTGAATTCAGGCCTTCAACAGTGAAAGCACAGTGTACCAACCACAGGGCCACAAGGGAAGTCCCTCAGCTCATTTTTTAAAGACGAAACAGAATCTTTAAAAGTAACTAAGGAATCTACTTTGTTCTGTTCTATAGTAGAGTCACCATAGGTTGGGTCAGAGGACTAGGATATTCTCTCATGTACTAGAACATATAGTACTTTCACTACATACATAGGGAGGTATGATTATGCATACATGCAATATATATGATGTATAGTACACATGCCATATTATTATGCTCTGTACATAAAGTAATATACACCATAATGCATACAGAGTCCATGAACTCTTTCAGACCTAGATGATACTAAAAGCGTATGTTTTTACATATGTTTCACTATGATCCTGCAAGTTTTCCATATCAATAGGAATCTTTTCTGATTCTGCGTTGTGCTTACCACATGGAACCATGAACCATGAAATACATGGAATTTTCAAGCTGTGCTCTGCCGAGCCAGAGAGGAGCAAAGCCCAAAGGATTCACGGCTCTGTCCCTCACCCAAACCACTCCACCTCCATAGTTATGTAGGGATCTCAGCATATAAAACCGTTCCATCTGGTGTCAAAAGCTAGCGATCTGCTGCTCATGTGCAATAATTTAGAGGAAAAGAAGAAAAGAATTGGTTGAGCATTAAAATAACGATCTCTTTCACAGAGTTCAAGAACACTTCCATCTTCATCCTTCCACTATCTGCAGGCACAATTATAAATCTATCCATGCCCAAACATATGTTTGTTTGTTGTAGGCAAAGAACAAAATGACTGCTGCTGCTAAGTCACTTCAGTAGTGTCCGACTCTGTGCGACCTCATAGACAGAAGCTCACCAGGCTCCCCCGTCCCTGGGATTCTCCAGGCAACAACACTGGAGTGGGTTGCCATTTCCTTCTCCAATACATGAAAGTGAAAAGTGAAAGTGAAGTCGCTCAGTCGTGCCCGACTCTTAGCGACCCCATGGACTGGAGCCTACCAGGATCCTCTGTCCATGGGATTTTCCAGGCAAAAGTACTGGGGTGGGGTGCCATTGCCTTCCCCGAATAAAATGACTAGTGATGTCTAAATAGATTTTAAAGCAAATGAAGACCAAGAGAAACAAGAAGAGAAGTTATCACATAAAGAGCCTGGGACGCTCACGCCCTTTCTAAACCAGCCAGCCCCGATCATGGCCCTGCTGCCAGGGCTGTGTGGATGGCTGGGGTGTGGCACACAACCGACAGACTGACCAGCTGTCTGACCGAAGATGGGCACTTGACTCCAAGGCGGCCCGTATGTGGGCTGGCCTCCAATCCACAGTGTGGACAGACAAATGAGACCCATCCGACGGTGCCTGAGCGAGCTGCTAAGTCAGTAACGAACAAGGCAACTTGCAGGGGATGTGGAAGCTGTGAGGGCCCATAAAAAGCAGCCACGGGGCAGCAACAAAGAAAACAGGAAAGAAGGGAAGAATGTGAGGGAGAAGCAAGGAGGATCAAAGATCTTCCAGAGGAAAGAAATGCAGGGAAAGCAGGACAAAGTGACAGCCCCTGAGCACTGTCTCAGCTGCCACTCACTTTCTCTGTTCATTTACTTAACAGCAGAACAAAATAAAGCTCATTCTCTTGAAGATATATTGTACTCTCAGTCTCTCTTCCCCACACCGGGAACTTAACTAGAATAACTATTAAAGATCCAAGGCCAGGTTAATGAGAAGTTTACACAAACATTAACATGCTCTTAAAAAATCTACATACAGCACATGAGACTTTTCAAATGTGCTGGATGCCCCAGAGATGGTGCCCCGCATCCCACCGCCAACATACTAACTTGTTTGGTTGCCAAGATTAAATCACACCAGCAGCATGCTGGTTTTAACCACTTGAATCCAAAATTTAAAAATGTGGGTATATATGACCAATTTGGCTGAAAAGTTTCTTTTACATCGAGTTCTTGACAAACCATGCCACCTTAGAATTTAATGTTACTTAAGAAGCCCAGGACAAAAGAATAGACCAGAAGCATTTGCTTATACCCCAGCCAAGGCAGAATCATTTTTCAGAAGCTGTTATACAAACAGAATACAAAGAGCATACAAGCAACCTTGCTGTTCTTAAAGAATGATGTCAAGGGACTAATAATCTCAAGTCTGCTTTGATATCAAATACTCTGGAGAAGAGGTTACCAAAGGGAAGAAAAGACCATATCTAGCTTGTAAAAGTGTGTGGTATGGTCTGCATGTTCTGTTCTGTTGTTTCAAATAATTAAATTAGCCGGTACAGCTTAGAAATCAAAAGATAATATAAGTAGAACCCCCAACTTTGGACTTCTTTTGATAATCAGAATATTTTCCTCTAGGAGCTATGTTAATTTCACAAGTTTGCAAAGGGCTGCCACCAGGCAATGGTTAATTACTCCATTTGGATGGGGCTAGGGCATTTCAGTTTTTCCTATCTACCGCTGCTTGCCAATCCTGGTGAATGTTGTAGTGTGTAACCTCTGCTCTAGAGATAGGAGACTTAAAAACATACAGCATCAACATAGGAGATAACAATTATTATTCTCTAAAAAGGAATACCATTAAAACAAGTGAATGACTAAGGTAATGTGAAATACTTCTGAATTTCTAGTCCTGATGCTGTTTTGGATATAATGACAGTTAAATGCAGATCTAAACTGGCGACCCCTGCTCCTTTTGCCATGCCATGCTCTCCTTACCTTTTCTGTCTGGTTTGAGGTTCCGATCCACAGGGGGTGGTTCACAGTCTGCAACAGGAACTGGCCTTCTGGGAGGGGTCTTGGGGCTGGACCTGAAGCCCATATGAGCGGGAGGAGGCACTTGCATTCCAAATGAAGAAAAGTCAAATGTCCCTGGAGTCATTGGAACATAATTTGCTTCCTGAATTGGTTCTGTGAAACTGCTGGAATGTTGTCGTGGTGGAGAGTTGGGATTCATGGGCACGTAATTTTCATCCAGTTCTTCACTTGATACACTTCCAGCTGTCAATATGTTTTTGATTTTCTAAAACACACATACATTTCTTTTAATAAGCAAGAACTTCTGTAAACAGGAAAACGTATTTGTAAGTCACGCCTATTCATGTGGATCTGAAGGGACTTTTATTTCAGGATCTCATTTAGTCTCAGGGCCCCCAAGTGTAAAGGTTTGGACAATGAAATACAATTGATGATGCCAAGGTCAATTATACTTACAAAATGGTTGTGGAAGCCTTCGAGTGAACTAGATCTATCACTTGGAAATGTTCGTGGGGTATCATAGCAGTCTTGAGAACTAGCATCTAAAACAGAGAACAAACGATCAATTTTCTCCCCATCTCTGCCAGTTCTCAGGGTAAGCAGGCATGACCTTCTCTCTCTCTTTTCATGTATTCATGCTTCACACACATAAATTTTAAAAAGGATGCTCAAAGAAAAATATCTTGAATTCAAACATTAAATAACTAGAAAATGCAGACACTTATAGGCTAAGCAGTACTGGTATTTGATTACAACACTGAGACAGGTTATCTAAAGATAGAAAAAGAAATACTTCTACTTCCTCATCTTTTGCACCCTTGGGTCCAACTTCCATCTCACTAACTTATAACTACCTCAGGATACATTACAGCCACTTCGAGGACTAAGTTAGAAATTGGTACTGAATGGCTAGACAAGTATTGGTACAAGCACCATTCACAACACATCAGATCTTCATCTTCTTTAAAACAACTGGATAACTCTATCATGAAAGCCAAAAGTGTCAGCACATAGTTCTTAGGGTCTGTGCCTTTTAAACTTGTTTTTTTTTTTTTTTAATTTTCAGATCTCTAAGAACCTCAGAATCTAACAGAGATTCAACGGTACAGAAATTGGTAAAATGACTAGGGGTAAGGGGAGAGAAGATTCACAGCTTTAAAAATAAATAAAACCAAATAAACAAAAAGCAGAATGACATGATTGGAACTGAGTACCACCTGGCAGATACAGTGTAAAAACTGTTGTCTGGGAAGGAAACGAACAGAGCCCTGAGTACCACCTGGCAGACACAGTGTAAAAACTGTTGATCTGGGAAGGAAGGAAACAGAGCCAAACAGATGGAACATAGCAGTGGCCATACCAGGACACAAATACAGGAAAGGGCATGACCCCGCAAGGCTTTGTGGCTGGTCGATTTCCTGTTCCTCTGCCCCACGGGTCTGCTCACCCAGGATACAGAAAAAGGGAGAAAGAGGGCTGCAGGCTTCCAGAAGCCTAAAGCATTACTAAGGCCATACTTCTTCAGGGATGAAAAACTCCTCTTCTTCTTCCCTTACAGCAAAACACACATAGAGGCACATGCTGAACACACAAACATACTTCCCAGGATTTACTGAGAGGCTGACACCTTTGGTATCTCAGTGGATACCTGCAGTGCTGAAGGAAAAAGGGACTGTCTTTTAACATCACACTTTGCTTCCAAGAACAAAAAGAGGTTTTGGGGACTTCTCTGGTGGTCCAGTGATTAAGGCTCCCAGCTTCCAGGGCCTGGGTCACAGGTTCGACCCCTGGTGGGGAACTAAGATCCCACCTGCCACAAAGTGCAGCAAAAAAAAATTTAAAAATAAATAAGTAAAACAAATAAAACATCTTGGGGGAAAAAAACACAAAACAAAACAAACTGCAGGACAAAATGCTAAATAAAAAAAAGAGAGAAAGATTTTCTACCATTAACCACTAACCCGGCAGAAGCCAATCGGTGCTGACCTTTTCGCAATTTGTTCAGATCCACAGTGGAAATTGTATTGCTACGTGAGGGCGGCAGCCCGGCTGTTGGGATACAGTAACTGCTGTCAGTGTCCGAGGCCGTGCGTGTGATGCTACACGTGTCCACAGGAGATCGGTCATGAGCCGGATGCGGTTTCGGTGGCCGAGGTGGAGGAATATCTGGAATAGTGTCTAGCTTTGACGTCTGCCCCAAGGTGCCTTCTGGAAATGTTCGTGGAATCTGGTAAGTATTACCAGGTGTTGGAGGAATGTCATAACTAATAGATACATGCCTCATTTGAGGCTCCACGCTCGAGGTCCCAGACGGGGTGTTAAAAACATACAGTTCTCCGTCTGCTTCGGTACTCGATGGAGACACCTTTGGTAAAACGTCGTGGGAGTAACTGCGGGGCAGGTTATAAAGGCTGGAGTCTACGGAGAGCGATGCAGCGCGAGCTGGTGGAGAGTCGTACATCATGTGCTGCTGGAAAAAGCCGTTCACTCCATGTTTGCTCTGGGAGGAAGCAGGGTTTTTATGAGAAGGGACGTTATCATTGCAGTCGGTTTCTGAAGAGGTGGATTTTGCAGAATCAGCGTGCGTTCTAAATAAAAATGGTTAATGACAGAAAAGAAAACATGGTGAAGACCTAGGACTACATTTTAGTAAATATACTTCTAGCTTTGATATCAAAATCCATGGCTTTTTCTTATTCGATTTTTTAGTGTGTGTGATCCATCCGATTGGAAGCTCGAATGTTCCTGAGTTTTTAACGATTATGCACCAGATAATAATACCGCCACCGCAGAACCAAAAGCATTCTCCCTAATTCCTGTTCTGTACCTGTCCACACCCTCAACTCCACCTATGAATTCCACACATAAAACCACAATTCCTGAAGCACTGGAATTAGAAAGGTACAAAACTCGGAGGAAGGTAAATGATTAAGGCACAGGACACTGGGAAAAGCATTTCCTCTGAAGAGCATGCAAAAAACTTCATACCAATAGTTTATCAAGGTGGTCCTTAGCTCTTTAGCTCACCTGTGGCACTCTGTTGTCAAACCTAACGATGACCTGGTATTGAATGAATTCAGTGTGATCTATAAGGTGTCAACGCAACAGTTTCTGTGTATCTTCCTTTCTACTAATTTTCTTTAATAGATATTTAGCCAATGTCATAGGATCAAAGGATCAAAATACAAGCCATGGGGTTAGCCAACTCCAAACAATAATTCACCTTGAGAAATTTCATTAGAGTGTCTTTTATACTTTGGGTGCATTTTCAGTCTCTGTATTTTGTGGTATCACAAAACTTGGGAGTAAGTCAAAATGCAGCTACCAATACCGGGGTGCTTGTCCTTCCTTAATGCTAAACTAGATAACTACCTATGTATGTTGTTCAAAGTCCTGGAGGAACTTAAACTCAGTATTTAAAAAATAGTAACTTGTGATAGTTCTTTTCAAGGGCATATCTTCCTGACATCTTGATAACATCTGGCACAGGGTATTGCATTTATTCACTGAAACTCTCCCCTCCTGCCCAGTATCACAGGAACTTGACTGCAATATCCTGACTTTCCTTCTTTCTCACTGATTATGTCCTTGTTTCACTGATCAACCCTTTCTTCCTATCTGTCCACCTGGAAGTGGCTATCAGGAAATAGTCCTCTTAAGTCTTTACCGCACACGCCATTAAGAAATCCTCCTTTCCTGTAACTTCATCTCTACTGAATGCTGATGACTCCCATCTTCTCACCAAACTCTGAGTCCCATATCTGCAAACAGTTCAAATTTATTTCCACTTGTTTATCCCAGAGTTCCCTTGCTCATGTGTACCAAATCAAACTCAACTTCTCAAATTGGTGGCCTTCTGACTTGCCTTGACAAGAAATGTCTTTATCTGAATTGTCTAAACTCGGAACCCCTTCAGCTTTGATTCATTCTCTCTGATCACCACCATCGCTTGGGCACAAAGTCCTTCTTTCTACCCAAGTTATCTATTCCCCTTATCTGTTCCCACTGTCACCACCCAAGTTCATCTCTGGGTCTCTGCTGAAATCTCCAACACTGGACCCTCTTGAGTAAATGTCTTTCCTCTAGTTTCTCCCTCTTCCAATATATCCATGGTACCATCCACAGGACCAAGACTGTTGGAAGGTCAGTATTTTCAAAACCTGGTTTTCATGTCACTCATCTAATTCAGAGAAAATCCTGTTAAGAGTTCCTACAATCTATGGGAACTACAAAAAGCCTACAAACTACTCTACTTGGCACTGAGGCTACTATTATTAATAGCCTGGTTCCACCTTATATGTCCAATCTTACGACCTACTGGTTCCTCAATGGACCCCGTCACTGCAAGCAGGCTCACTTCCTTATTGTCTTCCTCTGCTGGCTCTCATCTTTACTTTCCCTTGCCCTTAGGCTATTTTTACATAAATTTTTAATGACGGCCTCCTGCCACCAACCAGGTATGGTTCAAAGCGTCTCGCCCTCGATCTCAAAAACGCATGCACTGTCCTTTCTAGGAATTTCTAACCCACAGTCTAAAATATGCACTTCATTTAATTTAAACGTGAAGAGGAAGCTAGAAGTGCAATTGAGTACTAAGTTCCCTGTCCTTGACTGGTTTAGAGTTAAATGGAGAATAAATGCAGCTAGCAAGTTACTTCCGATTCTGGGACACGTGGAGGCACATCTGGGATGCTGTGAAAACCCAGAGACATTTAATCCTGCCTGGGTGTCTGGGGGAAGGTCTCCTGGAGGAGCAGAAGTCTGAGCTCTTGCAGGACAAACAGTTCTCAAGGCAATGCTCACATCTTGCCTTCATCTATAAGGACCTTCATGCTTTACTCTGAAACTCTGAAGGTGACTGCACCTGAGGGGGCTACATTAGTTTGTACCTTTGTAGAACCTAGTGAAATGGTGAGCCCATAGTGGATCCTTCACAAACATTTGCTATTGAACTGTCACTTTTGCAAAATACAGATACAAAATATATGAGAGTAACGATTTTGAGCATAATTTCTGTGACAATAGGAAAGCCGTGATACCAGTGAGATTGATGAAAGACACTACATAAAAGAAAATGTACTGAAAACTGTCACTTAGCTGTTGGCTTTTAAAAAGGCAGATACGGAAAAATAATTGTGGAGCTCCCTAAAATGAAATCTTAGTTAGTAGCATATGCAACAAAGTTGCAAGTGTATAATTTTAAATTCTCACAGCAAACAAGCAAAATCAAGTTAGAATTTTATATTATTAACTTGTGATGATTTATAATTTTTTTTAACTTTCACAGGTAAAATCCCATTATAACAAATATATAGAAACTTATCTTTGGAAGGTTTGTGAGCTTCTTCCACTATCCCAGGGAATGGTTCTCAGAAACTAATTTATTGATCTTAACAAATTCTGTATAAAATTTTTTGAACAAGGAGTATGTTTGTATGATCCTAGGGTCCAATAACTCATTTCCTACATGAAAAAAAATCTTTTTTTTTTTGTTACAAAAATAATTCTGTAATCTGTTTAAAAAATATCTTTCACATTTCAATGCAATCCATATCCTCCTTAAATAATGCAAATTAAGACAAGAAATATACCCAATACTACTAGTTCTGGGAAATACTGAGAGCAAAAGGAGAAAGGCATGACAGAGAATGAGACGGTTGGATGGCATCACTGATTCAAATGGTCATGAGTTTGAACAAACTCAGGGAGATAGGGAAGATAGGCTTAAGAGTCGGACATGACTCAGCAACTGAAAAACAACAATACTAGGTGTCATACAGCTGTTAATGGTATCACAGACATGGTGATCATCTCTTTCTGCCTCAACTCTTATTATTACTTCCAGCTGTCCAGTTATCAACATTAAATGAGAAGAATAACCAAATTAAAATATAATTAGCTTAGAAGAAGAGAGGGGTCTGGGAGCAGAGATAAAGATGACAGGGAGGGACTTCCTTGGTGGCCCAGTGGTAGACTTTACCTTCCACGCAGGGGATGCAGGTTCGATTCCTAGTGAGAGAACTAAGATCCCACATGCCTTGCGGCCAAAAAACCAAAACAGAAACCAGAAACAATACTGTAACAAATTCAATAAAGACTTTAAAAAACGGGGCACATTAAAAAAAAAAAAAGGTGACAGGGAAACCAAGAGCTTGGGGAAAGGTTTTATACTTTGGGTCAAGCACTGAAACCCATATACTTCATTCTACTTAAAAATCTGATAAGTCAAGGCATGTGGTAAGCTCTGCTTCATTGCCAGATGTGAAGATTTGAAAGTTTCAAAGTTTTTAGCAATGTATTTGATTTTGCCAAATTTCAGTAACATCTGATTTGTTTAATCCATAGAATTTGCTGTATTGGGATTTTACCTGTGTGATTAATTTCTCACACAGATTCAAAGCAACCACAACACACTCACTGCAATGGAATCGTTTTGCTTTCAAAATCTTCTAGCAGTAGGTATTCCTCTCCTTCTTCAGAAACAAAAGATGACCCTTGGCTGGTTTACAATCACATAAGAAATGGAGCAAGATCACCATTTATAAATCAGTGACATCTGTTAAGCAAGTAACACTGTGAGTCCGTAACAACGACTAAGACCCAGGAGACAGATTTCCAAAAAAAGCCATGAAGGCATGAGTGTTCTTTGCCAAAAAGTGATCAACAATGTGTTTCTTCAATAACATCTCAATATCAGAAATGATTAGCAGAGGAACATCACCCTGAAGTGTAAGCCTAGGAGATGACCTTCTATAGATGGTTTCTTTTAAGCCTTCAAATCAGGGTTAAAAAGTTTCAAGGTGAGAAGCCTGAGTGTATGCACGCACAGGCACCACACGTGGTTTACCTGGTGGGTTCAGGCTTCTTGCTTTGACAGTTGATTAGCAAGAGGTAGTCTTGAGGATCCTCCTGGATGCCAACGGTTTCCAGGTGTGGTGGAAGGCTGATGAGCTGATAGGGAGGCGGTGCAGCAGCAGCAGAGGCACCCACCTGGGAGGACGGTGGTGCGGTGCTAATCGCCAATGGTAAATCGGCTGGTGCCTGTAAGGAGCTGCCAGGTGCTTTGACAGGATCTGCAAAACCCAAGTGTGGCCATCACTGTCCATCCCATCTTAAGGTTTCTTTAACACAGCTAATTCAAAGTCTTGGGATAAATCGTTTAAACAGAGGGCCTGGATAAACTAGGACAAGGTCAGTTAAAGTTCGTACCATGTAAATGGTAATGCTGATACAGAAAATTAGTGGTTCTCATTAAAAGAGATCTGAAGACAGGGCTCTTTCTTCCAGATGTTCTTAAAACAAACAAACAAAAAAACCCATGGTTGGGAATTCCCTGGCGGTGCTTTCACTGTTGGGGCCTGGCTTTGATCCCTGGTCAGGGAGCTAAGATTCCATGCGCCACCAAAAAAAAAAAAAAAAAAAGCCACAGTTAACATTGCTTTGAAGACTTTGATTTTGAGGCTATCGGGAATGGAGATGTTAGTACAAGTAGCAGCAGATTTTTTTCCCCATGATAATAAAGTGGCAAAGCCAACCTTTCTAAGTCAAGCCAGCCTTCTAAGGAGACCCACTTTATTATAGGGAATCTACAGGCACGTGATGCTGTATATACCAGGGCCAGCTCTTCTCCCCATGTTTATTGTGCTGTTCATTCTTTTCTTTGTACCTCTCAACTGACGAGGGAGAAATATGTCTAGTTCCAGGATTCACATTTAAGGAAACAGCTTTTCCCTCAGCTCATAGCCTTATTTTCCATTTACTGGATTTCTGTAGTATTTTCATGCAAAAGCAGTCGGCAGAGAAAGTAGTAATTTATTAAACACTTAACTGCATTCTGAGAAGACATGTGAAAATAGCTAAATTGTGTAATAAGTAATTTGAAAACAACTGGAAAGCCTAGGGAAAAAACAAATCTCACTGTATTCACTGACAACTATGGAAATTATCGAGGACCCAGGAGAAAAACTCTCCGTTAGTCTAGTTAGCAATACGAGGCTATAAATCCAGGGAAAAAGGATAAATGCTCATATTCAAATAAACAAATCTGTTTATATTAGAACAGAAAAGGCTGGGTTGAAACTGAGATTTTTCACAATAGAACATTACCTAAAGATGCTAAAACATGGTAAGAAGACTTAAAATGTTCTACAGAATAGAATAACAGGCAGGTTGTTTGGTCTATCAATTCCCTAGGGAAGGGCTAAACGTCTGCTCCCCTCTGAATTCTACAGAGTAAGTCCACATGCTTTTGATGTGGTCTTTATGTATTCAACATTAACATCCACATATGCACTACAGCCAGGATTAAGTAACTCATTTCAAAACTCTTCTTCCTAGGCAGAGAAGTTCAGATCCTAATGGTAAAGCCTGAATAATAACATGCAAGTACTCTATCTTTCACCCCGGATAGCTCAGTTGGTAAAGAATCAGTCTGCAATGCAGAAGACCCCCCCACCCCCATTCAATTCTTGGGTTGCGAAGATCTGCTAGAGAAGGGATAGACTACCCACTCCAGTAATTTTTGGGCTTTCCTTGTGGCTCAGCTGGTAAATACTTGCAATGTGGGAGACCTGGGTTCAATCCCTGGGTTGGGAAGATCCCCTGGAGAAGGGAAAGGCTACCCACTCCAGTATTCTGGCCTGGAGAATTCCATGGACTATATAGTCCATGGGGTCACAAAAAGTCGGACATGATTGAGTGAATTTCACTTCACTTCATTGCCATCTTTGGGCTTCCCAGGTGGCTCAGTGGTAAAGAATCCACCTGCCAACGTGGGAGACATGGGTTCAAGTCCTGGGTTGGGAAGATCCCTTGGAGAAGGAAATGGCAACCCACTTCAGTATTCTTGCCTGAGAGGAAATCTCATGGACAGAGGAGCCTAGCGGGCTACAGTCCATGGAGTTGCAAAGAGTCAGACATGACTGAGTGACTTTCACTTTCACTTATGATAGGAATCCATTCATTCAATCTTTCTTATTTATGAAAGGTCAGAACAGAAGATGGTGGAAAAATAAAACATTCCAACATTTATATGAGGTAATGCCATAATTTCGTGAGAACTCATACGAACCTCATCATGTCTGATGTTGGTTATAAATAGTATTTATAACAAGCCTCATGAAAATTTTACTGCTTTGATTCTGTTACAAATATAAAGAGATTTATTCAAGGGGATTTAAAATGCCATAGATTTATCAGTGACTCAGAGTAAATCCTCATGGAGTGTTCAACTTCAGAGAACTATGAAAAATATTTACCCTTTCGAGAGCTTAAGAAAAATACAATATTGAGGCGAGAAAAGCAGCAGAGAGATCACAGAGTAGTTGCTGCATCCCATGTACCCTCAAGGGTGTGTTTACAAGTCTATTTCATACACTTCTTTCTTCTGCCAGAGATTTGGTAAAATTGTACAATCCAGTTCAGTGTTTACTTCTGACCAAACAAAATCAAACCAAACACAGCCAAAACATTACTTGTATCAAACAGTATGAATTCTAGTTTTCCACTATAATTCCTAAAACAACTTTTCCAAGTGGCTGTTTTCATAGACACACTTTTCTTATAGCAGAAACTACACTGGATGGCTACATACTAAATGAACTGAGTGATTCATCTTTAGTGGGAAAACAGTCACCCAGCTTAGCAATCAGTTTTGTCTCGCCTTGTTTTTATTAACACAATGGGACTATTTCATTTTTAACCTTCCATTTCTGCCACCTGTGAATGATGCAAGAGTCTCTCAATTTTCTGGAAGGAGGAAAAAAACGGGATGAGGATTGTTCACAATAAGTGGCAAGAACTAGAGAGAAACTTCCATTATGTTCACTAGCAAGCTCACGGAAGAAAAGACCTTCAAAGAGCAGTGAACAGCAATCCCAATTGTTCCAAAAAACATTAATGACTTGGGACTCAGATAACGGACCATCTTCAACGTTTACTGCTTGGGATGATTTTACTCACGGTAATTTGACTATATACTCAAGTCTGCATATTTCAATGCCAGTACGGTGGTGTCTAGATATCCTATAACAGATTTCTAGCCAAAGTTAACCAACTGGTCTGAAAGAAGAAACTTCCTTTGACCTTATAAAGACATGGGATTACCCCCTACATGACCCTATGAGTGGTTGAGCAGACTGTGTTTATCACTTTCTGCCTCACTTGGGTTTCTGACTTACTGATCTTTCTAAGTAATACCAGTATCGTGTTTCTGGGAATCAAACATCAGCATAGGGTATGCTTCTGTGTGTAAAATTATTTCCTGTCTCTTAATTCAGAAGGCATGAAGAGAACCATTAGCATGTAGTAAAGGCCTAATAAGCTACTGTAGCAAACTCTTAGTTGAATTTTACTTAGAAAGCTCATAAGGACTGCTAAATCTTAACAAGTTCTCAGTGAACAGGAGTAGATTGTTCTTGAGGAGAACCACAAATAATAGATTGGGTCACAGGATGCCTACCTTAATGCACAGATTTTATACCTTTCTGCACATTATGGTTTCTGGAACCATAATGCTCTGGAGTAAGTATTCCTCACACAAGATGGGATAGGATGCCCAGATAATGCCTCGAAATATTCAAAATAATATATTTTTTAACCAAATGAACATGTGCTTAAGCCCAGGGAAGCAATGACATTCTTTCTTATTGGTAAGGGAGACTGTTACAAAACTGACATGACAAGACCCTCTGATTTTGTAACTACTGACATACCCTACCTGAGCAAGTGGTGCACACATGCTAAGTCACTTCAGTCGTGTCTGACTCTTGGCAACACTGTGGACTGCCCCTGCCAGGCTACATGGAATCCATGGGATTCTCCAGGCAAGAATACTGGAGTGGGTTGCCATGCCCTCCTCCAGGGGATCTCCCTGACCCAGGTATCAAACCCGTGTCTCTTATGTCTGCTGCATTTGCAGACAGGTTCTACGAGCATCACCTGGGAGGCCCAAGCATGTGGTAATAAAATAATTTACAATATATTCACACAGTGGAGAGCTACATTCTATGTACATTCTATGTAGCCCTCCACATGGAACATGGGTGGATCTCACAGACTTACTACTGGAAAAACGTCAGACTCAATGGTTTTATTTGTATAAACTTCAAGCATAAGCCAAACTGTAGTGGGAGAAGCAAAATAATGGTTACATTTGAATTTTTTTCTGTGTTTTTACAAGGAAGATGCAGAGAAAACCTTGTGGGGACTGGATTTGTTCCATTTCTTGGTTTGAGTGGCTGGTTTCACAGATTTCTATTTCTACATCTAGATACAGAATGGATAAATAAAACTATATTGAACTCTACACTTTAGAACTGTACTTTTCACAGTAATTAAGTTATAGCTGAGTAAAAGAGTAAATAAAAGGAAATTTAAGTCCCCCAATTAAGAAGCAGTGCTTTGCAGAAACGGGAGCAGGTGCATATCCTCACACATTAGTTTATCTACTTTTCTAAAAGGAGGATGATCAGAGAATCACGTTATTTTTTTTAAAGCCAGTATTATCCAGGCAACTCAACTGATGAAGAGTCAATTATTTACATATGCACCTGAAATGAGACCAGGAGCCTTTGCGCCAAGCTGTGTTCAGCCCTAAGGCTGAGTTTCCTGGCACTTGTTTAGCAGATTTTACAGCTTCCACCTCAGTGTAGAAACAAAAATAAAACTGCACATTTCCAAGAAAAACAAAAGAAATTAGTTTCTAAGTCTCCAGACTACTAAATAAAAGCATTCATAGGAACCACACACAGTGCAATGAGCTAGAATTGAAAAACAGATTCAGCCTGCCAGCATTCTGAGTATTCAATAATAGCAATGGTCACCTGGGGCGGCGGAAATAACATGGTAACGATATTTTGAGAGGTTCCTGGAATCAAAACACAGGTCAGATTTTTCCCCTTTCCTTTTGTTTTCAGGGGAAAATTAGTTATTCTCCTAGGGATCGGGGACAGTTATGTTCTCAGACTGTAACGCCAAGCATAGTCTATTTCTTTTCACGTCTACTGAAACTAGTTACAGTGAAAAATCATTTTGTGTTATTAATTTTAAGCCAAGAGTGGGAGCAGGTTTGGCTGTCTGGAAAGGGAAGAGCCCAGGGCTCAGGGGACAGATCTAGGTAAAGACAAAAGCACCTATTATTTCATGAGTGGGGGTGAAATCTATCTGGAAGCAGGAGAGTATAAAGCCGGTAATAAAGTTAATGGAAGAACAAAGACATTCTGATATTTGCCTTGTCATATTCAACTGTATAAATGTGATCGCAAAGGGTAACAGTAGTTCTCTGTAGTTTAGAATTTGATACAAATCTTTAAAGATCAGAATTTTTAAAAAGGCATCTAGCAAAGTCAGCTACTACAGATGAATAGGGGAATACAGTGGTTGGCTTTAAAACCTTTTTGCAGTTTTGCTGCTGTGCATCAAAAACCAAAATTATGGAGCAAAGTAAAACTATTTGTGTGGATCCTTGATAGGACACAATGAAGACTGCTCATCTTTCACTGATTTATTCCGAGAAACTCAAGTCTCCAACACAGCCTAGTAAGACATTTCTAACTGTGGTTATTTGGGAGATGGCCAAGATGAATGTGTAAAATATCTAAACTGTAGAATTGAAAAAATAAACACGGTTGAATTCAGACATAGCTCAGGATCTAAAATTAAAAAGTACTGGCAAATTGAAACTCTTAGGGACTTGCTTTAATGAACAGAAAAGTCATTTGTGATTAGCATAGCTATTCTTGGTAACCAACTCAGCATATGTACATCAAATTTGATTAATCATACTGAATTTGATTAACCATACATTTTCTTATGACCTCTCGCTTCATGGATACTGTGAAGATTACAAGTTCACAAATTGAGAGCTTCACTCAAGACAGATACACTTCTAATCTGTTTTATAAGGATTTGAGTTTTGCTACTGGAAAGCTGGCTTTCAAGTTTTGAAACTTCCCCTTCCCTATACTAGGAAGTTTACGAAGTGAAAACAGGCATTGTAACCGATTTTGACTACTAATACCACTGAAACCGTTCCATTAAGGACAAAAATTCAGCTCTCAGTACAGTATCAGTTATAGTCACAGAGCCATTTATAACTACCTAGGCTTTTCCTGGCCCTCCTGAGACAAAATCGGCTGCTCTCTATACTTTTTTCCCCATTTAGCAGGGCACCTATCAACCTGCATTATATTTCCTACTATTTGCCCCTCTACTACTAGACTGGGCTTCTGAGATGGTGCAAGTGGTAAAGGACCTGCCTCCCAATGCAGGAGACTTAAGAGTCGTGGGTTTGATCCCCTGGTTGGAAAGATCCCCTGCAGTAGGGAATGGCAACCCACTCCAGATTCTTGCCTAGGAAATCCCATGGACAGAGGCACCTGGTAGGCTACAGTCCTTGTGGTCACAAAGAGTTGGACACAACTGAAGTTATTTAGCATGCATGCACTACTGTAAACTCTATGAAGGTAAGAAGTGTATTTACACACTCTCATGGTATCACACTTTAAAATACAAGTATACTTTTATATATTATATAATACATTATGTTAATTATATAGATTATACTAATTATACCAACTATACTAATATAGATTATATATTAATATTTTAATATATACTGAAGTATGACATATAAATATAAACATCTGTATACACATACACACACGTGTATAACTTGTGCCATGCCATGCTAAGTCATTTCAGTTGTGTCCGACTCTGTGACCCTATGGACTGTAGCCCACTAGGCTCCTCTGTTTATGGGATTCTCTAGGCAAGAATATTTATCAACTGTTATGAATTATTCTGAGTATGAATACGCTCTCATAAGATGCTCAGTTCTCTGCCTGTAATATTTCATCTGTCTCCCTCCCTAACTAGTCACCTTATATATACTGGTTGAATGAATGTCCAAAGCCTAGCAGATCCCTGGCAAACTCAAATAATTGGGTAGATTAATGAATCAGTTTTCTCAAGCAGACAAAACTTACCTACTGCCTAGAGCTGACAGGGTGGGTGTTCATCAAGTTCCCAGATGATAAGGAACATTCTAAGGTGGACAAATAAACCAGACTCTATGCCTTAACACTTATAAAGCTAATTTGGGATACCTGAGCATTAGACCTTCTCATCTGGGGGGTGATCAACTCTAACCACCCTATGAAAGTGCTTCTAAAAAATTATGCACTCACATTCCTTGACTGAGGAATGTACTAAGAGGGCACTGAATATCCTTTGTTAACTAGGGGAATTATAAAGAAAACAAACAGAGAGACAGAAGAACACCTACTGGAGTCTTCAGATCAGCTGAATCTGTACCTATGGAAACAGAAGTCTGATTTCATATCCCCCCAAACAAATTCTAAACTGAAAAGGAAGCAGGTTAAAGAACATCGGCACAAAGACTATACAAATACTTAAATTATTTTAGCTGACAAGCCATTATACAGTGCAACACATGTGGTGTCTAAATAAATCATTATCATTACTGACTGGCTGTTAAATAACCATTAAAAAGAGAGCCATCTTGTCCACTGACAGATGAGTGGATAAAGAAGCTGTGGTACATATATACCAACGGGATATTCTTGTGGACACAGTGCAGCGAAGGAGAGGGTGGGATGAATGGAGAGAACAGCATGGAAACTTACACATTACCATATGTAAAACAGATAGCCAGTGGGAATGTGCTGGACGACTCAGGGAGCTCAAACCAGTGCTCTATGACAACTTAAGAGGGGTGGGGTGGGATGGGAGGTGGGAGGGAGAGTCGAGGGAGGGGACAAATACATATATACCTATGGCTGACTTATGCTTCCCTGGTGGCTCAGACGGTAAAGAATCCGCCTGCAATGTGGGTGACGTGGGTTCGATCCCTGGGTTGGGAAGATCCCCCTTGGAGGAAGGCATGGCAACCCACTCCAGCATTCTTGCCTGGAGAATCCCCATGGACAGAGGAGCCTGGTAGGCGCAAAGAGTAGGACATGACTGAGTGACTAAGCACAGCACAGCACGTGGCTGATTCACGCTCATGTATGGCAGAAACCAACACAATATTGTAAAGCAATTATCCTTCAATTAAAAATTTTAAAAATATATATAACCAAAAAAGAATTTGAAAAAGAATAGATACATTACTTTGTTGGACACCTGAAACACAACATTGTTAATCAACTGTATTCTAATATAAAATAAAAAAAATTTTTACATAAAAAAATAAAAGATACATTGAATTAAAAAAAAAAAGAGCCATCTCATTTGTGACTTCAACTTCAAAATCCTCCATGGTACTCAACTATAGATCATGTCTGCAAGCAAGAAAGGAGCTTAACTGGATTAGGAAATAATACCCACAGGTCCACTTGAACTGGGAACAATATTCAATAGCTTTACAAAAACAACCAAAACCTTAACTCCATATGTGCAACAATTTCTTGAGGCTTTTAATCAGCAGAATTCTGTTGAAGTGCTCTGTGTCATTAGCCTCCGGTCTAAATCAGTCACCTCCTTCCCTTTCGCAGTGCTGTTTTCTCTTGAGCATTCTGGAGACTCTCAGCAGGGGGTTCCCCGCACCCCACTGGGCCAATCCCAGTCCTAGAAGCCTCCTGCTCCTGGGGGCTGCCTGGCCAGAGAGGAAACACTGCTGACCTGAGCTAATTAGAGATGATGACAGTTTCACTTCAGTCCAAATCTTGATGTTACAATTTTTCCACCCCTCACCAAATCTCTAGTGCTCCTAAACACATGTATTTGGAAATGCACACTTGTCAACATGAGTATAACCATGAAGACAATAGGGTCAAAGACCTTGGGCCACCCTTATTTCTACTTTTTGACTCTGCAAACCTAAATTAGTACTGGAGTCCCCTACATGGGTTCTTAGTGTTTGTTTTAAAAAGAAGAGAAGTAGAGAAGCAGACAAGGAATATAAAAGGTCAGGACAGCTACATAAAAGCACCCAAAGAGGAATTCCATTTGTAAAATTCTTCTCGAGGTCTTTAATCACTCAGTTCTTCCAGGCTGTTGTTCAGTCCCTTAGTCGCATCCAACTCTCTGCAACCCCATGGACTGCAGCACTCCAGGCTTCCCTGTCTCCTGGGTTTGCTCAAATTCATGTCCACTGAGTCGGTGATACCATCCAACCATCTGATCCTCTGTCTCCCCCTTCTCCTCCTGCCCTCAATTGTTCCCAGCATCAGGGTCTTTTCCAAAGATTTGACTCTTCACATTAGGTAACCAAAGTATTGGAGTTTCAGCTTCAGCATCAGTCCTTCCAATGAATATTCAAGGCTGACCTCCTTTAGGATTGACTGGTTTGATCTCCTTGCTGTTCAAGGGACTCTCAAGTCTTCTCTAACACCATAGTTTGAAAGCAACAATTCTTTGGCACTCAGCCTTCTTTATGGTCCAATTCTCATATCCATACATGACTTCTAGAAAAACCATAGTTTCTTCCAGGACAGGTACCCAAACATTAGATCCTTAAGAAAGTCTTCCTTGCCTCTATCATTCACAGCTCTCTTCTCCAACCAAGGAGGAGTCTACTCCACCTTTGTGTCCTTCCCTAGGAAAAGCCCTAAGCCTGCAGGTTCTGTATCCTTCCTTTCATTCATGTAGACAGAATACGACTTCCTTCAAAAGCCTCCAGTTCACAGTTGGGCTTCTCTAAGAAGCTTTTCTTCACTACCTGTTTCCAAACTCAGGTCTCTTCTTCCTCCACATGCTTTATAGGGCATCTGTGTTAAGTAAATTGAGATGTTTTTTCTTTTTCATCATGTTTGTGACTGATTCTCAATTTTCTTTTCATAGGTATTGATAGTCACCTTGGCTATTTCATAACTCCACAATCCAATAGAGTTTAAAAATAAGTCCTGTGTCCATTATTAGACGAATGGATAAAGAGGATGTGGTGTTTATATATATATATATATATATATATATATAAATAATGGAATATAATGTATGTATTTATGATGTGATATGATACACTGTAATATATACCATGAATATAATATATATATAATGGAATACTACTCAGTCATGAAAAAGTCAGGTTGCTACTTGCAACAACATAAATAGACCTGGAGGGTGTTATGTTAAGTGAAATAAGTCAGACAAAAAAATACAAACACTTTATGATATCACTTAAATGTGGCATTTACAAAATGTTACATACTAGTGAATACAACAAAAAAGAAGCAGACTCAGACATAGATATGAAATTAGTGGTTACCAGTAGGGAGTGGGAAGGGAGAGGGGCACGGTAAGGGTAAGGGACCTCAAGAAAAGGGCATTAAGAGATTCAAAGGGGATTAAGAGATTCAAACTATTATGTATAAAAAAAGCTACAAGGATATATTGTACAGCACAGGGTATATAGCCAATATTTTATTTATAAAGAGCATACCCTTTAAAAACTGTGAATCATTATATTTTACAGCTGTAACATATAATACCAGAGAAGGCGATGGCACCCCACTCCATTACTCTTGCCTGGAAAATCCCATGGATGGAGGAGCCTGGTGGGCTGCAGTCCATGGGGTCATGAAGAGTTGGACACGACTGAGCGTCTCCACTTTCACTTTTCACTCTCATGCATTGGAGAAGGAAATGGCAACCCACTCCAGTGTTCTTGCCTGGAGAATCCCAGGGACGGGGGAGCCTGGTGGGCTGCCGTCTATGGGGTCACACAGTTGGACATGACTGAAGTGACTTAGCAGCAGCAACGTATAATACTGTACAGCAACTATACTTCAATTTAAAAAACTTTAGAGAGTTAAGTCGCATAAAAATGTGATTTTAATAGGTTGAAATAATCAAGTATCAGCAGTGTTAAGGTTTAACTTAGTATTTACACTGGAACTCAAGAAACACTTTTAAATAAGTATGCCTTCCTGTTATCTTCAGGACATTATTTAGACCCTGCCCCCAAAATGATAGTCTTTCTTTCTAAAATTTACATAAAGTTTCTCTCTAGATATTGAGAGGTGTGCTTTTTCTACATGTTGTTACTATTATAAAAAATATATTGTGTAACTGAAATAACAATGAATTTTATAATAGCTTTTAAAATGCAGTAATAAAGGAGAACTCAGGGTGCATCACAAAATCCTGAACTTACCTTCTTCTGTAGGATTAAACCCACAGATGTCACAAATACAACGAACCCACTTATTCATCTCCTCCTCACTGTCGGCTACCAAGTAGAAAATCCGGTCAATGGTGTTGATATCAAAAATGTAGCTGTTTTCAAACTCTTTTTTGTTAAATGTCAATCCAGCGTCAACTTGCTGACATAAATTTAAATCAATAATACGGATAGGCTTCTTGGCGTGATCATTTTTGTAATATTCCAAGACATCTGGGTCTCCAGTTAAACGGCCGCTGCGTAACACAAACCATCTCCTCTTCCACGCCTAGGAACAAAACAAAAATATTCACCCAGTGTTAAGCTGAGAGAAGTTTTTCAGATGCACATTTGTCAAATCAAATTTACAAGATCATTGACTACAGAAAGTCACATATGCTGTTTTGTTTTCATAGAATAAACTACATTCCTGCCAAGTTTACTGGTGTCTCCTCAATTAACTCAATAATCTGTGTGTATACACACTTATTGTTCTCTATCATCTGATGAGTATTAGAAGTCATTAGAAGACACTGATTGATATTAGAAGACATTTACACTGACATACTATCAAGTCAACAAATCAAGGAAGATTTAGTTTTCATTAAATATGAAAAAGTAAATGGTGCTGGAAAAACTGGATATCCACCAGCAAAAGCATTAAATTAGACCCTCACCTTATACAGAGATGAACTCAAAATGGATCAAAAACCTAAACGTAAGAGCTAAAACTATAAAACTCTTGGAAAAGCACGTAAGGGAAGCTTCACAATGTTAGATTTGACAATGAGTACTTGAATATGATGCTAAGAGCATAGAAAAGAAAAAGAAAAACAGATAAACTGGATCAAAATTTAAAACTTTTATATTTTGAAGGACATGCTCAAAGAGTGAAAATGCAACTCACAGGATGGGAGAAAATACTTGCAAATCATATATCTGGTAAGACATTAATGTCCAGAATATACACAGAACTCCTACAACTCAGCGGTAACAACAGAAATGTACAACTCAGTTAAAGAAAGGGCAAAGGACTTTCATATTACACCTAAAGAAGCCTAGAAATTCTCTCACTATTACCCTCTTTAACCTCAACATTGATCAAATAAAAAAACAAAACAAAACAAAATCAGAATCAATTGTCTGAAAGAGTTGACTTCATCAGTTTTTTAAACCCAACATCTCTGCCCAGAGACGAAATGAAGCCTTACTCTTCTGTGAGGGTCTTCCTGAGTAGGCAGTCAGACCAAAAAGAGGCCCATTTTAGCAAGATTCAAGTAACCTACTAAGAGTCATTCTCTGCTCTAGACTGAACATACAGGGTCAGACCACCAGGAAGTGGAAGAACTAACAGCAACTTATGAACCCCAAGGCAATCAAATCTCCTTCATGGACACTGTCCACCTTTGTCCATCTGGAGAACACGATGCGGCACCAGTCGCATCTCAGTCCCCTAGTTCTGGAAAAGTGTAACAAGACGGAGTATGTCTCTTTCGGTGATAACCTGCGGGTACTGACAGCTTTATGCTTATGGCGTGTTCAGAAATTTTCTTCAGAGCAGTATATGCGTTTGGTGCTCTACCTAGAGTCTGTTCGGGCTTCCCAGGTGTTGCAGTAGTCAAGACTATGCCTGAGAGTACAGGAGACATGGATTCGATCCCTGGGTCAGGAAGATCCCTTGGGGAAGGAAATGGCAACTCACTACAGTATTCTTGCCTGGAAAATTCCATGGACAGAGGAGCCTGGTGAGCTCCAGTCCAAATGGGGTCTCAAAGAATCAGACATGACTAAGCAACTGAGTGTATACACACAAATTCACACGCATGCACACACACACACAAATAGTCTAATCAGACAAAGAATGTTCATGACATTGGTAATACAACGTAGGCCAATCCCCCTTCCCCAAATATTATTTGTTTCTTCATTAACATATAGATCCCTTTATTTAAAAAAATCTACAAAATTTATAATCACTAAAAGGAATACTAGTAGTGATATGATATGGTCTCTCTCTCTATATATTTTTTCTTTTGCAGAAGTTGGCAACTGTAATACAAAAGGTATGACAGTATCCACTAAAAACTGCTTTATTTTATCCTGAAAAATACATGCAAACTGGGAGGAGGACTAAAATCCACATAAACTTCTCCAATAGATGTTTAGTCTCAGCCTCCATAATGACCACTTTTTTTTAATAAACTCTGACACGAGTTAATTTTGACTTGTAGTTCATTGATGGAGTCACAGCTAGGAAGCTGTGACAATTCTCTGAGGCAGAGAAAATGAAAATTAAGGGACTGGAGTGGTGTGAAAACCAGTTCATGTGGTCTATAATCATTTGGATAACTGTACTAATAACTGAATTAACTAGGGTGATAACTTCAGGTTTTAACATTTTAAAAGATTCTTTAAATTGAATTTACCCAAGAAAATTTAGATATATTAAGAACTAAGTCAATGAAATAATCAGTCCATAAGTTATTGATTATACTATAAATGACATGCTAGGTGCTTGGGTGAAGAAATGATAGGAAATTGATGATTTCTTCTCTCCAAGAATCTACTGGCTACGAAGAAAACACTCATCATACATGCAAATATTTGAGAATACAGCAACTCTAATAAAATATATGCAGGATTACAGACAGAGAGGCCTGGCAGGCTACAGTTCAAGTGGTTGCAAAAGAGTTGGACCCCATGACTTAGCAACTCAATAACAACAAATTATCAATGGACAGGCATTCCTTCATGCAGAAACTTATGCAATCCTTTAATAAGCAGATCAAGTAGAAAAATCACAAAGACCTAAAATATTATATCTGTACTTCTTTAATATCATCAAGATTTTTAAAAAATATTTGGCTGCACTGCGTCTTAGCTGCAGCACACAGGATCTTTAGTTGCAGAGCACAGACTCTCTAGTGTGGTGCACAGGTGAGTTGCTTCCGGGGCATGTGGGATATTAGTTCTCTGCCCAGGAATTGAGCCTGTGTCCCCTGTATTGAAAGGTGGATTCTTAACCACTGGACCACCAGGGAAGACCCTACCATCAAGATTTTGAATTAATTTCTCAGTCTGACTGCAGCTCAAAGTTAAAAGCAAACGATTAGTGTCCAGAAGAAGGCAGTGTTGGAGTTCTACAGATGCTTTAGATAATACTGAAAAGTTATACAGTGTTAAATTCACGTGAATTTAGCACTGGATTCTGGATTATAAAAATCCATTCATAAATGTATTTATTTCAAAATAAATAAATATCATCTCTTAGTAAAACTCATGCCCTCATGGATACCTCCTTATCAAGCAGTAAGCTTTAAAAAGGGAGAGACAAGTAAAGAAGAAGGAAAACACAGTACTAGGTCACTTATCCAGGGCCATCAGGGAATCATATCTTTTTGTAAGTGATTTCTCCAGATGGTGAAAGTTCTGTCTTTAAATACAGAAATGACTTTTTAAAACTTTAATGTGGTTGGTGCAAGGAAATCTTTCTAAAATGCCTTACTACATAATTCATTAAACATAATTCATGCATCCCCCAATGACTCAGACTAAGTATCACAGGCCTCAATTTCTATACTGTACTTCAGTGCAGCTCTCAGGCTGTAAGACGTATGCAGAGTTGTATGTTATTTGCTCAGTCGTGTCCAGATCTTTGCTACCCATGCACTGCAGCCCATCACACTCCTCTGTCTATGGAATTCTCCAGGCAAGACCACTGGAGTGGGTTGCCATTCTCTTCTCCAGGAGATCTTCCTGATCCAAAGATCGAACTTGGGTCTCCTGCATTGCAAGCAGATTCTTTACCATCGGAGCCACCAGGGAAGCCAGTATGCGAGGTTATCTGCCCCTATACTAAATGCTACCATATGGTTGTGCTTGTATAGTCCATCTCTAAACTCTTAAATACAGTCATTTTATTTTTCTCTCTAATCAGCTGTCTCTTCTCCTGCTAATCATATGATTTATAGGATGTCCAACTGTCTCCTGTCTCGGGGACTTTGCACATGCTGCTTCCTAAGTCCAGAATGTTCTTTCCTCTCTTTGCCAGGCAGACTTTGACCTTTAGATTTCTCTGTCTTGACAACCCTCAACCCACCACTCCCCAGTGTAGAGTAGGGCATAATTTTAGGGATCTCATCACTTACCTATGTAGTGATTTTTATAATTCTGTGATCCAAGTTTTCTTTGTATTTCTTTATTTCGTATCTAACTCCCCAAGCAGACTGTCAAGTCTGAGTAGACTGTGACCATGTCTATTTTATTCGCCATTACATACTCAATGCATAGCTCAGGGCCAAGTACTTGGAAATATTTATACAATAAACAGAATTCACGTAAGACCGTGAAGTCGTCACAATTTTCAGACTATTAGATTAGATATATGGGCCACCCTGAATAGAAAGTCATGCTTTCAAAACCTCTTCCACCTGAGAAAAAGACCTCCAATGCTGAATATATGTATACATAATAAAGTAGATACAACTGAGCTTTGCCAAAATAGATGCACAAAACACCCCGGGAAAATGACAAAAAGAGAGAACAATGCATTATGTCCCTTTGCCACAGTTCACGTGTCACTCTTGGTCATCTAGTTGGCTGTAGCTCCCCCATCCATTTCTATGCTTCCCTCTTGAAATGATACTGTTAACATGCAAAAGGCCCTTGGAAACTAAAATAAACAGCCAAGAAATGAGCAGCAATGAATCGTGGGGCACTGGACAGATTGGGCTAGTGATTACAGAGGCCGAGAAGACATTATCTAAGAGATGAACCCTTGCAGCAGGAAATTACAACACGAAAACACAGAATTTAGCCAAGCAGCACCTGCCACTTATTTATTTATTTTTAACATGGTCCAAATGTGAATGTTTGTCTCAGTCACAAAATGAGTCACTCTCATTGAATCTGGCACGGATTAAACTGGAAAACAAAAGCAATTACATAAACTACACACTTTAATAAGGCAGATACAAAGGTTCTCTGGATTAGGGTACAAAGCACAATTTAGCCACAGAATAAAGCTTGATGCTCAACAAGAGAACTGACATCAGCACCCTTGCTAATCACAGCACAAAAGCTTCTCTATGTTTTGTCTGAGCACAAAATGGGTCCACATAAATCAGTCTTTGTTATCTGAAAATATCTGGGATTCTTAAAGTTTGCCCTATTTTTATCCTTGCTGCCTTGGTAGCCCCGGAGAAAGCTGTACATTGCCTTACCAATTCTACACTGTAGTAACGGACAAAAAAGGACACATTTTTTTAGGAAACACTCAAAGCCATTTTAAACAAAATACATGTGAAAAATCATTTTACCCACTGGCTAACAAGCAGGTGTGGTTAAGGGAGCTATGCAAACATTTATTTTGTTGTCATTTCCTACATGCAACAGTCAGTTCAACCTGAATTGAATAAATGATGCGTTAAAATAAGATTGCATCAGCAGGTCTGCATTTTGAAGCATAACAGTCTGATGCCAGTGTCCCATCTCAGGGTTTCAAGATTAAATTTGGCTTCTATATGAAAATCAAAAGAGAACAGCAGAGAGTGCACAGATCCCAATGGACATATATTTACATCAGACGGTGAAACTAAGTATCTATAATCCTTAGAGTATTTGCATTGCTTTTACCTATCCCCTATATTCAGTGACTGCCTACTGCCTGCAGGATAAGCCAAACTCTCTCTGGCAAGTACATGGGGCTCTCCTAGCTTTTGCTATCTCTCCAGCCCCACTTTTTGCTGCTCTGCCTTTTAACTGCATTGAAAATACATGCAGGTCCCTTAATACTCTACTTCTGTACTGCCTCTGGCCCTGATACATTCTGGCCCTTAGCACACAGTCCATTCCTAGATTTAGCTCAGACTTTGGAAAACCACCCCTGAATGGCCCCCTCCAAGCTCTCTGTTGCCCCCTCATTTCCAGTTACAGAGTTTGACATCCCTACAAGTGAGCTTCTTGAGGATTGGAGCCATGTCCCAGCGAGGTGCTCAGGCAATGCTGAATATGTCAAAGTAGACAAAGATAAGTATACGGAAGTTCTCACACTCTCTATGCATTATAGGGATATTGCTGCTGCTAATAAGTTGCTTCAGTCACGTCCAATTCTGTGTGACCCCATAGATGGCAGCCCACAATCTTCCCAGCCCATTTGCAACTGGGCTGAGAAGAATTATTCAGGAAAGATAGAGGTGCATAAACCACAAATTCATTTGTTTTAAAACTCTACAGCTATGAGAGGTTTTCTTGTTTTTTTTTTCCCATACCATGCCGCATGTGGGATTAGTTCCCTGACCAGGGATGGAACCAACAGCTTCTGCATTGGAAGTGTAAAGTCTTAACCACTGCACCAAAAGGGAAGTCTCAGCATAGGGCGTTTCAAATGCTCACCAGGTGATTCAAATGTGCTCAGGCAGAATTAGGCTGGGTTTTTTTTTTTTTTTTTTTTTTTTTTTCATGTATCTAAATTTTATTTATTTATTTTTTAATTTTATTTCATTTAACTTTAGGCTGGGTTTTGAAAGAGAATTAAGCAAACAAACAAGTATAGAGGTTCTTTTAAGATTTTATCTAATTCCTTCTCTTCTCAAGCCTTCTACTACCACCAAAGCAGTTTATCTGTTCTCTCCTCATTTTTGTCCACAGTATTTACTCCACTGGAGAGTATATCTGAACTCCTTTCTACTATTGGAAACCTAACCATTCTTCAAAGTTCTGTTCAAATCTTACCCTTGTCTTGCCACACCTACTCTCGGGAGTCCTGGCCAAAGTCTTCTGCACGACTATGGACAGCTTACAGCCATCTGTTATTCTGTCATTTTCACTGGTGTCTCAGATGATAAAGAATCTGCCTGCAATGCAGGAGACCTGAGTTCGATCTCTGGGTCGGAAAGATCCTCTGAAGGAGGAAATGGCAACCCATTCCAGTATGCTTGCCTGGAGAGTCTCATGGACACAGGAGCCTGGTGGGCTACAGTTATCTTACTATGTACATTTCCAAATGTTCCGAATACTCATGAATTATTTTCCCAACCTGACATCCAGTTCTTTGAAAGCTGAGACCATTCCTTACATTTATTTGTGTCTGCTGTAGAGAGCCAGTGAACTTAAATGAAAGAGAGAAAAGAAGTTCACTGTTGTTAGTAGGGTAGCCCAAACTCCATTCACAGGTCGTTGTACAAAACCACACTTATTATAGATCAAAACAACACTTACCCTCCCTGCCTCTCCAGCCAACACATACATTTTACTGTTTTCAGTCTAACACATCCTCTTTCTCTCACCCAATGACCCTACTCTGCCTTCTAGAATTAGCTTAAGACCTCTTCTTTGCAGCTTTCCTCAGCTTGCTCTGAGTTAAGGCGCCTGACCGACTTGCTCCCACTTCTCTGAGCTCCCAGCACACAGGTCCTAGGCAGTGTGTTCCCTTCGGGTGGTTCACAAAGGCCTTTAATGACTCAATCCAGGTCTGCAGGTCTGTCACAGTCCCTGAATCCTCAACTTGACCTTGACCAGACAAGCTGAAGAATAGCACTTTCTATATTCTCGAGTCAACCGCCCTTCCATCACGAAACATCACCACTGTAATTTTACTAACCCACTATTATCCTAAGAAATTGGTGGAAAAAAAGAGTGGAACTTTCTTATTCTGAAATCTCTTAAAGGGTATTTCACGACTGAAATTTAAGGAAAGAAGGTCACAACTGTGAATTCAAAACTTATGTATAATCTTAGAAATCTGTAAAATGTTAACAAAGATAGGTGCTTCACTAAATGAAAATGCTATTTTTTAATAAGGGAGGTTTTAATCTAAACTTCAGCAGCAGGATAATGGTTAAATAAATTTCGAGATATAGATACAATAATAAATTGATGTAAAACATTTAAAAAGTGAGACAAATCTGTATATACGAATAATGCATGCATGCTCAGTTGCTAAGTTTTGATCAACTCTCATGACCCCGTGGAGAAGGCAATGGCACCCCACTTCAGTACTCTTGCCTGGAAACTCCCATGGATGGAGGAGCCTGGTGGGTTGCAGTCCATGGGGTCACTAAGAGTCAGGCACGACTTCACTTTCACTTTCACTTTTCACTTTCATGCATTGGAGAAGGAAATGGCAACCCACTCCAGTGTTCTTGCCTGGAGAATCCCAGGGACGGGAGCCTGGTGGGCTGCCGTCTATGGGGTCACACAGAGTCGGACATGACTGAAGCAACTTAGCAGCAGCAGCAGCACAACCCCATGGACTGTAGCCCTCCAGGCTCCTCTGTCCAGGGGATTTTTTCAGGCAAGAATACTGGGGTGGGCTGCCACTTCCTTTTCTAGAGGATCTTTCCAACCCAGGGATCAAACCTATGTCTCTTGCAGGCGAATTTTTTATCACTGAGCCACCTGGGAAGCACATATATGAAAAATACTCACAAGATAATTGTTAAACTTAAAAAAGAAATAAGCTACAGAATTGTATGATTTCATTTTGTCTGAAATGATTGTGTGTATGTATAAACTATGTTTAGAGAGCAGGTCTGGAAGGAGACACACCAGAAGTGTTAACTGTGGTCATTCCAGGAATAGGGTTGGGAGGGTCAGACCAGTTTCATATTTTTATTTTATATGATTTTGTGTCTGACTTTTTTTCAAGGACTTTCCACTCAATACTGTTATAATTTAAAAAATATTACATGTTTTAAAAGCTTATACTTCAAAATGCTCTAAAAAAGGATGCCTATTAATATTTTAAAGTCTAGGAATGATGTACATAAGACAAAAGAGCTTACATCTGTATGGAAATGCATATTCCTCTTCATATTCTGCAGTTAGTGAATAAATTTAGCCTTTCTTTTAAATATAGAATTCCAGGATACATCTGGAGAGACTGAGTCTTAGTCAGGAAACAGCTTAGACAAAGTATAACTACTTTGTTTTAAAAACTGGAATTTAGAGGGTTAAAAAAAAAAAAAAAAAAGGAAAGTTGGAAGCACTTAAAATAGAGAAACAAATTTCTTCTCCCAAAGTCTGGTGGTCTTAATATTCTTACAATTTTAACTTATTTGAAAAACCATATCTGTAAATGGTCATATACTTAGATATTTAAATATCTAAAATAAGCACTTTGGGAATTACTTTTCCTATTAAAAACATTAACTTTCCATAATAATAATACAACTAGGGTAAATAAAATAAAGAAAAACAAATTAGCTATGAAGCAGGGACAAAAGAAAACCATTTGCTTTAAAATACTTGAGTTGTTTTCCAGGAAGCACCATCTTTTCTCATAGCGCAAAATAAGGAAAAAACAGGCTCAGTGGAAGTTTCCACTCCATTGGCTCTGTCATTAAGATCATCTGTTCCAAACACACACAAGCCTAAAATTTCCTGTTTTCAAACTATTGTCACCATCTTCTAGCCTAGTGTTATCTGTGCTAACTTTAGCTTAGTAATATAAACAAAAGAATACACCAAAAATAATGTAAGACAATGCCTAGAGGTAGGCTAACAACTGTGCCACAAACTTAAATAGGGGTTTGCATACAGTGTCTAGACAAAAACAAATTAGCTAGACCTAAAGCAGTTTCATAAGAGCAAACCTAACAAAAAAAATAACAAAAATCAAATTTAACTCAAACACTATGGTAGCTGGAAAGAAATTTCAGAGAATTTTAAATGATTAATGAAAGTGCATCTCATTTACTTATTCAAATCATTGCTAAACTGATGCCTACCTCAAAACTCTGGTGGAAGTCCTACATCAAAGGAATAAAGAAAACAGAAATGACAAAAACTCCCTGATATTTTATAAACACAAACTAGTTCTTACACCTTTTGGGATCATTAGACCACTCTGCGAATCTTACAAAAGCAATAGAACCTTTTCTTTAAAAAAGGCACATACATAATATCGCACAGTTTCAGGGGTTCACAGACCCCTGAAACACATGATAAGAATCCTTGAACAGGACTTCCCTTTAATACCTCTTACTACAAAGAAGAGTATGATATGAGACTTTGGAGCCCAACTAGGCACATTCATTTCTAAAATTCCATAGGAAGGTAAGTTACCTCTCAACACAGCATGGTGGGGCAGGTTGAATATATAGTTTTACTTGTGACTACTAGTTCATCTCTCATATTTCCAAGTGTACGGGTTATGGGACACACTAACTCTGTGGGTTTCGGAGGCTTCCTCCTCCTCGTCAGGCAAGAGACTGGCTGACGGTGGATGCAAGATAAGCTTACAACGTCCTGTGTGGCTGGATGAAGACTTGAACCTGTACTGGGAAGAAAGACCACCTGCCTTGGGTTTCATTTCATCTCACCCTTTTCCTGTGACCAAGTACTCTAAGGGTCAGTGTACTCACATCAGGGTGTGCTCACAGGGCAGTGGGGTCAGGGAGTCCACCTCAACTTCAGGAACCAGCCTTCAGCCTGCCTTTGCCCTAGATGAAAAGTATTTGGGAGTCCTATGCCATCTGGTTAGCTGGAGATTTAGAATGGCAGCTGTAGTTACTTACAGAGCAAGTGTGTCTTTTGTATATCTCCCTAGGAACCCATGGAAGCAGAGGTAGCACAAATGTCCAGACAGATTCCTCCCAATTTAGCTGAAAACAGCAAAAGTACCATAAAGGGCTGTGAGCTTCAAACACGTCCAGAGTCATCAAACCATTCATTTCATCTCTAGGAATCTCACTAAAGGCAATAATGCAAAAGACAGCTAAATCCACAGGACATCCAAGCACTCAGTACAATGTTGGTTATATGAGCAAGTATTTGAAACAATCTAAATATGCAACAATAGGAAGGGTGACCAACCATCCCTATTTTTACAAGTCAAAATTCCACATCCCGGGAAACTCCTCCGTCCTAAGCAAGCCAGGAAGCAAACTGGTGACAGTAGGAATTTGAGGAAATAAATTAAGATACGCGTCTATGAAGAAGTCTGACACAGTCATTAAAATGATGCCTTTGAATGGCATTTTAAAGATCACCCTTCCCCATGGTTTGAAAAATTTCCAAACAGTGAGAGGGCTTGGCCAGGAACGAATCTTTTCCATTTTGGAGTAGCTGGAATCTGCTGTGAAGGGAAACTGCAACTCCTTCCTGTCTGTCAGTACCTTCTCTGGCGCTCTGTCACCTGCTCCAGGTGAAGCTGATGGCTCCAGGGTATCCAGGGCACCTGTGCAAATTTCTATTCGAGTAAGCTTCTCCTGACTGTCATGAAGACCTTTGAACAGCTGTTTCCTACCCATGATCTTGTCTCATTTCTCTTACATCTAAGCGCTTAGCAGAGTGCACAGCAGGCAAGGACGTGGTGCCTTAAAAGATAAGTGTGGCAACTGTTACCTCAACAAATGAGTGAATGACTCAATGTCTCCGGGTGACCCTGAAGATGCTGTCTCTGCTCTTTACGAACTCAGTCTCTGCGTAAATTAATGCTATGCCAAACCAACAGTGGGTCTTCTTATTGCTGTAAGAGTTCAGCCACAAATCCTGTCAAATCTCCTCCTCTGCAAGGTTCAGTCAACAAAAAGTGAAACTACTTAATCAAGATTAAGTCAATACGAAACCATATGGAACCACGCCAGTGTGCTACAATCCAGGAACCACAACTTCAGACAAGTCCCTACAGTATTGAGACATCTATGTATTTCAGTTATAAAACATTTATGTTAGTGTATTTAATTATATATACAACTAATTCTCCTATGTGTTCAACTTTGGGGGGTGTGTGTGTAATGACATCCCTGTCTCTGAGGGTAGGATGCAATATCATTAGGAGAATAAAGGCAACGAGCCATGTACTGTGAAGAAGTACAGTAAAAATGGACATGTTTAAGTGAAGAATAAGATGTGAGAACTTTAAATTTTGTTGTTTCAGTGGTAGGAAATTGATATCACATCTGAAAATCACCAGATTTTCTAGCACAGATACAAATTCTAAGTTTAGTTTTAGAGCAATGCTGTCCAACATAACTTTCTGCCATGAAGAATTAGGCTATGTTGACATCACAGCAGCTACTAGTCACATGCAGCTACAGAGAACTTAAAACGTGTCTGGTGCAACTCAGGAGTGGATTTTCCAGTTCATTTAATTTAGCCACATGAGTGTAGTTGCTATCATGGGACGGTGCTGCTTTAAAGTCTATTTCTTCGACTTGAGCAAGAGGCAACACCAATCGCTAAAGAGTTCTAAATAAGAAAACCACAACGAATGTTTAAAATTGTGAAATGTTACTGTAGGCTGCTGTGCCTGAGATGCTAACAATTATGTGAATATGTTTCTTGATTTTATTGTGCCCCACAAATGTATGTCCCCTGCATTGTTTTTGTTAATATTATTCTTGGGAAAAGAACATGTTTGCTTAAACAGTGACTTTTTAAAAAAATATAACACTAATAACACTTTGAAATTTTAAAAAAAAATTTATCTTCCATAAACCCAACAAGTGTCTAAACTCTTTCTTGGTTAGCTATTCAATTCAAAATTAATAATTAATTCTGGAAAAAAGCTAGCATTTTTAGTTTCCAGCAAAACACAAAAACATTCTCCTTTTCTCCCCTGTTTTGTACTGAACATTCACAATTCACGATAAAGTAAAACACTGCTATTTGGATGACCCTTCAGAAATAGCACTTTCACATTAGGAAGTAGAGGAGAAGCATAAAGTGGTACAAAACAAAATTTCAATTTCCATAATTATATTTATCTTGAATGAGCCAGAATAATGCTTTGTATAATTTTCTTCTTAACATGAAACTCAATCTAAAGCTTCCAGAACAAAAGATATGTGGCAATGAAAGGCTTCCTTGGAACGGCATACTTTCAAAGAGATGAATTATGCATTCCGGAGTCATTGACTATAAAGCACATTAAGTTCAGGAGGCAAGGAAGAAGAATCTCACCCAAAGAGAAGTAAGCACAAAGCCAAACATGACGAAAAAATTACTCCACAGATAATGAATTAAGAGGATCTTGGATGGGACCATAGAAGACGGAGCCCGAGTGCTGACAGTGATGCTCTCCCCGCCGCCTCCCTTCAGTGATAGAGGGAAGCATTATCCTTTGCAAAGACATGATTCTCCGGGGGCAAACACTTTTTCATTCATGTAACAATATCCAGATAATCATCTTACCCTGTAAGAAAAGCTGTTGATCATTTACCTCTCTTTTTCAACTAATCAGCACCATCTTGCCTGTTCTATGATGTCTTGGCCCTCAAAAGAGCCCAGCTTTCTTTCTTCTGTTAACTTTCCATCTCCCTCTACACCACCCAAGTCTTATAACCTTTGACCAATAGGAAGTAAAAAGGGAAAGACTAGAGATCTCTTCAAGAAAATTAGAGATACGAAGGGAACGTTTCATGCAAGGATGAACACAAAAAAGGACAGAAATGGTATGAACCGAACAGAAGCAGAAGATATTAAGAAGAGGTGGCAAGAACACACAGAAGAACTGTACAAAAAAGATCTTCATGACCCAGATAATCACAATGGTGTGATCACTGATCTAGAGCCAGATATCCTGGAATGTGAAGTCAAGTGGGCCTTAGAAAGCATCACTATGAACAAAGCTAGTGGAGGTGATGGAATTCCAGTTGAGCTATTTCAAATCCTGAAAGATGATGCTGTGAAAGTGCTGCACTCAGTATGCCAGCAAATTTGGAAAACTCAGCAGTGGGCACAGGACTGGAAAAGGTCAATTTTCATTCCAATCCCAAAGGCAATGTCAAAAAATGCTCAAACTACCGCACAATTGCACTCATCTCACACGCTAGCAAAGTAATGCTCAAAATTCTCCAAATCAGGCTTCAACAGCACGTGAACTGAGAACTCCCAGATATTCAAGCTGGATTTAGAAAAGGCAGAGGAACCAGAGATCAAATTGCCAACATCTGCTGGATCATCGAAAAAGCAAAACATTTCCAGAAAAACATCTACTTCTGTTTTACTGACTATGTCAAAGCCTTTGACTGTGTGGATCACAATAAACTGTGGAAAATTCTTCAAAAGATGGGAATACCAGACCACTTGACCTGCCTTCTGAGAAATCTGTATGCAGGTATGGAAGCAGGTTAGAACTGGACATGGAACAACAGACTGGTTCCAAATTGGGAAAGGAGTATGTCAAGGCTGTATAATGTCACCCTGCTTATTTAACTTATATTCAGAGTACATCATGAGAAACGCTGGACTGGATGAAGCACAAGCTGGAATCACGATTATCAGGAGAAATATCAATAACCTCAGATATGCAGATGACACCACCCTTATGGCAGAAAGCGAAAAAGAACTAAAGAGCCTCTTGATGAAAGTGAAAGAGGAGAGTGAAAAAAGTTGGCTTAAAACTCAATATTCAGAAAACTAAGATCATGGCATCTGGTCCCATCACTTCATGGCAAATAGATGGGGAACAATGGAAACAGAGACAGACTTTATTTTTTGGGGCTCCAAAATCACTACAGATGGTGAATGAAATTAAAAGACTCTTGCTTCTTGGAAGGAAAGTTATGACCAACCTAGACAGCATATTAAAAACCATAGACGTTACTTTGACAACAAAGGTCCATCTAGTCAAAGCTATGGTTTTTCCAGTAGTCATGTATGGATATGAGAATTGGACTATAAAGAAAGCTGAGCACCAAAGAATTGATGCTTTCGAACTGTTGTGTTGGAGAAGACTCTTGAGAGTCCCTTGTACAGCAAGGTGATCCAACCAGTCCATCCTAAAGGAAATCAGTCCTGAATATTCCATTGGAAGGACTGAAGCTGAAACTCTACTTTGGCCACCTGATGCAAAGAACTGACTCACTTAAAAGACCCTGAAGATGGGAAGGATTGAGGGCGGGAGGAGAAGGGGACGACAGAGGATGAGGTGGTTGGATGGCGTTACTGACTCAGTGGACATGAGTTTGGGTAAACTCCGGGAGTTGGTGATGGACAGGGAGGCCTGGCGTGCTGCAGTCCTTGGGGTCGCCAAGAGTCAGACACAACTGAGTGACTGAACGGACTGACAGGGGACTGAAAAGAACAGCGACTGGAAGGATTTACATGTGCATGATTTAATGCTGAGGACTGGGAGAGAAGGGCTGGGGGAAAGAGAAAAAGACTAGCTATTTCTGCTGGTCCCATTTGGCAGGACCCAACTTATCCTAAACTCCAAGAAAAACTGTTACCCAAGGTATACAGTTCATAAAAGCTTAAACGAAAAAAGACCATATATATAATAATACATATAGACATATCACATGCAGTTGACACAAGATAACCTGTACACTTCTCTGCTTTAAATATGTTAGAAACCCAAGACAATCAGTCATTCACAAAGTGCTGGCATGTGAGGTAACAGACGACAACTGCCTGCGGCTGACTTGCCAACTTGGAAGTTCACTGAAGTCTGCAGAAGCTAAAAATAGCCACACAAACATGTTTACAACATTGTGAAAATACAGGATCCACACTCTTTTCTAAATATAAACCTTGAGTTCGAAGCACGGGGATTGGCTCTGGGTTTTCAGAGACGTCACTGGGACGTCCCACACTTTGCCGCAGAAATCCACATTTCAGGCTTTTACTTTAAATATACAATTGGTGGCATTTAACTAGAGTGAAGGTGGAGTAGATCTGGAAGGGAAAGGACAAGCAGGGGGAAAAAAAAATGGTATCACTTCCTCCATTTAATTAGAGGGCTTCAGAAGACCACAAACCCCCAACTCCTTGTGGTGGGATCAGCCTGTCATGAAATTCTGCAAGAGGATATCCTGTCTATATTTTTCCACCCAGTATATCCACTCTCCGATCTAGTCCCTGCCCCGTTCCTAAGACTGTAGGTGCTACTGAAGTAGATACCTGTAGACAGGAAGTCAGATGGAATATGTACATATGTGTAAAAGTGCCTGCACCCCACTTGGTCCATGAGTAGCGTAGGCATGTTAAAGGCAACAATTCTTTGGCTGCGCTACATGGCTTATGGGATCTTATTAATAGTTCCCTGACCAGGGATCGAACTTGTGTCCTTGGCAGTGGAAGCACAGAGTCCTAACCACTGGACCGCCAGCAAATTCCCACAGGCAATAGTTCTAATTCTTGTCCTGTTCCTACAAAGTGAAATCATTCTAGCTCAAATACAGGGGGAAATTTCTAGCTAAAATCCACAATGCTTTATCAACTGGGATTGCTGGCAGGAGGGGAAGGGTATGCTAAGACTATAAAACATTCAAAGGAGTATGTTATTAGTGTAGGGAAAAAAATTCAGTCTAAGTTATGCAAAATTATTTTTTGTTATTAATTGTTGGATAGAATTTGTTTAGATTTTATCCTCTGCATTTAATTCTAAAAAATCAGCTATTAAAAGAAATAAGAAAAACCTATATCAAGAGAATTAGCCCTATACTAGTATATTATAAACTTCAAATGAGGAATCCATATTTCTGGAGGCTATCCAAGATCTAAGAGAAGTGTTCTTCGTAACAAAACTGTGTAAGTTGTACAGGCATTTTTTTTAACAAAATAAACTACAATCAATAACAAATTCAACTGAAAAACTGAAGGAAATTATATATAATCCTACCACCATGAAAAATACATTTTTCCATATTTTCATCTAATTTTTATCCATGTACATACATACTTTCAAAGTAGCTAATTTTTGTAAAAAAATTGGAGGATAATTGCTTTACAATGTTGTGTTGGTTTTTGCTGTACAAAAGCGTGAATGCACTGTAAGTATACATATGTTCCCTCCCTCTTGTGCCTCCCCACCACCACTGTACCCCTCTGGGTCATCAAAGAGCACCAAGCCAAGGTCCCCGTGCTATCCAGGAGCTTCTTAATAGCCATGTATTTCACACACGGTAGTGTATACGTGTCATTGCTAAGCAGCTAACTTTTACAATACAGATGATGTGTTTTTGGTTTCCTAAGCCACACTTCTAACTTTCAGAAGCTTAAAATTTTGGGGTTTAAAATTTGCATTCATTAATATTTCATTAATATTCACTAATAGTCATTAATTTTTCCAGGTGTTGCTTATCATGCTACAATTTACAGAAATAAAGATGAAGCCCTCACTGAAATGCTTTCTGAAACCTGATTAAAGAAAACACACTTAAGGACTATAAAAACACAGGACATTTATCCACCACAGGCTTCCTTAGCGCAGAATCCCAGATACACTCTAGCAATTAAGATATTTAATTACTCAAAGGATGTCCTACGGGGCCTTGTCCAATTTTGTACAGTATGCAGTTAAGGCTCTAAGCACGTAACGGTGAAAACAAACACGTATTATCTTCTCGAGAGAAATGGCAGCATCTTTTTACCAATAATGGTAAATCATTCTGTATAGAATGATCTATTAAATCTAACAGAAGAATTTATTCCAGAAAAAAAGACTTTTTGATACTTCGACTTAATGTTAGGCATTGTAAACTGAAGATATTCTCAGAAATGTTTATACCTTAAGATTAAAAAATTAGGTGATCTAGTTATACATTATCTACAATGAACTGAGGATAGTTTGGTCCAAAACTGAGGAGAAACCAAGTATCTCTGGGCTTCGCTGGTGGCTCAGTGGTAAAGAATCCACCCGCCAATGCAGGGGACTCAGCGTTTGAGCCCTGGGCAGAGAGATCCCTGGAGAGGGAAATGGTGACCCACTGCAGTATTCTTGCCTGGAGAATCCCATGGACAGAGGAGCTTGGTGGTCTAGAGTCCATGGGGTCACAAAGCATCTGACACAACTTAGCCACTAAACAACAACAACAAAAGTTATCTCTAGTTAAAATCTGACTAGCTTTAAAAAAAGAAAATAAAATCAAAAGCACCGATTCTATATTTTGTTGAATAACTGAGCATGTAAAGAAATATTAATGAGGTTTTCATTTAAAGATTAATATTCTGTAATCTTAGGCTGGCAGAGGTTAATGAGTTTCAGGTAACTAGATCTAATTCTTGAGGAGCAAAGACAAAGACAGAAGAAAGAAAACAAAACAAAACAAAACATGACCGTTAGCTAGTCTCCTAGATCTTAAGGTCCCCACACCAACCCCATATGGCTTTCTAATCTTTAGGAGCTGCTGGGGAAGAATAAACAGAAATAAAAACTACCCAGCATTGTAGCCATCACGTATTCCTTGCAGGGAGGACAATTCCTTGCAGAGGTGGGGTGGGGGGTGGTGGGGGGGGTACAAACTACTGGCTGTAAAATAGACGACCAAGATGTACTGTACAACATGGGGAATATAATCAATACTTTATAATAACTGTCAACGAAGTATAACCTTTAAAAATTTTATTAAAAATTATAAAAGAATTGAAAGGGAAAAAAAGAAGAATCCCTTCTTTGTCCTCTCAGCCTAGTCCTTTCACCAAATGGCTTAGGGAGCAATTGCACATAAACATTTGTTATGTGCAGCCTCCCAAGAACTCTCTCTTCACTGCTCTAGTTTCAAAACCTAACCCACACAATGCTTGACAAAAGTAGGAACCCAATGAGTGGTTACAGAGTGAATGAATGAAGAAGAGTATTCACGGATAAGGTGAACCTCACAGGGACCATCATTATGGTCATCCACAAATAATAATTAGTGGTTTGAGGTTTGATGCCAGAAACATGCTAGAAAAGCAAAAGAAATATACTGTGATAAAGAATTAATTGAGAAACTATCATTAAGCCTGAAGAAGCATTTACACTTAAAATACATAGTTATAAGCATGATATAGATGCTATGATGTGAAATACACAAAATAGAAAGACCTTCCCCTAAGGTATCCAGAAAGAGTAGGAAACACAGGGCCTAACACTAGCACAGGCAATGCACTGAATAGGGTTCCTTTGTATCCCGTTCTGTTGTCTGCCCCCTAGTGGAGTCCTCGTGAGCAGAGAAAACGTAAGAAAGGCAGACACTACAGAAATCAGGAAAACCCAAACCAGAACAGAACAAAGTGCAAGGCACAATGAGCTTACTTCGGACCTCTACGAATCAGTTACTCAAGGACAGAAAGCTAACTTCCAAATTCCTATTAAATATTTTTGCTCAGAAGACAAAACTCTTGTATCAACTTCGGTAGGTTCACTATTTCCTTATGCACCTTTGGACCTTTCCTCATTACCTTTTAAGGAAAAGTTGGCATCTCTAGATTGCATCCAGGTGGCATATAGGTTTCTGGATCTTTAAGAAGACAATTTACTAACTGCTAGTTTCTAAGTTCACGTGGTCAGCCTGCTTTAATCTCTGGTGTTTTTCAGATGTCTTTGACATGAGTGGCTAAAACAGAATCACTTCCACAAAGATGCCTCTGGCAAGCTCTGTATTCATTTTCACTGCACTTCAAATCGAGGGGCAGGTAAAGTGAAACAGAGACGCTGAACAGTGAGGGCAGACGCGGCTGAGTGACTCCTCTCAGAAAGCAGGCTTATCTCCATGGGGATCTTTCTGTCTGGAGAGGGGTGTGGATTTTGTCTATGATCTCATCTGCTGCAGCAGCCGACTTGCCTCCAAACCGGCGGCCCATTCTATACCCGAGTTTCGCACTAACATGTACAGTTCTTTAAATATGAAGATGACAGACACTGCTACTGACTTACGTAAACAACCAGTCACGTGACCCCCTCTGCTCCTTATGACTGGTGACACACCTCTGCAAGCCAACCGGCCAGGGGTTACAGAAACTTCACTAACTGAACAAAACATCCGAAAATCACTCCTGAAGGGAGATACAAGTCTTAAGCGTTGTAGGGCTTCAGTGACCCAGTGGTTCCACTTCTTAACCTCTGAAAGAATCAGAATGCTACATAACTTAATGATTATTTAAAATGATCTCCAGAGATGTGATACTAGATTTTCTCCCATATGTAAGTACTTGCACATCTAAAACTCCTACACCAGTAAGATCTGTTTCCCAGAATTGTATAAAACAATCAAATAAGAGGATCCATACCAAAAAACATTCAGAGATGAACAAAGGGACTAAAATAAACAGTTCCCTTAATTATCATATTTACCTCCCTTTGTAGAAGTGCATTAGTATGATAGTTCTGGCAGGTTCTAAAAACAGTTCATTTCCAGTGATTTATGACTATATCTTATATGTGACACAGTTATCAGCTTTAAACACCCTCACCAGCTTTTTCATGCAGGAAACAGAGAGGCCCAAATCAGGGGAGATGGAGCAGTCAAGGTTTATTTTAATAAGCAAATGCTGAGGCTAGAGGAACACAAGACGTAACATTTTTTTTTTCTGTTCTCAGACTGCTGTGAATGCTATGAAAGGCGAGAGGAATGAGAAGACAGCTGACATACATCTTCCTCTGCTCATTTATCTTTTCCCTTTGGACAAACCCTCGGCAACAGGAAGTATCAAGAACACAGAGGAAAACTCTGTGCTGGTAATGCCTTCCCGACTTTCTTGTTGCTCAGATCTCTACTACAAAGGCAAAGAATGGCAAATTTCCACCTTTGAGGACCCTCAAAAGATTTACTCCAAGCATCAAGGCTCCTATGTCAGGAAGAAGGGATGTGGGGGAACTTCCCCAGCTCTCTATACTTGGATGTTATGGACTCTTCGGTTAATTTTTATCTGTTGTTTTACTACCACGTTATTTATAGAGGGCAAAGTAGCTAAAAACTGACTTTCTTAAAACTTACTATATTTAGACAATGATATCACTACTAAATTTGAAATATGATATTATGATATAATTCTTCAAGCATGCTTATATATCTAATTTAACGTTTTGAAGTCTGTTCAAGTGATTCATTAAAATGAGTAACAAGGGAACAAATGAGACAGCTGTTGTGTTTGTAGATCTGATTTGCAGCATGCCGTTGGAGCTCAACAAGCTACTCAAGAAAAGGACTGTTCCTATTCTCAAATAATTATATTTTAAAAATCAGTGCAGTATCTCTATTAAAGACTTAAGTTTATACAAGTAGCGCTAACTTTCTGCGTGCTATGAAAGTAAACTTACAGCATTCAACACAATTTGTAATTATACTGATTATTTTGTTTGATGGTTGGTTTAGCATCTTCTCTCTCCAAGGAGACAATAAGGAATTAAGAGGAGACTGAGTCTCTCCAGTCCACCAAGCTTCTAGCACATTGGATGGTATGACAGGTGCGGAATAAAGGTATGTATATTAAAATGGTCTATTAAATTCATATCTGCAGAAGATCAAACATCAAGTTGTACAAAAGAACTTATCACACAATACTATAATCCCCCTGCAGGCATCCTCACCCTGAGCTGGACTCTAAAGAGAAGATAGTCCTGGTTTGGGCTTCTCTTGGTGGTTACCCTGGGTTGGTTATTCCTGGTTTAACCCCTCACCACAGACCCATTCTCCACCTGTCTCTGTGTCTGGGGAAGAGGTGAGTGTATTTATCCCCCTCTCTCCCAGCTTTACCTAATTCCTGAACACAGAGCCCCTGGGTGGTTACTCATTGTTTCAGGGCTCAGGGGTCTGGTATACACAGCTTTTTAAATGAGCGTTTATTATTTCCTCCCCTGTCCCTCCAGCCCCAAGGGTATCAGGACCCTCATGTAAGCCCAACCCCAGCACCATAAATAGTTCCTTCATTAAGGTCTGCATTTGAACCATCTGAACTGAGTCTCTTCCCGGTACATAAAAGATACATCCTATTTCCAAATACTAGAAGGATGGGGTCGCTAAGAGTCGGACACGACTGAGCGACTTCACTTCCGCTTTTCACTTTCATACGTTGGAGAAGGAAATGGCAACCCACTCCAGTATTCTTGATTGGAGAATCCCAGGGACAGGGGAGCCTGGTGGGCTTCTGTCTGTGGGGTCGCACAGAGTCGGACACGACTGAAGCGACTTAGCATAGCATAGCATTGCATAGAAGGCAATGGCAACCCACTCCAGTACTCTTGCCTGGAAAATCCCATGGATGGAGGGGCCTTGTAGGCTGCAGTCCATGGGGTCGCTGGGAGTCGGATACGACTGAGCGACTTCACTTTCACTTTCATGCATTGGAGAAGGAAATGGCAACTCACTCCAGTGTTCTTGCCTGGAGAATCCCAGGGATGGGGAGCCTGGTGGGCTGCCGTCTATGGGGTCGCACAGAGTCAGATACAACCGAAGCGACTCAGCAGCAGCAGCAGCAGCAGCATGCTTCTACATGACTTCTCATTTTCAGACATGATCTATGGAGGTCTAACTTTGATAGTTCACTTTCCCCTACTTCCTCTTCACCTCTTCCTCCCAAAGTAGTGATAACCCCAGTTCAGCCCCTCGACCAGATGGATTCTGCACCACATACTAAGCCACTGTTGTGGTTTATCAGGCATAGAGTGTAATTTTCTAGGAACAATTTGTTTTCATTCCCCTCCTCCATCTTTCCTCAATGACCTCCCACTGCCTAATTTTCATCTGCTATCCACATAACGCTCACACTATCAAGGCTGATAACACATTCTGTCCTATAACCATCTCAATCTTCTGTTTTTGTTTTTTTTTTTAAACTCTATAAAGATTGACTCTAAGAGTTTAAAGTCAATAAAGGGCATTCATACTCTCATGACCATGGATATGTTTTTTCCCACAGCCCCTTGGGACTAGGACTGCACTGGCTTCTTGGCTTGTGCAGGGTCAGCATCATTAGCCCCAGGCCACACAACGGAGAACGGTCCTCGGGTAAAGGTTTACTGGAATCTGTTTTCTACTTCATCAGTTCCCTTTATATCATCAACCTTTCCCAAGCCTCCCACTGTAACGCCTGTTTTATCAACCCTCTCCTTTCCTAGGTCCACTCTACTTGAGTCCTCCCTTGCCCCGACTTCTGCTTCAACAGGGGTTCCTTCTGTGATTTCCTGCTGTATTTTCCCAGGGTGGGTCCACTAAGCCCTGCAGGCCATGTTTTCCTCCTTCTTGGTTTACTCCTCATTTTGTTACAGCCAAACCCTAAGAAAGGGTATATGGAAGGTATGCCTTAAAAGATGATAGCAAAAAAGATGCATGTACCCTACTGTTCATAGCAGCACCCTTTATAATACCCAAGACATGGAAGCAACCGAAATGTCCACTGACAGATGAGTGGACAAAGAAGGTGCGGCATATATATGTACACACACACACACACATATACACAATGGAATACTGCTGCTGCTGCTAAGTCACTTCAGTCGTGTCCAACTCTGTGCGACTCCACAGACGGCAGCCCACCAGGCTCCCCCGTCCCTGGGATTCTCCAGGCAAGAACACTGGAGTGGGTTGCCATTTCCTTCTCCAATGCATGAAAGTGAAAAGTGAAAGTGAAGTCGCTCAGTCACGTCAGACTCTCCTCGACCCCATGGACTGGAGCCCACCAGGCTCCTCCACCGATGGGATTTTCCAGGCAAGAGTACTGGAGTGGGGTGCCACTGCCTTCTCCCAGTGGAATACTACTTAGCCACAAAAAACAATGTTATTTGCAGCAACATGGGTGAACCCAGAAATTATCATAATAAGCGAAGTCAGAAAAAGAAAGACAAATACAGTATGATAGCACATATATGTGAAATCCAAAATATGATACAGATGAACTTATCTACAAAACAAACAGATTTACAAACACTAAGAACAGACTTGTGGTGGCCAAGAGGGAATGAGCGTGGGGGAGGAGTAGTTTGGAAGTTTAACAGATACATGCTACTATGTATAAAACAGATTAAAAAAAAAAAGACCTACTGTATAGCACAAGGAACTATATTTGATATCTCATAACAACCTATAACTGGGGAAGGCAATGGCACCCCACCCCAGTACTTTTGCCTGGAAAATCCCATCGATGGAGGAGCCTAGTAGGCTCCCGTCCATGGGGTTGCTAAGAGTCGGACGTGACTGAGTGACTTCACTTTCACTTTTCACTTTCATGCATTGGAGAAGGAAATGGCAACCCACTCCAGTGTTCTTGCCTGGAGAATCCCAAGGACGGGGGAGCCTGGTGAGCTTCTGTCTATGGGGTCGCACAGAGTCGGACACGACTGAAGCGACTTAGCAGCAGCAACAACCTATAATGGAAAAAAATCTGAAAATGAACACACACACACACACACACACACACATTTGTGTAATTGGATCACTTTGCTGTACACCTAAAACTAACACAACCCTGTAAATGAGCTATACTTCAATAAAAACAATGTTTAAATTAATTGATTTTTTAAAAATGGCAGCATAGTGGTTAATAACATTGTATAATCAATTGCTATCAGAAAGAACACTGTTTTAAATATTGGTACTTATTATGCTATTCTCTTCGAATAAAGGGAACAATAATACAGTCTGCTCTCCATATCTGTATGTTGTTCATTCATAGTCTCAACCGATCTCGGATCAAAAATATTTGGAAAAAAGAAACTCCAGAAAGTTCCAAAGAATGAAACGTCAATTTACCGTTCCAGCAACTATTTACACGACATCTACATTGTACTACGTATCACAGATAATCTAGAGATGATTTAAAAGCCTATAGGAGGGGACTTCCCTGGTGGCACTGTAGATAAGAACCTGCCTGCCAATGCAGGGGACACGGGTTCCACGCCTGGATGGGATTCCACTCAGTGTGGGGCAGCAAAGTCTGTGTGCCACGACTACCGAGCCTGCACTCTAGGGCCCTGGAGCTACAACTGCTGAAGCCTGCGCGCCTAGAGCCTGTGCTCCACAACGAGAGAAGCCACTGCGATGAGAAGCCCAAGCTCCGAAACAAAGAGCCGCTGCTGCTTGCTGCAACTACAGCAAGCCCACGTGAAAGCCACGAAGACACAGCACAGCCGAAAATTAAATATTAAAAAAAAAAGTCAAAGGATGATGTTCAATAAGCCATTTTATATAAAGAACTTGAGCATCCATGGACTGTGGTATTCGAGGTGGGTCCTGAACCCCTCCCCCTCAGATACCAAGGGACAACTGTATTTTAAAACCCCTCTCAAACATTTTTAGTGACAACTAAAGGCTTTAACTGCCTGAGTCACGGGTATCTAGCAATCTTACACTTTACCATTTACAATATTATTTGGGCTTCCCTGGCGGCTCAGACAGTAAAGAAACTGCCTGCAACGCAGGAGACCCGGGTTTGATCCCTGGGTCAGGAAGATCCCCTGGAGAGGGCAATGGCAACCACTCCAGTATTCTTGCCTGGAGAATTCCATGGACAGAGGAGCCTGGTGGGCTTCAGTTCATGGGGTCACAGGAGTGGGACATGACTGAGCGACTGAAGCTGTTACAATATTATTAACCCACGAAAACATGGATTTCATGTTGTTTCTTTTATGTGCTCAACTGTTCGTGGGTTTAAAACAGAACTCATTCAAAATTTAAAGTATTCTTAAAATATCCTTCTCAGCACAAAAATGGCTAGAATGGCACCGGCTGACAACCTACATGTGACTGGGGAGGATATTTCAGTGGAAATGACAAATAACTGTATTTAATGTATTCATTCATTCACTCATCCAAAAATATTTACTGAGCAACTTCAGGTGCCACTACTTTGGCTCCTGGAGAAACGTTTAGTAGTTTACAAAACAAAAACGGGGACTTCCCTGGTGGTGCAGGGGTTAAGACTCTGAACCTCCACTGCGGGAGGCACAGCTTTCATCCCTGGTCAGGGAACTAGGATCCTTCATATGCATGCCATGCGGCTTGGCCAAAAAAAACCAAAGCAACACAAAAAACCAAAAATTCACCTACCTCAGCAAATGTAACTTCTAGCAGAGGAAGACAAACCCTAGTAAATAAGCAGGACTGATTTTAATTCTGTAACTGCTAGGAAGGAAAACCAAAGTCAATCTGAAAGTGATAACGTTATCTGAACAATCTGAAGGTGAGGCGGGAGGTGATTATAGCTCTCCCATAAAACGTAGTTTAGTACAGGAAGCCACCACTATTCCTAATACAGTCCCACTGGGCAGTGACGATGATCAAGCTCTCGGGATCAGATCCTGGAAGCTGCACTCTTGAAAAGCTCTGCAGTCTTGTCTTTTCAAAGTTCTCCATCAGCTAATAAGATGAGATAATAATCAGTGCAAGGCTTCACTGTTATCTCCGTGCAAGGCCATTAATCTAGTCCCCTGACATCATCAAATACCAATCCTGGACCACTCATCTCTCTGTTGCAATATCCACAAACGGAATAAACAACTCGAGTAAAACAGAAGGAAAAAGGATGAATTTTACTTCAATCATTTCTTTGGTGTGTTTAACACTTTCTACTTTCTATAAGTAACTAAGTTCGTTCTGCAAATCAAGGGGCACTAGAGAGGATGAAGAAAAGTATTCAGAAATCCAACAGATGTTAAGAATAAGAATGACGGTGATGAATGCAAGTGGCTAAAGGCAGTAAAACTACTGGGCTTCATAAATAAATATACAAAATGTGATGATTTTGCATAAGTATCTGACAAGTTTTCTGAGGGAGCATATCTTACATACAATGTGTGTTCTGTAAACAGTCCTTGACTTGAGGTTGAAAATTTATTTCTGCAGAGGAAAATGATCAAACACAAGGTGACAGGCTTTCCTTTAAATGGGAGCAATTAAACTGGACGCACAGAATAAGGAAGTTGGGCTCCCAAGGGAAGGAGGCACAGTAACACTGGTCATCCCAGAAGAAAGCCCGCCAGCCTTCCTTCTGACATAGTCTTTTCTTCTTCTGCTGACAGCCTGGTGTGTTCTTGCTTCCTCTTTTTCTCTCTCTAACCACTCACATTTCCACTTTAGTTCTTCTCGTGCTTGTCATAAGTAACATCGAAGAAAGTCTCTTTGCTTTGTTTTAAAGTGTCATGTTTAATGTTCTTTTCTGAACCTGAAAAGAAGGTATCTTTATTATTTCCTTTTATGCTTTTAAGCATTTTTTTTTTTTTTAACATCTGAGCATGGGTCTGTCTTGATGTCTTTTTTTAGTTAAGTCGGCACTGTTACAAATAAAATGGATCTTAAGCTGAAAATGGTCTTGGATAATTTTCTTATTCATCAGCTCAAAGCAAAGGCTAGTCTAGGTGAGCTCTCAAAGACTGTGCCCACCACAACGGTAATAATAATCATTGACATTTATTGGGTACTAAGCACTAGGCACTGTGTGTGTGTGTGTGTGTGTGTGCGCGCGTTAGTTGCTCAGTCATGTGTTCAACTCTTAGCGACCCCATGAACTGTAGCCCTCCAGGCTCCTCTGTCCATGGAATTCTCCAGGCAAGTATATTGGAGTGGGTTGCCAATCCCTTCCCCTTGGGATCTTTCCGACCCAGGGATTGAACCTGGGTCTCCTGCATTGCAGGCAGTTTCTTTATGACTAAGCTACTCGGGAAGCCCCAGGCACTGTACTGAACATTAGGCACTGTAACAATTCCCATTTATAGAAGAGAAAACACATCACAGAGAAATTAACTTGCTGTAAATTGTAAAGCCAGGGTTGGAACCAGTGTCCCCCTGACCCCAAAGTCTGTACCTTAGCCACTTAACATGATACAGGAGGCAGCAAACTTTTTTGTAAACAGGTCAGATAGCAGATATTTTAGGCACTGCAGGCTACACATGGTTTTGTTTAATATTCTACTTCTTTTTATTTTTTTACAATTTTTTAAAAAATGTAAAGGTTTTCTTTGGTGGCTGAGACAGTAGAGAAACCACCTGCAATGCAGGAGACCCAGGTTTCATCCTTGGGTTGGGAAGATCCTGTGGAGAAGCAAACAGCAACTCCCCCCAGTATTTGTGCCTGGAGAATTCCATGAACAGAAGAATAGACTGGCGCACTACAGTCTATTAGGTCGCAAAGAGTTAGACACAAAGGAGTAACACACATACACAGATGTTAAGAAGCCAATTAGACCTACAGGCTAGAGTTTACTGATCCCTGGGATATGACTTTATCAATTCAGATGAGTCACGACTTTTCATTTAGACAAATTTAGATAGACGCACAGGTGAAAGGTTTTAGACAGGTAGCTCATAATCTTTTTAGTCCATGAATGTCCAATAGCTACTGATGATGGGATGCCATTAAAACAGCAAGTGAAAGTGAAAGTGTTAGTCACTCAGTCATATCCAACTCTTGTCAACCCCACAGACTGTAAAACAGTAAAGGAAAAAAAAATGCAAACGTCTTCGAAGCAACCTTACTGTCCATCAATAGATGAACAGATAAAGCAGATATGGTATATACAATGGAATACTACTCAGCCATTAAAAAAAAAAAAGTTAGCCATTTGCAGCACCATGGATGGATTTGGAGGGTATCACACTAACAGAAATAAGTCAGACAAAGAAAGAAAAATACTGTATTGTATCACTTATACACAATGAACTAGTGAATATACCAGAAAGGAAGCAGACTCACAGAGAAGAAACTAGTGGTTACCTGTAGGGAGAGAAGGGGGAGTGACAATATAGGGGTATAGGATTAAGAAGTACAAATTATGAGTATAAAATAAGCTACAAAGATATACTGTACAAAACAAGGAATATATCCAATATTTTACAATAACTATAAATGGAGCATACCCTTTAAAACTTATGAGTCACTATACTGTACACTTATAACTTATGTAATATGGTACAGCAACTATAGTTCAATTTGAAAAAAAGAAAATGTAAAAAACATCAGAATCAAAGAATTGTAGGGGGTTTATGAACACATGGAAGGACATAGAGCTTATGGACATGAAAGTACAGTTATCACTGATGGGAATTCACTAAAAAATAAAAAATCTAAGTAAGCCTCAACAACCTAGTATTTCACAAGTACAAAACTCTGGATATCCCTATCATTATCTGTTGGACAAAACTATTTTGTAATCTGCTACCTGACACCCAACAATAGCATCTGCGTTTATTTTTGGCCATAGCACATGGCAGGTTGAATTCTTAGTTCCCTGACCAGGGATGCAACCTCTACCCCTAGAGCTGGAAGTGTGGAGCCTTAACCACTGGACCTCCAAGGAAGTCCCCGGCATCTGCATATTAAAAAATGCCTTCTTTCTCAAAGTCGTTCATCCTAGTTCACTGTTGAATTATCAAAATATTCATTATTTTCAAAGTCAGAGACTAAAGAAGGCTAGTTAACTCCTAGCTCAAGACCCCTGAGGAATTTGGAAATTGCTGAGAATCTGAACTTCATCTATCGGAATTCTTCCTGGGCCTCCGGCAAGATCCTACTCACATAAAATAATAACACATCACCACCACCTACCACCCTCTTAAGATTTCAGAATTCTTGAAATAAGATTTATAGGCTCCATATATTTCACTACAACTTAATTTTCCTTAAAAAAAAAAAAAAAAGCTCTATTTTTTTTTTTTTTGTTCACATGTGTACTGACTCATGTCAATGTATGGCAAAACACCACCACAATAATGTAAAGGAATTATCCTCCAATTAAAATAAATAAATTAATTAAAAAACAAAAGCTCTATTTTGACAGTCAGTAATCATTTTGCTAAATGAAATCAGAAACTAAGAATTTAAGTCCTTTTTTTGACTCTCCAAGTCAGGTCAAACAGGTCAATCTACAAAATCCCACCTCACAGAAAAGTTACTTCCTTAGAAGTAAATACATGAAATTTGGTTCTGGGTATAAGCTGTTATTTGTTTTTGTCCTTTTGGTGGGGGAAAAATAAAAACTGAGAAACAGTCTCACTTCTACTTTCTTTGCTATCAACTTTGGACCATTGGCTTAAAATAAACTCGGCTATTTTCAGTGGTTAGGCAAAGGGTTACTTATAAAAACAAAAACCAATGCCAACTCACATATGAGCATTACTTGAGTACAAAAAGAGTCTAGAGTAAGTTATTTGTCAAGTCTAAAATTGTAGGTTTTTAAAAATATTATGGAGAGACTTGGGCCATTATTTCATTCCTTCTAATTGTTTCTTCAGATCAGATCAGTCGCTCAGTCGTGTCCGACTCTTTGCGACCCCATGAACTGCAGCACGCCAGGCCTCCCTGTCCATCACCAGCTCCCGGAGGTCACTCAGACTCACATCCATCAAGTCAGTGATGCCATCCAGCCATCTCATCCTCTGTTGTCCCCTTCTCCTCCTGCCTTCAATCCCTTCCAGCATCAGAGTCTTCTCCGATGAGTCAACTCTTCGCATGAGGTGGCCAAAATACTAGTTTCAGCTTTAGCATCATTCCTTCCAAAGAAATCCCAGGGCTGAGCTCCTTCAGAATGGACTGGTTGGATCTCCTTGCAGTCCAAGGGACTCTCGAGTCTTCTCCAACACCACAGTTCAAAAGCATCAATTCTTCGGCGCTCAGCCTTCTTCACAGTCCAGCTCTCACATCCATACATGACCACAGGAAAAACCATAGCCTTGACTAGGCGAACCTTTGTTGTCAAAGTAATGTCTCTGCTTTTGAATATGCTATCTAGGTTGGTCATAACTTTCCTTCCAAGGAGTAAGCGTCTTTTAATTTCATGGCTGCAGTCACCATCTGCAGTGATTTTGGAGCCCAAAAAAAGAAAGTCTGACACTGTTTCCACTGTTTCTCCATCTATTTCCCATGTAGTGATAGGACCAGATGCCATGATCTTCGTTTTCTGAATGTTGAGCTTTAAGCTCAACGGCTTTTCACTTTCCCTTTCCTTTCAAGGCTTTTCTCCTCTTCCTTTCTGCCGTCCTGCTTCTGGTTTTGGTTTCTCCCTCCTTTTCTCCTCTCGTGCTCAGCCTTGACGCTCTTGCCGTCTGTTGTTCCTCGTTCTGCCCCCTCCGTTCTGGGGCGCCTTTTGTCTACACAGTCAAAGGCTTTGGCAGAGTCAAGAAAGCAGAAATAGATGTTTTTCTGGAACTCTCTTGCTTTTTCCATGATCCAGCGGATGTTGGCAATTTGATCTCTGGTTCCTCTGCCTTTTCTAAAACCAGCCTGAACATCAGGAAGTTCACGGTTCACATTATTGCTGAAGCCTGGCTTGGAGAATTTTGAGCATTACTTTACTAGTGTGTGAGATGAGTGCAATTGCGCGGTAGTTTGAGGATTCTTTGGCATTGCCTTTCTTTGGGATTGGGATGAAAACTGACCTTTTCCAATCTTGTGGCCACTGCTGAGTTTTCCAAATGTGCTGACATATTGAGTGCAGCACTTTCACAGCATCATCTTTCAGGATTTGGAATAGCTCCACTGGAATTCCATCACCTCCACTAGCTTTGTTCGTAGTGATGCTTTCTAAGGCCCACTTGACTTCACATTCCAGGATGTCTGGCTCTAGGTCAGTGATCACACCATCATGATTATCTGGATCGTGAAGCTCTTTTTTGTACAGTTCTTCTGTGTATTCTTGCCACCTCTTCTTAATATCTTCTGCTTCTGTTAGGTCCATACCATTTCTGTCCTTTATCGAGCCCATCTTTGCATGAAATGTTCCTTTGGTATCTCTGATTTTCTTGAAGAGATCTCTAGTCTTTCCCATTCTGTTGTTTTCCTCTATTTCTTTGCATTGATCGCTGAAGAAGGCTTTCTTATCTCTTCTTGCTATTCTTTGGAACTCTGCATTCAGATGTCTATATCTTTCCTTTTCTCCTTTGCTTTTCGCCTCTCTTCTTTTCACAGCTATTTGTAAGGCCTCCCCAGACAACCATTTTGCTTTTTTGCATTTCTTTTCCATGTCTCCTGTACAATGTCACGAACCTCATTCCATAGTTCATCAGGCACTCTATCTATCAGATCTAGGCCCTTAAATCTATTTCTCACTTCCACTGTATAATCATAAGGGATTTGATTTAGGTCATACCTGAATGGTCTAGTGGTTTTCCCTACTTTCTTCAATTTCAGTCTGAATTTGGCAATAAGGACTTCATGGTCTGAGCCATTAAGAATTGTTTCTTAACAACTGCTAAATGCACAAGAATAAAAGAAAGTGGAGATCATTTTTCTAAGCATTTAAAAACATTTGCTCTATTACGAGATCTTTACTCCCAACTTGACTTGGCTGTCTTCAAGCATCTGTGCATTTCTTCTGCTGAGAAAAGTTGCTTACTTAATAGTTCATTTCTTTTCCCTTAAGTACTTTGTTTTTTTAAATTGGAACATGGAAAAAGCAAGAGCGTTCCAGAAAAACATCGATTTCTGCTTTATTGACTATGCCAGAGCCTTTGACTGTGTGAATCACAATAAACTGGAAAATTCTGAAAGAGATGGGAATACCAGACCACCTGACGTGTCTCTTGAGAAACCTGCATGCAGGTCAGGAAGCAACAGTGAGAACTGGACAAGGAACAACAGACTGGTTCCAAATAGGAAAAGGAGTATGTCAGGGCTATATATTGTCACCCTGCTTATTTAACTTATATGCATAATACATCATGAGAAATGCTGGGCTGGAAGAAGCACAAGCTGGAATCAAGATTGCTGGAAGAAATATCAATAACCTCAGATATGCAGATGACACCACCCTTATGGCAGAAAGTGAAGAGGAACTGAAAAGCCTCTTGATGAAAGTGAAAGTGGAGAGTGAAAAGGTTGGCTTAAAGCTCAATATTCAGAAAATGAAAATCATGCCATCTGGTGTCATCACTTCATGGGAAATAGATGGGGAAACAGTGGAAACAGTGTCAGACTTTATTTTTCAGGCCTCCAAAATCACTGCAGATTGTGACTGCAGCCATGAAATTAAAAGATGCTTACTCCTTGGAAGGAAAGTTATGACCAACCTAGACAGCATATTGAAAAGCAGAGGCATTAATTACTTTGCCAACAAAGGTTCGCCTAGTCAAGGCTATGGTTTTTCCAGTGGTCATGCATGGATGTGAAAGTTGGACTGTGAAGAAAGCCGAGCACCGAAGAATTGATGCTTTTGAACTGTGGTGTTGGAGAAGACTCTTGAGAGTCCCTTGGACTGCAAGGCGATCCAACCAGTCCATCCTAAAGGAGATCAGTCCTGGGTGTTCATTGGAAGGACTGATGTTTCAGCTGAAAGTCCAATACTTTGGCCACCTGATGGGAAGAGCTGACTCATTGGAAAAGACCCCCATGCTGGGAGGGATTGGGGGCAGGAGGAGAAAGGGACTAAAGAGGATGAGATGGCTGGATGGCATCACCGACTCGATGGACGTGGGTCTGAGTGAACTCCAGGAGTTGGTGATGGACAGGGAGGCCTGGCATGCTGTGATTCATGGGGTCGCAAAGAGTAGGACACGACTGAGCGACTGAACTGAACTGAACTGAACTGAGGCATCCCAAGTGCTTCAGTGGCAAAGAATCTGAGACACAGATTCAGTCCCTGGGTCGGGAAGACCATATGGAGAAGGGAATGGAACTCGCTCCAGTATTCTTGCCTGGGAAATGCCATGGATAGAGGACCCTCGTGGGCTACAGTCCCTAGGATCGAAAAAGGGTCAGACACAACTTAGTGATTAAACAATAACAAAATAGCTGCTTTACAACGTAGAGACGTGGATGGACCTAGATAGAGGCTGTCATACAGAGTGAAGTCAGAAAGAGAAAAACAAATATCGCTTATTACTGCATATATGTAGAATCTAGAAAATGGTACGGATTTTGAATTACTTTGAATTTGGTTTGAATTACTTTCTTTAAAATTCAGAAATTCCTGTATTTCAACTTTGTCTTTTCTTTGGCAACAGTTACAAGTCAGAGATAACCTCAGAGAATATTTATGTAGTTTTTTCCTTTACATAGCACAAGGGCTTCCTTGGTGGCTCAGATGGTAAAGAATTGCCTGTAGTGGGGGAGACCTGGGTTTGATCCCTGGGTCTGGATAGGGAAGATCCCCTGAAAAAGGGCACGGCTACCCACTCCACTGTTCTTGCCTGGAGAATCCCATGGATACAGGAACACAAAGTATATCTTTGAAAGAAAACACTCAAGATGAGTAAGGTTTCTCTGTGCAACTCTTTTCTCTGTGTTCTTTTCTATGCTTTGAAATAACTTCTTGGTCCTGGAAAAAGTTTCTCTAGAAGCTACTGTCCTTTGTCCTCGCCTGGTAAGCTAAAGGGTTAAGTTTAATTTACAGAGCGGGCCTTTCAAGAAGAGTATAGCTAATCAGCCTTCCCTCCCTTTCAGCACATCTCTGCCCCTTCTGCATCCTTCTTCCCATCCTTGCCACTCTGCCTCTGCTGCTGCTGCTGCTATGTCGCTTCAGTCGTATCCGACTCTGTGCGACCCCATAGACGGCAGCCCACCAGGCTCCCCGTCCCTGGGATTCTCCAGGCAAGAACACTGGAGTGGGTTGCCATTTCCTTCTCCAATGCATGAAAGTGAAAAGTGAAAGTGAAGTCGCTTAATTGTATCTGACTCCTAGCGACCCCATGGACTGCAGCCTACCAGGCCCCTCCATCCATGGGATTTTCCAGGCAAGAGTACCCCACTCTGCCTCTAGGCTCACCTAGATTTGTGGTTTAAAGGATCCCTTCCTTCAAAGAGCAGCTAACCTCTTGGTGGTGGTTTAGTTGCTAAGTGGTGTCCAACTGTGGCGACCCCATGGACTGAAACCAGTCAGGCTCCTCTGTCCATGGGATTTCCCAAGCAAGAATACTGGAGGGGGTTGCCATTTCCTTCTCCAGGGCATCTTCCTGACCCAGGGATTGATTCCTGCATTGCAGGCGGATTCTTTACCAACTGGGCCACCAGGGAATCCCATTAGGGCTAACCTCTCAGGGGACACACAAATTCTGTGCTGCAACAGCTTTTTCACTTCTCTTCCCCTAGAGCAAGGATATTGAAACTCTTCTTTGAGAAGTTATAAAGTTCCTTCAGGTTTTAACATCGTATAGGAAAGCCCAAACAAATTTTTGGTCAACCCAATTATTTTTCAATAAATAAATAATGGTTGCATTGATTAAGCCCTGCTCCCCCAGGTATGTTCCTCTATCCTTCTATTATGAATGTCTGGATCCATGCCACCCAGTTAGAAATCCCACTTCCAGCCTCTCAGGCAGCCAGCTGTGGCCAGGTGACTCAATTCTCCCAGAGGGAAAGTGACCCCAAGGGTGTGTACCTTTTCTGGGGCTGAGCCTGAAGATATGAGGCATGGCACCTCCACACTCTTTCTCCTCCCCCAAAGCTTGGACACAGAAGTGCTAATTACCTTGCTCTGACCATGAAGATGGACTCCATGACGTTGGGGAGGATGGAGTCACAAGGTAGAAAGAACCTGCATCTGGCAAAACAATTTCTGCACGGAGCATGACTGCTTTTCTTTGCAAGCCTGGATGTACTGACTAAGTTGTATCTTCTTTAATTCACTGCATTTGGGGGTCTCTTTGTTCCAAAAGCATGGGTTTTATCACAATCACCACAGCACTGCTACATAGCAGTACATTTTCCTCTGAGGTACATAAAGTCACTGTTCCCAGTTTCCAGATGAAGAAACACAGACTTGGAGGACTAAGTGACTTCTTCCAAGGACAAAAGCATGGTGCAGCGATCAAAACTGCAGGTCTGTTCAATGCAAATGCCCTCCCACTGCACTATAGTGTCTCTACAGATCATTTTGTAAATCATCCCACTCTGATTCAGATTTTTCTGCTCTGTTATCGCTTACATATCCAGAACAGATATATTATCATCTCAAAATGAAGGGGTATCAATTATATTTGGTGTGCCCATCAGTTCAGTTCAGTCACTCACTCATGTCCGGCTCTGTGCGACCCAATGAATCACAGCACGCCAGGCCCCCCTGTCCATCACCAACTCCCGGAGGTCACTCAGACCCACGTCCATTGAGTCAGTGATGCCATCCATCCATCTCATCCTCTGTCGTCCCCTTCTCCTCCTGCCCCCGATCCCTCCCAGCATCAGAGTCTTTTCCAATGAGTCAACTCTTCACATGAGATGGCCTAAGTACTGGAGTTTCAGCTTCAACATCAGTCCTTCCAAAGAAATCTCAGGGCTGATCTCCTTCAGAATGGACTGGTTGGATCTCCTTGCAGTCCAAGGGACTCTCAAGAGTCTTCTCCAACACCACAGTTCAAAAGCATCAATTCTTCAGTGCTTGGCTTTCTTCACAGTCCAACTTTCATATCCATGCATGACCACTGGAAAAACCATAGCCTTGACTAGAGGGACCTTTGTTGTCAAAGTAATGTCTCTGCTTTTGAATATGCTATCTAGGTTGGTCATAACTTTCCTTCCAAGGAGTAAGCGTCTTTTAATTTCATGGCTGCAATCACCATCTGCAGTGATTTTGGAGCCCCCAAAAATGAAGTCAGCCACTGTTTCCACTGTTCCCCTATCTATTTTCTGAATGTTGAGCTTTAAGCCAACTTTTTCACTCTCCACTTTCACTTTCATCAAGAGGCTTTTAGTTCCTCTTCACTTTCTGCCATAAGGGTGGTGTCACCTGCATATCTGAGGTTATTGATATTTCTCCCAGCAATCTTGATTCCAGCTTGTGCTTTGTCCAGGCCAGCATTTCTCATGATGTACTCTGCATATAAGTTAAATAAGCAGCGTGACAATACACAGCCCTGATGTACTCCTTTTCCTATTTGGAACCAGTCTGTTGTTCCATGTCCAGTTCTAACTGTTGCTTCCTGACCTGCATACAGGTGTGCTCATAGATACTGTTAATTTACTGCCTGATGAAGATTAAAATTTGTAGAAACCTGCCCCCCTAAAGCTGAGCACCAAAGAATTAATGCTTTTGAACTATGGTGTCAAAGAAGACTCTTGAGAGTCCCTTGGACAGCAAGGAGATCCAACCAGTCCATCCTAAAGGAGATCAGTCCTGTGTGTTCATTGGAAGGACTGATGTTTAAGCTGAAACTCCAAAACTTTGGCCACCTGATGGGGAGAGCTGACTCATTTGAAAAGACCCTGATGCTGGTAAGATTAAGGGCAGGAGGAGAAGGGGACGACAGAGGATGAGATGGTTAAATAGCATCACTGACTCAAGGGACATGGGTTTGGGTGGACTCCAGGAGTTGGTGTTGGACAGGAAGGCCTGGTATGCTGCGGTTCATGGGGTTGCAAAGAGTCAGACACGACTGAGCAAATGAACTGAACTGAACTTCAACAGAATCAGACAGAAGGCCAAGTTGAAAGAGGCTTCTGGTTTAAACTTCACTTCCTTTCCGAAATTCTAGGATCTGACCCACAAAGCCCAGATCTGTACCTCTACTCAGTGCTCCCACAAAGGAAAAATTCATAATGAACGCACCTTGGCTATGTTTAGTACCTTGCTTATTACGAAAGGGGCCATGAAACCCTTACCCAACACTGGAGTGTTCCTTTCAGTAATAATAAGGCCACACACCTTCATTCCTCACAAACCTTTAACCTATAACCAGGAGACATGCCAGAGACGTGTGTATTGGAGGAGGTTGGTGGGGTGAGGACTGGAGGGGTATTGGAAGGATAAGCCTCTTTTGTCTTTCCATGTCACTCCTGGAAAAAATCATTTTGCTTTAGAATACATTTCATCTTCCAGAAAGCTCTTACGATTAAGTGCCAGAGTCAACTTATCTATTCCTTCAACATGTACGTATTGAATACTTACTGTTTGTTGATGGCTGTGCCAGGCTCTAGACACGGAATAGTAAGTACAAGCAAGTTAGGAGATAGAAGGTGGTTTTTTTAACCCTAACTTAAGCTTGAGTAAGAATTACAGAATAAGTTGTTTCATTCTTTAGGAATTGCAAAATGCATAGATTGTAAGAAAGGAAGACCCCTCCCTTCCATCCTTGCAGACATCCCCCCATCAGAGGGGGCTGTCAGCACCATCTGTAGATGTACTTCAAGTATCAGCTCTTGGGATGTTTCTGATGGTCCAGTGGTTAGGACTCCGGCTTTCACTGTCAAGGGCCAGGGTTTGATTCCTGGTCAGGGAAGTAAGATCCCTCAAGCCACATGGCTCAGCTTTAAAAAAAAAAAAAAGAACGCATTCAAATACTACTTCAGGTCTGAAGAAAACACTTTTACAATGTAGTGATCTTTGTATAAAAAAAACTGCTCTGAGTTTTGAAGATCTTAAGTGGCACTTACATTCCACGGAATTATTAGAGCCCTATTTTCATTTACACCTAAAGTCCTCCAGGTCAGTCAGTTCTCTCTTTCATGAGAGGCATTCACTTGTAAAGAGCATCACTGGATGCTGACTGGCACCTCCCAGGTAAAAGTGAGATGGCAGGGCTCAGGTAAATCTGAACCCTGGCTCAGAGACCTGACAGCTTCTGCAGGACCAGAGACACAGACGGGATGACTCTTAATCCTGCACAGAAGTAGCAAATGTCATGCTGGGAGAGATCATGGAAGCGCTAGAAGCGTTAGAGGAGGGAGAGCTTCTCCTTAGGGTGGGAGACAGGGCCCACTGGAAAGGAAATTAAAATGTGAAAAGCATCGAAAGGAAGACAGCCCCTACATCTGCCCAGTTGTGAACATGCCTACCCCGTACCACGGCCCTGATCCCCAAAGCCAGCCTTTCAGTAGTTTAAGTCTGAGGAAACAACAGGAGCTGGACTTCCCTGGTGGCCCAGTGGCTAAGACTGCACTCCCAACGCAGGGCACCCAGGCTCGATCCGTGGTCGGGGAAGTAGATCCCACATGCTGAAAGTAAAGATCCCAAGTGCTGCAACTAAGAACTGACTCAAATAAATAAATAAATATTTAAATATTTTTTAAAAGATGACGACAATGGGAGCAAATTCATGATGGCCAAGTGCAGACTGGGCACGAGGTATTTCTGTGAGGCTGGAGACCAGAGTGTGTGTAAGGCTGTAAGGAAAACAGGATAGGAAATCAGGACTAGGGCCAAAGAGTGGAAAGATCTGGAGTGACCAACCAAGGAGCTAGGTCAGTACTGAGTAGCTAGTGGTACCCCCTGGAAGTCCTTTAAAGGGGAGGAACATAAAAGCCACATTGAAAGGCATTCCCTTGGATGTTTGGAGGCTGAGGTTCTGTGCAGGGGAACCAGTGAAGAAGATTATGGGAAAAGAAGAGCCGACCTGGTAGCGGCAGTGGGAATGCAGCAAGCATCAGGTGCAAGACAGAGGAGTGGTTAAGACTCTGCCTTCCAATGCAGCGGGCACAGGTTCAATCCCTGGTCAAGGAACTAAGATCCCACACGCTGCATGGTGCAGTGGGGGGTGGGGGGAAGAGGAGTGGGCTGCAGGAAGGAGAGGGGGTACTTGAGATACGAGGCTCTGCTTTAAAGATGGAAGCTGACTTCAGGAGGCCATCTCCTGTCTTCACCCGCTTCCCCTCTGCCAGGCTCCTTCACACCGGGCTCCTTATAGCTTTCCCAATACTGCTTCTTCAACTACCCACCCACTCTCCCAGGGGTCATCAGTCTTCAGAAGATTCAGCCCCTAACTCTGCATCTCCAAGGCGGTGACTAACCTGCTTACCAGAGCCTGCAGGTTGCTCCCCTAATAGTCATTTCCCCCTTTTCTATAGCGGAGGTCAGCAAACCTCTGGAAAGCACCAGGCAGTCAATACTTTAGCCTTGGGGCTTCCTCGGTGGCTCAGTGGTGAAGAATCCGCCTGCCAATGCAGGTTCCATCCCTGGTCTGGGAAGATCCCAGCTACTGCAGAGCAACTAAGCCCATGAGCCACAACTATTGAGCCCAAGTGCCCTAGAGCCCAGCTCTGCAGCAAGAGAAGCCACTGAGATGAGAACCTTACATACCACAACTAGAGAAAAGCCCGCACATCAACAAAGACCCAGCACAGCCAAAAATAAATGAACAAAATTATTTTTAAAATACTTTAGGCTTTGCAGGCTGGAGAAGGCAATGACACCCCACTCCGGTACTCCTGCCTGGAAAATCCCATGGATGGAGGGCCTGGTAGGCTGCAGTCCATGGGGTCACGAAGAGTCGGACATGACTGAGTGACTTCACTTTCACTTTTCACTTTCACGCGTCGGAGAAGGAAATGGCAACCCACTCCAGTGTTCTTGCCTGGAGAACCCCAGGGACGAGGGAGCCTTGGTGGGCTGCCGTCTATGGGGTCGCACAGAGTCGGACACGACTGAAGCGACTTAGCAGCAGTAGCAGGCTTTGCAGGCAATTAAGATCTCTCTCACAACTCCTCACCTCTTCTGTGGTAATATGAAAGCAGCTGCTGACAATTCATAAATGAATGGGTGTGGCTGTGTTCCTGTACAATTTGTTTTCAAATTTTTATTGATTTTTACTGAGGTATCGTTAGGTAGACTGAGGTATATACAATGTTATATTAGTTTCAAGTGTACAGTAAAGTGATTAATTTATACATACATACATATACATATATACATATTCTTTTTCAAACTCTTTTCCATTATAGGTTACTATAGGATACTGAATATAATTCTCTGTGCTATCCAGTAGGACCTTGCTGTTTACCTGTTCTATATACAACAATAAGTGTATGTTAATTCTAAAGTTCTAATCTTCCTCTGTACCCTGCACCATCCCCTTTGGTACCCATAAGCCTACACAATTTTATTTACAATAACTGGTAGCTGGCTGACATGATGCTCAGGCCATTGTTGGCCAGCTCCCGATCCACAGAACCAGAAGTTTTCGCAGGGTGTCTGGCTTGCTGAAGATGGCATTTTCCAGCCTCTCTTAAAACTAGATGTGGTGGCGTGACAGTTTGGTAATAGGATGTGAGTGAAAATGATCTGTACCAGATCTACATCGTGTCCCTTCTCAGGGCTGAAAAGAGGTCAGGCTGAGTCACCTTGACTATGAAGCGGGGGACTCCCACAGAAACGGCAGAGAAACAAGATGGAAGGAATCTGTTGAGGTTCCCTGCCAGTCCTCCAGGAAAGACCATGTGGACTGTTTCGAGATAGAGAAGGAAAAAGCCCCCAACCTTTTAACTGAAGTCACTGTATTTTGAGGCATCTCTTTACAAAGCTTTGCCTAGTCAAGTTTAGCTCAGTGCACAAAGAGACTGTATTCAGCCGGGCTGGACTACTGAATGATCAATCATCAATCAAGAACCCACACAGTAATTGGATGACTGGGAACAAATCTATCAATCACCAAAGCACGCATCTATCATCATCATGGGAACCACTATTGAGCAAAAGCTTACTCTGGGCCATGCACTTACAAAATACAAAGCTCACTTATCTTGAAAGCAATTCTTCTTCTCATCAGTTTTTACAGATGAGGCTCAGAGAAATTACAACATATGCTCATAGCCACACTACTCCTAAGTGGCTGCTGCTGCTGCTGCTAAGTCGCTTCAGTCGTGTCTGACTCTGTGCAACCCCATAGATGTCAGCCCACGAGGCTCCCCCGTCCCTGGGATTCTCTAGGCAAGAACACTGGAGTGGGTTGCCATTTCCTTCTCCAAGTGGCTGCACAGATACATAAACTCGGGGATACATGACTCTCTGGCACATTCTTTGGCTCCCACCAGCAGCTCTCTTGTGTATAGGACAAGTCACAGTAGTCAAATCCGGGGTGATTTTTAGAGATGGCTCTGTGACTGCAGGCTTCAGTACTCAAACTGAAAAGTGCCACGAAGATCTGGTGACTGACGGCTCCATTTGGTTTCATCACTACTCCCTTCCACAAGCCCAGTAGGCCAGAATGAAACAAGGTTACATGACTTACCCAGATTCCTCCGATATAGTTTGAGAATGTCAGACTGCAGATGTCATGAGCCAGCCACAGGGGCGGCCACCTCGGCTCCAGCTCTGCCACCACCTCCTCGTCCACTGCCCATTAGAAGTTAACTGTCTCGACACCTGCTACCCCAGGCTGAAGGCAGCCTGCGAAGCCCTTTCAGAATATGCCAGAGGAGAGGAAGAGCTTCTCTTCTCTCCAGGAAAGGGTGAGAAAGGCTGCCAACGTTTGCTGCTGACCCTGAGTGGTCAGGTGGAGCAGCCGTCTCTGCTGGGGGCTTGGCATCCATCATGGGGACCATCTGGCTCTGTTTCCCTGCCTGCACAGCCTTTCCGGTCTTGTGCAGCCAAGAGGCCCAGGGAAAGTCAAGTTCACCCCCAAATTACAGCCTAGTCAACAGTAGGTGAACCCGAAATTCAGGTGAAAAAGATTTTAATCTTATTTTGTTTAAAAGGAAGAACTATTTCAAAATTCTTTTTTTTTTTTTCTTTTTGGTCTCGCCATGTGACACGTGAGATCTGAGTTCCCTGACCAGGGATCAAACCTGGGCCCCTTGCAATGGAAGTGTAGCGTCTTAACCACTGGACTGCTAGGGATGACTCTAGACTGATTTTTTAAAAAAATGAAATAAATTCATTTTCAAAAACTTCACTTGTTTAATCAGCTGTGGATAGCTAATCAAAAGTTAAGTACTATAATTAGTTGTTACTATACCAAGAACTACATAAAGAAAATGGTTTTGTTACAGAAATGTTTATTATCTTGAGTAAAGCACAAAATTAACATGTTCTCAATTACTTTTTTAATGCACTTTTTTCTTTGGCACATCTTTAACAAGTATTTTCAGAACCAAACTACAATGGAAGACAAACTGTGCAGCTATTTAAAACCATATTTTCAAAGAATATTTTTGGGATGTGAAAAAATATACATACAAAATATACATACAAAAATATACATATAAAATATACATACATTCTTATGTATATTGTTAAGTTTTTTTTTTTTTTTTTTTAAAAGCGGGTTTCAAAAAGGTTTACAGACAATTTAGCAGAAGAATAACTACCTATCCATATAAATAAGCACAGAAAATTAGTCTGGAAGTAAATGCCTCAATATTTTCATAGCAGTTTTTCTCTGCGTGGTAAAATTGTAAGTAATTTTTATTGTCATCTGAGCATTTTCAAGATTTTCCAACATATAAAAATATGTTTTTAAAAGAGTTGGACTATATAAAGAATAACATGACACTAAAAGCTTTCTCCTTTCACTGCATTCTGTAAAAAGATGCAGAATATGGCTTATGCAAGCTATTTCATGCCCAAACCATATAGAAAAATCTCAGAAATTCCCATATGAAAGACCAAATCTCAGTGCTGTTAACAGTAAACATTTCAGAAAGATCAGAGGGGCACCATAACATATGGAGATAGGAAGCCACGGGCGAGAAGGACCAGATTCACTACACCCACAGCTATTATCCACGTTTTATCTCCACTAAATTGACATTAAAAATGGAGTAGGCAGTGCGTATAGCACTCAGACACCTGTGACATATCATTACGGAAGAAAAATATTTCCAGGAATTCAAATTCCCTAGTACTGCTTTGCAGATTGAGAAAACAGCAGAAAAACAACTGTGAAACTGAAAAGAAATACGTGCCTGTCACAATTTAGCCATTACTAAGACCAGCCAGAAATCAGTTTCTATTTCACAATGGGAGTTACTAAAACCACAGAAAACCCCCACAATTAGGGAACAAAAGTCAGAATCAAGTCTAACCCCGCCCACAATTAGGGAACAAAAGTCAGAATCAAGTCTAACCCCGGAGGACGTTATCTCCCACCCCAGTCGCAACACCCACCAGGGCCCAGACACACACATTTGTTTGTAGATATGAAAAGAAAAAAAGGACTGTCATGGCTCCAGCTAACACATCATTGCCCCAAGTTTCACACTAATGGTCATATGATCCCTCAAGTGCTGCTTCTCAGACACAGTCTCTTCTTTTATAAAGTCAACGAATCATCAGAAAGGCCTGGGCCAAGCAAGCTCCAGTACTTTTTAAATGACGGAATCTCTTAACAGAGGAAAACAGGACTTTGAGAGAAATATTTCAGGAAAAGTGAAGGTAGGGAGGCTCAGGAAAATGTCTGATAAAATTCCATTGCCTTTCCAAAACAACAAAAACACCGTTTCCCAAGCCCCTAACACAAAAGCAGACAGAAAATAAAAGCGTGTTCTCGAGCAACATGATATGTGAGAAAAACACACTTTCACTCACTATTCCAACGAATATTTTCCCCACAGGGCTACATTACTTACAGAGAAAGAAAAAGGCAATATAGCGTGAACAGTCCCCAAAGGTCACATCTATTTATACAAACACACACTCCAGACATATACGGCTTCATGGAGAACTTTTACCTGCCTTCAATAAACTGAAGAGAAGATTTTCAACCATAAAACAACAATGGAGAAAGATGTACAACAAATCAGCGTTAGTCTGTGTAAATCGAAAACAAGTAAAATGACCACTAAAAGAAGAGATAGAGGTTTGTAGGGTAAGAGGAAAAAAAAGAATTACTAAGATACTACATAAGATTCTGGTCCATCAGCATCAGTTATGAAGAAGATGGCAAACGCACCTTTCGTGCCTAGAAGGACAGCTTCGCCGTACCTCTGATATCCATTATCCTATTCAGGACCAGCCCAGGAAAGTAATATACGCCCTCAGAAACACTGGCCTGGCCGGCACCCAAGTCAGTGACTTCAACTGCTCCACATTAATAACAAAAGCTGTACAGAGTGGACAGGCAGAGAGAGATGAAAGACCAGAGCAGACTTCTAAGAGCAAATCTATCTGCTGTGCAAGTTGCTGGCCAAGCCCTGCTCCTCCTTGATGGAAAAATAATCTGCTCTCTTTGTAAAGCCTACAGTCATTTCATGCAACGGTTTTAAAGTCTGCATGACACTCTTAAGAACAACAACAAAAGATTTTCATGGTAATAGACTGCATGGACTTGTTACGTACCAGAAACTGTTGTGTGCGCTGCACACAAATTAGCACATGAGACTTCTCTGACGTAAGTGCCACTAGCCTTAGTTTACAGATCTGAGAACCGAGGCACTGAAATGATGAGTGACTTTCCTGAAGATCACAGTGCTAGTACAGTTGAACCCAGGCCCTTAGGCTCTGATTGGCCAATGACTTAACCATGACACCAGGCTACCCTGTGCTAAATCCTTCTGGTGCCTCCAGCCCCCTGGACCTTAACCCAGGGATCCCCAGCCTCTGGGATCTAATAATGGCTGATGATCTGAGGTGGAGTTAATGTAATAATAATAAAGTTCACAATAAACATAAAGTGCTTGAGTCATCCCGAAACTATCCTCCCCCTCCCTGGTCTATGGAAAAATTGTGTCTTCCACGAAATCAGTCCCTGGTGCCAAAAAAGGTTGGGGACCGCTGAGCTCTCAGATACTGCTACTCCACAGGCTGCAATTGTGTTGCTACTTTCTGGCTGCTCCAGGGGCTGGAGGGGAAAGGCAGAGAGCTACCTTCCATGGAGGGCCCTAATTTATGTCAGCCCCTTCAGAAAAGAGGAAAGTTCTCTTCTATCCTATGAGTGGCTCAGATGGTAAAGAATCTGCCTGCAAAGCAGGAGACCCGGGTTCAATCCCTGGGTTAGGAAGATCCCCAGGAGAAAGCAATGACAACCCACTCCAGTATTCTTGCCTGGAGAATCCCACAGACAGAGAAGCCTGGCAGGCTACAGCCTGTGGGGTTGCAAAGAGTTGGACATGACTGAGTGACTAAGCGCACACACACACATATCCTATGATCTCAGCATTGTTATTGTAATTCCCACTGTACAGATGAAAATCAGATTCTGAGGTTAAGTATCCTGCATGAGGCTAGTGAGCAGCAGTGCTGGCATTTGAACCTAAATCTGTTTTTACCTGCTCAGTGTTCCCATCACTACAGAAGGCACCTCCTGCCTCAGTCACAGATTCATCCCGTAACTGGGGGAGGCAACCAACAGCCACAGGTGAACTCCTTGATTTTAGCTAATTGTTTCACAAATGAATGCTGCCTGGAAAATCAGGAGGAACACAGAGTGAAAAAAAGGGCAGTAAAAGTCCAACACAGCAGCCTCCCCCACCCCCCACCAAAAAAACCCTCTTACACCGCAGAAAATTCCAATTAATTAGCAGAAAGTACATTTTCTGTATACATACTCAGCACTGCTGCAGAGTGAATTATCAATGTACAGAACTGGATATTTCTGGTGCACATAACCTCTGCCAATCATATTACATTTTAAATGCACTGAAGGAACTCGCTATGGCAAAGAATTCTGTGATCAAATCCCTCTGTAAAGTCAAAAACTTTTTTACATTCTCTAAGTCAGGGGTCCCCAACCTCCAGGATCTAATGCCTGATGATGATCCAAGGTGGAGCTGATGTCATGATAACAGAAATAAAGTGCACCAGAAATGTAACGTGCTTGTACCATCCACAAACCAGCTCCCTCCCCGAACCCATGGAAAAAAGTGTCTTCCAGGAAACTGGTCCCTGGTGCTCAAAAGGCAGGGAACCGCTGCTCTAAATCTCTGAATATTCAAAAGCAGGCATATTCTATTTTACTAATGAGGTGTACAGTAATCCAAATTATTTTATATTCTGCCTTAAAATAGAAGAAACGGACTTTTTCCAGCCTGTGGTTCTCTAAAGTTCAAGTTGCCAATCACACATCAGCATATAAATTAAGATCTATATCTTAGCTAAGAGTTTCTTGAAATGAAAAGAATAAAAGGGATCAAAAGATTGATGATTAAAAGTAGCAAGAGACTGTGACTCACAAAATGTACGGATATGAAGGCTTCAGATTTCGATATCCTCACTTTATGGGTCAGAAAACTAAGGCCCAAGAAGTAAATGACTTTTCTAAATTTTCACTAGAATCAGTAGGAGGAACACTATGTCCAATTCAGTGGTGCTACGTGGTCCAGAATGGGCTCCCTTAATGATGTGAGATAATATAGCATTGCAAGCTCTCGAAGAGCAGAAACTGTGTCATGTGTCTGGTTTCTGCAGCTCCTACAAGCTGTTTTGCTTAATAAATAGCAGTAATTCTGTCTACGGTGGGAGAAGGGAATCAGAGGTGGTATGGTAGGCTACCTGCTACTTCATATCTCTGATCTTTACAGACTGTTAGGCAGATCCTGGGATTTCAGCGAACAGCTGGGCACATGAGTGCCAATCTTGCACAGAGAAGAGAGAGGGTGTGTGAGTGTGCTAATAAGTTGTTTCAGTTGTGTCCAACTCTTTGCGACCCCATGGACTGAAGCTCGTCTGGCTCCTCTGTCCATGGGATTTTCCAGACAAGAGTACTAGAGTGGGTTGCCATGACCTTCTCCAGGGGATCTTCCCTACCCAGGGAGACCCCGATGTAGTGCCTTAAGGACATCCTTTGAAAGGGCTCAAGATCTGAAGCCATGAAACACCCATACATTGGTTTATTTGTTCAGCTCAAGGTTTCTCTGCTCCTGATCTCTATGACTGCTTCCAACATTAAATGTTATTCTGTTTAGGTCTGAAATTTATAACTTTGACACGAATAACAATATTTTACTAAGCCCCTTTTAATATGCCTCTTTGGTGGGGTACTGTGACTTTTACACATTACAAATAGTCCCACCTGACCTGGCCCAGTGAATGAGGTGGGGGATAGGAAAGACTGGCTTTGCAAGGGCCACTGAGCCCCCATTTCCTTTCCTAATACCACTTCCCCCAGAAAAGCTCCTTAGGTGGGGGATGAGGCCCACAGCACTTTGAGTTCTACCTCTAGCATCAAAGTCTAGAACCAGGTTTGTACCATTAAAAATACGTTCACCAGGCTGTGGTCCCTCTGGACAGGCCGCCCCTGTTTGGTGTCCAGCGAAGCTTTGAGCAGAAGAGGGCCCCTCACACAAGCTGGTCAGCTGCAGGGGCTGCCGACACTGCAGAGCTGGTCTGAGTCCAGAGGCGCGGGTCACAGAGAGGCCAGGGCCACTGGGAGGCCAGCCTGGAGTGGGAGCCCAGCTATGTAACCTGAAACTTGAGAAGGTGATTAAGAAAGACATACTCAGACAAGGAGAGAACGGGAGCGGTTTGGAGCCTAGAAAATTGAGAGCCTGAGAGAGTGACTACTTAGGAAATTCCAATTAAACGTCTCAGAAAGCAAATGCTATTGTCTCCCAAAGAAATTAAAAGAATGTCTACTTTTTGTGTCTGTGAGCTATCTGGGATCTCATTCGTCATTAAACATCAGGAGTGTTGCTATCAATACAAGGGTGTCAGGAAAAAGAAAGAGCCTGGTCACAGGACTCTCACAGTTAAAGAACAACAAAACTTACACTGTGTCTCTGTATGTTAACAGAACTGTACAGTTTACAAATCACCTTCCTGGGCACTTTCTGCTCTGATCCCTTCTGATCCCTACAACTACTTCATGACATTTGAATAAACCGAGGTCCGAGAGGCTGACTTACTGCTCTGCTGCTGCTGCTGCTAAGTCGCTTCAGTCGTGTCCGACTCTATGCGACCCCATAGATGGCAGCCCGCCAGGCTCCCCAGTCCCTGGCATTCTCTAGGCAAGAACACTGGAGTGGGTTGCCATTTCCTTCTCCAGTGCATGAAAGTGAAAAGTGAAAGTGAAGTTGCTCAGTCCTGTCCGACTCTTTGCGACCCCATGGACTGCAGCCCACCAGGCTCCTCTGTCCATAGGATCTTCCAGGCAAGAGTACTGGAGTGGGGTGCCATTGCCTTCTCCCACTTACTGCTCTAAGAGGTTCAGACTGCTACGGAAAAGGTCTTTAGGTTCACCTGGGGCTCTTCCACCATGCCAAGTCTCTTTAGAACTACTTTTCCTCAAAACTCACCTTTGAAGAGAAAATAAACGTATTCTTATGCATTAATTTTTCCCCCCAGTTTTCATGTCTAGCACTGAAACAGGCTGGAGGTTGAAAATCATTAAACAGCATTTGTTTTTTAAATTTATCTTACTGAAGTATAGCTGATCTACAAAGTTGTGTTAATTTCTGCTCTAAAGCAAAGTAAGTTACACATACATCGATATTCTTTTCCATATTTCTTTCCATTATGGTTTATTACAAACTACTAAGTATAGTTCCCTATGCTATACACTAGGACTTTGCTGTTTATCTATTCTATATAAAAGAGTTTGCATCAGTTATCCCCAAACTCCCAATCCTTTGCTTCCCCACCTCCCCTTCCCCTGACAACCACAAGTCTGTGCTCTATGTTTAAACAGTGTTTTGATACGCTGCACAGCACTGTCCCTTTGCTGCAAAGCGTGTTAGTGTATGATGGGTTAACTAAGCTTCGAGGGCTAGTCTGGAAACTTTAGCATCACACATACTATCCTATTGTTTCTATGGGAAGTTCTGTTCCAAGTTCCAGTCACCTGACTTAAAAGAGAGCTTTTGGAGCATATGAACACAGCCTAAAAATAATCACCCCTGCAAACTGAAGGCATTTTCTTGGATTTAATTTTTCTTTTCCATTTCATTTAAATGTATACAGGCATACACAGAGCCTGTTCTCATGGAGCATCATGTCCAGTATGAAAAGCTAAGAATTTCAGCAGAAGAAGTTTCACCAAATACTCCCACATGTGACAGTGTGGATTACATAAAGAAGTGGGAAAGTCCCCTTCTACCCTAGAACTGTGCCAAGACATCTGACATGCGCATATCTGCCAGGAGTCTACAGTTGGAATCCATGTTTTAGATAAATCAGCATAATAGTATAATGATCCAAAAAGTTCAGAAAGGACTTCTTGCCAAGAGAACTGCTTTACAGCCCCTCAAAAGATCCTTTCTGAGAAACATGTCTCCCTGACAAGGCTTTTAAACGCTAAAAGCAGAAGGGTAAGTTTCCAGTGCTGAATTTTCAACAAATGACCCAATATATTACATGGTTGAAAGTTCTCTCATCAAGAATCGAGGTGCCGATTTAAGAAGATGTTTTACAAGTCCAGCATATATAAAAAGATACAACGGGACAGGGTTGGGACCACTGGATCTATTCAAGGACACAGATAACCACAACATTAGGATAAATTCCATTAACCGGTCCTCCTGATGCTTTTTGATTCTTTAAAGATGGATTTATCCACGATTTTTCAGAAAAGTTTCTGCTGCGTGGGTTCAGATGTGGATTATGCTTAAAGCAAACTGAAGCCACAAGAAAGTGCAATCAGGTGGAATCTAAACATAATACTCTCAACCAAAAGTTCAGGCAACCATCTGTCAGTCGCTTTTCCCCTACCTCAGACGGGAGGGAAGGTGTAGACCCATGCCCCAGGATCCTGCCACTTCTTTTGCCCTCACTCAGGACAGTCCTTCCAGCAGAATCTTGAAAAAGACAGACCAAGAATGATAGGGATCGAAACAAAAGGCAGCTTACACGCATGAGAAACTCTGAATTGCCCAATTTCGGTCCCCAGGCGTCTCAGTCGGCCAATCCTCTATAATTTTTGATGAAGTACAACATAAACCTCTTTAAAGCTGTTTGTAGTCAAAAGGTACAAAGTGTGAGAACTGAACCCTCTTGGTTATTGAGATGAGTCTTAAAATAACCACAGCAGCTAACACTTAATTCAGTGTTCTTGCCTTTCTGTGAGAATTCTCAGTAAGATAGAAAATGCCCTTACAAAACACAACTTAACCTACTGTGGAAATAGCTCCTGGGGGAGACCACTGTCTAGCTTATCTAGATCTAAAAGCAATTCACTTTATGAAAAAGCCCAATTACTGTTACTTTAAATATTCTTCTGCTTCTTTTTATATATATGCACTTAAAACAGTCTAATATGAATCCTATACAGTTTCACAGGGCTGTGCCAGAAATCTAGTCATATTTTAGTGGGTTTGCTCTGCTCTTTTTTTAATCTAAAAAATACTCCATAAATACTTTATTTTTTGAGTGATGCTAGCCTTTCAATTTTCTGTGATATGAATCTTTATTCAGCTTTCTTATCTATTTCCATAAGCTTATGTTTTCTTATGAGTTGCCTGAAAGAAGATACACTTTCATAATCTGTAAACAATCTTAAATAAGCCTCCAGTATAAATCAGTATCATCTCTCACACTTGTATTCTTTTTTTCTATTCACCTATTGCCCTGGGCTACAGTTTTCTCAGGTACAAAATGGTGGTATGTGTTGGAGTTGGGGTGGGGGGTACGGGGAGAGGCGGGGAAACAAGCTTCATGATTTTGAAGTTCCCTTCCAATTTCAGAGTTTTATTGTTTGCTGGGTTTCTCTGGTCTGCATTTATCCTAGACATGAGCTCCCATAGAGCAGTGGCTCTCAGCGACGGGAGGTGGGGCAGAGAGGGGACTATTTTGCCCCCCACCAGATGTTTGGCAATGTCTGCAGATATTTCTGTTTCAGCTGGGAGTGCGGTGTGCTACTGGCACTGAGTGGGTAGACGCCAAGGATGCTGCTACCTAAACAACCTACCACGGGCCGGTAGCCCGCCAACCAAGAATCACCTAGGCCAGCACCATCAATAGTGCTGGAGTTGTAGGGTTACAAACTTGGGAAACTAAATGATCGTCATATTCAGAAAGCTGGGGAAGCCACTTCCTAAAATAGCTACTACCTTTCCTATTCCTAGACAGGCAGTTTGGGTGCTTCACCTCCTAAAAGGGAAGCAGAAAGCAACTGGGCTTATTTCTTCCTTTCTTCCTCTATTTCTCCCTTTCTTCCTCTATTTCTCCCTTTCTCCCTCTATTTCTCTCTTCCTCTCATCCAAACCCACAGAATGATCAATGCTAGAGGCAGGATGGATAAGCCCTGGTCCCTCCCTGCCTTCACCTAGTGGAGGAGGCAGAAAATCAACAGTGGTCAGTGTTCTGGATGTAGCAAGACGTGATGTGGCTTGCGAAAGCCCATAGATTCTTTCAAAGACCCATGAGGTAGCAAATCTTTCTTTAATCAGCAGATTTACCAAGGAGCTTTCACTGCCAAGTTTTTAAACAGATGAATTCAACTAGAAAAACTCAGTTCCATTGAGAAGATGTTTTTCCATCTATCAAAACGATGACAGTTGTTTCTCAGCCATGAAGAGCAGCTTCATCTTTCTAAAAACAGACGATCAAATGCGCCTCCAGGGAAACCAACAGTATTCCAAGGATTGCTGGGTGCTCAGTTCATCCTGGCATCGCTTTGTGGGAAAAGGTGAGTAAGGAAGGTCCAAAGGTCAGAGCTGTGACTGTACCATGGGAACCACTGCTTTCTAGGATACTCTGGGAGGTATCCAAGGGAACCATACAATTTTTCTTCCAAACCAAAGCACTTCTGAGAGCGAGTTACACCAGGACACAGTACAAACTAGGATCAATGTTCACCGAAGCCATGACTGCTATGCTGTGGTGGCTCTTTTGAATGTCTGATGGAAGACGATGCCCACAGGAACCTCGGAATACTCTTGGGCTCTGAACAAAAGTGTGACTTCCACTTTCTTAGTCAACTAACAATCAGTGATGGGCAAAAGGAAAGAAATAAGATATTCAGGATAAAGTTGACACAGTCAAATCTGGGAAACCCAAACACACTCTGTGAATCTAAAGTATATAGTTCCCACTGGTGTGGTACAGATGAACATAGTCTTTTCTCCGGAGTTTGCGAAAGGCAACAAGAAACTGTGAAACAGCTTCTAGTCTATCAATTTAGAAGGTATACTGATCCTCATAACATACCGACCCTCCAATAAGCACAAGTGCATTTCTGGTACTTGCAGTCAAGGCAAGCCCTCCACTAAAAGTCATGTGACTTGGCAAGTTTGGTGTGTTTAACCATACTCTGGCCCACTCTGTCCCATACGAGGCAAGGGACAGTCTCAGTAACTCTCCCCTTTAAAGTCACATGACCAGCAAGGTGGCTAGGCTCCTGGGCATTTGAATGAAGCCAGAATGTTTTAGGGCTTCCCAGGTGGCTCAGTGGTAAAGAATCTGCCTGCCAAGCAGGACACCCAGGTTCGATACCTGGGTCTGGAAGATTCTCTGGAGAAGACAATGGCAACCCACTCCAGCATTCTCGCCTGGGAAATCCCATGGACAGAGGAGCCTGGCAGGCTGCAGACCATGGGATCGCAAGGTCAGATCAACTTACTGACTAAAATCACCAATCAACTAAGATGTTCTACACTAAAATCTAGAAACTCCCAGAAAACAGGATACCTTATGCTATGGGAAACAAAAATATTCCCAGGATCAGTAAAGTCAAGTTTGCCTTTCTTCTAAGCTATAAACAAGGTAACCTCTTAAGAAAACATGATAATCTTACAGGGAGCTTGTGAATCAAAAACCAAACCATAAATATGTCATAATGCTTTGGGCACGAGAACTAAGACTGCATGTGAGAGCTGCCCCTCCGAGCGGGCCCAGGAGACCCCAGGGAGAGCCAGGAGCAGCAGCAACCCTGGCACCACCACATCTCCTCCCACTTTCTTTTAAGCTTTATTAGAAGCAAGATTAAAAAAATCATCATCATCATTCTGGGAAAGATGACATAACCTTCACCAAAGTCAGAAGGGTCAATTATTCAACTTCTATTTGACCCCAATGTCCTAGATTTGATCAAGAGAAAGACTTAAAACTGGCAACTGTGGCCCATCCTGAAAAGAGGGAACAGAGGCCACATCTCATCCTTAGGAACCAAAGGAGTCGCTACAGGCAAGCTCACCACACGTGAAGGCAGAGGTTCCAAAATAAAGTGAAAGTGAAGTTGCTCAGTCGTGTCCGACTCTTCGCGACCCCATGGACTGCAGCCTACCAGGCTCCTCCATCCATGGGATTTTCCAGGCAAGAGTACTGGAGTGGGGTGCCATTGCCTTCTCCAATTCCCCAGAAATAAGGACACATACAAAAACACTGCACAGACAAGCAAGCCTGTATCAATTCAAATACAATCCTATGGACAGATCTTGGGGGTAAAAGGGAATAGGTAGCTTAGTGTATTTCCAATGTCGTGTCAAATTATCCTAATGTTTTTTGGTAAGTCTGCCTGGTATGAGAGAGAAATGCCATGAAGAAAATGTCTCTTCATTTTTCAAAAAGGTGTGGATAAAAGGAAGAGATGTAAGCCGGATGACATAGTTAAGGGTTGTTGTTGTTTAGTCAGTCATGCCACCGCATGGACTGCAGCCCTCTAGACTCCTCTGTCCATGGAATTTTCCAGGCAAGAATACAGGAGTAGATTGCCATTTCCTCCTCCAGGGGATCTTCCCGACCCAGGGATCAAACTCATGTCTTCTGTGTCTCCTGCTTGGCAGGCAGATTCTTTACTACTGAGCCACTTGGGGGCGTATCAGAGTTAAGGGTAGTGACAATTATTTGAAATACCATCCTCAAAGAATATTAATTATTGAACTGCTGTAACCTGAAGGAATGGCCTTGTGTCATTATTCTTTTTTAACGGAATGCTTATATTAATCACTTAGAAGAACTGAGACTATGCTTATCAATTTTGTAGATGGCACGAAGTCAGATGAAAGATAATATTCCAAAGAATCTGAATGTAGAAGACTGAATGAACAGCAAAGAGATGACATTTTCATAGAGACATATAAGAGCCCCGCATTTGAGTATAATATCAGTTGCACCAAAAGAAAGGCTGGAGACTTAACAGTATTGTAACAGTGAGAGTCAGAAGTAACACAGTTGTTTAAAAAGAAAAGCAAATTCAATTCAAGGCTGCATTACAAAAATTAAATAACCAGATCAAGGGGAGAGACAGTCTACTAGGTGACACCCAAGTTGAAACCACATCTAGAGAACAGAGGTAAATCCTGGGAGCAGTTTTTCAAGAGGAAATTGATTATCTAGAGAAAGCCCAGGATGGTTAAGAGTACAGAAATCATACCATCTGAGAAACGGTTGACAAAACTAGGGAGGTCTCGCCTAAAGAACACTCTCTGGGGGATATGATGGCTTTCTTCAAGTACTGAAAGGCTATTCTGGGAGCACAGGGAACTATATTCGATGGCCTATGATAAACCACAATGGAAAAGAATATGAAGAAAAAAATATATATGTATAACTTAGTCACTTTGCTGTACAACAGAAATTAACACAACATTGTAAATCAACTATACTTGAATTAAAAAAAAAAAAGACTATCCTGGGGACATCCCCTGAAAGAGTTCGGGTTTGCCAATGACCTTCTAGAATGTAAATGCAACACTCCAGGTCCAGGTAGACAATCAGAAAGCAAAAGAAACACCACCTCTGTGTCGTGCACTATGTTGACACAGCCGAAGACAGAATGGGGCTTTTTGGCAACAGCTGACTCACAACAATTTAGGTTTCTCATGTGAACCAAGTGAACAGCTTTCAGTCTCAGCAGTTAGCACCACTGGTCGGTGGCCACATTATACATTTCTGTGCTCAGCCTCTACTTCAATCCACTAGAATGTAAGTTTTAGGAATGCAGAAGGACTTCTGTGCTGTTCACAGCTGAATATCCCACACCTAGAACAAGTCCTGGCCCCTAGTGGACATTCAGTTAATACATACTGAATAAATGAAGGACCGTTAAACCACCACCAACAAAAAAGCTATAACGGGGACAAAAGATAAAGGGCAAGACAGTAGCCTGGTTCTATGCGGCTCCAAAACAGAGAACAAACAACCACTCTAAGTTATAGGAAGGAATTTTCAATCCAAGAAAAACCTCCCTAATCATTAGGACTGCTCCACAATAGAATAAGCTGCTCCTTCAAGTAAGGTTTTATTCTCTATAACTGCAAATATTACACTAGATGTCTATTCGTCTACTAAACTAGATGAATAGGAAGTCTGCATGTTCTTGATGCCTGAACTGGGTAACCTCACATACTTCTGAGACTTGATGATTCTTCATAGAAACAAGTTACATGGCATCAATGAGGATGACTGGGATGTCCCCTGTAACACCTGGGCTGGACAATTTCCAGCCACTTCTCTAGATCCACCCTCCACCTGGTCCTGTCCTCCACCCTGCTCTGAGCAGGGGGATGCAAACTTAAGCCTACATCCTGTGTCACGGCTGGTTCTCTGGCTTTGGGATGAGTTTGGTCAATGGGAATAAGAGTGAGAGAAGTCAGAAGGCAAGGGGCTGAATCTCTGGCTGCAGGCCCATGTGTCCCTTAACCAGAGACCGCAGCTCCTCCAAGGCATCCATCTCGACACAGCCATCCCCCCTGGGGTTTGGGAATATTCCTTCCTCTTTCTTCTTCAGGTACAGGCACTGGCCCTTGCCCAACACTCCTACTCATCCTTACACGCTCGCTTTTTGGGTAAACAGTCTTTTGATTCAGGGTACCTCAGATTATCCAACTGGAGTGTGCCACTTGCTTCCCACCAAGCCCTGACCCACGTACCAGCTTAGTGGGGACTCACCCAGAGTCTGTCTCAATGCTCCCAGGGCCCAGCAGGTTCTGGAGAGCTCTGGTGCCCAGCTCTAATTGTCAGACATGCCTCTCTGCTATTCAGCCAACTTCATCATTCTCCTTTGTTCATTTTAGTGCTGCTATGATAACACTAGGCTTTTCACGGCTTTGAATCCAGCTTTCAAAACCAGTCACGACACCGGGAAGGCAGTGCAGCCTGCAACAGTTTACAGCCTGTCTCCTGCCTCAGCAGAACCGCTTAAGCAGTTCGATTTCCTGTGCATTCTGTAATAGCAGCTTCCCCGTTTAGCAAGCACTCTGGCTTCACAGTCAATCATTCCTTCAGAAAAAGGAAGCCGTGGCAGGTTGTCACACAGCAGTACCAAACTTTGGACACCAACAGCCGTTAACAGGAAATCATGTATATATTATGTTCTTCCTCCAAAAACGAGTTTATGAAAACGAGCAAACACCACCAAACTTCTCTTCCTCATCTCTTTTTATGGAGGCTGCCTTTCTGTGGGAACTAGAATAATAGAATGTTTTCACCCTGAGTTGATTTTTATCTTGTAAAGAATGTATCCAGTATGGAAATAGTGTCTTTTCTTACTGCCAACAGAGTAGTACAAAATGAATGAAAATATTTGGTGAGAACCAGTATTTCTTTTCACGGCCCAGTGTCACAGCAAGCGTTAAGCAAACAAAACATCAGGTGGGAAAACAGCACATAAACCTAGATGGATCTAGACAAAAGGAGATAAAGGCTGCTTTTTAAGTTATTAAACAAAGAGGAGCAAAATCTTGAGAACTGCCCAAAATAGCAAGAAAAACCTCCATCGGAATCTACTGCCAAAAACGATGACTTGCATATCATAATTATTTTTAATTGTATGTATTTATAGAAATTTGGCATTTGTGGCAACTTCTGGGTGCTCATTGGAAGGACTGATGCTGAAGCTGAAACTCTAGTACTTTGGCCACCTCATGCGAAGAGCTGATTCATTGGAAAAGACCCTGATGCTGAGAGGGATTGGGGGCAGGAGGAGAAGGGGACGACAGAGGATGAGATCGTTGTATGGATCACCAACTCTATGGACATGAGTTTGGGTAAACTCTGGGAGTTGGTGATGGACAGGGAGGCCTGGCGTGCTGCGATTCATGGGGTTGCAAAGAGTCAGACACGGCTGAGCGACTGAACTGAACTGAAGACAGGTATAAATGGAGATGAAAGCCATAGGACTTCTCTGGTGGTACAGTGGATGGGAATCCACCTGCCACTGCAGGAGACATGGGATCAATCCCTGGTCGGGGAAGATTCCACAGGCAGTGCAGCAACTAAGCCCGTGAGCCTCAACTGTTGAAGCCCGCGCATAGAGCCTACACTCAGCAACAAAGACCCAGTACAGTCAAAAATAAACAAATAAAAGAAGTATAAGATTTATATGAAGAAAATATGAAAAAAATTTACAAAATACAAGTCTTAAAAAAAATGAAAGCCTTAAAACTTTCATTATAATTCCTCCTGCAACAAGTTTTCAAACTTCTCAAATGTCTAAGTTTTGGACAATCATAGGATGATGGGGTAGTATTGTGTATTCCAAAAACAGTACAGTCCTATTTTGGGGCGGGGGGACCACTGTTACAGAAAAAAACAGAAGCTAAGTGAATCCTAAGAGTTTAGGCACTTACTTCTTCCAACAGCGTGCAGCAGTCCTGTTCTGCCTGGGGCTCCCTTTCTCTGACCTTTGACCATGTAAAGTAATTGGCACTACAATATGACGTTCTTTGCCACACTGGCAGGAACCGCTGTTTCATCTTTTTTTTTTTTTTTTCCTTCAAAAAAACAGGACCTACCAGTAACATTTTTCTTCCTGTTCAAAGTCCTGTGGATGGAGCTGAGAACACTAGTCTAGAAGCAGAGTCCCTCCCCTGTTACACCCAAGGGGAGCCTCTGTCAACAGCCTCATCGTCAGAACTTAGATCCTCCTCAGAATTGGCTCAGTCAGTTAAGAAAAGTAAAGTAAAAGCAAAAGCAAAAGTAAAGTAAAAGCAAAGCAGAGACCCAGGTTCGATCCCTGGGTTGGGAAGATCCCCTGGAGAAGAAATGGCCACCCACTCCAGTATTCTTGCCTGGAGAATTCCACGGACAGAGCGCCTGGCAGGCTACAGTCCATGGGGTCGCAGAGAGTCATACAGGACTTAGCCACTAAACCACCAGCATTTCAGAATTTGCAGCTCAACCCCTGATGTAATGTCAGTCTAAACACAGCTTCAAAAAAGCTGAAAGATGTGCCCTCAAGCCCTTGCACTTAGGGGAAAATTTATGACAGCCTGTTTTACTGAGGCTGCAGTGGTAACTGGTTCCTAGAACTTACTCCTCTGGGAGGGAAGAGGAAAAAGCAAACACTTAAGGACATATCCACAGAGAAGGCAATGGTACCCCACTCCAGTACTCTTGCCTGGAAAATCCCATGGATGGAGGAGCCTGGTGGGCTGAAGTCCATGGGGTCGCTAAGAGTCGGACATGACTTAGCGGCTTCACTTTCACTTTAAGGACATATCCAAATATGACACATCTAATATCAAAGTGAAAAGCAACTGCTCTGGGCCTCTCCAGTAAAGAGACACGCTCCAGACATTTTCCTCATTGGACCAACATCTCTCTTGCTCTCTCCCATTTCAATTTGGGGCTTCCATCGGGGAAGGCAATGGCACCCCACCCCAGTACTTTTGCCTGGAAAATCCCATGGACGGAGGATCCTGGTAGGCTCCAGTCCATAGGGTCGCTAAGAGTCGGACACGACTGAGTGACTTCACTTTCACTTTTCACTTTCATGCACTGGGGAAGGAAATGGCAACCCACTCCAGTGTTCTTGCCTGGAGAATCCCAGGGACGGGGAGCCTGGTGGGCTGCCGTCTATGGGATCGCACAGAGTCGGACACGACTGGAGCGACTTAGCAGCAGTAGCAGTAGCAGCAGTATATGTATAAACTATAGAATTTCCTTTCTAGAGACAGTGAAGATTTCCCCAGTCCTGCTACCAGACCCTGGATTCAGTCCAACAAACACGTACTGAGTTCCAGTTATGTGCTAGACACTGGGTCGCTGTGCTAATAATGAGAATATAGGTTTTTTCAAAAATGTAGGTATCCTCCTTAATTCCTGGTTCAGTTTTTGGCCTCCTGACTAGAAAGGGTAATTATCAATTATGGCCACCCCACTCCAGTACTTCTGCCTGGAAAATCCCATGCCTGGAGGAGCCTGGAAGGCTGCAGTCCATGGGGTCACTGAGGGTCGGACACGACTGAGTGACTTCACTTTCACTTTTCACTTTCATGCATTGGAGAAGGAAATGGCAACCCACTCCAGTGTTCTTGCCTGGAGAATCCCAGGGACGGGGGAGCCTGGAGGGCTGCCGTCTATGGGGTCGCACAGAGTCAGACACGACTGAAGTGACTTAGCAGTAGCAGTCTTAGGACACTCAGGTGATCTCCAATGATTTCATTCACTAATTTAAAAACTGGTATCAGTCACTCAGCCGTGTCCAACTCTTTGTAATCCCATAGGCTGCAGCCCACCAGGATCCTGTGTCTTTGGAATTCTTCAGGCAAGAATACTGCAGTGGGTTACTGGGATCTTCCCAATCCAGGGATTGAACTCAGGTCTCCTGCATTGCAGGCAGATTCTTTACCATCTGAGCTACCAGGAAAGCCCATATTTACTGACTTTTGGCTATTTGCAAGGCTATTTCTAATAGCAACAGAAATGTTCCTGTCTCAGGCACTAAAATTTGAAATGAGGGAAAGTGTAACCATGGGGGGTCGCAAAGAGTCGGACACAACTGAGCGACTAAACTGAAGTAACCAAAAGCACAAGCTGAAACTCTGGCACAAAGAACTGTGACAATTTGAAGGAAGAGAGACTACTTATCACTCAAAGGATCAAGAAAAAAACAATTCTAAAAGGAAGTAGCATTTTTTTTTTTCATTTATTTTTTAATTGGAGGAAAATGGCTTTACAATGGTGTGTTGGTTTCTGCCATGTAACAGCACAAATCAGCCATAATTACACATATATACACATATATCACGTCGCTGCCCTCCCTCCATCCCACCCTTCTAAGTCATCACAGAGCGCCAAGCTGGGCTCCCTGTGTTACACAGCAACTTCTCACCAGCTATCTATTTTACACATGAGAGTGTCTGAAACTACCCCCTGACCCAGCAATCCCACTACTGGGAATATACCCTGCTGCTGCTGCTGCTAAGTCACTTCAGTCGTGTCCGACTCTGTGCGATCCCATAGACGGCAGTCCATCAGGCTCCCCCATCCCTGGGATTCTCCAGGCAGGAACACTGGAGTGGGTTGCCATTTCCTTCTCCAATGCATGAAACTGAAAAGTGAAAGTGAAGTTGCTCAGTCGTGTCCGACTCTTAGCGACCCCATGGACTGGAGCCTACCAGGCTCCTCTGTCCATGGGATTTTCCAGGCAAAAGTACTGGGGTGGGGGTGCGATTGCCTTCCCCTGAGGAGACCATAGCTGAAAAAGATGCATGTACCCCAATGTCCACAGCAGCGCTATTTACAACAGCTAGAACATGGAATCAACCTAGACGTCCAACAACAGACGAATGGGTCAAGAAGGCGTGGTACAATGGGATATTACTCAGACAGAAAAGGAATGGATCTGAGTCAGTTTTAATGAGGTGGATGAATGCAGAACCTGTTACACAGAGTGAAGTTAAGTCAGAAAGAGAAAAATACTGTATATTAATGCATACGTACAGAATCTAGAAAACGGTAGTAATGAACGTATGTGTAGGGGAGGTATGGAGATGCAGACATCAAGGACAGACTTGTGGACCCAAGGAAGTAGCACCGGAGCCAGTCTTCAAAGCAAGAAACAGCACAGTGAAAACCCAGCCATGAAAAGGGTGGGATGTGAACCGAGGGAGGGAAGAGAAAACAGCCTTGGGTAATTGCAGAGGGTCTTGCGGATCACAAAATTTTTAATTAAAAAGTAAATTTATTCCACTTTGGATAAACCAATTGTGATATAGCTATACAATGGAAGATTACTTGGCAATAACAAGCCATAATGTTCTGATATATGCCAACAACAGGGATGAACTTTAAAAACATTAAGCCAAGTGAAAGAAGCCAGACACAAGAGGCCGCATATTATATAATTCCATTATATGTAACAGCCAGAATAGGCAAATCCATATAGACAGAAAGTAGATTAGCGGTTGCCTAAGGAGGGGTGAGAGGTGTGTTGCAGGGAGATGGGAATTACTGATAATGTTATGGGATTTCTTTTTTTTTAAGGTGATGAAAATGTTCTGGAGTCAGATAGTGGTGACGGATGTATAGCTCTGTGAATCTATACTAAAACCCAGTAAACTTCACACTTACATGAAAGGGTGAACTTTATAGTATGTGACTTATACCTCAATAGAGCTGTTATAGAAAATAAAATCAATTCATTTATTATTTATGTTTATATAGAATTCAACGCCTAGGCTAGTGCCGTATACGTATTTTTCACTTTGACATATGTATTAATGATGCACAGAGGAATACCACATACTTATATAACACAAAACATAAGAGCAGGTTGAAAATTTTTAAGTAAGGTTCACTGTCTTAAAACTTTCCAAGAAGAAATGAATCTATCTTAACTTTCCCAATCAGGTGCATTTTGGGTATTAAAATAAATGACAAAATAAGTTATGCAAAGCTTTTTAACATTTGAGCACAAAGTAGTTAGTGTATGAGATCAGTGTCCTTTATATGGCATTAGCTTTAATTTTCAAATGCCATTTTTATTGAAACTCAGGGCTGTATTCCATCATATGTTTTCTAAGACCATATAAAAAAGATCAATCATAAACTTTCAGATGCCACTTTTGTGTGTGTTGATGGTTCATTTTTTTCATTCTTAATTATGGAAAGTAGCCTGATATTAGTATTTAATTTTCTTATAATTTTTATTGCTTTTCGGTGACACTGTGCGGCATGTGGGATCTTTGTTGCCCAACCAGGGATCGAACCCACATCCCCTGTGGTGGAAGCACGGAGTCTTAACCACTTAACTTAACCACTCTTAACCACTGGACTTTTCAGGGAAGTCCCTAATATTTAATTTATTCTGTCTTCCTCTGAGAAAGATTCAAAAACTTTAGAAAGCTACTGATAACAGTTTCCTCTTCTGGGTCATCAGATCAGATCAGATCAGGTCCGACTCTTCGCGACCCCATGAACCGCAGCACGCCAGGCCTCCCTGTCCATCACCAGCTCCCGGAGGTCACCCAGACTCACACCCATCAAGTCAGTGATGCCATCCAGCCATCTCATCCTCTGTCGTCCCCTTCTCCTCCTGCCCCCCAATCCCTCCCAGCATCAGAGTCTTCTCCAATGAGTCAACTCTTCGCATGAGGTGGCCAAAGTACTGGAGTTTCAGCTTTAGCATCATTCCTTCCAAAGAAATCCCAGGGCTGAGCTCCTTCAGAATGGACTGGTTGGATCTTCTTGCAGTCCAAGGGACTCTCAAGAGTCTTCTCCAACACCACAGTTCAAAAGCATCAATTCTTCCGCGCTCAGCCTTCTTCATAGTCCAGCTCTCACATCCATACATGACCACAGGAAAGACCATAGCCTTGACTAGGCGAACCTTTGTTGGTAAAGTAATGTCTCTGCTTTTGAATATGCTATCTAGGTTGGTCATAACTTTCCTTCCAAGGAGTAAGCGTCTTTTAATTTCATGGCTGCAGTCACCATCTGCAGTGATTTTGGAGCCCAGAAAAACAAAGTCTGACACTGTTTCCACTGTTTCCCCATCTATTTCCCATGTAGTGATGGGACCAGATGCCATGATCTTTGTTTTCTGAATGTTGAGCTTTAAGCCAACCTTTTCACTCTCCACTTTCACTTTCATCAAGAGGCTTTTTAGCCCCTCTTCACTTTCTGCCATACGTACCATCAATTTTCTGATTTTGTGCCTTGAGACATACACAATGAACTTAGGAGAAGACAAATTTGACTCATCACAAGCACTGCTGCTGCTACTGCTAAGTCACTTCAGTCGTGTCCGACTCTGTGTGACCCCATAGATGGTACCCCACCAGGCTCCCCGTCCTTGGGATTCTCCAGGCAAGAACACTGGAGTGGGTTACCATTTCCTTCTCCAATGCATGAAAGTGAAAAGTCAAAGTGAAGTCGCTCAGTTGTGTCCGACCCTCAGCAACCCCATGGACTGCAGCCCACCAGGCTCCTCCATCCATGGGATTTTCCAGGCAGGAGTACTGGAGTGGGGTGCCATTGCCTTCTCCGTATCATGAGCACAAGTCTCGCTAAATGTCCATTTTATAAGTAAAAGGAAATAAAAGTGAAAAAGATAATACAGAAGCACATAAAATGATAAAAAGCTTATCAGTTTTACGCCATGGCATGTACTTATGGAAGGCACAGATGGAAAGACAATGTCTCAAAATATGCCAACTTGGAGACTGTGAAGGGGCCTGAACTTCTAAGCCTGAACGTGGCGCCAGTGACAGATTACTCGCTGTGTGCCTGTTACGTGCCAGTTGTCAAGAAAAGCATTTCCTTCACTTCCAAGTTGGTCCATTACTCTGCAATAATCTGACTTTCTCCTGCAAGGGGAACTTTAGTTAGAAGCAATCTTCCAATAAACTGGCAGAAGGGTCTCTACCTTTAATTTCTATAAGGTGAAAGAATAATAAGTATTGATTAAACCAGGTTAACATGTGTCCAGTTTAATAATTCAAGGTTCTTGCCCACGTTAGTAACGATCTCTTTTTGTCAGTAGGAACAGTGGGATGTATACCTGCATGAATTAACATTCTGTATTAAACAGAACAGCAAAGAAAACTGAAAGGCTTACAGACGCAAACTGCTGAATAATTTATGAATTGTTCTATCACTAAAACTGAACTCTCCGCAAATGTGCGTTTTCAATTTCTCATATAACTATGGGGACCAGATTCTAGCTAAATATTGATTTTTACATTAAGAGAAACTGCCAAAATGATGAATAAGAAACCAACAAGGCAAGGAAATATGTAATTTGTTAGTAGTTATTGTAGAGACTAAAAAATAACACTCTCAACTGTCCTTATAAATTCAAGTTTAAGCACTAAGTCAGGGATTATCCTGTAACCCTGATCACTAAATGGAATTCCTGAAGTGAGACACAGTACCTGTTACTCTCCAGATCCTGAGAGAAAACAGTCATGAATCCACTTGCCAGAAACAGTTAATATATTACTTGAATTATAAAATTTAATTAAAAATAAGAGATCCAGCAACAAAAAGTTTGTGGTTCAAATCATTTGCAACTACCTACCAGGTAACTTTTCCAAGTGTTAAAACAGGCCAAGACTATTTGCACACAGCCCAGTTATTTTTTACTCCAGGGAGTTCCAAGTATTTTTCACAAATATCTGTAGAATTTTTTATACAAACATCCAGATTTCCCACATTCCAGTTCCCAGAAACTAGATTCCATTCAAGTATTTATTAAGATGTGTGGGTAAATGACTTGGGGAAAGGAGGACATCACATTAAAATATTTTCACGTCTCTGAAGAGACGCTGTGTTGTAGGCATGTGTAAGTATGTATGTGTGTGATGGTGACCATGGAAGAGGAATACATGCTTGCTTTAAAAATTCTGAAAATTACAGGAGAGCATTTTAAGAATATATGTTAAACCTGAGAACCATACGTACTATCCTCGAGAAATATGTAGTTTCAAAACGAAGCCCCACTGCTCTATTTTTATGTCAATTTCATGATGCATCCAGTTTCATTCTTTTCATGATAAAAAGCTGGAATAGAAATAAACAGTTTGGGACTTCCCTGGTGGTCCAGGGGCTAAGACTCCACATTCCCAATGCAGGGGGCCCAGCTGGATCTCTGGTCAGGGAACTAGATCCCACATGCTGCAACTAAGAATTTGCGTGCTGCAACTAAAGTACACACACACTGCAATGAAGACCCAGAGCAGCCACATAAAGAAATAAATAAAAATATTTAAAGTAAATAAATGGTCTACTCCTGGATTTTTCATTCTCAACAACAAATTCAAAATGACTTAAAAGCTATAACATGAATGTCATTATGCTTTCTCCATTATTAATTACAAATACATTTTATAACAGAATCACGTGTGACAAGAAAAATGGGCAAATGAATATAGCAATTCAAAACTACAGAATTAACTGAATATCAGGGCTGGAAGTGGCCTTGGGCGCTATAGAAGGGCAATTCCTATTTAAATGGAAACCGGACTGTGAACTCACCAGGAGACAGCCCTTACTTGATTCACCTGTGTGTCCTTCTTAGGACACAGCTCAGCATGTGCCAGGCACTCTAAGTACATTTGAAATGAGCTATCATGTTTGTTGGATGAAGGAAATCCATTTTAATGTAGTTGTTTATCCTCTTAGAAGGAAAGACTTCTGGCTCTGCTCCTCCTACAAAGAAATGGCTTATTGTTCATTTATATATTAGTAATGCAAGGAGATCAACCAGTCCATTCTAAAGGAGATCAGTCCTGGGTGTTCTTTGGAAGGAATGATGCTAAAGCTGAAACTCCAGTACTTTGGCCACCTCATGTGAAGAGTTGACTCATTGGAAAAGACTCTGATGCTGGGAGGGATTGGGGGCAGGAGGAGAAGGGGACGACAGAGGATGAGATGGCTGGATGGCATCACTGACTCGATAGACATGAGTTTGAGTGAACTCCGGGAGTTGCTGATGGGCAGGGAGGCCTGATGTGCTGCAATTCATGGGGTTGCAAAGAGTCAGACACAACTGAGCGACTGAACTGAAATAAATGAATAAAAGCCTGAACACGAGATCATGCAATGATAGTCCTCTACTAATGGAAAGGGTGTAATTCAAAAGTTTGTATGTAAGTAGCTTCATTTGAGCTCAGAATACATTTTCCCATAGAAACAAGTGGTGCATAATGGCTCATGTCTGTGGCCAGCCCACAAAAACTTCCTTAAGTATACAGTTCCAACAGACTAACCACTGTGCAAAAAAACGTGCCACGGGAAAGTGTCCAGCACCCCTCTGTGGGAACCATCGTGCCGCTGCCCAGAAGGCAGGCTCCTTCAAGATGAGAGATGTGGGGGGACTTCCCCAGCGGTCCTGTGGTTAAGACTCTGCCTTCCAATGCAAGGGGCACAGGTTTGATCCCTGGCTGGGGAACTAAGGCCCCACATGACATAGGCGTGGTCAAAAATAAAAAAAAGGATTAGCAATGTGGGGATGAGCAAGAAGAGAAATGATGGTTTACTCTCTCCCGCCACCCCAAACCCTCCTTCTGTCCTTCACTCAACCACTAAGCATGCGTATCTGGAGCATCTTCTGTAGGTCTGGCACTGTGAGAGCCCTGGGTGACATGCTGCTGCTGCTGCTAAGTCGCTTCAGTCATGTCCGACTCTGTGCAATCCCATAGATGGCAGCCCACCAGGCTCCTCCGTCCTCGGGATTCTCCAGGCAAGAATACTGGAGTGGGTTGCCAGTTCCTTCTCCAATGCATGAAAGTGAAAAGTGAAAGCGAAGTCGCTTAGTCATGTCCGACTCTTAGCGACCCCATGGACTGGAGCCTACCAGGCTCCTCCATCCATGGGATTCTCCAGGCAAGAGTACTGGGGTGGGGTGCCATTGCCTTCCCCCCTGGGTGACAAAGAGACCAAAATCCACAGGTTTTTATCCTTCCAGAGCTTATAGTCTCATAGGGAAGACAGACACTGAAGGATCAGAAAGGCAAATGGGGCAAGGCTGAGCGGGGAGCAGGGAGAGGTCCAGAGCAGAGAGAGCCGAAAAGGAAGAGCATTTAGCAACATGAGGTATCATTTCCTCTTTGAGCTTCCATCTGCACTCATTTCTTCACCCGGGTGGAGGAGATGAGGGACAGGAAGGAACAATTGAAAAGACGATGCAGTGGCGTTCCTGGCTGACAAGGTTCCACTGAGCTAGGTTCTCAGCTTTCCTAAGGAAACTGTGAGCTACCTAAGGGCCTGAAGAAACTTTTTTTTCCTGATGAAATCAGCCAGAGGTTTCTGTTGCTTACAACTGAAGATCCTGTCTGATATACCAAGTCACGTGACATTTTATTACTTTGGGTCAAAGGCCACTGTAAGATTTACAGAGCAAACAAATATAGTGAGATCCTACCAGTAAGCAAGGCAATCAGAGTGAGAGGCCGAACAAGATGTTACTGAGCATTTCTGAAGTCATTTCTTACCTGGAATGACAGGATGAAGGCATTAGCGTGCCGTTTTAATAGTACCTAAAATATGCTAATTTTTTTTTTCCTTTTCCAATCAGGCTGAGAGATACAGAACACTGGCCAACTCCTAAAAAGCATTCAGTTCCATTCTCACATGCTTAAGGTATCCTATGGCTCAGGAATCCCAGTCACTTCCTCCAAAGACTTGAATTTTTATCTCCCTGCTTGATTATTCCAAAGAAACTATGATACCATTAAGCTAGCTCAGGCGATAGCATCACCTGTATTATAGACTGATAGAAAAATTTTAAGAACACACATCCTTGGGGAAAAGGCCAGGTAGGAAATGAAAAGTGTAATTTTTGAAACTAGAAAAATGTACTCATACCCTTTATCTTTAATTAGAATTGATATGTCCCCTGCAATAATCTAACTTCATTCACCTTGGATAATGCATTTATTAATAATTTCCCTTAGTCACTATAAACTGAATAGAAGTTCATGTTTCATTTTCCTTTTGGCTTATTATCAACAACTTTTACCATTGCTTCTTTAAAAAAAAAAAAAATTGGCCTAGCTGTGAAGCATGTGGGATCTTAGCTTCCTAACCAGGGATCGAACCCATGCCCCCTGCATTGGGAGCTCAGAGTCTTAACCACTGGACTGCAAGGGAAGTCGTTTACCACTGTACTTTGAAAAAAAATCTTTTTCCCAATAAGATTCACATGATTTCATGAGTAGCAATCACGTGAAAAACAAAACTTTGGCATATGAAAAAATTCTAACAGTAAGCAGCAGGATTCTGAGAAAAAAAAGCAATGCACAAGAAAACTTTTTTAGTATGATGGCAAGAGTTTGGGAAAAAGGAACTTACAGGAAAAAGTTTGTGCTGTCAGTTATTCATCCACTTTTTTTTTTTTTTTTTTTGCTATTTATGCAATGTCCAAGAAAAATTTATTTCCTAAACTTAATTTTATTTTCTATTTTGTTCTCCAAAGGTTTCACAATCTTCTGATTATAAACTCCAGTAGTCAACCACTATAAAGATGATAATTCCATGGATGTAGGTTTCAATTCAAAAATAAAAAGGACAGAAAAAATGTATTTTTGACCTCAAACAAAAGCAAATTTAAAACACCAAAAATGATGTAAAAAAAAAAATCAGAATTGGAAGAATGTGGACTGTTTGGTACTTTTCCTGCCTCTGAATACTGATTTTTTTAAAAATGTATGTGATATATATGAGATTATTCTCCTCTCAGAATTTCAGAGAAGGACAGATTGATGAATCTAGTTATACAAAGAAAGCTTCTGTCTATAAGCCAGGATTCATATGAAGTTAGATCATTTGCACGAGGCCATATAGTTTTATGCTATAATCATAAAAGAACCATTTCCTCTTCTACTCTCTAAAATCATTATTAACCAGAGATACTGAAAAATCAAGCATGCTGCAACCCGCCTGACCTTCAGAAATAAGAACCTCTTTTTAGGATATTTCAAACTAAGAGTGACTCATGGCGGGTAAGCGGGTTGCTGTTAAACTGAGATCTTGAGTTAGCGTTGCCTGGTTTTTTTGCTCGGAGAGAAGTGCCTAAAAGGGTACAGGTGGGAGGGAGAGGCTGTAACAGGGCAGGTGGAGGTCGCCACCATCACTTTAGGGTGACAAACTCTCTTGGCTCTGGGAACCCCTGCAAACCTCAGAAAGGCCCTGTATGGAAGGGAGAGGCATTCAAGGAAGACTTTAAGAATATCCACGAGGGGATTCCACCTTCCAGGTGGGGTGTATGTGTGCTCAGTCGCTCAGTCCTGTGCAACTCTTTGCGTTCCCATAGACTGTAGCCCTCTAGGCTCCTCTGCCCAAGGAATTTTCCAGGCAAGAATACTGGAGTGTGGTGCCATTTCCCAGGCCAGGGGATCTTCCTGACCAAGGGATGGAACTAGCATATCTTGAGTACGAAAAGGACACACTTAACATGGAATGGGACACGCAGCTCTACAGAGGGTTCAGAGAACTCACACAAGAGACCGTGCACATCTGCCAGAAAGTTCAACAGACAAGGTCAGAGGATGCAGTAAGCCTATAATCAGGGGTGAGTGAAGCACTGTAGGTCAGCATAACCCTGCCAGGTGCAGGCACCTAAAATGCTCAGCACAAAGCACGTGGACACGTTCTCTCGCTGTGCACCGAACTAGGAAGGGGACAAGACTCAGTCATCTAGTGGCTTCCTCCTTCATTGTTTTCATGCTGGGCACAGATGGATGAAAACGGTCCCACTGGTATGGTGTGCCCGTTTCTGCTCATGTACACAGCTCATCAACGGACACAGTTAACACCTGCTTTCAGGATCTGACGTTTCTGGTATCGGACAAGGCATGCTGGTTGTCATCTGCATTGAAGAATGGTCCTCTGGCCAGGCGTTGCTATAGTTTCACGTGGATTTCCAGTTCCTAAGGGGAAACGGAAATGTACCCACCCCCCAGCCCCAGGGGGCAGAACCCAGGCCACCTGACAGCTGGGCCCCTCTGCTACATCCCTCCTTAACTACTGGTTAACTTATAATCCATTTAAAATGTTATCCCACGTTTACTTAGCCGGGCAGTTTATAACAAACCCACCAAACAGGACAAGCCAGTCTGGATTATATAACATGTAAATAAGCCAGGGCGCTGAGGAGGGAGCTTAGAGCAGGATGAGCTGCAGTGATGGTTAAACTGGTTCAACCTCATGACACCTGAAGACAGCCTTTCCACTCACTGCTCCCTCCTAGAACTTTACATCTAGAATAAGGAGAAGACAAAAAACCAACCCCCAAAAGTTTATCATAGGTATCCCCACAAATACTTATTAATAAGTTGCTAAAGGGCTTCCCTGGCGGCTCAGTGGTAAAAAAAAAAAAAATCTGCCTGCTAATGCAGGAGACCAGGGTTCGATCCGTGGGTTGGGAAGATCCCCTGGAGAAGGAAATGGCAACTCACTCCAGTATTCTCGCCTGGAGAATCCTATGGATAGAGGAACCTCGTGGTCTCCATCTGTCCATGGATTACAAAGAGTCGGACAAGACTTAGCAACTAAACAAGTCACTACAATCAATTAAAAGGGCCCTTGGACTGCAAGAAGATCCAACCAGTCCATGCTGAAGGAGATCAATCCTGGGATTTCTTTAGAAGGAATGATGCTAAAGCTGAAACTCCAGTATTTTGGCCACCTCATGCGAAGAGCTGACTCATTGGAGAAGACTCTGATGCTGGGAGGGATTGGGGGCAGGAGGAGAAGGGGACGACAGAGGATGAGATGGCTGGATGGCATCACTGACTTGATGGGTGTGAGTCTGGGTGACCTCTGGGAGCTGGTGACGGACAGGGAGGCCTGGCGTGCTGCAGTTCATGGGGTCGCAAAGAGTCGGACACGACTGAGCAACTGATCTAATCTGATCTGATCTGAAAGTAGTATTTAGATTTCATTTAGTTTTTTTTTTAAGCTGGTAAACCTACCAAATAACTCATATTTGGACCTAACAATATTAACATGTTCTAAGGAGATCATCAGTACCTAGTAGTTTTTCCCCACACACATATGTTATCAATTTAAATGTGGGCCAAGTGCTAGAACCAAGAGAAACTAAAAAGCCACTTGATGAAGGTGAAAGTGGAGAGTGAAAAAGTTGGCTTAAAGCTCAACATTCAGAAAACGAAGATCATGGCATCTGGTCCCATCACTACATGGGAAATAGATGGGGAAACAGTGGAAACAGCGTCAGACTTTATTTTTCTGGGCTCCAAAATCACTGAAGATGGTGAGTGCAGCCATGAAATTAAAAGACGCTTACTCCTTGGAAGGAAAGTTATGACCAACCTGGATAGCATATTCAAAAGCAGAGACATCACTTTGCCAACAAAGGTCCGTCTAGTCAAGGCTATGGTTCTTCCTGTGGTCATGTATGGATGCGAGAGTTGGACTATGAAGAAAGCTGAGTGCCAAAGAATTGATGCTTTTGAACTGTGGTGTTGGAGAAGACTCTTGAGAGTCCCTTGGACTGCAAGGAGATCTAACCAGTCCATTCTAAACGAGATCAGCCCTGGGATTTCTTTGGAAGGAATGATGCTAAAGCTGAAACTCCAGTACTTTGGCCACCTCATGCGAAGAGTTGACTCATTAGAAAAGACTCTGATGCTGGGAGGGATTGGGGGCAAGAGGAGAAGGGGACGACAGAGGATGAGATGGCTGGATGGCATCTCTGACTCGACGGACATGAGTCTGAGTGACCTCTGGGAGTTGGTGATGGACAGGGAGGCCTCGCATGCTGCGATTCATGGGGTCGCAAAGAGTCGGACACGACTGAGCAACTGATCTGATCTGATCTGATTTGACTATGACTTGAATAAACTGTTCTATAATTTCAGACATGTACTTGTTTAAAAAACATCTTATGTATCTACCATCCTCAGAGATGTTGAAGATATACTAAATGGTGAAACTGGTAATACTGCATATTGTATTAATTCTATAATACGAGAAACTGACACAATAGAGAAGCCTCAAGAATGTAATATTTAACATTTTATAATAAGAAAGAAAAACACTGAACTAACAGTTATTCATTTTAACCCTACATTGCTTCATGAATTACATGATTACAATCATCAATAAATTTTTTTCTTTTAAACAGGCTGTTAGGAATCAACTGGGGCAAAAAAAAAAAAAAAAAAGCTATGAAGACTCAAAGTTGGGAATTCCTTGGCAGTCCAGTGGTTAGGACTCCATGCTCTCACTGCCAAGAGCTGGGGTTAAGATTCTGCATGCCAAGTGGCATGGCCAAAAAAAATATTATATTAAAAAAAAAAGAATCAAAGTTTCATCTGTATAATTAGTTAAGAGTAGTGGTGATTGTGTAAATATAAAAATCATATACAACACTGAAAAAACTACAAAGAAATTAGTGAAGTTCAACAAAAGGTGACTGAAATTTAATAACTGTGGTCTAGACATTTAAAAGCATATATATTTATATACATACATGATTGGCATACAACATGTAAATATATAGGCTCATTATAATATCTGCAAAACATTCAGGGCTCAGTTTAATGTACTAGAATTCTTTTTTAGGTTCGCATTTTTTTTTTTTTTTTAATAGCTATGATCAAATTTGTTCTTTCTTGGTTTTGATACTCCATATTTGTGATTTTAAAAACTCAGTCCGGACGTCCCTGGCGGTCCAGCAGCTAAGACTGCGCTCCGAATGCAGGGCGCCTGAGTCTGGTCCCTGGTCAGGAAACTAGATCCCACATGGCACAAATAAAAGTTCACATGCCATGACCAAGACCCACCACAGCCGAGTAAATAAATATTTTTTAAAAATCAGCCTTAAGGACTACCTTTGAAGAGATTAAAAACACACACACATACACACAATGCTCCAGTCAAAAGGAAAAAAAAACCCCTCTTCTGACAAGCCTATTAAATGTACATTTAACGTGGTATGGCAAAACCTGTCACGGGAGGAACGAGCCTCGGCGTCATTAGGCTGTATCTTTCCACTCCCGAGAGTGCAGCGGAGGCAGGGTAGCAAACCGGCCTGACTTATGGAAATGACCACACTGTGGCGAGCACCCCCAGCGTCAGCTTAAATCTGATTGCAGATTTAAACGCCACCTTTCTCTGTCATCCCTAACCACCCTTCAATGCAATACGGGGAAAAAAATCACAGTAAATGGTTTTTGAAAAAGCTCCCTAGTGATTTGATACTCCCCTGAAGATACTCCTGAGCATCAGTATGTGAGTGAGTGACGGTTACTCAGTCATGTCTGACTCTCTGTGACCCCTATGGATTGTAGCCAGCCCGGCTCCTCTGTGCATGAAATTTCTAGGCAAAAATACTGGAGCAGGTAGCCATCCCCTTCTCCAGGGGGATCTTCCTGACCCAGGGATGGAACCCGGGTCTCCTGCATTGTAAGCAGATTCTTTACCGTCTGAGCCACCAGTGAAGTCTTGGTGGGAGCCCAATATATGCTCCCCTAAATAAGAACTAGAGAACGGAGCACTGCCTCATGTCACCCTGAAATGTACTACATCCAAATACCTGAGAACCCCTGGTTTCAACTGACTGCTCCCCTGACTAGTTTTAGAGCCCACAGTTGTGGATGCAGCCAGACAGGTATCAATGCAAAGCCAGCGTGATACAGGCCCCCAAAAGAGAACCTTGTAAATAAAGACTGCTTCTCAGATCCACAGAGCTGAGCCAAGCTGCCATCTTTATGATCTGAGCATCTACTGGGTAGGAGTTGACTCCACAGACGCCCTAGTCTATCCTGTCTGTCCTGTTCCCATTATTTGTGTCCACATGATAAGTCTGCAGAGGAGTGGCCCCAGCAAGGCTCACGGAAAGAGCTTCGGGACTAATTCTGCAGAAACAAAACCCAGGCAAAGCAGGAACTCAAACTCACCCCAGAGAGATTACCAAAAGCTATTTGTCAAACAAGTCCTACAGTACTATTCCCCCAAAAATGCAAAAAGGTGGTGGAAAGAGAAATTTTTGCAGAATTTGAAGGGAAGGAAAAAAAGAGTTATTTTGTTCAGAAGGTAAGGGAAGTATCCTAAACGGCATCTTCTAAACTATTTACCCTCCAAAAAGAAAAACATTTTACGGGCTCCAATCTCCACACTCTTCCCAGAAATTCCCATGGCTCACTTGGCAGGACTCCAGGTTGCCTAGCTCAGCTGGCAAATATTCAAATAGTTATTCCAGATATGCTAATGAGGCTACCAGGGTGCTCCCATCACGTCACCCCACCCTCCCTTTCTTTGTACGAACTGAACCTGTGCAGGTTAAAACAGGCGTGCCAAACACTTGCTAAGTGAGATTACTGACTGTTGGCTAAGTGACTGCCAATTTAAAATAAGCACTGAGGGAGAATGGCTTTGCTCAAATGTATGTTGTCTTTCAAAAGGAATATTTTGAATGTTCAACTCTCTCCCACTCCCATATTCTTCTTTGAGTATAAAAAAATAAGCATTAATGATTTACATTCTTTCAGTACCATATTCAAAGTACCTTAAAGATTCCAAGGTGCTTGCTTTATGAGTATTCCTTTAAAAGCAACTCTCCAAAATCCAAAACCAAAAGAGGATATATGTAAACATAGCTGATTCACTTTGCGGTAGCATAGAAACTAACACAATATTGTAAAGCAACTATACTCCAATAAAAATTCATTTTAAAAAAAGGAAAAGAAAAACTACTTCCCGGTGACATATGTTTGATTTCACAAATGAAGAAACAGAATTAGTGATTACACATTGGGAAAGATAATAACTGGAAATCACAGGCAGGTTTACTAATTTGTTAATTTATCAGGTAATAAACTTAATCAACACTAGCTCTTCAGCCCAACATCAAGTATTTCCTTTGTATACTCAAAGAAATCACAAAGCCAAACAGCTACTTATTTTTGGTTAGCCTGTATTTTAAAAAAATCTCAAAATTTTCCCCACAAAATCAGACTACCTAAAAAGTTTCATTCCCCTTTCTTCCTGCCTCCCAAAAAGCTTTAACTTGTTTCTTCATCCACAAAGACATTCCACACATAGTCTGAATATTAAAACAGGCCAGGCAGCTTCACTGTCAGCAGAATGGAAAGTGCCAGTTCCAAAAAAATCTCAACATCGCCTGGTCCCTAAATTGGCCCCCAAATCACCGGGCCTTACACAGGAAATCAGGATCCAGTATCTTAGGTTAAAAATTAAAGGGAGGTTGGAAGAAAGGTATAAATGGGATTACATACTTACCCAGGGTGACTCACGCTCATATGCTCAAGATTAAACTAAAGCACAGACTCTACAATCAGGAAGGAATTTTTCCTCTGGGGCAGAAAGGGGCGTGGGATTTCCAATGGGCAATGAGGTAGGATCATCTGTGCGGATCAGGTGAGCAAATTCCACACAATTAACTTCCTACTACAAGGAAGGAGGGCTTCCCAAGTGGCTCAGTGGTAAAAGAATCCACCTGTCAATGCGGGAGCCGCAGGAGACTTGTATTAAATCCCTGGGTCGGGAAGATCCCTTGGAGGAGGAAATGGCAACCCACTCCAATATTCTGGCCTGGAGAATCCCCTGGACAGAGGCGCCTGATGGGCTACAGTCCATAGGGTTGAAGAGAGTTGGACATGAGTGAAGTGACCGAGCACACAGACATGCCAGTATTCTTGCCTGAAAAATTCCATAGACAGAGGAGCCTGGTAGACTACAGTCCATGCGGTCACAAGGAGTCGGCACGACTGAGCACACACGTGCAAGGAAGGAGCAAACGCAGGTGAGGTGCAGGCCTTCCCAAACAGTGCCGGTCTAAAGGCCCTTCAGATGTTTTCAAGACTCCAGAGGCAAGACAGAGATGCAAAAAGAGACTGGGGTGGCATGACCATGTCAGTACACTTACCATTAATGCACAGTGCACTTAAAATTTGGTAAGAGGGTAAATTTTATGTCACGTGGGGATTTTTTTACAATTAAAAATAATAAAAAAAAAAAAAAAAGTAAGAAACTGGGCTGAACCTATCACAGTCACAGCTCTCCAGGGGAGCTAAAATGCAATAGCGCACTGAAGATACAGACGTGGCTGCTTGGGGTTGGCCCTGGGCTGGCTGTCACGAAGTCTGTGTCCATGATTTTCTCTGCCTGCTGAAACCAACTGGCCTTCAACCTGGGCTATTTCCTTGGCCTCAATTCCCTACGTCCTCATTTTTCTCACTGAGAATGGGATGAGCAGTTAGGTTTTTCTTCTTTCACTACTTTTCTTAAAGTTACCATCCGTGAGGCATTTTCTTCTCCTTAAGTATTTCAATAAAGATCTCAAAGCTATGAAATTTTGTTCTGCTTTGGAAAATTATGGTTTAGAAACACAACAGACTTTCTACAAATAGGAATGTTTGCAAGTCTAAAGCTTTATCTGAAACATTAAAAATACTTCCATATCCATGTTCCAACATCCCTTAGTTAATAAGAACATGGGTTTCTCAACATACAACCATTTCTCTAGCTTAGGAATAAAAGTCACACTTGTTAAAATATTTAGTGTACATAAAACCTATCATAAAAGATTTATCTTTTAGTTGGGTAAGAATCACTAAAATCAGTAAGGAGACACTAAACTTTTAAATATACCTGAGTGATTGAACTGAACTGAGCGCTAAATAAAAATCATATCTTAAAACAGAGACAAAGTACCAACATCCTATGAATTTTAAGTTAATCTAAGCATTTTCTATTCAAATATAAAATCATTAGAAGTTAAATATGTATATTCAGTTTAACAACGTCTTATTTAATTCTGAAAAAGACATCTCCCTTTAGTAACTTAAGCAAAGGGCAATACCTAATATTTTACAACTTCTGCTAATATTTCATAACTTTTTAATAGTTTATAACTTTTTTTTCCTATATGCTGAGCCAAAACCAGAAAATTTTAAGTTAAAAGACTCCCACTGAAAATTTATAAGGTATGTATATTTTTACACTGCACTTGGATGACTACTTAATGTTGTGGTTCTCCCTAAGAGCATTTATACTTGTTTTCAACAAATTTAAATATTCATTGGAAACATCTACCACTGTTAAACAACATATGGGTTAGAATAAATTCTAGAAAAAATAACTAGAAATATCAAGAGACTCCTAAGAAAAGAGGTCTTCCAAGTATATGGATTTAAAACTCAGAAAAGCAAGACAGTAAGGTCACCTGGCATAAAAAGAACAAGTCGGGAGCCCAGCCTTCAGTTCTTCATGCAGGACAGACGTCACAGAAGTCTAGCTTTTCTTGGGAGAAGCTGGTTCCAGGACCCCACCACCAGCCAGCCACAGTCCTTCTATTCACTTCGGGAACAAAGTGATCTACTAACTCAACGTACTTGAACTCTCAGTGCAATGAAAGGGTGTGGTAGACACTTCATTTAATAACAATAATGATACTAAACACTTACAAGGCAGATGGGAAGATTCTCTAAGATCTTGTGGGCAGATGGACAGAGGAGAGTAGCTAAGAGGCTGAAGGGTTCCTGAGTAAGGAAGGGAAGGCAAGGAAGAGAGTGAGGAGGTTGGGGGGAAAGAAAGGAAGGAGGGAAGGTCAGCCAGCTCAGGGTGGTGAAAAGACTGCAGTATACTCTGGGTTCCCACAGTGGAAACATGAGCACTTTGACATAGAACTGGTTAGGGTAAAGTAAACGCAAAGAAGAACACCTAGATGAAGAGATGGTTAGAACAGAGGCAGGAAGGATTTAACAAAAGCTGATGATCGTCAAGTTTAGGTTCAAAGAAATAGGATATATACATTACACACATGGAGAGAGAGAGACAGACAGAAATTTGAAAACAAAACTGTAGTCAAGCAGAACTACTTTAAGGCCCTTTTACAAACCAACCATGTCTCAACTAATCAAAAATTAGGGCAAACCAGACATGTACTATAACGACAATGGGAAAAAATATCTGAAATTAGAACTATGCCAGGAAATCTGGACTGTATATTAATAATATGCTTTCAGATCCAATAACCAGAAAAACCAGAACTTCTGGCAAGCAGTTAATCCTCTGTCACCTCTCCTCTCAGTCTCTAAGCCATTCAGAAAACTCAATTCAGGAATGTACATTCTTTTTCCAATCGATACCTACACAATAGCTTCCTTGATTTCGTAACATCTTTGAGTTTCTTGGCGATGGTTAGGTACCTTCTCATATTCTAACTTTCCAAAAATTCCCTTTCACTTTTGTCACTGAGAAGAGTTTTATCAAAATCACTGCAGGGAAACACTAAGCACATACTTTTTTTTCTTTTATTATTTATTTTTTAAACACATTTTTTAAAAGCATCAAGCATACTGTCCTCATCTCACAGATTAGAAGTTCCTTTCTGCGTTTTGATTCTTGGCCTGTCTATCCCACTCTCTATTCACATTTACTTCCGTGGGATTTTCTTTCTTCTCGCACTTTTTCTCCATGCTAACTCAGCATTTCTCTGAGTGTAAGTTAAAAGACCACCTACATCAGAATCAGCAGGGATTTGAATCAGAAAATGCAGTTTTCTGGGCCTCTACCGAGATTTACGAAAAGTTTCAGAAGAGGGGTAGGGCTGCAGAATTTTTATTTCAGAAGTCACCCAGGTGACTGGTCTGCACACGAAAGTTTGAGGACCACTGCCCCCAAACCCTTGATTCTTCCTGCACCAAAGGACACAGGGACTCTACGGGACTAGATAAACAAGTGCCATCAGAGCAGCCAGCCAAGAAGACAGAGCGGTGTGGTAGTTCTGATCACCCTCCTTTTGAAATACAGATGGAAGCAGCAAGGAAGTGTGGAGACTGAACTAACTGAGACATCAGCACAAATGCAGGCTCGTCAGCCCTGCTCTGTGGCTGCTGCCAATTACAGTGGCCAGACCTGCAAGGGGACTGATTACATGTAATTTATAAAAAGTAAACAAGCTGAGCGGCTTGTGAACAATGAAGGGTGATATTCCAGCCAAGAGGTAATAAAAAGCATGAATAAATGACTCAGCATCCCCCTCCCCACCCAGACAACAATTGGTTATATTCCAGCTAGGATCAGCACAGAAAGAAAAAAACAAACCTGTATTTGGGGGAATGATATAAATGATAATAGACCATGTATCATGGGAGAAAGATTTATGTCTCTCACTGAAACCCTTGTGACAGGGCTGCACAGACCCAAACTCTGGGGGTTCTACAGCTCAGCTGTCTAAACCGCTTTTTCTCAATCTTATTAAAGCCAGAAAAGGAAGTGCCTGTGTCCAGGGCTGCAACACAGTCCTGCATCTGAATTGTGGCTTTTAAAGGAAACATGGGGAAATAAAGCAAATGAATTATACAGTTGTCAGAACCAGGTTTTATGAAGGATTCTTCTATGTGAGTGTTTCCCAACTTCAGCCCTGTTGATATCTGGGGCTGGGACATTCTCGGTTGCAATGCCTGTCCCATGTACTGCTGGATGTTTAGCAGCATCTCGCCCTCAACCAGGGCTTCCAAGGTGGCTCAGAGGTAAAGAATCCACCTGCCAATGCAGGAGACACAGGCGGTTTGGGTTTGGTCCCTGGGTTGGGAAGATCCCCTGGAGGAGGAAATGGCAACCCACGCGAGTATTCTTGCCTTGAAATCCCATGGACAGAGGAGCCTGGTGTGCTACAGTTCACGGGGTCACAAAGAGTTGAACATGACTGAGCACACATACCATACCCTATAGCCTCAACCTACCAGCCACCAGTAGCACCCCCAGTGGTGACAACCAAAAAAACATCTCCTCCAGAAATTGCCAAATGTTCCCAGTGGGGCAAAATCACCATCCCACTGGCACTAAAAGTCATTGCTGTACACAGACACATCATGGGGAACTTTGCATATTAGTGAAGTAGCTTGAGGACCAGATTTTTGACATAATAAATATCTCATGATTTTTGCTTTCAAATATACATATATGATCTTTTCTGGTGGCTCAGATGGTAAAGAATCAGTCCACAACACAGGAGACCCAGGTTCGATCACTGGGTCAGGAAGATTCCCGGGAAAAGGAAATGGCAACCCACTCCAGTATTCTTGCTTAGAAAATTCCATGGACAGAGCAGCCTGGAGGGCTACAGTCAGTGGGGTCACAAAGAGTTGGACACAACTGAGCAACTAACACTTACACACACTCACACAATCAGTTCAATCGCGTCCGACTCTTTGCAACCCCATGGACTGCAGCATGCCAGGCTTCCCTGTTCATCACCAACTCCTGGAGCTTCTTCAAACTCATCTCCATCGAGTTGGTGATGGCATCCAACCATCTCATCCTCTGTCGGCCCCTTCTCCTCCTGCCTTCAATCTTTCCCAGCATCAGGGTCTTTTCCAACAAGTCCATTCTTCACATCAGGTGGCCAAAAGATTGGAGTTTCAGCTTCAGCATTAGTCCCTCTGATGAATATTAGGACTGATTTCCTTTAGGATTTACGGGTTTGATCTCCTTGCAGTCCAAGGGACTCTCAAGAGTCGTCTCCAACACCACAGTTCAAAAGCACCAATTCTTCAGTGCTCAGCTTTCTTTATGGTCCAACTCTCACATCCATTCCATACATGACTACTGGAGAAACCATAGCTTTGACTAGATGGACCTTTGCTGGCAAAGTCCTGTCTCTGCTTTTTAATACAGTGTCTAGCTTTTTTTCCTCAAAAGCTATGACCAACCTAGACTCGACATATAAGTTAAATAATACACACATACATACACACATATATGCCTCTTAAGTTCACAAATCTAATTTTTAAAATATATTTTTCCATTACCAGGGACTATAATACACAATCGTAATACTTTAGGGAGCTATTCACACCACCACAAACATGCCACATAAGAAAATAACTGAGGGGGCTTCTCGCCTTTCCTAGTCACAATCAATCAGCTGTCTATTTTATCACCAGAGGATTTCTGTTCATTTAACAAAGCCAAGGTATCCATCAGACACAGGTCACCAAGTGTTAGAGCCCATAAGACTTTAAGGAGCCCATGCACTGTCTTAATAGAATTTTTTTAAAAATCAGAATAAAAAAATGAACATCATAAGAATAACGGCTCAGTTCAGTTCAGTTCAGTCGCTCAGTCGTGTCCGACTCTTTGCGACTCCATGAATCGCAGCACACCAGGCCTCCCTGTCCATCACCAACTCCCAGAGTTCATCCAAACTCATGTCCATCGAGTCAGTGATGCCATCCAGCCATCTCATCCTCTGTCATCCCCTTTCCCTCCTGCCCCCAATCCCTCCCAGCATCAGAGTCTTCTCCAATGAGTCAACTCTTCACATGAGGTGGCCAAAGTATTGGAGTCTCAGCTTTAGCATCATTCCTTCCAAAGAAATCCCAGGACTGATCTCCTTCAGAATGGACTGGCTGGATCTTCTTGCAGTCCAAGGGACTCTCAAGAGTCTTTTCCAACACCACAGTTCAAAAGCATCAATTCTTCGGCACTAAGCCTTCTTCACAGTCCAACTTTCAAATCCATACATGACCACTGGAAAAACCATAGTCTTGATTAGACAGATCTTTGTTATCAAAGTAATGTTTCTGCTTTTCAATATGCTATCTGGGTTAGTCATAACTTTCCTTCCAAGGAGTAAGTGTCTTTTAATTTCATGGCTGCAATTACAATCTGCAGTGATTTTGGAGCCCTCAAAAATAAAGTCTGGCACTGTTTCCACTGTTTCCCCATCAATTTCCCATGAAGTGATGGGACCAGATGCCATGATCTTCATTTCCTGAATGTTGAGCTTTTAGCCAACTTTTTCACTCTCCACTTTCACTTTCATCAAGAGGCTTTTTAGTTCCTCTTCACTTTCTGCCATAAGGGTGGTATCATCTGCATATTTGAGGTTATTGATATTTCTCCCGGCAATCTTGATTCCAGCTTGTGCTTCTTCCAGCCCAGTGTTTCTCATGACGTACTCTGCATATAAGTTAAATAAACAGGGTGACAATATACAGCCTTGACATACTCCTTTTCCTATTTGGAACCAGTCTGTTGTTCCATGTCCAGTTCTAACTGTTGTTTCCTGACCTGTATACAAATTTCTCAAGAGGCAGATCAGGTGGTCTGGTATTCCCATCTCTTTCAGAATTTTCCATAGTTTATTGTGATCCATACAGTCAAAGGCTTTGGCATAGTCAAGAAAGCAGAAATAGATGTTTTTCTGGAACTCTCTTGCTTTTTCCATGATCCAGCGGATGTTGGCAATTTGATCTCTGGTTCCTCTGCCTTTTCTAAAACCAGCTTGATCATCAGGAAGTTCACGATTCACGTATTGCTGAAGCCTGGCTTGGAGAATTTTGAGCATTACTTTACTAGCATGTGAGATGAGTGCAACTGTGCAATAGTTTGAGCATTCTTTGGCATTACCTTTTTTTGGGACTGGAATGAAAACTGACCTTTTCCAGTCCTGTGGCCACTGCTGAGTTTTCCAAATTTGTTGGCATATTGAGTGCAGCACTTTCACAGCATCATCTTCCAGGATTTGAAATAGCTCAACTGGAATTCCATCACTTCCACTAGCTTTGTTCGTAGTGATGCTTTCTAAGGCCCACTTGACTTCACGTTCCAGGATGTCTGGCTCTAGGTCAGTGATCACACCATCATGATTATCTTAGTCATGAAGATCTTTTTGTACAGTTCTTCTGTGTATTCTTGCCCTCTCTTCTTAATATCTTCTGCTTCTGTTAGGTCCATACCATTTCTGTCCTTTATCGAGCCCATCTTTGCATGAAATGTTCCCTTGGTATCTCTAATTTTCTTGAAGACACCTCTAGTCTTTCCCATTTTGTTGTTTTCCTCTACTTCTTTGCATTGATCACTGAGGAAGGCTTTCTTACCTCTCCTTGCTATTCTTTGGAACTCTGCATTCAAATGCTTATATCTTTCCTTTTCTCCTTTGCTTTTTACTTCTCTTCTTTTCACAGCTGTTTGTAAGGCATCCCCACACAGCCATTTTGCTTTCTTGCATTTCTTTTCCACGGGGATGGTCTTGATCCCTGTCTCCCGTACAATGTCACGAATTTCCGTCCATAGTTCATCAAGTGCTCTATGTATCAGATCTAGTCCTTTAAATCTACTTCTCACTTCCACTGTATAATCATAAGGAATTTGATTTAGGTCATACCTGAATGGTCTAGTGGTTTTCCCTACTTTCTTCAATTTAAGTCTGAATTTGGCAATAAGGAGTTCATGATCTGAGCCACAGTCAGCTCCCTAACAGCTACATACTAATAAATCCACCTTGGAATATATTCATCTTTATCTGGATATGATTGCAAAATAAAATTTTTATTCTTTTTTTGGGGGGGAGGGGGAAGGGAACCCACAAGGGCAAAATACCAGGCGTCATGAATAATCACGTGGACCTGGCCTCTAAATGGGAAGCAAGGAATTAAACAAACAAGTGCAATCGGTGGTGATGGGTGCTGTGCTGCAGGAATGACGAAGCATCAATGGAGAACAAAACAGATACTCTGGGTCCACAGGGTCTGTATGGATGAGTGATGCTGGTGGTGGGGAGTTCAGGGGAGGCTCCAGGGGTAGCCTGGGAGTGGAGGCAGAGAGGGTGGGGCCAAGAATTCCTGGCAGAGAGAAGCACACAGTGCAGGTCAAGGACAGTGTGACCGATCCCAAGGCCGCGTGGGGACCTGGAAGTTCAGTACAACTGAAGCGGAATATGTGAGAGAGGAGGAAGTACCTGCAGGGCCCACATCACAGAAAGCCCTACCAGGCGAGAGAGAGAGGGTTTGAGCATTCCCCCGAGCAAAGGAACCCTGCAGGGCAGCCTCAAACTGGGCCGACCAGATCTGGGTTTCAGAAAGGCTGTACTGGCTGCCTGATGAAGACAGTTTGACACAACGATGGGCTTCCCGGATGGCACTAGTGGCAAAGAACCCACCTGCCAACGCAGGAGATGTAAGAGACACAGATATGAGCCCTGGGAAGATCCCCTGGAGGAGGAGATAGCAACCTACTCCAGTATTCTTGCCTGGAGAATTCCCTAGGCAGAGGAGCCTGGAAGGTTACAGTCCATGGGGTTGCAAAGGGCCAGACATGACTTAGTGACTAAACAACAAATATCTATATGTCAATAGATATCACTATATTAATACCTATGCATTGGTATAGATGGGCTTCCTCAGTGGCTCAGTGGTAAAGAATATACTTGCAATGCAGGAGATGCAGAAGACATGGGTTTGAATCTTGGATTGGGAAGGTCCCCTAAAGGAGAGCATGGCAACCCCTCCAGTATTCTTACCTGGAGAATTCCATGGATAGAGGAGCCTGGCAGGCTACAGCCCCTGGGGTCGCAAAGAGTCAGACACAACTGAAGCAACTCAGGAAGGATGGAGCCAGGCAGTAGACTGGCTATTGTAAAAATCCCGCAGAAAAGCAAAAAGACAGCTTAGGCAACACATAGGTCAAGAAGTCAAGAGATCTTTGGAAGATAAAACAGACAGGATTTGGTCACTGGGTGTGGAGAAGGAAGAACAAAGAAAACCATTTGGTTTAAGCCAGAGGGGAGAGGAGGGCTGCAGGGAAGGTGGCGTGACTGATGTAGCGGGATCAGTAGGAGAACGAGAGGACAGATTTAGGGAGAGGGTGGTGAGCACGGCTCTGTACTGCTGTGGGGGTCGAAGCAGTGAGGGATCTACTCACCTGTCAGAGCCAGGGATGAGGAGTGAGAAATGGGCTGCAATTGTATCTTTGAATTATCAGCACATAATTCAGGGGCATTTCACTGGACTTTAAGATCCACAGATGGGCTTAAAAAGGTTAGGAAACATGCAAGAAGACAATAAGGTTTGTGCGTCAGCTTGGAAGAATTCTAGGGACACTTCTGTTCAGTTGCTAAGTCATGTCCAACTCTTTGTGATCCCATGGACTGCAGCACATCAGGCCTCCCTGTCCACCACTGCCTCCTAGAGTTTGCTCAAACTCATGTCCATTGAGTCAGTGATGCCATCCAACCATCTCATCCTCTGTCGTCCCCTTCTCCTCCCACCTTCAATCTTTCCCAGCATCAGGGGCTTTTCCAGTAACTCTTCACATCAGGTGGCCAAAATACTGGAGCTTCAGCTTCAGCATCAGTCCTTCCAATGAATATTCAGGATTGATTTCCTTTAAGATTGACCTCCTTGCTGTCCAAGGTACTCTCAAAAGTCTTCTCCAGCACCACAATTCGAAAGCATCAATTTTTATGGAAACTACTATATATAAAATAGATAACCAACAAGAACCTACTGTATAGTATGGGCAACGATACTTAATATCTTGTAATAACCTATAATGGGAAATAATTTGAAAAGGCATATATATATATATACATTCAATATATATATAACTGAATCACTTTGCTGGAAAGTAACAAATCTATGGAGAAGGCAATGGCACCCCACTCCAGTACTGTTGCCCGGAAAATCCCATGGATGGAGGAACCTGATAGGCTGCAGTCCATGGAGTTGCTGAGAGTCGGACACGATTGAGCGACTTCATTTTCAATTTCCACTTTCATGCATTGGAGAAGGAAATGGCAACCCACTCCAGTGTTCTTGCCTGGAGAATCCCATGGACCGAGAGGCCTGGTAGGCTGCAGTCCATGGGGTCACACAGAGTCGGACACGACTGAAGCGACTTAGCAGCAGCAGCAACAAATCCATAAATCAACTATACTTCATTAATAAAAATACTGAACAACCACCATGATGTGGCACAAGTCAGGCAGGGAAAAAAAAAAGAATTCTGTGAAAATGAAGAACATAGAGCTATTACCAAATTTTCAAAAAGGTTCATGAACTCCCAATGGATGAAGAACTACTAACGGCATGACATGAGAGAAGAGATCAGCCAGGGCTAGCTGGCACTATAACCCTTAGGAGCACCAACACTTCCAGAAACCAGAGCCTGACATCAGGAAGGCACGGGGAAGAACATACTTTGAGAAGACAGACTGACCATCTCCAACAGTGGAGTCAAGAGTGCCGTGAAAAATAAGAATTAACAAGTTCAGATCGAACTTCCCTGGTGGCCCAGTGGTTGAGAATCCGTTTGCCAATTCAGGGGACATGAGTTCAGTCCCTGGTCCAGGAAGATGCCATATGCCGAGGGGCAACCAAGCCCATGTGCCACAACTCCTGAGCCTGCACATCGCAACTCCCGAAGCCCCAGAGCCCATGCTCCGCAACAAGAGAAGCCACCACAATGAAGAGTAGGCCCTGCTCACACAACCAGAGAAAGCCTGAGTGCAGCAACCAAGACCCAGAGCAGCCAGTAAGTAAATAAATAAAAATAAGATGTGCAGATCTAGTTCTGCTAGACTGGACAACCACAGGGGACCTTGGTGGGAATCAGTTAGATAAGAAGGGACAAAAAAGACCCGGGTTATATTCCATTATGAGCTGAGCAGCAGGTAAGGAAGAGGCGGCGGTCAAGTAGACACAATCCACCTGTGAGTCTGGCTAGGAAAGGGAGGAACAGAAGGAGTCTCACCCTAGCCCTGTCTTTGAAAACGGAATCCACCTTTCATGGTCCTGGTGAAACCTCTCTCGACCCCTTCATAAAATCTTCCTTGATTCCTTGAATTCACCTCCCTCGGCTGAATTCTTCTAGAGCCTGGTACCACACATCACTGATCATAGCATAATCTGCGTTACGCAGCGCCTTCTATGTCCCCAGCAGCACGTGGACTCCTGTAAGGTGGAGGCAGTGCACTTTGGGGCCTCTCCTGAATTCCTCCCAAGGGCTTATTCTCAGCCAGCATTCCACCAAGGACTGCAGGGCCTGACCTCTGAAGTAAGAGATCTGGCCCTGCCAGAACAGCTGGTTAACTTGTATGACCTTGGACAAATCGATGAAGTCTCCCGGAGGCCAATTCCTGTAAAAAGAGGAGGCCGAACTCTGCGCTAGGGAAGAAGGAGATAAGTGTAATTGGGAAAGATACTCGATACAGCAGATTGTTTCTGTAATGCAAATCATAGAAAATAAAGCTGGATTAAAAACCACTGGACACTCAAACAACATGCGATAGAAAAATAGGCTAGAAGAGGTTGAGAAACATTGAAGTAGATGATTTATAATTTCAGGCTTAAAATCTGACAACCACTCGGTCATGCTATTCAAAAGACTGTGCCAGGTACCACACTGTGTACTTCAGACGCAGAGAACAAATGCCATCTTTGTCCTCTGGAAATTAATATCCTACTACAAACACCAAAGAATGAGAGATGAAGCCATAATTTTCTTTGTAAATAGATCATGTGTATACATCTTCTACTGTGTAGACTATGGGTCATTATGAAAATTATCCAGAAAAAAATACGCTAAAACTATAAATACACCAAGTATGCTTTTCCCATTTGGATTATTTCACTGCTTAAATGAAGAGAAGGAAGAAAGAACACTGTTCTATAGCATGAATTTAATTTCGTGCACTTTTGTTCAGAGGTAAATGACCTAGATGCCCTGGGAAGATTACTCAAATGGCTTTGGTTTTATGTAACAGCATCACCAGCTTCCCAGGTGGCTCAGTAGCTTCCCTAGTGGCTCAGATGGTAAAGCGATGTGGGAGACCCGGGTTTGATCCCTGGATTGGGAAGATCCCCTGGAGAAGGAAATGGCAACCCACTCCAATACCCGTGCCTGGAGAATCCCATGGACAGAGGAGCCTGGTATGCTACAGTCCATGGGGTTGCAAAAAGTCGGACACGACTGAGTGACTTCACTTTGTCAGTGCAGAAGATGCAAGAGACCAGGGTTCAATCCCTGGGTGGGGAAGATCCCTGGTATAGGAAATGGCCACTCGTTTTCTTGCCTGGAAAATCCCACGGACAGCGGAGCCTAGTGGGCTACAATCCACAGGGTCCCGAAAGAGTCAGACACCACTGAGCACGCAAGCACAACAGCATCACCAGGAACAAATTAACTTCTCAAGTATTCCACATTCTTACTTGCTCAGTATTTCCTTTTACCTTTCCCCAACACTTCAACCATAAATCTGAAATCGTCAGGGAGAACTTGTAAAATCCAGTCCTCCTACACAACTTTGGGGTCAATTATAACCTTGCCAGAAGGGTGTGTGTGTGTGTGTGTATGTGTGTGTGTGTTAGGCACTCAGTATGTATGTGTGTGTTAGGCACTCAGTCGTGTCCTACTCGTGTGTGTGTGTGTGTGTGTGTGTGTGTGTGTGTGTGTTAGTCACTCAGTCGTGTCCTACTCTGTGCGACCCCATGGACTGTGTAGCCCGCCAGGCTCCTCTCTCCATAGAATTCTCCAGGCAAGAATACTGGAGTGGGTTACCATTCCCTTCTCCAGGGGATCTTCCTGAGCCAGTGATCAGACCTGGATCTCCTACATTGCTGGCTGATTCTTCACTGTATGAGCCACCAGAGAAGACCACTTCAAATACTACTTCCCTAGCCCAAGAGCCTTCTTTGTCGAGTTTTGGTAACCCCAATGGAATTCAAAACATTTGAGGTAGCATTTTACCAAGTATCTCTCCTCTAAGAGACAAAGATTAAAGCATGTCTTTCCCCCAAATCAGGAGGTCATCCCCAATCAGAAGCACTTTCATCTTGGCTACAATGACTCTGGCTTAGGCACCGATGGGAATGTGTGAGGACTGGGGTGAGAAAGCACAGCAGGTACTTAATTCTTTAACTCGGTAGTCATTTCAGGAAGGAGTCCAGCTAGTCAGAAAGTAGCCTAAGTACATTACCCAACAGTAGTAACACCACACTCCAGTACTCTTGCCTGGGAAACCCCATGGACGGAGGAGCCTGGTAGGCTGCAGTCCATGGGGTTGCGAAGAGTCGGACACGACTGAGCAACTTCACTTTCACTTTTCACTTTCATGCATTGGAGAGGGAAATGGCAACCCACTCCAGTGTTCTTGCCTGGAGAATCCCAGGGACGGGGGAGCCTGGTGAGCTGCCATCTATGGAGTCGCACAGAGACGGACACGACTGAAGCGACTTAGCAGCAGCAGTAGCTGCAGTAACTAAAAAGTGCATTTCGGGAGAGAAAAACAATCAACCTGCTGGCTGGAACACTCTGATTCCTAGTCTTGATTATCATGTTAACAGGACATAAATAACTCCCCCCGTTTCAGAGAAAAGGTAAAAGAACATGTGTGTAAGGATTTTGACCTGAATACTTTGTGGTGGTGGTGGTGGTGAGGCTTCTACTACGGAGGAAAAGTGGAAACAGAGGGGAAGAAAGCAAGAGGGTTGGGATTCCTGGGGAAAGAGTACTTTCCACCACGTGCCCACTTAACAAAGTTAGCAGGTAAAGTTCTATAGAAACGGCTACCGTAACTGATTAATTACGATAAACCCTGAATATGAAATACTAATTACTGAATATCAAATGCGATAAAAATGACAACAGAGTTCTCCATGCCCTGATGCTACGGCCCTGCATTCTGTATTTCACAAAAGCAAGCCTCAACTAAAATTATATTTACCTGCTTATTTATATAACAGCTAAATATCTCTAGGCAATAAAGACAAATATTCAATTTAACCAAGCAACAAGAAAGTCAGTTACAAACCCTTATTATTAATTAATATCCCCCCACCCCCGCTTCCAACCAGACGATGAAAAGTAAAATGCAATTTTAATGTTTTCTTTTTCCATATGTGATATTCTTAAAGAACTATGTATAAACCTTTTCCAAAAAATTTAAACAACATGAGTCAAGACAAAGGAAAATAAATAAAAAGGGCAAAGAAAAACAATGAAGCAGGATAGTTAAAGCAAAGTTTAGTATTTTTCTTCCTTAAAAAAAATGACTAAAGAGTTTACATTGAAGAGAAATGTTTGGACTGTCGGTATATTGTTTTTAATTCATGGAACAATGTAGCCATTTGTTTTTTTCCTTTTAGGACATTGTTTTGTTTTGAACACATAGGGAATTACCTAGGCCAAGTATGAATTCAAAGAAAAAAGCTGGGAGAAAAAAAAACTACCACCAAACGAAAAACTCGTGGTAAATTTGGCATTCTTTCCAGTGTATAAAAATAAAACTCAGTTTGGAAATATGATTAAAATCTCCGAAACACACAGAAAGAGTAGTTAAAGAGTAGAAAAAAAAAAAAATGTTAAGATCACTCACATTTCCCCTCCTAGAAGCTCTATTTCTTTGCAATTCACATCTTCACGTGCAGTTTGCATATAGTAGCTCTGCTAAAAACAACCACATGGAAAATTTTTGTACCAGATAACACTGCAGGACAGGGCTTGGCAGCTACAAGTTGTAATCAGAATGCTTCAAGGGCTAATGTAACCCAGATAACGACCAAGCATGCATTTCGGTGTGCAAAGTCTTAACTTTTTTTTTTTTTTTTAATAGCAGGCTGTGGGAGGGTCAAAAGCTATTGGGTTCTACTTTATATGCATTCAGCAATGAGAATTTTTCAGTAAGGGAGCATTTTGCTTCCATGAATAAAAGAACTGCTTAAAATATACAAGATTCTTTTCCAGTTAATGCATTCTTGTAGGAGGTGAGGTGCTCACACAGACAAGCCTAGAATGGGAAAAAGTTTTCCAGTTTCTAAAATGCCTTTCCCCAGTAATTCCACAGGCCTGCACCTTCATCTCCACTGCATTAGGGCTCCCCCAGCGTTGGCAAATGAAGAGGCTACTTATTTAAGGACGGCGGAAATCCATGGTATAATGAACCATCTTTTCCCCAAGAGTAATCTAAAGAAGAAAAGAACGCTGATTTTATTTATGCCTGTTGCCTAAGAGGGGGAGCAGAAAGAGACCTGGGTCTCGATAAGTTTCCTGTACATTTGTGGACTGAGAGAGAGGCACTGAAGCCTTGTGACTTCAATCCAAGTTCAAGTGGCAGATTCAGATGGAGCTCTCACTTGGGGGAAGTGAGCCACCATATTAATGCAAGGAATGTGAAATGGGAGAAACCCTTCCATCCACAGTCAGGAGGGGGGTTCGTGTGATCCAATGGGGTTATTCTCCTTTCCTCCAACGCTGGCTGGCATTCACACACAGCTGAGCTAAGATGGCTTCCCAAGTCCAGCTAGCCCAAGGCAGCCTGGGCCCTCCCGCGGGAACCCTGAGGCAAATGAATCAAAGGCTCTTTATTCTCCCTCCCACCAGAACATGCTCCCTCTCTGTTGTAAACGAAACGCTTGCCAGCATGAATTATTTAGTTCCAAACAGACATAAAGAAATCTTAAATAACACATGTCCCTCGGAATTTTAATAAGTTCAGGTGACGGACAAGTGGAGCCGTTGGGTTTGTTTCTCGCCCGGGATAGAAAATTCACTGGTGGTCAGGAGCCCATCAGCAGCATGAGGTCATGGCAGAAACTGAAACTTCTCAAACTGCAAGTTACAGCTGATGTCCAAACTCCACACATGAAACGGAGGTGCTCTGTCCTTCTTGCTGGGATGTCTGAACTCCAAACCAAGTCCCGGTTCTTCCTTTCAAACCAGGCTTCCCTTCTGATTTTGCTATTTCTGTCAGCAGCACCTGGATTCTTCCAAGAATAGAGCCTGAAATGCCCTAACTGGCTCCAGCTCCCTCCCCTCTAGTCTGAACTGTTAACAGCAGTTACTGTCTGTATCAACCACTTGACAATTCATCCTATATGGCCTTATAAACATAGCTCCTGTAAAACGATTGAAAGGAACATGCATTTACAGCTTGTCTTCACAAAGATTAGAAACTTCTTACAGGAAGGGACTGGGCCTTTCCCTCTGCTGGATGCCACACAAGACAGATTTACAAAAGCTCCAGAGATACCTCTTTATTAATTCAGCCAACAGACACTTGGTGAGCCTCCACTCTGAATAGACACAGCACCCAGCTCAGGCTCTCGGCAGCCTTGGGCTTAGTTTAAGCCTTCATTCCATTAAGAGAAGGGCTGGAGGGTCCCCAAAGAATTCTGCTTCTGCAGTTCTAATATATATACCATTTAAGATGAACACGAAATTAAGATTTATTCCCCCCCAAAAAGGAGGCCTATTGAGAAGCTCCGCATCTGCCCTTCCCTCCCAAGGAAACATCTGAGAAGAGGAACATTAGATGCTATGAGAATTTAGAATGAATAGATGTGTTGCCCAATCCTTCCCCATTTTACAGATAAGGAAACTGAGAATCAGAAGTTCACATGCGGATCCAAAGGTCTTGTGAATAGTGGCAAAACCCTGGTGAATTCTGGGTCCTGACACTCAGTCAAGGGTTCCTTTTACCATAGCACAATTTACCCAAAACCTTTCAAAAATAAAGTAGTAATCCACCTGCTAAGATGTCCCTTCTCGTGTGCTAGTCTCTATAAGAAAATAAAGAGTGCTGGCACTTATTCTTAGACATCCTCAACCTGAAAATCATCAAAACTTTACATACCTTTTATATCCTCTCCAAAATATAGAAATTTGCTTAGTCTTAAAACCGCTTTGTCATTTTATTTCTTTCATAGTCTTTAAGCAGACCTATTATGGCAAATCACACTGAAATAACCAATTCTCCTGTCAACCAGATTATCCAAGCATAATTCTTGCCACATTGTTGTATCTGTTCAGAGATGATCAATTAAAAAAAATTAAAAACAGAATTCTAAAACTACCCTCCACATGGATACACCTTCCTAAGAGTAATTTTGAATCCCAAAAGACAACAGTCAGATTTAGGGAATTGGCAACTCTTATCACTAATCCCAGGCACAACAAAGAATAAACTATCATTAACTTCCATAAGGCTTCCCTGATGGCTCAGCAGTGAAGAATCTGTCTGCCAGTGCACGAGACTCAGGTTTGATCCCTGGGTCAGGAAGATCCCCTGGAAAAGGAAATGGCAACCCACTCCAATATTCTTGTCTGGAGAATCCCATGGACAGAGGAGCCTGGTGGGCTACACAGTCCACGGGGTCACGAAGAGTCGGACACGACTGAGAGACTAAACAACAGCAACTTTCATAAAGACTTCATGTAATTGCTAGTTGATGATCTTTGTACTAGAAACTAATTCCCTGCATTACCGGAAAATGTAAAAAGAAAACATTCAAAATCTGAATGTTCACTAATGTGAGGATTGCAGGAAAAAATTTCCTTCAAAAGAACCATGATGCTCCTTCAGTCACTGTAAGCAAAGACTTCAGAATCAGTTGACTGCTACTGGGGATTGCCAAAAAAGGGCAGGAAGAGCTTCCAGATATCACGGTCCTCTTTGTTGTGGTGACACTCCCGAGCAGGGACCTTACTTAGCTCAGCTCCTGGGTAGTCCCTGAACAAGGAGATGCTGCTGTTTTGCCTTCTCCATGTCTCTCTCTTCCATGTAAGATGGCAGGTGCCCACCTGGAGGAAGATGCTATTTCTGTTTCTAAGCCCCTTCCCAGAACCACATGTCCAGACAGAAACCATCCTACAAACTGACAGCTGAAGAGCGGAGTCCAAGCTGGGTATAGATTACACACCCAAGAACCAGCTGAGGTCCTGCTCCCCAGCTGGCTGGCCTCTAGCAGGCCACCTCACCCTGGCCCAGATGCAGGCTCTCTTGCTGAGAGCACACATCAGCCTAAGGGGGACAGCTGGGCCATGGAGGAGCCCAAACTTGGTGTCCAGGTTTGAGGCGGGCCATAGGGAAGCTCCCCCTGCAGAGACAGGGGGATGGCCAGCTGGCTTGAAGCAGTCCTTTGTTCTCAAGACTTACCTTTTATCTAAGCAACAATTTCAACTGCTGATGAAAATCCATCATTAGTTCAAATGGTTGATTTGTCTTTAAACAACTCTTTAAAAACCTGAGTGCCGCTGTTGAGTGTATACTATCAAGATTTTACTTGGTTTCTATAACCTTGATGACATTGATCTGTATGTGATTCTATGCAGGTCCCTAGCAGAGGAAGAACACAGCTGTTTAATATATAACACAGGACAAAAACAGCAACACAGCAGCAGCAAAACTAACAGAAAGCAGAAAAATCTTCACTTCCATTCTATATTGAAAAAATAGAGGATGAAACACATACAAGAGGTTCTTACCCTTTTGCAAATAAATACAGAAAGAAAAAGAGAGACAAAAAACCTGGAGAGGGATTCCTGGATGGTGCAGTGGACAAGAATCCACCTATCAGTGTAGGAGACATGGGTTCAATCCCTCATCCAGGAAGATCCCAAATACCACAAAACAACTAAGCCCAGGCACCACAACTATTGATCCTGTGCTCTGGAGCCTAAGAGTCTCAACTACTGAGCCGGGGTGCTGCAACCACTGAAGCCTGTGCCCCCAAAGCCCATGTTCTGCAATGAGAAGCCATCACAGAAAGAAGCCCCCGCACCACGACTGGGGAGTTGCCCCCACACTCTTCAAGAAGAGAAAGCCCTTGCAGCAACAAAGATCCAGCACAGCCAAAAATAACAAACCAATACAATTATTTTAAACATATAGCTGGAGAATCTGCTCACTAGTCTTTTTCTTACTATCTTTTATGCTACTGTCACACTCTTTAGGAAATTCAAGAAAAACTTCCATAGCAGATGAACATACTAATATGCAAAAACAATGCTGCTGACTAATTAAGAAAAAAAAAAAAAAAAAAAGCAAACATAAAATGGAGTTGTAAGTAGAATGCATTGGGGCCATAACTTTGGATGACTTTGGAGATAAAACTAAAACAATATTTTGTCACTTAAAAGCCCTGATGGACTCTCTTAATCAATGCTTGAACTACTCTTATAAATACTGGAAAACAGCGAGACAACTTTATCAAAGTCCTCTGGGCCAAGTGTTCCCCCCAAAATCAATGCCCAAACTCCCTGAAGTCTTGTTTAGCGATTATGGTACCAGGAAGTCAAGATATCTTATCACAGAGAATTCACAACCATTATCAAGCAACATTTTGCCTATTGGGTGGTCAACAATGTTTCCTTTCATCCAGAACATAAAGATTTTACACGAAAACCAAACCCAGCAGAGGAGATGCATGTGTATATATATATATATATATATATATATGCCTATATCTTTGAGGGGTAAAGGTGTATTAGCCAAAACTATCTATACTGAATATCAAGCCAAACAGCAATCATCTGGAAACGTCAAAATCTTCTGGGCAATCAACTGGACAGTGCAAATATAAGACAAGCCTCAATTTAGCTGATAAGACTCCAGTAACTCTCTTGGACCCCTCAATTTTGGCAGCCACCCTCTCCACAGTCTTCCTGGGCTGTATCCATGGACTGATTAGTGTGGAAAGAAAACCCTAGTGCCCTGCCTCTCTCAGCTCTTAGGTATATTCTGTCCTCAGTCAACAACAATTGAGGGAGCCCACTGTTCCTCTGAAGTATCCTATGATTTCAGTCTACATGAGCTTGTTCCTGAAAACATCTATGAAATGGCCATAGGGCTCAACCTGGGCACACAATTAGAAAGCACGTGGAGTTGCTAGCTTCCTTTTCTTTCTTTTAAATTAATTTATGTATTTTAATTGAAGGCTAATTACTTTACAATACTGTGGTTTTTGCCATACATTGACATGAATCTGGCTTCCTTTTCTACATATCCTTGTCCTGTGTTTCTTCAGCACTGCACCTCTGATCCACAGTCCACTCTTCCTTGCATGTTATATCCACAGACTCACAGAAAGTCATAACCTGAAAGGTCCTATCCACATGACCCAGACTGAGCACCACTTAAACTTGATAAGAGGCATTAACCTTTTAAAGCCCAGGCAGGAAGGCAGATCTGGGTTCAAATCCTGCTTCTGGTACACTTCTGGTTTCGTTGATTGTGTTCTCATTTGTTAAAACATAATAACTGCCTCATAAAACTGTTGTAATGATCAGATGAAATATTAACATTCCTAAATTGAGACTTTCTTGGTCCCAGTTAAGATGTAATTGTTGGGGCTGATTTTTTTTTGTAGTACATTAAATTGCAAGCCCAAGAGACAAGGGTTTTTTCCTAACGGATTTTTTTGTTTTTTAATTTTATAGTCCCTAGTCTAGTGTGTGGCACCTTTTGAGAGAGCCATAAACCAAACATGTGAAAGAATGCATTAAATCTCTATTACCACTACCTATTCCAGCTAATGTAGTGTTCTTTAGTTTCCCCAAGAATCAATCATTTCCTAAACAGTACCTTCTCAAAACAAATACATCAAACCACACCCTCTCCCCACATACATCCAACACATACACACAGAACTTCCCAGCTGAAAAAAACACTGCCTCTCGCCCTAACTTTTAGAATAAAGTTACCATATTTACCAGACTACTTAGGCAAACTGTGATAGATGGAGAGAGGGGATTTGGAAGAATTTTAAAAATCTCTGAAGAACATCCTTAGGATTTGTGGCATCAAATCCTTAAAGGAGAACTACTTGCCTATAGCAAATTCTGGCAGCAAGTAAACCAGAAACTCACTGGTGAGTTGTGGGCGAAGTTAAATATTGCACTTCACTCCGTTCTATGCAAGCAAACAGTGACTAACAGGGTTACCTCGAGCTCTCGCATTGGGTATAGACATCCTTCCACAAGAAACAGGGTCCATTATTACTCTCCCCGTTGGAAAATTTCTATTTAAGGGGGCACATATTGTGCTTTTGAGACACACTTTACTAGACAAATATTTGCCCCATAAGCCAGGGCAACGGTGTCATTTCTTTTCTTTGCAGGGGGCAGCGACAGAAGAATCATTGGGGGAGAAGGGGATAAGATCCCAGACTCCCCCAAAAGGACACAGACTTCCGCTGCAGTAACGTTGGTTCTTTCAAGGAATATTTCCCCTAACGGCTAAAACGGCTTAACACATAATCAGCATCTTGTATCAATTACACAAATACCACGAAGCAACTCTGGTGGCCTGGGAAAGGACCATAACACACAGAACTCCTAACTGGCCTCGTCTGTCCCCTCCCACGGGGTTTGACAGCGTGTCCAAGGCGCCCGAACACCAGCCATCAGGCTCCCCCCAGCGCCCTCCTCTTGCAGCAAACTGCCAAGGCTCTCGGGCCAAACTACAACGTCCCTCGATTCAAAACCGAGAAAGTGTGAACCCCACTAAGCAAACGGTAGGGCGCGTAATAACTTTTTTCTTTTCTTTTCCGTGGAGCGGATTGGAGATGCTCCGCTCTAACGCCAACTTCCCAGGTCTCCCGTCCGCTTTCCGCAACCATCCCGTGGGGAAGGCGGGAGGGAGGGCGGACCAAAGAGAGGGGCTGATGAGTTTTAATACCTCCGTGGTTTTCCCAGGGCGGGAAATTTACTACACAGCAGCCCCTGAGAAATCGGTGCAGGTCTAACGAAAGGAGAATGCTCTCCCCCTCGCCCCTGCTAAAAGGAACAATAAAAACACGCAGCAGGCGCTCAGCTGGCCATACCAGGCCTTCCTAAGGGCCGATGGAGAAAGAAATTTCTCCAGTGTGCAATCTGGAGAAAGAAAGATGCCGGGCCAAGCGGAGGCCCGGGCATGAGTGTCCAGCCTGGGTCCCCAGCCTGCCGGGGAAGGGGCCTACAGGGAAGGGATGGGGACTAAAGAGAAGGAGCAGTCGGCACGCGAGCCGCCCCGGGAGGGTAACGGATGCCGAGCTCTACTTACATAACGCTTCAACTTTTTCTCCGGGGGGGACTTTCGGAGCCATCCAGAGCAGACCACTTCGCCGCCGCTCATGGTGCGCGCCTTTCGGGCTCCGGGCCCGGCGCGCTCCCGACACCTTCGACGCCGGACGGCTGTGCAGCTGCTGGGACCTCGCTCTCCCGCGGCGCACCCCAGGCGCACGGGGCGGGCCGGCTCCGCGGCGCTCTGGCTCTTGGCGTGCGAGTTTCTTCCTCGCAGGCAGGTCCGCGGACGTGAGTAGAAGCGGGCACAGCCGCCGAGGCCGACACCTCGGGGCAGGGGCCGCGGCCGGGCCGAAGATGCCCAGGCCTCCCTTCAGTGCACCCGCCCGGCCGCCTCCTCCGCGCTCGGGCTCCACGGGACTCTGCCCCGGAGCGGAGCCCGAGCCTCGGCCCCCTGCGCTCCGCCCCCTCGGGACGGGACCTCCCAGAGCGCACTCCAAGACAGACACGACGCTGCACGCGCGCACACACACAGTCTCACACGCTCATATACACACAATGCCCCCGCGCAGTGCCCACTCCGACTGGCCAGCTCTAGGTTTCGCTGCGCTTAGCGCTATCCCCTCCTTCCTCCTTCTGGAGGGAGGGTGGGTCACTTCCCCGAGGCGCCCGGACCGCGGCGAGGAAAGGGAAAGCCGCGAGGGTCCCGTGGTCAGCGGGCGCAGGGCTGGTCCCGGGCCACGGAGGGAGCCGCCAGCTCGGCGTCGCTGGGCAGAGTACAGGTCCCGCCGAAGGGTGGGTCCGCGCTGGCCGCCGCCGCGGGAGAGAGAAAGCAGAGGGCGGCAGAAGAACAAGGCGCTGGGCTGCTCGGCTGCGGGGACCAAGCCCACCGTCCCGTCCCCTAGCGCTGCTCCTGCGCCGCCTCCCCCACCCCAGGGCGCGCGGCAGGTTCTGGGCGGCCCGGGCCCCGGCCCCGATCCCTCCCTCTCCCGGCCTCCCGGCTCCCTCTTCCTCTCTTTCCTCCTCCCCTTCCCACGTTCGGGCCGGCTCCGGTTTCTGCCCAGACTTTCTCTGAAACTCCGCCGGAGCGCTTCCAGCCAAAACAACAAGGGCCAGGGAGGAGGAGACGCGCGGAGGGAGGGAGCGAGCGAGGGAGGGCGCGGGAGTCCGAGAGGCACCCTGGGATCTGTAGTTCGGGACGCTGGAGAAGGGTCCTCGGCGCCCCCGGCGGCCTTGGATCCCGGAGCCCTCGGCGGGCTGGTCGCCAAGGAAGGCGGCGAAGCCTCGCCGAGGGTAACGCCGCGCCATCTCGGGTTCCCGGGCGACCAAGGAACATTCGAAGGTTCAAGTCTGTGGATTGCCATCTTGGCTCAGCCGAGTGTGTCAGTTCGGAGTTTGTACTGTGCGGGAGATCGGGAGTTGGGGGCGGGGAAGAAGGGGGCCGGGTACTTGACAGCGTGGAAAGCGAAACAGCCTGGAGGAAGACCGCGCGCCCTGGAGAGTCTGCGATCCCGGGGTTTCTGCCGGCAAAACTGAAGGGCAGACACCAGGAGGGCGAGGTCGCTGGAAGCGCGCCAAGGCGACCAGCCTGCAGGGGAGGTCAGAAGGAAACCCCCGGACTGGTGTGTGCTGGTCCCCGGAGCAGCCTTGCCTGAGTGGTGGGAGCGCTTAGTGGACCCAAAGGATTCAGTTGAATCTATCTCTGGGGCATTTTGAAGCCTTACGCTCCCTCCATTTGTTGCCAGTTTCTTCCACTTGCCTTGGCTTTTATTTAAAATCAACCCTTGGGGTGTTGGACCAGAAAAGGGAAACTTCACTGGATGTCCTAATTCTGTTTGTTTTCTTGTGTGTGTTTTACAATGACTGTGATACCTGGTCCTGAGATTAACACGACCCTGTAAGAGAAATATCTTTTCCAATGTATTTATGAGAAACAAAGCCCCCAGACAGATTTTGGAACGTACTGTAAATAATCAGATAAAAGTGCCAAAAGTTTCTGGAGAAAATAACCTCAGGTGTGTTCTTGTTAATACAACATTCATATTCAGGAGTTCCTCTTGAGTTTGAAAATGTTATACAATTGTAGTAGGAAATTAGGTGCTGGGGTGGTGACAAATAAAGGTCCCTGCACTCAGAGCGGTGACATTTCTGTGGTGGCATAAGATAGTTAACAGGGGTCAACCCAAGTACAGATTGTGATAAATGTGCCCTGGGAGAAATTGAAAGAATAATAAGGGTGGAACTAGGTCAGATACTAGGGGAGAAGTCTTCCTTGAAGAGGCAGCTAGCCAGAGATGTGAAAGATGTTGTAAAGATGTTGTCTTGTGAAAAGATCGAGGGGATAACCATAAGGAGGACTGAGAGAGAAAAAACAACCCAGGGGGCTCATTGTTTTTCTTAAATGTTAGAATACAAGTGAGTGTAATTTTTATGGCAGCTAATAAAGCAAAGCAATTTTTATGTGAACTCAGGTTTTACCACAAGCCATCCATATGAAAATAAATCACTAAATTTGTCTTCCACTTTAACCACAAGCAGTGTGTCTGTATACCAAGTCAAAGTATTTCAAATTAGCATGGCAGAGACTGGTTCACTCTTTCATAGTTAACTGTTTGCTAGATAATTTACCACTTCCTCCATTCCTGTTATTTTAAAGTTCTTTTTTAAAAATTGGAGTATAGAGAAGGAAATGGCAACCCACTCCAGTATTCTTGCCTGGAAAATCCCATGGACAGAGGAGCCTGGCAGGCTACAGTCCACAGGGTTGCAAAGAGTGGGACACAACTTAGCCACTAAACAACAACAAAACAATTTATTTACAATGTTGTGTTAGTTTCAGGTGTATAGCACAGTGATTCAGTTAAACATATGTATGTGTGTGTATATATGTGTGTGTGTGTGTGTATTCATATTCTTTTTAATGTAAAATTGTAGTACAGTCATCCTTCTGTATCCCTGGGGAATTGGTTCCAGGACCCCTCCCATACCAAAATTTTCTGATGCTCAAGTCCCTTGTATAAAATGGTATAGTATTTGCTTGTAACCTAAACACATCTTTCCATATCAGATCAGATCAGATCAGTCGCTCAGTCGTGTCCGACTCTTTGCAACCCCATGAACCGCAGCACGCCAGGCCTCCCTGTCCATCACCAGCTCCCGGAGGTCACCCAGACTCACACCCATCAAGTCAGTGATGCCATCCAGCCATCTCATCCTCTGTCATCCCCTTCTCCTTCTGCCCTCAATCCCTCCCAGCATCAGAGTCTTCTCCAATGAGTCAACTCTTCGCATGAGGTGGCCAAAATACTGGAGTTTCAGCTTTAGCATCATTCCTTCCAAAGAAATTCCAGGATTGATCTCCTTCAGAATGGACTGGTTGGATCTTCTTGCAGTCCAAGGGACTCTCAAGAGTCTTCTCCAACACCACAGTTCAAAAGCATCAATTCTTCGGCGCTCAGCCTTCTTCACAGTCCAGCTCTCACATCCATACATGACCACAGGAAAGACCATAGCCTTGACTAGGCGAACCTTTGTTGGTAAAGTAATGTCTCTGCTTTTGAATATGCTATCTAGGTTGGTCATAACTTTCCTTCCAAGGAGTAAGCGTCTTTTAATTTCATGGCTGCAGTCACCATCTGCAGTGATTTTGGAGCCCAGAAAAAGAAAGTCTGACACTGTTTCCACTGTTTCTCCATCTATTTCCCATGTAGTGATGGGACCAGATGCCATGATCTTCGTTTTCTGAATGTTGAGCTTTAAGCCAACCTTTTCACTCTCCACTTTCACTTTCATCAAGAGGCTTTTTAGCCCCTCTTCACTTTCTGCCATTAGAGTGGTGTCATCTGCATATCTGAGGTTATTGATATTTCTCCCAGCAATCTTGATTCCAACTTGTGTTTCTTCCAGTCCAGCGTTTCTCATGATGTACTCTGCATATAAGTTAAATAAACATGGTGACAATATGCAGCCTTGACGTACTCCTTTTCCTATTTGGAACCAGTCTGTTGTTCCATGACCAGTTCTAACTGTTGCTTCCTGACCTGCATACAGATTTCTCAAGAGGCAGATCAGGTGGTCTGGTATTACTTTAAATCATTTCTAGATTACTTATAAGACCTAATACAATGTACATGCTATATAAATAGTTGCTGCTGCTGCTTCTGCCATCACTTCAGTCGTGTCCAACTCTGTGTGACCCCATAAATGGCAGCCCACCAGGCTCCGCCATCCCTGGGATTCTCCAGGCAAGAACACTGGAGTGGGTTGCCATTCCCTTCTCCAATGCATGAAAGTGAAAAGTGAAAGTGAAGTTGCTCAGTCTGTCCAATTCTTCGCGACCCCATGGACTGCAGCCTACCAGGCTCCTCTGTTCATGGGATTTTCCAGGCAAGAGTACTGGAGTGGGGTGCCATTGCCATCATACAGCAAATTCAAGTGCTGCTTTTTGAAACTTTCTAGATTTTTTTCCCAAATATTTCCTACCCAATGTTGGTAGAGGAATACAAAGATCTAGAGGGTCAACTGTATGTATACAATGTACTACTTTGGAATGTTCCAATAATTTTTCCATTGTTTCAAATAAGGGATTGAATTAACTCATTTCCATGTAAGAAACCAGGGACTTGCCTGGTGGTCCAATGGCTAAGACTCCTCATTCCCAATGCAGGCCCCCCACCGCCACCCCCGGGCTCAATCCCTGGGCAGAGAACTAGATCCAATATGCCTCAACTAAGAGCTGCAACCGACAAGAGCCCGCATGCTGCAGCTTAGACCCAGCAGAGGCAAATATATATATATAGTTAAGAAAAATAATCATTAAGTATTTTCCCCTATGTTCATTTGTTATTTCTAGATATCGAATAAATGAGAAGTTGGAGATAAATACATCTTCATGTATGTGTGTTAAAAAGGAAATTGGCTTTATGTTTACATTATATGCGATTTTTAGATTATTAAATTTTAAATTATTAAATTTACATCTTTATATGTTAAAAAGTATGCTGGAAAACACTATTACACATCAGTATCTTAAATTTCATGCATACAACACAGACTCATGGAATGTCTTTGTATGTACAAGTTCTTGAGGACCCAGGATATAAAGAGAGGTTACCAAACCTATTCAGATCAGATCAGATCAGATCAGTCGCTCAGTCGTGTCCGGCTCTTTGCGACCCCATGAACTGCAGCACAGTACTTCACCCTTTTGTCCTAGAGAAGAGCATTTTGCTAGTAATCAGCCCCTTAACTTCTACAATACAGTTGATAAATGCTGTGAATGAAAAGCAAAGAGTCTCTGCGGGGCTCTACCCTCTGGGAGAAGCGTGAGTAGGTGGGGAAAGACTTCCCTGAGGAATGTACTTAACTCTGATCTTCAAGATAAGTAGAAGTGGCCTAGCCAAGCAGCAGAGAAGACTATTCCAGACAACAGAGAAGCTGTCAGATGCCCAGGTCCTCAGGCTGGAAGAAACGCCTGAGAACCCGAAGGAAGGCAGCGGGTAAGCAAGTGAGAGGGACATTGGACTGGGTGAGGGGACAGACATGGGCAGGAGACAGAGTGTGCAGATGCTTGGAGATGGTCTTAGGGTTTAGATTTTTTCCTTGGAGCAAATGATAGTTGTCACCTTCCGTGATCTTCAAATCACCTTAGACCATCACCCCTTCATGGACTCTGTCTCACCTCCAGCAGCAGACTTGCCAATCGCACCATTTTCCAATTTGATCTTTCAAGTTCTTCCTTGCTGATACCTCTGCTTTTCCATGACCCACCAGACCCCTCCATCTTACACTCACCCCTTTTTCCAGGTTGAATTTTGTTGTCCTCAAAACATGTTATCCAAATATCGTGCTTCCAACCCACAAAGCCCCGACCTTGGGTGAACCCGACTGTACTTCCTCTGACACCGAAACAGCCGAGTGTGGTTGGAGCAAGTTAAGCAACAGAAGGAGCAATGTCATCATAAATTCAGATGCAGTGACTTCAAATAGATCCTCATCTATCGGCAGGGGCAGATCTTTGTTTTCTGGAACCTGAAGCATATACAGTTTTGTTGCTGTTGTTTAGTTGCTAAGTTGTGTCCAACTCTTTGTGACTCTACAGGCTGTAGCCCGCCAGAAGACTGGAGTGGGTTGCCATTTCCTTCTCCGGAGGATCTTCCTGATTGTATCTGCTTCTCCAGCATTGGCAGGTGGATTCTTTACTGCTGAGACACCAGGGAGGTCCATATACAGTTTGAGGAGTCATTTTAAAGGAAAAGAATATACAATTACAAATAAAAATGTGAATATGAATCTAGAATGAGGAAATGAATGAGGAACAGATTACTGGAGCCTTGGAGATACAGCTGCCTTTCCTTTGAGATCTCTACGGTGATCTGGGCTTCCCAGGTGGCGCTAGTGGTAAAGAACCCTCCTGCCAATACAGGAGACATGAAAATATGTCTCTTATGAGGATCTTCCAGATCCAGGGTTTGGGAAGATCCTCTGGAGGAGAAAATGGCAACCCACTCCAGTATTGCCTGGAAAACCCCATGGGCAGGGGAACCTGGAGGGCTACAGTCCATAGGGCTGCAAAGAATCAGACACGACTGAAGCAACTTAGCGAGCACGCACACACATGGTGATTTACCCGTCTCTGATAGCTCACTCCAGTATTCTTGGGCTTCCCTAGTGGCTCAGCTGGTAAAGAATCTGCGTGCAATGCAGGAGACCCTAGTGCAATTCCTGGGTTGGGAAGATTCCCTGGAGAAGGGAAAGGCTACCCACTTCAGTATTCTGGCCTGGAGAGTTTCATGGTCTGTATAGTTCATGGGGGCTTCCCTTGTGACTCAGCTGGTAAAGAATCTGCCTGCAATGCAGAAGACCTGGGTTCAATCCCTGGGTTGGGAAGATGCCCTGGAGAAGGGAATGGTTACCCCTCCATCCATGGGATGGTAAAGAGTCAGACACACCTGAATGACTTTCACTTTTACTTTCATAGTCCGTGGAGTCACCAAAGAGTCGGACACGACTGAGCGACTTTCGGTTTCACTTACATGAATATGCCTCCTGGGTGCACCCTGAATTTCCCTCCCAACCCGGAGACCCTACCTCTTCCAGCAGCTCCCTACTTGCATGGGGGCCTGTGCAGCAAGCTTCCTTATCTTCATGGATGTCTCTGCTACTGACAATCCCACTCCTTTATCAGGAGAGTGCACTCAACTCTGCAAAATTTTCTTTCTTTCTTTTTAAATAACAGCTTTATCAAGATAATAATTCACCTACCATAAAATTCACATTTTTAAATAGTAGAATTCAGTGGTGTTTAGTATATTCAGAAAATTCTTCAGCTTCACTATATACTTTCAGAATATTTCATCAGCCCTGAAAGAAACCTTATTCCCCCTCCCCCTGCGTCCCTGACAACCGCTAATCTTTCTGTTTCTATGGATTTGCTTCTTTGGGACATTTCATATAAATGGAATCATACAGTAGGTGACCTTTTGTAACTGGTTTCTTTCAGTTTGCATAATGTCCAGGCTTATCCATGTTGCAGTATGCATCAAGTACTTCATTGCTCTATAATGTTAAATAATATTCCATTATGTGGATATATCACATTTTGTTTATCCATTTATCAGATAATGGACATGTGGATTGTTTTTACTTTTTGCCTGTTAATGAATGATGCTTGCATTAGTGCTTAAACCATTTTCAGATATCTCAATTGTCCAAATCTTCCACTTTCCCCATCAAACAAAGATCTTATAGTTTCATCAGAAAAGCAAAGTGCTCAGACAGTAACTTCTTCAACCACTAGCCATCAGACATGCAAACCCACATGCCAACTTCACTCCTCCCACCCCCTCCTTCCCATGTCATATCAAAGGCGTTGCTTTCCTCTTCTGAAAGGTCAGTCCCTCCACTTATGCTTTGAATTTCATCCCATTGCATCTTTTCAAGAACATAACCCTATCAATGATCTCTTCTCTCTATATCTAAATACTGTACTCTCCATGTAATTTTTTCTGTCATTGTGTATGCTGCAATACAACTTAAAAACAAGTAGCAGGCCAGGTTTACCAAAGGGCCATAATTTACCAACCTTACGTTTATACTGTGATTTGATTGGATGTACATTCACATACACACACACACACACAGCTCTTTTTTTAAAATGAAAGGGAGCCATTAGTATGAAGCCTTTTAAAATAGTTGTTGTGAAAGGATTCTTACATGAAATTGCCAATAACATGCAGTTGCAGATTATTTAATTCTTCCTGAATGTTAGCACTATTCCTCTGAATAAACTACCATATCATTAAAATGAAAGTTGGCTGCACTGTATTTGACAAAAGGATTGTAGATAACAGATTACAGTTCTCTTTAGTTTTTATTGGAAACCAAATTAAATTATCCATCCCATTTAAAATATCCTCACATCTCTTCTGTTAAGACAATGTAAAAAATCCTCTACATCATATATTGCTTTTTAGCTACATTTTCTTCCTAACAGCCTTTCTCTTTCTTCCACAGCCAGACTTCTCTTGAGTGTTGCTATAGTTTCTCTCTAGCTCATCCTCCATTCCTCCTCAATCTGTTTCTCTTTGGCTACCATTCCAGTTTTACTCTTCCATTTGCCAAGGTCACTCATGACCCCACATCGCTAAATCAGATGAGAATTTTCAGACTTCATATTTTTCAGTCACACCTTCCTAAAACTCTCTGTACCTTGACCCTTAAGACATCATGGTTTTGCTTCTTCCTGTCCCCTTGTTCCACTCTGATTTCTTTGAAGGCTCTTCTACTGGCCCGTGGCATTTTTGAGGTCTAGCCCACCGCTCTTCTCATCTACTACTTTCCCATGTGGGTGGTGTTTGACAGTTCCGTCCCCAGCTGGGTTCGCTCTTCTGGATCATCAACCTGTAAATACGACTGCCATCTTTTACGTACCACTCAGCTCCACTCTGTCAACCAAATCAAGTCATGAGCCCCTCCTCAGCTCTCACCAGATCAAGTCCAGTGCCTTTTTATTTCCCTGGGAGTCATTCTCTGTACTTTTTTTGCTCATCTTCTATCACCAACCCACTACCAAATGTAGATACGCCTGCCTGTGGATTATTTCTCCATTTCATCCATTTCTGTACTACCACTCCTTCCCAAGTTACTTGATTTCTCCCTTGGATTTGGGGGCATATACTTAATGTATCTTCTTTACCCCTGCTCCACAGATTCTCCACTTTTCAGCCAAAGACATCTTCAAAAAAGCACAAATAAAATCATGTCAATGGCTATCAACTGATCATAGGATAAAAACCAACATCCTGGTGACGTCCCTGGTGGTCCAGTGGCTAAGACTCTGTGTTCCCAATTCAGGGGGCCTGGGTTTGACCCCTGGTCAGACAACTGGATCTCACATGCTGCAACTGAGAGTTCACATGCCATAGCTAAAGATCCCGCATGCCACAAATGAAGATCAAAGATCCAGCATGCTGCAGCTAAGACCTGGTGTAGCCAAGGAAATAAATAAAGGAAGAATCTTTTTTTTTTTTTTTTTGAATCCTTAACATGGCCAACATGATGTGCATGGCCTCTGCCATCTGCAGGTATCTATCTTGCGTCACCTGGACCACTGTCTTGTCTGTGCCTGTGCTTAGTCACTCAGGCGTTCTTCCACTTCTGTTTCCTCAAACACACTCATCTTCCTTCCCCCTCCGAAGCCCGTGTTCTCACTCTCCTGTGCCTGGCATGCTGCCATCGCCTTTGTGTGCCTTTCGTTTCATTTTACTGGAACTGGTTCATTCCTGCCCTCTCTTCAGATCTTGGGTCACTCATCTCTTCCACAGGAAGACTTTTCTCAGACTCAGGTTGCATCATATTCCCTACTTTACCATCTTACGGCCCTGTTACAAGACATTGATATCATAGCTGTTGTCTCACGTCATTTTGTGAGATTATTTTATTGATGTTGACTCCTCTCACTAGATAATGGATGCCGTTAAGGAAAAGGACTATTTTGTTTAGTCAAAAGGACTATGTCTATTTTGTTTAACCACTTTATTTTTACCCCTAACACCTACCAGGGTACCTGGCATATAAGCAATTCTTAACACATATTTGTGGAATGAGTGAGTGAGGCTTTGATCAGGTGGCTGATGACCTAGATGTTTGCTTGCTGCTGACATGTTAACTGTCTTTCATACTGTTCATGGGGTTCTCAAGGCAAGAATACTGAGGTGGTTTGCCATTCCCTTCTCCAGTGGACCACATCCTGTCAGATCTCTCCACTATGACCCGCCCATCTTGGGTTGCCCCACGGGCATGGCTTAGTTTCATTGAGTTAGACAAGGCTGTGGTCCTAGTGTGATTAGATTGACTAGTTTTCTGTGAGTATGGTTTCAGTGTGTTTGCCCTCTGATGCCCTCTAGCAACACCTACCATCTTACTTGGGTTTCTCTTACCTTGGTCATGGGATATCTCTTCACAGCTGCTCCAGCAAAGCACAGCCATTGCTCCTTACCTTGGACGAGGGGTCTCTACTCACCACTGCCCTTTCTGACCTTCAACGTGGGATAGCTCCTCTAGGCCCTCCTGCGCCCGTGCAGCCACAGCTCCTTGGACATGGGGCTGGACCTCCCGGCCACCGCCCCTGGCCTCTGGCGTGGGGTTGCTCCTCCCAGCTGCCGCCCTTGGCCTCAGGCTTGGGGCGTGGGCTATCTCCTCCGGGCTGCCGCCCCTGACCTCGGACGCGGGTAACTCCTCTCCTCCGTTCCTGTGCCTTCCGTTGCAGTCTGGTACTCTTGGCCGCTGCCCCTGACCTGGGACGTGGGGTAACTCCTCTTGGCTGCCGCCCTTCCGGCATGGGGTCCTCCTGGCTTCTGCCCCTGACCTTGAAGTGGGGTGGCTTCCCTCGGCCGCGCCTTAGCGCGCCCGCCGCAGCTACCTGCTGCACTAGTCATAACAAACACCCTCTTCCAAAAACACAAGAGAAAACTCTAACTTGGACATCACCAGATGGTCAACACTGAAATCAGATCGATTATATTCTTTGCTGCCAAAGATGGAGAAACTCTATACAGTCAGCAAAAATAAGACCAGGAGCTGACTGTGGCTCAGACCATGAACTCCTTATTGCCAAATTCAGACCTTAAATTGAAGAAAGTAGGGAAAACCACTAGACCATTCAGGTATGACCTAAATCAAATCCCTTATGATTATACAGTGGAAGTGAGAAATAGATTTAAGGGCCTAGATCTAATAGAGTGCCTGATGAACTATGGAATGAGGTTTGTGACATTGTACAGGAGACAGAGACCAAGACCATCCCCATGGAAAAGAAATGCAAAAAAGCAAAATGGCTGTCTGGGGAGGCCTTACAAATAGCTGTGAAAAGAAGAGAAGTGAAAAGCAAAGGAGAAAAGGAAAGATATAAACATCTGAATGCAGAGTTCCAAAGAATAGCAAGAAGAGATAAGAAAGCCTTCTTCAGCGATCAATGCAAAGAAATAGAGGAAAACAACAGAATGGGAAAGACTAGAGATCTCTTCAAGAAAATTAGAGATACCAAGGGAACATTTCATGCAAAGATGGGTTCAATAAAGGACAGAAATGGTATAGACCTAACAGAAGCAGAAGATATTAAGAAGAGGTGGCAAGAATACACAGAAGAACTGTACAAAAAAGATCTTCACGACCCAGATAATCATGATGGTGTGATCACTGACCTAGAGCCAGACATCCTGGAATGTGAAGTCAAGTGGGCCTTAGAAAGCATCACTAGGAGCAAAGCTAGTGGAGGTGATGGAATTCCAGTGGAGCTATTCCAAATCCTGAAAGATGATGCTGTGAAAGTGCTGCACTCAAGATGCCAGCAAATTTGGAAAACTCAGCAGTGGCCACAGGACTGGAAAAGGTCAGTTTTCATTCCAATCCCAAAGAAAGGCAATGCCAAAGAATGCTCAAACTACCGAACAATTGCACTCATCTCACACGCTAGTAAAGTAATGCTCAAAATTCTCCAAGCCAGGCTTCAGCAATATGTGAACCGTGAACTTCCTAATGTTCAAGCTGGTTTTAGAAAAGGCAGAGGAACCAGAGATCAAATTGCCAACATCCGCTGGATCATGGAAAAAGCAAGAGAGTTCCAGAAAAACATCTATTTCTGCTTTATTGACTATGCCAAAGCCTTTGACTGTGTGGATCACAATAAACTGTGGAAAATTCTGAAAGAGATGGGAATACGAGATCACCTGACCTGCCCCTTGAGAAATTTGTATGCAGGTCAGGAAGCAACAGTTAGAACTGGACATGGAACAACAGACTGGTTCCAAATAGGAAAAGGAGTACGTCAAGGCTGTATATTGTCACCCTGTTTATTTAACTTATATGCAGAGTACATCATGAGAAACGCTGGACTGGAAGAAACACAAGTTGGAATCAAGATTGCTGGGAGAAATCTCAATAACCTCAGATATGCAGATGACACCACCCTTATGGCAGAAAGTGAAGAGGAACTAAAAAGCCTCTTGATGAAAGTGAAAGAGGAGAGTGAAAAAGTTGGCTTAAAGCTCAACATTCAGAAAACGAAGGTCATGGTATCCGGTCCCATCACTTCATGGGAAATAGATGGGGAAACAGTGGAAACAGTGCCAGACTTTATTTTTCTGGGCTCCAAAATCACTACAGATGGTGACTGCAGCCATGAAATTAAAAGACACTTACTCCTTGGAAGGAAAGTTATGACCAACCTAGATAGCATATTCAAAAGCAGAGACATTACTTTGCCAACAAAGGTTCGCCTAGTCAAGGCTATGGTCTTTCCTGTGGTCATGTATGGATGTGAGAGCTGGACTGTGAAGAAGGCTGAGCGCTGAAGAATTGATGTTTTTGAACTGTGGTGTTGGAGAAGACTCTTGAGAGTCCCTTGGACTGCAAGGAGATCCAACCAGTCCATTCTGAAGGAGATCAGCCCTGGGATTTCTTTGGAAGGAATGATGCTAAAGCTGAAACTCCAGTATTTTGGCCACCTCATGCGAAGAGTTGACTCATTGGAGAAGACTCTGATGCTGGGAGGGATTGGGGGCAGGAGGAGAAGGGGACGACAGAGGATGAGATGGCTGGATGGCATCACTGACTCGATGGATGTGAGTCTGAGTGACCTCCGGGAGTTGGTGATGGACAGGGAGGCCTGGCGTGCTGCGATTCACGGGGTCGCAAAGAGTTGGACACGACTGAGCGACTGATCTGATCTGATCTGATCTGACATGGTAACAGGGGATAGTGCTCTAGTCAAGATGCTTGGGTATTGCTACAGTTGGAATGTGTCTGTCCTTTAAAATCCTTCATGGGTCACAGCCTTGTCATAAAGAAGGGGCTATGCGGGTCTTCCCAAGGCAGACGGGTTATAATGAAGAGTTCTGACAAAACACGGTCTACTGGATAAGGAAATGGCAACCCACTCCAGTGTTCTTGCCTGGAGAAACCCATGAACAGTATGAAAAGGTGAAAAGATATGACACCAGAAAATGAACCCTCCTGGTCAGGAGGTGTCCAATATGCTATTGGGGAAGAACAGAGGGCAGTTACTAGCAGCTCCAGAAAGAATGAAGTGGCTGGGCCAAGTGGAGGGGAGCATCGTTGTGGATGTGAAAGTAAAGAGAAAGTAAAGTTAGATGCTGTAAAGAACAATATTGCATAGGAATCTGGGATGTTAGGTCCATGAATCATGGTACACTAGGCGTGGTCAAGCAGGAGAAGGCAAGAGTGAACGTCAACATCTTAGGAATCAATAAACTAAAAGGGACAAGAATAGATGAATTTAATTCAGATTACCATTATATTTACTATAATGGATTCTGTAGGCAAGACTCCCTTAGAAGAAATGGAGTAGTCCTCATAGTCAACAAAGGAGTCTGAAATGTGGTACTTGGGTACAGTCTCAAAAATGACAGAATTATCTCATTATATTTCCAAGGCAAACCATTCAACATCACAGTAATCCAACTCTGTTCTCCAGCTAGTAATGGAGAAGAAGCTCAAGTTGACTGGCTCTATGAAGACCTACAAGACCTTCTAGAACTAACACCAAAAAAGATGTCCTTTTCATCATAGGGGGTTGGAATGCAAAAGTAAGAAATTAAAAGATACCTGGATTAACAGGCAAGTTTGGCCTTGGAGTATACAATGAAGAAGGGCAAAGGCTAATAGTTTTGTTGAGAGAACACACTGGTTGTAGCAAACACCCTTTTCCAACAACCCAGGAGATGAGTCTACACATGGACATCACAAAATAGTCAATACCAAAATCAGGTTGATTTTATTCTTTGCAGTTGAAGATGGAGAAACTCTATACAGTCAGCAAAAACAAGATGTGGAGCTTAGATTATGAGCTCTTTATTGCAAAATTAAGTCTTAAATTTTTAAAAGTAGGGAAAATGACTAGGCCATACAGGTATGACCTAAGTCAGATCCCTTATGATTATACAGTGGAAGTGACAAATAGATTCAAGGGATTAGATCTGGTAGACAGAGTGCCTGAAGAATTATGGAAGGAGATTCATAACATTCTACAGGAGATGGTGACCAAAACCATCTCCAGGAAAAAGAAATGCAAGAAGGCAAAGTGGTTATTTGAGGAGGCTTTAAAAATAGCTGAGGAAAGAAGTGAAAGGCAAGGGAGAAAGGGACAGATACACTCAACTGAATGTGGAGTTCCAGAGAATAGCAAGGAGCAATAAGAAGGCCTTCTTAGATGAATAATGCAAAGACATAGAAGAAAACAATAGAATGGGAAAGACTAGAGATCTCGTCAAGAAAATTGGAGATATCTAGGGAGCATCTCATGCAAGGATGGGCACTATAAAGGACAGAAACGGTAAGCTAACAGACACAGAAGAGATTAAGGAGAGATGGTAAGAATACACAGAAGAACTATACAAAAAACATCTTGCTGCTGCTGCTGCTCCTGCTAAGTCGCTTCAGTCGTGCCCGACTCTGTGCGACCCCATAGATAGCAGCCCACCAGGCTCCCCCATCCCTGGGATTCTCCAGGCAATAACACTGGAGTGGGTTGCCATTTCCTTCTCCAATGCATGAAAATGAAAAGTGAAAGTGAAGTCGCTCAGTCGTGTCCGACTCTTAGCGACCCCATGGACTGCAGCCCACCAGGCTCCTCCGTCCATGGGATTTTCCAAGCAAGAGTACTGCAGTGGGTGGCTACTGCCTTCTCTGAAAACACATCTTAATGACCCATACAACCATAATGGTGTGGTCACTCACCTAGAGCCGGACATCCTGGGGTGTAAAGTCAAGTGGGCCTTAGGATGCATTACATGAACAAAGCTAGTAGAGGAATTCCAGCTGAGCTATTTAAAATCCAAAAAGATGATGCTGTTAAAGTGCTGCACTAAATATGCCAGCAAATTTGGAAAACTCAGCAGTGCCCACAGGACTGGAAAAAGTCAGTTTTCTAATCCCAAAGATGGCAATGCCAAAGAATGTTCAAATTACCATACAGTTGCACTGATTTCACATGCTAGCAAAGTTATGCTCAAAATCCTTCAAGCTAGGCTTCAGCAGTACATGAGCCAAGAACTTCCAGATGTACAAGCTGGGTTTAGAAAAGTTAGAGGAACCAGAGATCAAATTGCCAACATCCACTGGATCATAGAGAAAGCAAAGGAATTCCAGAAAAACATCTACTTATGCTTCATTGACTATGCTAAAGCCTTTGTGTGGATCACAACAAACTATGGAAAATTCTTAAAGAGATAGAAATATCAGACCACCTAGGTAAGGTTTCTCCTGAGGAACTGTATGCATATCAGGAAGCAACAGTTAGAACTGGAGATAGAACAACGGACTGGTTCCAAATTGGGAAAGGAGTATGTCAAGGCTGAATATTGTCACCCTGCTCATTTAACTTCTATGCAGATTACATCATGTGAAATACTAGATTGGATGAATCACAGGCTGGAATCAAGATTGCTGGGAGAAATATCAACAACCTCAGATAAGCAGATGATGAACACAAAAGAGGAAAGTGAAAAAACTGGCTTAAAACTCAATATTAACAAAACTAAGATCATGACATCCAGTCCCATCACTTAATGGCAAATATAAGAGAGAAAAGTGAAAGAAGTGACAGATTTTCTTTTCTTGGGCTCCAAAATCACTGTGGATTGTGACTGCAGCCATGAAATTAAAAGACACTTGCTCCTTGGAGGGAAAGCTATGACAAATCCAGACTGTGTATTAAAAAGCCGAGACATCACTTTGCTGACAAAAGTCAAAGCTGTGGTTTCTCCAGTAGTCATGTACAGATGTGAGAGTTGGACCATTAAGAAGGCTGAGCATGGAAGAATTGACGCTTTCAAATTGCGCTTCTGGAAAATTCTTGAGAGTCCCTTGGACTGCAAGGAGATCAAACCAGTCAATCCTAAAGGAAATCAGTCCTGAATATTCATTGGAAGGACTGATGCCGAAGCTCCAATACTTTGACCACCTGATGTGAAGAGCTGACTCATTGCAAAAGGCCCTGATGCTGGTAATGATCGAAGGCAAAAGGAAAGGGGAGTGGCAGAGAATGAGACGGTTAAATAGCATCACTGACTCAATGGACATGAATTTGAGCAGACTCCTGGAGATAATGAAGGACGAAGAAGCCTGGCATGCTGCAGTCCATGGGGTTGCAAAGAGTTGCACATGACTTAGTGACTGAACAACACAGTCCGTATGTAACCCTCAAGGTGAACATATTAGGAGGTGGGTCTTTGCAGAGGTGATCTCAGTGATAAGGATGGAGCCATCATGACTGGAGTTACTGACTCTGTAAAAGAGGGGAAGAAAGTTCCCTTGCTCCCTTCTACCATGTGAGGGCACAAGAAGAAGATGCCAAGAGTGAACCAGACGTTGAGCTCTTTCCAGACAAGGAGGCTGCTGGCACCTTTGATGTTGACCTTCCCAGACTGCAGAACTGTGAGAAATTAATTTCTATTTTTTATAAGCTACCCAGTTTATGGTTTTATTGTTATAGAAGCCCAAATAGGCTAAGAAAGATAGCCCGTATAACCATACTCCCAATGGTAATCTCCCAATAACCATACTCCAAAAAGTGATAAACCAAACTTTATATTATTACCTAAAGGTGGGGTTGTATATCTGATGATTTTTCTACAACAAAAATGTATTCCTTTAGTAAGAGGACATTTTAAGTTTAAAAAACAAAAGTGAGGTTGTATTTTAAAATTAATAAATAACTTTATGCATTGAAATTTTCACACAGCCAAATATTTCTAATGAAGTTGTCTTTAAATAATTTGGAATGAAAATATCCTTGAAATAAGATTTATATAGATACAGTAAGAAAATGGTCTTTTTACAAAGGAATAACATAGTTTGTTTTAGAATATTTCAGTTATAATTTATTAGGAGCTTAGCAGCATGATAATTAAAATATTATGATAACACTGCCTGAATTGCATAATTTTGTATCAAACTTAATATTTCAATATCCCGCGAGCGGCACACTGAGAGCTCCCGGCCTACCCGCGAGCTGCGCACTGAGAGCCCCTCGCCGGCTGCGCGGCGCACTGAGAGCCCCTCGCCGGCTGCGCGGCGCACTGAGAGCCCCTCGCCGGCTCGCCGGGCACTGAGAGCACGCCCGAGAGGAGCTACCCAACGACCGAGGAAGGACGGCGGTGAGGACTGGCGCACTAAGCATGGCCGAGAGGAGCTACCCCGCGACCGAGGTCAGGAAGGGCGGCGGTGAGGATAGACCCCTCATCCAAGGTAAGGTGTGATGGCTGTGCTTTGCTGGAACAGCCGGGAAGAGATACCCCACACCTAAGGTAAGAGAAACCAAAGTAAGACGGTAGGTCTTGCAAGAGGGCATCAGAGGGCAAATACACTGAAACCATACTCACAGAAAACTAGTCAATCTAATCACACCAGGACCACAGCCTTGTCTAACTCAATGAAATTAAGCCATGCCCGTGGGGCAACCCAGATGCGCGGGTCATGGTGGAGAGATCTGACAGGGTGTGGTCCGCTGGAGAAGGGAATGGCAAACCACTTCAGTGTTCTTGCCTTGAGAACCCCATGAACAGTATGAAAAGGCAAAATGATAGGATACTGAAAGAGAAACTCCCCAGGTCAGTAGGGGCCCAATATGCTACTGGAGATCAGTGGAGAAATAACTCCAGAAGGAATGAAGGGATGGAACCCAAGGCAGACGGAATACCCAGCTGTGGATGTGTCTGGTGATGGAAGCAAAGTCCGATGCTGTAAAGAGCAATATTGCATAGGAACCTGGAATGTCAGGTCCATGAATCAAGGCAAATTGGAAGTGGTCAAACAAGAGATGGCAAGAGTGAATGTTGACATTCTAGGAATTAGCGAACTAAAATGGACTGGAAAGGGTGAATTTAACTCAGAGGACCATTATATCTACTACTGTGGGCAGGAATCCCTCAGAAGAAACGGAGTGCCCATCATGGTCAACAAAAGAGTCCGAAATGCAGTACTTGGATGCAATCTCAAAAATGACAGAATGATCTCTGTTCGTTTCCAAGGCAAACCATTCAATGTCACAGTAATACAAATCTATGCCCCAACCAGTAACGCTGAAGAAGCTGAAGTTGAACGGTTCTATGAAGACCTACAAGACCTTTTAGAACTAACACCCAAAAAAGATGTCCTTTTCATTATAGGGAACTGGAATGCAAAAGTAGGAAGTCAAGAAACACCTGGAGTAACAGGCAAATTTGGCCTTGGAACACGGAATGAAGCAGGGCAAAGACTAACAGAGTTTTGTCAAGAAAATGCACTGGTCATAGCAAATACCCTCTTCCAACAACACAAGAGAAGACTCTATACATGGACATCATACGCTCTTCCAACAACACAAGAGAAGACTCTATACATGGACATCATACCCTCTTCCAACAACACAAGAGAAGACTCTATACATGGACATCACCAGATGGTCAACACCGAAATCAGATCGATTATATTCTTTGCAGCCAAAGAATATAAGATGGAGAAGCTCTATACAATCAGCAAAAACAAGACCAGGAGTTGACTGTGGCTCGGACCATGAACTCCTTATTGCCAAATTCAGACTGAAATTGAAGAAAGTAGGGAAAACCACTAGACCATTCAGGTATGACCTAAATCAAATCCCTTATGATTATACAGTAGAAGTGAGAAATAGATTTAAGGGCCTAGATCTGATAGATAGAGTGCCTGATGAACTATGGAATGAGGTTCGTGACATTGTACAGGAGACAGGGATCAAGACCATCCCCATGGAAAAGAAATGCGAAAAAGCAAAATGGCTGTCTAGGGAGGCCTTGCAAATAGCTGGAAAAGAAGAGAAGCGAAAAGCAAAGGAGAAAAAGAAAGATATAAACATCTGAATGCAGAGTTCCAAAGAATAGCAAGAAGAGATAAGAAAGCCTTCTTTAGTGATCAATGCAAAGAAATAGAGGAAAACAACAGAATGGGAAAGACTAAGGATCTATTCAAGAAAATCAGAGATACCAAAGGAACATTTCATGCAAAAACGGGCTCGATAAAGGACAGAAATGGTATGGACCTAACAGAAGCAGAAGATATTAAGAAGAGGTGGCAAGAATACACAGAAGAACTGTACAAAATAGAGCTTCACGACCCAGATAATCACGATGGTGTGATCACTGACCTAGAGCCAGACATCCTGGAATGTGAAGTCAAGTGGGCCTTAGAAAGCATCACTAGGAGCAAAGCTAGTGGAGGTGATGGAATTCCAGTGGAGCTATTCCAAATCCTGAAAGATGATGCTGTGAAAGTGCTGCACTCAATATGCCAGCAAATTTGGAAAACTCAGCAGTGCCCACAGGACTGGAAAAGGTCAGTTTTCATCCCAATCCCAAAGAAAGGCAATACCAAAGAGTGCTCAAACTACCGAACAATTGCACTCATCTCACACGCCAGTAAAGAAATGCTCAAAATTCTCCAAGCCAGGCTTCAGCAATATGTGAACCATGAAATTCCTGATGTTCAAGCTGGTTTTAGAAAAGGCAGAGGAACCAGAGATCAAATTGCCAACATCCGCTGGATCATGGAAAAAGCAAGAGAGTTCCAGAAAAACATCTATTTCTGCTTTATTGACTATGCCAAAGCCTTTGACTGTGTAGATCACAATAAACTGTGGAAAATTCTGAGAGAGATGGGAGTACCAGACCACCTGATCTGCCTCTTGAGAAATCTGTATGCAGGTCAGGAAGCAACAGTTAGAACTGGTCATGGAACAGCAGACTGGTTCCAAATAGGAAAAGGAGTACGTCAAGGCTGTATATTGTCACCATGTTTATTTAACTTATATGCAGAGTACATCATGAGAAATGCTGGACTGGAAGAAACACAAGCTGGAATCAAGATTGCTGGGAGAAATATCAATAACCTCAGATATGCAGATGATACCACCTATATGGCAGAAAGTGAAGAGGAACTAAAAAGCCTCTTGATGAAAGTGAAAGTGGAGAGTGAAAAGGTTGGCTTAAAGCTCAACATTCAGAAAACGAAGATCATGGCATCTGGTCCCATCACTACATGGGAAATAGATGGAGAAACAGTGGAAACAGTGTCAGACTTTATTTTTCTGGGCTCCAAAATCACTACAGATGGTGACTGCAGCCATGAAATTAAAAGACGCTTACTCCTTGGAAGGAAAGTTATGACCAACCTAGATAGCATATTCAAAAGCAGAGACATCACTTTACCAACAAAGGTTCGCCTAGTCAAGGCTATGGTCTTTCCTGTGGTCATGTATGGATGTGAGAGCTGGACTGTGAAGAAGGCTGAGCGCCGAAGAATTGATGCTTTTGAACTGTGGTGTTGGAGAAGACTCTTGAGAGTGCCTTGGACTGCAAGGAGATCCAACCAGTCCATTCTGAAGGAGATCAGCCCTGGGATTTCTTTGGAAGGAATGATGCTAAAGCTGAAACTCCAGTATTTTGGCCACCTCATGCGAAGAGTTGACTCATTGGAGAAGACTCTGATGCTGGGAGGGATTGAGGGCAGGAGGAGAAGGGGATGACAGAGGATGAGATGGCTGGATGGCATCACTGACTCGATGAATGTGAGTCTGGGTGACCTCCGAGAGCTGGTGACGGATAGGGAGGCCTGGCGTGCTGCGGTTCATGGGGTCGCAAAGAGTCGGACACGACTGAGCAACTGATCTGATCTGATCTAATCTGATCGGGTAAAAGAGAGTTTTTATTTTATAAATTTGTAAACCAAAATCCCTTGGTAATTGTGACATAAAAACATTATATTTAATAGTATTAGAGTTCAGATCAGATCAGATCAGTCGCTCAGTCTTAATATAATTACATTTATGTAGTTCTTATGTTCAAATTATTTTGGATGAAAAACAATTATCTATGAAGTTAAAACTTATGTATACTTAAATTAAGAAAACCTAGAGAGTCCCTGGATAGCTTAGTTGGTAGAGCATCAGACTTTTAATCTGAGGGCCCAGGGTTCAAGTCCCTGTCCAGGAATAAAAACAAAACAAAATTTCTTTTAAAAAAGGAGAAAAACTAACTCAGTCTTCTTTTAAACTGAATATTATGAGATGACTGCTTCATCTCGAAGCCATTTACCAGACCAACGTTAAATCTGTAGGTACAGAGAACCAAGAAACAGACCCACGCGTGTGTGGTCATTAAATGGAGGACAGAATTGACACTGCACTACAGTGAGGGGATGATGGACTTTTCAGTAAGCGGTTCCGGGTAAATTGGATACTCACATTTAAAAAAAAAGTCTTGCTTCCTATCTCATAACATAAGCAAAAATCAATGCCAAATGCATTATAGATTTTAAAATTAAGATTTTAAAAATACTAGGACATTTCAAAACATGAACACAGAGAACTATCTTCTTAACTTTGGGAAAAGTAAACAGACACAGAAAGCACTAACCTTAGAGTTTAAAGAGTAATACATCGGGCAGTGTTAAAATTGACAGCATCTCTTCATCAAACAAGTCATGGACTGGAAGAAGATATTTTAATTCCTGTATTCGTCAAAGGGCTTGTAGTTGGAATATATAGATAATCCTAGAATCAATAGGAGTTTCCTCAATGGCTCAGCAGGTAAAGAATCCACCTGCAATGCGGGGGACACAGGAAATGTGAGTTGGACCACTGGGTTGGGAAGATGCCCTGGAGGAGGAAATGGCAACCCACTCCAGTATTCTTGTCTGGAGAATCCCTTGGACAGAGGAGCCTGGTGGTATACTGTCCAGGGGATGACCAATAGTCAGACACAGCTGAACAGCTACGTGCACACACGTGCTTCAGAATCAATAAGATGACAAACAGTCCAGGACTTCAGCTTTCAACCAAGGTGGAATAGAGAAGATAGAGTTCCCCACCCTACTGAGACAACTTTATAAAAAGATACAAAATATAGGAAACAAACAAGGTGAGCACTGCAATCATCCTGGTTTACTGCTTTACTTTCTAGGCCACAGCACAGGGTGCTTGGAGTCCTCTGAGTGGAGGAGATGGATCCGGAAGTTGGCTTAAAACTCAACATTCAGAAAACGAAGATCAAGGCATCTGGTCCCATCACTTCATGGGAAATAGATGGGGAAACAGTGGAAACAGTGTCAGACTCTATTTTGGGGGGCTCCAAAATCACTGCAGATGGTGATTGCAGCCATGAAATTAAGATGCTTATTCCTTGGAAGGAAAGTTATGACCAACCTAGATAGCATATTGGAAAGCAGAGATATTACTTTGCCAACAAAGGTCCATCTAGTCAAGGCTATGGTTTTTCTGGTGGTCATGTATGGATGTGAAGGTTGGACTGTGAAGAAAGATGAGCGCCAAAGAATTGATGCTTTTGAAATGTGATGTTGGAGAAGACTCTTGAGAGTCCCTTGGACTTCAAGGAGATCCAACCAGTCCATCCTAAAGGAGATCAGTCCTGGGTGTTCATTGGAAGGAATGACGCTGAAGCTGAAACTCCTTTGGCCACTTCATGCGAAGAGTTGACTCATTTGAAAAGACTCTGATGCTGGGAAAGATTGGGGGCAGGAGGAGAAGGGGACAACAGAGGACGAGATGGCTGGATGGCATCACCAACTCGATGGACATGAGTTTGAGTGAACTCCTAGAGTTGGTGATGGACAGGGAGGCCTGGCATGCTGTAATTCATGGGGTCGCAAAGAGTCGGACATGACTGAGCGACTGAACTGAACTGAACTGAACTGAACTGTGGTTTGAAGCCACAGGACACTAAACCAGATAGGAAAGAGCTACCCAGAGAGAGTGCTCAAGATCCCCACTTGGGGCGTCCCCAAACATCTCCAGATGAATATGGATTCACAGATGCAGGTGAAGAAACCACCCAGCACTAGGGCCAGAGTCACCAGAAGGGACTGTAGGGAACAATCACCAGGGAACCGTCCAGGTGGAAACAGTTCTGTTCTCCCAGCCAGAGTCAAAAACATCGTAGTTCACAAAGTACTATAGGATTTTTGTCTCAGGTGTGGGGAAAAATTATCTCTAGACTAAATGCTGCTGTGACTCTGCCTAAGAAAACTTGATAGCAAGATCCCATAGGTTCAAACCGCTCCCAATAAACTTAACTCGGTCCTAAATCACAGCTCGGTATATTCATAGGAAAGCAAAAATATCTAACACCAACTCGTTTTCTACAGTTGTGCCCACAGTTTTCTCCATTTACAACTTGTCCCAGTATTTAATATACTTTGAATCTGCTAAAAATATTAACTGACTTCTCTCCTAAATCTAAAGATAATATCATTTTAGTATAAACATATATCATATATCTTTGTAAAATTTGTCAAAGTCTGATTAGTGTGCCTTAAGTGCATGCTTCTTTCACTGTTTATATAACATCTGATTTAATAATCAAAAATTCTGGATTTTACATTGATCAGAAATTACAAAGAAGCAGGTAAATATGACTCACAAATAAGGAGAAAACTCAGCTGAAGCCAACCCAGTAGCAATATAGATGGTAAAATTATTTGACAAACATATAATGGGTGTTACAACTGTATGTCATATGTTCAGTAAGCTAGAGCAGTGATTTAACATGTTATGTAGAGACATGGAAGATATTAAAAAGACCCAAATCAGATTTTTATAGATGAAAATTATAATGACTGAGAGGAAAATCATACTACATGCAATTAATAGCAGATAAGACATCACAGAAGAAAGTTTTAGTGAATTTAGACATAAAGAAATAGGAACAGAGAGAGAAAAAAAAGACTGAAAATAATACACAGAGCATCAGTGAAAAAGAGACCAGCTCAAAGAATCTGCTGCTGCTGCTGAGTCACTTCAGTCATGTCCGACTCTGTGTAACCCCATAGACGTCAGCCCACCAGGCTCTCCTGCCCCTGGGAGTCTCCAAAGTGGGAAGCACCGAAGAATATTTGAAAAGATAATGGCCAAAAATTATCCAAATTTGTTGCAACTGTAAATCCATAGATTCAAGACATAGCATCACTGACAGAAATTAAAGAAGACCTAAGTAAGATATACTCAGTTCATGAATAGAAAGTCAATATTATTAACTTGTCAGTTTTCTCCCAGAACAATCTGTAAATTTAACACAATTCCAATCACTACCTCAGCAAGCATTTTTTCCAAAATTGATAAGCTGATTCTGAAAATCATATGGAAATGCAAAGGACCTAAGTAGCTACAACTTTGGAAAGGAACAAAGTTAGAGAACTTATGCTACTTGACTTCAAGACATAGAAACCCACCTTAATAAAGACAGTGTAGTACTGTCTTTTGGAGAAGGCAAGGCAACCCACTCCAGTACTCTTGCCTGGAAAATCCTGTGGACGCAGGAGCCTGGTAGGCTGCAGTCCATGGGGTTGCTGAGGGTCAGACACGACTGAAGCGACTTTACTTTGACTTTTCACTTTCATGCATTGGAGAAGGAAATGGCAACCCACTCCAGTGTTCTTACCTGGAGAATCCCAGGGACGGGGAAGCCTGGTGAGCTGCCGTCTATGGGGTTGCACAGAGTTGGACACGACTGAAGTGACTTAGCTGCAGTAGCAGCAGCAATACTGTCTTTGATAGTACTGGCATCAAGATAGAAAAATGTGAAAAAATTGGAACTAGAGTTACCATATGATCCAATAATCCCACTCTTAGACATGAATGTAGAAATCATGAAAACTCTTAATTTGAAAAGATACATGTGCCCCAATATTCATAGCAGCACCTTTACAATGGCCAAGGCATGGAAGCAACCTAAATGTCCATCGACGGATGAATGGATAAAGAAGATCTGTTACACACACACACACACACAGTGGAGTATTACTCAACCACAAAAAAGAATGAACCAATGCCATTTGCACCAACATGGATGGAGTAGGGAATTATCATACAGTGAATTATGTGAGACAAAGACAAATATCCTATGATATCGCTTATATATGGAGTCTAAAAAAATGATACAAATGAACTTATATACAAAACAGAAACAGACTCACAGACATAGAAAACAAACTTATAGTTACCAATCGGGAAGGTGGGTAAAGGATAAATTAGGAATTTGGAATTAGCAGATACAAATTACTATATAAAATAAGCAACAAGGTTATAGCACAGGGAACTATATTCAATATCTTACAATAAACTATAATGGAAAAGAAAAGAAAAAAGATAGAAAAATGGATTAATGGAACAGAAAACAGTCTAGAAATAGACTCACACATACATGGTCAATTGATTTTTGACAAAGGTGCACAGGCAATTCAAAGAAGAAAGAATAGTCTTTTCAATAATTGATGCTAAAGCAATTAGATACCAAAATGCAAGAACAACAACAACAAATTCAAGCCATACCTTGCATCACATGTAAAGATATACCTCACAATAGATTATAAATAATAAAAGTAGAACCCAATAAAAAGAAAACTCCTGGGAAAAGCAGAAAGATTTTCTCTTCTGGAGAAAATCTGTGTGACTGAGGTATGCAAAGATCTCTTAGATATGGTGCCCAAAGCATGATCCAAAAAGGAAAAAATATGATAAATTGGTCTTTTATCAAAATTAAGAATCTATGCTCTTTGAAAGACACCATTGAGAGAATGAAAAGACAAGCCACAAGCTGGGGGAAGAAATATTTGCAAATCACATATTTGATTGTCTCCAAAATAAAGCTATACAAAACTTAATAATAAGAAATAGACAGCCTAATTAAAATATGGGCAAAATATTTGCATGTATACTTATTTAACCAGAAAAGACTCACAGATGGCAAATAAGCCATATCAAAAGATATACTCAGCATCATTAGGCATTCAGTTCAGTTCAGTCGCTTAGTCATGTCTGACTCTTTGTGACCCCATGAATTGCAGTATGCCAGGCCTCCATGTCCATCACCAACTCCTGGAGTTCACTCATTAGGGAAACACAAATTAATATCACAATTAGATACCACTACACACCTATTGTGCTCAGTCACTGAGTCGTGTCTGGCACTTTGAAGCCCCATGGACACACATACCAAAATGCTTAAAATTGAAAACATTCAAAAAGAGATCATGGCATCTGGTCCCTTCACTACATGGCAACTAGATGGGGAAACAATGGAAACAGTGACAGACTTTATTTTCTTGGGCTCCAAAATCACTGCAAATGGTGACTGCAGCCACAAAATTAAAAGACGCTTGCTCCTTGGAAGAAAAACTATGACACACCTAGACAGCGTATTAAAAAGCAGAGACATTACTTTGCCGACAAAGATCCGAGCACTCAAAGCTATGGTTTTTCAGTGGTCATGTATGGATATTAATGTTGGACCATAAAGAAGGCTGAATGCTGAAGAACTGATGCTTTGAACTGTGATGTTGGAAAAGACTCTTGAGAATCCCTTGTTCTGCAAGGATATCAAACCAGTCAATCCTAAAGGAAATCAATCGTTAATATTCATTCAGTTCAGTTCAGTTCAGTTGCTCAGTCTTGTCCAACTCTTTGTAACCTTACGGACTGCAGCACACCAGGCTTCCCTGTTCACCACAAACTCCTGGAGCTTGCTCAAATTCATGTCCATGGAGTCAGTGATGCAATCCAATCATCTCACCCTCTGTCATTCCCTCCCTTCTCCTCCTGCCTTCAATCTTTCCTAGCATCAGGGTCTTTTCCAATAAGTCAGTTCTTCGCATCAAGTGGCCAAGGTATTGGAGCTTCATCTTCAGCATCAGTCCCTCCAATGAATATTCAGGACTGATTTCCTTTAGGAGTACTTTGATTGGATTGACAGGTTTGATCTTGCAATCCAAGGAGCTCTAAAGGGTCTTCTCCAACACCACAGTTCAAAAGCATCAATTCTTTGGCAGTCAGCCTTCTTTATGGTCCAGCTCTCACATCCATACATGACTACTGGATAAACCATAGCTTTGACTAGATGGACCTTTGTTGGCAAAGTAATGTCTCTGCTTTTTAATGTGCTGTACAGGTTTGTCATAGCTTTCTTCCAAGCAGTAAGCGTCTTTCAGTGTCATGGCTGCAGTCACCATCTGCAGTGATTTTGGAGCCCAAGGAAAAAAGTCTGTCACTGTTTCCATTGTTTCCCCATCTATTTGCCATGATTTGATGGTACTGGATGCCATGATCTTCATTTTTTGAATGTTGAGTTTAAGCCAGCTTTTTCACTCTCCTCTTTCACTTTCCTCAAGAAGCTATTTAGTTCCTCTTCGCTTTCTACCATAAGGATGGTATCATCTGTTTATCTGAGGTTATTGATATTTCTCCTGGCAATCTTGATTCCTCCTTGTGCTTCATCCAGCCCAGAATTACGCATGATGTACTCTGCATATAAGTTAAATAAGCATGGTGATAATATACAGCCTTGACGTACTCCTTTCCCGATTTGGAACCAGTCTGTTGTTCCATATCTGGTTCTAAGTGTTGTTTCTTGACTGTCATACAGATTTCTCAGGAGGCAGGTAAGGTGGTCTGGTATTTCCATCTCTTAAAGAATTTTCCACAGTTTTTTGTGATTCACATAGTCAAAGGTTTGGTGTAGTCAATAGATCAGAAGTAGATGCTTTTCTGGAATTCTCCCGCTTTTTCAATGGTCCAATGGATGTTGGCAATTTGATTTCTAGTTCCTCTGCCTTTTATAAATCCAGCTTGAACATCTAGAAGTTCATGGTTCATGTCCTGTTAAAGCCTGGCTTGGAGAATTTTGAGCATTACTTTGCTAGCATGTGAGATGAATGTAACTGAGTGAAAGTTTGAATATTCTTTGGCATTGTCTTTCTTTTGGATTGGAATAAAAACTGACCTTTCCAGTCTTGTGGTCACTGCTGAGTTTTCCAAATTTGCTGGCATATTGAGTACAGCACTTTCACAGCATCATCTTTTAGGATTTGAAATAGCTCAACTGGAATTCCATCACCTACACTAGCTTTTTTCATAGTGATGCTTCCTAAGCCCATTTGATTTCACATTCTAGCATGTCTGGCTGTACATGAGTGATCACACCATGGTGGTTATCTGGGTCATGAAGATCTTTTTTGTATAGTTTTCTGTATATTCTTGCCACCTCTTCTTAATATCCTTTGCTTCTGTTAGGTCCATATCATTTCTGTCCTTTATTGTGCCCATCTTTGCATGAAATGTTGCCTTAGTAGCTCTAATTTTCTTGAAGAGATCTCTAGTCTTTTCCATTCTATTTTTTTTCTCTCTAATTCTTTGCATTGATCACTGAGGAAGGCTTTCTCATCTCTTCTTGCTATTCTTTGGAACTGTTCATTTAGATGGGTATATCTTACTGTTCTCCTTTGCCTTTAGCTTCTCTTCTTTTCTCACCTCTTTGTAAGGGCTCCTCAGGCAAACATTTTACCTTTTTGCACTTGTTTTTCTTGGGGATAGTCTTGATCACTGCCTCCTGTACAATGTCACTAACCTCCATCCATAGTTCTTCAGGCACTCTATCAGATCTAATCCCTTGAATCTTTCTCACTTCCACTGTATAATCGTGATTGATTTCATTTAAGTCATACCTGAATGATCTAATGGTTTTCCCTACTTTCTTCAATTTCAGTCTGAATTTGGCAATAAGGAGTTCATGATCTGAGCCACAGTCAACTCCTGGTCTTGTTTTTGCTGAAGGTAGAGAGTTTCTCCATCTTCAGCTGCAAAGAATATAGTCAGTCTGATTTCAGTATTGACCATCTGGTGATGTCCATGTGTAGAGTTGTCTCTTGTGTTGTTGGAAGAGGATGTTTGCTATGACCAGTGTGTTCTCTAGCCAAACTCTATTAGCCTTTACCCTGCTTCATTTTGTACTCCAAGGTCAAACTTGCCTGTTACTCCAGGTATCTCTTGACTTCCTACTTTTGCTTTCCAGTCCCCTATGATGAAAAGGACAGTTTGTTTGTTTTGTTTTGGTGTTAGTGCTAGGTCTTGTAGGTCAATATAAAACTGTTCAACTTTAGCTTCTTTGCAATTAGTGGTTGGGGCATAGACTTGAATTACTGACATATTGAATGGTTTGCCTTGGAAATGAACAGAGATCATTCTGTTGTTTTTGAGATTGCACCCAAGATGTGCATTTCAAACTCTTTTGTTGACTATGGTGGCTACTCCATTTCTTCTAAGGGATTCTTGCCCACGGTAGTAGATATAGTGGTCATATTAATTAAATTCACCCATTCCAGTCCCTTTTACTTCATTGATTCCTAAAATATCAATTTTCACTCTTAGCATCTCCTATTTGACCAATTTACTTGATTGATGGACCTAACATTCCAGGTTCCTATGCAATATTGTTCTTTATAGCATTAGACTTTACTTCCATCACCAGTCACATCTACAACTGGGTATTGTTTTTGGTTTGGCTCTGATTCTTTATTCTTTCTGGAGTTGTTTCTGCACTCTTCTCCAGTAGCATATAGGCCCATACTGACCTGGAGAGTTTGTCTTTCACTGTCTTATCTTTTTGCCTTTTCATACTGTTTATGGGTTCCCCCAGGCAGGAATACTGAAGTGGTTTGCCATTCTCTTCTCCAGTGGGCCACGTTTTCTTAGAACTTTCCACCATGACCTGTCTGTCTTGGGTGGCCCCACCCCACCCCACCCCACCCCCCACCCCCCCATGGCATACTTCATAGTTTTGTTGAGTGAGACAAGGCTGTGATCCATGTAATCAGTTTGGTTAGTTTTCTGTGATTGTTATTTATTAGAAGGACTGATGCTGAAGCTGAAGCTCCAATACTTTTGGCCACCTGTTGTGAAGAGTTGACACATTAGAAGAGACCCTGATGCTGATTAAAGGCAGGAGAGAAGGGGACAATAGAGGTCGAGATGGTTGGATGGCATCACTGACTCAATGGACATGAGTTTGAGTAAACTCTGGGAAATGGTGAAGGACAGGGAAGCCTGGCGTGCTGCAGTCCATGGGGTTACAAAAAGTTGGACATGATTGAGCAACTGAACAGCAACAACAAAATTTGAAGAGTTAAGACGATTGAACAACTGACACTCTCACACACAGCTTATGAGAATGTAAAATGGAAGACATTTTGACAGTTTCTTATAAAGTTAAGCATACACATAACATATGACCAAGACATTCCACTCCTAAATACCCGAGATAAATGAAATAATATGTTCACTCAAACTCTTTTGTGCCAATGTTCTTAGCCCCTTTATTTTAAATAGCCCCAAACTGGAAACTACTTGAATGCCTTAATGGTTAATGGGTACACAAAGTGTCATATATCTGTACAGTGGGTTACTACTTAGCAGTAGAAAGGGATGGACTAGTGATATGTGTAATGACATGGATGAATCTCAGAATAATTATTCTGAGTAAAATAAGCGAGAGCCAAATAAAAGTGTATGTACATCATGTGAAATGTCAGGCTGGATGAAGCACAAGCTGGAATCAAGATTGCTGGAAGAAATATCGATAACCTCAAATATGCAGATAACACCACCCTTATGGCAGAAAGCAAAGAAGAACTAAAGAGCCTCTTGATGAAAGTGAAAGAGGAGAGTGAAAAGGCTGGCTTTAAACTCAACATTCAGAAGATCAAGATCATGGCGTCTGGTCCCATCACATCATGGCAAATAGATGTGGAAACAGTGGTAGACTTTATTTTCTTGGGCTCCAAAATCACTGCAGATGGTGACTGCAGTCATGAAATTAAAAGACACTTACTCCTTGGAAGGAAAGTCATGACCAACCTAGTTCAGTTCAGTTCACCAACCTAGACAGCATATTAAAAAGCAGAGACATTACTTCGACAACAAAGGTCCGTCTAGTCAAAGCTATGGTTTTTCCAGTAGTCAGGTACAGATGTGAGAGTTGGACTACAAAGAGGGCTGAAAGCTGAAGAACTGATGCTTTTGAACTGTGATGTTGGAGAAGACTCTTGAGAGTCCCTTGGACTTCAAGGGAATCCAACCAGTCCATCCTAAAGGAAATCAGTCCTGAATATTCTTTGGTAGAACTGATGCTGAAGCTGAAACTCTAATACTTTGCCCTCTTGATGGGAAGAACTGACTCATTTGAAAAGACCTTGATGCTGGGAAAGATTGAAAGTGGGAGGAGAAGGGGACAACAGAGGATGAGATGGTTGGATGGAATCACCAACTCAATGGACGTGAGTTTGAGTAACTCCAGGAGTTGGTGATAGACAGGGAGGCCTGGTGTACTGCAATCCATGGGGTTGCAAAGAGTAGGACACGACTGAGGAATTGAACTGAATTGAATGTGATTTTATTTATAGAAAATTCTAGAAATATAAAGAGATGATAATAACATCATTGATCCAACCATAGATGAATCAGTGGTTGTTTGGAGCTGGGCGAGATTGACTGCGGTGATGGTTTCTTGATGTATGCTGCTGCTGCTGCTAAGTCACTTCAGCCGTGTCCAACTCTGTGCTACCCCCATAGGGGCAGCCCACCAGGCTTCCCCATCCCTGGGGTTCTCCAGGCAAGAATACTGGAGTGGGTTGCCATTTCCTTCTCCAATGCATGAAAGTGAAAAGTGAAAGTGAAGTCGCTCAGTTGTGTCCAACTTATTGACCCCATGGACTGCAGCCTTCCAGGCTCCTCCATCCATGGGATTTTCCAGGCAAAAGTGCTGGAGTGGAGTGCCATACATAGATCTAAATTTGTCAACCCGTGCACTTTCAGTATGTCCACTGTATTGCATGTCAATCATACTTCAATAAAGTTGCTTTAAAAATAGAACAAGATAGCCAATCCAGTAGGAAAAAAAAAAAATAGGGCCAGGGGCTATAAACTTAGGCAAAACTAAACTATGAAAGTCAGGAAATAGTGTGTCTGAGGAGCAGTGGGAAGTTGGGTGATAATGTTGATTTCTCGATTTGGGTGCTGGCTTCAAGAGTATGTTTACTGTTGGAAATTCATTCAGCTGAATACTTGTGATTTGTGCATATTTCTGTATTTGTGTTATTTCCTTTTTTTTTTTTTTTTTTTTTTTTAGGAAAAGCTTATGAAAAGCGGTTATATCTACATCTGTGTTCATGGTGCAGAACTATGTGACAGGTTGCAGCTCTCTTTCAGGGTAAAGTCTCTGCTACTCTTATTCTAGGGATGAGTCCTCCCATTGTGCTTTTCCAGGTGGTAGAAAAATGTCCTCAGAAGTTTCTCAGAAAGCTGTTTATTATTTTTATAAGTGAAGGATGTGCCGATTTTAGCTTCAAAGAAATCAGCAACCTCTTCCAGACAGGAAATTGCTGGGGAAATGAAATTAGATTGTTGAGAATGTTAGTGCAGTTAGATTCCAGTGGGGGGGTGCCTTGGAGTGCTGGTCAATTTGCCTGTTCAGCTCTTGTGCTTCTTCTCTGAGAACTGCCTCCCTTCCCAAGCCCACCAGGGTAGATTCTTTGGTTGTGGTTGCGTTCTCTGATGCTCTTGCCTGGGATGACAGCTGATGGTACCACTTAATGTATGGGAAAACAATCAATAAGCCAATCAGATTCACTCTTGAAGAATTTGGATTGGAGACTGAGACTTTAATTAGTTAAAGGTTCCTGAAGCTGGGAGGTCTAGCTGCTCTCCAGGAAGAAGAAATGAGATGTCTACTGAGGGAGAGATTAAATCTCCCTCAGAAGTACCAGAAAGGAAGAGAGAATTCTGGTTTCAGCTTCTCCAGGGCCACCCTGGAGTTCTTGCCCCTGGAACTCATTAGATTTTATGTGTTAAATTAAAACTTTCCTTTTTTTTATTAATAGTTACTATAACCTGAGTGGTTTCTCTTCCTTGTATCCAGAGGAGTCCTGTCTAAGACACGTGGCAAGTAATCTCAGTAAAAATCTGGTTGTGGTGGCAGAAGGGAAGAGTCGGACCATATGGAATCTCACATTTGTAGTGAAACTTCCAAGTGGTCCAAGCTTCTCCTCCATATCAGGAATTCCTCCTGAGAAACCCACTCTGTCTCTGCTTGACCACCACAAGTCCTTTTTCACTCCTCCTTCCCTGCCTTCCTCCAACAAGTGTCTATTGAGTATCCCCTGCTGGCCAGGCACTGTTCTGGGTGCTTGGGATTAAGCAAACCAAAAAAAAGAAAAAAAAATTAATAAACACCAAAATCCTCTGTCTTCAAGGAGCTTACATTCAAATGAGGTGCAACAGAAGGTAAAAATTTTACATAATATTTTAGAAGGTGATAACGCCTATGAGAAAAAGAAAGTGAGTAGGTCCATTGTGGGGCTTCCTTGGTGGCTCAGTCGGTAAAGAATCCGCCTTCAGTGCAGAAGGCACAGGAGACCTGGGTTCAATCCCTGGGTCAGGAAGATCCCCTGGAGAAGGGCATATGGCAACCCACTCCAGAATCCCATAGACTGAGCCTGGTGGGCTGCAGTCCATAGGGTTGCAGAGTCGGACATGAATGAAGCAACTATGAATGTACGCACAAGTCCATTGTACATAAATACCACATCTTCAATATCTTGTAATAGCCTATAATGGAAGGGAACCTGAAAAAGATGCATCTGTATATATATCTGTGTGTTTATATATCTATAGAGATATAAACTGAATCACTTTGCCATACACCTGAAGCCATTTCTTTGTAAGTCAACTGAGGTGCTAGTGGTTCAGTCGCTAAGTCAGGTCTGACTGTGACCCCATGGATTATACTTCTCTGTCCATGAGATTCTCCAGGCAAGAATACTGGAGACCTGGGTTGCCATTTCCTTCTTCAAGGGATCTTCCTGACCTAGGGATCAAACCCTCATATCCTGCATTGGCAGGTGGAGTCTTTACAGTGGGCCACCTGGGAGGCATGCTTTAGTAAAAAATTAATTTTTTTAAGAAAGAAAGTGGGTAGGGTAAGGGCCATGGAGAGTGAGAGTGGTAAAGGGGTGTGCAGTTTAAAATGGTGTGGACCTGGGAACTCGTCATTTGCAGACACTTCAGGGGGTGATGAAATTTTAGGAGGAGAGGAATCAGAATGAGCTGGAGGGACAGATGTAAGAGATGAAGTGGGGACATTACAGGGGCCAGATCACATGGGGCCTGTAGGCAGACTCAAGGATTCTGACTCTTTGAACTGGCGGGGGAACCATCGCTGGATGCTGAGCAGACAGACACACTCTGACTTATGTTTTAACACAAGTTAAAGACATACTCTGGCTTCTGTTTTGAGAACAGATTATAAGAGGGGAAAGGCTAGATTCAGGGACATTGTGATTACTCTTAAGGCAACCAGTACTATTGGGTTAAAATCTGCGTTCTTATCAGTTTTACCCACGATGCTCAACTCTGTCTGAAGTATTTGAAATTTTGATTCTGTTTCTTTTTAAAAAAATGCTTTATCTGGTTATGAAACTAACCATATAGAGACTTCCCTGGTGGTCCAGTGGTTAAGACTCTTGCTACCAAGGCAGGGGGCATAAGTTCGATCCCTGATCAGGAAACAAAGATCTCACATGCTTTATGGCACAGCCAAAAGATCAAAAAAAGAAAAAAAGAAAAACTAAACATATTATGCGAAAGCCTTTGACTGTGTGGATCACAATAAACTGCGGAAAATTCTGAAAGAGATGGGAATACGAGATCACCTGACCTGCCTCTTGAGAAACCTATATGCAGGTCAAGAAGCAACAGTTAGAACTGGACATGGAACAACAGACTGGTTCCAAATAGGAAAAGGAGTACATCAAGGCTGTATATTGTCACCCTGCTTATTTAACATATATGAAGAGTACATCATGAGAAACCCTGGGCTAGAAGAAACACAAGCTGGAATCAAGATTGCTGGGAGAAATATCAATAACCTCAGATATGCAGATGACACCACCCTTATGGCAGAAAGTGAAGAGGGGCTAAAAATCCTCTTGATGAAAGTGAAAGAGGAGAGTGAAAAAGTTGGCTAAAGCTCAACATTCAGAAAACGAAGATCATGGCATCTGGTCCCATCACTTCATGGGAAATAGATGGGGAAACAGTGGAAACAGTGTCAGACTATTTTGGGGGGCTCCAAAATCACTGCAGATGGTGATTGCAACCATGAAATTAAAAGACCTTTACTCCTTGGAAGGAAAGTTATGATCAACCTAGATAGCATATTGAAAAGCAGAGACATTACTTTGATGACAAAGGTCCATCTAGTCAAAGCTATGGTTTTTCCAGTAGTCATGTATGGATGTGAGAGTTGGACTGTGAAGAAGGCTGAGCGCGAAAGAATTGATGCTTTTGAACCCTGTTGTTGGAGAAGACTCTTGTGAATCCTTTGGACTGCAAGGAGATCCAACCAGTCCATTCTAAAGGAGATCAGTCCTGGGTGTTCTTTGAAGGACTGATGCTGAAGCTGAAGCTCCAATACTTTGGCCACCTCATGCAAAGAGTTGACTCATTGGAAAAGACTCTGATGCTGGGAGGGATTGGGGGCAGGAGGAGAAGGGAACGACAGAGGATGAGATGGCTGAATGGCATCACCGACTCGATGGATGTGAGTTTGAGTAAACTCCGGGAGTTGGTGATGGACAGGGAGGCCTGGCGTGCTGTGATTCACGGGGTTGCAAAGAGTCGGACACGACTGAGCGACTGAACTGAACTGAACTGAAACATATTATGCACCTGGCAGGATAATTGGGAAATACACAAAAAAGAGTAATCCAGTATATTACCTCCAAAGGGAACCACATTTCCATGTTTATATGGCGTTCTAAGCTCCCCACTGTACACCCTTGCTAAGTCACCTCAGTGCTGTCTGCAACCTGTAGCCCTCAAGGCTCCTCTGACCATGGGACTCTCCAGGCAAGAATACTGGAGGGGACTGCCATGCCCTCCTCCAGGGGATCTTCCCCGCCAAGGGATCAAAGCGTCTCTTACATCTCCTATGTTGGCAGGCGGCTTTACATAATTTCCCTCCCACAACAATTCTCCAGCAATTTGAAGGAAGACATTCATATTTTTTCCCTAAATATTTCATTTCCAGGCCAGGGTATCTTATTTTGGGGTTCACCAATGTATTCCAAGGTTCTAGAAATCTCTTGAAAGCATAAACAAAGTTGTATGTGTGTTTGTGTAAAGGAAAACATGTTTATCCAACTTTTCAAAAGGGCTTTCGCATCAAAGTAAGTTAAAAGGTGATACAAAATGTTTTGAGTATTTTCCTGCCACAGAATGACCTCCTTAATTACCCCCATCTCAGTCCACAGAGGCCAGTTTATTTATTTATTTCTTGCCTGTTCCACATGGCTTGGGAGAATCTCAGTTTCCTGTCCAGGGATCAAACCTGGGTTGGCACTGAAAGTGTGGCGTCCTAACCACTGGACCGCCAGGGAATTTCCCGTAGGCATGGCTTTCTAGCAGCCATGTTTGTCTGATGTGCTGATACTCCATGCACTTGGCCACAGTTGATAGAGATGGTAGGCATTCCATGCTAAGCCAAGTTCTTTTGGGAACATGGAGCTGGGATGGAGACAAAGCCAATTTCGGACAGGTAGACTAGAGAGATTGGAGAAAGTTGTCTCATACAGACAGAGAAGATTAAAACAGACGGAGGAGCATAGAGCCAGTACTGCCAAGCCTTCCAGTGACATTTCATTTCCTGGCCTTAGCCCTTCCTAAAGCTCAGCTGTATTCCTAGCCCTGGATTCTCTGAGGCTCTTCTGTTTCCAGGGGTGATATTCAAAATATTTAAAGCCAGTATGCTATGGGAACCAATGCATCAGAACAGATGCCAGAGATACACAACTAGCAGAACTGTACCTGTGTATCTCATCTGAATGGCAGCCCTGTCTATAGCATTAGGATTTATGACCCTCCTCTTGCCTAAGCCAGCTGAGTTTTCTGATGAATCAAAAGAGTTTTAGGGATTTCCCTAAAACTGGTGGTCCAGTGGCTAGGACTCTGAGCTCCCAATGCAGGGGGGCCCGGATTCAATCCTTGGTTGGGGAACTAGATCCCACATGCCACAACTAAGATGTGGTGTAGCCAAATAAATAAATAAAATATTTTTAAAAAGTTTTAACAGATAGAGAGCTACTGCTCAGGCTAAACAGTTGGCAGAACAGTTCCCTGTGCATTGGACAGCCCAGATCTCCCCATCCTGGTCTGCTTTCCTAGAATTATCTGTGGTTGGTAATGACCCCCTTGTAGAACGGAGGTTACAACAAGAGTAGTCAGCTGTTGCCTGACCAGTTGAAGCTGAGTGTACAGAGATTATTGCCTGGCGTGATTTGGACACAATCCTATTAATACAGCCCACAAGAAGATTAGTTTTTAGAGCAGTTAAGTCACGTCACACTGAACTTAAGATCAACAAAAACACCCTGGCGTTTTCACATAAAATAGTCAAGCCATTTTTTCCATCATCTATATTAATGAGACGGTATTTGGAATTCAAACTCATGGCTGTTAAATCTCATTCTGTTGCTCTCGAATCAGGCTTCCAGCCTCTCAAGAGCCTTTTAAAGTCTCCATCACATTCGCCACTCCCTCCTCGCTTTGTGTCATCCACAGATTTGAAAACATTGCTCTGTTGTACTCTAGCATGATTAGGCTTGTCTGCAGCTCAGGCTGGGGAGCACAGCCAGCGACTGGAGTCTCAACTGGATATCATATGTTGCCCAGTTTCTAGAAGGCTGGACTGTGGTCAGACAGCTGAGTCAGCAACAGATATTCTTTTAAAAGGTACTGAGATGGGAATGTTAGAAATTTGTAGCCAGGGACAAAACTGAATCACAAACCAAATGGAATAACTGCAACTTGGGGCAACTACAGATAGAAATTTCAGTAAAACAGGAGGGAAGATTGGAGAATCCCGTTTTCTTTACGCTCAGCCTAGAACTGCTCTTGTCTGCATGAATGATTGACCTTTGCTGCCTGATTGTCCTCACTGACCTCCTTACCTTGGAGAAACCCTCTCCCTCACCTCCACCTTCCTCCAAACTGCTTGGTAGAAATACTGAGAGACTTACCTGGTGGCTCAGAGGCTAAGACTCTGCACTCCCAATGCTGGGGACCCAGGATCAATCTCTGGTCAGGAAACTAGATCCCACGTACCGCAACTAAGCTCAGGTGCAACCAAATAAATATTTTTCAAATAAATAAAATAAAAATGCTGATCCAGATAGCACCGAAGACAGAGCCACTAAAGACCAGGATATTGCTAAACCTATAAATCTGCAGAGCCAAGCTTAGGAAGCATGAGAGAAAGTTCAGTTCAGTTCAATTCAGTCGCTCAGTCGTGTCTGACTCTTTGCGACCCCATGAATTGCAGCACGCCAGGCCTCCCTGTCCATCACCAACTCCTGGAGTTCACTCAAATTCACGTCCATTGAGTTGGTGATGCCATGCAGCCATCTCATCCTCTGTCATCCCCTTTTCCTCTTGCCCCCAATCCCTCCCAGCATCAGAGTCTTTTCCAATGAGTCAGCTCTTCCCATGAGGTGGCCAAAGTACTGGAGTTTCAGCTACAGCATCATTCCTTCCAAAGAACACCCAGGGCTGATCTCCTTTAGAATGGACTGGTTGGATTTCCTTGCAGTCCAAGGGACTCGCAAGAGTCTTCTCCAACACCACGGTTCAAAAGCATCAATTCTTCGGCGCTCAGCTTTCTTCACAGTCCAACTCTCGCATCCATACATGACCACTGGAAAAACCATAGCCTTGACTAGATGGACCTTTGTTGTCAAAGTAATGTCTCTGCTTTTCAATATACTTTCTAGGTTGGTCATAACTTTCCTTCCAAGGAGTAAGCATCTTTTAATTTCATGGCTGCAGTCACCATCTGCAGTGATTTTGGAGCCCAAAAAGATGAAGTCTGACACTGTTTCCACTGTTTCCCCATCTATTTCCCATGAAGTGATGGGATCAGATGCCATGATCTTCGTTTTCTGAATGTTGAGCTTTAAGCCAACTTTTTCACTCTCCTCTTTCACTTTCATCAAGAGGCTTTTTAGTTCCTCTTCACTTTCTGCCATAAGGGTGGTGTCATCTGCATATCTGAGGCTATTGATATTTCTCCCGGCAATCTTGATTCCCACTTGTGCTTCTTCCAGCCCAGCGTTTCTCATGATGTACTCTGCATAGAAGTTAAATAAACATGGTGACAATATACAGCCTTGATGTACTCCTTTTCCTATTTGGAACCAGTCTGTTGTTCCATGTCCAGTTCTAATTGTTGCTTCCTGACCTGCATATAGGTTTCTCAAGAGGCAGGTCAGGTGGTCTGGTATTCCCATCTCTTTCAGAATTTTCCACAGTTTATTGTGATCCACACAGTCAAAGGCTTTGGCATAGTCAATAAAGCAGAAATAGATGTTTTTCTGGAACTCTCTTGCTTTTTCCATGATCCAGCGGATGTTGGCAATTTGATCTCTGGTTCCTCTGCCTTTTCTAAAACCAGCTTGAACATCAGGAAGTTCACGGTTCACATTGCTGAAGCCTGGCTTGGAGAATTTTGAGCATTACTTTACTAGCGTGTGAGATGAGTGCAATTGTGCGGTAGTTTGAGCATTCTTTGGCATTGCCTTTCTTTGGGATTGGAATGAAAACTGACCTTTTCCAGTCCTGTGGCCACTGCTGAGTTTTCCAAATTTGCTGGCATATTGAATGCAGCAAAGGAGATGCCAAATCTAAATAGCAATCCAAAGTGCAAGCCTGGTAAGGGGGGCTTGTCTGCTCTTTCACCTCAGACTTCCAAACTCCCTGGTTTAAAAAGTGTGATTTCTGAAACCCAGTGCCTAGCTATGAGTATGCTAGTTGCTCAGTTGTGTCCAACTCTTTTTCAACTCCCTGGACTATAGCCAGCCAGGCTCCTCTGTCCATGAAATTCTCCAGGCAGGAATACTGGAGTAGGTTGCCATTCCCTTCTCCAGGGGATCTTCCCAACCCAGGGACTGAACCCATGTCTCCTGCATTGTAGGCAGATTTTTTATCTTCTGAGCCACCAGAGAAGCCCACTGTCTATCTATGTTCATTATCAAAATTATTTTTGTACAAGTTATAGCTGATAATTTAGCCATATGTTTATTGTGGGCTTTCTTTAATTTTTTTATGAGAATGTTAACTCCAGAGATTTTCTCAATGATAAACAATGATGTATTTATCTGGAAACATTTACATCTTTGAATTCCTCGGTAAGGGATTAATGATCTTCAAGTTGTTAGTTGCATGACAAAAAGTTGAAGTTGGCAATGAGCAAAGGCTGAAATAAAAACCATTGTTACTATATTATAACTGATATATTATATTATATATATTATATATAATATATTATATGTTATATTATATTACATTATATGTGATATATGATATATTAATATAATACTATATTATATTATTATAATTGTGGGCCATTTTATTTATTTATTTATTTAAAATTTTTTTTTTTGTGGGCCATTTTAAATCAATAAAAATGAAGTTAAAACGTTTAAAATCTGTGTACAACTTGGAAATTTCCAAAAATGGTGCTGCTTTCTAGCCAATGTTTTTTCCTCTTATTTCACACCGTAAGAATTTTCATACAATTATTGCAAAAATATATGCAGTTTTGTACTGGAGAATGAAACTATTATAACCCGTGCATACTTTCACAGAGTTTCTTTTACACATTTTTTTCTAATGTCATTTAAATGTAAGCACTAATGTATTATTCTGACTTCCCAGATTGCTCAGAGGGTAAAGAGCATGCTTAGCATGTCTCCACCTACAGTGCAAGAGACGCACGTTTGATTCCTGGGTCAAGAAAGTTCCCTGGAGAAGGGAATGGCAACCCACTCCAGTATTCTTGCCTGGAGAATCCCATGGACAGAGGAGCCTGGCAGACTAAGGTCCATAAGGTCACAAAGAGTCAGACATGGCTACAGTGACTGAGGACACACACTTTTTATTCCAACAAAGAAACTTCTTTGTTCCCTTTCTTTTATCCTGCTCTTAGCTCCCCTGGCGGCTCAAGCAGTAAAGAGCCCGCCTGTAATACAAGAGACCTGGGCTCCATCCCTGGATCGGGTAAATCCCTAGTGAAGGAATTAGCAACCTACTCCAGTATTCTTTCCCAGAGAATTCCATGGACAGAGAAGCCTGGCAGGCTACAGTCCATGGGGTAAGAGTTGGACATGACTGAGTGACCAACACTTTCATTTTTAGATACTTAAAAATATATCAGTCAGTTGATAGAAATTCATACATTAACAACAGTATAAAAAGATAGAGAACATTCAGTGAAGACCCTTAGTCCACTTCTCTGGTGCAGAAGTGGAAGCTCTGAGGCATAGTTGAGATGGTCGTCACTGCAAAGAACCACATGCCCTGTGATAAGGTGAGATATGGCCACTGGACACCCATTCAGCAGCCCCTGTTCCTTAGAGAAACCAGAGGGCCTTTACAGTGCTGACATAATTTTCTCTCTCTGCAGTACGATAGTTCAGTTCAGTCACTCAGTCATGTCCAACTCTTTGCCACCCCATGGGCTGCAGTACGCCAGGCCTCCCTGTCCATCACCAACTCCTGGAGTTTGCTCAGACTCATGTCCATTGAGTCAGTGATTCCATCCAACCATCTCATCTTTTGTCGTCCCCTTCTCCTCTCACCTTCAATCTTTCCCAACATCAGAGTCTTTTCAAATGAGTTAGTTCTTCCCATCAGGTGGCCAAAGTATTGGAGTTTCAGCTTTAGCATCAGTCCTTTCAATGAATATTAAGGACTGATTTCCTTTAGGATGGACTGGTTGAATTTCCTTGCAGTCCAAGGGACTCTCAAGAGACTTTTCCAATACCACAGTTCAAAAGCATCAATTCTTCGGCGCTCAGCTCTCCTTATAGTCCAACTTTCACATCTGTACATGATTACTGGAAAAACCATAGCTTTGACTAGATAGACCTTTGTTGTCAAAGTAATGTCTTTGCTTTTTAATATGCTGTCTAGGATGGTCATAACTTTTCTTCCAAGGAGTAAGCGTCTTTTAATTTCATGGCTGTAGTCACCATCTGCAGTGATCTTGGAGCCCCCAAAAATAAAGCCTGTTTCCCCATCTATCTGCCATGAAGTGATGGGACTGGACGCCATGATCTTAATTTTCTGAATGTTGAGTTTTAAGCCAACTTTTTCACTCTCCTCTTTCACTTTCATCAAGAGGCTCTTTAGTCCTTCTTTGCTTTCTGCCATAAGGGTGGTGTCATCTGCATATCTGAGGTTATTGATACTTCTCTGGACAATCTTGATTCCAGCTTGTGCTTCCTCCAGTCCAGCGTTTCTCATGATGTACTCTGCATAGAAGTTAAATAAGCAGGGTGACATTATACAGCCTTGACGTACTCCTTTCCCGATTTGGAACCAGTCTGTTGTTCCATATCCAGTTCTAACTGTTGCTTCCTGACCTGCATACAGATTTCTCAGGAGGCAGGTCAGGTGGTCTGGTATTCCCATCTCTTGAAGAATTTTCCACAGTTTGTTGTGATCCACATAATCAAAGGCTTTGGCATAGCCAATAAAGCAGAAGCAGATGTTTTTCTGGAACTCTCTTGCTTTTTCAGTGATCCAGTGGATGCTGACAATTTGATCTCTGATTCCTCTGCCTTTTCTAAATCCAGTTTGAATATCTGGAATTTCACAGTTCATATACTGATGAAGCCTGGCTTGGAGAATTTTTTTTAATTTATTTTAATTGGAGGCTAATTACTTTACAATATTGTGGTGGGTTTTGCCATACATTGACATGAATCAGCCATGTGTGTACATGTGTTCCCCATCCTGAACCTGCTTCCCACCTTCCTCCCCATCCCATTCCTCAGGGTCATCCCAGTCCACCAGCCCTGAGCCTCCCATCTCATGCATGGAACCTGGGCTGGCGATCTATTTCACATATGACAATATACATGTTTCAATGCTATTCTCTCAAATCATCCCACCCTCTCCTTCTCCCACAGAGTCCAAAAGTCTGTTGTTTACATCTGTGTCTTGTTTGCTCTCTCACATATACAGTCATCATTACCATTTTCTAAATTCCTTATATATGCATTAATATACTGTATTGGTGTTTTTCTTTCTGACTTACTTTGCTCTGTATAATAGGCTCCAGTTTCATCCACCTCATTAGAACTGATTCAAATGCATTCTTTTTATAGCTGAGTAATACTCCATTGTGTATATGTACCACAGCTTTCTTATCTATTCATCTGCCGATGGACATCTAGGTTGCTTCCATGTCCTGGCTATTGTAAACAGTGCTGCAATGAATATTGGGGTACGCGTGTCTCTTTCAATTCTGGTTTTCTTGGTATGTATGCCCAGCAGTGGGATTATTGAGTTGTATCAGATCAGATCAGATCAGATCAGTCGCTCAGTCGTGTCCGACTCTTTGCGACCCCATGAACCGCAGCACGCCAGGCCTCCCTGTCCATCACCAGCTCCCGGAGGTCACTCAGACTCGCATTCATCGAGTCAGTGATGCCATCCAGCCATCTCATCCTCTGTCATCCCCTTCTCCTCCTGCCCTCAATCCCTCCCAGCATCAGAGTCTTCTCCAATGAGTCAACTCTTCGCATGAGGTGGCCAAAATACTGGAGTTTCAGCCTTAGCATCATTCCTTCCAAAGAAATTCCAGGATTGATCTCCTTCAGAATGGACTGGTTGGATCTTCTTGCAGTCCAAGGGACTCTCAAGAGTCTTCTCCAACACCACAGTTCAAAAGCATCAATTGTTCGGCGCTCAGCCTTCTTCACAGTCCAGCTCTCACATCCATACATGACCACAGGAAAGACCATAGCCTTGACTAGGCGAACCTTTGTTGGTAAAGTAATGTCTCTGCTTTTGAATATGCTATCTAGGTTGGTCATAACTTTCCTTCCAAGGAGCAAGCGTCTTTTAATTTCATGGCTGCAGTCACCATCTGCAGTGATTTTGGAGCCCAGAAAAACAAAGTCTGACACTGTTTCCACTGTTTCCCCATCTATTTCCCATGAAGTGATGGGACCAGATGCCATAATCTTCGTTTTCTGAATGTTGAGCTTTAAGCCAACCTTTTCACTCTCCACTTTCACTTTCATCAAGAGGCTTTTTAGCCCCTCTTCACTTTCTGCCATAAGAGTGGTGTCATCTGCATATCTGAGGTTATTGATATTTCTCCCGGCAATCTTGATTCCAACTTGTGTTTCTTCCTTGTGCAACTTGTGCAAAGATGGGCACAATAAAGGACAGAGATGGTGTGGACCTAACAGAAGCAGAAGATATTAAGAAGAGGTGGCAAGAATACACAGAAGAACTGTACAAAAAAGAGCTTCAAGACCCAGATAATCATGATGATGTGATCACTGACCTAGAGCCAGACATCTTGGAATGTGAAGTCAAATGGGCCCTAGAAAGCATCACTACGAACAAAGCTAGTGGAGGTGATGGAATTCCAGTGGAGCTATTCCAAGTCCTGAATGATGATGCTGTGAAAGTGCTACACTCAATATGCCAGCAAATTTGGAAAACTCAGCAGTGGCCACAAGATTGGAAAAGGTCAGTTTTCATCCCAATCCCAAAGAAAGGCAATGCCAAGGAGTGCTCAAACTACCGAACAATTGCACTCATCTCACACGCTAGTAAAGTAATGCTCAAAATTCTCCAAGCCAGGCTTCAGCAATATGTGAACCGTGAACTTCCTGATGTTCAAGCTGGTTTTAGAAAAGGCAGAGGAACCAGAGATCAAATTGCCAACATCCGCTGGATCATGGAAAAAGCAAGAGAGTTCCAGAAAAACATCTATTTCTGCTTTCTTGACTATGCCAAAGCCTTTGACTGTGTGGATCACAATAAACTGTGGAAAATTCTGAAAGAGATGGGAATACCAGACCACCTGATCTGCCTCTTAAGAAATCTGTATGCAGGTCAGGAAGCAACAGTTAGAACTGGTCATGGAACAACAGACTGGTTCCAAATAGGAAAAGGAGTACGTCAAGGCTGCATATTGTCACCATGTTTATTTAACTTATCTGCAGAGTACATCATGAGAAATTGAGTTGTATAGCAGTTCTATTTCCAGTTTTTAAAGGAATCTCCACACTATTCTCCATAGTGGCTGTACTAGTTTCCATTCCCACCAACAGTGTAAGAGGGTTCTTTTTCTCCACACCCTCTCCAACATTTATTGTTTGTAGACTTTTTGACAGCACTGGCTTGGAGAATTTTGAGCATTACTTTACTAGTGTGTGAGATGAGTGCAATTGTGTGGTAGTTTGAGCATTCTTTGGCATTGCCTTTCTTTGGGATTGGAATGAAAACTGACCTTTTCTAGTCCTGTGGCTACTGCTGAGATTTCCAAATTTGGTGGCATATTGAGTATGCCACATCATACTCACAGCATCATCTTTTATGATTTGAAGAAGCTCTACTGGAATTCCATCACCTCCACTAGCTTTGTTTGTAGTGATGCTTCCTAAGGCCCATTTGACTTCTCATGCCAGCATGTCTGGCTCTTTGTGAGTGATCACACCATCCTGATTATCTGGGTTATGAAGATCTTTTTTGTACAGTTCTTCTTTATATTCTTGCCACCTCTTCTTAATATTTTCTGCTTCTGTTAGGTCCATACCATTTCTGTCCTTTATTGTGCCCATCTTTGCATGCAATATTGCCCTGGTATTTCTAATTTCCTTGAAGAAATCTCTAGTCTTTCCTATTCTATTGTTTTCCTCTATTTATTTGCATTGATCAGTGAGGAAGGCTTTCTCATCTCTTCTTGCTATTCTTTGGAACTCTGCATTCAAATGTATATACCTTTCCTTTTCTCCTTTGCCTTTCACTTCTTTTCACAGCTATTGGAAAGGCCTCCTCAAACAACCATTTTGCCTTTTTGCACTTCTTTTTCTTGGAGATGATCTTCATCCCTGCCTCCTGTACAATGTCACTAACCTCTGTCCATAGTTCTTCTGTGGCACTCTGTCTATCAGATCTAATCCCTTGAATCTTTCTCACTTCCACTGTATAATTGTAAGTGATTTGATTTAAGTCATATCTGAATGATCTAGTGGTTTTCTGTACTTTCTCAATTTAAGTCTGAATTTGGCAATAAGGAGTTCACGATCTGAGCCATAGTCAGCTCCTGGTCTTCTTTTTGCTGACTGTATAGAGCTTCACCGTCTTTGTCTGGAAAGCATATAGTCAATCTAATTTTGGTATTGACCATCTAGTGATGTCTATGTGTAGAGTCTTCTTTTGTGTTGTTGGAAGAGGGTATTTGCTATGACCAGTGTGTTCTCTTGGCAAAACTCTGTTAGCTTTTGCTCTGCTTCATTTTGTACTCCAAGGCCAAATTTGCCTGTTACTCCAGGTATTTCTTGACTTCCTACTTTTGCATCCCAATCCCCTATAATGAAAAGGACATCTTTTTAGGGTGTTAGTTCTAGAAGGCCTTGTAGGTCTTCATAGAACCATTCAAGTTCAGCTCCTTCATCATTACTGGTTGGGGCATAGATTTGGATTACTGTGATATTGAATGGTTTGCCTTGGAAACAAACAGAGATCATTCTGTCCTTTTTGAGACTGCATCCAAGTACAGCATTTCAGACTCATTTTTGTTAACTATGATGGCTACTTAATTTCTTCTAAGGGATTCTTGTCCACAGTATTAGAAATAATGGTCATCTGTGTTAAATCCACCCATTCCAGTCCATTTTAGTTCACTGATTCCTAAAATGTCAATATTCACTCTTGCCATCTCCAGTTTGACCACTTCCAATTTGCCTTGATTCATCGACCTAACATTCCAGGTTCCTATGCAATATTGCTCTTTACAGCATCCGACTTTACTTCCAGCACCAGTCACATCCACAACTGGGTGTTGTTTTTGCTTTGGTTCCATCTCTTCATTATTTCTGGAGTTGTTTCTCCTCTTATCTCTAGTAGCATACTGGGCACCTACCGACCTGGGGAGTTCATCTTTCAGTGTCCTATCTTTTTGTCTTTTCATGCTGTTCATGGGGCTCTCAAGGCAAGAATACGGAAGTGGTTGGCCATTCCCCTCTCCAGTGTACCATGTTTTGTCAAAACTCTCCATCATGACCCGTCTGTCTCAAGTGGCCTTACATGGCATGGCTCATAGTTTCATTGAGTTCGACAAGCTGTTGTCCGTGTGATCAGATTGGCTAGTTTTCTGTGATTATGGTTTTCAGTCTGTCTTCCCTATGATAGAGAAGGCTAAGGGGCTTATGGAAGCTTCCTGATGGGAGAGACTGACTGAAGGGGAAACTGGATCTTGCTCTGATGGGCGGGGCCATGCTCAGTAAATCTTTAATCCAATTCTCTGTTGATGGGTGGGACTATGTTCCCTCCCTGTTGTTTACCTGGGGCCAAACTATGGTGGAGGTAGTGAAGATAATGGCGACCTCCTTCAAAAGGTCCCATGTAGGCATTCCTATACTCAGTGCCCCCAACCCTGCAGCAGGCCACTGCCTGCAGTGGGATGAGATAGTTTATGTTTTTCCTCCAAGTTCAAAGTGTAGTAAGGCTACACTTTGTAGTAGCCTTTGTGTAGTAAGTGTACCCAGGCTTCAGGTTAAAAGTGGGTTGGTTTAGAGGAATTGGAGATTCCAACTCAAATTTCTAGGAAATACAGTTTAGTTATTATGAAGCTTTTGATATCTCTGCCATCCAGAAGCTTAGAGTCCAGTAGAGTTAATCTCCAAGTCATCTAAGATTTAAAGGGTATAAATAGTGGCCAAGTGTTGGGAGAGGTCCATCTGCTCTTTGAGTGATGTGTCCATGTGGTATCCACCATGCTCGTTGCTTTTGCATAGCAATGGCCACTAAGATGTCCTTCATTTTTAAAGGTCTGCCTGATTCCTTTAGGTCCTGTAAATCTCTTGGATACTCCCATGCTGTGCCTGGAAAGCCAAGGAATTATTCAGCTTCCTTCTTGCCAACCTAGGATTCAAAGTGTTTGTGATGTTCTGGTCCTTATCCACTCAGACCCATCTTCAGAGAGCTTCTCTGGGGGCTTACATCTCCCTGGATCCCTGTGCAGTGAGCATACCACAGATGCCTGTGGCTTCCAGACCCCACACCTCTCAGAGGTCTCGCTCCCTCCCCAGGCCTCTGCCTGAAAACAGGTGGAGAAACACTCTGGATGCCTGATGTCTTTTGGCTGAGTACTGCTTCTTCCTCCTCCTCTCCCCACCCAGCCCCGGGGGGATCCTCTGTTAGTCTTTCCTTACTTTGATCTCATTTTTAAAATCGTTCTGGAAATTTCATCAGTGGGACACAAAACCAGAGATTTCTTTTGTTCTTGCTTCCTTTCCTGTGGCCAGGTCTGACTACATGCTTAAACGAGGTGAGGGTGAGGAAAGAAGTAGGAAAACCCAGAGATAAAATAGTAGTTGAGGTTTGAAAACTACAACTGTAAGATAGGAAGGCCATAAAGACCAAATGCAGAAAGACGGGACAAGCTTTTCGTGTTCTAAGAAGTGATCAGAGACAGGGAGAAGTGAGTGCTATCTGTAGAGTGGGTGTAGGCTCCCCTGGTGGCTCAGATGGTAAAGGATCTGCCTGCAGTGTGAGAGACCTGGGTTCGATCCCTGGGTTGGGAAGATCCCCTGGAGAAGAGACTGGCTACCCACTCCAGTATTTTCTTGCCTGGAGAATTCCATGGACAGAGAAGCCTGGTGCGCTATAGTCCCTGGGGTTAAAAAGAGTCAGATACAACTGAGCAACAAACATTTTACATAGAGTAGGCGGGCATAGGCTCCATGGAGGAGGTAGAATCTAAGCTGGGCTTTGATGGATGGTTACATTTTGGGCAGATAAGAGATCAGAATCCTACATTCTAGGTGGAGAGAATAATTATCTTCAAGGCCCAGATGCAGGAAGATGAGGATAGGGACCATGGATAAGGAAGTCTGGAAAGATTCTGAAGAGCTTTGAATCCCAAGTAGGGAGAACAGTGTTAATATGAGGAACAGTAGAGGCCTTCCCTGGTGGCCCAATGGTTAGGACTCTGCCCTACCACTCTGCAGGAGGCACAAGTTCACTCTCTGGTTAGGGAATTAAGATCTGACATCTCTTGGCCCCTCTGGGTGATTGTTCTTTTTCTCTGAGCCCCAGGTCCTTTCCAGCTTCAAGCCTGTGCGAAGATTAAATTAGGGAACAAGGGCTCCTGTTCCAGAGACCAAAGCAGCTTGGAGAAATCCATTCCCCTCCTCCTCCTCAGTAAGAGAATTCCAATTTTATTTGGAAAGGCAAAGTGCCTGGCTGAAAGCCTACCTTTCCTAGCCCGTTTGGCACCTGGGTGTGACCATGTGACTGATGGTTCGGCTAATGAAGTGTGAACAGAAATTGTTAGTGGAGACTCTGAGAAGATTCCTTCCAGGAGACAGAGAGCTGTCCGTGATGCGCAGATAATAGCTGAGCTCCATCTTTTCTCATGAAGTGACCACGAGGAAGGAAACCACGTGATAAGGAGCCCCAAGCAAACAGGAGAGGGGTAAAGATCCCGAGCCCCTGGTGATTGTGAGCCTCCAAACTTGCCCTGGGCTGCCCTCTATTTCTCCGAAAGAGAGAGAGGGGGAATGGGGAGGGCAAAGGGAGAGGAAGGGAGAGATGGAGCAATAAAAAGAAAGAGAATGTATCTTCTATTTTGTTTAAAGCATTATTTCAAATCCCTGTTATCAATAACCAAACAAAATTCCTAACAACAGCTAGGAGGCCTCCCCCAAGCCCCCAATCACTTAGCCTAGAGACATAGCCTTTTTTTTTTTTTTTTTTTTTTTGGCCTTGAGGCCTGTGGGATCTTAGTTCCTTGACCAGGTATAGAACTTGTGGAAGCATGAAGTCTTAACCACTGGACCACCAGGAAAGGCCCAAGATGGCCCTTTTAAATGTGCAAGAGACAACTTCTGGGAGGATTGGCAGGTCCTCTGCTAAACTCTTGGCATGTTGTGGTTCTGTCACTAAGTTGTGTCCAACTCTTTGGGACCCCATGAATAGCAGCACGCCAGGCTTCCTTGTCCTCCTCTGTCTCCATGAGTTTGGTCAGACTCGTGTCCACTGATGCCTCAGTGATGTCATCCAACCATCTCATCCTCTGTCGCCCTCTTCTTCTCTCACCCTCAGTCTTTCCCAGCACCAGGGTTTTTTCCAGTGAGTGGGCTCTTCAAATCAGGTGGCCAAAATATTGGAGCTTCAGCTTCAGCATCAGTCCTTCCAATGAGTATTCAGGATTGATTTCTTTTAGGATTGACTGGTGTGATCTCCTTGCAGTCCAAGGTACTCTTAAGAGTCTTCTCCAACACCACAGTTTGAAAGCATCAGTTCTTTGGCACTCAGCCTTCTTTATGGTCCCACTTTCACATCCATACATGACTACTGGAAAAACTATAGCTTTGACTATATGTACCTTTGTTGCATATATGTGGCATGATTAGCTCATGTATAATAATCTTGTGATTTTCATTATTATTTTTATTTTTCAGATAAAGAAACAGAGGCTGTGGAACTTGTCCAAGGTTATAGAGTCAAAAAGTGGGAGAGCTGTGATTCAAAACCAGTTCTGTCTGCTCCTAGAGCTCATGCTATTTTTTCTTTTTTTAATTTTAAGTTGTATTACTTTTTTTAAATTTCGGCTGCACTAGATCTTCACTGCAGCACACAGGCTCCTCTAGTTGTGGTGCTCAGGCTTGGTGCCCTGTGGCATGTGGGATCTTAGTTCCCCAACTAGAATTAAACTCATGTCCCCTGCATTGGAAGGTGGATTCTAAGACACTGGACCAACAGGGAAATCCCTAGAGCTCATGCTTTGATCTCTATAACCAGGGGTGTGCTACCATCAAAGATCTTGCTGTGATATTTATCATTAATCTAGATCATAGCATGGTTTTTCCCTGTCTCTGTGCATTTTATTTAGAGGAGGAAAAAAGACAACTTTTCTTAAGAGGTGGCCTGGCATGTTTGGTGATTGTATTTCATACAGATTAAGTAGGCCCTTTCGATTAGCCACTTGGTTTATGCCCTCCTGATCATGCTGAGAGTTTATTGTAAAGAGAGCTGAGGACCGGCCCCTCCATCTGGTCAATCTAAGGCTGAGTTAAAGGAAAGGCCCTGGACTTTCTTCCCTCTCCACCTCCTCACTGGAACACTGAGATCTTGCTGCTCTATTGTTTTGAGAGTGACAAAGGCCTGTAGATGCAAATCTAAGCAGAAACCTAAATCCTAGGATTAAACCTTATGATACTGAAATGAAAGAGAGAGGTTTTCTTTTCTAGAACTCCAGGAGCTTTTTTGGGGGGGAGTGGGGGTGTTGTGTGTGGTCTTCACTACTTGTAGTGTGTGGACTGTAGAGCATGTGGGCTCAGTAGTCGAGGTGCACAGGCTCCCTAGTTAGGGCTTTTGGGTTTAATTGCCCGGAGACATGTGGGATCTTAGTTCCCTAGATCAGATCAGATCAGATCAGTCGCTCAGTCGTGTCCGACTCTTTGCGACCCCATGAACTGCAGCATGCCAGGCCTCCCTGTCCATCACCAACTCCCGGAGGTCACTCAGACTCACATCCATTGAGTCAGTGATGCCATCCAGCCATCTCATCCTCTGTCGTCCCCTTCTCCTCCTGCCCCCAATCCCTCCCAGCATCAGAGTCTTTTCCAATGAGTCAACTCTTCGCATGAGGTGGCCAAAGTACTGGAGTTTCAGCTTTAGCATCATTCCTTCCAAAGAAATCCCAGGGCTGATTTCCTAAGATCAAATCCACATCCCCTGCATTGCAAGGCAGTTTCTTAACCACCGGACCACCAGGTCCCTCTAGGGGTTTTGAGATGGCAGATGGGCCTGGTCAGGGGCCCAAACCTCCTAGTTCCCAGGAGGTTTCCTGTAGTGTGAGGGACAGGCTGCAGTGTTCTGGGGAACCTCAGCGGGAAATCCAGGAGAGGCCTGCCTGAGCAGATTTGCTGGTGCCTCAAGGCATGGAGCAGAGTTCTGAGTCCAGGCCTATAGTACATGTGTATTAGTTTCCTGGACTTTCCTGGTGGCTCAGACAGTAGAGAATCTCTGCAATGCAAGAAGCCTGGGTTCCATCCCTGGGTCGGGAAGATTCCCGTTGGTTTCCTAGGGCTCCTGTAAAACAGGACCACAAATTAGACTGCTTAAAATAGCAGAATCACATTGTCTCACAGGTATGGAGGCCAGGGGTTGGAGATTAAAGTGTCATCCAGACTTTTCACCCTCTGAAGTCTCTGGAGAAGGCTCTCTCCTGGCTTTCTGGTACCTTGTCTTGAGAATGCCCATCTTTTCCTTGAATCTCTTCACTTTATTAACCCTCTCTGATGGTCCGCTCCTGTGTCCAAATTTCCCCTTTGTAGAAGGACAACAGTCATACTGGATTAATGTCCTCCTTTATGGCTTCATCTTAACTTGACTACTTCTGCAAAGACTCTCTATCCAAACAAGGTCACATTCTGAGTTACTGGAAGTTAAAACTTTAACGCGTTTTTTTGGGAGACATAATTCAACCCATAACAGGATGGAATTCAAATTGGAGAAACAGATGTAGGAGCAAAGATAGAAGGAACCAGAAGGTTAAAACGCCCGGAATTCTCGGGAAAACTTTCAGAGGCCCTGAACTCACACAAGCTATAACTCTGGGAGTTCAAACCAAGTTTACCTAAATCTCCAAGGATTAGGGCAGCTTTCCTATGAGATCTGGACTGCAGAAGAACAGGAAGAGTCAAGGACACTGCCTCCCGGAAGGGAACACCCTCTTTGATGGAGCTGTAAGAATCCTCACCCCATAGGGTGGATTCTCTGTCTGCCGGAAGCCCATCTCACAATGCAATTTCCAAGTTTGTTTTTTTTGTTTAATATTGATGTTAAGGTGCCTTTCCAGCTGCCACCAGGAAACATTAACCTAAAATATCATCTTGCATCATGTTACAACAACATCATTAAAGTACAGAGTTGAGGAGAAAGATGTAGCTGATGGATTTGTACTTACACAAAGAGAAGGGAATCTTGAAAATACAGAGTTGAAAAATAATTGGTTTTTCTTTAACACTGTCTAAGTAGAGGGTGGTATTTCTAGGTCAATAGTATCAAGTCATCACCTCCAATGGAAGTAGTTAGGTTTATTCATCTTCCCAATGTCCCTGCCTCTGCTGCCCCCAGTGACTCAGCTGAGCGGCTGAGCTCTCCCCATGTGGCTCACTCAGTCCCAGATACTTCCCAGAATGGTTCTAACTTGAGGCAGGAATCATTTCAACAGCCCCAGGTTTCCCTGTAACCAGCAAAGGATTACTGTTAAGCTCTCTTGCAGGTTTATTACAAATATAATATCCAAGCTCTGGCTCTGTGCTGCACATCTGTGCTGACCACTCATTTTCCTGGTTTGTAGTTGCTCATACATGGGGCTCTCACCCTAAGTATGGGGTTATTATTGCCTTCAGAGTTGAATTTATGTCCCCCCCACCCCACAACACACACATATGTTTCCCACTCCTCCCTCCTTTATAAACCCATTTGGAAGAACCATGCATCTATCTTAGTTTTCACTGGGAGTTCCTACCCAAGTCATTTATTTAATCCTTTTGTCCTGCAGTCAACTCTGGGACCCAGCTTTTCCCTGGCTATTTCCTTCTTCCTAATCACCATGGCCATGTGAGTTCCAAGATGTTATGGCATCTGTGACTATGCTGTGACTAGTTTAGGACATTTAGCCTAGATTCCCAGTTGCCATGTGACCTCATCTATTGGAATCCCTGTTAGTTCCTCCAGGACTTGTTCTTGATCTGAGAATGGAGAGCATCTTCTTATATTTGTTCTCTTATACCTGGCTTTGGTGAGTTGGTCCAGCTCATGGATTATTAAACTTTTTCTGTGAAGGACTATATAGCAAATGTTTAGGCTTTGTAAGCTGTATGGTTTCTATTGTAATCACTCAACTCTACTGTTGTGAACCAATGAGCGTGACTGTGTACCAATAAATCTTTATTTATAAGAACAGGTAATCAGCTGGATTTGGCCCAAGGGCCATAGTTTGCTGATCACCTAGTCTGGTCTATAGCTTGTCTCTTTATTGCCTCATTTTCCACTTTCTTTCCCCTTTTTCCTGTACCATCATCCTCTTCCCTTATATTATTGCAAGTAGAGCACCATGCCTTAATATCAAGTTCTAAGATAGGACTCTATTTGCCACTGGTTATATAAATAAAAATTAGTTTATGTACCTGAGTAGCAAGTCTAAACTTCAGTGTCCACAGATGCTTCTTAGAGGAGGCACATAGATTAGGGTCAGAGATGGTTCATACTTTAATCAGATGCCATTTAGGCAGTTTCTGCTGTTCCTTTTCTAGGAACTAGGACCCTGCCTTTGCTTATCTTATAGAATTTGGGTGGTAGTCACCATTAGCGATCTTAGTCACTCTTCTGACTAATATTAGTCATTAATAATGTTATCCAATATCTACTAATAATATTCAGTTCAGTTCAGTTCAGTTGCTCAGTCATGTCTGACTTTCTGGAACTCCATGGACTGCAGCACTCCAGGCTTCCCTGTCCATCACCAACTCCCGAAGCCTACTCAAACTCATGTCCATTATGTTGGTGATGCCACCTAACCATCTCATCCTCTGTCGTCCCCTTCTCCTCCTGCCTTCAATCTTTCCCAGCATGAGGGTCTCCAATACTATTCCTGACATATTCCCTGAGTAGGAACCCTGACTTTTGTTCAGCTATGGCTGCAGCATACTTAGGGAGGATATAATCCCTTCAAAGTGTAGGGAATGAATTTTTACCAAGAATTTGTACTAGAGGACATCTCAGACCCAGTTCTGGGCAGTAGTGTTTGGACAAAGTCTTCTTGGGGCATTTAGGAAAGACTTTCTCCATGGTAAGAAAGAGAGACATGAGGAGAAATAATTTCCTTCTCTTCCCTCTCTTGTTTGTCCTTGTACAAGAATAATATTCTTATAGTTCTTGTACCCATCCTGGTAGCACGAGGGGAGACGTGATCAATACTTTGATGGTGGCAGAAGGAAAAACTGGAGTTTATTTAATTTTGGGGTGCTGTCCCACCCTGTGGTGTAGAGTATATGTGCCATATTAATTTTTTTAATTTTATTTTATTGAAGTATAATTGATTCATAGTGTTATGTTAATTTCTGCTATACAAGAAAGTCATTCAGTTATCCATATATATGTATACACACATATACATTCTTTTCCATTATAGTTTATCAGAATATTGAATATAGTTCCCTGTGCTATACAGTAGGACCTTATTGTTTATGTAGCCTATGTATATTCCTCCCTATTAATTTTTAGAAAATCTGAAAGATTCCAAATCCTGAAATACATCTGGCCTCAAGGGTTTTGGATAATGGATTCCATACCTGCACTATAATTTGTATCTTGCATGGGGAAATAAAAATCCCATTTCTAGGGTGAATAGTACCCCTACGCCCCAGCAAAGCCCATTTTTCATTTGCTAACAAAGAGGCAGCCTTTCTCTTTGCAGCATCTCCCCAGAGTCTTCACCTCACTGAGCTCAAGTCTATGAAAGGAAGGAAATTCCTGGCTACTCCCCGTGAGAATTCAGTGGTGGCTTCTTCCTCAATATACATTTGTTTTTATGAAGAAAATTCCATACAAGGGTATAACCAGCTAAAAGTCTCCTTCCTTCTTCAACATATGGTGGAGGAATGCAGTGGAGCTATGTGGAGGCAGAGATTAGTTCTGTCGCTGACCCTGTGCAAATCAAACTGAAGTATGTAGTGATAATATGCGACTTATCATGAAACTTCTCATGTCAACAGATTTCCCCATTTGACCATAAAGAGCCGCATATCTGCTTGGCTGATAAAATCTGTTTGAATCAGGCCTATGTGCTTTGGGTGGCCCACAGCAAACCTCTAAGGGCGGTAAATTGCATCTTTGGAAAGGCAGGCTTTTTGGAACTGTGTCTGCATCCAGACTCCAGGGGATTTCAATGCAGACGGATTTGCAAGGTTTGCATTTTTCATTCATTAAGGCTGTGTTGCTGCCAAAGTTCTCTTCCTGTTAGTCATCCAGGGAGGAGGGCTCAACACAGTGGGCTGTGTCATAAATTATTGTGAGGCTGAGGGCAGCCCGAATGGAATACCAAGGGGGCCATAGATCTTGGCACAGGTTTTGTGAACAAATTCTGAGAAATCCAAATGTATTGAAAAATCACATGTTTACATAGGAATGAAAGACTCAGGCTATCTTTAAATTCAGCAAGCCAAGAATTAAGTTTGTCTTTTATCTATACCAATAGGCAAACCCAGAATTAGATGACTGTGAATAGTCTATTTTTGTGGCATTCCATAGAAACATTCCTGCAGTTAAATGATTCTTTTGTCTTGATCTGTGGTTCTTAACCTTTTAATTTTTTTAAACATACATTTTTTTGTGGATCCCTTTGAAAATCTAAAGAAAGCTTTGGGCCTTCTGACCAGAAATTGTCCACACACACACACACAATTATATATACAATTTCAGAAGGTTTATGGGTCCTCCGAGGTTCATCCATAACCCTCAGTTAAGAATCTCTGCTCTTGACACTAGAAGCTCCTTGATGATAACGATTATGTCTAATCGTTCTGTCTAATTATATCTAATGTGCATAACATCTCTTCTACTCATGCCTAACACCCTGTTTCATACTCAGAAATTCTAGTTAGTGTCTCCTGACATGAACTTACTGTAATAAAGCTCCTTTCTATTTTTTACAGTATTCATTGAAAACATACGAAGTAGTTATTAGAGTAAAAATACAAATCGTGGGACTTCCCTGGTGGAACAGTGGTTAAGACTTCATGCTTCCACTGCAAGGGGTGTGGGTTCAATCCATGGTTGCAGAACTAATATTCCACGTGCCCCAGCAGTGTGGCTAAAAAATGAATAATAAATAAAAATAAAAATGCAAGTCTCCTTTTAAAGTAAGTTCTGGAATGTGTCATTATATTCCCTTGATACAGAAAAAAATCATAACGGAGAATTACTTCTCTGTAGCTCTAAAATTGCTCTGAAACAAATTTATATGTGGGCAAAACTGGAAATGGAATTGCTTCTGCTGAGAATTGCCCACTAGCTGTCTACCTTCTGCTCCATGTGGACTTTTAAATTAAGGATCCTCCTTTTTATTTAAGATTCTCCAGAGCTATGGGGTAAAATGTCCTTGCAGGCACTGACCTGAGCAGTTCCAGGGGGCGCCACTCACACATATTACAGCACTGAGCCGAATCCTCACTCACTGCTGGTAATGACCGCCATTGCTGAGTTCTCACTGTAATTTGAACTCAGACTTTCCTGACTTCAAGACCCTGCCCTTAACTACTGCCCTTGTCTTTTTCCGTTTGTACTTGCTAATTTTGGGCTTCCCAGGTGGTTCAGTGGGAAAGACTCTGCCTGCCAACACAGGAAATGTGGGTTCGATCCCTGGTGGAGAAGATCCCCTGGAGAAGGAAATGCCAACCCACTTTAGTATTCTTGTCTAGGAAATCCCATGGACAGAGGAGCCTGGCGGGCTACAGTTTAAGGGCTCTCAAAAGACTTGGATATAACTTAGTGGCTAAACAACTTGTTCATTTGCCAAAGAACATCAGGGTAGAGGAACAGATGGGGACGAGGTCTACTATCCTTCCTCCCAACAAAGGGAAGGATTCCCAGATGTGTCTGAGGAGCTTCTGGGCATTGACACTTCCGAGCATACGAGCCAGCATGCCCCCTGCCGTGGGGTGTGATGTGTGGGGATGGTACCTTTGTGAACAGCTCTTATTATTGGAGAAGAACTGAAGGTACTTTGGAAGAACTGAGGATCGTATAGGGTGGCCCCTGGGGAAACTGAAGCAACTTGACATGGTCCTGGGGCCCCTTGGTTTCTCTTCCAGCCACCATTACTTGGGGAACACCCCTTTTTTCATAGGTGGAAGCACACTGCTTTGGGGGGTTTGGGCATTTTCTCACTCATAGTAAGAAAGTGGCAGAGTTTGTTGTAAAGGCTTTTTTAAAAAGTCTTATTTTATATTGGAACTTAGTTGATTAACAGTGCTGTGTCAGTTTCAGGTATCAGTTCAGTTCAGCTGCTCAGTAGTGTCTGACTCTTTGCGACCCCATTAACCGCAGCACGCCAGCCCTCCCGGTCCATCACCAACTCCCGGAGTCCACCCAAACCCATGTCCATTGAGTCGGTGATGCCATCCAACTGTCTCATCCTCTGTCATCCCCTTCTCCTGCCCTCAATCTTTCCCAGCATCAGAGTCTTTTCAAATGAGTCAGCTCTTTGCATTAGGTGGCCAAAGTATTGGAGTTTCAGCTTCATCAGTCCTTCCAGTGAACACCCAGGACTGATCTGCTTTAGGATGGACTGGTTGGACCTCCTTGCAGTCCAAGGGACTCTCAAGAGTCTTCTCCAACACCACAGTTCAAAAGCATCAATTCATTTCAGGTATACAGCAAAATGATTCCATATCATTTTGTTCTTCCATATCTGTTCTTCTTTAAATTCTTTTCCCATTTAGATTCTTACAGACTTTTGAGCAGAGTTCCCTGTGCTGTACAGTAAGTAGGTCCATGATACTGTACAGGCTTTTGTTGCCAGGTAACAAAGGCAGGGGGCGCATGGGAAGAGGGGCTCATGTTGAGGTTGGGAAATTCAGTCCTGATCCAGATGTGTGTTGTGGGGTGAGGGTGCAGGATTGCCAGAGAGGCACACCTGTGGACTAGCTAAAAAGAAAATGATTTCTCCTCGATTTATCTAGAAGCCACCCCTAAGGATGCCAGGTTGGAGAAAGATTCTTCCTCTAGTCTGAGAGCATCGACCCTGTCATGTGGGTCTCCCAGCTCTGCCTCCTGAGCCTCTAGTTGATCTTTTCCCTGGGAAAACTAGCAAGTTGTGGTTCTACCAAAATCTGGACTAATTAGAGAAGCTGAAGAAGAAGAAACAGATACCATCCAATTCTCTACTTCCAAGTTAAATCTTAGAACATGGAAATCAAAGTGAAAAAGTGAAAGTCATTCAGTCGTGTCCCACTTTTTGTGACCTCATGGACTATGTAGTCCATGGAATTCTCTAGGCCAGAATACTGGAGTGGGTAGTCTTTCCCTTTGTATCATTTAAGAACATTTCTCTGGGTTCGATTCCAGGGATGGAACCCAGGTCTCCTGCATTGCAGATGGATTCTTTACCAGCTGAGCCACAAGAGAAGCCCAAGAACACTGGTGTGGGTAGCCTATCTCTTCTCCAGCAGATCTTCCTGACCCAGGACTTAAACTGGGGTCTTCTGCATTGCAGGCAGATTCTTTACCCACCGAGCTATAAGGGAAGCCCAATGACCCTAGCATTAATACCTTAACAAAGAAGGGGACTGGAAGAGAGTTACTTGGCTGGAGCCAAGGTTGGCAAAGCTCATAGGATGGTGGGGTAGGAGTGAAGGAAGAGAAGGGTGGTAGGGTTGGAACACACTACACAGAAATGTCCAGGATAGAAGCAGGGAAGCCACGGGTGAGCCTTTCCTTAACCTCACATCACTCCTGGACAGGGGCCAAAGTCTGCTGGAAGCCTCACACTGACCTCCTCCTGGTCAGCAGGTCAGGCCATTTGGGAGCACTAGCCCTCTGTGTACAGAAGGCTTGGCCCCTGACCCCTGATGGGCAGTGGTATTTGTGGGAAGAGCAGCCACAACAGCAAGACTTGGATGAGGCTTCCTGGTGGGGGAATCTGTCTGCGTTGTAACCTGAGCTCCTAAATTGGCTCAGAGGTAAAGAATTCGCCTGCCAATGTAGGAGACCTGGGCTCCATCCCTGGGTCGGGAAGATCCCCTGGAGGAGGCAATGGCCACCCTCTCCAGTATTCTTGCCTGGAGAATCCCATGGACAGAGGAGCCTGATGGAGCCCAGTCCATGGGATCTTGATCAGACAAGACTTAGCAGTAAGTCATATCATAAATAACAAGTTACTCAGTAGAATTAAAATGTCCCAAGGGTAATCAAGCACCATTAAAAAGCTGAACAAAGAGACTCTTTCCTGATTACTGCCTAAGCCAACTTTTTTTTTTTTTTTTTAATCTTTATTTCAGATTGAATTATTTCCATAATTAGGAGTAAAGCAAACACATTTCCTTGGGTCCATTATTTTAGGTGATTATGATTTCCATGAACATTGGAAATCCTGAGTATCATTTGAATATTTGCCTGCATGCTTGTGGGAAGCTTGTGGGAAGCATTTTCTTGGTGCTGCTGCTGCTGCTAAGTCGCTTCAGTCGTGTCCGACTCGGTGCGACCCCATAGATAGCAGCCCACCAGGCTCCCCCATCCCTGGGATTCTCCAGGCAAGAACACTGGAGTGGGTTGCCATTTCCTTCTCCAATGCATGAAAGTGAAAAGCGAAAGTGAAGTCGCTGAGTCGTGTTCGACTCTTAGCGACCTCATGGACTGCAGCCTACCAGGCTCCTCCATCCATGGGATTTTCCAGACAAGAGTACTGGAGTGGGGTCCCATTGCCTTCTCCACTTTTCTTGGTAGTAAGTCCAATTTTCTAAATTCCTCCCTTCCCTTGAGGTATTCCATTTTGCATTCCTCACAAGTGGCTGGATCATTATAGTAAGCTGTTAGACATTCTTGCAATGTAGAATTTTCTTTCTGGCATTTTACTGCCATAAGGATTCCAGAGACCTTGCAACACTTAGTGAAATATTAAACTTGTTCAGAACATCTCTCAGGCCTTTCCCCTTATTATTTTAGGGATCCAAACATCTTTCTCAACATGTCTGAGATGCTGCTCTGTGGAGTTGAGCTCAGATTGGGGTTAAAAAATTAGGTCTGTCTATATACCATTGCTTATAGGAGACTACAAAGCCATAGGATACTAGAATCTGTTGCTGGAGCCCCCCTCTGTGAAAAAGTCACAAATGAACTGTAATTGTTTTGGACTAGGTATAAAGCCATGTTGTAGAGCTTGACCTGCAAGGCCACAAGGCAAGTATGTGTGGGAGATGAGCAAACAGTCCCAGTTATTGAAATTCTAGCCTCCTGGCACTTCTTGTTCTTCACGGCGAGCACCAGCCTCTTGCCCACTCTTACTTCTCTAGATGAGCATTCTCACCTCTATTCAGGATCACAAATAACAACAGGGAAAGTGTAAGAATGATCAGCTGAATTTCACACTCAAAGCAAGGCTGGGAAGAGTGCTGGAAGATGGGAAGTATTTAAAAAGGATCCTTCTTTAGGGTGGTGCTGGTGAACCTATCTGCAGGGCAGCAGTGGAGACGCAGACATAGAAAATAGATTTGTGGACACAGTGGGGGAAGGAGAGAGTGGGGTGAACTGAGAGAGCAGCATGGAAACATACGCATTATCGTATGTGAAATGCATAGCCAGTGGGGATTTTCTGTATGATGCAGGGAGCCTGAACCCTGTGGTTTGAGACAGCCTAGAAGGGTGGGATGCACTGGGAGGTGGGAGGGAGGTTCACGGGGAAGGGGACGTGTGATACGTGCAGCTGATTCATGTTGATGTATGGGAGAAACCAACACAACATTGTAAAGCAATTATCCTCCAATGAAAAAGAAAAAAAAAAAAAAAAGCCTAAAAATAAAAGGATCCTCTTTTCCAAGGGAGAAATTCGAGAATATTCCAGGTTTATGTCTCATCTTTACCCTTCCTCAGTTTTCTTCTCACTTTCATTCACACCAGTTGAATAGCTTCTGTACTCAAGGCATTGTGCCAAGGATCACTAAAGATGCAAGGTTGGGTGAGCCATGGATCCCTTTCTGGTGGGAGTTCTAGGAGGGGACCAATGTCAGTTATTGGACACAAATAATTGTGAGAGAAGGCCCATTTGGTAAATCCAAAGATAGTGCTTGAGTGGCTCAAACAGGGAGAAATGTGTCCCCCTTGAGAAGGATCAGGAAAGACATTTTGAAGAAAGCAACATTTGCAATGGGTCTTGAGAAATGAGTAACATTTAATTAGTGGGAGGAAAATTAAGGGTTGGATGAGTGTATCTGGAGGAGGAAACAGTCGAGCAAAGGCCCAAGGACAGAGGGCCTGGTAAGGACTGAGAGGTAGGTAGGTAGGAGCATGGTGTGTGTACGTGTGTGTGTGTATGTGTGTGTGCACGTGTGTGCATGTGCACATGTGCATGCATATGCTAAAGTGTATGACATGTACAGAAGAGGCCTGGGAGCAATACTCTGCTCTTTGGATATCACTAACATAGTACTGAAGCTCCAATACTTTGGCTATATGATACAAAGAGTCAACTCATTGGAAAAGACCCTGATGCTGTGAAAGATTGAGGGCAGGAGGAGAAGGGGGTGACAGAGGATGAGATGGTTGGATGGCATCACTGACTCAATGGACATGAGTTTGAGCAAGCTCTGGGAGATAGTGAAGGGCAGGGAAGCCTGGCGTGCTACAGTCCATGGGGTAGCAAAGAGTCAGACACGACTTAGCAACTGAACAACAACAGCAACATATCACATCCCAAGAGCCTAGAGCAGATGTCCCCCAGAGCCAGTGGTTGAACAGAATATATATTAGGTGATAAAGGGCAAATGGCAGAATTTTCTGTTTCCTATGTTCTACCAACATATGTCTATGTTTCCTCTTCCCACTATTTATATTTCTCCTTCCTTTTATTTCCAGCTATTATAGGAAGCAAATTTGGCCTTCCACATCAGTAAAGGCATCTTATCCATTCTGCTTCAGAAGATATAGCTTTGAATTTTTAAATACACAGGCAATTTTTCCTTAATAATAAGTGAAAGAAAAGCCGGTGTAACTTTAGCTTCACAAGTAAACACTCAGTTTACCATTTCAGTTTCTCAGAATTCCTCTGGCTGTCTGGCTGTGTGTGCTCTGATGCTAATAAGCAAGACAGGTCTTACCAGCTATTCAACAAACCCAAGCAAGTAACATGTCTGAGCAGAACATATTTTGACTACTTTGCATAAAAAATTAAAAGTTTGGTGACCTAATATTTTGGTTACATAAATATTGATATTTAGTGAAATATTTGGAGGCAGGAACAACACCATTCAACTCTTCTAGAATTTGAGGACGTCTCATGGCTACCCTGACTCCAGAGGGTTTTCTTGGCATGATGCCATTCCTCGGTAGAAGAGTGTTCATGAAAAGATTCAATCTGTTTATTGAGGAGAAAACAACAGCAGCGGGAAGGTTCACTGAGTCAAAACCTGGTCGTGTTGACCAGATTTGACAAACTTTCATATGGTGGATGTCTGGGTACGTGGTCCCCTAAGTGCTTGGGGAATGTGAAAAGTGGGTGAGTCGGGGAGGAAGACATCTCCCAACTCATAAAATTCTCCATGTAACATTAGAAATTCACCAAAAGCTCTAAAATACAGATCTCTCTTGGAAGAGTTGACTGCATTTGTCATTCAAGCGGTACAAATTACTCAGATGCATTGTACTCTCATTTCACAGGTTGAGCCGGGTATACGGAGGCATTGGAAATATTGGTAAGAGGTTGATCGAAAGGGAAGGATTCATTTTTAAGATCTTTGTCTCTCTGAGATGTTTGCCTCTCTTACGTACGTATTTGGCTGAGCCTGGTTTTCGTTGCAGGATGCGGGACCTTTTCCCGTTGCAGTAGGTAAGTTTTTAGTCGGGGCACATGACGTCTTGGTTGTGGCATGTGGGGTCTAGCTCCCTGACCAGGGATTCAACCTGGGCCCCCTGCATTGGAAGCACAGTCTTCACCACTGGACCACCAGCAAAGTTCCTAAATGATTTTGTTCTGTTTTTCTTGTAGAGACACTAGTATTATTTCCTGGTCTTTATGACTGAATGTGAGACCTCATCAGAGTTCTGGAAAACTCCAGGAGCTGGAACAGAGCTCTGATAGAGGGGATGATGCAGGCCCTGGGTGGAAGGAGAGGGAGGCTGGGAGATGGGAACCCAGGTTCCCATGATGTAATGATGTAAACCCAACATTACCTACTTCAAAATATTCCTACTACTAATAGGAATCACTCCTTGACATTGATAAGAACCTGCTAACTGCCTGTTTTCTACTCAATGTCTGAATTGCTTTAAATACATATGGTAGACTTGTTTTGAATTTTTCCTCTCCCTGTAGATAATTAGAGGGATCTTGTAGACAAGCTCATTACTTTGGAGTGAAACAGTCTCTGGTCCTTCTCCTAGTTCTGTCAGTCAGATGCTGGGCATGTTACCCGACCTCTCTGAGCACCCTTTACCCCCATGTGTAACAGAAGAGGCAATAGTCCCTGTCTTGCAGGTTTAACATGAGAACTAAATAAGATAATATATGTTAAAAAATCTCTGCAGGATATTGTCAGTACATAGTATATTTCTTTTCCATAATGCTTCATTTCATTTTGGAATTCTGGAAGGACAGTCTCTCAGTGAAGAGCTGGCAGGGCACTGGATTATTCTTTTTTTAATGTCTTTTTTTTTTTTTTTTGGCTATGTCGAGGGGCATGTGGGATCTTAGTTCCCCGACCAAGGATCACACCTATGCCCCCCGCCCGCATTGATATCTTAGCCCTTGGGCCACCAGGGAAATCCTTGCACTGGGTTATTCTTCATAGGGTCCTCCAGCTCTCAGCTACAGCCCACACCTCCCAGGCCCTGAAGCTGACTCATTCTCTCAGGGGACCTGGGAGCAGAAGAAGAAATGGACTTGGGTTCAGTGCCAACTAGAGCAGAGCCTTTCCAGAGCTGTCCCAAGCTCAAGGCGTTTCCCTGGAGTCGGACCAGCCCTGAATGGAAGGGGCCTGGCTTTGCTGCGTTTGGCTTGCATTCGAGTTTCCAACGAACCCTACCAATGTCCTGCCAGACATGAGATGCTGCGCCCTTTTCCCTCAAAGCTGTTTACGGTAATTAATCAAGGCATTTTGGAGCAGGAAATCTTCATGGAGAGGCTGTTTCCCACAGGCATTCCAGCCTGGAAGAAATATTTTATAAGTTCTCATCCCTACAACTTTATAAATTACCGTTCAAGCTGGAAACAGTTGATAATTTATACATGTTTCTTAATTGGATGTCATTTGAGGTGAAAAAAATCAATCATTAGCCCAGCAACCATCCACTATGTTGTAGAATTAACCCCAGCCTCTCTTATCTGCATGGTGGAAAGTACTTTCGGAAACTATAGGTCTAAAGAGAAAAAATACCTGGGGAGGTACCATATGTGGGTGTGTTGATTTGTTTTTGTGCCTGATTCTCTGGGAGGGTGAAATAAAATTCTGAAAGAATAGTTTAGGGTAATTTGCAAAGTGTAGTTTGTCTCACATAGGAGACTCTGAACCTTGAGAGTGACACATCTAAGCTTAATCTGGCTCCCCCACAAAAAGGAAGAGCAGTCACTCGGCCTTCATGCTAAGGAGTGGAGTTTCTAGGGGAGGGGCAGGGAGGTTAGCATTTTCTTCTTACTGCTTAAAGTCCCCTTAGGATTTCCCTGGTGGCTCAGATGGTAAAGAATCTGCCTACAATGCAGGAGACATAGGTTCAACCCCCAGGTCGGGAAGATCCACTCAAGAAGGGAATGGCAACCCTCTCTTCCTTGGAGAATCCCATGGACAGAGGCTACAGTCCATGGGCTCTTGTAGTATAGGACATGCTTGAGCGATTAACTCTCTCAGAGTCCCCTTTGAGAGGCAAGGAGGACTTACTCTGCTCTTCAGATGGTCTTTTCAATTTTATTTTCCTTTTATCCCCCTATGCGGCGTGTTTAAAGAGATGGGACTGAGTTAGCCTGTCACTGGAAGGGCCCCTTGGGCCTTTGGAAGTTCTGGGAGAGGGAGTAGGCTCTGGGAAAGAGAGGCACAGGCCCGGTTCTCGTTCTGGTGCAAAAACACACTCTTGCCTCAAATTTGTCTTGTCTCCTCCTGCCTCTGGAGATGGAGAACCCTGGGGACAAGGTTTGAGTGGGGTCTATCAGAGTGATCCTCAAAATGTGGTGTCCAGACCAGGTGCTTCAGCATCACTTGAGAGCTTGAAAGAAAGGCCAGTTCTCAGGCCTCACCCCAGATCTGCTGAATCAGAATCTGTGCATAGAGCCCAGGAGGGTTTCCCATGTGGCTCCGTGGTAAAGAACCCGCCTGCCAATGCAGGAGACGTGGGTTCGATCTCTGAGTTGGGAAGATTCCCCTGGAGAAGGAAATGGCAACTCACTCCAGTGCTCTTGCCTGGGAAACCCCATGGACAGAGGAGCCTGGAGGGCTACAGTCAATGGGGTTGCAAGAGTCAGACACAGCTGAGCGACTAAACAACAGCAGCAAGAGCTCAGTAACCCAGGTTGTAACAAGCCCTCAAGGTTTTCCTAGTTCAGATTAGAATTGGAGACTGCTGGCCTTGGAAAGCCTGTTTCCAGGCTGTCTTAATTACCCAACTAGGCACAGCTGGAAGGGGCTTTGCCTGCCGGGCTCAGGGACAAAGACAGATCTGAAGTCAGAAGCCCTGTAGCTCACAGAGCATGTGAGCCTGAATGACTCTGTCCTGTTGGACTGCAGCAACAGTAAGTACCTTTGAGGAATCAGGTTTTTGAATCAACCTGCTTCTTGAGTATTGGAGCTAATATTAGTTAATGAGCTGGTACCTTGACAGGGCCTGAAAGTTACTGGATACATAGGCCTAAATAAAATGTAAGATTCACCATAGGTAGCCAACAAGGGATAAGGCTGGATAATGGAGGCAAAAGTTTTAATTATTTTTAATCGTGTTTTCAAAGAGAAGGAGTACTTCTCGTTCATTGCGTGCTGCTGTTTGTTTTATGGGGCGGGGAGGCCTACAAAGGTAAGTGAGGTTGAAGGGCCTCAGTGCTGGCACCTACCACCTATATGGCCTGAAGCAAGTTGCTTAACCTCTGAGACTTGTTTTCATTGTGTATGAAATAGATTAATACAGAGTTCTCAGCACTGGTGTAAGATTAGAGATTCCAGGTAACCCCACTGATATGCCTGAATGAAGGAGGCTCCAGAGATCACCCAGAAAGAGTGGATTTCTTTTTGGCTTTGGAGGCATCCTGTGTTTCCTTTCCTCTTAAAGATTCATTGTCCTAATTCTTTGCTTAAGCTGAGATGAAAATTGCCTTCTATGGTGGGAAGGATTCCCTTGTATTGTGGGAACGCACTTTTGTGGCTGGAGTTTGCCAAGGAGACGTGCCAGCCTTTTGCAGATGACTGGGAGTTGGATTGGAGAAGGAGATGGCACCCCACTCCAGTACTCTTGCCTGGTGAGCTTCAGTCCACGGGATCACGAAGGGTCGAACACAACTGAGCGACTTCATCTTCACTTTTCACTTTCATGCATTGGAGAAGGAAATGGCAACCCACTCCAGTGTTCTTGCCTGGACAATCCCAGGGACGGGGGAGCCTGGTGGGCTGCTGTCTATGGGGTCGCACAGAGTCGGACACAACTGAAGTGACTTAGCAGCAGCAGCAGGGAGTTGGCTGCTAAATGTTGGTCCACTCCAAGGTCATAAGTCATTGGAAATACTGTACATGTGTGCTCAGTCATGTCTGATTCTTCGCAATTCCATGGACTATAGTCCACCAGTCTCCTCTGTCCATGGAATTTCCCGGGCAAGAATACTGGAGTGGGTTGCCACTTCTTCCTCCAGGGAATCTTCCTGACCCAGAGTCTGAAGCCTCATCTCCTGCATTGGCAGGAGGATTCTTTGCCACCGAGCCACCTGGGAAGCTGGAAACACTGTGTATACTTGTTTATGTACCAGTTCTGGTGTGCCCTCTGTGAACTTGATGGAGGGCAAGCAGAGCAACTCAGAGGAACTGGGAGGCAACAAGGCAGGCTCAGCTTGGGAGGTGGGGGCAGAGAGGACTCCCCTGCCTTGATGGAGGCTAATTCTGATAAAGCGACACCAGTGACTACTCCAGAGACACCTTGGGCAAAACACAAGGGTTGCTGCGCCTCAATTTTTTCATCTGCAAAATAGTGATACAGCCTGGGCCTTCCATCACATTGCCCTGAGAATTAAATGAGATGAATTTATATAGACAGCCCATGATAGACTACTTTCTACCAGAGTCTCTCTCAATATACTGCTGGCCTTCAGTATTTTTCATGATTTGTTGTCTCCCTATTTTCTCCCAGAAAAGCACCCTTTTCAATCTGTAAAGCGTAAGAACAGATGATTTCTATCTGATATGTCACACTATGATCTGCCAAAAAGAAAACATCTTTATTGGCTAGGGGAAATAACTAATACTTTCTCATCTTCATACTTTAGAACAGAGCAATAGCCTGGTCTTCCTTTCTCTTTCTCCCTCCCTTTCTTTCTCTGTTTCTCTTTTTCTTTTGAGGCATGCTAGGTTCTGAATACAATAATGAATGCAGGAAAGCTCCCAAGGTTCTTAGGCCCTCGTTCTGCTCCAGTGTTGAAACAGAGAAAGGGTAGGATCAGGGACCTCTGCAAACATCCTCACACCTGTTTGTTTGTTTGTTTTTATCCTCATTTTCTTAATTTTGTTGAGAGTAACTTTTTTTTTCTTAAGACATATTAAATCAAGATTTTCCTTGATGGTTGTTTTTTCAACTAGTGCCGTGTTAACTTGCTTCCTTGTACTTTCTGTTCTTTCACACAAACGAAAGACTATGGTGAAATGGCAGCATAGTGATGAGGAAATCCTACATGCTCTCAAGTTCAGCAGGCCTGGGTTCAATGGACTCAAAAGTCTGAATGCCAGCTGTGTGATTTCAGGCAAATTGCTTAACCTCTCTGTCCTCCAATTCCCTTATCTATAAAAGGAAGAAAATAAAGGACGCCTATTTCATAGGACTGTTGTCTCTGTTAAGATGGATAAAGGACTTTGCACAAGGTAAGCAATAAACAGAGTATAGCTGTGATGAAGTCCTAGCCCTGGAGATGATAACATTCCTCTGAAAGTTTTTAAAATTTTTATGTATTTTTGGTTGCTAGTTCTTGGTTGCTTCACATGGGCTTTCTCTACTTGCAGTGAGCAGTGGCTCCTCTTCGTTGTGGTGTGTGGGCTTCTCATTGTTGTGGCTTCTGTTGCAGAGCACAGGCTCTAGGCATGCAGGCTTCTACAGTTGGGGCACATGGGCTCAGCAATTGCGGCCAGTGGACTCTAGAGCACAGGCTCAGTAGTTGTGGTGCGTGGGCTTAGTTGCTCCGTGGAATATGGAATCTTCCCGGAGCAGGGATTGAACCCATGTCTCCTGCATTGATAGACGGATTCTTATTCACTGAGCCGCCAGGGAAGTCCCCTCTAAAAGTTGAAGAAAAGTTGAGCTCTTCATCAGTAATCCTAAGGGAAATCAACCCTGAATATTCATTGAAAGGACTGATTTGAAGCTCTAATAATTTGACCACCTGATGTGAAAGAACCGATTCATTGGAACGACCCTAATGCTGGGTGGGAAAGAGAGAAGCCAGGAGGAGAAGGAGATGACAGAGGACAAGATGGTTGGATGCCATCATCAACTCAAGGGATATGAGTTTGAGCAAACTCCGGGGGATGGGGGATTACAGGGAAGTGTCTGGCATGCTGCAGTCCATGGGGTCGCAGAGAATCGGACATGACTGAGTGACTGAACAACTTCACCATTACCCTTTGAGGCACTCTTCTCTTTTTATAGACAAGGAATGGAGGCCCAGAGAGGAGAAGTAATATGGTCAGAGGTGTGAATCTAGAGAAAGAAAAAACCAGGGTTCAGCCCAGATTTTTTGGGACCCTAAATTTACAGCTCCTTTTATACCATCCCAGCTGCCCTCTGATGATAAAAACTTCATTCTCTGTGGTATAATGAGACCCAAAATTGTGAATGCCAAAGACAGATGCATGTGCCTCTTTAAAGCACTGATTACCTTCTGCCTCACAGGATAATTACTTATGCATATGCAATAGCTTATCTGTTAGCTTATGCAAAAAAAAAAAAAGGTCAAAGCAGAGCCTAACTATGGGTGGTCTCGTATTCTCCATTGAATCAGCACAGGACCTTGGAGCCAGGACCTTGGAGCCAGTGCGTCCTCAACATATATTCACTGAATAATATGGAGCTGAGTGATGGAGACTTACACCCAGCTTTGTGTAATAGTTACACCAGCATGCCAACCTGTTTCTCTTGCATGTCTTGCAGAGTTTGATTTAAAAATAATTTCTTACACCTGTCTCTGGTATCAAACTGCTTGAGGTGGTTTATTGCTCAAAATAATCTGTACCTGACTCTGCTGACTCACCTGGGGAGAGCAACAAGTTCACACACCAATGTGCATGAGGAAGAGGGAGGGGACAGGCTCTTTGTAAATGATCAAGACACAGGCACTGACATAGCAAAAAAGGTCTATGCAAATAATATGTTCTGTTTAAATAAGTCAATTAACAGAAGCCCATGTTGCAATCATTTCCAAGCAGTGCTTTGGCAAAAATTAATGTAGTTGAGGGGCTTATCAGATAATAACATTGAAATGTATTTGTTTGCTTGGCTCAGTCATCCTGCAGGCTCCTCATCCCACCCAATCCTGTCCACAAGCAGCTCTGCTCTTAATGAAGGATTTAAGCTATCAATGATTTTTGCATGTTAGGTTATAGGTTTGCTTCTGGTTCATTTCGTGCTATACAGACTTGCTCTCTTTGAGTGCGAGTTAGTTTCAGAAATGACTTAGTGACACCAGGGAGAATACCAATCAGACATATGCAGCCCACTCAGGGATTCAGTGCAGCACAAGGGAAAATTGATAATGACAATTCAGTCTTAGTGGATGTATTTTCAGAACTAACCAATTCGAGGAATAAATTAGGGTCTCAGGGGAATAAGTTAGGGATTCGTGAAGTTTCCACCAAGGTGGGCACAGTGGCAGTCAGGGTCCCATGCTTGGCACTCAGGAGTCATCATTTTCTTTTTGCAGTTTAGTGACTGCTTTTTTTTTTTTTTTTGGTGTTCCCTGGTGGCTCAGAAGGTAAAGAATCCGCCTGCAATGCAAGAGACGCAAGTTCGATCCCCGGGTTGGAAAGATCCTCTGGAGAAGGAAATGGCAACCCGCTCCAGTATTTTTGCCTGGAGAATTCCATGGACAGAGGAGCCTGGTGAGCTGTAGTCTATGGGGTCCCAAAAGAGTCAGACACAACTGAGCAATTAACACTCTCACTGTGGCTGGACACTGTTCTTAAATTTGTTGACTGCTTTGTGCCTTGGTTTGTTCATTTGGACCAGTGGTTCTCAGCTGGGGCCGTTTTGCCCCCCTGAGGACCACATGGCAATGACTGAAGACAGGGGAAGGACGGTCATGCTCCTGACATCTCTTAGGTAGAGGTCAGAGAGGTTGCCAAACATCCCTTATAGCATAGGGTGCTACAATGAAGGTTCCTACAATGAAGAATCATCGAGCTCAAAATGTTAGCAGTGCCAAGGGGGAGAAACCCCATTTTAGAGAAACAAGCCCCTTGAACCAAAACCCCTACCCAGTGCAACATTAGGCGATTTGTAGAAGACTTTGAGATCCTTGGATCAAAGTTGCTGTGTAAGTTAAAAAAAAAAAAATCATGTTGTTACAAGTCCCCAGGCCTCAGTGACGCTTGCTGACAGGGCCTGACTCAGCTCCTTCTCACATTTTAAAGGGTTATCTTCACTCTCATTGGGATTTGTCTTTTTTTAAAAAGCTTGTTTTTCTTCCTAAGTCCTTTAACTTGTGAAGGTTTGGTCCTGAAGATCCTTAAAGAGAACTTTGCAAACTGGTCTTGGTTCTAGACGAAAGGAGACTCATTTTCCTGAGATCAAGGAACCCAGTGAGCCTTCAACAATGATCCTATTACTGTCTAACCCAACAGCCAAAGAGCTAGGTTAGTAAGAGCAGATGGAGTCTTTTCATTGGCTCTTCTCTTCCCTTTGCTCCTGGAAAATTCTCTTCAGCGGCCCGGTGGGATTCACATAGAGAATGACAAAGAAGGGAAAAAACAATTTCCAGAGTAGACGGTCACAAGAATCGTATTTATTTTTTCTGGAACCATCTAGGAAAAAAATAAAACAGCCAGACAAGACAATTTTAAACCAAGCCTGCTTCTGATTTAAGTCATTTCCTTTCTGCTAGCCTGTCAAAATTCAGCTGCATCCTATCAGGTCAGTCTGAAAACCAGACTGGCACATGAGGTATTTTTGGCACTCCCTGGACTTTGGCAGGCTCTAGAAAATATCAAATGTGTCAGAAATCTGGGAGGCCAGGGTAATGGAGAATTGGAGTTTATTTTCATGGAAAGTTGGTTGTGTACTTAGGTTGCTGAGAATATTTTCCCTATGAAAGGATGATTTGCATGAAGGCTGAAGATTAAGGGAAAAAATTAAACCACTGAAGATTAGGCAAACGAATAGAATTTCTACCTAAGAAAATTTATTTTGGCCTATAAACTTCTATTTCATTATCCAAGGAAAAGCGTTCTACCAGCTCTGTTAATAATACTTCATTATTGTTCAGTCAGTTCCTTTAGTGTATGGCAAGAATTATTAAAAAAAAAAAAAAATGTGAGCTGGAGGGCGCCACTGGAAAGCAGTGAAGGAGGATTCTCTGACAGTCAGAGCAAGAGCCAGAGAAACAGATTCCATAGCTGTGGCCTTTGTGGACTAACAGCTTTGCTCACAGGGACCTTTGATGTCCCTGGGATCGACATTTCTCTGCTTTTCTTCATTCTACTCTTTGAAGGGGATTATAGGAATACAATTAGCTCCTGATGATGACACTGGCATTATGAATAATGCTTGGGGGCTAGACCTAGGATGCTGAGAACTGACGGTTTCCCAGAACATTTTGCACAATGTCTGGGATGCTGTGTCAGCAGAGTGACTGTCAGAAGAAATGTAGGCAGCAGAAATCCATTGGAAGAAGACATTCAAAACTAGGTATTTAAACAGAATTTTGCAATAGCATCTTCATCTTGTTTGCGTTGTGGTGTGGTAGTGTTTACCTTGCCGTAATTTTGTTAATTTTTTATTCATAGAACTATATAGCTTGAAAAAAATATTCTCTCACTGCTACTTAAGTGTGATCACTCTTGGCTTCATTATAATTCCTATAATCAGTCATAGGATTGGCAAAAATTCATGACTTATCAAGAAACCAGCAGTCACATCTATGTGCTTGTTTAGATTTTTCTCTTCTGTGTAGACTGGAATTAAAGAAGAAAGTACGAAGCTTGATAGGTAGAATAATTAAGCAGGAATGAAATTTCTCTTGCAGGCTAGAGGTGAGAGTAGGAAGGTATAACTCTTTTAGGAGCACAACAGGGATGTGGTTATCTCTGTGATGAGGAAAGAAAGGGTCTGCTAGCCCCAAACTCTCAATCCACTCCTTCCCTGCCCTCGCTCTGCCTTGACAACCACAAGTCTGCTATCTCTGTTTCATCAGTTCAGTTCAGTTCAGTTCAGTCCCTCAGTCGTGTCCACCTCTTTGTGACCCCATGAATCGCAGCATGCCAGGCCTCCCTGTCCATCACCAACTCCCCGAGTTCACTCAGACTCACGTTCATCGAGTCAGTGATGCCATCCAGCCATCTCATCCTCTGTTCTCCCCTTCTCCTCCTGCCCCCAATCCCTTCCAGCATCAGAGTCTTTTCCAATGAGTCAACTCTTTGCATGAGGTGGCCAAAGTACTGGAGTTTCAGCTTTAGCATCATTCCTTCCAAAGAAATCCCAGGGCTGATCTCCTTCAGAATGGACTGGTTGGAACTCCTTGCAGTCCAAGGGACTCTCAAGAGTCTTCTCCAACACCACAGTTCAAAAGCATCAATTCTTTGGCGCTCAGCCTTATTCACAGTCCAATTCTCACATCCATACATGACCACAGGAAAAACCATAGCCTTGACTAGGCGAACCTTTGTTGGCAAAGTAATGTCTCTGCTTTTGAAAATGCTATCTAGGTTGGTCATAACTTTCCTTCCAAGGAGTAAGCGTCTTTTAATTTCATGGCTGCAGTAGATAAGGGCATTTGTGTCATGTTTTAGATTCCACATGTAAGTGGTATCATATGGTATTTATCTTTCTCTTTCTGACTTATTTCACTTAGGATGATAATCACTAGTTCATCCATGTTGCTGCAAATGGCACTATTTCATTCTCTTCTATGGCTGAGTAGTATTCCTTTGTATATATTTGCCACATCTTCTCTGCTCATTCATCTGTTGATAGACATTTAGGTTGCTTCCATGTCTTGACTATCCTGAATAGGGCTGCTGGGAACCTAGGGGTGTATGTATCTTTTTGAATTATCAGTTCAGTTCAGTTCAGTCGCTCAGTCATGTCCGACTCTTTGCGACCCCATGAACTGCAGCACGCCAGGCCTCCTTGAATTATAGGTTCATCTAAATATATACCCAGGAGTGGGATTGCTAAATCATATGGCAGCTCTGTTTTTTTGTTTTTGTTTTTTAAGGAAACTCCATACTGTTTTCCATAGAGGCTGCACCAATTTACATTCCCATCAACAGTGTAGGAGGTTTCCTTTTCTCCACACCTTCTCCAGCACTTGTTATTTGTAGACTTTTTATTGATGACCATTCTGACCAGTGTGAAGTGGTACCTTATGGTAGTTTTGACGGGCATTTCTCTAATAATGATGAAGCTCTTTTCATGTGCTTGTTAGCCATCCGTGTTTTCACTGGAGAAATGTCTGTTTAGTTCTTCAGCCCATTTTTCAATTGTTTTTGTGTGTGTGGGTGGGGGGTGGGGGGAAGGCTGGTTTTTTTTAAAGACCTTTAAAAAAATGTTACTGCTAAATTGGGATAATGCTATCTTAAAGCACCTGGTAGTACATATTTTAGGCTGTAGCCTGTATGGTCTCTGTAGCAACTAGTTAACTCGGCATGTGCAGCACAGAGAACAGGAGAATGAATGAATATGGCTGTGTTCCAATAAAAGTTTATTTATGGACACCGACATTTGAATTTCATGTAATTTTTCACATTTTACAAAATAAACTTCTTCCGATTTTTGTCAACCATTTAAAGATGTAAAAACCATTCTTAGTTTGCAGACTGAGGTGGCATAGCAGACTTGACATGTGGTCTGTACTTTGCAGACCCCTGGTTTAGAGGGAAACAAAATGGACTTGAACTTGGGCAAACTTCTAGAGATGGTGAGGGACAGGGAGGCCTGGCGTGTTGCAGTCTATGGGGTCACAAACGCTCAGATATGCCTGGGTGACTGAACAACAGCAGTGACTTTGGAATTAGATTAACTCTGGTTAAAAATCTGGCTCCACCTACAGTTCACACACTGCTTGATTTGACTGCGGGCAGATCACTTTTCTGAGCTTAAGTTTCCTCACGTGGAAAATGAAGATAGTCTAGTCTCTCATTCATGGTTATTATGAGTATAAAAAAATAACATAAGTAAAATGCTTGATACTCTGTTGGTGTTCCCTTAACAAATAACAAGATAATAAACACTATTATTGTTAATTGCATGTACTCAAATTCAGTCACCCATCTTTGCAATATGAACATAATATTGTACATTTCTTTAAAGGGAACATGATATCAGAGTTTTTCAAGCTGATCACTCTAACTCTACAAAGATTTTCTTCATCCAAATGGATTTCTTTGGTCTCCTCCTGGAGTCTGTAGATCCAGACTCAGTATGTATGAAGCCCCCGCGCCAATCTGTAGCTCTTGTCTCACACAAACAGATAAACAAACACTCAAAGCATGTTGTTCTTGAACCTTCTTATATGGCTTCTGAGAGAAGCTTGTCAGCTTCACATTGCAGTTTAAACCTGGGAGCTGCTACGTCCTGGTTTGCCTTTCTCATCAGACTTGGCAGGACAAGCGTCTTTGGTTTCACTTTAGGGCCTTATATTTGTGACAGAGCAAGAGAGCCGAGAGAGGAGTGTTTGCCTGGCTTTCGCTCGATGCTGTAAGTGAACCTTCAGAAGAAACTTTATTCAGAATAAGCCATCACGTCTAATTCTTCAAGGGACAAGCATTTCTCCAACCGTATAATTTGTGAAAATACTTTGCCAAGATCTATATTTTCCTGAACCCAGAACATTTTTTAATTAGACTTTCCACTTGAAAGAAGTATCTCGGTTTCTTTATCTCTTCTTTTACGGTATCAAATCAAATTTTGAAGAACAGTGTGACCTAGGGGGTCAGCATTAGGGAAAGATACACAGGACGCTGGCTTTGGGTACAAAATTTAAAGGGCACCAAAAACTTAGTAATCAAGGTAAATGATACTTTGATGCAATATTTTTTTAAAAAAATTAAAATCCATTTGAACAAAATCCAACTGAACAAAAGTTCAAAGTTTTACCTAGAGACAGAATCAGAAACAGTGCTGGCCAAACCGTATTTGAGCTTAAGGCCAAAGGAAAGATCAGTAATACTGACCCAATACATCTTACTTAGACTCCTTTATAAACTCTTTCTCCCTTGGAGCCATGCCTAAAATTATTCCTGTAGATAAAAACACTGGTTTAGAAACTTGAGTTGGTTCTGTTGCACTGTTTTCCTTTCTTCCTTGCCTACTTCCTCCACATTTTCTCCTTGGGCTGTTTTTTCTCTTTTTTGTTTTGTTACCACTCACTCACATTTCTGTTACTTTCTTTCTGCACATCAGCTTTGACCCATTTACTCTTCCTCAGTTTTTGGAAGGAAAACAATCAAAGAGCTCTTTCATTTATAATAACTGGATGGTTTCCTATCAGTCAATACTCACTGTGAGGCAAAATGCCTTTCACTGATGGTGGTTTATGTCCTCTTGGCTTGAGGCCACCATGGTGGCCCCTTTCACAACTCTCCTGGCTCCCTGGGGTATAAAAGTCTCCAATCTGGGAAACTCTGAGCTACGTGGAAGCTGATAAACCACAATAAGGGTAGAAGATTTCCCTGTATTCTATCAGTGACAGTCTTAGAGTTAAGTGTTCACAAGTTCAGGGGGCCACTCCCCTGTGACGTGTGATAGTTACCAGCCCATTCTTTAGAGAGGAGGGTTTGAGAACCAAATGTTTAAAGAAAGCAAATGTGGGGATGTGTTGGGCTATTAATGTGGCAGCATCTGGCATTTATAATCTGAACAGAACTCCCTTCCTCTTTCTTAATCTTTATCCCAGATGAGAGCATGGCTCAGGACCAAGAAAGTTTTTAGTTTTTCTTCCCAGGAAAGCTAAGTCAGAAGCCAGAATGCCACAGGGAAGCGACCATGGGAAGAGGGGGTCAGAGCTGTCATATATTCCATGCGGTAGCTAGCTCACCACGGGGACACAACAGCTGATTAACATTTTAAATGCAGGCAGTTACATGAACACTGATTCAGCCCAGCCCTATGAGTTTATAGCAGATAACCGGACAGAGTCATGATTTGGGGATACTTTTGCTATTCTCCAGGATTTAAAAAATGTAGTTAGCTGCTCTGTTGCCCAAGAATATACACAAGTGAGAGTTCCTTTTGTCCAGAAGTTTAAGTTCTAAAACAATAAAATAAACATGTCACATATTTATGCACATGTTATCTAAACACATACCAAGTACTTTTTGTGGTTCGTTTGAAGTTTGGATTCTGGTTTTCTGTATTTATTTCTTTTTCTTTGAAGAAACAATGTGAATATCCTGTACTGGGCTAGGCTGGGAGTCGGGGGAGATGCCTATTTTTCAGATGACGAAAGAAATCAAATTTAGTTCTTCCAGGCTTGGAAAGCATCCAGCATTAAGTAGAATTAAAGATGAGCTTGAACAAGGTAAAAAAAAAAAGGGAGTTCTCTGAGGAGATATGGGAAACTTTTCCAGCAGGGTGAGAACTAGTGGTGTTCAGAGGCCAATCCAAGGGACATCTCGAGCAGTATACTTGAACTTGACATCAACAGTCACCTGGTGATTGTTGTTCAGTTGCTAAATCATGTCTGACTCTTTATAACCCCAGGGACTGCAGCATGCCAGGCTCCTCTGTCCTCCACTATCTCCCAGAATTTGCCCAAATTCATGTCCATTGAGTTAGTGGTGCTATCTAACCATCTCATCCTTTGCCACTGCCTTCTTTTGCCTTCAATCTTTCCCAGCATCAGGGTCTTTCCCAGTGAGTGGGCTCTTCATATCAGGTGGCCAAAATATTGGAGCTTCAGCATCAGTCCTTCCAATGAATATTCAGGGTTGATTTCCTTTAGGATTGGCTGGTTTGATCTCCTTGCTGTCGAAGGGACTCTCAAGAGTCTTCTCCAATACCACAATGAAAAAGCATCAATTATTTGCCACTTAGTCTTCCTTATGGTCTGTCACATCCGTGCATGACTACTGGAAATATCATAGCTTTGATTATACACACCTTTGTCAGCAAAGTGAAGCCTCTTGGAGTGATTCTTAAAATATTCATTGCTGTGGAGAAGGAAATGGCAACCCACTCCAGTAGTCTTGTCTGAAAAAGTCCATGGACAGAGGAGCCTGGTGAGCTGCAGTCCATGGGGTTACATGACTGAGCACATGTGCATGAGGATGGAGGGAGATGGGTTGGTAGCAATAAACTGGTAGAACTAAAAAAAAAAAAAAAAAACAGCGTCACTGGGCCCCACCCTTGAAGTTTCTGATTTAGCAGGTCCAGGTGAGGCTTGAGCACTTGGAATTTTAACAAGATCCCAGGTGATGCTGCTGCTGATCCAGAGACTAGTATCAAGTCAAAGTTTATCTTAACTGTATTACAGACCCCACTGGAAATCCAAAGAAAGCTGTTAGAGTTCCCATGGAAAACTGCACAAACAAAAATGTGAAATTTTGAATCTAGTTTCAGGATCCATTTATCCAGATTAAGGATACTTCCTTGGTATTGTCCATTGAAAAAACAATGCCCAACCTGAAAGTTGAGAGTTACGTTTTACTTGGTGGAGAAAACTCAGAACTTTAAGCATCTCAGATAATTAGAAAGACTGCACTGAAGAGGCAAGATGGGAGCAAGGATATATCAAGACTTTTTGCAACAAAAAACTGGGTAGTCAGAATCCAAAAGAGTACTATTAAAAGAAAAGCAGATATCTCAAGTTAAGGAATTTAGTGCTTTTCTATATATTGTTGTTATTGTTCAGTTGTTAAGTCATGTCTGGCTCTTTGCAACCCCATGGACTGAAGCACACCAGGCTTCCCTGTCCTTCACTATCTCCTGGAGTTTGCTCAGATTCATGTCCAATGAGTCGGTGATGCTATGTATGGTGTTTTCTATGGGAAGATGCAGAGTCTGGGCTCATTGCAATCATTCCTTTGACATGCACCTCAGCTATCCGGGGCCAGTATCCTGTGTTCTCTCATCCTGAGTCTTCTCAGAGTGCCCCTGTGAGGGTGGCTGCAGCTGCCCGTATTAGTTCTAACCTGAGTTCCCTCAGGGATCCTCATCTGGGCTGCTGTAATGTGACAGCTTAATGGCTGCCACACCTGTTGTTTACTGATACGGCAGGCAGTGTTTTTAACTCACAGTATCACTCAGTTTGAGATGGCCCCTGCTATCTCCAACTCCATGATTCTTCATTTGGGGATTTCATATGTTCATTCCACCAAACCTTGTAAGATCTGAGTGATGCTGATTTTGAAAAGTGTTAGTTGCTCAGTTGTGTCTGACTCTTTGCTACCCCATGGACTGTAGCCCACCAGGCTCCTCTGTCCATGGGATTTCCCCAGGCAAGAATAACTGGAATGGGTGGCCATTCCCTTCTCCAGCGGATCTTCCCAGCCCAGGGATCAAACCCACATCTCCTGCATTGGAGGCAGATTTATTACCTTCTGAGCGACCAGGGAAGCCTGCTTTTAGGGATGACTTAATTAAAACCTCTGGATTTAACTAACATTCTTGAAAATAGAAAGGGTTTTGTAGAAAACAAATCATTTAAAAAACTCCGGAACTTCCCTGGTGGTTCAGTGGTTGAGACTCCACGCTTCTGCTGCGGAAGGCACAGTTTCGATCCCCGATTGGGGACCTAAGAGCCTGCATGCCGTGTGGTGCAGCCAAAACATGAAAAGCAAAAACCAAAAAAAAAAAAAAAAACAAAACAACCAATATTTAAGACTCTGTGTACGTGTTTTTACAAAGTTTATTCTGGTGCCCCGTGGGTACTCAATTCATTTTTAAATAATTTGAATAAAACTATAACCCTCCTCTAAAGAAAGTTGACCTTGAAAGGATGAAGGAAAACTGAAGCATTTATGAGAAATTTTCAGTGCATGCATTGTAAGTGCTGAGTGCCAGTTTCAAGTCATTTTTTTCCCCAAGTTATTATGAAAAGAAGGGAGATTTCCAGCAAGTAAGAAAAGGAAAAAAAATCTCATTCTGTTTGCATATTGCAGCCACAGGCTGTGGTGCAAAGAAAGAAAGTCTAGCAAAATGCAGAAAGGCATGTGTTTTGGTCAGAAGACTTAAATCTTGGATGCAGACACTGACTTTTATTAGCTTGGTAATCCTGTGAAAGCTATTCCCTTCTGGAGCTTCAGCTTCGTTTTCTGTAAAATGAGAGTGTTATCTATCTGACAGGTCTTTGTAAAGATAAGACTTATTTTTTTAACTCCTTTAGCATAGAGGACACTCAATCAACATCCTGCGGGGTGTGACTTTTCCCATGCTCAGTGTTATTCCCTTGATCCTTTCAGGTGGTTCTTTGCCCATAATTGGATGATTTCTTCACTTGCACGCATTCATCAGATTTGGAATGAATTCTCAGAGGGGACTCTGCAGATCTCTGGAGTTCTGTCTGCATGCAGCTCTCCCTGGTATTTGGCCCTGGGAACTCTGACAATGTTGGTCTCTGGGGACTTTCTTACAGCTCAACTCAGGGGCTCTTCCTGAGCTCTGCTTGAGACCCTGCTCTGCTCCTCCAGCTAGAAACTCTGTCAAAGCAATAAGCTAGGCCAGTTGTTGGGTTCACCTCTCAGGGATCATTTTCCTTCTATGCCTGGTGTTCGGTGTTTTGCAATCATTGTGTTATATGTTTTGTCCATTTTTTGGTCCATTGTTTCAATCAGTACTCTTTTCTCTGTTACTCGATCTTGTCTGGAAGTAAAGATTTTTAAATTATTTTAGCTTTTTTTTTTTCTTTTGAGATCTATCACATGAATGTAAGAGCATTTAAAATGCATGTGGTTGTTAGTCGCTCAGTCGTGTCCCACTCTTTGTGACCCAATGGACTATAGCCTCCCAGGTTCCTCTGCCCATGGGATTGTCCAGCAAAAATACTGGAGAATACTGGAGTGGGTTGCTATTTCCTTCTCCATTAAATGCACATATAAATTTTTAATAATAAAACAAACACCCTTTCACATATCAACCAAGTTAAGACCATTGAGAGTCTATTAAATTTTTCTTTATGCCTGTTCTCAATTCCCTTCCTTTCTTCCTGAAGAAAACAATTCCTCTGAATTTTATGACTATCTATCATTCATTTAAAAATGTATCTTTGCCATCCATATGTGCATGCTTAATTATTTTTTAAGTCTTGCCTGTTTTTGTATTTTCTATAAATGAAACAATCCTGTATATACTCTTTGAACTTGCCTCTTTTATTCTACATTATAATTTTGATATTTATGCATGTGGATATAGTTCCTTCATTTTCATTGGTTGTATCCACATTTTATTGGAGAAGGAAATGGCAACCCACTCCAGTGTTCTTGCCTGGAGAATCCCAGGGACAGGGAAGCCTGGTAGGCTGCTGTCTATGGGGTCGCACAGAGTCGGACGCGACTGAAGTGACTTAGCATCCACATTTTATTTAGCATTCTGCAGTTAATAGACTTTTAGGTGGTTTTAAGTTTGGAGTTAGCACAATTTGCTTTATTTATTCTTACACTTGTATTTATGTGTTCAGGTGCATGAGTTGTTTGAGGGCGTATATGTTGGAGTGAAATTACTGAAACTGTGTGTATGCACAAGTTTACTAGTAATGAAACATTATTTTTCAAAGCAGTCATTCCTGTTTATACCCCCAGCAAAGTACATAAGAATTCTCATTGATTCACTGCTTCTACACTTTGTATTGCCATGCCTTTTAAACTTTGCAAAATGGGTGGATTTGTGATGGTAACTTATGGTTTTCATTTGCATTTCTTTACTAATGAAGTTGAGTATTTTATATTTGAGTTTCTTGTTTGATAGTATCTATCATCTATCTATTTTTACCCAGTTTTCTCTTATTTTTCCCCTTTATTTGTTAATATAATAGTATTCATATATTCTGAATGCTAGTCTTTTGTGCTAGTGTGTGTTGCAAATAACTCTTCACAGTTTGCTTTTGTACTTTCATGATACACTTTGAGGAATTCTTAATTTTTATGTAACTGAGTTTATTTTCTTTCCCTTCAAAATTGGCCAGTAAGGAAAATCTTTTTTTTAAAAAAATCCTTTATTACCCTCAAGGTCACAAAGATATTCTCCTTTGTGATATTCCTAAAGCTTTGTTTTTTGCCTTTCAAGCTTAGATCATTTTCTGCTTGAAACTGAACTGCATGATTACATTGGGCTATACTGTAGTGTTCCTGCCTGGAGAATCCCAGGGACGGGGGAGCCTGGTGGGCTGCCGTCTATGGGGTCGCACAGAGTCAGACACGACTGAAGCGACTTAGCAGCAGCAGCATACTGTAATATCAACTCTGCTGCGGCTGCTGCTGCTGCTAAGTCACTTCAGTCGTGTCCGACTCTGCGTGACCCCATAGACGTCAGCCCACCAGGCTCTCCTGCCCCTGGGATTCTCCAGGCAAGAAAACTGGAGTGGGTTGCCATTTCCTTCTCCAATGCATGAAAGCGAAAAAGTGAAAGTGAAGTCGCTCAGTCGTGTCCGACTCTAAGCGACCCCACGGACTGCAGCCCACCAGGCTCCTCCATCCATGGGATTTTCCAGGCAAGAGTACTGGAGAGGGGTGCCATTGCCTTCTCCGAATATCAACTCTATCATTTACCAAATGGTTGTCTATGCAAAGGTCTTCATTCTTTTCTGCAGTATGTCTATTCCTGTGCCAAAACCACATTGTCTTAATCATTGTAACTTTACTGTAAACTTGATAATTAACGCATTCTATCTTCTTTCTTAAGAATTGACACTTCCACAATAGTAAGTCCTCTAATCCAGGAATTTGAGGTTCAGGCTGATTTATTTAGGCCTTCTTTAATATGTAGCAAAATGTTTATGGTTTTCTCCACAGACTTTTTTTTACATCTTCTGTAAGCTTAATCTTCAGATCAGATCAGATCAGTCGCTCAGTCGTGTCCGACTCTTCGCAACCCCATGAACCGCAGCACGCCAGGCCTCCCTGTCCATCACCAGCTCCCAGAGGTCACCCAGACTCACACCCATCAAGTCAGTGATGCCATCCAGCCATCTCATCCTCTGTCGTCCCCTTCTCCTCCTGCCCTCAATCCCTCCCAGCATCAGAGTCTTCTCCAATGAGTCAACTCTTCTCATGAGGTGGCCAAAATACTGGAGTTTCAGCTTTAGCATCATTCCTTCTAAAGAAATTCCAGGATTGATCTCCTTCAGAATGGACTGGTTGGATCTCCTTGCAGTCCAAGGGACTCTGAAGAGTCTTGTCCAACACCACAGTTCAAAAGCATCAATTCTTCGGCGCTCAGCCTTCTTCACAGTCCAGCTCTCACATCCATACATGACCACAGGAAAGACCATAGCCTTGACTAGGCGAACATTTGTTGGTAAAGTGATGTCTCTGCTTTTGAATATGCTATCTAGGTTGGTCATAACTTTCCTTCCAAGGAGTAAGCGTCTTTTAATTTCATGGCTGCAGTCACCATCTGCAGTGATTTTGGAGCCCAGAAAAACAAAGTCTGACATTGTTTCCACTGTTTCCCCATCTATTTCCCATGTAGTGATGGGACCAGATGCCATGATCTTCGTTTTCTGAATGTTGAGCTTTAAGCCAACCTTTTCACTCTCCACTTTCACTTTCATCAAGAGGCTTTTTAGCCCCTCTTCACTTTCTGCCATAAGAGTGGTGTCATCTGCATATCTGAGGTTATTGATATTTCTCCCAGCAATCTTGATTCCAACTTGTGTTTCTTCCAGTCCAGCATTTCTCATGATGTACTCTGCATAGAAGTTAAATAAACACGGTGACAATATGCAGCCTTGACGTACTCCTTTTCCTATTTGGAACCAGTCTGTTGTTCCATGACCAGTTCTAACTGTTGCTTCCTGTCCTGCATACAGATTTCTTAAGAGGCAGGTCAGGTGGTCTGGTATTCCCATCTCTTTCAGAATTTTCCATAGTTTATTGTGATCTACACAGTCAAAGGCTTTGGCATAGTCAATAAAGCAGAAATAGATGTTTTTCTGGAACTCTCTTGCTTTTTCCATGATCCAGGGGATGTTGGCAATTTGATCTCTGGTTCCTCTGCCTTTTCTAAAACCAGCTTGAACATCAGGAAGTTCACGGTTCACATATTGCTGAAGCCTGGCTTGGAGAATTTTGAGCATTACTTTACTAGCGTGTGAGATGAGTGCAATTGTGCAGTAGTTTGAGCATTCTTTGGCATTGCCTTTCTTTGAGATTGGGATGAAAACTGACCTTTTCCAACACAAGAGAAGACTCTATACATGGACATCACCAGATGGTCAACACCGAAATCAGATTGATTATATTCTTTGTAGCCAAAGATGGAGAAGCTCTATACAATCAGCAAAAACAAGACCAGGAGCTGACTGTGGCTCAGACCATGAACTCCTTATTGCCAAATTCAGACTGAAATTGAAGAAAGTAGGGAAAACTACTAGACCATTCAGGTATGACCTAAATCAAATCCCTTATGATTATACAGTGGAAGTGAGAAATAGATTTAAGGGCCTAGATCTGATAGATAGAGTGCCTGATGAACTATGGAATGAGGTTTGTGACATTGTACAGGAGACAGGGATCAAGACCATCCCCATGGAAAAGAAATGCAAAAAAGCAAAATGGCTGTCTGGGGAGGCCTTACAAATAGCTGTGAAAAGAAGAGAAGTGAAAAGCAAAGGAGAAAAGGAAAGATATAAACATCTAAATGCAGAGTTCCAAAGAATAGCAAGAAGAGATAAGAAAGCCTTCTTCAGTGATCAATGCAAAGAAATAGAGGAAAACAACAGAATGGGAAAGACTAGGGATCTCTTCAAGAAAATCAGAGATACCAAAGGAACATTTCATGCAAAGATGGGCACGATAAAAGAGATGGTGTGGACCTAACAGAAGCAGAAGATATTAAGAGGTGGCAAGAATACACAGAAGAACTGTACAAAAAATAGCTTCAAGTCCCAGATAATCATGATGATGTGATCACTGACCTAGAGCCAGACATCTTGGAATGTGAAGTCAAATGGACCTTAGAAAGCATCACTACGAACAAAGCTAGTGGAGGTGATGGAATTCCAGTGGAGCTATTCCAAATCCTGAAAGATGATGCTGTGAAAGTGCTACACTCAATATGCCAGCAAATTTGGAAAACTCAGCAGTGGCCACAAGCTTAATCTTAGGTATGTTTAAAAAAAAAATACTGAAATGGCATTTTAAAAAGTTCACCTATTTGTTACAGGTTTGTAAAAATGCAGCCCATTTTTGTATGATTTTTGTTAATTTTATATTTAGCTACATTGCTGAGCGCTCATTAATTGTAATAATTTGCCCATAGATTCTTTTGTATTTTCTGTGTTTATAGCCATGCCACCTATAATAATAATTTTATTTCTCCTTAATTATGGCACTGACCTAAAATTTTCAGCATAATATTCGATACAAGTGGTGATAATGAGCACTCTTATCTCAGTTCCCAATCTCAAAGGAAATATAACATTTCACTGTTAGACATATTGACTAAAGTATTTTTAAAGACACTAGGTCTTTAGTACTCTATTATTTCATTGTCTTCCAGCTTACTTTTTTTTTTCCCTAGATGAATAATTATATGTCAGTCTAATTTTCCGCTCCTGACCTCTTTTTAAATCCTCTCTGACTTTAGTTTTTTGCAGTTTTATTATGAAGTACCTGGTGATAGATTACTTTTTATTTATGTTGCTTGAATTTGTGAGGCTTCTTGAATCTGTGAGTGAGTACTATCTTTTAAGAAAATTTTAATTCTTCTGTTATCAAATATTTTCTTTGCCAAATTCTCTCCCTCATATCCTTCTGGAAATCAAATTAGATTTATGTTAGTCCTTCTCGTTGTACTCTTATCAGATCAGATCAGTCGCTCAGTCCGACTCTTTGCGACCCCATGAATCGCAGCATGCCAGGCCTCCCTGTCCATCACCAACTCCTGGAGGTCACTCAGACTCACATCCATCGAGTCAGTGATGCCATCCAGCCATCTCATCCTCTGTCGTCCCCTTCTCCTCCTGCCCCCAATCCCTCCCAGCATCTGAGTCTTCTCCAATGAGTCAACTCTTCGCATGAGGTGGCCAAAATACTGGAGTTTCAGCTTTAGCATCATTCCTTCTAAAGAAATCCCAGGGCTGATCTCTTTCAGAATGGACTGGTTGGATCTCTTTGCAGTCCAAGGGACTCTCAAGAGTCTTGTCCAACACCACAGTTCAAAAGCATCAATTCTTTTAATTTCATGGCTGCAGTCACCATCTGCAGTGATTTTGGAGCCCAGAAAAGAAAGTCTGACACTGTTTCCACTGTTTCCCCATCTATTTCCCATGAAGTGATGGGACCAGATGCCATGATCTTCGTTTTCTGAATGTTGAGCTTTAAGCCAACCTTTTCACTCTCCACTTTCACTTTCATCAAGAGGCTTTTTAGTTCCTCTTCACTTTCTGCCATAAGGGTGGTGTCATCTGCATATCTGAGGTGATTGATATTTCTCCTGGCAATCTTGATCCCAACTTGTGTTTCTTCCAGTCCAGCATTTCTCATGATGTACTCTGCATATAAGTTAAATAAACACGGTGACAATATACAGCCTTGACGTACTCCTTTTCCTATTTGGAACCAGTCTGTTGTTCCATGTCCAGTTCTAACTGTTGCTTCCTGACCTGCATAACTTCTGTTAAATTCTCTTTCACAATTATCCTTTGTTTCTTTATGATGATTCCTGGATAATTTTTGCCAATCTATTCTTGTTCACTAATGTTCTTTTTGGTTGTATGTTAAAATCTATTTTGTTTTAAAAAAATTGTTATTTTTAGAAAGCCAATTTGATTCATTTTTAAATATGCTTATGCGGCTTAAAGAAATTTCTTTTCTCATGCAACTGTTTTCTTATTTGTCTTACTTTTGTTTTTATTTGAAGGAAATGGACAACCCCTAGTTGGATCTTGTTTCTTATACCCCTAGTTGGATCTTGTTTCTTATTCAATCTGTCTGTCTCTGACTTTTGTGTTTTAGATTATTTATTTTTAATGTGGCTATTAGTATGATTGAATTTAAATCTAATATCTTGCTATTATTTTCCATCAGTTCTTTGTTCTCTTTTTCCTCTTTTACCACCTTCTTTTGGATTCAGTCACACATTTCTGATTTCATTATTACTACTATTTGCATTATTAGTTGTATCTCTTTTTAATTTTTTTAGTGATTGTTCTAGAATTTAAAATGTCTGTCTTTAACTTATCACAGTCTACATTCAGCTAAGATTATATTACTTTCTAAATATTGTAATAATCTTTTAATGCTATGATTCAAATTCTTTCCTCCCACTTTTTGTACAATTTTGGTCATGCATTTTACTTTTACATGTTTTAAAACCCATAATACATTGTCATTTTTGCTTTAGATAGTCAGTTTTGATAGTCAAAAATCAAATATTTCCTATTTCCCTATCATCTTTAATAGAGAATGCCAAGTATAATTTAACTTTTTTGTGTACTTGGAATAATCATTTTGAGTATACTTTTTAAAAAAGTATTCATTTATTTATGGCTGCTTTGGGTCTTTGTTGTTGTGGGCTGGCTTTCTCTAATTGTGGCAAGTGGGGGCTACCCTTTAGTTGTCGTCTGTGGTGAGCCGCTTCTCATTGCAGGGGCTTCTCTTATTGCAGAACAGGGGCTCTAGGCGCAAGAGCTGTGTAGTTGCGGCTCTTGGACTTAGTTGCCTCGTGACATGTGGGATCTTCCTGGACCAGGGATTGAACTGGTATCCCCTGGATTACAAAACAGATTCTTAACCACTGGATTGCCAGGGAAGCCCATTTTGAGCATTCTTAAACCTCTAATCATAATAATCCTACCAAGCAGATAGTACTAAAATTTATTCACTAAAAAAATCTACAAAACATTAAGTTGAAGTTTGGAGCATGCCAGGGAATAAGAAGTGATAAAAACATTTCAATTGATAATATTGATTTTGGGTGAGATGTATAATTATCAATATTCCAGTTGCATTCTCTCATCATGTTTTTGTTTTCGGTTTGTTTTTAGGATACTCAGTGTTGACTTTAGTAACCACTGAAGTGAAATACTAAGATCTTACATTTATTGAGTGCTTATGTTTATCAGCGTAGTTTCAAATGCTTTAGTGTGTGTGTGCTTAGTCACTGAGTCGTGTCCAACTTTTTGAGACCCACTGGACCATAGCCAGCCTAGCTCCTCTGTCTGTGGAATTTTCCAGCCAAGAATACAAGAGTGGGTTACTGTTTCCCTGGATTGGGGATCTTCCTAACCCAGGGATCGAACCCACATCTCCAGTGTCTTTTCAGACAGATTCTTTACCCACTGAGCCATCGGCAAAGTCCATAGCCATCCAGGAAGCCCGTAAGCCTCATAAAAACTTTATATGGTTGGTGTGCGTGTGTGCTAAGTCGCTTCAGTCATGTCCGACTCCTTGTGACCCCATGGACTGTAGCCCACCAGGCTCCTCTGTCTATGGGATTCTCCAGCCAAGAATACTGGAGTGAGTTGCCATGCCCTTCTCCAATATATATGGTTGATACTATTTTTAATTTACATTTTATAGTTAGGAAACTGAGGTACAAGGAAGTTAAGTAAGTGTTCAAGGCCACACAGTTAATATATAAAAAAATTGAAATATGAGCCCAGGAAATTGGCTTCAGAGCGTATGCCTGTCACACCACACATAGCTGCTTTACACAAGGCTCTTCCACACAGTGTGGAGATGGAGAGAGCTGTTCTCTGCTTCTGCAGGCAGGACACTTGACCGTTTTCTTTTCACCACCTTTTATTGGGAACCTGAAGGAGGGCACGGCAACCCACTCCAGTATTTTGCCTGGAGAATCCCATGAACAGAGGAGCCTGGTGGGCTACAGTCCATGGGGTCACAGAGTCAGACATGACTGAGCTACTAACGCCTCACTTCACTTATTGGGTAAGATTTCAAAGCTGCAGAAAGATTATAAGATGAAGCTAATAAGACACTGTATATGTTCTTTATCTAGACTAATTTTCAATGTTTTTGTTCTTTTTTTCTCTTGAGCCCTTTGGAGAGGTCATAATCATTTAACCCTTAGGACATACAGCTTGTAGCTCCTGTGAGCAAGGATATTCTTTTAGCTCATGTATGGTCCATTATCAAATTCTGTAATTATTTGAATACTATCCTTCAGAGCTTTAGTTTTTTAAATCCAGGATCCAATAAAGGATAATTTACTGCCTTTGGTTATTGTGCTTCTTTAGTTCTTAACTAGAATACCTTCCTTTCCTTTTTGTTTTCTTTAATGACATTGACTTTTTCCCTTTTAAGTCCAGGCTATATTTTTCTAGATTGTCCTTCAATTTGCATTTAATTGCTTCCTTTTAATGTGATGCAGGTAACACATTCTTGGAAGGAATACTGAATAGGTGATGTGGGTCCTTCTCAGCAAGTCACATCACAGGCATGCAATGTGGATTTTTCCTATTATTAGTAACATTGGATTTGATCACTTTGTCATTTCTACCAGAATTCTGCCAGAGGTGCAAAAACACCTTTTCCTTCTCAAATTAATAATTAATATCAGGCTCCAGCCTTGTGACTGTGTACATATTTTTTCCCAAATAATCTTTTACCCAATAAGTTTGACACCCATTTTTGGTTCCTGCTGAATCAGTTATTACTGTCATGATTGTAAAAATGGAGATTTTCTCATTCCATCATGCTTTTGCATTTATTTATTGGCTTTTTTTCTGTAAAGAATAACTCTTCCTCCACTTGAATTTTCTCAACAATTTTTATCAGCATGACCTTCTTGGATCCACCCTTCCTTTTTTTTCCAACTTGTACTATCTACTTCATTCAGTGTTCATTCTGATGAATGCACAGTCTAGAATATTGACTGTGATTGTCCCTGCATGCAGACTCCTGCAGTCTTTTGGCATGCCCTTGTTAGTTGCCCTCATTAGTTGGAACACCATCCTTCTGGCATTTCCTTCCTTCCTTTTTTTTTTTTCTACAAGATGCCCCAGGCTTGTGGAGGTCCTGTATAAGGTCCTCTGTCTCTGCTTGTTACACACTGCCCTTTCCTAGGTTCAGATCTTTCCCAAGTTCTTCCCTTATCTTCTCTTCTTGGTGTTTCTAGTTCCTCTTGATTCTCCCATTTTCTGCAGCCATTGTGCTGACAGAGTGGCCCTTAATATGTATTTCAGGCGATCAAAATGCATCATTTATGGTATGGGGAGGGAGGAGGGAGGAGGGTTCAGGATGGGGAACACATGTATACCTGTGGCAGATTCATTTTGATATATGGCAAAACCAATACAATATTGTAAAGTTACATAAAATAAAATTTTAAAAATGCATCATTTATGCCATAAAAGCTTGGTCAAAGCTTTATTCTAAAATAGCCTTCTATCTTGTCCTCTGTTTCCATCTTGCCTCCTACAAACAATTTTTTTAACAGCAGCCAGAATAACTAAAAAAAAAAAAAAAGAAAAAGAAGTTATCAGTGACTTTTCTGCTTAAACTCCTCCAGTGACATTTGCCTGCACACAAAACAAAAATAAAACTTCTTCCTATGGCTACTTCTCCAGTCTTACCTCCTACCACTCACTTGCCCCCGTGCTTTGGTCTTTGTTCATTAACACATTAAGTTTACTTTTAACTTGGGAGCCCTAGCTTTTGGATTGTCTGTCTCTGGGATGCTTGTCCTTGGATCCTTGCATCCTTTTCCTTCCAAAACTTAGCTTGGAGGCCTTTTCTATTTAACCATCCAAATAAGGCCTTGTCTGTCTTATCATTTATAGCCATCCCCTCACCACCACCCCACGAATGGAACTCATTACAGATGGTAAATAAGTATTTGTTAAATGATTCACAAGTGCATGAATGACTAACTCATATACAGCAAGCACATCAGAGTATCAGGTGTGATACATGTAGGTTGAGTGAGTTCTTTGTTCTGTTTCATTTTGTTCGCTGTCTAGGTATTATCACTACTATTGTCTTATTGTCATTATTTTGTGTGTGTGCAGGAATGGAGGGGTCCAAGTTACTCCCAGGTTCAAGTCCATTTTGAAAACCTTAGGGTCCTAGGAGGCTATCTTTCAATAGCAAAAGTTTTACTATTTTATACATGAAATTAAGTATGTCCATGGAGTCTGATAAGAAAGCCTTCAACGATCAATGCAAAGAAATAGAGGAAAACAACAGAATGGGAAAGACTAGGGATCTCTTCAAGAAAATCAGAGATACCAAAGGAACATTTCATGCAAAGATGGGCACGATAAAGGACAGAAATGGTGTGGACCTAACGGAAGCAGAAGATATTAAGAAGAGGTGGCAAGAATACACAGAAGAACTGTACAAAAAAGAGCTTCACGACCCAGATAATCACGATGGTGTGATCACTGACCTAGAGCCAGACATCCTGGAATGTGAAGTCAAGTGGGCCTTAGCAAGCATCACTACGAACAAAGCTAATGGAGGTGATGGAATTCCAGTGGAGCTATTCCAAAACCTGAAAGATGATGCTGTGAAAGTGCTGCACTCAATATGCCAGCAAATTTGGAAAACTCAGCAGTGGCCACAAGATTAGAAAAGGTCAGTTTTCATCCCAATCCCAAAGAAAGGCAATGCCAAAGAGTACTCAAACTACCGCACAATTGCACTCATCTCACACGCTAGTAAAGTAATGCTCAAAATTCTCCAAGCCAGGCTTCAGCAATATGTGAACCGTGAACTTCCTGATGTTCAAGCTGGATTTAGAAAAGGCAGAGGAACCAGAGATCAAATTGCCAACATCCACTGGATCATGGAAAAAGCAAGAGAGTTCCAGAAAAACATCTATTTCTGCTTTCTTGACTATGCCAAAGCCTTTGACTGTGTAGATCACAATAAACTGTGGAAAATTCTGAAAGAGATGGGAATACCAGACCACCTGATCTGCCTCTTGAGAAATCTGTATGCAGGTCAGGAAGCAACAGTTAGAACTGGTCATGGAACAACAGACTGGTTCCAAATAGGAAAAGGAGTACCTCAAGGCTGTATATTGTTACCATGTTTATTTAACTTATATGCAGAGTACATCATGAGAAACGCTAGACTGGAAGAAACACAAGTTGGAATCAAGATTGCTGGGAGAAATATCAATAACCTCAGATATGTGGATGACACCACCCTTATGGCAGAAAGTGAAGAGGAACTAAAAGCCTCTTGGTGAAAGTGAAAGTGGAGAGTGAAAAGGTTGGCTTAAAGCTCAACATTCAGAAAACGAAGATCATGGCATCTGATCCCATCACTTCATGGGAAATAGATGGGGAAACAGTGTCAGACTTCATCTTTTTGGGCTCCAAAATCACTGCAGATGGTGACTGCAGCCATGAAATTAAAAAACGCTTACTCCTTGGAAGGAAAGTTATGACCAACCTAGATAGCATATTCAAAAGCAGAGACATCACTTTGCCAACAAAGGTTCGTCTAGTCAAGGCTATGGTCTTTCCTGTGGTCATGTATGGATGTGAGAGCTGGACTGTGAAGAAGGCTGAGCGCCGAAGAATTGATGCTTTTGAACTGTGGTGTTGGACAAGACTCTTCAGAGTCCCTTGGACTGCAAGGAGATCCAACCAGTCCATTCTGAAGGAGATCAACCCTGGGATTTCTTTAGAAGGAATGATGCTAAAGCTGAAACTCCAGTATTTTGGCCACCTCATGCGAAGAGTTGACTCATTGGAGAAGACTCTGATGCTGGGAGGGATTGGGGGCAAGAGGAGAAGGGGACGACAGAGGATGAGATGGCTGGATGGCATCACTGACTCGATAGATGTGAGTCTGAGTGACCTCCGGGAGTTGGTGATGGACAGGGAGGCCTGGCGTGCTGCAGTTCATGGGGTCGCAAAGAGTCGGACACGACTGAGCGACTGATATGATCTGATCTCTGATGGAGTCTGAAGACCCTACACAAGATAAGATGCTGAAAGCATCTGGTAAGAACTTACTCTCATGTCAGCCATGTGCTTTGAAAGAGAAATGGGGCGGGGGAGACACAGTCATAGAAGCAGGCCTTGCCTTACACTTCTCATGACTCAAAGGCTACTCTTTCTGCTTGGGAGACTAGCTTTGAGGAGAAGACTCTGTGACTTAATGATACTACTCACACTTCTGGAATGTTAGATATTCAACAAGACTCTGTTTTAGTTATACTTACATCTTCCATTTTCTGTGAAGCAGGCTCATAGCAGGGAGAGTTTCCCCAAAATAATACACTGTAGGTCCCAAGAAAGAAATCATCTATGAGTTATTCCTGAATGTGCTTTGCTGTGCTTAGTCACTCAGTCGTGTCCAACTCTTTGCGACTCTGTGGACTGTAGGTCACCAGGCTCCTCTGTCCATGGAATTCTCTAGGCAAGAGTACTGAAGTGGGTTGCCATGCCCAATTCCAAAATCTTCCTAACCCAGGGATTAAACCCAGGTTTCCTGCATTGCAGGCAGATTCTTTACCATTGAGCTATCAGGGAAGCCCCTATTCCTGCATCAGTCAGTTCAGTTGCTCAGTCATGTCCGACTCTTTGCAACCCCATGGACTGCAGCAAGCCAGGTTTCCCAACTTCTGGAGCTTGCTCAAACTCATATCCATTGAGTCAGTAATGCCATCCAACCATCTCAACCTCTGTTGTCACCTCCTCCTCCTGTCTTCAATGTTTCCTAGCATCAGGGTCTTTTCAAATGAGTCAGTTCTTCTAATCAGGTGGCCAGAGTATGGAGTTTCAGCTTCAGCATCAGTCCTTCCAATGAATATTCAGGACTGGTCTTATTTAGAATGGACTGGTTGGATCTCCTTGCAGTCCAAGGGATTCTCAAGAGTCTTCTCCAAGACCACAATTCAAAAGCATCAGTTCTTCAGCTTTCAGCCTTCTTTATGGTCCAACTCTTATATCCATACATGACTACTAGAAAAACCAGAGCTTTAACTAGATGGACTTTTGTTGGGAAAGTAATGTCTCTGCTTTCTAATATGCTGTCTAGGTTGGTCATAACTTTTCTTCCAAGGAGCAAGTGTCTTTTAATTTCATGGCTGGAGTGACCATCTGCAGTGATTTTGGAGTCCAAGAAAATGAAATCTCTCACTGTTTCCATTATTTCCCCATCTATTTGCCGTGAAGTAATGCAGAGTACGGAGAAGGCAATGGCACCCCACTCCAGTACTCTTGCCTAGAAAATCCCATGGACGGAGGAGCCTGGTGGGCTGCAGTCCGTGGGGTCTCGAAGAGTCGGACATGACTGAGAACTTCACTTTCACTTTTCACTCTCATGCATTGGAGAAGGAAATGGCAGCCCACTCCAGTGTCCTTGCTTGGAGAATCCCAGGGACAGAGGAGCCTGGTGGGCTGCCATCTATGGGGTTGCACAGAGTCAGACACGACTGAAGCAACTTAGCAGCAGCAGTAGCGATGCAGAGTACATCATGAGAAATGCTGGACTGGAAGAACCAGAAGTTGGAATCCAGATTGCTGGGAGAAATATCAATAACCTCAGATATGCAGATGATACCACCCTTATGGCAGAAAGTGAAGAGGGGCTAAAAAGCCTCTTGATGAAAGTGAAAGTGGAGAGTGAAAAGGTTGGCTTAAAGCTCAACATTCAGAAAACGAAGATCATGGCATCTGGTCCCATCACTACATGGGAAATAGATGGAGAAACAGTGGAAACAGTGTCAGACTTTATTTTTTCTGGGCTCCAAAATCACTACAGATGGTGACTGCAGCCATGAAATTAAAAGACGCTTACTCCTTGGAAGGAAAGTTATGACCAACCTAGATAGCATATTCAAAAGCAGAGACATCACTTTGCCAACAAAGGTTCGTCTAGTCAAGGCTATGGTCTTTCCTGTGGTCATGTATGGATGTGAGAGCTGGACTGTGAAGAAGGCTGAGCGCCGAAGAATTGATGCTTTTGAACTGTGGTGTTGGACAAGACTCTTGAGAGTCCCTTGGACTGCAAGGAGATCCAACCGGTCCATTCTGAAGGAGATCAGCCCTGGGATTTCTTTAGAAGGAATGATGCTAAAGCTGAAACTCCAGTATTTTGGCCACCTCATGCCAAGAGCTGACTCATTAGAGAAGACTCTGATGCTGGGGGGGATTGGGGGCAGGAGGAGAAGGGGACGACAGAGGATGAGATGGCTGGATGGCATCACTGACTCGATGGATGTGAGTCTGAGTGACCTCCAGGAGTTGGTGATGGACAGGGAGGCCTGGCGTGCTGTGGTTCATGGGGTCGCAAAGAGTCGGACACGACTGAGTGACTGATCTGATCTGATCTGATCTGAATGGGACCGGATGCCATGATCTTCATTTTTTGAATGCTGAGTTTTAAGCCAGCTTTTTCACTCTCCTCTTTCATTTTAATCAAGAGGCTATTTATTTCCTCTTCACTTTCTGCCCTAAGGGTGGTGTCATCTGCCTATCTGAGGTTATTGATATTTCTCCCAGAAATATTGATTCCAGCTTGTGCTTCATCCAGCCTGGCATTTCACATGATGTCCTCTGCATATGTTAAATAAGCAGGTGACGATATACAGCCTTGACATGCTCCTTTCCCAGTTTGGAACCCATCTATTGTTCCATGTCCAGTTCTAACTGTTGCTTCTTGACCTGCATACAGATTTCTCAGGAGGCCGGTAAGATGGTCTGATATTCCCATTGCTTGAAGAATTTTCCACAGTTTGTTGTGATCCACACAATCAAAGACTTTGGCGTAATAAATGAAGCAGAAGTAGATATTTCTCTGGAATTCTCTTGCCTTTTCTATGATCCAACAGATGTTGGCAATTTGATCTCTGGTTCCTCTGCCTATTCTAAATCCAGCTTGAATATCTGGAAATTCACGGTTCATGTACTATTGAAGCCTGACTTGGAGAATTTTGAGCATTACTTTGCTAGCATGTGAGATGAGTGCAATTGTGTGGTAGTTTGAATATTCTTTGGCATTGCCCTTCTTTAGGGTTGGAATGAAAACTGATCTTTTCCATTCTTGTGGCCACCGCTGGAGTTTTCTAAATTTGCTGGCATATTGAGTGCAGCACTTTCACAGAAACATCTTTTAGGATCTGAAATAGCTCAACTGAAATTCCATCACCTCCACTAGTTTTGTTCGTACTGATGCTTCCTAAAACCCACTTGACTTTGCATTCCAGGATGTCTGACTCTAGGTGAGTGATGAAACCGTAGTGGTTATCTAGGCCATGAAGATCTTTTTTGTATAGTTCTGTGTATTCTTGCCACCTCTTCTTAATATCTTCTGCTTCTGTTAGATCCATACCATTTCTGTCCTTTATTGTGCCCATCTTTTCATGAAGTGTTGCCTTAGTAGCTCTAATTTTCTTGAAGAGATCTCTAGTCTTTTCAATTCTATTGTTTTGCTCTATTTCTTTGCATTGATCACTGAGGAAGGCTTTCTTATCTCACCTTGCTGTTCTTTGGAACTCTGCATTCAATGGGTATATCTTTCCTTTTCTCCTTTGCCTTTAGCTTCTCTTCTTTTCTCAGCTATTTGTAAGGCCTCCTCAGACAACCATTTTGCCTTTTTGCATTTCTTTTTCTTGGGGATGGTCTTGATCACTGTCTCCTGTACAACGTCACGAACCTCTGTGCATAGTTCTTCAGGCACTCTATCAGATCTAATTCCTTGAATATATTTGTCACTTCTACTGTATAATCATAAGGGATTTGACTTGGGTCATACCTGAATGGTCTAGCGGTTTTCCCTACTTTGTTCAATGTAAGTCTGAATTTGGCAATAAGGAGTTCATGATCTGAGCCACAGTCAGCTCCTGGTCTTGTTTTTGCTGACTGTAAAGAGCTTCTCCATCTTAGGCTGCAAAGAATATAATCAATCTGATTTTCGTATTGACTCTGCATATAAGTTAAATCAAATCCTAAAAGATGATGCTGTTAAAGTGCTGCAGTCAATATGCCAGCAAATTTGGAAAACTCAGCAGTGGCCACAGGACTGGAAAAAGTCAGTTTTCATTCCAATCCCAAAGAAAGGCAATGCCAAAGAATGCTCAAACTACCGCACAATTGCACTCATCTCATGCTAGCAATGTAATGCTCAAAATTCTCCAAGCCAGGTTTCAACAGTATGTGAACTGTGAACATCCAAATGTTCAAGCTGGATTTAGAAAAGGCAAAGGAACCAGAGGTCAAATTGCCAACATCTGTTCGGTCATTGAAAAAGCAAGAGAATTCAAGAAAAACATATACTTCTGCTTTATTGACTATGCCAAAGCCTTTGACTATGTGGATCACAATAAACTGTGGAAAATTCTGAAAAAGATGGGAATACCAGACCACCTGACCTGCCTCTTGAGAAATTTGTATGCAGGTCAGGAAGCAACAGTTAGAACTGGACATGGAACAACAGACTGGTTCCAAATAGGAAAAGGAGTATGTCAAGGCTGTATATTGTCACCCAGTTTATTTAACTTATATGCAGAGTACATCATGAGAAATGCTGGGTTGGAGGAAGCACAAGCTCGAATCAAGAATTCTGGGAGAAATATCAATAACCTCAGATATGCAGATGACACCACCCTTATGGGAGAAAGCAAAGAAGAGCTAAAAGCCTCTTGATGAAAGTGAAAGAGGAGAGTGAAAAGTTGGCTTAAAGCTCAACATACAGGAAAGTAAGATCATGGCATCTGGTCCCATCACTTCATGGCAAATAGATGGGGAAACAATGGAAACAGTGATAGACTTTATTTTCTTGGGCTCCAAAATCACTGCAGATGGTGACTGCAGCCATGGAATTAAAAGTCACTTGCTCCTTGGAAGAAAAGTTATGACCATCCTAGACAGCATATTAAAAAGCAGAGACATTACTTTGACAACAAAGGTCTGTCCAGTCAAAGCTATGGTTTTCCCAGTAGCCATGCACAGATGTGAGAGTTGGACTATAAAGAGAGCTAAACACCAAAGAATTGATGTTTTTGAACTGCTGTGTTGGAGCAGACTCTTGAGAGTCCCTTGGACTGCAAGGAAATCCAACCAGTCCATCCTAAAGGAAATAGGACTGATGCTGAATCTGAAACTCCAATACTTTGGCCACCTGATGTGAAGAACTGACTCATTTGAAAAGACCCTGATGCTGTGAAAGATTGAAGACAGGTTGAGAAGGGGACGACAGAGGATAAGATGGTTGGATGGCATCACCGACTCAATGGACATGAGTTTGAGTAAACTCCAGGAATTGGTGATGGACGGGGAGGCCTGGCATGCTACAATCCATGGGGTTGCAAATAGTTGGACACGATTGAGCGACTGATCCTGATCCAGGGCTTCCCCGGTGGTACTAGTGGTAAAGAGCCTGCCTGCCAGTGCAGGAGACTTTAGAGACATAGGGTTGATCCCTGGGTTGGAAAGATCCCCTGGAGGAGGGCATGGCAACTCACTCCAGTATTCTTGCCAGGAGAATCTCATGGACAGAGGAGCCTAGTGGGCTATGGTCCATGGGGTTGCAAAGAGCTGGACACGACTGAAGCGACTTTGTATAGCACAACATGCCTGATCCAGTTTTTCCACATCTTTGCCAGATTGGATGTTGTCACTCTTTTGTTTTTTATTTTAGTTGTTCAGACAGCTTTGATAGCGCATTGTGGTTTTATGCTCTCCTAAAAGCTAATGATGTTGAGCATCTTTTCATGTGCTTATTTGCCATCTGTTCTCCTCCTCTGTGAAATGTCTGTGTATGTTTTTCACCCATTTTCTTGATGCGTGTTTTTTTTTTTTCTACTGAGTTTTGAGAATTCCTTATGTATCCTAGATACTAGTCCTTTGTTGAACACGTACATTGCAAATATTTTCTCCAATTTTGTAGCTTGTCTGTTCATCTTCATATGGGTTTTCACAGAAGTTTTTAAATTTCATGAGGTCCAGTTTACCAACTTTTTTCCTATAATTGATTGTGCTTTATATAATGGTGTCAAGTCTAAGAACCCTTGGCTTAGTCCTACATCCTCTGTGAAGACTTGCATTTTTCACCAAGTTTGGTACATTTTCATTCATTATTTCTTCAAATGCTCTTTCAGCTCTACAGTGTTTCTCTGGTCCCTGTGCAACTACGACAGTAAGAAAGTTGAATTTTTTTTTTATTGTCCCATGAGTAGTTGCTTGAAGTTCACTGTTTCTGTCCTCTGTCATCTTTACTATTGAGTACATCCAATGGGTTTTTAAATTTCTGTTATTGTATTTTTCAGTTCTACAATTTGTATTTAGTCCTTTTTAAATAACTTCTTTCGTTGCTTAGATTTCCTATTTTTTTCATTTATTTCAAGGAATTTGTTATTGATTAAACATTTTTATGATTCTGTTTTAAAATCCTTGTCAGATAACTCCTACCTTTGATTTCTCCTGGTGTGAGCATCAGCTGATTGCCTTTTATTTAAGTTGTAATTTTCCTGGTTCTCGGTATGGTGGTGATTCTCAATTGTATCCTGGACATTTTGCCAATTATGTTGGTAATCCTCTGGATCCCATTTAAATCTTTTGTTTTAGCAGGCATTTACCCTGTTTGGGGCTTCCCTCATAGCTCAGTTGGTAAAGAATCTGCCTACAATGCAAGAGACCTGGGTTCAATTCCTGGGTCGGGAAGATCTCCTGGAAAAGGAAATGGCAACCCACTCCAGTATTCTTGTCTGGAAAATCCCATGGACAGAAGAGCCTGGTGGGCTACAGTCCATGGGGTCACACGAGTCGGACACAACTTGTGACTAAACCACCATCACCACCCTGTTTGGGTTTACCATGCAGCTTTTGGCCTATTTTTGTGGTCTAAGGGTCCAATGACAGTTTAATTCCTATAGCCTTTATGGAGTTATTTTAGTGGGCCTGGTTTATCAGTGCCCTGGTGTTCCCCATGCTTTCTGCTGGCTAAGTGTGTGGGGCAAGCTGCCTGGGAAGCCTCTTTAGTCCCATGGGCCCCAATCTCTCCTTTGCCCAGAGATACTAAGGCCACCAGGGACACTGACAGGGGCATCCCACCACACCCCTCTTCACCAAGACTCACTCAGCACCCAGGCCTGGAGACCACCCTCCACCAAATAAACCACACTTCAGTTTACTTTGAGGCATTCGTGATGCAGGCAAGCCATCAAAATGAACCCTCCCTGGAAACCTCAAGTCCAATCACAGAATGCATGGCATTTTGCTGTTGTTGCTCATTGAATCGTATTGCTTACTCATCTAGACTTTAAGCAATGGATGAAGAGAACTGTAATAATTTTGCTATCCATTTTCACTCCGGTAGCTATCACAGTGCCTGATACACAGTGGGTATTCTCATTTAATGATTAACTAGTTCACTGTAGTGTACTCTTCTAATAGTAGAACATGTTCCTTCTCTTACTAAGCTTACCTTCTAGTGGGAGAGGGCTTCCTTGGTGGCCCAGAATGTAAAGAATTCTCCTGCAGTGCAGGAGACCCAGGTTCAATCCCTGGGTTGGGAAGATCCCCCAGAGAAGGAAATGGCAACCCACTCCAGTATTCTTGCCTGGAAAATCCAATGAAAAGAGGAGCCTGGCGGGCTACAGTCCGTGAGGTTGCAGAGTCGGACAGGACTGAGGGACTAACACTCTTACTCACTCTCTAGTGGGAAAATAAACCATAAACAAACTATTAGGTATAAAATAAGCTACAAGAATGTATTGTACAACATGGGGAATAAAAATTCTATAAGAACTATAAATGGAATATAACTTTAAAAAATTGTGTATCTCTATATTGTACACCTATCACATATAGTATTATAAATCAATTATACTTCAATTAAAAGAAAAATAAATATGTAAAAAAATAATTAACTATTGCTGATACTGGTAGGGGTGAGAATGAGCCCTGAATGTGGAAGAACTGCTTGTCTTCCCAAGAACTTACACCTTTGATGAGGAGGATTCATGGGGAATGAACTAATGGTAGTTTAAGTCATTCAAATAAATGCTATTGATAGAAAGGGATTAAAATGATCAGCTCTGGTAGTCCTCATCAAAGAGAAGTTAATTACTAATTTATAGGATCAAGGAAGACTTTACACAGGAAGTGGTTTTTAGCTTCTCTGGAAATAATGCAATCTAGTTGATGGTACATTCCTTCTCTGGTGGGCACCCCCCTTTTCCTGGCTTATATTCTTTTTCCTTAAAGGAGAAATTCTTACAAAATCTTCCTGTTACTAAGGGTCTGCTTCCTGCAGAAAGTCCTGAATACCATCCAGTGATTTAAAAGCAAGAACCTCTCTGGGATGATGGTAGATCCAGCTCTGGGTGCTAAGTCTGGAGGGAAAATATGAACCAAGTTTTCAACCCAAATTCTATTCCAGGGCCTTTTGGAGTCTCTTTGTTTTGGTTTAAGCAATGTGTTTTGGGCTCCTAAGTAATCTCTCAGATGGTAGCAGCATTTCTAAATAGATCTTAGTCTTACTGATTGTAATTCATTTAAGGGTGTGAACATTCTTTTTTCTTAATTGGATTCACAGTGTTATTGAATTCTCCAGTGATCAAGAGAAACCGTATAAACTTCAGTAATTTGATTTTCCAACTGAAGGGCTATTAATTCTCTCAAGAAGAGAGAATATATAACAAATCCAATTGAATTGTTATTTTCTTATAAAAGGGCGACACATTTTCATAAAATATTTTGCTAAAATATTAGTGAGTGTTTTGGGGCCACCTCACTGATTTTTCATCAGGAACTTGGTTGAAAAGGTGGGGAAGACAAATCATATTGCTTTTCTTAAAATGATTTCTTCAGCACAGATAGGTTAAGTGGCTTGCTGTTTATCACACAGCAGACCAGGAACCAGAATCATTAACTGCATCCTACATGATATACTTATTTTGTGGCTAGGAAAAAAGATTTAAAAGCCTTTGCCCTTAGTAGTAGTTAGGGTACTCACTAACACTCAGAAAGTGAGGGTGTGGAAGTGGGGATGAAGGAGTTAGAAATGAACATCTTGAGAAAGGCACAAGATGGAGAGGTTGAAGGTTGTCTGAGGAAAGGACCATTTCTGGATGCAATTGGTAAGGCCACACAATAGGGCCTTGCCACCAAAATGATGGGCTATAAAACATCAGAAGAGGCTGTGATCCTGGGGTCAAGGGTGACCAATAAAGAGCTGTGGCAGAGCTAAGTACATGAAGGTTCTTGTTGTTGTTCAGTCACTAAAGTCGTGTCCGACTCTTTGTAACCCCATGGACTGCAGCATGCCAGGCTTTCCTGTCCTGCACTATCTCCCAGAGCTTGCTCAAACTCATGTCCCTTGAGTCAGTGATGCCATCCAACTGTTTCATCCTCTGTCATCCCCTTCTCCTCCTGCCCTCAATCTTTCCCAGCATCAGGGTCTTTCCCAATGAGTCAGTTCTTTGTATCAGATGGCCAAAGTATTGAAGTTTCAGCTTCAGCATCAGTCCTACCAGTGAATATTCAGGTTTGATTTCCTTTAGGATTGACTGGTTTGATCTCCTTGCTGTCCAAGGGACTCTTAAGAGTCTTCTCCAGCACCACAGTTTGAAAACATCAATTTTTTGTCACTCAGCCTTCTTTATGGTCCAACTTGGGTTAGTTAAACATCTCCAGGCCTCTCCTTCCTTTCCCTGAAGTAATTTCTATCTGATTATCTTCAGCAGAGCTCGTTGGGGTTGAAACATTTAATGTCTTTATCTTAGCATCAGCTCTCATCTTCTCCTTGTTGTGCTACTTACTCTGACTTCTCCTGAAATAGACCACAGTCTCTTTTGGGGCAAGGACCAAAGCTTACAGATTGTATCCCCATGGGGTTCTGCACAATTCCTTTTACAAGTTAGGAAGTCAGTAGGTACGTTTTGAGAGTATTTCATTTAACATAGACATAAAGGATGCCCATTGTGTTTATCTCCAGGCTGAGGCAATTCCCATTTTTAAAATAATTTATTCATTTATTTGGCTGTGTTGGGTCTCAATTTATGGCATGTGGGCTCTTAGTTGCAGCATGTGAGATCTAGTTTCCTGATCAGGGATCGAATCCTGGCCTTGTGCATTGGGAGTGAGGCATCTTAACCACTGGGCCACCAGGGAAGTCTCCAGTTCCCACTTTTTGAGGACTGATGTTATCAGCGTAGGCACCAGAGCTGTACCTTCACTTTGAGATTCTACCTGATAGGTCAAGTAGAGCCAATGAGTCTTTCTCTTAGACCTTTGGCATTTGAGACAAGGAGGAAAAAGACATTAGAGTTTCCTGCCAGTGGAAACCTATTGTTAGAAGAGAGTGAGGTTCACAAACTCCCTGGTTCCTGTGTGAGGCAGCCACTCTGCTTGTCCATCAAGAGGCATAGTTTCCATTTGTATCCACTATCACACACCACAGTTCCCCACCAGCATCGGCTGATGATTCCTTGAGTGCATGAAAAAGGAGATTCCAGTCTAGAGATGATCATAAACCTACAACCCAGTTCTATTCAGTGACAATCATAAACTCAGTTCTGTCTAATGAGACATAGTAGGAAGTCTGCTGAGGGTCTTCTGTAAAGTACTTATTGCTCTTTGAGAAAATGAGAACAAATAATGTTTCTCTCTGCCCTTGCCACCGTCCACTGCCATCCTTACCGTCTGCTTCCTGCCTTTAACTGGAGAGCCTGGTCTTAAGGCAGCTATTTTGTGACCATGAGACAATCAAGCACAGGAGTGACGGGCACACAGAGGCTGGTAAAATGAAAGGATGAGAGGAATCCGCCTCCTTGATGACATTGTTAAGTGGCTGAACCAGCCCTGGACTATCTGGAATGTTATTTTGTTGGAGAATTAAATGTCCTTTTTTCTGAAGCCACTCTTAGTCAGATTTTTGGTTGTTTGCAATAAAATGTATCTTAAGGATAGACTCTATGACCCAGATCTTCCTAGAATTTCATTTGATTCACTAATACACTTCCTATAGATGCTTTTTCACCTTTGGGTAACCAGAGTAAATTTCTATTTTGTGAAGCCAAAGAAGCATTAACTTCTTATGTCGGCTTATTAAACTATTACATAGGCTTTTTGAAAAGTACTTAAGGGTTTTTTTTTTCTTATATCATAGGAGGAAGTCAGGAACAATGATCATCCAAATGCAGAGAGCATTTGTTTCTTCTGCTTCCTTGAGTATTTTCCTCTGCATTTTGACATAACACTGGATGAAAGCGATAATCAACTCAAAGACTACTATTGCTGTTATGTTCTTAGCTTTGAGAGAGAATTGCAAAGGAGAGATGAGAGAATTCAAGCTTAGCTAATGAAAGATAGACGCTCTTGCTAGTAACCTAGAATGTGACTTGAACTTAACCATTTTATGTTACCTGTGGTGAGAGTAAAGTTTAGATAAAAATATGTAGCAGAGAGCATTTCAAATTGGCATATCTCCTTTTCAAAGAGATAAAATAATATTTAGTAAAAGCTGCAAAGACATTCATGTCCTTTGACCAGGCAATTGCATGCTAGAGAATTTTTCCTAAGGAAATATTTTGACAGATGTAGGACAGATGTTTCTATCTGTAATAGGGGAAAAAACACCAAAAAAGAAAAACATTAACTATTCAACAATAAGAAGATAATGTAGTTAATTACAGTATATCAACAACTACAGTCCAACCATTAGATATATAATGATTATGTAATCAAGGTAAGAGTATAGAAAATGTGATTTTTTAAAAAAACACAGTACATAGTGACATGTAAACTATGATTGTGAATATAGATAAGATCTGGAAGGTATATGAAAAAATTAAAAAATAGTTTTGGGAATTAAGTGGAACTGAGGAGGATTTCTTTCATTTTTTTCAGTGTTATTCTAATTTGTGTTTTATTCTTCATGCCAAGCCTTGTGTCATGCCAAGATCATCACCTGTGCATGGAAAAAAAATTTTCCCTTTCTCCAAATCTCATGGGGACTTAAGAATTTTCTTATTCTGTGTTCTTAAGCTGAATAACCTGAGCAATGGAAAACTCTTGAGTAGTCTATAGCTGAGAATTGACAGGCCCACCATCAAAAACGACTTGAATGTACAAAACAAGTTCTCCAAGGCCTTAGCAGAATTGATGACATATGGTCTAAGGGGTATCAGAGTGGCCTACATTCTTCCTGATCCCTAATTTCTCCCTATGGTCTACTGGGCGGCTATTCGTCTCTTTCCTTGGAAAGTTTTCTGAGCCTCAGAAGTTCATGTTCAAGGACATATCACATATATTGCCTGGAAAAGATCTCATTAAAATAGTTCCTCCTACTAGAATTTAATGGTCCTTTTCTTGTAAAGAATGGAATTAGTATAATAGCAACATCCAGAAAATACTTTCATTTGTTCCTTCCTTTAGGAAATGCTGGAGAAGGAAATGGCAACCCACTCCAGTGTTCTTGCCTGGAGAATCCCAGGGACGGGATGCCTGGTTGGCTGCCATCTGTGGGGTCCCACAGAGTCGGACATGACTGAAGTGACTTAGCTTAGCTTAGCTTAGGAGATGCTAGCATAGAGAAGGCAAAGGCACCCCACTCCAGTACTCTTGCCTGTAAAATCCCATGGACAGAGGAGTCTGGTGGGCTGCAGTCCATGAGGTCGCAAAGAGTCGGACACGACTGAGCAACTTCACTTTCACTTTTCACTTTCATGCATTGGAGAAGGAAATGGCAACCACTACAGTGTTCTTGCCTGGAGAATCCCAGGGATGGGGGAGCCTGGTGGGCTGCCGTCTATGGGGTCACACAGAGTCAGGCATGACTGAAGCGACTTAGCAGCAGCAGCATATGATGAGTATGGGCAGGGCTGGGCTAAGATGACCTGGGAGTGAGCTCCTAGCTGAAGCAAACACATTAAATTCTACTTCTACTTTAAAAAAAATTAGTTGTATTTATTTATTTGATTTTGCCGGGTCTCCGTTGCTATGCAGGCTTTTCTCTAGCTGCAGGGAGCGAGGCTGCTCTCTGGCTGTGGCGCATGAGCTCCTTGGTGCAGTGGCTCCTCTTGTTGCAGAGCAGAGGTTCTAGGGTACACAGACTTCGTAGTTGTGGCGCAAGGGCTCAATGGTTGCAGTTCCTGGGCTCTAGAGCACAGGCTCAATAGTTGTGGTGTACAGACTTAGTTCTTCTGTGGCATGTGGGCTTCTCCCCATCAGAGATCCGACCTGTGTCTCCTGCCTTGGCAGGTGGATTCTTTACACTGGGAACCACCAGGGAAGCCCTTTCGTCCATATTTATCTGTGAATCCAAATAAAACACTACATAATAACAGTCCCTTTCAGTGGTAAGAATGGACCCCTGTTAGAAGGAAACATGCCTTCAGCAGAGATGAATACAGCCCTGGAGAGAAGCCCTGGTCTTATGAGTAAGAAGTCTGGTGTCCCAGCCACAAGAAAGCAAGTTGCCTTTTGGGGCTATGAGACAGAGTGGTGTCCATATAGACACATATGCTTGAGGTGTAGTGGTTCTTGGCACTTGGAAATGTCGGGGAGGATTTGTAAGGTTAGAATAACTAGGAGATATTACTCAAGTTAGTGAGCAAGGGCTCAGACTACTAATCTCCTACAGTGTTGTAGACTTTCTTGAACAGTGAAGAATCACCTTCCATAAAATTCCAATAATGCTCCTGTAGGAAAACACTGGAAGATCAAAGCTGGGAATAATCATGAAGATAGTCATCAAAAATGCAAAGAGTCGGGGAGACTACAGAAGAAAAGCCTATGTCTCTTGAGTGCTGAGTTTTATTTTGATGGTAATGAATCAACAATTCAGGAATGTATCTAGTATATTATGAATGCTTTATTGGTGATCCTTATACATCATTGTCTTAGGAAAAACCAGCTGTTTTGGAATTCTCCAGTTAGATGCGTTATGAAGGCGGTGACACTGAGAGATTGTTTTGAGAGAGGAGCTTACAAAAATCAGGTTTTGAAAATACATACTTGCTGGAAATTTTACCAACCTTTATAATTGTTCTCAGCTTTCTAATTTCACCTTGACTTCTGGGATGGAAACTCTGATGACAGAGAATATTCAAAAATGAGGTAAAGAAAGAATACTTTCTACTTAGATTTTCCACGTTGAGCCTAACTCTTTGTGAAACTATCCAAATTTTTTTGGCCTGATATATATTTTTTCCAGTTTAGGGATAGTTCCGTTTGTGCTAATATGTTTAGCCATGCAGCATGATAGACTTTTAATTAAATCTATTGCATGATGAGCTGACTGAGCATTAGGAAGTTTCTGTAACACATCGTCATCTATTAGCTTCATGCAAATGTCTTTCTTCAGTCACAGAACTGTAGTTATGTTTACTCAACCTGTAGTTTTAGGGTTTAACTAAGCCTTTTAACTTTAATCTCCTTTTCCCTATGACTGCTTATTCATTATTATAGAGGATTAATATAAGGGAAGGCACAGTCGAGTAGTGATCCTTCCTTAATTGCAATCTGTAGAAGGGGAAAAAAATAAATTGAAGCACAGTTCAATTCAGTTGCTCAGTCTGTCTAACCCTTTGTGACATGTGGACTGCAGCCCACCGGGCTTCCCTGTCCATCACCAACTCCTGAAGTTTGCTCAAACTCATGTCCATCGAGTTGGTGATGCCATTAAACCATTTCATCCTCTGTTGTCCCCTTCTCCTCCTGCCTTCAATCTTTCCCGGCAACAGGGTCTTTTCCAATGAGTCCATTCTTTGCATCAGGTGGCCAAAGTATTGAAGTCTCAGCTTCAGCATCAGTCCTTCCAATGAATATTTAGGACTGATTTCCTTTAGGATTGACTGATTTGATCTCCATGCAGTCCAACGGACTCTTAAGAGTCTTTTCCAACACCACAGTTCAAAAGTATCAATTCTTTGGTGCTCAGCTTTCTTTATGGTCCAACTCTCACATCCATTCCACACATGACTACTGGAAAAATCATAGCTTTGACTAGACAGACCTTTGTCAGCAAAGTAATATCTTGGCTTTTTAATATGATGTATAGGTTTGTCATAACTTTTCTTCCAAGGAGCAAGTGTTTTTTAATTCCCTGATTGAAGCACACCACCCGTGAAACTAAGGACAAGTGAATACACTGCAAAGGGAAATATTATAAACTTATTTTCAGTCTTTTCTACAGGCTTCTAATATATTTGAAAATACAACCCTAAATCTAGTTTTTTTCATATCAGAGATTTTAGTTTCCCTTAAAGAAAAAATGAATATGCCCCCTGCTTCTCTCTCTCTCTCTCTCTCTCATAAAAAGGATTCTAGTGCTTTGGCTAGTTCTTAATGCATTTTTGTTCTCTGAGTGCTTTTTCTTGATTCATCTTGAGTAACAGAACCCAGTGAAGAAGTAACTTTAATATCTTTATACACTTTCTCACCCCTTCTCTTCTCTCCTTGTACAACATCTGCCATGTTGCTCTTGGCAAAGTTACCAGGACAGTTACTGCTAAGTTACCAGAGAGATGAGGTGGGGATCTTAGGTTGGCCCTGGGTCATCTTCCTAGGTGGCTTTTAGGAGCCTGAACTTCCACTGCACTGAGAGGAGGAAAACTCTCTAGGGACTGGAGGGAAAAAAGATAAAAGAGTGTTTTTCTTAGTTTCCAGATCAAAATGGGAACCTGATCTTTGGTCTTGTTTTTCAGCACTCCCTAACCCAAGGAATCCTTCTTGTATCCAGAGGCATTCCCCCCAGAGCAGAAGGCTGCTCACAGCCTGGGTGGCCAGCGGAGCTTCCTCCGGGAGAGAGGCTCTAAGAACAAGGGAGTGGCCAGGGCAGGAGGGCAGGTGAGCATTCTGTGTTCATTCTTCTTCCTGACGCCACCCAGGGTCCTCAAGTGGGAGCTTCAGTTGGGAGGGCTGATGGAAACAATTTTCTCTTTTGTGTTGTTTTAAATGAGAAGAATATGATTATAGTATTTTACTCTTGATCCTCACTTTGGCCTTACTTCTCAAGTATGCTATTCTTTTCCCAACAGATATCACTCACTTAAAAAGGGTTTATAATGAAGGTCTCTTAAGAAAACATTGCAAGGCAGTCAGGAGAGACAACATTTTCCTCCTTCTATGAAATTCTAGTGGAGGCTTATCACAAGCTGTTTCTCTTGCCTTAAATGCCTGCTGCTTTCTCATCTGTTCAGAGAGATCAGATCAGATCAGATCAGTCGCTCAGTCGTGTCCGACTCTTTGCGACCCCATGAACCGCAGCACGCCAGGCCTCCCTGTCCATCACCAGCTCCCGGAGGTCACTCAGACTCGCATCCATCGAGTCAGTGATGCCATCCAGCCATCTCATCCTCTGTCGTCCCCTTCTCCTCCTGCCCTCAATCCCTCCCAGCATCAGAGTCTTCTCCAATGAGTCAACTCTTCGCATGAGGTGGCCAAAATACTGGAGCTTCAGCTTTAGCATCATTCCTTCTAAAGAAATTCCAGGATTGATCTCCTTCAGAATGGACTGGTTGGATCTTCTTGCAGTCCAAGGGACTCTCAAGAGTCTTCTCCAACACCACAGTTCAAAAGCATCAATTCTTCATTGCTCAGCCTTCTTCACAGTCCAGCTGTCACATCCATACATGACCACAGGAAAGACCATAGCCTTGACTAGGCGAACCTTTGTTGGTAAAGTAATGTCTCTGCTTTTGAATATGCTATCTAGGTTGGTCATAACTTTCCTTCCAAGGAGTAAGCGTCTTTTCAGTAAGTTCTGTTCAGAGAACTGCTCCTAAAATTTCAACCTTCTTGGGTAAAACCTTCCCTGAAAGCATCTGCCTTTTCTTCCCCAGCTTTTATGCCCTCTCAGTGTATCATGTAATACACCTGGTGGAAATGAACTTTTATTAAAACATCACGGTCTAAGCAGGTCACAGGCAAGCTGCTTACCAGGCTTTGTTCTTTCGGCAACAGAATAGATAGGCAGTAAGGTCTATCTAATCCACGTGTCTTTCTGTGATGATATCTAGAGAGAATCTTGAACTTGAGGTTTCTAGGAAGATGACAATGACAACAACAACTCTATTTAGTTCATGTGACGAATGAAAACCATTTACATTTGACTATAGGAAACAGTGGGAACAGTGTCAGACTTTATTTTGGGGGCTCCAAAGTCACTGCAGATGGTGATTGCAGCCATGAAATTAAAAGGCGCTTACTCCTGGAAGGAAAGTTATGACCAACTTAGATAGCATATTCAAAAGCAGAGACATTACTTTGCCAACAAAGGTCTGTCTATTCAAGGCTGTGGTTTTCCCAGTGGTCATGTATAGATGTGAGAGTTGGACTGTGAAGAAGGCTGAGCACCGAAGAATTGATGCTTTTGAACTGTGGTGTTGGAGAAGACTCTTGAGAGTCCCTTGGACTGCAAGGAGATCCAACCAGTCCATTCTGAAGGAGATCAGCCTTGGGTGTTCTTTGGAAGGAATGATGTTGAAGCTGAAACTCCAGTACTTTGGCCACCTCATGCAAAGAGTTGAATCATGGGAGAAGACTCTGATGCTGGGAGGGATTGGGGGCAGGAGGAGAGGGGGACGACAGAGGATGAGATGGCTGGATGGCATCACTGACTCAATGGACATGAGTCTGGGTGAACTCTGGGAGTTGGTGATGGACAGGGAGACCTGGTGTGCTGCAATTTATGGGATTACAAATAGTCGGACATGACTGAGCGACTGAACTGAACTGATAGACTTAATTGGGGTTTCCTAGGTGGCACTAGTCATAAAGAATCTGCCTGCCAATGCAGGAGACTCAAGAGAGATGAGTTCGATCCCTGGCTTTGGAAGATCCCGTGGAGGTGGAAAATGGCAACCCACTCCAGTATTTTTGCTTGGAGAATTCCATGGGCAGAGGATCCTGGTGGGCTACATACAGTCCATGGGATTGCAAAGAGCCAGACATGACTGAGCAACTTAGCACACAGCACATAGACTTAATTCAAATCTTTTTGTTGGAGTTTCTGTTGGGATAGTAGCAGTGGTTCAGCTCCCATCTGTACCCCCTTTCCCCGCAACTATTATACGGTCTGCTGTTGCTGCTAAGTCGCTTCAGTCACGTCCAACTCTGTGCGACCCCATAGACGGCAGCCCACCAGGCTCCCCTGCCCCTGGGATTCTCCAGGCAAGAACACTGTAGTGGGTTGCCATTTCCTTCTCCAATGCATGAAAGTGAAAAGTGAAAGTGAAGTCACTCAGGTGTGTCCGACTCTTAGCGACCCCATGGACTGCAGCCTACCAGGCCCCTCCATCCACGGGATTTTCCAGGCAAGACCACTGGAGTGGGGTGCCAGTGCCTTCTCATTATAGGGTCTAGAAGCCTTGAAACTACGTTTTCCAAATGTCTTTGTTATCAGGTGTCTAATTTAGGTTCCAGAAATGGGAGCTCCCTTTGAGATTTAGAACAGAAACAAAGAAGCTATCATTGATTCAGCAGTTGTGGACAAACATGTCAGGTCTAGCAATGCACAGACACGAGGCTTTGCCAGAAGTTTCTAGGTATTCTTTTGAAAATCACCCACTGTGGTACAGTAGGAAGCTGAGATCATCGGCTCAGATTTGTTCTGATCCTTGGACTTCCTATGAGGAGCTGCCCTGGTCTTTGTTCTGCTCTGCCCTTATGGTAGTTTTGCATTAATATAAGGGCTCTAATTCTCTGAATTAAATCCCCTCCTGCTTGAAATACCTACAGTGGTGTCTGTTTCTGCTACCATACTCTGACTGATACAATCTATATAATCGATTATAAAAGATAAGGGCTATAGGGTGAATCTTTGATCTGCGATTTTGGTTACTGTTCATCAAGGTTCACATGATTAAAATGAGTTATTATTTTTTTTTCTCATGCCACCTAAACACTGTTCGTCCTCTTTTGTATGTTTCATTCCTGTTTTGTCTTCTACTTGTATTGTGATTTGCTTTCCATAAAAGAGCTCTTTTCCTCTTATATGTTACAATGGTTTGAACACAGTAGGTCCACAGTATTTATTTGTTGAATTAAAACGAGCTATACTTATGCCCTGGTTTTACATTCATTTAAGATACAATATCTGGTAGCTGCATGGCAAAAAGGGGGGCCACTCTACTTCCAGAATATTGTGCAAAATGTCTAATGATTGCATACACCAAGGAACAGTTCATCCCTCAGTGTGAATAATGTTGAATCACTGCCTATTTGTTCTTGCAAGTAGTCATTTACTTGGTAAATATTTATTGATCACCTATTATGTGTCAAGAATCATTCTAAGTACTAGGACACATGAGGGAACAAAACAAGCAGAAATCTCTGCCCTATTCATCTCCCTGCTTTGATTTGATCTTGAAACCTGAGACCGGATGCTGCTTCCCTTGTTTCTTTGTGTTAAGTGTCTCATTGTGACTGTGACAATTATTCTGGTGGGATGATCAGTTTCCCTTATGGCCGGTCCAAATGGAAAACTGATTCTCCACAGTCCAAGGCCCTGTCTGTGAACCTTATCTTCCTGGGACGCTTTAATCCAGGGATGACACTCCCTGTCTTACTAAGTGGCATCACACATGTATGTGGCCCCAGTTCCTTCCTGTGTGAAAATTCAGACTTCCCCTCTTTATTAATAGCAGTTAAACACAGTGTCTCCTCAAGCCTTGGCAAGTTCGTTGTTCTGCTGGGATTGATGACACCTAGTAGCACTCTCATTCAAGTCTCTTCTTGCCAATGGTTTATAGTATTTCTCTTGTTGTTTAGATTTAGACATCAAATAGTCTGGAGAGGTTTCCTATTCTATATGTTGTTTTTGGCATATTTCCTCAAAGAAGGCCTCATTATCTTTGCTCACATGCTACCTCTGAGTGATTTCTGGAATGAGACTGACTCATGGCTTATGACTAAGTTTGGTAGCAATTTCCTCTAAAAAGGATAATTCTACAGTTTATTCTAACACATTATGTAAATATTCTGAAATATTTAGTAATATACCTGTGGGTAAAAGATGGAAATGTATTGATGTCATGTATTGGGTTGGTCAAAAAGTTCCTTTGAGTTTTCTCCTACAATGGGTATGGAAAAATCCAAACCAACTTTTTGGCCAACCCAATATAGATACGTTTGTCCTTCTTAGTAAATTTAGTACAAAGGGAGAATTCACCTACATATCACTTAGGGGACCTTTACTAACGGAGGCTGAAGCTTTCACTGTATTTATGGTGATCCCAAAGAATGGCTAGAAGGAAACCAGGGACCATTAGGGGTTCTGGTTGATGGACAGCCTCAGGCCACCGAGATAGGACTTTTAACTTGATTCAGGCTCTGTTCCCTGCCTTACACGGAAAGGGTGTTACTCTGACCACTGCAGGGCATGGCTGGAAGTGGGTGTGGTCAGATCTCCTGATGGCGCCAGGAGAGTAGTGGGGGTCCAGGCAATGGCACTGCCTATTTCCAGCCTAAAAGGCATTTGGGCAGCTGGGCTTTGATTCTGTACAAAAGAACCTGTGATTAAATCATAGCATGGGCTAGCTGAACTCACATTTTTAAGATTTAGGCCAATCAGTACAGCACGGTTTCCCCTCCCCACCCCACCTCCCCACCAAGAGGATGGAAAACCTATGCTTCCAGGTTCTTACCACATTTTTAAGATTTAGGCCAATCAGTACAGCACGGTTTCCCCTCCCCACCCCACCTCCCCACCAAGAGGATGGAAAACCTATGCTTCCAGGTTCTTATTCTCTATGTCCATATATGAAGATAGAAAGTAGTGAGTCAGGCCAAATGGATTTTACAGGGTGTACCTTTTTGGTTGCCTGCATACAGAAGCAGTCTGAGCTGGATTGAAGAAAGACAAAAAATTGTGCAGGGAGTGGGGAGAGGAAAAAATGAGAAAAAGGAAATGAGTGGGGAAGACTTTCAGATCAGTTATCAAAAAAAATATGAGGAGTGGAAATAACTGGATCCTTACTTTTAAATAATGCCCATGAGTTGTCTTACATCAACAACAACAACAAACTAGGAAATAAAGAGCTAATTTTAATATTTTTTCCACCCAAGCCTATTTAAAATGTCTGAAAAACCCAAACCAATAGCCAATCAGTCTCCTCTGTCCTCGGGATTCTACAGGCAAGAATACTGGAGTGGGTCACCATTCCTTTCTTCAGGTGATCTCCCCAACCCAGAGGTTGAACCCCGGGTCGCCTGCATTGCAGGCAGATTCTTTACTGCCTAGCCACCATGGAGGCCCATTTAAAATGTTCTGAAAAACTCAAACCAATAAGCAAACCTCATAGGGCAGAACCTGGAGAGAAAAGTTAATTTTACTGAATGTCAAATAAAATAATAATACTATTTTCTTTTCTTTTAAACCTAGGGGGATAAAGTTCTAAGCCTGAGGCACAGTTAGAAAGAGGAAGATGGTGCTTAATGGTTGTTCTCTCCTTTGTAGTATATCTCTACTTTAATCCAGCCTGTTAACATTCTGCTATTTATTTAAATGGAAGATGGTATGTAAATACACTAAATATAGGAAGGCAAAGCTGGGGATGTTCCAGTTTTGCAAATGTGGTGGGGAAATAGCCATGGAGTATCCCGGCCAGAACATTCCAGCTCTGTTGGCTGACCCAGGGGCCGTCCTGCAAAGACATCCTAAGCAAATATTTTTTCAGTTAATGGGCACAATTACTGAAATTTCACACAGCACTTCAATTTTGCTCTGTAGCTCAATTTCCCTTCCACGTTCAATATTCAACCTTTTAAAAGACACATTTCCAGAGCTAAATTGGCATTAGCAAGCTTTGAAAAGTTCTACCAAATGAGTGGAAACAGGCTGTGAATTTCTTCTCTTTTCCATTTCTTTCTCTCCAGATCCTTCTGTCCTAGTTTCAGCAATGTGTGAGGTCAGGAAAATAGGTGGGGTTTGTAAGCAGGAAGAGGGAAGAGGGTTCATATATACTGTCAGAAATATCTTTTTTTTTTTGGATAAAATCTCATCAGGGAGGAGCCACAAATTTTACATACGAGTTGACCTATCTTTAGTATATTTATCAAATTATCTTCTTTATTTATACTGAGATTATTTCTACCAAAATTATTTCCACCAAAAAAAATTTGAAGAGATTATAACTATAATCATATACAATGAACAGTATAATAAGATCAGAAAGGAAATTTAAAAGTCATATATGCAGGCAGAGGGAAGAAACCCATAATTTATATTCAAATTAATTATATTTGACCATTAATTTATATTCAAATCTTTACAGTAACTAAAGCAAAAGAAGAAATATAAGCATGTAATTGTTGAGTGAGGTCTTGCAGTTTACCCGGCTCTGGGTTTAGACACAGAAAAGCACTCAAATAATGCATAATAATGTCCAACAATAGTACCTTTGGTGTCTTTACTGTGGAGAAAATTTAGTGATGATTAGCTTTTTCTGACTATGGTTAACTGTGATTATCAAAACATGCATTAAGCAAAAGCCAGGTCCCTTAGTTATGACTCCATACTTCTACTCAAGGGGGCACGGAATTGATCCCTGATCAGGGAACTGAGATCACACTAGCTGCAGGGTGTGGCCCAAATTTTTTTAATATGTCACGTCTAGGGAGTTATAGACTCTTTGTAAAACATATCTAGGGATGTGCAAAGGTGCTGCCGCCATATGTAACAGGCCAAAGTCCCAGGTGTGATGTCTCAGGCCCACCGTAAACAACTGTGAAGGCTTTAGCTGGCAGGCTCTCGGGGGAAAATCTGCCCTCTGTGTACAGTCTGGAGGAAGTTAAAGTCAGACTCACATCCCCACAGGCTGGCCAGGCTCACTTACAACTACAGTCCTCATCCAGACGCCTCTGTTCAGAGGCCTCCTTATCAAGGGACCTTCTAGTCCCTTTTCTAGCCCCTGACTCAGTACTTTTCCACTCCTTGTCCTCTGCCCAACCCACCCCAGGACTTCCCTGGCTGGGACACAATTGGCCAATCTGTGCTAATACATCTCACCCTGCCTGGAGCTGCTCCGGGAGGGAAAATGAAACACTGAGAGAGCCAGTGCTTTCTCTGTTTGCCTCTTGATTACACTATTGCTGTGAGTGCATAAAGCCTTAACTGTTCATCTCTGTTTGGCCCGTTGTCATACTTGACCACCTGAATACCTGGCAGCTCGGTTTTCTCCATTTCAGCTCCTGACAGTAACTAGATATCAAACCGAGGAACAGAGACAAAATTTATGGTTATTCGGGTTGAATGGATATTTATTCAGGACGATCATCTTCCCTGGATTTCAGAGTCCATCATGAGGGGAACTGAAGAGCATTGTGCTTTCATGGACAGGGCACAGAATGAGATGCCAGAAGTCCTGGGTTCTAAAATGTGCCTTGCTCTGTAATCTGGGCGTACAACATCATCCAAATGTTCTGGGTTTTAGTTTCCGAAACTATGAAGTGAGGAACTCTGGACGGGGGGATTTTGAAGATGCCTTTCACTGTAATGCTCACCAGAGCCATCACCTCTTCATTCCTTGATGTAGATCAGAGTGTGCATCATTCACCTTTGTGGGATGTGGGAGTGACGGTGGGAGGAAGTTAAGGCAAGCCTTTAGGAACAAGTACCCTGGCTTCCCTTGTGGCTCAGCTGGTAAAGAATCTTCCTGCAATGCGGGAGACCTGGGTTCAATCCCTGGGTTGGGAAGATCCTCTGGAGAAGGAAAAGTACCCACTCCAGTATTCTGGCCTGAAGAATTCCATGGACTGTATAGTCCATGGGGTCGCAAAGAGTCAGACACAACTGAGTGACTTTCACTCACTCACTCACCCTGTCCTAGATTGCTATTGGGGTGCTCTTGGGTTTAGGTAAGAATGTGGGGAGACTTCTCTAGCGATCCAGGGTTTGAGACTTCACCTTCCAGTGCGGGGGTTGTGAGTTCAATCCCTGGTCGGAGAGCTGAGATCCCACATGTCTCATGGCCAAATACAAAAAAATATAACAGAAGCAGTATTGTAACAAATTCAGTAAAGACTTTAAAAATGATTCACACCAAAAAAAAAAATCTTTTAAAAATTGATATTTTCTCTGAGTACAAATGTAATTTGGAATTTTATAATTTTTGCGTATTTTCTAGAGCAGATAAGCCCGTGGTTTAGTTTTAGGTCATCTTTAGATGAGTGCCTAGATATTTGGTAAATTATACTTCTCTGTTTATATACATAGGGGAGTACTTATTGTAGTATTTAATAAATATTGTGTTGACCAAAAAATTCCATAACATTGTACAGTAAACATGAAGAAGATTTTTGGCCAACCCTATAGATTTTAAATAAACATGGGTGTTGTAGGCTGAATTTATGTCATTGTGAGGTCTTTAAAGAGGTAATTAAGGTTAAATGAAGTCACCAAAGTGGGGCCCTAATCCTATAGGATGGTGTCCTCATAAGAAATAAGATCTCACTGGCAGTCTTTCTTTCTCTGCCTGTGCACAGAGATGAGGCCCTGTGAGGACACAGTGGCTGTCTACAAGCCAGGAAGAAAGATCTTACAGAAATCAACCCTGCTGACACCTTGATCTTGAATTTCCAGACTCCAGAATGGTGAGAAAATCAGCGTCCATTGTTTAAGCCACTCTGTCTGTGATATTTTGTTATTTAAGCCCAAGCAGACTAATACAATGAGAGAGACAATCATCTATATAAAACTCATTGTCTGAAAATGAAGCCAACAAAACATATGGCATGATATTGAGCAATTGATGGAATATAAGAAAACGAATCCATTTGACCTTGACATTGGAAAAGATTCCTTCAAACATCACAGCTTATTGACATAGGATTATGTTTCACTCTGTGTGTGTTCAGTAACACCCTTTGTTCTGCTGAGAACAGCATTTTCTTTACCATAATATTTTATTTGTTCATAACTGTTTTCCAGTTTTCATGAGTTAATCTTCAGATAGAGCTTAGTATGATGGCATGTACACATATTTGTAAACTACATAAAATAAAAATATAAATTTCAATAGTGTAAAATAGAGCTAGTAAGCTGGAAGGTGGTATAAGAGGAGGGTTAGAGCAAAATGGAGGGAGATAATTCCTCATTTTATAAATTAGAGAGTTGAAAAAGAATGAAATAATGCCATTTTCAGCAGCATGGATGGACCTAGAGAGTGTCATAGTGAGTGAAGTGACGAGAACTATCCTATGACATCCCTTATATGTGAACTCTAAAAAGAAATGATACAAATGAACTTACTTCCAAAACAGAAACAGACTCCCAGACTTAAAGAATGAACTTGTGGTTACCAGGGAAGAAGGATGGGGATAAGGGATAGTTAAGGAGAATCCCAGGGACGAGGGAGCCTGGTGGGCTGCTATCTATGGGGTTGCACAGAGTCGGACACGACTGAAGTGATTAGTAGCAGCAGCAAGGAGCTTGGGAGTGCTCATTGCTATATTTAAAGTGGATAATCAGCAAGGACCTACTATATAGCACAGAGAACTCTGCTCAGTGTTATGTGGCAGCCTGGATGGGAAGGGAATTTGGGGGAGGATGGATACATGTACATGTATGGCTGAGTCTCTTTGCTGTCCACCTGAAACTATCACAACATTGTTAATCAGCTATTCTCCAATATAAAATAAAAAGTTAAACTTTTTTTTTTAATTAGAGGGTTGAGCAGTTCCATCTGAGGTAGGTGGATTAAGAAGCAGAAGATACATTTCTTTTAAAGTTATAAAACTCACCAGTAGTAGAACTAATGTATAGATGGTCAACAAGTTCCTGGAGGGAAAGGAGCTAGTTGTGAGCTACATTCTGCATTATTTATGAAATCAGATCAATAACTACTTGGAAAACTGACATATTAGGAAACAGAAGTATAGCAACACTGTTTGGAACGAAAATCGCAGTCATAAGTAGGTGATATTGGAATACCTATCAGTGGAACCCTCTTTCCCATCCAGTTTCTTAGTGAATCAGGGAATAAGTAAGGCAAGGAATAAGGCTGATGGGAGATTCAGGCTTACTTGATGATTAGTAAAGGCTAACTTGGAGTAAATGGCTCTCTCTGGAAGGCTTGTTTAATGCACTCCAGGAAGGGGAACTTTTTCCAGGAATCACAAAAATGCTGGACCAGGGCAGCCCTTCCCACATTGTGGGAAGAGCCCCCCACACCAGAAAAGTTCCAGCCCCAGGAGAAAGAAAGAAGCAAGCTGAGCCAGACACTCACCATTTATTTTTCTCCAATTTCCCACTCAGATCAAGCCATTAAAAAAAAAAATTTTTTTTTAATCTATCTATGGCTGTGTTGGGTCTCAGTGGGGTCATTGTTCATTGCAGCACGTGGCCCCAGGACACGATGAATCTTAGTTCCCTGACAAGAGATTGAATCTGCACGCCCTACATTGGAAGGCAGATTCTTAGTCACTAGACCACCAGGGAAGTCCCAGATTAAGCCATTCTTTAAATGAATTTCATGGTAGATTGAAAAGAGGCCAAGATTGACACATATGAAAGGAACTTCAAGATGAGGGACATTTTCTCCTTAACAGTTGCCTGTAGGGAAATTGAGCATGTACTGAGTGTAGTGTAGACTGCTGTAGAATTTCACATTTCATTATATGGGAGAAATAGCAGTAGGAAGTGGCCGATTTTGATAGCTACTTTGCCTCTCCTTCATCCCCCTGGTGATTTTGGTTGAACCACCTGAGAAGAGTTGATGAAATTAAAGAAGAAAGGAGCAAACACCAGCTCAATACCATTAAGTCGGTTCTCCTGGATGTTTGTCTTCAAGCTTCATCCTCTCTAACATGGAAGCTACATCTCTAGCTACTTCTGTTAAGTTACCTTTATTTTCTTCATTAAGACGTAGGCATTAGATAGACATCTCAGCCACGCTCTTCTGCTTGTGGGATACACAATAGCCTTGTTTTCTTTTCTTTATTGTGAGTCAATTCTAACAAGATGAGAATTCAGGGAGGACCTTCTGGCCCTGAGATTAGACTGAGGTGGGCTACTCCCCGCTGTACTGGTTTGATCCTTGCCCACCAATCTTCATTCTGTTTACTCCTCTCATTCTATTGCGCTGAGAATACATTTCTCTAACCCTTAAAACTAAGCATGTCTTCATCCTCCATTGCTAGGTCCCCGAGAACTTGGCAGCTGCACTGTCTTGATCTGGGTGGTGGTTACACAGGAAATGATGTATGTGAGAATGTATTGAACTGTATACTTAAGGCTAGTACACTTTATTCAATTTGTATACATGTGTTTTACTTCAATTGGAAAAAAAAAAAAAACCCTAGCCTTAAATTTCTTGACAGTTTCTATTGCTGCCCAAACCTGGCACAAGAACGGCCCTGGCCCTCCCTGCTAGATGTTTATTATGGCAACACTTTGAAGGTGGGGCTTTCTGAACTCTCCATAATCTGCCAGTGTTTCTCAGTCTTTTAAACATTTCTTTTGCTCAAGACTTACTGAACGGTTTCAAGGCACAATCAGTTTTCTTCTTCACCAGATCTTTTTAACCGAGACACAAAATCTATAAGTCATAAAAAAGTATCACTACATTTTGCTACATCAAAAAAAAATCAACATGTGTGTGACAAAAACACCATAAGATAAAAATTTGGATGAAAGGATTAATATGGAAAAAACAATCACAACTCAAATCACAGACAAAGGACTATGTCCCTCATATAAAGTTCTGATCAGTTTATAAAGAACCCAGTAGAGAAGTGGGCAATAGATGTGCATGAAACATTCCATAATGTATAAGACACCAAGCACATGAACAGATGCTTAACCTCACTCAAGAGGTTAATGAGAAATGAAAATGGAAACCACAGCAAGACACCATTGTTCAAGCTATCAGACCGGATGCAATTAAAAAGTTAGATGTTGGAAAGCCTGGGAGAAACAGGTCCCATTTTGTTGTGTGTGGAGAGAGAGATTATCCAGATCACATATAGAGGGATAGAACAGATAAAATATTAAAAAGAAAAAGGGCATGGGGCCTGTGGCCCCAATTTTACATTTTTAGAATTTAGGGGAGAAGGGAAATGGGTGCCGGGAAAAGTAAAAATTTTTTTTTTTAGTGGATGGGTGAGAAGAAAAAAAAAAATAATAAAAAAAAAAAAAAATAAAAAAAAAATTATATATAAAAAAAAATAGGAAGACAAAAAAAAAAAAAAATATTTTTATAATTAAAAAATCAGAAGAGGAAATAAGATGGCGGACGGGAAAAAAGGGAGAATACTTTCTCCTCCACAAATTCATTAAAAGAACATTTGAATGCTGAATAAACTCGATAAAACAACTTCTGAATGCTGGCAGAGGACATCAGGCACTTAGAAAGACAGCTCATTGTCTTCAAAACGAGAAAACGAGCCCTGCGGTAACTCCTTTTGCGGAGAAGTGGCGCGGACACCAGCATTTGCTATTGGCAAGTGGGGGCTGGGCTAGGAGGAGCGGCGAGGCCTGCATTGCTTTGAGAAAGGATTTGGCCTGGCTATCTCGGGGCGCTATTTGAGCGAAATAACCAGACTGTCGGTTATCTACTACATCAAAAGCCAGCCCTAACTTAAGACACCACCAGGACTACTTACGGAACAAAGGGCTGCACAGAGTTGGCCGGCTGCAGGCCATCCCACTCCGGTGACAGGCAACCAGGGCCTGAGGCGGGTAATTACAGCCCTAGAGAGACACTGTCTAACGGAACTGTGAGTAGGTTTCTGTGCTGACTCACGCTTCTTGGGGCTCTGGATGGTCAACATCTGCCTGAGAAAGTGCGCTGTTTGTATACCCAGAAAACTGAGTGGCGGAGAGGCGATAAGTCGCAGCACCTGCGCTCGCTGAACATTTCATCACCTGTGCTACTCGGATCTGGGAAGGGCATAAAACGCAGACTGAACCAAGTCTGTGCTTCTGAGGATTATCTGAGTGCCTGAACCTGGCCGGTTTAGATTTGGGTGTTCATCTCCGCCCCCTCTGTAACAAGACAGAGATCAGATATTGAAAAGACCTGTAAACCGCCTCAATAAAGAGAATTCAACAAACTACCAGAATATAGTAAGGACACTCTAAATTTGGCAATTTTAACAAAATGAAGAGACAAAAGAATACCCAGCAGCTAAAGGAACAGGATAGATCCCCACCAATCCAAACCAAAGAGGAAGAGATAGGGAATCTACCTGATAAAGAATTCCGAATAATGATAGCGAAATTAATTCAAAATCTCGAAATCAAAATAGAATCACAGTTAAAGTGTCTGGAGACAAGGATTGAGAAGATGCAAGAAAGGTTTAACAAGGACCTAGAAGAAATAAAAAAGAGTCAACACATAATGAATAATGCAATAAATGAGATCCAAAACACCCTGGAGGCAACAAATACTAGAATAACAGAGGCAGAAGATAGGATTAGTGAACTAGAAGATAGAATCCTAGAAATAAATGAATCAGATGAGAAAAAAGAAAAACGTATCAAAAGAAATGAGGACAATTTTAGAAACCTCCAGGATAACATCAAACGCTACAACATTCGAATCATAGGAGTTCCAGAAGAAGAAGATAAAAAGAAAGATCATGAGGAAATCCTTGAGGAGATAATAGTTGAAAACTTCCCTAAAATGGAGAAGGAAATTACCACTCAAGTTCAAGAAATCCAGAGAGTCCCCAACAGGATAAACCCAAAGCGAAACACCCCAAGACACATATTAATCAAATTAACAAAGATTAAATATAAAGAACAAATATTAAAAGCAGCAAGGGAAAAACATCAAATAACTCACAAGGGAATTCCCATAAGGATAACAGCTGATCTTTCAATAGAAACTCTCCAAGCCAGGAGGGAATGGCAAGACGTAATTAAAGTGATGAAGGAAAATAACTTACAGCCTAGATTATTGTATCCAGCAAGGATCTCATTCAAATATGAAGGAGAAATCAAAAGCTTCACAGATAAGCAAAAGTTGAGAGAATTTTGCACCACTAAACCATTTCTCCAACAAAAACTAAAGGACATTCTCTAGAGCAATACAATAATAGTGGGAGACTTTAACACCCCACTCATATAATCTGGCTGTAATAGACAAAGTAAAGAGGAAAACATATTTACCTATGAGCCTCCAAAAATTCAGTTCACTCAGGAGAGCTTAAAAAAAAAAAAAAAAAAAGACTTCTTTGCTCACTCTGTGGAGGTTTATTGACTATTATGTGGGTTTGGTACCACTTTGGGAAGTAGGCAGGAAGAGGTGACAAATGTGATCCTGTCCTAAATAATATATTGTGGTAAAGATAGACTTACCAATACAAAATACCAAGATGTGCCTAAAGATGAGGACACCCAAACTGGACTTTTTGTTTCCTGAACTTTTCATTTCGAGAACAAACCTCCTAATATAAGATGAACTCACCATGATTTTTTTTTTTAAGTGTTCTTTGTGATTAAAAACAGAAAGCCATTGGTTAAGAAATTACATATACTCCTCCCCACCATTACTCCCCTTCTTTCTTCCCATTTCCCTCCCACCCTCATTGATCCTTTCCCCCTTTTCCTTTTTCCCCTTAAAAAAAAAAAAAAAAAAAAAAAAAAAAAAAAAAATATTAAGATAAAAAAATGGTAGAACAATGTACAGAAGGTGCTAATATTTATGTAAAGGAGGAAATGAGTGAATGAATGAGGGGACAAGTCCAGATCTGTCTAGGCTGTGTTTTAGGGAATTAGGGAGGTCGAGGTTAATAGGGAGAGACAATGAAGTGTTTTGTCTCCCCTCCCCCCCCCCCCCCCCTCCCTTTTTTTTTCCCCCCCCTCCCCTCACCCCCCCTGCCCGTCACCCGTAGCCCCCGCCTTCCCCCCCCTCAAACAAGCGCAGCACATCCCAAAACACACACCGCCCGAATTATTATAGAAAGGGACAGATAAAAAATGTTTTTAGGTAAATGTTAGTAGAGGGGCCACCACACAAGAAGTCCCTCCCACCTTTCTTTTGTAGCGGGTTTAAAATTAATAGGTGATTAGTTGGGTCTCTTTCTTTCTGTCCCCGTGGACTGTAACGCACAAGGCTCCTCTGTCCATGGGATTCTTCATGCAAGAATGGGGGTGGTTTCCATTTCCTAATCTTAGGGATCTTTTCGACCCTGAGATCAAACCCAGGTCTCTTGGACTGCAGGTGGATTCTTTACCACTGAGCCAGCCTGGAAGCCCACTGGCAACTTAAGCTCAGTTTTAAAAATGATCTTGTGGCTATGCCCTGTGGCATGTGGGATATTATTCCCCAGCCAGGTATTGAACCCACATCCCCTGCTTTGGAAGTACAGAGTCTTAACCACTGGCCCCTCAGGGAAGTCCCTACAGTGCATCTTTGAGATGTGGTGGAGCCTTTGTTACTTCCTGGAGGGCTGTGTCTAGAAATGTTTGACATGAGAATATTTAGTTATTGATGTTTTCAGAAACCTGGACGTACTTAAAACAGGGGTTTTATTTTGTGAGGAGGTTTTCTCCATGGTGACACTGCCTAAAAGCCCACTTATTTCTTATCAAAATAACAAAGTTCTGAAGGAAAACAAAGAGGTCCTTAGGGCTTCTACCAGAAGAGAGAGGAGGAGACATGAGGTACTCTTTCTCTTTTGGTAGAGTGTGCCCCCCATCCCAGTGTGAAGCAAGGACAATGCAGATCAAGGGAGGGCAGAGGCACAGAGAGGAAGTCAAACCTTCAGAAGACAGATGGAGGAGAAACCCTAGAGACAGAGGGCCGCTGAGAAGGAAGGGTGGGCATGGAAAGCCCTGCCAGTACCTCTCGTCTTTGGGGAAAGCTGGTAGAGCCCTGGCAACGTACACAGTGACCGCGAACAGGTAACACTTCACAACAGGACAATGGGCAAACAACTCAGTGGCCCCCAGTGAGGACTAGTGAATGAATCATTATCCATCCACAAAATGGGACGATTCTAGCTCTAAAAGAGAGGGTGGACTAGCTCTCTCTTCCACTATAGAGTGATCACCAAGTTTTAGGTACTTTTTAAAAAATTAGGTGAATAAAATCTTATACAGTGTGCTACCATTTATCTAAGGGAGATATATATATATGTATATGTATATATGTATGTGTATATATGTATATGTATATATATATATGTGTGTGTATATATATATATATCAGATCAATCGCTCAGTCATGTCTGACTCTTTGCGACCCCATGAATCACAGCACTCCAGGCCTCCCTGTCCATCACCAACTCCTGGAGTTCACTGAGACTCACATCCATCGAGTCAGTGATGCCATCCAGCCATCTCATCCTCTGTCGTCCCCCTTCTCCTCTTGCCCCCAATCCCTCCCAGCATCGGAGTCTTCTCCAATGAGTCAACTCTTCGCATGAGGTGGCCAAAATACTGGAGTTTCAGCTTTAGCATCATTCCTTCTAAAGAAATTCCAGGATTGATCTCCTTCAGAATGGACTGGTTGGATCTCCTTGCAATCCAAGGGACTCTAGAGAGTCTTCTCCAACACCACAGTTCAAAAGCATCAATTCTTCGGCACTCAGCCTTCTTCACAGTCCAGCTCTCACATCCATACATGACCACAGGAAAAACCATAGCCTTGACTAGGCGAACCTTTGTTGGAAAAGTAATGTCTCGGCTTTTGAATATGCGATCTAGGTTGGTCATAACTTTCCTTGCAAGGAGTAAGCGTCTTTTAATTTCATGGCTGCAGTCACCATCTGCAGTGATTTTGGAGCTCAGAAAAATAAAGTCTGACACTCTTTCCACTGTTTCCCCATCTTTTTCCCATGAAGTGATGGGACCGGATGCCATGATCTTCATTTTCTGAATGTTGAGCTTTAAGCCAACTTTTCCACTCTCCACTTTCACTTTCATCAAGAGGCTTTTTAGTTCCTCTTCACTTTCTGCCATAAGGGTGGTATCATCTGCATATCTGAGGTTATTGATATTTCTCCCAGCAATCTTGATCCCAACTTGTGTTTCTTCCAGTCCAGCATTTCTCATGATGTACTCGGCATAGAAGTTAAATAAACAGGGTGACAATATACAGCCTTGACGTACTCCTTTTCCTATTTGGAACCAGTCTGTTGTTCCATGTATAGTTCTAACTGTTGCTTCCTGACCTGCATACAGATTTCTCAAGAGGCAGATCAGGTGGTCTGGTATTCCCATCTCTTTCAGAATTTTCCACAGTTTATTGTGATCCACACAATCAAAGGCTTTGGCATAGTCAATAAAGCAGAAATAGATGTTTTTCTGGAACTCTCTTGCTTTTTCCATGATCCAGCGGATGTTGGCTATTAGATCTCTGGTTCCTCTGCCTTTTCTAAAACCAGCTTGAACATCAGGAAGTTCACAGTTCACATATTGCTGAAGCCTGGCTTGGAGAATTTTGAGCATTACTTTACTAGCGTGTGAGATGAGTGCAATTGTGCAGTAGTTTGAGCATTCTTTGGCATTGCCCTTCTTTGGGATTGGAATGAAAATTGACCTTTCCCAATCCTGTGGCCACTGCCAAGTTTTCCAAATTTGCTGGCATATTGAGTGCAGCACTTTCATAGCATCATCTTTCAGGATTTGGAATAGCTCAACTGGAATTCCATCACCTCCACTAGCTGTGTTTGTAGTGATGCTTTCTAAGGCCCACTTGACTTCACATTCCAGGATGTCTGGCTCTAGGTCAGTGATCACACCATTGTGATTATCTGGGTCGTGAAGATCTTTTTTATACAGTTCTTCTGTGTATTCTTGTCACCTCTTCTTAATATCTTCTGCCTCTGTTAGGTCCATACCATTTCTGTCCTTTATCAAGCCCATCTTTGCATGAACTGTTCCTTTGGTATCTCTGATTTTCTTGAAGAGATCCCTGCTGCTGCTGCTGCTAAGTCGCTTCAGTCGTGTCCGACTCTATGCGACCCCATAGACAGAAGCCCACCAGGCTCCCCCATCCCTGGGATTCTCCAGGCAAGAACACTGGAGTGGGTTGCCATTTCCTTCTCCAATTGAAGAGATCCCTAGTCTTTCCCATTCTGTTGTTTTCCTCTATTTCTTTGCATTGATCACTGAAGAAGGCTTTCTTATCTCTTCTTGCTATTCTTTGGAACTCTGCATTCAGATGTTTATATCTTTCCTTTTCTCCTTTGCTTTTCGCTTCTCTTCTTTTCACAGCTATTTGTAAGGCCTCCCCAGACAGCCATTTTGCTTTTGTGCATTTCTTTTCCATGGGGATGGTCTTGATCCCTGTCTCCTGTACAATGTCACGAACCCCATTCCATAGTTCATCAGGTGCTCCTATACATATTTAACAAGAAATAAATATATCATATGGGGAAACAGTGGAAAGAGTGTCAGACTTGATTTTTCTGAGCTCCAAAATCACTGAAGATGGTGACTGCAGCCATGAAATTAAAAGACGCTTACTCCTTGCAAGGAAAGTTATGACCAACCTAGATCGCATATTCAAAAGCCGAGACATTACTTTTCCAACAAAGGTTCGCCTAGTCAAGGCTATGGTTTTTCCTGTGGTCATGTATGGATGTGAGAGTTGGACTGTGAAGAAGGCTGAGTGCCGAAGAATTGATGCTTTTGAACTGTGGTGTTGGAGAAGACTCTCGAGAGTCCCTTGGACTGCAAGGAGATCCAACCAGTCCATTCTGAAGGAGATCAGCCCTGGGATTTCTTTGGAAGGAATGATGCTAAAGCTGAAACTCCAGTACTTTGGCCACCTCATGCGTAGAGTTGACTCATTGGAAAAGATTCTGATGCTGGGAGGGATTGGGGGCAGGAGGAGAAGGGGACGACAGAGGATGAGATGGCTGGATGGCATCTCTCACTCGATGGATGTGAGTCTGAGTGACCTCCGGGAGTTGGTGATGGACAGGGAGGCCTAGAGTGCCGCGGTTCATGGGGTCGCAAAGAGTCGGACACGACTGAGCTACTGATCTGATCTGATCTGATATATATATACTGCCGTTAAGTTGCTTCAGTCATGTCTGACTCTGTGCAGCCCCACAGACGGCAGCCCACCAGGCTCTCCCATCCCTGGGATTCTCCAGGCAAGAACACTGGAGTGGGTTGCCATTTCTTTCTCCAATGCAGGAGATTGAGTTCAATCCCTGGGTTTGGAAGATCCCCTGGAGGAGGGCATGGCAACCCACTCCAGAATTCTTGTCTGGAGAATCCCCATGGACAGAGGAGCCTGGCGGGCTACAGTCCATGGGGTCACAAAGAATCAGACACAACTGAGCGACTAAGCACAGCACAGTACAAAAATAGAAATTAAAAAAAAAAAACATATGAATTTATCTCTGTACCAACTTAGAGGCATAACAATACAACTATTCTCAGTGCCTTTAAAAGAGTAATTTGATTGTAGCTCCTACAGGGATATTCTCTGTGGGAAATTATAGAACAAGGAAGTTGGTTTGCTCAACAATGACAACAACAAAATTTGCAAGGAAGATAAGGGGAAGAGATGAGAGGGACACCCATAGACTGAAAAAGTCTGAGGAGGCATGTCTAAATCAGTTGAGTAGGGACATATTTGAATTCTGCCTCAAGCATTCCAACACAGAACATTCTAATTTAAAAAAACTAAATATGTTAAGAAAGTTGGGGAAGTCAGAGTGCTGACTGAACATTTCATGATGTTAAGAAACTATCGATAATTTTTTAGGCATGACCATTTTATTCTGGTTGAATTTTAATTTTACAAAGAACTCTTAGGATTTAGTGATACAAATGGAAATATTTAAAGATGAAATGATGCCCGTGATTGCCTCAAAACAATCCTACAGGGGAGGGAAAGTGAGTGACCAGTATATGGAGGTTCATCATACATCTTCTATTCTTATATCTCTGAAATTGTCCAGGTCTCAAAAATAGGTTTTGTATAGGGCAGTAGAAGAGAGAAAATTCTCATTAGCAAGTTGTATTAGTAGTGTATTCTTCACAGCTAGAGTCTTTTAGTTAGACTTGTGTGTCTATGACTGTGAGATTCAAGCCCTTCCAGCACACAGGACGGTGACAGTGCCTTTGAGGAGATCAGAATTCAGAGGTTCAAGGGCCAGTTGATTTTAAAACTGGCCTCAAACCTCATTTTCCTTATTTATCTCCTTTTTTCTGTTGCTAACCCAATTCAGCCCATTCTATCATTTTGCCAATTCGTGGTGAGGCTATTACAGTAATTACCTTAGTATTTCTTCCAATAGCAAAAGGCTAATAGAACACAATTATATCTATAGTAAACTCACTTAAGTTAAATCCCTAAACACTGGTATTGTAAAAAGGCTTAACAAAAAAGCCATACAATGGAGAGGCACTATTAACAATACTCTATACCAGTGAACAGAATGTATTTATACTACTGTCTGGTTAGATAAATGGTTATTTCTTTGGAAAAAAAAATGAAAAAAATGTTGTAAATGTGTACGCTGTTTAATTACCACATTGGAACTCAACTTAATACTCTGTAATGGCCTATATGGGAAAAGAATGTATAAAAGAGTGGATATATGTGTAACTGACTCATTTTTTGCTATATGCTTGAAACTAACACAATATTGTAAATCAACTGTACCCCCAATAAAAATTATTTTCAAACAGAAAAAATATAATTACATATACATGATATAAAATTCGAAAAAGTAACAATAACAACAACAAAAACTACTGTAAAAACAAGCCTCCCTTCTGCCTCTACCCCTCAGTTCTCTTCCTGGAAACATTAATGTTCACAGTTTATTGTGTATTCCTCCAGAGATATTCTGAATATATTTGCAGAAGACATAATTATACATCACAAATGGTGGTAAGTTAAATATAATTATTGAGTAATCCTTAACTTTCCCTAATCTGTGCTTTTTAGGGCTCCTTTTTACTTTTGGATTGTCATTTATGCAGCCAGCACAGAAAGGCAATTTTGAAAAGATCTTTTCTTCACTTTTATTTTTTTCTTTGGTTTTGAAAAGCTCTTTCTTGATTTTGATAACTTGAGCAATTTCATTTTTTCCAGATGAATAATCACAGGCCAGCATAAATAAGAATTTAAACTAGTCTGTGCCTGTATCCACCGATAGATTTCTGTGAACATTTCTGCTTTGAGTTCTAGCAGGGTCCAAAAATTGACAGTTAAAAACATTGATAAAACCAGACAATCCTACTTTTGATTCTTGTCTCCTTAGTTTCAGAACTGTGAGTTCTGATGAAGACCAAAACCGTGGGGATTTTAATAAAAGGTATCTTGACTTAAGTGACATTGTGTTAGGTCAACCACTACAGGATGGGGAAGGCCAGAGATTGGGAAATAAGTAGGAAAGAGAATTGCAAAGGAGGGCATCACACCTTTTGCAAGCTTATCCTCAGATCCTGGATTCTGGCTTCTCTTCTTTCTCTTTTTTAATATATATTTATTTATTTTGCTGCACTGGGTCTTCATTGTCGCATGTGGGATCTAGTTCCCCAACCAGGGATCAAATCTGGGCCCCCTGCATTGGGAGCAGGTCATCTTAGCCACTGGACCACCAGGGGACTTCCGTTAGCTCTCTTCTTAACATCTGTGCTTGGAGACAGCACTGTACTCCCTACTACCCTGCCTCACAACAACTCTTTGAGGTCATAGCTGTAGCAGTGCAGTTGCTTTAAGATTTTAGAGATTAATCATTCAAGTTTTAGAGTTAGTCAATTGAGGTTCCCACCACATGCATAATACAAGATATTTATATCAACCAATAATTATGTATATCATTAGATCAATTAACATTAAAACATTAAATAATACTTTGCATAACACTGCACTTTAAGGTATGAAGTAAAATCATAAACATCTAGCAGCAATTCCCAAGGCTGCCACCCCTATCTCTTGCTCCTTTGTTTCCTCCTCTCTCCCCCACTTCCTTTCTCTTTCTTCTCATCAGTTCAGCTCGTCCCTAAGAAATGGTCCTTCCATCCTCAAGCATAGGGTAGATCTAAAGCTGGCCTCAGGCCCAGCCTACTCCATTTTATCTCTTTCTATGAGGAAGACCAGGTAACACTTACCAAAGAAAGTAGAGGTACCTACTCAGAAAATTCATGCCAGAACAGCTAACTAAAACCAGAGGTTACAGAAATGTGTCATTCTAAAGATCAAAGGGTCCAAGAATCAAATAAATGCCAAATAGAATCCACACAATTTAAAGATAAGTAAAATTGTGAGAAAAAAATTTACTCTTTCCCTATGGATTTTGACTCTGTCTTGTAAATAAATACATTAAAGCGCAACTGAGCCAAATACTGTTCTTATTTAATATGTAATTTAGTGCCTATTCTACTCAAATTGAAACTTTTATACATTATCTTATACTATTATTTAAAGTGCTATAGCCTTGTAAATTCTAATATACTACAATAGATACACATTACTTTAGTATAGAATTACTGTTATCTATATGTGAACCGTGAACTTCCTGATGTTCAAGCTGGATTTAGAAAAGGCAGAGGAACCAGAGATCAAATTGCCAACATCCACTGGATCATCGAAAAAGCAAGAGAGTTCCAGAAAAACATCTATTTCTGCTTTATTGACTATGCCAAAGCCTTTGACTGTGTGGATCACAATAAACTGTGGAAAATTCTGAGAGTGATGGGAATACCAGACCACCTGATCTGCCTCTTGAGAAATCTATATGCAGGTCAGGAAGCAACAGTTAGAACTGGTCATGGAACAACAGACTGGTTCCAAATAGGAAAAGGAGTACGTCAAGGCTGCATATTGTCACCATGTTTATTTAACTTATATGCAGAGTACATCATGAGAAATGCTGGACTGGAGGAAACACAAGCTGGAATCAAGATTTCTGGGAGAAATATCAATAACCTCAGATACGCAGATGATACCACCCTTATGGCAGAAAGTGAAGAGGAACTAAAAAGCCTCTTGATGAAAGTGAAAGTGGAGAGTGAAAAGATTGGCTTAAAGCTCAACATTCAGGAAACGAAGATCATGGCATCTGGTCCCATCACTACATGGGAAATAGATGGAGAAACAGTGGAAACAGTGTCAGACTTTATTTTTCTGGGCTCCAAAATCACTGCAGATGGTGACTGCAGCCATGAAATTAAAAGACGCTTACTCCTTGGAAGGAAAGTTATGACCAACCTAGATAGCATATTCAAAAGCAGAGACATCACTTTGCCAACAAAGGTTCGCCTAGTCAAGGCTATGGTCTTTCCTGTGGTCATGTATGGATGTGAGAGCTGGACTGTGAAGAAGGCTGAGCAATGAAGAATTGATGCTTTTGAACTGTGGTGTTGGAGAAGAATCTTGAGAGTCCCTTGGACTGCAAGGAGATCCAACCGGTCCATTCTGAAGGAGATCAGCCCTGGGATTTCTTTGGAAGGAATGATGCTAAAGCTGAAACTCCAGTATTTTGGCCACCTCATGCGAAGAGTTGACTCATTGGAGAAGACTCTGATGCTGGGAGGGATTGGGGACAGGAGGAGAAGGGGACGACAGAGGATGAGATGGCTGTATGGCATCACTGACTTGATGAATGTGAGTCTGAGTGACCTCCGAGAGCTGGTGATGGACAGGGAGGCCTGGCGTGCTGCAGTTCATGGGGTCGCAAAGAGTCGGACACGACTGAGCGACTGATCTGATCTGATCTGATAGGTTCTGATTCAAAATTTCTAGAAAGGAAATCTAAATTTGTTCATCTTGGGTAGGATGTCCATTCTTGACCTGGTTATGATCAGCTTCTTGGTTGGGTGAACATCCCCCAAAGTATGAAATGCTTCCATCTACTTATCCTAATGCATGGTTTCTTCTTGACATACCATCCAAACACTTCTTGACCAAGTATGTTGATAAAGTTCTTCAAGACTCTTACTTCTTAGCTCTTGGAGAATGACCCTGCCTAACATGGCCTTGTGTTCAGTTCCATGTGCGTCTATTTAGTGCTTACTAAATATCTGGTAATATTGGGGATGCAAAGGTGAAGGCATTCTTTCAGAGGAAAAGCAGTTTAGTTGCAGACACTTATACTCCCAAATATACAAAATTAACAATAGGCTGTACTCAACATTTTAATGAAGATTGTGTTAAATATAGCTTTAAATGGCAAAAATTACATTAATCAATTTATTTCAAGTATGAAAAGTAAAATTACTCTTCAGAGGAGAATAGTCATACTGCTCCTTGTTAGCAGCTCTCTTAAATTCCTATGGAGAGAGTAAAATAATTGGCTAGTGTGAGACTTGGGGTTATCCCTGAAGTCCTGCCAACTTTGATCATACATTTTTCTTAATGAAGATCCTCTTGATAAAACACACTATCACTCTCATTGTTCTTCAAAACCAAGTCCCCAGTGTACTAGGTGTTGTTAACTGACACTGCATTGCCTAGAAAATAGAGATGTGGATTGTTTGAGGCACTTATTCTGAGTCAATAGTCTATCTGGGAAGAGAACTTATTTGCCAAATGGCAGCCAATCTATTATTTTGTCTTTAGTATTTAGGCACCCCACTCCAGTACTCTTGCCTGGAAAATCCCATGGATGGAGGAGCCTGGTAGGCTCCAGTCCATGGGGTCGCTAAGAATTGAACATGACTGAGCAACTTCACTTTCACTCATTGGAGAAGGAAATGGCAACCCACTCCAGTGTTCTTGCCTGGAGAATCCCAGGGACGGGGGAGTCTGGTGGGCTGCCGTCTATGGGGTCGCACAGAGTTGGACACGACTGAAGCAACTTAGCAGCAGCAGCAGTATTTAACACAAACCTAGCTCTTATTATACTTGTGTCTATCCATGATGTTCCAACAAAGGATAGTGGAAAATTCAAGAACTGTTCCAGACGATTGCTGACCTGTTTATATTGGCAGCCAGTGCCCTGGCTGAAGACACAATAGAATATTCTGGGCAGTCATGTCCCAAAGCAAGATTCTTAGTTTAGCTTGGAATGTTTTCTCTAATACTACATTGTTGGGATATAGGGGAGGGCAGAGGAGATTGAGGGGCAAGTTTTATATTCTTGTTTTGTTATTATTTTACTTTTTATTTTGTATTCATCTTAGCCATGGATGAGAAAAGTAATAAACTTCTCTGTGACCACTGGTTAATTTGATTATGTAATTGTTTCTGCTATTACTGAAAACTGAGAAGGTGAAAATTATCCAAGACAAGAAATTATTCAGCAGAAACATACAGAAGTATACCGTCAGTTACAACAGAAAATTACTTTTCCGTGTTTTGAACCTAGATTTAAATATTTTCCGCATTAAGTCTGGACCACGTTTGAGAACAAACTGCTCCAGACAGAACCAGATTAAGGTCAAGCCTGCCTTTCACACCTGAAAATGATGATGTTCTCGGGAAATATAAACTGTCCGAAATACAGCATGGATAGTGTTTGTAACTGTGTGCTTAGAAATGGTCAAGTATAGATGATCCTGGAGAAACGGAATGGCACCAGTGCTCTCTACTGGAATATTGGGATTTTGGTATCAAGGTCACATACCACAGGGCAGACATCCTGAAAAATACTCACGCCTGTTGTTGTCTGTTTAAAGAAACTAAGGTCAGTGCTGGGAAGTAAAGGACAGACTATAACCCCAAACCCAAGAAGTAAAAATAAACTTGAAAAAAATAAAAAGGTGTTCTAAAAGGGCAAGTAAACATTATGAGCTATTTCCTTTCTCATAGCTGTGGACAGACTGGTTAATAAGTGGTCAACAGGAGCAGCAATTAAAATAAGTCTATGGCTCTGTTGCCTTAATAATAAGGAAGTCTTTAATATTGTTACAAGTTCCCCTTTCAGAAGTCACATATGGTCCATTCTCTATGTATAGAATTGAACCTGAAACTTCCAGGAAGATAGATACCTAAAAATTGTTTCTTAAATATTTTCATTTATTTCATAGAGAATAGACATGTATTTAATTTTTTATAAGGATATCTAGATGATAGGTAGGTAGGATGGGAAGGAAGCATCCCATCAATAGTGATCAATTGTAAAATGATCACTATTTTTCAGGTTGTACAGTTCATTATGGTGGCCACTGACCACTTCAATGAGGCAACTGACCATGCAAAATGTGGTTAGTATACCTGAGGGACTGACAATTTAATTGAAAATAGATGCTAAATTTAGATGCAAACAGTTCATTTTTCATCCTCTCCAGTTTTCTCCAACTCTCTTAGTGTAAGTCCATCATCCATCATTTGGGCTCTTGGAGTAGCTTCTTAACTGCTTTCTAGCCTTTAATCTTATACTCTGCTAGATCAGTCTCAAAAACCTGTTAACATGAATTTGTTTCATTTTTTTTTTTTTTGAAGTATAAAAGACAAAGCCAATGCAAAGAAATAGAGGAAAACAATAGAATGGGAAAGACTAGAGATACTGTCAAGAAAATTAGAGATATCAAGGGAAATTTTCATGCAAAGATGGGCACAATAAAGGACAGAAATGATATGGACCTAAAAGAAGCAGAAGATATTAAGAAGAGGTGGCAAGAATACACAGAAGAACTATACAAAAAAGATCTTTACGACCCAGATAATCATGATGGTGTGATCACTCACCTAGAGCCAGACATCCTGGAATGCAAAGTCAAGTGGACTTTAGGAAGCATCAATACGAACAAAGCTAGAGGTGATGTAATTCCAGATGAGCTATTTCAAATCCTAAAAGATGATACTGTGAAAGTGCTGCACTCAATATGCCAGCAAATTTGGAAAACTCAGCAGTGGCCATAGGACTGGAAAAGGTTAATTTTCATTCCAATTCCAAAGAAAAGCAATACCAAAGAATGCTCAAGCTACTGCACAATTGCACTCATCTCACATGCTAGTAAAGTAATGCTCAAAATTCTCCAAGCCAGGCTTGAACAGTAGATGAACTGTGAACTTTCAGATGTTCAAGCTGGATTTAGAAAAGGCAGAGGAACCAGAGATCAAATTGCCCACATCCGCTGGATCATGGCAAAAGCAAGAGAATTCCAGAAAAACATCCGGAAAAACATCTTCTGCTTTATTGACTATGCCAAAGCCTTTGACTGTATGAACCACAACAAACTCTGGAAAATTCTTAAAGAGATGGGAATACCAGACCACCTGATCTGCCTCTTGAGAAATCTGTATGCAGGTCAGGAAGCAACAGTTAGAACTGGTCATGGAACAACAGACTGGTTTCAAATTGGAAAAGGAGTATGTCAAGGCTGAATATTGTCACCCTGCTTATTTAACTTATATGCAGAGTACATAATGAAAAACACTGGACTGGATGAAGCACAAGCTGGAATCAAGATTTCTGGGAGAAATATCAATAACCTCAGATACGCAGATGACACCCACCCTTATGGCAGAAAGCAAAGAAGAACTGAAGAGCCTCTTGATGAAAGTGAAAGAGGAGAGTTAAAAAGTTGGCTTAAAACTCAACGCTCAGAAAATGAGGATCATGGCATCCAGTCCCATCACTTCATGGGAAATAGATGGGGAAACAGTGGAAACAGTGACAAGCTGTATTTTTTGGGGCTCCAAGATCACTGCAGACGGTGACTGCAGCCATGAAATTAAAAAATGCTTGCTCCTTGGAAGAAAAGCTATGACCAACCTAGACAGCATATTAAAAAACAGAGACATTACTTTGCCAACAAAGGTCCATCTAGTGAAAGCTATGGTTTTTCCAGTGGTCTTGTATGGATGTGAAAGTTGGACTATAAAGAAAGCTGAGTGCCGAAGAAATGATTTTGAACTGTGGTATTGGAGAAGACTCTTGAGAGTCCCTTGGACTGCAAGCAGATCCAACCAGTCCATCTCAAAGGAAATCAGTCCTGAATATTCCTTGGAAGGACTGATGGTGAAGCTGAAACTCCAATAGTTTGGCCACCTGATGCAACGAACTGACTCATTGGAAAAGACACTGATGCTGGGAAAGATTGAAGGCAGGAGGAGAAGGGAATGACAGAGGATGAGATGGTTGGATGGACTTGCCGACTCAATGGACATGAGTTTGAGTAAACTCTGGGAGTTGGCGATGAACAGGGAGGCCTGGTGTGCTGCAGTCCATGGGGTTGCAAAGACTTGGACATGACTGAGTGACTGAACTGATAAAAGACATATAGAAAAGCACAAAATTATAAGCATACGGTAGATACGTTATTATAAAGTGAACAAAGTTGATAAATGAATAATAGGGAAAACAGAATTATACTATGGAAGTCCCTATTCACGATTCTCTGTGATCAGTTCTCCCTTTCTCCTACCGTAATAGCCATACAAGTGTTTGCTTGGCCATGCAGAGACAATGGGACTGATTCAGATCTCTTGTTTAGTTGCTAAGTCATCTCTGATTCTTTGCAACCCCAAGGACTGTAGCCTGCCAGGCTCCTCTGTTCATTGGGTGCTAGTGATAAAGAATCTGCCTGCCAGTGCAGGAGAACCAGAGACATGGTTTTGATTCTTGTGTTGGGAAGAATCCTGGAGAAGGGAATTGCTACCCACTCCAGTATTCTTGCCTGGAAAATGCAATGGACAGGAGAAACTGGTGGGCTACAGTCCAGAAGACTGACCACACATGGTGGGGGCTGGTGGTGGTGTAGGAAACATCCATACTTCTTACATCCACAGACTGCCTGTTTTACAGAAATAATTTGCTTTCCTTAAATTATGCTTGTGGAAATCATCCGTGTTGTAATGTTACTTGGAGTTCATTTATTTTCACTGCTGTATAGGAATCTACTATACGATATACCACAGCTGATCAATTATTCTACTCTTCATAAACACTTAGATTATTTCAAGTTTTATGCTGTTATGAATTTTCCAGGCAATAGTACTGGAGAAGGCAATGGCACCCTACTCCAGTACTCTTGCCTGGAAAATCCCATGGACGGGAGAGCCTGGTAGGCTAGAGTCCATGGGGTCGCTAAGAGCTGGACACGACTGAGCGACTTCACTTTCACTTTTCACTTTCATGCATTGGAGAAGGGAATGGCAACCCACTCCAGTGTTCTTGCCTGGAGAATCCCAGGGACGAGGGAGCCTGGTGGGTTGCTGTCTTTGGGGTCACACAGAGTCGGACACAACTGAAGCGACTTAGCAGCAGCAGCAGCAGTACTGGAGAGGATTGCCATTTCCTTCTCCAGGGGATCTTCCGAGCCCCGGGATTGAACCCGGGTCTCCCGCATTGTAGACAGACGCTTTACCGTCTGAGCCACCAGGGAAGTCCTGAATAACACACTGAATCGCTTCAGTCGTGTCCAACTCTGTGTGACCCCACAGATGGCAGCCCACCAGGCTCTGCCATCCCTGGGCTTCTCCAGGCAAGAACACATTGCTGCTGCTGCTGCTAAGTTGCTTCAGTTGTGTCCGACTCTGTGCGACCCCACAGACGGAAGCTCACCAGGCTCCCCTGTCCCTGGGATTCTCCAGGCAAGAACACTGGAGTGGGTTGCCATTTCCTTCTCCAATGCATGAAAGTGAAGAGTGAAAGTGAAGTCGCTCAGTCGTGTCCGACTCTTAGCGACCCCATGGACTGGAGCCTACCAGGCTCCTCCGTCCATGGGATTTTCCAGGCAAAAGTACTGGGGTGGGGTGCCATTGCCTTGGCAAATGTGTATTGTGAACACGTTTTTGTAGCCGTATGCAGAGGTCCAGTTTTCAAAGATACTGCCGGTTTTCCAAAATGGTTTTATCAATCCACACTCCTGTTAAGTGTGAGACTTTACATTCTACGTTCTCCTCAGTATTTGATATTTCCATATGTCAAAGTTTATTCATTTTATGAATAATGAACGGTGTACCATTGTGCTTTCATTACATTTTCTGATGATTAAGGTGTCTTTTTGTATGTTTATTAGAAATTTGTTTTCTTCTGTAGTGCCTGCTTCTCTCTTTCCCATTTTCTATGAATTGTCTTTTTTCTTTTTTAATTTGTATTTATTTTATATATTCACTTGTGAGTTGCAAATATTTTCCACTCTATGGCTTTTTCATCCTGAATGGTGTCTTTGAGGATCAGAGATTTTCATTTTATGTTACCCATTTTATCATTGCTTTTCTTCATGACAAGGACTTTTTGGGTCCTATTTAAGAAATCTTTTCATATTCTTAGGTTTTGAAGACATTTTTCTAAGTAATTTCTAAAAACCCTTATTTTGCTTTTGTTTAGATTTACCATACATCTGAAACATATTTTTGTACATAGTGTGAGGAAAAGGCTGTTTCGTTTAGTTTGCATGATTATCCAATTGTCCCACTATAATTTATTGAAAAGCCCATTCTTTCCTCACTGCTCTAAAGCGCCTGCCCCCCTTTATCTATGGTGACTAACTTATCCTGGTTTTCCTGAGAGTTTCTTGGTTTCAGCCTGAAAATTCTATATTCTGGGAAGAGCCTCAGGCATGATCATCTTCCTTTTGTCATAAACTGTGTGTGTCATAAATTGGGTCTATTTCTTGAGTCTCTCTTCTAAACAGACTAATAAGCCCATGTCTTAATTAGCTTTATAATAAACTTTGTTATCCTGTAAAGAAAGTCATCTTATCTTACTCATTTCCAAGAGAGTCTTGACTATTTTTGCAATTTTTTCATTTACATTTTAGAATCAGCTTCTCAATTAATAGAAATAAAAATTCCAAGATTGGGAATGCACTGTTTATATACGTCAGTGTAGGGGAAAATAGGTGCTCATTTGAGTTTTCCAAGCCATTAATTGTTTGCTGCTGCTGCTAAGTAGCTTCAGTCGTGTCCAACTCTGTGTGACCCCATAGATGGCAGCCCACCAGGCTCTGCCGTCCCTGGGATTCTCCAGGCAAGAACACTGGAGTGGGTTGCCATTTCCTTCTCCAATGAGTGAAAGTGAAAAGTGAAAGTGAAGTCGCTCAGTCGTGTCCGACTCTTAGCGACCCCATAGACTGTAGCCTACCAGGCTCCTCCATCCATGGGATTTTCCAGGCAAGACTACTGGAATGCATTGCCATTGCCTCCTCCGATGAATTGTTTAGTTCGTCTTTAATTTCTTAGGTAACGTTTTATAGTATTCTGTGTGGAGGTCTTGTATAATTATTATTAAATATTAAAAAAAGATTTAAAAAATATTATTGTATGTGGTGGTGGTGGTTTAGTTGCTAAGTTGTGTCCGACTCTTGCAATCCCATGGTCTGTAGCCTGCCAGGCTCCTCTGTCCATGGGATTTTCCAGGAGGGAATACTGGAGTGGGTTGCCATTTCCTTCTCCAGGGGATCAGCCCGACTCAGGCGTCAAACCCAGGTCTCCTGTATTGCAGGCAGATTCTTTACGGACTGAACTATGAGGGAAGCCTCATATTATTATTGTTATATTATTTTATATTATTACATATATAATATTACATACTATATAAACATATTATTGTATGTATCATTATTCAGTTTTATATTCTAATACTTGTTCTTTATATATGCACTTGAATTTGATATATTGGCTTTATATTCAGGTGACTAACTGAATTCACTTATTAATTTTTAAATTTTATAGGTAAGTTAAGCATTCTTCATTACTTTGGATTTTCTACATAAAACAGGTGGCTGGCTCATAGGTTGTAGTTTGCCAAACTCTGCTTTAGTCCACGTTCACACTTCTTTTCCTGGAAAGGAGTCTCGTCTGCCTGTCTGGTGTGCTGGATGCATGGTGGATACAGCAGGCAGTCCAAATTGCTGCTCATGAGCACAGTGTCAGACTGGAGCTTTCCAAAGCTGTCCCTCCTTTCTTGGATATTGAGTGAACTGTGCCAAATCTATTTCCAGCACTCCATTTCTTTGTGTAGATCCAATTTTCCATCTAGTTTCATTTTCCTTCAGCCTAAAGAATTTTCTTTAATATATTATATACAGCAAACACTCAAGGAAAGAAGTCTCAACTTTTGCTAAAAACGTCTATCTCACCTTTGTTTTGAATGACATTTTCACTGGTGAAGTGAAGTGATAGTCAGTTGTGTCGGACTCTGTGACCCTATGGGCTCTTTGTAGCCCACCAGGCGCCTCTGTCCATGGGATTTCCCAGGCAAGAATACTGGAGTGGGTCGCTATTTCCTTCTCCAGGGGATTTTCCCGACCCAGAGATTGAACCCAGGCCTCCCACACTGCAGACTCTTTCCCAACTGAGCCACGAGGGAAGCCACAGCAAATATTCACTAGGTAGTTTTTTCTTTCTGCACTTTTTGGATGTCATTCCATTGCCTTTCAGCTTGCATATTTTCTAGTGAGATGACTGCTGTCTTCTGTTTTTCTATATTGGGGATCACAAACTTTTTCTGTAAAGTACTTTAGTAAATATTTTTTGTCATTCTAGGCTAAATAGTCTGTGTCACAACTACTCAATTCTGCCACTGTCGTATAAAAACCACTATGATGATAGGTAGACAAATAGGTGTGTCAGTATTCCAACAGGATTTTATTTATGAAAATCCACGAGGCAGAATACATATGGCTTGAGGACTGTATATGGTGTGCTAAACTCTCTTCTATATTTAACATGTTCTCTTTCTCCAGCTGCTTTTAAGAGTTTATCATTGTTGTTACAAAACTTGATTATTATGTGATTCGGTGTAGCTTCTTTTATGTTTATTCTGCTGAGGGTTTGTTGAGCTTCTTGGATTTTCCATTTCTTTATTCATTTTGTTCACATTTTTCTTCACATTCTTTTAAGGTCAGTTCCTTCCTTTCCATAATTTGAGCCTGTTTCTATTGATTTTTTTTTTCTGGGTACGAGCCATATTTTTCTTTGAATGACTGATAATTTTTTATCAGATCCTCAACATTGTGAATTTTACTTTCTTAAATGCTCGGTTTGTTGTATTCCTTTAAAGAGTGCTGGACTTTGTTCCGCATGCAGTTACTTACACATGAGTTTGATCCTTTCAAGGTCTGCTTTTTTTTTTTCCAAAAAATTTAAGTGTTACTGAGTTAAATATAAACATTGACCTATTGGCTTACAGAAAAATAGGGTCTTTGGGGAATTGTTTGTACCTTGACTACAGTTATATGCTCGTGTAACGTGATTTACTGGGGTGCAGGGTCTTTCACAGCAAGAATAGGAGACTGGAAAGGACATCTTATAATTGTAACAGGGAAATGATAAAAGAAAATTTCACATATTGAGATACAGAGAAGTCATTCTGGCTTATACATGAGTTAAGGTGAATTTTATGCTAACTAAAATAGCCTGTTTATGTTAAGACCTGCTTTGAATCTTTGCTGTTGTAAAGCAGCAGTCCCCAAACTTTTGGCACTAGGGACTGGTTTTGTGGAAGACACGTTTTCCACAGACCAGGGATGGGGGGATGGTTTAGGGATGATTCAAGTGCATTTATTGTTCCCTGATTTCCATCATTATTACATCAGCTCCACCTCAGATCATCAGGTATCAGATCCCGGAGGTTGGGGACGTCTGCTGTGAAGGATGTCTTTAATTTACTCCATTCCTAAGCTATGGTATTTTCAAGGAGAAGCACAAGACAACCAGGATAAAACGGGAGACTAGTCAGTTTGGGAGGCTGGTATGAGAAGACTTGAGCATATTGACAGATGAGCAGGAATTAGTCAAATGAAAGCAGGGAGGGAAAGTGGGGTCAGGGGAATGATGTGCTTACTGTTACTTGCATGTGGAAAAGCCTAGAGATGGCAAGTATATAATGTCTGAGTAAGAACTGGGCTTCCCTGATGGCTCAGATGGTAAAGAATCTGCCTGAAATGCAGGAGACCAGGGTTTGACGCACAGTCCAATATGACATGGGAGGACAGAACAGGAAGAATGGAAGAGATAAGGCTAGTAAAATAAGCATAGATTAAACAGGGGTAGCACGAGTTCACTCAGAACCATATTTCTCAACTGTTGGGATTATTACCTACAGGTTTCAAGAGTGGGTCTCACTTTTTTTTTTTTTTTTTAATGGTGTTTGGAGTGCAAAAGAATAAATGATACAGATTATAGAAATTCTATTTCATAGTTTACTGCAAACCTTTATTCATATGTAATTTGCTTCATTCTTTTGCTCATGTTTTTCTCCTATTTGTTACCGTCCCTCTTTTGGAGCAATGACCTTGGAGTTCTGAAGACATGGATTAAAATCTCAATTATGACTTTGAAAAATCTCAATTTCTGATTTTTGAGCTGCATAGTTTTGAGCAAGTTCCTTAATCTGAGTCTTTACTTTCTTTATCCATAAAAGAGTAAGGGAGGGCAAAGGTATGAAGTCACTTCCAGGGCTGGTGTAAGTTCAAAAGACATAAACATCTATCAGTATCCACCACATCATCTTTTATCATCTGGTTGACACTTAGGCTACTTCCAAATAATTCATACTATAGTTTTAATCTTACTTAATCACTCAACAAGTTACTATCCTTGGATAAAAGTCCCAGAGAAAACAATTCCTTTTCTAGCCCAGAAGTTCTCAGCAAAGGCTGTACATTTAAATCATGTGAGGAACTTCAAAAAATACTGATGCCCAGTCGCCATGTAATTTAATAGGTCTGGGGCGGGGCCAGGCCTGGTAATATTTTTTAAAAACTTTCCAAGTGATTCTAACATTATACATGGTTGAAAACCACTGATCTACCCAGGAAAGGCTAACCTTTTCATCTCTCTGAAATCAAGGTGTGTGTGTGTCTAGCACACAAAGCAAAACTTGAAAACATGAGATTTATTAAGAGAAAAACAACTGCAGGCCGTAACTGACGCTGATGATGAGAGTTGGCTACACACTTGGCTGACTTCTTAGATTCTATTTTTAAAGTTAAATCCACACTGGTTATGTAACACTGGGGCTAAAGGTTTTACATAACAAATCCTTTTGATTTTGTAAAACCCAGATAGTTGATTTGTTGAATAAAAATCTTTATTTAATTTCTTTAAAACTATTTCTATAACAGAATTTCCTTTTACACAGAAAACCTGAGGTTTTTAACTTTTTTAAAAAAAGAACTGTTTACTTTGAATCCTTTTTTTTTTAAAAATACTTCATTCATTTTGAGTTTCATTCACTTCCAAAAAGGACTCTATAAGAAAATTAGTAAAACAAAAAATAAGGCTAACATTATGATAATATGAGTTTGGTAAATGCATATATATATACATAGAAGAGCCTTGTAGACTTCTTTTTATTAGACTTCTAAGATTCATTAGGTTTTTTGGGGGGTGTTTATTATCTTGTTTTTAAATTTATTTTTTAAATTGAAGTATAGTTGACTTACAGTGCTTCAGATTACAGCAAAGTGATCCAGTTATAGTTAGATATGTGTGTGTGTGTGTATAGGTATACATATACACATACATATCTTCATATTCTTCTCTGATATGGTTATATTGGAGAATGTATTATATATATTTATATATTATAAAATACTGAGTACAGTTCCTTATGCTATACAGTAGGTCCCTGTTGATTATCTATTTTACTCACATAGTAGTGTGTATGTTACTCCCAAACTCCTAATTTATCCCTCACCTTTCTACTCTGTTTATCGTAAGTTTGTTTTCTATGTCTGTGAGTCTCTGTTTTATAAATAAGTTCATTTGCATAATATTTTTTAGATTCCACATATAAGTTACATCATATGATATTTGTCTTTCTCTGACTTACTTCATTTAGTATGATAAACTCTAGGTCTATCCATGTTGCTCCAAATGGCAGTATTTCATTCTTTCCTATGGCTGAGTAATATTCCACTATATATAAATAACCACATTTTCTTTTATCCATTCATCTGTTGATGGACATTTAGGTTGCTTCCAAATAACTATTACTATAGTTGTAATTTTAAAAGGAAATCTTTAACTTCCAGTTTTTGGTAGTGGTATGAAGTTAATCTAAATATGCTCAGTGGTATGTTTTTTTTTTTTTCTTGTGCCACACCACACAGCACCTAGGATTCTAATTCCCGAACCAGGGATCAAACCCATGCCCCTGAATTGGAAGCACAGAGTCACTAGACTACCAAGGAAGTCCCCATGCTCAGTAAATTACATAACTAGAATTTCATCTTTGTTATCATTTTGAATATTCAATTACCTTGACACATAAAAATCCTTGAATGGCTTGCTATTCAAAGATAAAACTTTATGTAGGTTTAATTGTCTTTATGCAAGTTCCTAGTAGAAGCAGTTGAATCCAATATCAATCCACCAAGTATTAAATGACTTTACCAGTTTCAATAGATGCCGATTGATATAGTCTGACTATAAATCATTTTCTAGCCAGTGGATAACTGAACACATAACTTAGACATTCACTCGGAGAAAGCAATGGCACTCCACTCCAGTACTCTTGCCTGGAAAATCCCACGGATGGAGGAGCCTGGTAGGCTGCAGTCCATGGGGTCACGAAGACTCTGACACGACTGAGCGACTTCACTTTCACTTTTCACTTTCATGCACTGGAGAAGGAAATGGCAACCCACTCCGGTGTTCTTGCCTGCAGAATCCCAGGGATGGGGGAGCCTGTTGGGCTGCTGTCTCTGGGGTCGCACAGAGTTGGACACGACTGAAGTGACTTAGCAGCAGCAGCAGCAGACGCAGCAGACATTCACTATTAGAACAACAGGAAGTCCATACGAAAGAAACTTGATAAAATTCCTTCTGGTTTCAGTGATTTGTAGGGAAAAGAAATCTCAATTCTGTAAAGAACTTCCAGTTTTTAACTAATCCAATCAGTTTTTCTAATCTTCCTGATGACCAGAAGCAGGTTAGGAATGGGAAGTAGTAGAATGAAGATGAGGATATCTGTTTTTAACCACTGACATTAAAAGCTTGGGAAAAAGATAAATCCCAAATCAACAAAGAACATTCTTTCCTTAAAATGTTTTAAAAATAAATATATGACCAATCTTCAGAACTATGTACATGATGGGTAAGTTAAAACTTTTAGGAATGGAGACAAATGGGATAATTCCTGAATACTGTATAATCAAGACCTAGAAATGACTTGTTTCCAGTTTCCCGGCAAAGAAAATGTGGGATAGCAGGGGTTGACATTTTGACATTTTATCTGAAACTTTGAAACAGAAATAATTGTGTAAAACACATGACTCAAAAAAAAAAAAAAAAAAAGCCCAAATGTACAACTCTGAAAATTTATGATCAATGTTTAATATTCTGAGGATTAAATAAAAAAATCAAAAAATTTTATTTTACTTGATCTAGTTCATTTCCTCTGAATTCTTATGAGTTAAAAACAAACTATCACACTTTTTGATTTAGAACCGTCAGCTTTTACTTCAGGAAAATCTAATACCTTTCAAAAGTTATAATTTTAATGTTAGCACAAAAAATTACTTCCTAACATTTCATTTTAGAAAACCTTTTCCGCAGCCAAAGATTCTTATTTTTGAATTACAGTACTGCAAGGCACATACAGAACTCACCTCCTTCAAAACACACAGAAGATATACTCCCTGAAATAGAATTTTTAAAATCCTCAATTAGAAATACTACAAAGTTAGCAATTCTTAGGTAAAAATGTGACTCCTACAGGATCATGCACCTTTCTTAAGATCAAATTCAGCACATATGTATAAATAATCCTTTTTTAAAACATTTTTACTTGAAATGCAGAGACAGTGATGCTGAAGACAGCACTGAACAAACCTGAAAAGTACTACAGCTTGATAAAGTTTATGTTATTGCCTTCAGAAGAGACTGTATCATCGCTAATATTCTCAAAGACTTGAATTTAATAATGGGGTAACTGCAAAGGGAATAAAATATTTTCTTTCTTTTTAAACAATATTTCCTTCACCTCCAACACACAATTATTTTATAAAGGATGCTAAGTGAAATCTATTTTCTGTTCGGTAAAACTGAGCAAGGACCATTTAAATGCCTCTAACTAAATTTAATGCAGCTTCATTAGGGACCAGGTACATATTTTCCTCTGAAAATTTTTGGTCAAGCATGTCTAACCATAAAAGCAAATGGAGTTTTAAGAGGTAGATTTTTTTTTCCCATGATGCATTTTGTTAATAAATGTATTGTCAAGAAAATAAAACAAGCATTGAGTGTGTTTTCTTAAAGTATAAGGGTCTAATGAAAAGAAAAATAAAAGATAGATATGATATTTGTTACAGTCTGACATTTTTAACAGTCATGGTATTGGATGTTTTGTGACCAGTGCATTTTGGACTCTCTCAGCATCAAAATACGAGTCTTCCAACTGTATTAAATCCGCCTCCACCCCCACCACCAGTTGGTCCACAGCTGCCGGGTGGATCGTTGTCATCAAATCCATTGGGCCGAAATGAACAGGATGCAGATGCAGCTTGTAGGGCCCGGGCTCGAGCATTCAACTCTTGTTCCTGAAATTTAAAATAGTTTTTATGACATTAAAACTCTAAATACCGTGGATGGGTATATCATCTATAAAAATATTTTTCAGTTGCTTTAATCCTTAAGTACCCTTCAAATCTCAGTAACTTTAAAAATACTGATTACACTAATCCTTATCAAATCGTACTAAAGTACATAATCACAGATGGAGCAAACCAGAGAGAGAGCAAAATCCTGGTGTAATTCTACAGAATGATAGATCCTAAAGGCCATTCTCTGTCAATACCCCACTTTAACTGAAGCCCCACAGTCTTCAGATTTCTCTACAGAAACATCACAGTTCTTGCAAAGCTCATCAACAAATACAAGAATGGATTTCTTTCCTAATACACAGAACACAAAATTCAAAGGTTATGACACAATGGATTATCTACTTTCCGTCAAGTGGGGCTGTTTGGGAAGTGGGTGATTACAGTAAAAGGTATAAATAATGAAAGAGGGCTCAATTTTTCCCTGCCCTTTCCTCAGAATATTTCTCAGTAAATAACAGATCTCATCCCAAAAACACTGCTAAAGAGAATGGAGCCCGTCTTCTTACAGTATTACTTAAAACCACCCCTACCAGATTATTAGAACTTTTGTAAGGACTCATATTCATCTCTGTGCCAGAGACACAGTAAGTGCTCAGTGAATATTCATGATCTCAAACTAGAACACTGTTAGGTACTTAGCCATGAAAGGAACAAATATGAATAAACATTTATTTATAAATTGCAAATTCATTTGGCAAGGTGTTGAACTGGATTCTAAAACTGACACAAACTCCTAGGAAGAATAGGCAAAATATTCTGGCATAGGTCCATTTTCTGGGATTCTGTCTGCAACTGTCTAATGAGGTCATTAGTGTCAACAAGGTGTAAAAGCCACTGGTAACAGCATAACCCTTAACTGATTAGGTATAATCATCCTGAAGGACTCTCACAGTGCTATCAACATTAATATTAAAAACTGTACTATTTCCAGCTTTTCAACTAAAAGTCCAAATAGTTTGCTCCTCCTGGCAATGTAATGTTCAATTTCTAGCTAAATTTTCTTAGTTGACTATTCTACCCTCTTCATGAGATGCCTGAGTTTTATTATGGAGGAAAAACCTCAGGCATACCTTGACATCTATCTCTATATTATGGACACCCTGGTTTCTCAGTAAGCATACATGACTGCTGTGCGATTCCCAATACACAAATGATCAACAACCACATATTTTATGGCTGAATGTGATCATAGATAAGAAATCCTTATAGCAGAATGGCTTAATTAATCAGTCTCTGATAGGCCCTTTGAAAGGCTTTTAAAACTTAATTTACAGAATATTTCTCAAAAACAATTCTTCCATTAACTCTATCAGTTACAACATTTATAACTGCTGGCTCCTCTGTATCATGTCTAACCACACAATATTTCTCAGGGAATATATTAATTTATTCTTCAATTTGTAAAGTTAGAGTAAGATTACATACGTTTGACAGATAAAAAATAAAAGCTGCCATAGAGATATCAGAAATAGACACAAAAATAAGAACAGAAATACTCCATTCTGGCTCTATAATATATTAAGCTATCTAAACAAGCAATGAAAATATGGCTCTGTATCTAAGAAACAATATTTGGTTTAGGATACAGATCATGGTCCCTAATGAAATAAATAAACTGAGTAAATATGCAAGGCAGAGTTCAAGAAGTGCTGCTCAAGAAGATCTTGCCTAAACTCTATTAAAAAGTGATTTCCCACCAAAAAACTATGTTGAAGAACCTACACAATACAAAACTGAGTAACCCCACTGCTTCTGAGACACCTGAAACCTATATTATATTATACATTAAGATATAGAGCTTCTCAAGGAAGTAAGATTCCATTTTTACTTTTGTAGTTATTTACATAAATACATGGCTGATGGAGTAAAGCATATGATATTCTGTTTTCAGAAGATAAGCTTCAACTATGGATAAAAGTAGGGGAAACCACTTTTCATTTTATTTCTTTTAATATAGATGAGAATATTAGGTAAATTCACAAATTTATAAGTAATTTTACCCAACTTTATATCAAGTATTAAAATTAATTCTTATTTCAATAGTGGACTATTGGTCAAGTAACAAAAAGGAGCTACTGTTGCTTTGGGACAAAAACCTTTCAGTATATTTAGATCTCTCATTTAAGTAAATCTGTAAACATAAAATTGATCCAGCTTTTTTTTTTTTTTTGTTTTAAACTACACAGATACAATATATACTTTTATGTATGAGATATAATATGTACTATTATGTATGTATATACAATATATACTCTTATGTATGATGTATGATGAAGAAAAATATTCAGACAAACTCCCACGTTCTCCAAAGAAAGAAAAGAAACTGAACAAGAAAGGCGAGGACTGTCTGCAGTTAGGGCGGAACACATGGGGTTAGGTGATACTATTCACACATCCTTTCTCACACTGGACCCTAACAGAAAGCATGGTGTCTGTAGTCCAGACGCTAGAAGAATGGAGATACTCCTAATGGAAGTTGGGGGTAGAAGGATATGAGGAACAAGCTCTTTCCCAGATATACTTCAAGACCCACAGTTTGCATTGCTTTCCTGCGTGTCAGGTTATGATACAGAGTAGAAAATAGTTTGTGTGGTAGAATTCTTTTGCCTAGGTTTTTCAAAACCACTAGTCCTTCCCACACTATAAAGGACAAGAGTCTTTCTAACACTTGTAAATCTAGCTGTGTCTTAACTCCATAGCCTTACTTTTACTAAGATTTGGTAAGTTTTTACAACTATTTTATAATTAGGCAGAATGCCATTTCTTAAAGCCAAAGTTGTATCCCAAACATAGCAATCTATTACAAAGCATTATTACTATGAAATGGGCACACACTTTTAACTATAACTCAAGAGTGAATGTAAAAACAGCACTGAAACAAGAGGAAAAATATACACATATACGTTCCCGGTGTTCAAAACTAAAGAATGACAGCTGAGAACTGCTATATATAAAATCTCTCCACATCACTGCCAGGCAACTATGAAGACACGTTCACAACAGAAGTAGCACTACAGCTCCTAACGCAAACTTAAAACACCAGAATGATCTGGTTACAGTATGAGAAACCTCATCGTTCAAAACCTATCCATTATATTACTGTATATGAAATTAAATAATAAGGTCTAAATATATTTAAGTTTCTAATTAATTTATTTCCAATTAATTTCTAGTTGGGTATTTGTTATTGCAATTTGGTTTAAAAAAGCACTTTAATATGAAGCTTTAACAGCCTAAGAGTTTTAATACAAGTAAATAAATAATATCTTAAAACAGGTAATAACTTTAATGTAAAATGAAGTGATAACTTTTTTGCATTAGACAACTGGACAATCTGAGACTTAAAATGGAATTCTGAACAACTGCACAACATGAGGAACTCAATTAACAAAGGACATAATGGTTTTTCTTTATAATGGCATAAGGATAGTAAAATAATAATGAAAAGAATGGCTCATCACAAACACTGTAAAATAGGATGTAATGGGGTGAGTTTTTGGCATTCCAATTATAGAAATTAGGGTAGTTTTTACATATTTCAAAAGTCAAGATTGCACTGGGCCTTATTTTCATATTTTATATTGTAGAAGTTCTATTTCAACCTTACCTTCTTACCCTTACTCCATCTTTCCAATGTTCAAGAATCCTGATAATTCCTATTTAATGGCTTATCTGATATCTAGCCAGAAGTACATGGTTGAATATATCCTATTACCTTGATCATAAGCCTTTCTGGTAGTGAATAAGGAATATTCTGAATTTCATATTTTTTTTTTCCTGCAAAATGTATTGTTTCTGTGTAATCCTGGAACACTGCCATACTCCTTTAAAAATGTATCATGTATCATTATTTGAATATTTCATAATACAGTAAACTTTCCTAAAAATCAGTACTGTTTTTTCTTTTATTCTGAATCTTTTAAGAGTCTGTAACACAAAATTTTTAGAAACTTACATATTTAAACTCATAAAATCATTTGGTGTGTTTGTAATACACCTACAGTTTTTAACTCCTATTTACTGTTGGTCTTTTATGTTGATAGCAAGTTGGCAGGTTTCAAAGAAAAATACTTTCAGCAAGGTCTATATTAACTTTAAAGGAAGAAAAATCTTTGTGAAAAGTATATTTATAGGTAAATTCAGCTCATATGAAATCCTTATTCCATAGTTTTATTTACTGTTGTATTATTGCCTTGATTCTACCAATCAGGTCCTTAAAGAATACAATCATCTGTTGTGTACATATTCTACCTTTTAGTTTCCTTTTAACCACTTGTCAATAAATAGTTCTTAAAATATTTGTACAAAGGTCAAGAAGAAATAAATACAAATTTAGCAGTTGTTTCCCCTGGCAGGTGGAACTAAAAGGAAGAGGAAAATATTTCCATTTTATTAAACTTCCTATATTTCTGAATAGCACGATTTTATAATGATCAGATCTTTTCTAATTGAAAACAATTAGAAAATACTGCATCTAATTGTGACTCTCCATAACTAATTCATAATGTTAACAAGTAAGAAAATATATAGGTTGAACCCATTTCATATGAACCCAGATTCAAATTTCAAAATCGCACTTTGTAAATTCCTAGGAAGTGTAAAAGTGGATTTCAAAATTAAGGCAAGCATTCAACCATTTATCAACTGTTTAAATATCTTCCACAAATGATGACTATATTTCCAACTTACCTGTAAATATAGTTTATTGTCTTTTGTTATAGCATCCATTAGTTCTTTCTGTAGAGGTGGGTCTCCATTTACCCAGAGTCCAGTGGTTGAATTATTACCATTTAAACCATTAGTACTGTCCTGTCTCTTATACAAAAGTACATAAGCTGTATCCTTGGGAAACCTACTCGTAATTTTCTGGACTGAATGAAATGAAGTAAACGTCACTCGGCTGTCATTAAATAAAAACCATTCTTTTGACATGTCCTTATTTTCTAAGTCCTGTTCAATCACTGCGGTGGGACTGTCTCTCCCTAGTAAGTGATTCCGGGAGGAGGAAAACGCCAGAGTTTCAGGCTGGGGGCACATCTGGCAGTAGGACTCTGTTCCTGTGACGTTTCTGGCGTAAGAATAGTAATGCCCACTTTCTGAGGACACACCAGAGTGAACGACCACAGAACTCAAGAGATAGGGCACCAGTTTTGGGGAGCAAGCTTCTTCAGTCCCAGAAGGCTTTAACTTTTTAGCTAGATTCTCACTAATGTCAGTGAAGTCAACATCTAGAGACCAGCTTTCTGACAATGAAGAGAAAGGAGTTCTTTTAACTGGCAACTCCAAAACCAGTGGCAGTGACACATTGTCTAGTATTTTTCTTCTCACATGATACTTCTGATCATATGAAAATCTTAAGAGAGTAAGGATAAGGTATTCAGGTTCCTCTGTGATTTGCATAGTTTTCTCAGCATTCTGCAGAGAGGCACAGTTTTCACAATAATACTGGTTGTCACCAGTAAGAATCTCTGGAGCCAAAAAATAATTTAATAAGTCAGTCACTGAAGGTGTGGTTTCACCTCCTGGTTTCTGAGGTACATCTTTATTAACAAGCATCTTGCTAGAGTCATTAGGGACAGCAGTGTCCTCAGCACAGTAGAACTCGTCAGGACTGTCAACCATTCTTTCATTCAGAGCCGAGTCGTAGGCAATGGCACCTGCTGACGGGTTACAGACTCCTGGTTCTTTTGAAGGACCAGGCCCGCTGGCCTGTGTTAGGCCATCATCTTGTGTACTGGGTGATGATGCTGGATCTTGAGAAGACAAGTTTTCCATGGAAGAGGAAGGACAAAAGGCCAGTGAAAGATCTGTAAAGGCTTCCACTTTCTGTGAGGTACTCCTGCAGTTCAGACAACAAATATGAGTTCGCAGTTTTCCTCCAAACATTTTTTCAATTAGCGTCTTCTCACCGTCACTTGTGCAATGGGTCTCTGTTAGGACAGCTGCTTTATTGGCTACCTCTTGTAAAGAAGTTTCACTGCATCCTGGACTTTCAGAAGACTTGTGTGAGGACTGAACTTTCAAGATCTTTTCTTCTTCATGGAGCCTGCAGGAAAGTATATCATTATATAGCTACTTGGCTTACATTTAAATGTCAGTTCTACTCAAAAATATGAGTGGCTTGGCTTATATAAATAGCCAAATTATTCTTATCAAATATAATGCTTATTTAAAAAATCAAGTTTCTCCTCCTTTAAACCAGATAATCCTTTATCAAACAGTTCAAGAATGTGGATCAGAAGATAAGTCAGGGATTGTTCCTGACCTATATTCTCACTATACTTTCTTCATACTGCTATTTTATAGCACTTATACTATATATACCCACTAACTGTCTTATAGATCTTTGTCTGCCTGGCATCTCATAGAAAGCCTGGCACAAAGAAACTATTCAACATATCCTTGCTGAATGGGAGGAACATGTTGCACATGTTGGGTTCAACTAACTTTACTAGTCATTACATTCCAGAAAGGAGGCAAAGACTGGGAAATAATAGGTTTTATTACCTAAGTGGGAAGAAGACAATAAAATTTATCAAACCCACCTAATTATCAGTTGGTCTAAAGGTGAAGTTACTAAATTTTGTTATCTCAGAATGCCTTTATACTCTTAAAATAACCAAGGAACCTGAGAGCTATCATGTATGTGGTTGTATCTATCAATATTTATTGTATTCAAAAACTGAGAATAAAAGTAATAAAGTGCTACACAATAATAAATAATAAACTCATTACATGCTAATATAAATAACATTTTTAAATGAAAAAGTTATATTTTCTAAACCCCAAAAAAATTAGTGAGAAGAATGGCTCATTTTGCAAATATTTCAAGCATCTGGCTTAATAGAAGGCAGGCTGGATCCTTGTATCTGCTCTGCATTCAGTCTATTGTGCTTTGTTGTTTTGGATGAAGCATATGAAGAAAGTCTGGCCTTAACTACAGATACACAGATATGTAGTTGGAAAAGGAAAGATCTCTGAAAGTGTTTTGGGGAACCCCTAGGGCTTCTTGTACTACACTTTGAGAACAGCTAAAGTAAGAAAATTTAAAAAAAGAAACTACATTAAAAACACCTAAAAAAATACAATAAATGCAAGGCATTTTAGAGTTTAACACTAGAAATAATGTCTTTAAAGGTAAAAACAATATTCAGTAAAAATAATCTGTTAAGAAAGAACATAATTCAAATCATAGCTCTAGAAATACTTTTTACCTGTCTAGTAGAAACCTGAGGTATTCAGAACAGTCTTGTTGTGATCTAGGGGTAAACCACGGAGGTCTGGAAGCCTCAAAGAATATCCGAGGTGCATATGCTTCTCTCTGTTGATTGAGAAAACACAAAGAAGTGATTCTCACATCATGAGCTAAATACCTAAATCTTAATATATAATGTTTAATAAAGATTACTACAATTACATGGGCTTAACCTTTACTACAAAGGACCAGACAAATACATTTAGGTAACTTTCAGTCATAACTTCTCATTCTGCAGATCAGAAATAAGATCTAGAGAAAGTATGTGACTTGCCCAAGGTCATATAGCTAAACTAGTAGCAGAGGGGATTTTTATCAGACCTCAAGTCTCTTTAACTTAATACAATGCTTCTGGCCTTATCTCTCTGATGTGCTTGAATCCACAATTTAAAAAAAAAAATCTGAGAAAAAAAAAAGTTAGTGGATATATATTTTGGATTAATAAGGGACATACTCTACAGAGCTATGCATACTGATTTTAGGTGAAAAGTTCTTTGACTGGGAACACATGTCATAAATGTATGGAATATGAACACACTGGTCAGGAACTTTCCTGACTTTATTTTTTTAGCATAGGAGGAGTTTAGTGAAGTGATTGTTTGTGGACTTTAGAGCAAGGTAGGCTGAAATCCTAGATTTTGCCACAACAAAAAAAACAACTGAAAAAGACATCTGCAAAATTGTGATTATAACTTGGAAATTTAGAATTTGAGTATTTGTGGTATATGACAGGGTTCTCAGTTAAGGAAAACATTTCTATCAAAATAGGTGTGTTTATGGCATTTTGAAGAAAAGGAATTTGGTGGATTGTTTGCAATGGGTTTCAGAAATCATTTCATTCATATTCTAGTCTTGCCACTTGTTTGCATGGCCATGAAAGCAGGTCAGGTAAGCCCTGTTTCTTTACCTGTAAAATGGGGACACTACCTTATTACCTCACAGATTGATTCTGAGGATTAAGAGATAATATATGTAAACCACCTAGCACAGGAGCTAGACGAATTTAAATGCCCAATACATATTAGCTTTATTAATTATGAGAAGAAAAGCCTTTTAAATCATATAGGGAAAATCTACCTACCTAATCTATTTGTCAGACAGGGTCTCAACTATGGCAGAAGTTTAATTAGGTTCTCTTGTTAATTCTTCTTTTGTTGGGAATATGGAAGACTCCTAAGGCTTTTTCCTAATAGCTTTGACTTAAGTTAATATAGTATATATAATGTATTTATTTCTACACATATACACATAGATACACATACACCTACCATATGCATACATGTTATACAGCTGACCACTGAACAACATGGGGTTAGGGGTTCTGACCCTCTCTTAGTCAAAAACTTGTGTATAACTTTACAATAGGCCCACCATATCTGTGGTTCTGCATCTGTAGACTCAGACATGGATTATGTAGTACTGTAGTATATATTTCAATATATATATTAATTATATTGAATATAATATTCAATATATTTATTGAAAAAAATCCACGTGTAAGTGAACCTTTGCAGTTCAGACTGTGATGTTCAAGGGCAAACTCTATATAACATACAGTAAATACAGCAAGTACATACATCCATTTACTAGAAAACAATGTTTGGAAGTTGCAGGGAGGAGATTTCATCTCCTTTGGTCCTGAGGTGTTAAATTTGTGAACATATTTCCTCCAGGTAGAGAACAGTAAAATGATCCTCTGAGTATTTCAGGCCATCACTCATGTCAATCTTGATTCCTTCCATTTAAGAAGTTATACTTGAGATATTTCTCAGCTTGTAGATAGGAAACAAAGCATTCCTAACAACTCAATTCCATCAATTCTAAATCTATCTTCTCTTCTGGCTGTAACTACCTATTCCTTTAGACCTCTGTGAAATGAAAACAGTAAAACCAGAAAATATTATTTATAAATGATTTGTATTATTCATAGGTATTACTCAAAACTTAAAAGTACAAGTTCCTTGAGCATAAGGATTCCTTTCTGAATGCTTATCAGACTTCATATTATATCTCTCAATAAATGGCTATTTACATGATGTTCTTGCTATTAGCATACACTTATTTCCTTGGATTAATTTGTGGACATAAAAGATCACAAAATTTTAGGCTCCATAACTTTTAACTGGGAAACAGTTTATCCATTAAGTTCAAAAGTTTAGTCATAATGAAAGGGTATATACATTAGAAATGGGAGGGAAAAAAAGCCAAGATGCCACAAAATTATTTTATTCACGTTAAATTGTTCATTACTATGAAAATCTACCAAATTAATATCTATAAACTTAATATTAAAGATGCATTTTAAAATATTTCTTCATGAAGGAGCTATTTTTTGGATAGGAAATCAAATTTTACCTATAATAATTAGAATAATGGGTCAGTAAAATATTCATCTACAAGAATGGAAAGTAGAAGGGAGAAGTAACAAACTTAGGGCATATCCTGATTTTAGGCAGTATCTCTTTAGATTTCTATGTGCATCTGTTGTGCTGGGAGAGAGATATATTATTTCTTCAGTTAAAAAGGTTCATCAAATTTGGTATAATGTGAAGTTTAAAGAAGATTATCAGTTCAGTTAACATATACATATTATACATACTTACACTCACCTGTGTATGAGCCAAAAAGGCAAAAAGATGCTGTAATTTTTTCATTAATGAATTGCACCCATTTAGATTTAAAGATAATACTTGTCTCCTGAAACTGAAAGATAGTAAAATATAACGATTTTTTGTCTACATGTGTACACATGATGCACTTTTTAAAAGCTAAAGGGACGTTAGTTCAAGTTATTATCCTTAAGGTAAAATTTCACTTACCTGAAGGCCCTTTACCTGGCAAAGTCACTGCCTACAATGTAGTGAAGAAGAAAGAAAATGGTGCACATAGAAATAGATGAAGCTATTAACTAGTAACTTGAGTAAACAACTTTTAAATTCTTTCAACTCAAGAAATATAAAAAAAGTCCTGTCATCAAAACTACGAAAAAGTTAGAGTTTTAAAGAATGTAGTACTAGTGCTGAATGGGAAAAGAAGAAACTTCAAAAAACAGTATAGAACAATTGGGTATCCTTTTGGGAAAAAAATGGAATTAAACAAGATTTCATATCATTACAGATGCCACAGAGAAGTAATGAGCTAAATATAAAAATACTGAAGTATATAACAGAAGAAAAGGGGGTAAAGGGATTTTGGAGGGGAAGGTGTCCTAAAATTCAGAAGCTATAAATGATAAATAGCAGATGTGACTACATAAAATAAAAAACTGCAAACAAAACACTCGATAAATGTATCATTCTGATGGGAAGAAAGCACATATATATCCAGGATAAATCAGTAGGAAAAAGAAAAGGACCCAACAGAAAGGTGCGCAATGGAAAGAAAAGGTCATTCAGAAAAGAGACACAAGTGAACAAAGATACTAGAGAGGGCAAAAAACTGTAAAGGTCAGCCAAGATGCACAAAGACACTGTCGTCCAGATTGGAAAGATTTTTTAATACTGATTTAATACTAATACCCCCATGCTAAAGGTATGGGGTCACAGGTACAATCATGTATTAGTATGCAAGTTCAAATGCTATAACCTTTCTGGAGACCAATGTGGTACACCCTATTCAAAGAATAGCCTCTGTATCATAGGCATATGGGCAGATGTTAATTATAAGCAAAACAACCTCATTTTCATCATTAGGAAGATGAATAAATTAAGTATGGCACATCTATTTACTCAGAATGACATAGCTCTGTCATTACACTAACATGGAACTATTTCCAATATAAATCATCAAAAGAAAAAAAAATAAGTGGCTGGAAAAGAATAAACAAGATTCTTTGTAAACATATTTTTAAAAACCAATGCATTTGTTTTATACTAGATAAATCTTATCACTATACAAAAAATAGGTCTGGAACAATGCAAGCAAAAACTATTAACTGAGACCTATGGGAATGTCTGATTTTTATTTTATGTACTCCTAGATTTATTTAAGAATTTACATATCACCAAAGAAATAAAATATGCTGTCTGCCTATTCTGAGATAGTATTGGCTGCTATAAAGTAAAATGTGCTCTTTGAATTGTAGCTGTCAGTTATAACTGCTTTGAGTTTTTGCCTTCTCTATCATTTGTAAAATGAGATGGCTGGGTTAGATGACCTCTGGTGGTAAGACATGGATTATTTTGGTTTTATGCCTAGTATCAGTTGTGTCTTTGAATAAGTATTTTCTTAGAACACAAGAAAAAATTCCTAAAAACAAACGAGCCACTAGACCAAATGAAAACACCTTAGTTTTGATTGTATATATTGAGGCCAGGAAAGAAAATAAAGCTACACTCTTCAGCTTTTAGTTTATGATTCCTCTGTGATCAGTTGCTCAGTCATGTCCAACTCTTTGCAACCCCACACCACAGCCCTCCAGTCTCCTCTGTCTATGGGATTCTCCAGGCAATAATACTCAAGTGGGCTGCCAAACCCTGCTCCAGGTATGATACCTCTGCTGCTGCTGCTAAGTCGCGTCAGTTGTGTCCGACTCTGTGCGACCCCAGAGATGGAAGCCTACCAGGCTCCTCTGTCCCTGAGATTCTCCAGGCAAGAACACTGGAGTGGGTTGCCATTTCCTTCTCCTTTTCCTATGATACCTCTAGGAAGGCATAAAAACTTACAAAGGCCTAGAATTCAATTTGTAAACATCTTTGGCCAAGTTCCATGAATATCGTATTGGTATAGAAGAGAAAAATTCAACCAGGTTTTTGCCTTCAGGAAAAGTTCATCACTATTTTGTACTTTTACAGATTGCATTCACATAGCTAACAGCCACTGATTTCCTATTTGCTTGGCTGCAAAAGAAAATGAATTTGAAAGTAAATCTGTAAGACGACAAAGGAACATGTCTGTTATACATCTGTTCAGTATCTATCAACTTGGGATGGGAAGCAGAGCTTGAATTTCTTTAAGGGCAGTAAGAAGTTATTGATCTGAGAAACAAACAGCAAAATACCTACAAGCAGAAAAAACTAAATATGACCACCTCAAAAGATATACAGGTTAAAAAAAAAATCAGTCTTACAGGATAATAACAAATTAGTACTTGAGGACCCTTAAACTCTGTGAAATAAGTTCAATCACTTCCTCTGATATATTAATAAGTATCAAGTCAGAGTAATTGAAAGACTCTAAATGAAATAAATAATATAAACATGAAGTATAATTTATATAAATTAGCATTTTAATAGCTCCAGGCACTAAAAGCAATTTCGTTTCTGAATAAGGCAATTATATGAAAATATTAATGTTTTTTTCCGCCATATATAAGAAATAATTTGAAGACAATCTCACCATCTTACATTTCATCAGCATGCATCAATTTCTACAGTTAAAATGACAAAATTTTTAAAAGTTCAAATTTAAACTTACTCTGTGGCCATAAACAATGCTTGTATAACACTGTTCATATAACATGTATTCCCTAGATTAATAAGACCAGTTTTCCCAGTTTCAGATTTTCCAGAAAGTCTAGACAAGCAAGATGCCAAAGAATTGGATTGAGAAGTCCAGGCACTTTGATTGAGAATCAATTTAATCTTCTCTTCACTGGGCTTAGGAAAATCCTGTAGATCACAAAGAGGAAAAGTAGTATAAAATATAAACTATTTTTTGTCATTAACACCATAAATAAGATTCTTCTACTGACATTTAATCTTTCTTTTTTCCCATTTAGTTTTGACATCACTGATAGTACTTGACCAGTCATCAAAAAAATCACAGTACATGGCAAAAATCATGGTCTCCAAAAATGAATAAGTATCTCCTAGAGTTTATCAAGCTGAGGAATACTCAAGAAATAGGAACTCAAGTCACATTTGAACCATTTCTACTTCCTATTTGCCAGCAAAATATTTTCAAAATAAACCTCTGCCATCAGAGTTTAAAACCACTGCCATGTGGCAGTGCTATTCAAAGTCTGCAGAATGAGGACTTAGCACACAACTGAATTAGCTCAACAATTTGCTTTCAAATTTCATAGTAAAATAAGAAATATCTCTCATCATTCACTACTAATATTTACCCAGTATTAACCCTTAGAAATGAAATCTCAAAGTAGTCAGAGAATGAAAAATGAAAGTATCTAAGCACAGTTACCTCTGAGTTTAAAAAACAAAACTCCATCTCCTGTTTAACTATAGAGAAAATTATTACAAGATACAGTTTCTTCCCCGCTTTGTGACATATGAGAGAAAATGTTCAGTGTCAGTGCTTTTCAAGCATGAGTGGCGTACTGGAGACTAAGGAAAGCTGGCAAAGTCTTGAAGCCTTTTTTGGACTGCTATTACCACCTAAAGGACTTAAACCTCAGAAAATACTTTCTGAAGGAATTTTAATCTTTTGATTTTATTGTTGTTGTTGACATATAATGGAAAATGCTTCCCTTAGTTTAACAGGGAGATCTGTGTAAACTGAGCCTACTTCAGTTATCAGAATTTTCAGCTTTTAGTGGTGAAGAATGACATTTAACAACAGCAGTAGCTTTCATCTATGGACACAGCAACATTGCAGAAAGAGGTTAATATTGCTATCAAATCCATGACAAAAACCTTTTATAAATAAAGACATTTACTTCTGAAGTGTCCAAGGGTCATACCAGTAGTATACCTTCTTTGCTGAACAGTTTTGTGTTTTGGCCTCATCCAAACTCAATCTAAGTCTAACTAGAAACTCTACAGTAGAAAGAAAATGCTTTGTATTCATTTCAGATACAGAAGTAAAGATAATGAGATCTTATACTTTATTTCAGACCTCAAAAAGGAACATTATAAATAGAAGTGATTTCTAACAACTTCTGAATACATCTAGCTGAAGGAAGTTTTCCAATTATTTTGCTGTTCCCTGATTAAGCAATACATTTACTAAGAGGAAAGTGTGCTTTCTGTGACCCATTTTTCAAGACAAACAGAATCAGTGTTTTTTAGATCCAGTAGCCACACAAAGCTGAAAAACAGTGAGTTCACAAATAACTCAAGTAAAGATTCTAAGATACATGAACATTCATGAACAATCCATAGAAAAAATGAAATAAAAATTAGAGAAGAAACAGAGGTCAAATACTGTAATTACAATGCCTTCCTTTGAATCTAAGATGTATCTTACATATTTTGACATTTCTGACATTTCTGATACGTACATAAGCAACTTATGTACGTATCAACTTAATATATCATTTTTTAAAACAAATTTCCTCCAAAGCTGTTATGAATTTAAAGATATGCCTTATCATTGTTGGCACTGTAGAACTGAAGAAATATGATTATTAATTTGGAGAGTAAAAGCACATAAGAAAGACATCACTAAGAATTATTGAACCACGGTTCCAAGTGCATTTTTCAAACAAAATGCACATTTCCATAAAAAAATAAATTGAATAGCTGGTTATAGGAATGTTTCACGGCATTCATCTATCACATCATAGGCTGCAGCTCCACAAAGACTGGTGCAACTGTCATCATACCTTTATTGCCTCCAGGATGGGTTCGTAGAGATCTGGAAACCCAGAGTAATGATACATCATACAGTGAATCAGTTCTGTTAACTGCACTAGGAAGGCTGTACTGGAAGGCAGGCCATCACTTTTGAAGGAATGAACCAAATTAACTACATGAGGAACAATCTGAACAGAAAAAAAAAGACAAACCTTCTTTAATTTACACAAACTGGCAACAAATTCCCTAGCCTACAAGTGGAATAGGATTTCCCTGGTGGCTCAGACTATAAAGAATCAGCCTGCCATGCAGGAGACCCAGGTTTGATCCCTGGGTTGGGAAAGATCCCCTGGAGAAGGAAATGGCAGCCCACGCCAGAACAAATGGAACGCAAGTGTTACACGATTAGCGAGTGCTCTTCTGTGTGTTCAGTCATTGCCTTTTTCTAAAAACGTTATGAAGTTAAACATTTCTAGAATACCAAGGGCGGGGAAGGCAATGGCACCCCACCCCAGTACTCTTGCCTGGAAAATCCCATGGAGAGAGGACCCTGGTGGGCTGCAGTCCATGGGGTCGCTAAGAGTCGGACACAACTGAGCGACTTCACTTTCACTTTTCACTTTTATGCATTGGAGAAGGAAATGGCAACCCACTCCAGTGTTCTTGCCTGGAGAATCCCAGGGACAGGGGAGCCTGGTGCGCTGCCGTCTATGGGGTTGCACAGAGTCGGACATGACTGAAGCGACTTAGCAGCAGCAGCAGCAGCAGAATACCAAGGTGAATCTAGTTTTTGGAGCATATGTAATTGTAATCCATATAAGACCCTTCTCCTCATGCTTATACTCCATTTAAAACTAAGGTACAAAAAATTAAGGTAATAAATAGGAGCCTAAGTTACTGCTGCCATTCTAAAAATGGCTTAAACTGAAAAATGTTGGGGCTATTATATTTACCAAATTGTTTAATAAGGACAAGTGTTTAAAAGATAAACCAAGCATTAGCTTAAGAGTGCCATCTAGTGTGAATTTTAGATTTTTCACTTGACAGAATTAGACATGTTATCCCAGGGACGGGGGAGCCTGGTGGGCTGCCGTCTATGGGGTCACACAGAGTCGTCTATGGGGTCACACAGAGTCGGAAACGACTGAAGCGACTTAGCAGCAGCAGCAGCAGCATATTAAAGACTGCTTCAAGAAAATCTTCACAATAACTTATCCATACAACTAAAATTACAGCTGAGGCTACAGCACTACCTCTATTTTAGACAAGGGACCACCTTTATTTTAGGGACGGTGTCTTATGTAACCATGGTTATATTACTAATGATCCCCATGCCCCACTTCCAAAAAAGAAGAGCTGATTCTAAAAATAAAGAGAATTAGGAAAGTCCATTATTTTTAAGGAACTGGGGTTAGAAATTAAAGTGAAATCTAAAATGCTCATTGCTCAATTATGTAGAAAACTATTAACACTGATAATAAGCATAACAATGTCCTTTCATTATAAAATTAGAGAAAAAGTCAATACAGAGCCAATCACATATTTAAGATGTTATTAACAAAATAAATGCTACTTTGCAGCAATGTCTCATTAGTACAGAACTACACTTGTTTCAACTAAGTATTATAATTTGATACTACATATTTAGAGTCTACATGTAAAAAGCATCTTATTATTTTCTCTTTGTAGAACTTCTGTGTATGTATGTGTGTGTGTATATGCAGCAACATGGGAAAATATTTATTATGTGATGTTAAATTTCAAAAGAAGGACACAAAAATTACATATTGATTATAAATATAAATACAACCGTGTTAAAATATTTAGGGGAAAAATCATTGTAATGGAAAACATAAAAATTAGTGTAGTGAGATTGTGGGTAATTTCATGATATATTGCCCTAACTTCCTATATTGTTATATTATCTTTCTATACAAGTTTAATTTTGTTGTAAATGAATTACACACTTACTATAAAGAAAATCTGACAATACAAACGTGTATGAAGTAAAAGTCTCCGTCCCACTGTCCAGTGAAAGACACTGGTTGTATATCAAACTTCATATGGCACGTCATGGCACATACCATATATGTGATTTTTTTGTACAAATGGAATCAAACTTATATACTGCCTAGAACTTTTCTTGTTTCAACTGACAATCATCTCTTTCCTCAAATTCATGCAAAGCCTCCCAAACAGTCTCCTTGCTTTCACCTTTTGCTCTCTTTCAGACTACTCTTAAAGTAGCCAAATGAGCCAAATAAAAAGCAGTGTAGAACATTATTTGGTACAAGCAGTGTAGAACATCTATTTGGTTCATGGCTAACTCATGACAAAAGTGAAGTTACAGACAGCTCTATGGTCTTACCATAAAACAGCAGACAATTACAGTTATATTCCAATCAGCCCCCTTCCTTCTTGTACAAAGATATTCATATTCTTAAAATAATAGTGCTATTCTTCGTTCTCCTCTCTCTTATGCTTTGAGGTCTTAAATCATAGTTTTGCTTTCACACCACTTTCTTTAATCTTACCTCCATTGAAGGCATTAATCTGACCATAAAACTACCAGTTCCTAATGGCTCACACCACTGCTATCATCGCTACATTTCAAAGCAAATCTGAATTATAATTTTTCTCCATAAAGCCATATCTATCAGATATTTGCTAAAATAGAAATCCAAAATTATGGTTTCCTCAGAGGTGAAAGGAGAGACAAAGATGGAAGAGAAGAATTTTTAAAATGATTATTTAATTTATAATACTAAATCGTCCAAAAGCCTTCCTAGTGTAGATTGGATCTTTGCGGACAGATAATATACCTAGTTATCTACTATTACATTTTACATGGTAAAAAATGATCACTGACTCAGAAATAAGACTAAGTTCTTCTCAAGTATATAAGACAGATGTCCAAGCAGGTTATTAACTTCTAGATATCTGAAAACTGACTTTTTTTCCCTGAATGAGCAAATCTGAATATTTGCAGACATTACTGTGATATTCATTAAACTTAAGTTACTATTGTGTATAACATTTAATTAGAAGGTTTGATATTTTCTCTTCCATTTAAAATTTTTTCATCATTTATAAAAAGCATATGAAAAGCAAATGGTTCATAAAATAAATTTTGGTTTGCTTTAAAATATTCTAAATGTATAATACAGTAGTGATTCCAGGTTCCTGTTCATACTTAGCAACTCCTAAATCTGAGTCCTTTGCTGAGTTATTTAGTTACAGGTGATTTAACTACTGCATGACCCACTACTAGATGCCCAAGTTAATTTTAGTTGAGTAGTAGGTCAGGCTATACACAGTATGTAGATGGAATAATTAGGTCTTTGTTTTTAGATTTTATTAAGCCAGATCACAGTTTTCTATTTTAGCTCTAACTGTTCTTTAAATAAATGATTTCATATTTACTTATTTCAGTAGTCAAATATTTCAAAGCCAACCATTTGCCATTTCAATTACTTTTTTGCAGGGAGGGGGAAGGCAACAAAAGGTAAGGAAATCCCTTCCATCTTTTAAAAAATTGAGCAAAGAAATAGGTTTAAAGTATAGCAAAAGTGACTTATCTGAGAGAACAAGAATATGTGGAGAGTAATAAACAGAATGGATTTCCTCCCCAGAAAATAAATAAATATAAACCTTTTCTCAAACAGCTGATACATGACTGTGCCTGAAGGGAGGGACAAATAGTTGTTTTTTTCCCTTGGACGATTTTGCTAGTATTCTTGCTACATTAGCTCAAGTTTGAGTTTGTGTAATGGATAACAAGCTTATTAACTGATGATCAAGCTGACCAATTAGAACAATAAACTACAGAAACCACTCTTCCTAAGTGATAATGTATTATAATGTAATTACTTATTAGTAAGGTTTATTTCTGATAAGCCTACAGATTTTCCTTCAGTGGAAATGGGGCACCGAGTAGCTGATGTGATACATAATTCTCTGAGGCTAGTTAAATTTCCAACCAACAATCAGCAACTGAAATTCTGCATTTCATCAGTCTCTTTTGAATATGTTTGTGGTGGGTCAGACCTCCTAAAACTTTAAACTGTGGGTGTGTTGATTGAGTTTCTAGTCCTGTAAAACTGAGGGTCAGACCTTGGAGGAAGTGAGTAACCACATAAAGCACTGCCTTTCTGTGATGCCCCAGACAGAAAAATGGACAGGTTCTCAAAATTACATTTTGTAATTTCTCACTTGCAATACTGATAATCAAATAAATAATATGAAATCAAACCAAAACCAGTGATGTAGCTGGTTAAAAGTAGTAGGATTCTGGATATATTTTAAAGGAGGAATCAGTAGAATTTATAGGGTATGAGCTGAGAGAGAATGCAAAGCCCTAATTCTAGGGGAACAAAGACTGATATTCTCCTGCTTCTGAAGTTCTAGAGCCATCAGTGGTTTTAAACCGTTTTTCTCCTTCTACGCTGCTCATGTGTGCAACAGACAGTGAACGGTGGCACTGACATGTGACACTTCTCAAGTGCAAGAGTAACTTTTAACTTTCAGTTGCTCGTTGTGATCCCAAGTGGAAGTTTTGGTGAGACCCAAAACATTCTAAAATACATTGAGAGGAAATCTCACAATATCAATTTTAAAAGGACTCATAAAGCTACAGGAAAATAGATTTATGACCAATCTATAATCTTTTCACAAATATAAACGCGACTCAATACTAAGTTGAAATTTTAAAACAAGGTTTTTCGAAGTAGGAAACTTGTGTCGTAACTTACCAGATGGAACGCCTCTGGAGAATGCTGAAAACTAAGCAGCATGTGAGAGAGAACTGCGAGAGCACCAGGTCGCACGAGAGGAAACCAGAGGCGATTAAAAACCTGCCCAAAAGACAAGCATCCACTTTAGGATCTGGCATGGAAACCATTATTCCAATCAGTGGCTGCTTTCACAGGGCCCCGAATTATATCTCCCTCCTGGGAAGTTTTATCATAACATATGTAATTAAACTCTGGGAGAGGGAGAAAGTTAGGAAATAATATGAGAGAGATCAAGGGAGTATAATGACCCCACCAACTCTTAAAACTACATCATCAAATAAAAATCTGTCAAACAATGTTTACAAGGTGATACTCCCTGGCCCATTATTCATTCAGAAAATACTTACTGACCATCTACTACTGCTTGGCACTACTGTATATACTGGGAAAACAATAGTGGATTCAAAGGAAACCTCTGATCTTAGAGGGCTTACTGTCTAGAGGGTTGGGTAGAGGCAATTAAAAGTAACGAGAGAAAAATGCTATGAAAGCAAGGCATGTTGAATAGGGAATGCTGAGTGGCAAAAGGCTCTGCTGTTTTATTATAGGGAATTTAAAAAAGGCCTCATGATAAACGTGACTCCTGACTACAAAAAACTGAAAGGAATGAGATTAAGTCTGACAGATAACTGGGAGAAGGTCCTTTAATACTCAGCACGGCAAAAGCCCTGAGGCCGCCAGCCTGGTGGACTAGAGATATAACGAGGAGGGCAGTGTGTGTAAGTAAAGCACGGAGACTGAGGTAGTTACAGTGGAAGACAGGACGAGAGAAGCAGCAGTGGCTCAGATCGGGTAGGATCTTGTGTGATGCCACAGGGCTACTGCAGTCAACATAGCAAGGGGTGATGCTTCCGAGGCAGGAAACCCAGGTTCGATCCATGGGTTGGGAAGATACCCTGGAGGAGGCCATGACAACCTACTCCAGTATTCCTGCCTAGAGAATTCCTCTGGACTGAGGAGCCTGGTGGGCTACAGTCCATAGGGTTGCATAGCTTCGGACACAAGTGAAGTGACTTAGCACAGCCGGTGATGAATCTGGACCAGGGTGGTAGTGATGTAGCTGGTTGAGAGTGGTAGAATTCAGGATATATTTTAAAGGTGGACTCAATAGTATTTGTAAGATATGGGCTGAGAGAGCATGAAAAGAGACAAAAACAGCTTCAAGGTTGAGCCTGAGCACATGAAAGGCTGCTGCTGCTGCTGCTAAGTCGCTTCAGTCGTGTCCGACTGTGAGACCCCATAGACGGCAGCCCAGCAGGCTCCCCCACCCGTGGGATTCTGCAGGCAAAAACACTGGAATGGCTTGCCATTTCCTTCTCCAATGCATGAAAGTGAAAAGTGAAAGTGAAGCCACTCAGTCGTGTCCGACCCTCAGCAACCCCATGGACTGCAGCCTTCCAGGCTCCTCCGTCCATGGGATTTTCCAAGCAAGAGTACTGGAGTGGGGTGCCATTACTTTCTCCGACATGAAAGGCTGAAACAGTCATTTAAGATGGGGAAGATGAGGTTTGGGAGGGAAAAATCAGGAATTAAATTGTGGATAAGCTGAACCTGAGATCCAAGTATATAGAGATCTGGATACATGGAGTTTACAGGTGAATAATGGACTAGAAATAAAAACTTATCAGTCACAAACTTAGAAATGTTGTTTAAAGCCATGGTGGCTGTGTGAACAGAGCAGAAAGGAAACCAGAGATGAAATTCTAAGGCACTCTAAAGTTAGAAGGATCCACACCAGGACTGAGAAGCCAGTGAACTAGAACAAAATCCAGGAGAGTATAACATCCTGGAAACCAAGGGAGGAAAGTGTTTCAGGAGGGAGTGATCAACTATGTCAAATGACTAACAGGTCAAATGAGAGGAGGCTTGAGAAATAACTCTTGAGTTAAGCAACACTGGACAGCACAGGTGTCAAAGATTGTTTTGGCAGAAAAGTGGTGGTAAAAGCTTGATTAGTTGGGATTCAAGAGATAATGGGAAGACTGTGTTTCCATAATAAATATTTGAAAGCAGCAAAATTATTATTATGACCTAATCTTAAGTAGCATTTTAAATTTCTAAAGCCTATTCAAAATTTTTATTCAAAAGAAAACCCAAAACAAGACTATATTCAAAACTAGACGTTTTAAAGGGGACCACCCAAAGATAAAAAGACTCATTATATGGACTTATATGGGTCTTGCTTCCCAGGTAGCACTGGTGGTAAAGAACCCGCCAATGCAGGATATGTGAGAGAGAGAGAGAGAGAGAGATGCGGGTTCGATCCCAAGTCAGGAAGATTCCCTGGGGAAGGAAATGGCAACCCACTCTAGTACTCTTGCCTGGGAAATCCCACCGACAGAAGAGCCTGGGGGCTACAGTCCATATGGTTGCAGAGTCAGACATGACTGAAATGACTTAGCACACATGTATTATATGGCTCTGCTGCTGCTGCTGCTGAGTCGCTTCAGTCGTGTCCGACTCTGTGCGACCCCATAGACGGCAGCCCACCAGGCTCCACCGTCCCGGGATTCTCCAGGCAAGAACACTGGAGTGGGTATTATATGGCTCTATACACTCCAAAAGATTAATATACTCCCACTTACCAATTCTATTTTCAGTAAAGTAACATCTATCAAAATAGTAAACTTCTGGACAGCTGCCAGTCCTTTCAAGAGTGCAATCACCCATGTGTCTACATGCTGAGCCAATGGCCAAGACAGCCAGTCAATCATTCTGAAAATTAAAGGATAACAAAACTATTAGCATTGACGATAGCTTTGACATTACTCAGTTAGGAATAACAAGAGTAACGACAGCAGTAGTTACAAAGTCACTCACTTTGTGACTCAATATTTACTGAGCTTGCACATGAAAAGTACTATTGAAGATGTATTTCCAGTGTATTAATTCATTTAACCTTCTCATCAGTCCTGTAAAATTCATTCATAACCTACAGATGAGGAACTGAAACACAAAGAAGTAATTCATAAAAGTATTTAGGGACCCCCAGCTAATAAATGGTGAATTGAGATTTTTAAACCAAATAACTCTGACTTAAAAACCTGGTTTGTTTTACTATTTTTGTTGTATATATTCACCCAAACTGGATTACTGGATCAAAATCAAATAATATGAACAATTGGCTGCTTGTACTCAGGGATTTCCAATCTTGTCAACTGACAGTCTTATATAACACATTTGTATAAAAAGAATTTCTGATAATCATTCTGCATAAATGTAAAGTTTTGAATTTATTTTTCAGTAGTGTCAATTTATTAGGCAAATTTACTTTAAGAAGAACAGTTCAAATATGGCTATCTGAACTAAGACATGCATATGAACCAAAATTTCTCCTTTCTGGTGATTACAATCTAAATAAATATAAAAGGTACTGTTAAAGACTACATTTTGAATTGTGAAACAGGTTTCTTCATCTCTCTCAAAATTCTACTATACAAAGACAACAAAAAGAAATTTCAAATAGATAAAAGGGCACCAAGTATACAAATATTGAAATGGCCTCGTTTTGTAACAGTGAGTGCTTTTCTCTTTGAGTAGGGCTTCCTTGGTGGTTCAGTCGGTAAAGAATATGCCTGCAATGCAGGAGACTCAGATTTGATCTGTGGGTTGCAAAGATCCCCTGGGGGAGGAAATGGCAACCCACTTCAGTCAGTATTCTTGCCTGGGAAATCCCATGACAGAGGAGCCTGGTAGGCTACAGTCCATGGGTTCCCAAGAGTTGGACACGACTTAGTGACTAAACCACTACCACCACCTTTTTGAGTACCAACCCAATTAAATGAAAATAAAGTATTATGGGGTATGATGGAAACTATGCCTTATGTTAGGTATCAACCATGATGAAGAAGAAGCTACAGTGCTTCTACAAGGCAACTGGGCCGGATGTTCATATTATTTGATTTTGATCCAGTAATCCAGTTTGGGTGAATATATAATAAATAGTAAAACAAACTTAAACATCACTTTTTAAGTCAGAGTAATTTGGTTTAAAAATCTCAGTTCACCATTTATTAGCTGGGGGTCCCTAAATACTTTTATCAGTTACTTCTTTGTGTTTCAGTTCCTCATCGGTAGGTTGTGAATGAATTTTACAGGACTGATGAGAAGGCTTAATCAACTAATACACTGGAAATACTGTGAATGTCTCCCTTCTAAATGTTAAAACGAGGAAATAAATACATACTTTGATTGTACAAAATGTAAAATACAAATACTAAGTACATAGACATATGACCAAAAGAGCAACTAACACGTCAAAAGGACTGACTTTCATATTGATATAAACTGTCTACATTAACACTGGAGTGTTACCTTTATTAAGATTTTTGCTCTTAATGATTAACCTGTCCTATCAGACCCTGAGTGGCTCCAAAGTTCATACTCATTTTACTATAGGTTATCTGTACGTTTCCTCTATACTCTACACACATTATTTCTTTTTCCCTTTCTTGTTTTTCTGGCCAGCCAACAATGATGGTTTTAAGTCATTACAGTTGTCTCTGAGAGCTGTTCCACACCTCTCAACTGTTGTTAATCTGGTTTTCACAAGTCTGTGGCCACTCTACATATCCGGAGTAGAAAGTAGAGACATTTGCATTTGTGTGTGAAGAGCATATTCACTGCAGCACTGCTAACAATACAGAAAAAATGCAAAATTATCATAAGGAAATGACTTACATAGACTATGGAACATTAGGTAGAGTTTTAAAATATGAGATAGGTCGATATGAATCTATCCACAGGGATCTAACACAAAAATATCTGAGCTATTATTGAATTAAAAAAGAAAAAAATGCTAGTAAATCTTTTTAAAAACTGATTTGTTTAAAAGAAAACATATGAGTACATGTTTTATGTATATATATATATTTACTATAAAATGTACACGAAAGAACTGTGGTTTAGAGAAGGAGAACAAGCGAGCACCTCTCTTTGGCTCTATAGACTCTTCCCCGTGGGGAGCACAGTCCCAGAATGGAACCAGACTGGGCTCCCTAGCACACGGGGCCCAAGTTTCCCTTTAGCTCAGGTCTGGGAGGAGTACAAGGAAAGCCGGGGGTGGGGGCAGAGTAGCAAATTCCACTTGACCATGGCTTTTCAACATCCCTAATCACCCAATCAGCCTTTTCCTCCATCCTCTCCACTTCCAGCCTCCCCTCTCACAAGCCTCTATCTAGTTTTTACTTTATCCCATGTGTACCCCATGTCCTTACCACCCTAAAGATACTTCAAGGCAGAAGTAACACAAATTAGAAGCCACTCATTCAAAAAATATTAGAGTGTCTATTATATAATAGATACTGCATTAAATGCTAAGACTATAACTCTAAATTATGATGTATGCCTTCAAGCTGACAGGGAAAGTTAGGAAATATTCAACAGGCCACACAATAAGTAGCAGTGCTGGTATCTGAAGCAACCATCTCATTACCTGCTCTGCTGGCAGGTAAAGAGACACTTTTGGCTACACTTTAATTACATTTTAGTCTTGCTTCAATTTGATTGGACATACATAGGCTCAAATCCTCTCACACACAGTCACTCTAGAATCAGTTATTTTTATGGTTGACTACTGTAATCTTATCCACTGTGTACTGGTTACAGTTTGAATTTTAAGGACACTTAACCCTGATAGGCTGATTTAATTTCCTACTATTTAAAGAACATTCAGTAGTTGTAATAAATCTTGTTTCCTCCATTAGATTGTGGGATTAAGAACAGTGTTGTTACTGTTCTGTTTTGTTTTTTAATCTCCAATCTTTGATCTGCATTGAAATGGAGCTCAAATCTACTGACCAAATGAAACCATTTCCCTCTAGAGCTAAAAAAAGGACATGCGACTTAAAAAAATTAACACTGGAAGGGCTTCCCTAGTGGCTGAGGGATCTGCCTGCAATGCGGGAGACCCGGCTTTGATCCCTGGTTCCAGAAGATCCCATGGAGAAGGGAAACAGCAGCACACTCCAGTATTCTCGCCTGGAGAATTCCATGGACCAAGGAGCCTGGTGGGCTACAGTCAGTGGGGTCGCAAAGGCTTGGACATGACTGAACGACTACCATAATATTATGAAAGGCCACAAAATAGATCCAATTTTAATTTGTAGAGAATAAAGGCAATTTTCACTTTTATATGGCAGCTTAAGGGCTAGATCCAGCTTTCAGTCTTATTTTTTCCAATGTTTTAAAAAATTGGAAAACTTCACATAAAAAATGGACATCAGGCTTCTTTTGAAAAATCAGATTAGCAACACTGAACTCAAATTTTCCTATGATACAGACTTAGAGAACGGAACTTATGATTGCCAGGGGAGAAGGATCAGGGGAGGGGATAGTTAGGGAGTTTGGAATCGACAAGTACACACTGCTCTATTTTAAATGGATAACCAACAAGGTCCTCCTGGATAGCACAGGGGACTCTGCTGCTCAATGTTGCATGGCATCCTGGATCAGAGGGGAGTGTGGGGGAGAATGGATACATGTACATGTATGGCTGAGTCCCTCTGCTGTCCACTTGAAACTACCACAACATTGTTAATTGGCTGTACGCCAATATAAATTTAAAACTTTAAAAGCAAAAAAAAATTCCCCCTTGATAATAAGACAACAGAAGTTGAGGATCAGCGTTCTCTTTTAGAAAGTGCTTATGAACCCTATTTCCTATCATTTCAGTTGTTGCTTAGCTGCTAGGTTGTGTCCAACTCTGCGACCCCATGGACCGTGGCCAGCCAGCGTCTTCTGTTCGGGGGGATTTTCTGGGCAAGAATACTGGAGTGGGCTGCCTTCTCCACGGGATCTGCCCAACTCAGGGATGGAACCAGCATCTTCTGTGCTGGCAGATGGATTCTTTACCACTGAGCCACCAGGTCAGTTACACCTGGCCTATTTCATCCTTTAGTGTTACTCATCTAGTTCTGGTACAGTATCTGCATGTGGGTTTCTGTGGGTTACAGAAAATGACAGTGAAGCATGACAAGCGCTATGTGTGAAATACAGAGCATGAGGGAGTTGAGGGTGGGGTATGATAAAAGTAAATGTTACTATCCTTTTCATTTACATTTGTAATACAAGAATAATTACTCCAGGTTTAAATAGGATCATGTAGGAGATAAATTGGAAATGCAATACAAAAAAGGATCACAATTTCCCATAGAAACAGGTAGGTAAAAAATAATTTTCAAATATATCTTAAAATAAATTTTTAAGTTGGAAACTATCGTTGTTTTGAAGAGGTTGAAAAATTAAGACTAAGGGTGCCATCAGAGAACCCCATGAACAGTATGAAAAGGGTGCCATACCCACCATTATAAATCAACTATAACAAAAAAAAGAACCAGAGAGCGAGATTTGTACACATGTAAATTTCTGAGAACCCAACATAAAATATCAATACTGAAGTTTACATGTTACCTCATGACTGTAATTTATAATTAGTTAAAATATAATCTGTAATGCAGAAAACATTTTGTTCCAAATCCTTGCATTGTCTTAAAATGTGCAATCAATACACACAGAGGAAAAAAATAGAAAAAAATTATAAAACAAAACCAGACAGATATGAAACAAGAATAGGAAGACAGGGAAAGCTCAATTAGAAGAATATAGTCATTGAAATAAACTCAATAACTAATAATATCTTACCTTTGAAAAAAAATTAGTAAATTATAAGATAGTATTGATGTCCTTCCCCTTATATCTCCAAAAGGTCTGTACTCTCATTTCCTTCATATCTTTACTTCAAGGTCACCTTTTGAGTGAGGGCTTCCTGTCTATCTTATTTAAAACTGCAAACCATTCCCCATGCTTTATTGCTTTCCTATCTACTTTTTTTCCAAAACCATTCATCACTACCCAACATACTAAATTATTTTACTTATCGTATTTAATTAAATCTAAAAACAGAATCAATTTTAGGATGTATAATTAGGTTATATACCACTGCAGCAACAAAAGTTCTGCAATTTAAACACCAATGACTATACCTTCCAACATCTCTGAAATCAGGATATATCTTGGAATCAATATAATATGTTGATACTATCTGCCTGCTTCCCCAACTGGATGCTCATGAGGAGAGATATTTCTATCCATTTGACTTTTAAACATTTCTGGTAAGTGCCCAATAGATGTGTTTGAATAGCTGAATGACGGGAAGCACTAGAGTACAAGAGTACTGAGAAGTAAAAATAACATTAAGTTTACACTTAGACATATAAGACTAAAACTGAAAAACATCAAGGATAAAGAGAAAGCATAAACATACTAGGAGAGCCTAACTACTCACAAAGGAAAGATAATCAAACCAACTGCAGACTCCATATTAGCAACAACAGATGCCAGAAGATAGTGCAGTATTGTTTTCAAAATGCTAAGAGAAAATGACTATCAGATTAGAATTCTGTGTCTTGCCAAATCATATACTTGAGAATATGCAAGAAAGAAACACGCTTTGAACAGACTAAGAAAGTCTTACCCAGAGGTCCTGGTTGAAAGAGAAAGTAAAAGTATGTACTAAGTAAAGGTACATGCTTAGTCAGGAAGAAAAAAGAAGATCCCAGGAGGAAACAGGTTTCAGCAAATGATACCGAGCAAAGAAATGCGTAAAATAAAGAAATGCGTAAAATATATCGATAATCCAACCAACTCCTGACTGTACAATAAGTGTGGATGTGTGTTATATTTTTGTAATGAAAAAAATGTTTGATTGAAAATGTATTTGTGAATTACTGGAATGCCTGCAGGTAAATAATTCATTTCAATTAATTAGGATAATCTTTATATATTTGATTCCACGGTTTCAGTTCTGCACATTGCCCTAAGTTTTTCATTACCCACAAAATACAGCAAAATAATCTTCTCCCAAATCTACAATTACCATCTATGATGTTATGAAGAAGTACCTGCAAAGAGCTTGGGTCATACTCGCGTCTTTTACATTTGGATCTGTAGTAAGGCTCCTGATGAGAACTGTGATCATCTGAAGAGGGATGTGCTGCACGAGGCTCGCCAGTGCTACAGAAGGTTCAAATGAAGCATCTATATTGTTTTAATGAAAAAGACAAAGGAATACGGCAAGACGGTTTAAATGAAGTATGTAGAGAGAACAATTTACCACCCCTTCCACCAAGTGGTTGTTATGCTCCGCCTCCTGTTTAGACCCTAACATACAAGTAATGTTGAACTGCAGAAGTGAGAGATTAAGAGTTAATGGCAATGAACGTTCATTCTACAGGAAGAACTACTGCAACATGAAAACTATTCCTATCACCATATTTAGTCCGTAAGTTACTTTATTTTCTTGCATTCTTTAATATTGTTTTTGTCGTGCTAAAATAGTCATTTGTAAAAGCAAAAGCAGTAGTCAGAAAAGAAATGCAAGGCATCATTTAAATTAACTCCTTAGATCCTCCAAAGTAGCTTATCCCTATTAATTACAGTAGTCATTACATTGTTCTAAGGACAATTTTTTAAATCTCTTAAAGAAGTAGAAATTAAGATGAATTTTAGGGGTATTTTGCTTAAAACACATAAAAATTAGGCAAAGCCAAGGTGAGCACCTTTACTGCTAAAGGTGAGAAACTTCTGGGGAAATCTAACTGTTTTAGCAACACAGGCTATATAAGAACAATTACAATTAAAAAATAAATCTAAACTCAGATGATGCAAATTCCGGAAGGATGACGGTACCAAGCAGAGAGGGAGTGAACAGTTTTGGATCTAGTGTTGCACAACGTACAGAGCTGGAAACTCCATGTCTGGGCACGGAATGTCAACACACAGGTAAAATTTCTGGGTGAGAAGGCATTTTCCTGTTAAGTATCACCTGACCCTCTCCTGTAGTTCTAAGGACACAATTCGAGGCCTATATACACCTGGAGTGGGAAACACCGATCACTCAGCCCCCCTGCATCCACGCTAACAAAAAGAAAATGCCAATATTCAGCAACTACATGGTTAACTAGGATAATCCAGTAATAAAACGAATGGCCCAGTCCAGGAATTAAAATGTGGGAAAATTCAGAAGCTAAGGAAACACTCATGCCAACAAGATGACAAAATCACAGCACGATTATGATACGGTAAACATGATTATGCTGCCATTAGTCACTCGTGAATAAAAGCTTTACATGCTTTATATAGTAGCTGTCATCCTCAAAGCATTCCATAACTTGAGCAAGCTGAGTAATTAAGCGACTTGTTTCCTGCCAAAGGTCTTAGACCTGGACACTCTCAACCTTTAAAATAGAAACACTGCCCCCCCCCCCCCCTTTTTTTTTTAAGGTCCAAAGTGACAGGCTTGAATACGGCAAGTGGAAGAGAATCTGGATGAGAGTGTTAAGATTTGCTTTTCCACGAAGACGTTTTCAGAGCAGGGAAACGAACACAGTGTGTATGTAAGAGACATGAACTACATTTCCAAGAGAGGCTGTCCGGGAAGGCCACGACCCTTACCTGTGGAGGAAATGCTTGCAAAAACTTCTTGCAGAGAAGGCAGCAGGGTGCAGGGCTCGGCCTTCCAGATGTTCTGCAGCAAGTTACTCACTTTCGTCACCTGCGAAACATATTCCCGCAGCTCTTTCTCCTGGGTGGACACGCACTGGAAGTGGCCTATAGTTCGAACTAGCTGTTGGCAGAAGGTGATGGACAACTTCCCCTTGGGGATGCACTGCACGAAGTCTGTCAGGAGGTCGCTGAGTCGGGCGCACAGCTGCGGCTCTGGCCTCTCGCACACCATCCGCAGCACCTCCACCTGCAGCAGGCTGAAGAGGTCCAGCACCGATGGGCAGCTCATGATCAGCTTCAGGCCGTTGTGAATGTAGTCCACGATGGCTACGTCCTTCCTGTCCAGCGAGTGGTAGCCCTGCTGAAGGAGACCCAGCACGAACGTCTTGTTGAAGAAGGACTCGAACTCCGGACGGTGGTAGCGCGCGTAGGCCTCCAGCACTTGGTGGCCCACCTGCCGCTGAAAGGGGTCCTGGCCCTCCAGGATGAGCCGGGTCGTCAGGTCAAACATGGCCTCGCACTGCGCCTCGTCCAGCCAGTTCTCTGCCGACTCCACCACCTTCCGCACGATCACCCGCTTCAGGGGCAGCGGGTGCGAAGAACTCACCAGGCCCTCCAGGATCTTGTCCATTGTCGCCACGCGGCAAGGCCCGGGCCAGGGGGCGAGGAGCCGGTGGCCACGGCCCCGAGGTGGGCCAGGAGAGCCCCGGGGCGGAGGCGAACCTGGAGCGCAGCAGCAGCAGCAGCAGCGGGACCGACCACCGCCACCGCCGCTTCAGTAGCCACATTTATCGGGCAGGGGGGCCCATCCGAGTCCGGGCGGGAGTTGGCAAGTCTGGGGCGTCTAAGAACCGGCCCTGTCCGCGCTGGGCCTAATGAGCCAGAGGCCCACACTCCGCCGCCGCCGCCGCCCCGGGCCCGCGGTCTCTCTCAGCATCAGCGCGGAGGGGCCAGCGGGGGGCCCCCCAGCTGCGGCGGGCACTCAGGGCCCGGGGCTGCCAGCCGCCGGGTGAGGAAGCGCGCCTCCGCGTGCCGCGGCAGGTGTAGGCGTTCGGGCTCCAGCCGGTCCTGGGATGAAACCCGGCCTGGGTTGAGTCAGAAGCGGCTGTCACGAAAGGTGCCGGATCAACCGGGGAGAAGAGGAGGCGGACACCCTTGACCCGGATTCAGAAGGTCCAGCGAACAGGAAGTGAAGGGCGTCGGAACCTCCGGAAAGGCCCGCCCCTCCGCCCGCCTCGCCACCCTAGCTCTTTCCTCCCTCCCCTCTCTCCCTCCTCCGTCCCCGCCCGCCTACCTCCTCCCGGACCCGGCTCGGATCCTCCCGCGGTTCCGCCTCCTCGCTGCCGCGCAGGCGCGGCCGCCCCGGTGGAGTCGCGCCGCGACACCGGCGTCACTGGGGATCACGTGTAAGTCATAGGCGGCTTTCCGGGAGGTGCGGCCGGGAGCCGCTCTGGAGAGCGGTGAAAGTGCCGAGTCCAGGATTCCCACCTTCCGATCTCTTGTCGGTTCTGTTCGGGTCGGGTTACATGTGAAAGGCCAAGAAAGTTTTATTTAGTTCAAGTCTTGTGAATCATAAAGTTTTGGAAACGCGAACGAAGAGCATTTGGGGGAGAAAATAAGGAAAAGGACCCAAAATTCGGATTGAAGAGAAGTCATTCATCAAAAAATGAACTAGGGTTCCTAAACGCGAGTGCCTTTCTCTTAACGTATGGTTATTAAAGTAAGGGCGGTACTGGCGGCGGTATACATTTAGAAACGATCCACTTTTTTTTTTTTTTAAACAGGTATCTTTTTAATGAGCTTTCGTGGGATAGCTGTCAGGGCTTCCCTGATAGCTCTGTTGGTAAAGAATCCGCCTGCAATGCAGGAGACCCCGGTTCGATCCGTGGGCTGGGAAGATCCCCTAGAGAAGGGAAAGGCTACCCCTTTAGTAGTCTGGCCTGGAGAATTCCGTATAGTCCATGGACTCGCAAAGAGTCGGACACGACTGATCGATGGGGAAACAATGACAGTGTGGGATAGCGAAACATAAGTTGTCCCCAGAATGGGAGGAGAATAAGGAAAATGATCGATGAGAAAGAATGACAGTACTTTGAAAATAAACCCGGTGAAATCTTAACAGTATTTATGTTATGCTGACACTGGTTAACAATAAAGACTAGATGGAGTCATCGTGTTTGTAGTTTTTCAACTTAAATTCCCAAGATTCTCAATAAGAATTTAGGCTTTCATCGGAGGCCTTTAAATTGAAAAATTACCTAATTATGTCTCCGTTAAGACTTGACTCCTATGATTGTGAAATCAGACCTTAATGGCCTGTAATACAGACGAATTTAAACAGCTGGTTCGTTTAAAATGTATAATAGAAAAGAAGCAAACTTGTGAGTTGTTTACTTTGCTCAATGGTGTTTGGGTTTCTACCAGTTTACAAAGTGGTTACATCAGTATATTTAATACATTGGTGAGGGTAATCTTGGGGCTTCCCAGGTGGTTCAGTGGTAAAGTATGTGCCTGCCAATGCAAGAGGGGCAAAAGATGCAAATCCAGTCCCTGGGTCAGGAAGATCCCCTGAAGGGAATGGCAGCCTGCTCCAGTATTCTTGCCTGGAAAATCCCATGGATGGAGGAACGTGGAGGGCTCTGTAGTCCATGGAGTCTCAGAGTTGGACATGACGGATTGGCTGAGCACACACAGGTGGATACTCTTGAAAAGAATAGCAGTTTAAACAGGATAGAAACTGGGTAGAGAAACTTGAGATGGAGTTAGTTTGTAGAAAGAGATTGACGATAAAAGAGAAATGAGGTAATTGGTGGATGTAAAAGTCATGCTCAGGAATAGCTTTGGAACTTTTTCTTTTCCAATAGATGGAAAGTAGAAACTACAAACTACAGAGAAAAGTTTGACTTTACTGGGAATGGTGCCACATTGGAAGACAAAAATAAGGTGAAAGTAAAACATTAAGAGGAATGAATGGTAGGATTGTGAATTTACTGATTTAATTTAAAATCTAAGATGTAAAATTAACAATATTTAAACATTATACCTTACATCCTATGTTACATAATAAGGGAATGAGAGGAAAAGAGACAATATTTGTTATACATATTAATATATATTTGAAGCAAATATTTTTGTTATATATACGAAGCAAATATATTATGCATTCATAATGAAATAAGGAATAAATGCTTGTGACAGTACTGTCACTGAAGATGTGATTATAGTTGGTATTTTAACAGCCTTTTCTCACTGTCTATTCTGTATTCCCTTTGCCTTCAGCAAGTACCTCAGCTAGTTGTAGTTCTTTGCCTGATGGAGTGACTCAAACAGACCTTCATTTCTAAAGAGTCTGGGCCGTGAGTAGTCCTACCTGGGTTGGATTGTTGTAGATTTATACTGGCTTTAATCACAGAGCATGGTAATACCAAGAGATGCCCTAAGGGATATTATTCCAGAGTGCATTCCTTATCTCTATTATAGAGTTGCTGTCCAATTTTCTCTTGGTAGTCAGGATCAGTCACTCCAGCCAACACAATAACTCCCTTCTTTACCTGTTGATTCATAGATATGAGGAATTCAAGGTGGCCTAGTGGCATTCTTTGATGCTTTTGAACTGTGGTGTTGGAGAAGACTCTTGAGAGTCCCTTGGACTGCAAGGAGATCCAACGAGTCCATTCTGAAGGAGATCAGCCTTGGGATTTCTTTGGAAGGAATGATGCTAAAGTTGAAACTCCAGTATTTTGGCCACCTCATGTGAAGAGTTGACTCATGGAGAAGACTCTGATGCTGGGAGGGATTGGGGGCAGGAGGAAAAGGGGACGACAGAGGATGAGATGGCTGGATGGCATCACTGACTCGATGGATGTGAGTCTGAGTGACCTCCGGGAGTTGGTGATGGACAGGGAGGCCTGGCGTGCTGCGATTCATGGGGTCGCAAAGAGTCGGACACGACTGAGCGACTGATCTGATCTGATAGTGGCATTCTTAACTTGAAATTCAATGGAATCACTGTTGCATTTCCTGGTGGGAGCATTCTACAAGCAGAGAATAAGGTCTCAAGAACAGGGAGCAAACATTTTGCTAATAAGTCACTAGGAGAACGAGTTGAGTGGTACCACTCCCATTTCTACCCTTTCGTTTTTGGGCTTAATGAATTCTGACTATGAGAAAAATGGCACCGGGTATTGGATGCTGATTCAAAGCATATAGTCATTCTGGAAAACTTTGCTACAGTTCTGCAAGTTCTGGTCACCTTGCTGGAAATGCTGTTCCACTATTCTGTCCAGCCAGCTGCTTCGGAGTGATGGGAAACATGGTAAGAGCAGTGAATTCTGTGAATGTGGGTCCAGTACCTTACTTCATTTGTTGTGAAGTGAGTTTTTGATCAGAAGCAGTGCTGCCTAGAGTACTACAATGGTGGATGAAGCATTCTGTAAGTTCATGGACGGTAGTTTGGTAGTTTTGGTAAATTTGGCAGGAAAGGCAAATTTATATCTAGAGTCAATATTTATTCCAATATGAACAAAACACTTCCCCTTCCATGATGGAAAGAGTCCATGGTAATCAACCTGCCACCAGGTAGCTGGCTAGCATTCAAGGCATGGTAACCCCGAGGGTTGGTCTCTGCTGTTGGAAGGTTCAGTGCTCAGCAGTGGCCATAGCCAGGTTGGCCTTGAGGAGTGGAAGTGGAAGTCCATGTTTCTGAGTCCATGTCTAACCTTCATCCTCGTCACCAGGGCCACTTTGTCCATGAGAACATTGGGCGATGATGGGGGTGGCTAGGGAAAAAGTGATTGGCCATAGATCAGGAATCATTCTGTAATCATATATCTGGCCATTTCTCTTTCCAATCAAAGTGAACAACCAGGTTCCCTGCTCCAAGTCTGTCCGCTGGCAGGATTTCCTTTACCATTGCCCTTCAGGGATGTCCCCGAACAAGGGATTGTATTACTACAGCCATCCACTTTTGGGTGGTGCTTGTATATTGTCCAGAATCATCTGTAAACCAGGCCAGAGTCTTCTCTTCCTCTGTCAGCTGATTTAGGGAACTCCCCGTGAGGCCTTTGGTGCAGATTTGTTTTTTACTGGTGTGCAAACGTCTTACCATTAAGTCTAGAGTAGCTCCTACCCCAGGTCCATCTTTTGCTCATCAAGCCCAATGAGCATAACACCATCAGTGTAATGGAGCAATGTGCTATCTTTTGAAAGAGAAAGGTAATCGAGATACCTGTGAATTAGATTATTACCCCTTACTTAGCACTGGAGAGTTCATAGTCCTCTGAGGTAGGAGAGCGAAAGTGTATTGCTGTTGGCCTTGCTAGCTGGAAAAGCAAACAAACAAAACATTTGTCAGCTCAATAGCTGCGTGCCAGGTGCCAGGGGATGTGTTTATTTGCTCAGGCAATGGAGCTACATCTGAGAGAGCAACTACAACTGGCCTGTGCGCCTGATTAAGCCTATGGTGGTCTGTTGTCATTCTCTGAGATGCATCTCTCTTCTGCATGGATTAAATAGAAGAGTTGAATGTAGATGTAGTGGGAATCACCATGCCTGCGTTTTTCAAGTCCTTGATTGTGGCACAAATCTACTGCACAAATCTATTCCGTTCCAGGAATAGGGCAGTGCTTTTAGTTTACTAAACTAAAAGTTACCTAGGTAGAGGGAGTTCTAATGGATTCCACCTTGCTATTCCCATTTGAATAACCCTCTCTCTGTAGGTCAGGGAGCCATTGTAGGGATTCTGCTAGCTGCTGAGTATATCTGTTCCAATAATTCTGGTATTGGGAAATAACCACAGAATAGATTAGAGACCCCCTGGGCTCACTCAGTGTGAAACAGACTTGAGCTAAAATTCCATTGACTGCTGGACATCCATAAGCTCTTATTCTGACTGCTAGATCACAATGATGTTTTAGATCTCTTGGAATTAATTAAGAGATCTCTTGGATCTCTTGAGTCAACACTGACATTAGTCCCCCAAAACACTAATTAATCAATTTCCTTTTGCCCAATCACAGTTACCCTGGCAAAAACTCTGAGTTACTTTGGGAAAGGCTGGGAGAATGATTAACAGCATAAATTTTTGGCAGTTTATCTAATGGGTTCTGGATCTATAAACCAGATCAAATCTAGGAAATGAATGAGGGACCTTGAAACCTGTCTTTTTATGGTTCAGGTTAAATTTTTGTTCTCTTGACCTAGAATTTTCCTGCTTAGGCAGATCAAGAAAGAACTTAGTAGGCTTCCTAACTATTGCATTTCTAGGAATAACATGATCAACTAGCTAATGCCTTAGGTCTATACAAGTCAGACTATTCTGATTGCTGCTGCTTTGCCGTCCATTATGGTCACCATACTGTCCTTGCTTTTGGCAGATCCCTGCCAGCCAGGATATAGTTACTCCCATTGCATCTAGGTTTTCCAGTTGAGTGACTACAATCCCCGGTGTAAGGTTTGGCCTAAAACGAACAATCACAGAGTTCTTCAAAGATATTGGGGTTCTTCTCAGAAGTCTGTTTCTCACGGTAGTGGTGAGAATATTTTCTGGACCTTCCCAGTGTGGATGCTTGGGTCTTAACTGTCAAATCCACTCTGACATTTCAATCTCCCTAAGTCTTTGAATCTCTGTATTAAGTGAAGGCAGGTCTAGCATTTCTAATTTGCCCACTGCAGAGTGTCTGAGATCAGTAAGGGAGTTAGTGTAGATGGGAGAGGAAAAAAAAAAAAAAAACCCTCTAAGATGGGGTACTCCAACATTAAGATATTTGGAAGACTAGAAACAAATTTATTTGTTCCTCCAGCCAAGTGTACATGCACAAGTGCAAGCAGAATAAGCAGAGAGGGTTGGACATTACCAGGGTTGTAGTTTAGCCAAGTACAGGGAAAAACAGGAAAAGGGCTGGAGGATTAAGAGTGTATGAAAGGAGTGGTTATGATTGACCATGCAGTTTAAGCTGAATAAAGATAGAAGTTTAGATATGAGACACAAGAAAAATATATTAGAATCAATGAATTGTTGGTTCTGGTGAGGTCAGAGGACTGTTGAAATTTTCCAGTTTCCCAGTAGAAGTGGTGAGCTGGAAAAGCAGGAGATGGTAGTCAGAAAGTCAGATGCCTTAAGTTGAGACGACTGAGAGACAGTGCAGTTGTCCTTTGGGATCTGCAGAGGATTGGTTCAGGGGTCCCACATGGATGCCATAATCCATTGGGTGCTCAGTCCCTTTTATAAAATGGCATTTGATTTGCCTGTATCCTTTGTGCATCCTCTTGTATACTTTAAATCATCTCTAGATTGCTTATAATACCTAATGCAAAGTACAGATGACCCTTGAGCAGTGTGGGTGTTAACAGCCCTGACTTTTTGTGCATTGGAAAATCCATGTATAACTTTACAAAGTCACAAAAGCAAATATGGTATATTAACTCATATATGGAATCTGAAAGGATGGTATGGATAAACCTATCTGCAGGGCAACAGTGGAGACACAGACATAGAGAACAGGCTTGTGGAGACAGGGGGAGGAATTAGAGGGTGGGAATTGAGAGACTTGAGAGAGCAGCACTGAAGCATATACATCACCAAGTATAAAATAAATAGCCAGTGGGAATCTGCTGTATGACTCAGCTCAAACCCCAGGCTATGTGACAACCTAGAGGGGTGGGATGGGTTGGGAGGTGGGAGGGAGGTTCAGGAGGGGGAAACATATGGATACCTATGGCTGATTCACACTGATATATGGCACAAACCAACAATATTGTAAACCAATTATCCTCCAATTAAAAATGAATAAATTAAAAAAAAAAAAACTTTACAGTCAGCTCTCTGTATGCTTGATTCCACATCCACAGATTCAACCCGCTGTGGATCATGCAATACTATAGTATTTAGCAAAAAACAAATAAACAAAAACAACCCACGTGGAAGGACCTGTACTGTTCAATTACATCTTGTTCAAGGGTCAACGGTAAATGTTATGTAAGTAGTTGTCAGTACACAGCAAATTCAAGTTTTGCTTTTAGAAACTTTTTAGAATTTGTTTTTGAATATTTTTTGATCCACAGTTGGTTGAATTAGAGGATCTGGGATGCACAGATACGGAGGGCCAATGGTAGTTATTGAGAAAGATGAGAGTTGAGGTATGGCCCTATGAGTAAGTAGCTGGAGTACGGTGGAGAATAAAATCAGTGGAGGAGAGAAGGTCCAGGCACTGAGTGGCAGTGTATTAGGCAGATCATCTCTGTGGACGTTGAAGGCCATGGAGAGTAATGACAGGAGTAGGGTTGAGACAGTGTTGGGGAGTAAGGAACTAAAATCTCCAGGAAACAGGAAAGGGAGACTGGCCTGGGGACTGTTTGAGCACTGCAGCAGAGAAGGAGACTTAGTGCTGTTATTTGAAGTCCTAATACTTAAATGGGCAGGTTTATTGAGAGAAGAAGAGTGGTCTGGAAGGAGCAACGGGGAGCAGGCGTGTCATCTCCACCTCCAGACTTAGTGGTGGTGGCCTTTGGGAGTTGAGAGGGCTGCAGGGTTGATCAGGTTTTAAAGCAAGAAGGGAAGGGAATGTTTACAGAGAAGGCGAGTTTGCTGATGACTGAGTCTCACAGAACCCAGTGGAGAGTTTTTAGGTATTGGACAGGAATAAGAAGTGGGTCCGAAGGGAGATGTTCAGTCTTAGGGAAATTAGAGTCCTGAAGATGAGAGTTAACTTTGGCTTCTTGTGACAACTAAAATCAGCAGGCATAAAGGGCATCATGAGATTTATCCTGATGAAAGTCTTTGAAAGAAGCTTTAAGTTCAGAGTGGAAACCATAATGAAATAAATGTGCAACCTCAGTGCCTATTCAAGGACAAGTTTGGGCTTGGATCAGTCATGAGTGAAATGCCGGCTGGCAAATGTCTGCCTTGTAAAGGGTGCAGGGTGGTTTATGAGGTTATGAAGGGATCTGAAGACGTTGGAGATAATCAAAGTTTATTATTCATTACCTTCAATTTACATCATCTAGCAATTATTGGCTGCTATCTCAAAGACTTCATCATCTGAAGAGGATCTTTCTCAAAAGCTAGACAGTAATTTTCTACCCTCCTGCATGAGAGGAGTTTGAATAGCAGTAGTATGTTGTTGATTTATAGACATTTTACATATTGTTGCATTCAAACAAAATTTGAAACTTGAGATTTTGATTTTTGAAAAATAATCCCAAAACATCATAGCAGTTATAACTGGCTGAGCTTGAATTTCAAATAAAGAAATCATGGGGGGACCCCAGACCTAAAAAATGGACATAATGTTTATGAAAGTGAAGGTCGCTCAGTTGTGTCCAACTCTTTGCGAACCCTGGACTGTCCATGGAATTCTCCAGGCCACAATACTGGAGTGGGTAGGCTTTCCCTTCTCCAGGGGATCTTTCTAACCCAGGGATTGAAAGAAAGGTTGTTGCTGAACCATGCAAAGACACGGGATCCTTGGCCTCCGGAGGAGAAGAATTCAATCTGGGGCCAGAGACAAGGCTTGATCGCTCAGAGCTTTTGTATAATAAAGTTTTATTAAAGTATAAAGGAGGTAGAGAAAGCTTCTGACATAGGCATCAGAAGGGGGTAGAAAGAGTACCCCGTAGGGAAAATCACTAGACCATTCAGGTATGACCTAAATCAAATCCCTTATGATTATACAGTGGAAATGAGAAATAGATTTAAGGGCCTAGATCTGATAGAGTGCATGATGAACTATGGAATGAGGTTCGTGACATTGTACAGGAGACAGGGACCAAGACCATCCCCATGGAAAAGAAATGCAAAGAAGCAAAATGGCTGCCTGGGGAGGCCTTACAAATAGCTGTGAAAAGAAGAGAAGCAAAAAGCAAAGGAGAAAAGGAAAGATATAAACATCTGAATGCAGAGTTCCAAAGAATAGCAAGAAGAAATAAGAAAGCCTTCTTCAGCGATCAATGCAAAGAAATAGAGGAAAACAAGAGAATGGGAAAGACTAGGGATCTCTTCAAGAAAATCAGAGAAACCAAAGGAACACTTCATGCAAAGATGGGCTCGATAAAGGACAGAAATGGTATGAACCTAACAGAGGCAGAAGATATTAAGAAGAGATGGCAAGAATACACAGAAGACCTGTACAAAAAGGATCTTCACGACCCAGATAATCATGATGGTGTGATCACTGACCTAGAGCCAGACATCCTGGAATGTGAAGTCAAGTGGGCCTTAGAAAGCATCACTATGCACAAAGCTAGTGGAGGTGATGGAATTCCAGTGGAGCTATTCCAAATCCTGAAAGATGATGCTGTGAAAGTGCTGCACTCAATATGCTAGCAAATTTGGAAAACTCAGCAGTGCCCACAGGACTGGAAAAGGTCAGTTTTCATTCCAATCCCAAAGAAAGGCAATGCAAAGAATGCTCAAACTACCACACAATTGCACTCATCTCACATGCTAGTACAGTAATGCTCAAAATTCTCCAAGCCAGGCTTCAGCAATATGTGAACCGTGAACTTCCAGATGTTCAAGCTGGTTTTAGAAAAGGCAGAGGAACCAGAGATCAAATAGCCAACATCCGCTGGATCATGGAAAAAGCAAGAGAGTTCCAAAAAAACATCTATTTCTGCTTTCTTGACTATGCCAAAGCCTTTGACTGTGTGGATCACAATAAACTGTGGAAAATTCTGAAAGAGATGGGAATACCAGACCACCTGATCTGCCTCTTGAGAAATTTGTATGCAGGTCAGGAAGCAACAGTTAGAACTGGTCATGGAACAACAGACTGGTTCCAAATAGGAAAAGGCATACGTCAAGGCTGTATATTGTTACCTTGCTTATTTAAATTATATGCAGAGTTCAATTCAGTTCAGTTCAGTTGCTCAGTTGTGTCCGACTCTTTGTGACCCCATGAACTGCAGCATGCCAGGCCTCCCTGTCCATCACCAACTCCTGGAGTTCACTCAAACCCATGTACATTGAGTCAGTGATGCCATCTAACCATCTCATCCTCTGTTGTCCCCTTCTCCTGCCCTCAATCTTTCCTAAATCAGGGTCTTTTCAAATGAGTCAGCTCTTCACATCAGGTGGCCAAAGTATTGGAGTTTCAGCTTCAGCATCAGTCCTTCTAACAAACACCCAGGACTGATCTCCTTTCGGATGGACTGGTTGGATCTCCTTACAGTCCACGGGACTCTCAAGAGTCTTCTCCAACACCATAGTTCAAAAGCATCAATTCTTTGACACTCAGCTTTCTTTATAATCCAACTCTCACATCTGTACCTGACCACTGGAAAAACCATAGCCTTGACCAGACAGACCTTTGTTGACAAAGTAATGTCTCTGCTTTTGAATATGCTTTCTAGGTTGGTCATAACTTTCCTTCTAAGGAGTAAGCGTCTTTTCATTTCATGGCTGCAGTCACCATCTGCAGTGATTTTGGAGCCCAGAAAAATAAAGTCTGACACTGTTTCCACTATTTCCCCATCTGTTTGCCATGAAGTGATGGGACCAGATGCCATAATCTTAGTTTTCTGAATGTTGAGCTTCAAGCCAACTTTTTCACTCTCCTCTTTAACTTCATCAAAAGTACATCATACAAAATTCTGGGATAGATGAAGCACAAGCTGGAATCAAGATTTCTGGGAGAAATATCAATAACCTCAGATATTCTGATGATACCACTCTTATCCAGAAAGCAAAGAGGAACTAGAGCCTGTTGATGAATGAGGAAAATTAAAGAGGAAAATGTTGGCTTAAAACTCAACATTCAGGAAACTAAGATCATAGCATCTGGTCCCATCACTTCATGGCAAATAGATGGGGAAACAATGGAAACTGACAGATTTTATTTTCTTGGGTTTCAAGATCACTGCCGATTGTGTCTACAGCCATGAAATTAAAAGATGCTTGCTGCTTGGAAGAAAAGCCATGACCAACCTAGATAGCATGTTAAAGACTTACTTTGCTGACAAAGGTCTGTCTAGTCAAGGCTATGGTTTTTCCAGTGGTCATGTATGGATGTGAGAGTGGGACCATAAAGAAAGGTGATCACCCAGGACTGATCGTCTTTAGAATGGACTGATTGGATCTCCTTGCAGTCCAAGGGACTCTTCAAGAGTCTTCTCCAACACCACAGTTCAAAAGCATCAATTCTTTGGTGCTTAGCTTTCTTTATAGTCCAAGTCTCACATCCATACATGACTACTGGAAAAACCATAGCTTTGACTAGATGGACCTTTGTTGGCAAAGTAATGTCTCTGCTTTTTAATATGCTGTCTAGGTTGGTCATAGCTTTTCTTCCAAGGAGCAAGCGTTTTTTCATTTCATGGGTACAGTCACCATCTGCAGTGATTTTGGAGCCCCAAAAAATAAAGTCTGACACTTTTCCAGTGTTTCTCTATCTGTTTGCCATGAAGTGATGGGACCAGATGCCATGATCTTGGTTTTCTGAGTGTTGAGTTTTAAGCCAGCTTTTTCACTCTCCTCTTTCATCAAGAGGCCCTTTAGTTCTTCGCTTTCTGCCCTAAGGGTGGTGTCATCTGCATATCTGAGCTTATTGAAATTTCTTCCAGCAATCTTGATTCCAGCTTGTGCTTCCTCCAGTCCAGCATTTCCCATGATGTTCCCTCATAATTCAGTCGGTAAAGAATTTGCCTGCAGTGCAGGAGACCTGGGTTCAATTCCTGGGTTGGGAAGATCCCTTGGAGAAGGAAATGGCAATCCACCCCAGTATTCTTGCCTGGAAAATCCCATGGACAGAGGAGCCTGGTGGGCTACAGTCCATGGGGTCGCAAGAGTCAGACATGACTTAGTGACTACACCACCACCACCACCACTTTGTATATAAATTAAATAAGCCAATGGCACCCCACTCCAGTACTCTGCCTGGGAAATCCCACGGACGGGGGAGCCTGGTGGGCTGCAGTCCATGGGGTCGCTAAGAGTCGGACACGACTGAGCGACTTCACTTTCTCTTTTCACTTTCATGCATTGGAGAAGGAAATGGCAACCCACTCCAGTGTTCTTGCCTGGAGAATCCCAGGGACGGGTAAGCCTGGTGGGCTGCCGTCTATGGGGTCGCACAGAGTCGGACACGACTGAAGTGACTTAGCATAGCATAGCATAAATAAGCAGGGTGACAATATACAGCCTTGATGTACTCCTTTCCCAATTTGGAACCAGTCTGTTGTTCCATGTCCAGTTCTAACTGTTGCTTCTTGACCTGCATACAGATTTCTCAGGAGGCAGATCAGGTGGTCTCATATTCCCATCTCTTTAGGAATTTTCCACAGTTTGTTGTGATCCACACAGTCAAAGGCTTTGGCATAGTCAATAAAACAGAAGTAGATGTTTTTCTGAACTCTCTTGCTTTTTTGATGATCCAGTGGATGTTGGCAATTTGATCTCTGGTTCCTCTGCCTTTTCTAAATTCAGCTTGAACATCTGGAAGTTCACGGTTCATGTACTGTTGAAGGCTGGCTTGGAGAATTTTGAGCATTGCTTTGCTAGTGTTTGAGTTGAGTACAATTGTGCAGTAGTTTGAACATTCTTTGGCATTTCTCTTCTTTGGGATCAAAATGAAAACTGACCTTTTCCAGTCCTGTGGCCACTGCTGAGTTTTCCAAATTTGCTGGCATATTGAGCACAGCACTTTCACAGCATCATCTTTTAGGATTTGAAATAGCTCCACTGGAATTCCATCACCTCCAGTAGCTTTGTGCGTAGTTTTGCTTCCTATGGCCCACTTGACTTTGCATTCTAGGATGTCTGGCTATAGGTGAGTGATCATACCATTATGTTTATTTGGGTCGTGAAGATCATTTTGTATAGTTCTTCTGTGTATTGTTGCCACCTCTTCTTAATATCTTCTGCTTCTGTTAGGTCCATACCATTTCTGTCCTTTATTGTGTCCATCTTTGCATGAAAATTTCCCTTGGTATCTCTAATTTTCTTGACAATCTCTAGTCTTTCCCATTCTCTTGTTTTCCCCTATTTCTTTGCATTGTTCACTGTGGAAGGGTTTCTTATCTCTCTTTGCCTTTCTTAAGAACTCTGCATTCAAATGGGTATATCTTTTTTCTCCTTTACCTTTAGCTTGTCTTCTTTTCTCAGCTATTCGTAAGGCCTCCTCAGCCAACCATTTTGCCTTTTTGTGTTTCTTCTTTTTGGCGATGGTTTGATCCCTGCCTCCTGTACATTGGCACGAACCTCTGTCCATAGTTCTTCAGACACTCTATCAGATCTAATCCCTTGAATCTATTTGTCACTTGCACTGTATAATTGAAAGGGATTTTATTAGGTCATACCTGAATGGATCTAGTGGTTTTCTCTACTTTCTTCAATTTTAAGTCTGAATTTTGCAATAAGGAATTCATGATCTGAGCCACAGTCAGCTCCTAGTCTTGTTTTTGCTGACTGTATAGACCTTCTCCATCTTTTGCTGCAAAGATATAATCAACCTGATTTTGGTATTGACCATCTGGCAATGTCCATGTGTAGAGTCTTCTCTTGTGTTGTTGGAAGAGGGTGTATGCTATGACCAGTACATTCTTTTGGTAAAACTCTTAGTAACCTTTATTCCAATGTAAATTGGTATAACCACAATTGGAGATGTATGGAGTTTTCTCAAAAGATTAAAGATACAATGATAATATGATTCACCCATCCTACTGATGAGTGTGTATTGAAATGAAATCACTATCTCAAAGCTATACCTACACCTTCATGTTCACTGTAGTGTTCTTCACAACAGTCAAGACATGAAAGTAACCCAAGTGTTCACTGACAAATGAATGGCTAAAGAACATGAGGTATATTTATAGAGTGGAATATTATTTATCCATATAAAAGAAATAAATCTTGCCATTTGTGACAAATGGATAGACACTGAAGGCATTTTACTAAGTGAAATGCGTCAGAGAAAGAAAGATAAATGCTTTATGACCTCACTTGTGGAATCTAAATGTAACAAACTCCTAGAAACAGAAAGGAGAATGGTAATTGCCAGGGGCTGAGGAATAGGGAATATAGGGAGATGTCGGTTAAATAGTACAGACAGTTGGAAGGTGAATAAATCCTGTGGATCTAAGGTAGTACAAGGTGACTCTAGTTAACGTTATTGTGTTGTACGCTAGGGTGTTGCTGTGAGAGTAGAGTTCTAACCATTGTTACCCCAACAACAAAAGCAAAGGTAATTATGTGAGAGGAGGACTATTTTAACAATCTTACTATGGTAAATATTTCACATATATATGTGTAACAAAGAATCACATTGTACCCCCTAATCTAAGTCTACACAGTGTTATGTCAATTATATCTCAATAAGGCTGGAAAAAATGATAGTACTCCTTATTAGTACTTACATGTGAATGACAAAAACAGAGATTAGAAGAGTGGATTAAAAATACGTAATCCAGCCCTATGCTGTCTCCAGTTGGTTTATTTTACATCCAAAGGTACAAACACACATTGAAAGTGAAGGAATGGGAAAAGATATTCTATGAAAATAGTAACCAAAAGAGAGAAAGTGTTGCTATACTTCTGTCAGACAAAATAGACATTAAATCAAAAAAGGTTACAAGAGACAAAAACATTTAGAAAAGTTTAAATGCAGCAAGAAGATGGAACAAATACTTATGTACTTTGTGACATGGTCAAAATATATGGAGCAAAACAGAATTAAAGTGAGCTATGCAGGAAGCAACAGTTAGAACTGGTCATGGAACAACAGACTGGTTCCAAATAGGAAAAGGAGTACATCAAGGCTGTATATTGTCACCATGTTTATTTAACTTATATGCAGAGTACATCATGAGAAATGCTGGACTGGAGGAAACACAAGCTGGAATCAAGATTGCCGGGAGAAATATCAATAACCTCAGATATGCAGATGATACCACCCTTATGGCAGAAAGTGAAGAGGAACTCAAAAGCCTCTTGATGAAAGTGAAAGTGGAGAGTGAAAAGGTTGGCTTAAAGCTCAACATTCAGAAAACGAAGATCTTGGCATCTGGTCTCATCACTACATGGGAAATAGATGGAGAAACAGTGGAAACAGTGTCAGACTTTATTTTTCTGGGCTCCAAAATCACTGCAGATGGTGACTGCAGCCATGAAATTAAAAGACGTTTACTCCTTGGAAGGAAAGTTATGACCAACCTAGATAGCATATTCAAAAGCAGAGACATCACTTTGCCAACAAAGGTTCGCCTAGTCAAGGCTATGGTCTTTCCTGTGGTCATGTATGGATGTGAAAGCTGGACTGTGAAGAAGGCTGAGCACCGAAGAATTGATGCTTTTGAACTGTGGTGTTGGAGAAGACTCTTGAGAGTCCCTTGGACTGCAAGGAGATCCAACCAGTCCATTCTGAAGGAGATCAGCCCTGGGATTTCTTTGGAAGGAATGATGCTAAAGCTGAAACTCCAGTCTTTTGGCCACCTCATGCGAAGAGTTGACTCATTCGAGAAGACTCTGATGCTGGGGGGGATTGAGGGCAGGAGGAGAAGGGGACGACAGAGGATGAGATGGCTGGATGGCATCACTGACTCGATGAATGTGAGTCTGAGTGACCTCCGGGAGCTGGTGATGGATAGGGAGGCCTGGCGTGCTGCAGTTCATGGGGTCGCAAAGAGTTGGACACGACTGAGCGACTGATCTGATCTGATCTGATGCATAATGCTAAGTGAAGTACATCAGGTAAACACAAATACTGAATGCTTTTATTTATGTGTGGAATCTAAAAAAATCAAACTCAGAAACAGAGAGCAGATTGGTAGTTGTCAGAGGCAGAGGTTGAGGGTAGGGGAAAAGAGTAAAGGTGGTCAAAAGGTGCAAACTTCCAGTTTAAGTTTTGTGGATGTAATATACAGCATGGTGAATACAGTTAAAAATACCATATTGTATATTTGAAAGTTGCTGAGAGTGAGTCTTACAAGTTTTCATCACAAGGAAAAACCTATAACTATTTGAAGTGATGGATATTAACTAAACTTACTGTCTTAATCATTTTGCAGTATATATGCATGTCAAATCATTTTTGCACACCTTTAACTAATTCAATGTTTTATGTCAATTATAAAACCAGAAAAAATAAAAGGAGAAACAGTTCTATAATAGTTGAAAGACTTCAATACACTCTCAATAATGGATAGAACAGACAGAGGTTAAGTAAGGAAATAGAAGACTTAATACACTAATGAGATCTAATAGATACATACAGAACACTGGATCCAACAAAAATAGCAAAACATTCTTCTCAAGGTCACACAAGAAAATTTCCCGGTTATGTATATAACACATTCTCAGTAGTTTCAAAGAGCACACAAGTATCTTCTCTGATCACAAAGTGATGAAATTAAATGAGCTATCAAGCCGTGGAAAGACATGGGGGAAAATGCATACTGCTTAGTGAAAAGCAAGTCTGAAAAGGCTACATGTTTTGTACTTTATAATCCCCACTCTATGACATTCTGGAAAAGGCAAAACCAAGGAAAGAATAAAGAAAATCAGTGGCTTCCAGAAGTTTGGGGAAAGAGGAGCTGAATAAGTAGACCACAGAAAATTTTTATGTTAGTGACTATTCTATGTGATACTGTAGTGATGGACATGCCATTATGCATTTGTTAAACCCACTGAATGTAGGACATAAAAGTGAACCCTAATGTATCATATTGTTTCATTGATTGTAACAAGTGTGTCACATTTAGTTAATGATAGTGTATAAACCTGGAGGAATAGGAAATTCCTTTAATCTTTCTGGGGAATTTTTCTTTAAGCCTCAAAACTGCTCTAACAAATAAAGTCTATTTTAAAAAACCAAGACACATTATGAAAGATGCTGCTTACTTGTCTTATTCTGGGCCCCAGATATTTATTATTAGGACAGGCAGGATTTTTCAGTTCTGGAATTTGATTTTACCATGCTTGCAAGCTAATAGCAAGCATGTTACTGTTTTATCAATGCATGAGCATCAGTATGTTGGCATTAGTTCTCCTTGCCCCCTTTCACGTGTGAGTGCACTGGGAGGGCCTAGTAGAGAGCCTACACATGCAGTCAGTTATATTCTAGCCAAACTTGGGGATCCACGGTTTTTATAGCAAGCAGCAAGCAAGCCTGCAGTTTGTTTGTGATGAGTGCATTACCTTATCTCTCAAGATTGGTCTCTGCAAACACAATTTTGAGAAATGGCCTCAGCAGAGAGCAGTCCGAGTTTTGCATGCGTTTCACACCTCGAAAAAAAAAATGCAGGATGCTAACTGCCCATGGCAGATTACATCTCCCAATAGGTCCAATGATACTTAGAGAATTTGTTCATGTTGGGATTTCTAAAACAACAAATACGCATATTCATGTACAGTTAACTTCCATATAGTTGTGTAACATTTAAGTATGAGTTATTCACAAATGGGATACTGATGCCAATTTTATTTTCCTTCTTAATAAGCATTCTTCTGTGTTATAGCCCAATCTAGATTTATTTTCTTCCAGGTCCTCTTGATCATATTTTGGAGGGTTCCATTCAAATTTGCCATAGAATGGTGACCTTTTTTGTATCAAAGCCTTTATTAACTATTTACAGAAGTGTCTTTGCCTATGCATCTGGAGTTCCTAGAGTGGAGCTTACTTTAAATATGGCCCTTTCCTCACATGGCTCTGTGCAGCTTGTTCTCTTTGCCATGTCGTGTTTTCTTCAAGGCTGTTGTCTGCTCCATTTAGCAGGAAAAATGCTCCCTGTTTGATATCTAGACTGAAAACCACAATGGGCAGGAACATGGCTACCATAAAGCTTCTTGGGTAACATTAGATAATCTTCCACTTTCCTGTGTCAGTGCCAGAGACACTGGTATTTAGTTATTTTATTCTCAGTATTGTGTGTGTTGTAAAAATTCATGGGAATAAGATTTCGTATCCAATATACAGATGATTTTATTAAAAAGGGAGTGGCCATAATAAATGAAATAAGACTAAATTGAGTGCCTGTGGCTTATAACTTTTATGCAATAGAGGCTGTGGAAAGCCTATGTCATTTCTAAACGTGATTTCAAATCAATACTCTTTCACCTTCCAAAATAATATTTTAGCTGTATTTGTTTAATTATTGCTATACGCAAAGTTGAGTTAACTTGTATCTCTTCTTTTGCTTTGTTTATCCCTATTGTTGTTTATAAGATAACAATAAGGAGATAAAATAACCTAAGTGATATGAGCATAGAAAAAGAAACTTACCAAACCTCATGGTAATTTTCCTAAAACTCCAGTTTTATTTAATTGTTTCATAACTGACCAGCCCTGTGCCTCTTTTGGGGGCAGCACAAGGAGGGCTGTGCTCAGTGGAGTATCATATGGTCATTACATGTTGAGAAATGGAGTAAAAATAATAGTTTTCTCTGTTCTTACTTCTCCTGAGGTTAGCAGCTTCCTCAATGGAACTCATGTATATTTAGAAACTATATTAACATTTTGAGCACCATTTTGGTGCTTCTTAATAAATTATGCTTTCGTCATACTAAAATAGTACCTGGACAGACACTGTAGTGAGCTTTCAGAGGCAGGAGTGTAGCAAGACAGTGTTATTTGGAATTAGGGACAAGAGCTCAACTGGAGAGTTAGACTTCCCGGGTGTAAAATGTAGTGCCACAATTTACTAGCTGTATGACTGGGAAGACTAATCTCCAGGCTTTGGGCTTCTTATATAATGGTAAAAAACATAGAACATAGGGCTTTTTGATGATTAAATGAGATAATCCATGGAAGACACTTAGCTTAATTGGCGGTCACATACTGTGCACTCTGTAAATGATAGCTCTTACTTTTTTTTGGTATTATAATAATATATTATTAATAGTCGCCAGCTTAATGAGTGCTTGCTAACCGAGCTTGGCACTGCATTTTCACAAGCATGGACTCACTTAGTCCTCACTAGTGTCCTCTGATGTAGTAATGTTAACACAAAGATTGTATTCTCCAGTCAGACAAGAGTCAGAGATCTTACTGGCATCATTGGGTGACACAATAATTTGACATAATTAACTTTGCTTCAGATTTGCTAGGAGATTTGTCATTATGTTCATAAGGAGGTTCAACTAGGTAAGTGTCCATCTTTTCTAGGGGCCTCCCTTCAGTAAAGGGAGAGAATGGATTGTGGAAATACTGCTAGCTAGTTTCTTCCCAGGCAGGCACTGGTATTATTTCCATTTTAAGGTTGAGGAAACTGGGGCACAGAGAGACTAAGTTAGTTGCACCAAATCTAGTAATGATGGAGGCTGGGTGAGGATGATTATGATTTATGGAATACCCACACATACGGGGCACTGGAGAAGACTCTTGAGAGTCCCTTGGACGGCATGGAGATTGAACCAATCAATCCTACAAGAAATCAACCCTGAATATTCATTCATTGGAAGGACTGATGCTGAAGCTGAAGCTCCAATCCTTTGGCCACCTGATGTGAAGAGCTGACTCATTGGAAAAGACTCTAGTTTTGGGAAAGATTGAAGGCAGGAGGAGAAGGGGACGACAGAGCATGAGATGGTTGGCTGGCATCATTGATGGAATGGATGTGAGTTTGAGGAAACTCTGAGAGATAGTGAAGAACCAGGGAAGCCTGGTGTTCTGCAGTCCTGAGGTTGAAAAGAGTAAGATACAACTTAGCAACTGAACAATAGCAACAGACTCAATTTATCCAGACCCAAACTCAAATTTCATTTCTCAGTAACTTAAAGTTTGAAAGAAGGTATTTTGATAGATACCTAAAATATACAAATATACAGCAGTACACTGAGAGGATCTTATACGAACCTGGTCTTCTAGTTTTCCCTTTCTGAGGAATGGCACCACAATCTAGCTATGCAAACCAGAAATCTAGGAGTTGTCCAAGACATTTCCCTACATTCCTCTTTTTCATCTCCATGTCAAGTACTGCATAACAGATTATGCTCTTTTGACCTCTTAAATGACTTACTCCACTTTTTTCTATTCCCTAGTCTAAGTACTACCTTCTCTCTTCTGAACTACTTCAATAATCAATTTCCAGGTAAGAAAATAGCCTATACTACCACATTCTTAAAACATGGTATCCACACCACTTGCAGAATAATCTTTCAAAATGTAATCTGTTCATATCATTCCTCTACATAAAATGTATTAAAGTTCCACATTTTTCAAAGAACAGAAATTTTTATTATGGCCTATGAGATGCAGCATATAGACTGCATATAGATGCAGCATATAGCTAGGTCTAGCTCCCAGCCATATTTCTGGACTCAGTTCACACTATGCTCCCCACATGTTCTTTGTACTTGACCTACACTGACCATTTTGCAAACTCTCCTGATTTCAGTGCTTCTTCCTTTCAAAGCAGTCAGTTCAGTTCAGTACTGCACGGATTGCAGCACACCAGGCTTCCCTGTCCATCACTAACTCCTAGAGCTCGCTCAAACTCATGTCCATCCAGTTGATGATGCCATCCAACCATCTTATCCTGTGTCATCCTGTTCTGCCTTCAGCCTTTCCCAGCATCACGGTGTTTTTCAATGGTCAGTTATTCATATCAGGGGGCCAAAGTATTAGAACTTCAGCTTCAGCATCAGTCCTTCCAATGAATATTCAGGACTGATTTCCTTTAGAATGAATTGGTTGGATCTCCTTACAGTCCAAGGGACTCTCAAGAGTCTTCTCCATCACCACGGTTCAAAAGCATCAATTCTTCAGCATTCAGCCTTCCTTATGGTCCAACTCTCACATCTGTACATGACTACTGGAAAAAACATAGCTTTGACTGGACAGACCTTTGTTGGCAAAGTAATTAATGTCTCTGCTTTTTAATATGCTGTCTAGGTTGGTCAGAGCTTTTCTTCCAAGGAGCAAGTGTCTTAATTTCATGGCTTCAGTCACCATCTGCAGTGATTTTGGAGCGGTAGAAAAGAAAGTCTGTCACTGTTTCCATTGTTTCCCCATCTGTTTGCCATGAAGTGTTGGGACCAGATGCCATGATCTTCGTTTTATGAATATTGAGTTTTAAACCAGCTTTTTTCACTCTTCTCTTTCACTTTCCTCACGAGGCTCTTTAGTTCCTCTTAGCTTTCTGCCATCAAGGTGGTGTCATCTGTATAGCTGAGGTTACTGATATTTCTCCCGATAATCTTGATTCCAGCTTGTGCTTCATCCAGCCTGGCATCTCACATGATGTACTCTGCTTATAAGTTAAATAAGCAGGCTGACAACATACAACCTTAACGTACTTCTTTCCCAATTTGGAACCAGTCCGTTGTTCCATGTTTAATTCTAACTGTTGCTTCTTGACCTGCATACAAGTTTCTCAGGAGATGGTCGGGTATTCCCATCTCTAAGAATTTTCCAAAGTTTGTTGTGATCCACACAGTCAAAAACTTTAGTGTAGTCAATGAAGCAGAAGTATATGTTTTTCTGGAATTCTCTTGCACTATCTATGATTGAACGGATGTTGTCAATTTGATCTCTGGTTACTCTGCCTTTTTTTAAATCCAATTTGAACATCTGAAAGTTCTCTGTTTTTGTACTGTTGAAGCCTGGCTTGGAGAATTTTGAGCATTACTTTGCTAGCATGTGAGATGAGTGCAATTGTGTAATAGTTTGAATATTCTTTGCCCTTTCAAATAGTTTTTGCATATTCTTTGCCTTTTGATCCTTCCTCCTTTTACTTGGTTGATTTTAAAATTTATCCTTCTAACCTTAGTTCAGTTATGTTTTCCTCAATAAAGTCTTCTGTTCCTGCCATGAAAGGCCAAATTCCGCAGTTCCAAAGCATTGCCTTTAGGTAATTTCACTGAGAAACAATAAACTTAGGGTCAGTTCCATGAATGACCAATTTGCTAAAAACCAATTTAGCAAAAACCAACTTTCAGCAGACCAGTTCATCGCCCAGGTCAAGGATGTGTTTTTGCAGCAATCTTTCTGGAAAAAGCTCAAACCTAAAGACAGTAACTACATATAAGAAGCAACCCACCATTTGCTTACATTAAAATACTGGATCATTGGGCTTTAGAGAAGGACATGACATCTGAAATGTGAAAACATGAAATTGATATCCAGCCCAGACAGACTGTCAAATTTGAGGTTAAAGAGCTGTCATGAAAGGACTGCATTGAAACTTCTGTGAAATGAAGACTTCAAAAAATCCTCAATAATTCAGTAAATTGGTCATTTGATGAAGTGATGATCTGAAAGACTACTTTTCAGCAAATTGATTTTCTAGAAATTGGTTTTGGGATGAACTATCTTTCAGTGAATTTTCTGTTAGGGAATTCAATGAATCAGTCATTTGGAAAATTGACTTTTGGCAAATTGGCTTGCTGCAAATTGATTTTTGGCAAATTGGCCTTCTTACAGCATCATGTTCTTCACCTTGCAACATTTTTCATAGGTAATGTTTTCAATTTGTTTGATGATAATTGGTTTGGTGGTGCTTTCCCCTGATTGTACGCAAGCATCACCAAGGAAGGGGAAATACTGTTTTTATTCACCATTTTATTCTCAGTTTTTGGCACACAGTAAGTACTCAATAAACATATGTACAATAAATTAAAAAGTAACACATTGTCATTGTTCAGTTGCCAAGTTGTGTTCAGCTCTTCAAGACCCCATGGACTGCAGCAAACCAGGCTTCCCTGTCTTTCACTATCTCCCAGAGTTTGCTCAAACTCATGTCCATTGAGTTGATGATGCCATCTAACCATCTCATCCTTTGTCATCCCCTTCTCCTCCTGCCCTCAATCTTTCCCAGCATCAGGGTCTTTTCCAGTGAGTCACCTCTTTGCATCAGGTGGCTGAAGTATTGGAGCTTCAGATTCAGCTTCAGCCTCAGTCCTTCCAGTGAATATTCAGGGTTGACTTCCTTTAGGATTGACTGGTTTGATTTCCTTGCTGTCCGAGGGACTCTCAAGAGTCTTCTCCAGCCCTACAGTTTGAAAGCATCAGTTCTTTGGCGCTCAGCCTTCTTTATGGTTCAACTCTCACATCTGTACATGACTGCTAGAAAAACCATAGCTTTGACTATACAGACCTTTATCAGCAAAGTGATGTCTCTTATTTTTAATACATGCTATCTAAGTATTAAAGGAGCAAATGTCTTTTAATTTTATGGCTGCAATTACCATCTGCAGTGCTTTTGGAGCCCAAGGAAGTAGTCTGTCACTGTTTCCATTGTTTCCCCATCTATTTGCCATGAAGTGATGGGACTGGATGCAATGATCTTTGTTTTATGAATGTTGAGTTTTAAGTCAGTTTTTTCACTCTCCTCTTTAACCTTCATCAAGAGGCTCTTTAGTTCCCTCTTCGATTTCTCCCATTAGGGTGGTGTCATTTGCATACCTGAGGTTGTTGATATTTCTTCCGACAATCTTGATTCCAGCCTCTGTTTCATCCAGCCTGGCATCTTGCATGATGTACTCTACATATAAGTTAAATAAGCATGGTGACCATATACGGTCTTGATGTACTCCTTTTCCAATTTGGAAACAGTCCATTGTTCCATGTCTGGTTCTGACTGTTGCTTCTTGACCTACATACAGGTTTCTCAGGAGGCAGGTAAGGTGGTCTTGTATTCCCATCTCTTTCAGAATTTTCTACTTTTGTTCTAATCCACACAGTCAAAAACTTTAGTGTAGTCGTTGAAGCAGAAGTAGATGTTTTCCTGGAATTCTCTTGCTTTTTCTATTATCTGACAGATGTTGCCAATTTGATCTCTGGTTCCTCTGCCTTTTCTAAATCCAGCTTGTACATCTGTAAGTTCTTGGTTCACATACTGTTGAAGCCTAGTTTGGAAGATTTTGAGAATTACCTTGCTAGCATGTGAAATGAGTGCAACTGTGCAGTGTTTTGAACATTCTTTGGCAATGCCCTTCATTGGGATTAGAGTGAAAACTGACCTTTTCCAGTTCTGTGGCCACTGCTGAGTTTTCCAAATTTGCTGGCATATTGAGTGCAACACTTTGCCAGCATCATCTCTTCAGATCAGTCGCTCAGTCCTGTCCGACTCTTTGCGACCCCATGAACCGCAGCACGCCAGGCCTCCCTGTCCATCACCAGCTCCCGGAGGTCACTCAGACTCGCATCCATCGAGTCAGTGATGCCATCCAGCCATCTCATCCTCTGTCGTCCCCTTCTCCTCCTGCCCTCAATCCCTCCCAGCATCAGAGTCTTCTCCAATGAGTCAACTCTTCGCATGAGGTGGCCAAAATATTGGAGTTTCAGCTTTAGCATCATTCCTTCTAAAGAAATTCCAGGATTGATCTCCTTCAGAATGGACTGGTTGGATCTTCTTGCAGTCCAAGGGACTCTCAAGAGTCTTCTCCAACACCACAGTTCAAAAGCATCAATTCTTCGGCGCTCAGCCTTCTTCACAGTCCAGCTGTCACATCCATACATGACCACAGGAAAGACCATAGCCTTGACTAGGCGAACCTTTGTTGGTAAAGTAATGTCTCTGCTTTTGAATATGCTATCTAGGTTGGTCATAACTTTCCTTCCAAGGAGTAAGCGTCTTTTAATTTCATGGCTGCAGTCACCATCTGCAGTGATTTTGGAGCCCAGAAAAACAAAGTCTGACACTGTTTCCACTGTTTCCCCATCTATTTCCCATGCAGTGATGGGGCCAGATGCCATGATCTTCGTTTTCTGAATGTTGAGCTTTAAGCCAACCTTTTCACTCTCCACTTTCACTTTCATCAAGAGGCTTTTTAGCCCCTCCTCACTTTCTGCCATAAGAGTGGTGTCATCTGCATATCTGAGGTTATTGATATTTCTCCCGGCAATCTTGATTCCAACTTCTGTTTCTTCCAGTCCAGCATTTCTCATGATGTACTCTGCATATAAGTTAAATAAACATGGTGACAATATGCAGCCTTGACGTACTCCTTTTCCTATTTGGAACCAGTCTGTTGTTCCATGACCAGTTCTAACTGTTGCTTCCTGACCTGCATACAGATTTCTTAAGAGGCAGATCAGGTGGTCTGGTATTCCCATCTCTTTCAGAATTTTCCACAGTTTATTGTGATCCACACAGTCAAAGGCTTTGGCATAGTCAATAAAGCAGAAATAGATGTTTTTCTGGAACTCTCTTGCTTTTTCCATGATCCAGCGGATGTTGGCAATTTGATCTCTGGTTCCTCTGCCTTTTCTAAAACCAGCTTGAACATCAGGAAGTTCACGGTTCACATATTGCTGAAGCCTGGCTTGGAGAATTTTGAGCATTACTTTACTAGCGTGTGAGATGAGTGCAATTGTGCGGTAGTTTGAGCACTCCTTGGCATTGCCTTTCTTTGGGATTGGGATGAAAACTGACCTTTTCCAATCTTGTGGCCACTGCTGAGTTTTCCAAATTTGCTGGCATATTGAGTGTAGCACTTTCACAGCATCATCATTCAGGACTTGGAATAGCTCCACTGGAATTCCATCACCTCCACTAGCTTTGTTCGTAGTGATGCTTTCTAAGGCCCATTTGACTTCACATTCCAAGATATCTGGCTCTAGGTCAGTGATCACATCATCATGATTATCTAGGTCTTGAAGCTCTATTTTGTACAGTTCTTCTGTGTATTCTTGCCACCTCTTCTTAATATCTTCTGCTTCTGTTAGGTCCACACCATCTCTGTCCTTTATTGTGCCCATCTTTGCATGAAATGTTCCTTTGGTATCTCTGATTTTCTTGAAGAGATCCCTAGTCTTTCCCATTCTGTTGTTTTCCTCTATTTCTTTGCATTGATCACTGAAGAAGGCTTTGTTATCTCTTCTTGCTATTCTTTGGAACTCTGCATTCAGATGTTTATATCTTTCCTTTTCTCCTTTGCTTTTCGCGTCTCTTCTTTTCACAGCTATTTGTAAGGCCTCCCCAGACAGCCATTTTGCTTTTTTGCATTTCTTTTCCATGGGGATGGTCTTGATCCCTGTCTCCTGTACAATGTCACGAACCTCATTCCATAGTTCATCAGGCACTCTATCTATCAGATCTAGGCTCTTAAATCTATTTCTCACTTCCACTGTATAATCATAAGGGATTTGATTTAGGTCATACCTGAATGGTCTAGTCGTTTTCCCTACTTTCTTCAATTTCAGTCTGAATTTGGCAATAAGGAGTTCATGGTCCAAGCCACAGTCAGCTCCTGGTCTTGTTTTTGCTGATTGTATAGAGCTTCTCCATCTTTGGCTGCAAAGAATAGAATTGATCTGATTTCCGTGTTGACCATCTGGTGATGTCCATGTATAGAGTCTTCTCTTGTGTTGTTGGAAGAGGGTATTTGCTATGACCAGTGCATTTTCTTGGCAAAACTCTATTAGTCTTTGCCCTGCTTCATTCTGTATTCCAAGGCCAAATTTGCCTGTTACTCCAGGTGTTTCTTGACTTCCTACTTTTGCATTCCAGTCCCCTATAATGAAAAGGACATCTTTTTTTCGTGTTAGTTCTAAAAGGTCTTGGAGGTCTTCATAGAACCTTTCAACTTCAGCTTCTTCGGCGTTACTGGTTGGGGCATAGATTTGGATTACTGTGACATTGAATGGTTTGCCTTGGAAACGAACAGAAATCATTCTGTCATTTTTGAGATTGCATCCAAGTACTGCATTTCGGACTCTTTTGTTGACCATGATGGCCACTCCATTTCTTCTGAGGGATTCCTGCCCACAGTAGTAGATATAATGGTCATCCGAGTTAAATTCACCCATTCCAGTCCATTTTAGTTCACTAATTCCTAGAATGTCGACATTCACTCTTGCCATCTCTTGTTTGACCACTTCTAATTTGCCTTGATTCATGGACCTGACATTCCAGGTTCCTATGCAATATTGCTCTTTACAGCATCGGACTTTGCTTCTATCACCAGACACATCCACAGCTGGGTATTCTTTTTGTTTTGGCTCCATCCTTTCATTATTTCTGGAGTTATTTCTCCACTGATCTCCAGTAGCATATTGGGCCCTTACTGACCTGGGAAGTTTCTCTTTCAGTATCCTATCATTTTGTCTTTTCATACTGTTCATGGGGTTCTCAAGGCAAGAATACTGAAGTGGTTTGCCATTCCCTTCTCCAGCGGACCACACCCTGTCATATCTCTCCACCATGACCCGCCCATCCCAAGTTGCCCCTCGGGCATGGCTTAATCTCATTCAGTTAGACAGGGGTGTGGTCCTTGTGTGATTAGATTGACTAGTTATCTGTGAGAATGGTTTTAGTGTATTTGCCCTCTGATGCCCTCTTTCAAGACCAACTGTCTTACTTGGGTTTCTCTTACCTTGGGCGTGGGGTATCTCATCCCAGCTGCTTCTGGCTGCTCCCGGCCAGCGAAGCACAGCCATCGCACCTTACCTTGGACGAGGGGTCTCTCCTCACCGCCGCCCTTCCTGACCTCGGTTGTGGGGTAGCTCTTCTCGGCAGTGCTTAGTGCGCTGGCCCTCACCGCCGTCCTTCCTCGGTTGTGGGGTAGCTCCTCTCGGCCGCGCTCTTAGTGCGCGACGCAGCCGGCGGGGCGCTCTTAGTGCGCGACGCAGCCGGCGGGGCGCTCTTAGTGCGCGACGCAGCCGGCGGGGCGCTCTTAGTGCGCGACGCGCAGCCGGCGGGCGCTCTTAGTGCGCGACGCAGCCGGCGGGGCGCTCTTAGTGCGCGACGCGGCCGGCGGGGCGCTCTTAGTGCGCGGCGCGGCCGGCGGGGCGCTCTTAGTGCGCGGCAGCCGGCGGGTGCGCTCTAGGCGCGGCGGGGGCGCTCTTGAGTGCGCGGCGCGGCCGGCGGGGCGCTCTTAGTGCGCGACGCGCGGCGGGGCGCTCTTAGTGCGCGACGCAGCCGGCGGGGCGCTCTTAGTGCGCGCGGCGGGGGGCGCTCTTAGTGCGCGACGCAGCCGGCGGGGCGCTCTTAGTGCGCGACGCAGCCGGCGGGGCGCTCTTAAATGGCGCGCCGGTCGCGGGCAGGCGAGGTCGCTCTTAAAATCATCTCTTAGGATTTGAAATAGCTCAGCTGAAATTCCATCACCTCCACTAGCTTTGTTTGTAGTGATGCTTCCTAAGGCCCACTTAACTTCACATTTTAGGATGTCTGGCTGTAGGTATGTAGGATATAGACCTTACTGATGGCCGTTCTGATGATGTGAAGTGGTACCTCATTGTAGTTTTGATTTGCATTTCTCTAATAATTGGCACCGTTGAGCATCATTTCACCTGACTGTTGGCCATCTGTATGTGTGGAGAAGGGAGATTTTTTTTTTAAGGTGCTTTGTATCTCCATCAGCCTCCCCCAAACTCCTGAAACATATAGCATATATAAAGTCAGGTTGCTTACTTTGCAAGCACAAAGTCAATGCAAAAATCCCTCTTTTTACTGGAACCAAAACAGTATCCCTATTGTACAAATTCAGCTTGAAGATAGTCTTTCTAATGTCTCCTTCTTACCAGATTGTGGCTCCTAATACCTTCTATGTAGGAATTTTGGAGCATTCTCATAGGATCACCTGGCTAAGAATGAAAGCAACAGAAGTGGGAAATGGATTGGTGATAATGATGGACTACAGGGAGTGAGATTAAATAATTCATGGAGACCTTGTTATCTTTTTATAGATAATAGTACAAAGCATGACCTTGCTGTGCAGAAAGAAAGAACGAGAACTTGCTGCTTTAATGTACGCCTTTGTATTTATTATTTGGTGGGGATGGGTACTTTATATACTACATTTAAGTTTTACAACAAATTTGCTGATGAAATATTATTCTTCCTATTTTACAGATAATGATACAGACTCGGGGTGAGTAATTTTCTCAAGGGCTTATATCTAATAAGTGATCTTGGGATTCTAACCAATATCTGCCTTATTTCGAACTTCATGTGATTTCTGCTACACCACACTGCCTTTGTAGAGTATTGTAGAGACAATAATTATGGTGTGGATAATTGGTTATTTGTTCCCAAGCATCTGTTGCACAGAATGGGAAGTAAAGCTAAGTTTATGGTAGAGAATGTGTGTTGGTGAGTGATACAAAGGAAAGAGATGCCTTGGTGAATCTGGCCTGTTTAACTGAATGGAGTAATATGTTACCACAGTTGTCTATCAAAATGTAACAGCAGTATATTGGCAGCACCATCATCTTTGGTTTGAGAATGGGACTGACCGAGAGGGTGTTCTTGAGATCATGCTACTGAATTTATCTCCAGAGATTGGGCACGTGGTCGAAAGATACTTGATATGTCAAATGAAAGAGAAACTACTGCTTTTTTCAAGATTTCTTTTCTCAGTAACATGAAACTCTTGATTATTGCTAATGATTTTTCTGAAGAATATAGTAACTGTAGGTCAAAATTGAAAGGTTAAAAATGATTCATGTAACCTTTCAGAAAGTTTCATCAGCAGTTTGAATAGGCTTTGTAGAGAATTGTTAATCTCATCAAATTCATGTATGTTTCTTTTATCACATTATGCTTGCTGTTTTTCTCTTATTGCAACCTATGGGAACTGCTGTTATTAGGCTAAAAGTTAAATACGTTATTAGTCCTATTTGTTGTTAAAATTTATTTTGAGTTAAATGCCAGTGTTTGTTTTTTTCATATGGGCTGAAAGCCAGACTGCCACAAAAAATAAACACTTTAGATCTGTGCACTTTTAATTCTAGACAGGGCTAAGGAATGTATAAATTTGAGTTGCAAATATTTCAGAAAAATCTGATGCATTATTTACTAACAAATATATTTTGGAAATAAGATTCTTGTAGTTTGGACAGAGATATAATTTTGAAAAATACCTCTCTTTAGAATTGTCTCTTGTCTTTAGCCATTTAACAAATTCTCTGAACAAGTTACTGTCTCAGCTCTTCAAATACATGCACATGATAAGAAACTTGTGACCAGGACTTGTACAATGATGTGGAAACTCTGCCTTTTAAGTATTTTGGGGGCATAATATCAGCAAAAGTTGTACATTTCCTTTTATCTATGTATGAATAATGGCGCTTCATTGATTTTATGATTTCATTTGTGAAGGAACTAATCTTGATCTTCCTATCTCTACGTTTTATAACTTTTTAATAACATAGCTCAGGATGGGATTATATGACAGATGAAGTTACAACGAAAGCAGTAATGAAGACATTAGTTATCCCATAAGGTTTGGTTTGCTGCAGAAGCTTTTAAAAGCACAGCTGACTCAACTCTGAAAAATGAGGTATTCTGAATATTTCTTCCCTCTGGTACTTTTGAGGTAAAAAATTAAAAAAAAAATTAGCATAGCCTTGTTTGTTTAATGAGTGAATAATAATAATTTTGTAAGTGTATTTGACTAAAAATTTTGAATAAATAGTAGAGAAAATGCTGCTTCATGCAGTTTTTTTTTTTTCAGAGCATGATGAAAAGGTTGATTAAACATTCAGGTTGTTGACAATTCTGAATTTTAAAAATGCTTATCAAAAATTTGGTGTTATATAGCTTCTCTTCTTAGTGGGCTTCCTTTGGTATTGAAGATAGTTGTAAACATTCATCTCCTTTATATTTTGGTCAGTTAACAAAGAATCAGGAATTAGAATCTTTTCATAAGTGACCTTAACCACTTACTTTGGCCAAGCTTAATGGATATGAATAGTATTTGCTATGGAGGAAGTTTGCCAGTATTTTGGAAATGTGATTTGTGTTTGAAAATTGATTACAAGGCCCTTATCTTTACCATTGATCTGATACTAATTTTCATATAGATTCAATATGGGGAGACTTCCCCCTACTGTATGTGATTAATTCAGAGGCTGTGAACTATTCACTTCTGAGTTCACTGCATTTCTATTTTATGCTAATGTGTTTATGTCAGATTTTTGGGTAGTGGTATGAAGAATGGACTGATGAGGCACAAAGTAAGATATAAGGAGACTGGATAGGACGCTACTGCTGACCGGTTAGGATGCTAGCCAAAAAAGGTCAGAGGTTTAAACAAATATAGTGTCAGTAAGGATGAGCTAATAAAATAATCTTTATTTATTGAATGCTTTGTATGTGCTATGCACAGTGCTGTGTACTGTTCATGGACTGTTGCATTTAATACTCACCATGTCCCTGTGGTAGCACCCTGGTGGCTCAGCAGAAAAGAATCCTCCTGCCGATGCAGGCAACGTGAGTTTGATCCCTGGGTCGGGAAGATACCCTGGAGGATGAAATGACAACCCATTCCAGTATTCTTGGGCCTCCCAGATGGCACCCACTGGTAGAGGAGCCTGGTGGGCTACCATCCAAGGGGTTGCAAAGAGTCAGACACGGCTTAGCAACTAAACATACACACACAGACACACACATGTCCTTATGAAGGAATATTCATCCCCATATTACAGAAGAGAAAAATGAGGTCTAGAGAGGCTAGACGACTTATGTTATGGAGTCAGAAAATGGTATAGCTGTGACTTAAGAGCCCAGGGAACTCAACCTCCATCAGTTCAGTTCAGTTCAGTCGCTCAGTCGTACTGACTCTTTGTGACCCCATGGACTGCAGCACACCAGGCCTCCCTGTCCATTTCCAACTCCTGGAGTTGACTCAAACTCATGTCCATTGAGTCGGTGATGCCATCCAGCCATCTCATCCTCTGTTGTCCCCTTCTCCTCCAGCCTTCAATCCTTGCCAGCATCAGGGTCTTTTCCAATGAGTCAGTTCTTTGCATCAGGTGGACAAAGTATTGGAGTTTCAGCTTCAGTTGAAACAGTTTCAGTCCTTCCAATGAATATTCAGGACTGATTTCCTTTAGGATGAACTGGTTGGATCTCCTTGCATTCCAAGGGACTCTCAAGAGTCTTCTCTAACACCACAGTTCAAAAGCATCAATTCTTCAGCGCTCAGCTTTTTTTATAGTCCAATTGTCACATCCACACACGACTACTGGAAAAACCATAGCTTTGACTAGATGGACCTTTGTTGGCAAAGTAATATCTCTGCTTTTGAATATGCTATCTAGGTTGGTCATAGCTTTTCTTCCAAGGAGCAAGTGTCTTTTAGTTTCATGGCTGCAGTCACCATCTGCAGGGATTTTGGAGCCCCCCCCAAATAAAGTCTGTCACTGTTTCCAGTGTTTCCCCATCTATTTGCCATGAAGTGATGGGACCAGATGATCTTAGTTTTCTGAGTGTTGAGTTTTAAACCAACTTTTTCACTCTCCTCTTTCACTTTCATAAAGAGGCTCTTTAGTTCTTCTTTGCTTTCTGCTTTAAGGATGGTGTCATCTGCATATCTGTTTTTGATATTTCTCCCGGCAATCTTGATTCCAGCTTGTGCTTCATCCAGCCCAGCGTTTCTCATGATGTACTCTGCATATAAGTTAAATAAGCAGGGTAACAATATACAGCCTTGATGTACTCCTTTCCCGATTTGGAACCAGTGTGTTGTTCCATGTCCAGTTCTAACTGTTGCTTCCTGACCTGTCAACCTCCATACAACAGACAAATGTTTAAGAGGTAGAGTTTAGCCACTAATTAGAAGCAGAGAGGGTCCTGGTGGAGAGCTCAGGTGTAGCTCTTTGGATTCTGGATTGGGCACCCTAGTGAGTAAAAGCCCTTGTCTCTGGGTCAGGGAATATGGAATGAGGAACACATTTGAAAGATTAGGGACTTCTGGATACCTCGAATGTGAGGTGCCTTTGAGACACATCAAGAGAGGTCAAATGGGTTTTGTGGCTCTGGAGCTCTGGCAGGAATCTGGGTCAGAATGCTTGGCATGATGCTTGGCAGAGAATAACTGTCAATGCATATTTGTTGGGTGAAATGACAGACAGCTGGAGAGGCAAAGAGAGAGAGAGGGAGGGAGGGAGCACAGAAAATTGTTCATTATAAGGGTACTTGGACCATGGGAGTGGATACAATTTCTCAAAGGACAGTGTGTCAGATGAAAAACGAAAAGAACCCAGAGTAACTCTGGGGCACGTCAGTACTTAAGAGTCAGATAATGAAAGAGGAACTTGAAAAGATGACAGGGGAGGAGAAGAACTTTAAGAATAATATCACAGAAGCCAAGGAAACTGAAGGATTTTAAGGATATTATTAATAATATTAAATACCATAAAAAAAGTCCCAGTAAAATAATGATGATGAGTCGCTTACAACTTATGTTGCTTTTACTATATGTCAGGCTGTGCTTTGAGCCCCTTCAACTTAAGGGGCTTCCCTTGTGGCCCAGACAGTAAAAATCAGCCTATAATGCAGAAGACCTGGGTTTGATCCTTGGGTCAGGAAGTTCCCCTGGAGAAGGAAATGGCAACCCGCTCCAGTATTTTTGCCTGGAGAACTCCATGGACATAGGAGTCTGGTGGGCTATAGTCCATGGGGTGGCAAAGAGTCAGACACGACTGACTAACACTTTGACTTCAAGGTAAATCTGTGCTATAGGTATTTTTATTCACCATTCTTCATGGATAAGAAAAAAGAGAGACGAAATAAGTTGCCTAAGGTAAGTGGCAAAGCCAAGATTGAGAACCCTGGAAGTGACTGCATCGTTGATGTTCTTAAACCACTGTGATATTCTGACTTGCAAAAGCAGGGGCCAGAATGTGCCGACTAGATGTGACAGGAAGTTGTTTTTGACTTGAGAAGTGCAGTCCAGTGAGACAGTGTAAGCTGAACGAGGATGCTGAGGTGGGGAGGAAGTCAGAAGTACATGGGCTTCTCTTCCTGGGAGCTTGGTGGAAAAGAAGAAAGAATTTGCCAGAGGAAACATTGGGCAGAAGAACTTGTTTTTAGGATGGGAGATTTGGGGCTATTTGTGTGGTAAGGTAAAGCATATTAGAAGAGAGATTGGGGGAAATATTGGAGAGAGATGGTAAAAGCAGAGATGGTAAAGTATGGGCTGTAAGTACCTCAGGAAATTTTCAGCTTAAACAGGAGCAGGGAGCACCTGTTTTACAAAAGGAGAGGGTTAATAGCTGAGTAGAGGTGCATGTAGGTCTTTCAGACTTGAGTGAGTAGCATGCTTATCAAGTTCATATATATTCCCCCTGCTTCTGTCCCTATGAACAGTTACCTCCCCCCCCCCTTTTTTTTTTTCAATAGCAACCCTTCTCTTAGTGGTATTTCCATCCCACTCTCCACTCATGTGAATTTTGTGGATTCCTGCTGTAATTAGATTTTGTTCTCTGCTCTACGTGACCAAGGCCAGGCCAGGACTTCCCTGGCAGTCAGGTGGTGGGGACTTTGCCTCCCAGTGCAGGGGTTCAGGTTCAATCCCTGTTCTGGGAGCTAAGTCCCACATGCCTCACGGCGAAAAACAAACAAGCAAACACAACCATAAAACAGAAGCAGTATTGGAACAAATTCAACAAAAACTTTAAAAACAGTCCACATCAAAAAAAAAAAAAAAAATCTTTAAAAACAAAAGCAAATAGACTGCCAGATATTTCTCTAGCAGAGATGGGTTTATTTAGGGTCAGCAGACTTGCAATCTGAGGGTCTATAGCCATGATGAGCCAACAGGCTTGTTCGCCGCACAGCAGGGGAAGGAGGACTGTCTTGTAGGCAGGAAATGGAGGCGGGGAAGGCTCTAGTAAACAAAGAGGAGGCTGAGGCTCTTCATTGACTGGAAAGAAGAGGAGTCTTTCTTCTTCTGTTAGGCTCTGCTGTGCTCACAGGGCATGAGATCTCCCCTTCTGGTCTCCCAAATCTATTTCATTGAGGTTTCTGTTTATTTTTCACAACTCATAGGGACAAGAGATGTTTGGAAGTTGTGTCATTTCATGGTTGAGCTGACTGGATTCTTTTCCTTTCACAGATGCTTCCTGCTCAAGTCTTCCTCCAGTTACATGAGCTCCAGTAAGTCCTCTTTTTATTGAATTAAAATTATTTTACTTGAGGTAATTGCTTTACAATGTGGTGTTTATTTCTGCTGTACAACAGTGTGACTCAGCTAAAAGTATACATATATACTCTCCTTCGGAGAAGGCAATGGCACCCCACTCCAGTACTCTTGCCTGGAAAATCCCATGGATGGAGGAGCCTGGTGGGCTGCAGTCCATGGGGTCGCTAAGAGTCGGACACGACTGAGCGACTTCACTTTCACTTTTTCGCTTTCATGCATTGGAGAAGGAAATGGCAACCCACTCCAGTTTTCTTGCCTGGAGAATCCCAGGGGCAGGAGAGCCTGGTGGGCTGATGTCTATGGGGTCACGTGGAGTCGGACACGACTGAAGTGACTTAGCAGCAGCAGCATACTCTCCTTCTTGAGCCTCCCTCAAAACCTCCTCTTTTTCTCTCTAATAATGTCTCTTTTGCTTAAATCTCTTGTTACATATCAGTTCAGTTCAGTCGCTCAGTCATGTCCGACTCTTTGCGACCCCATGGACTGCAGCACGTCAGGCTTCCCTGGCCATCACCAATACCCAGAGCTTACTCAAACTCGTATATCACGTCAGTGATGCCATCCAACCATCTCATCCTCTGTCATCCCCTTCTCCTTCCACCTTCAATCTCTCCCAGCATCAGGATCATTTCCAGAGAGTCAGTTCTTCACATCAGGTGGCCAAAGTATTGGAGTTTCACCTTCAACATCAGTCCTTCCAATGAATATTCAGGACTGATTCCTTTAGGATGGACTGCTTGGATCTCCTTGGAGTCCAGGGGACTCTCCAACACCACAGTTCAAAAGCATCAATTCTTTGGTGCTCAGCTTTCTTCACAGTCCAACTCTCACATCCATACGTGACCACTGGAAAAACCATAGCTTTGACCAGACAGACTTTTGTTGCAAAGTAATATCTCTGCTTTTTAATATGCTGTATAGGTTGATTATAGCTTTTCTTCCAAGGAGCCAGTGTCCCTTTTAATTTCATGGCTACAGTCATCATCTGCAGTGATTTTAGAGCCCCCCAAAATAAAGTCTGTCACTGTTTGCACTGTTTCCCCATCTATTTGCCATGAAGTGATGGGATCGGATGCCATGATCTTAGTTTGCTGAATGTTGAGTTTTAAGCCAAGTTTTTTACTCTCTGCTTTCACTTTTATCAAGAGGCTTTTTAGTTCTTACTTTCTGCCTTAAGGGTGATATCATCTGCATATCTGAGGTTATTGATATTTCTGCCAGCAATCTTGATTCCAGCTTGTGCTTCATCCAGCTCAGCGTTTCTCATGATGTACTCTGTATATAAGTTAAATAAGCAGGGTGACAATATACAGCCTTGAAGTACTCCTTTCCTTATTTGGATCCAGTCTGCTGTTCCATGTTCAGTGCTAACTGTTGCTTCTTGACCTGAGTACAGATTTCTCAGGAGACAGGTCAGGTGGTCTTGTATTCCCATCTCTTTGATAATTTTCCAGTTTGTTGTGATCCACGCAGTCAAAGGCTTTGGCATAGTCAATAAATCAGAAGTAGATGCCTTTCTGGAACTCTTGCTATTTTGATGATCCAGTGGATGTTGTCAGTTTATTCTCTGGTTCTTCTGCCTTTTCTAAATCTAGCTTGGACATCTGGAAGTTCTAGGTTCAGGTACTGTTGAAGCCTGGCTTAGAGAATTTTGAGCATTACTTTGCTAGCATGTGAGATGAGTGCAGTTGTATGGTAGTTTGAATATTCTTTGGCATTGCCTTTCTTTGGAATTGGAATGAAAACTCACCTTTTCCAGTTCTGTGGCCATGGCGGACTTTTCCAAATTTGCTGGCATATTGAGGGCAGCAGCATCTTTTAGGATTTGAAATAGCCCAACGGGAATTGTGTCACCTCCACTAGCTTTGTTTATAGTGATGCTTCCTAAGGCCCACTTGACTTCACATTCCAGGATGTTTGGCTCTAGGTGAGCGATCACACCATTGTGGTTATCTGCGTCACGAAGATCTTTTTTGTATAGTTCTTCTGTGTATTCTTGCCACCTCTCCTTAATATCTCTGTTTCTGTTAGGTCCATACCACTTCTGGGCTTTATTGTGCCCATCTTTGCATGAAATATTTCCTTGGTATCTCTAATTTTCTTGACAAGATCTCTAGCCTTTTCCATTCTATTGTTTTCCTCTATTTCTTTGCATTGTTCTCTGAGGAAGGCTTTCTTATCTCTCCTTGCTATTCTTTGGAACTCTGTATTCAATGGTTATATCTTTTCTTTTCTCCTTTACCTTTATCTTGTCTTCTTTTCTCAGCTATTTGTGAGACCTCCTCAGACAACCAGTTTGCCTTTTTGTCTTTCTTCTTCTTGGGGCTGGTCTTTATCCCTTCCTCCTGTACAATGTCACAAACCTCAGTCCATAGTTCTTCAGGCAATCTGTCTATCAGGTCTAATCCCTTGAATCTGTTTGTCATTTCCACTGTATAATCTAAAGGGATTTGATTTAGGTCATACCTGAATGGTCTAGTGGTTTTCTCTACTTTGTTCAATTTAAGTCTGAATTTGGCAGTACATAGTTCATGATCTGAGCCCAGTCTTGTTTTTGTTGACTGTATAGAGCTTCTCCATCTTTGGCTGCAAAGAATATAATCAATCTGATTTTGGTATTGACCATCTGGTCTTGTCCATGTGTAGAGTCTTCTCTTGTGCTGTTCGAAGAAGGTGTTTGCTATGACCCAGTGTGTTCTCTTGGCAAAACTCTGTTAGTCTTTCCCCTGCTTCTTTTTGTACTCCAAAACCAAATTTTTCTGTTGCTCCAAATATCTCTTGAGTTCCTACTTTTGCATTCCAGTCCCCTATAATGAAAAGGATATCTTTTTTGGGTGTTAGTTCTTGTAGGTCTTCATGGAACTGTTCAGCTTCAGCTTCTTCAGCATCAGTGGTTGGGAAATAGAGTGTGGTATTGAATGGTTTGCCTAGGAAATGAACAGAGATCATTTTGTCATTTTTCAGATTGCATCCACATACTGCATTTCAGCCTCTTTTGTTTACTATGTTGGCTACTCCATTTCTTCTAAGGGATTTAAGCTGCCAGTAGTAGATATAATAACCATCTGAGTTAAATTCACCAATTCCAGTCTATTTTAGTTCAGTTCAGTTCAGTTCAGTTCAATCACTCAGTCTTTGCAACCCCATGAATTGTAGCACCAGGCCTCCCTGTCTATCACCAACTCCCGAAATTCACTCAAATTCATCCATTGAGTCGGTGATGCCATCCAGCCATATCATCCTCTGTCGTCCCCTTCTCCTCCTACCCCCAATCCCTCCCAGCATCAGGGTCTTTTCCAGTGAGTCAACTCTTCGCATGAGGTGGCCAAAGTACTGGAGTTTCAGCTTTAGCATCATTCCTTCCAAAGAAATCCCAGGGCTGATCTCCTTCAGAATGGACTGGTTGGATCTCCTTGCAGTCCAAGGGACTCTCAAGAGTCTTCTCCAACACCATAGTTCAAAAGCATCAATTCTTCGGCGCTCAGCTTTCTTCACAGTCCAGCTCTCACATCCATACATGACCACTGGAAGAACCATAGCCTTGACTAGATGGACCTTTGTTGGCAAAGTAATGTCTCTGCTTTTGAATATGCTATCTAGGTTGGTCATAACTTTCCTTCCAAGGAGTAAGCGTCTTTTAATTTCATGGCTGCAATCACCATCTGCAGTGATTTTGGAGCCCAGAAAAATAAAGTCTGACACTGTTTCCACTGTTTCCCCATCTATTTGCCATGCAGTGATGGGACCAGATTCCATGATCTTGCTAAAATGTCAGTGTTCAGTCTTGCCATCTCCTATTTGACCACTTCCAATTTATTGGATTCATGGACCTAACATTTCCTGTTCCTATGCAATATTGCTCTTTACAGCATTGGACCTTGCTTCCATCACCAGTCACATCCACAACTGGATGTTGTTTTTGCTTCGGCTCCATCTCTTCATGTACTGTACTTAGTAAAACCTCTTGAAAGAACCTGAAGAGCGTGGCATAGAATAAAGACATCTGGGTTATGGGATTAGCAATAATGGGAAAACCAAAATGCTTTGCACGCAGATTCTTTATCCGCTGAGCCATATGGGAAGTTCTGTGATCCAACTAGAAACGGATGAAACTGAGAGATACCGAGGCATTACTGAAGCAGGAAACCATTCCCTTCATTTGAAATTGCTTTTATTTTTGTCTCCATCATTCCAACCCCCTATAGAACATGGAAAATAGGAAATGTGATAAAACTTATGAAAAATCAGATCAGATCAGATCAGATCAGTCGCTCAGTCGTGTCCGACTCTTTGTGACCCCATGAACTGCAGCACGCCAGGCCTCCCTATCCATCACCAGCTCTCGGAGGTCACTCAGACTCACATTCATCGAGTCAGTGATGCCATCCAGCCATCTCATCCTCTGTCGTCCCCTTCTCCTCCTACCCTCAATCCCTCCCAGCATCAGAGTCTTCTCCAATGAGTCAACTCTTCGCATGAGGTGGCCAAAATACTGGAGTTTCAGCTTTAGCATCATTCCTTCCAAAGAAATCCCAGGGTTGATCTCCTTCAGAATGGACCGGTTGGATCTCCTTGCAGTCCAAGGGACTCTCAAGAGTCTTCTCCAACACCACAGTTCAAAAACATCAATTCTTCGATGCTCAGCTTTCTTCACAGTCCAGCTCTCACATCCATACATGACCACAGGAAAGACCATAGCCTTGACTAGGCGAACCTTTGTTGGCAAAGTGATGTCTCTGCTTTTGAATATGCTATCTAGGTTGGTCATAACTTTCCTTCCAAGGAGTAAGCGTCTTTTAATTTCATGGCTGCAGTCACCATCTGCAGTGATTTTGGGAGCCCAGAAAAATAAAGTCTGACACTGTTTCCACTGTTTCTCCATCTATTTCCCATGTAGTGATGGGACCAGATGCCATGATCTTCGTTTTCTGAATGTTGAGCTTTAAGCCAACCTTTTCACTCTCCACTTTCACTTTCATCAAGAGGCTTTTTAGTTCCTCTTCACTTTCTGCCATAAGGGTGGTATCATCTGCATATCTGAGGTAATTGATATTTCTCCCAGCAATCTTGATTCCAGCTTGTGTTTCTTCCAGTCCAGCATTTCTCATGATGTACTCTGCATATAAGTTAAATAAACATGGTGACAATATACAGCCTTGACGTACTCCTTTTCCTATTTGGAACCAGTCTGTTGTTCCATGACCAGTTCTAACTGTTGCTTCCTGACCTGCATACAAATTTCTCAAGAGGTAGATCAGGTAGTCTGGTATTCCCATCTCTCTCAGAATTTTCCACAGTTTATTGTGATCTACACAGTCAAAGGCTTTGGCATAGTCAATAAAGCAGAAGTAGATGTTTTTCTGGAACTCTCTTGCTTTTTCCATGATCCAGCGGATGTTGGCAATTTGATCTCTGGTTCCTCTGCCTTTTCTAAAACCAGCTTGAACATCAGAAAGTTCACGGTTCACATATTGCTGAAGCCTGGCTTGGAGAATTTTGAGCATTACTTTACTAGCATGTGAGATGAGTGCAATTGTGTGGTAGTTTGAGCACTCTTTGGTATTGCCTTTCTTTGGGATTGGGATGAAAACTGACCTTTTCCAATCTTGTGGCCACTGCTGAGTTTTCCAAATTTGCTAGTTACCCTATTTGTAGTCATTACTTTTTAGTTAGGTGACCTAACTAAGAATAGTTTTTGAGGCAAGTTTCATTGGTCTTGTCAAAAAACAGCACCTTGTAAGAGTGTTTAAAGATTTTCAAAAGGCAAAATTAATGTTTGACTTACTTGAAGCTGATGAAGTCTTAACCCTCAGCCAAATTCTTCACCGTAGATTGTTCACACTGTTAAAGGACATTTTCCCCAATTAAATCTGTGGGCGGTAATGTACTGTAGGCATATTCTTTAATTTCACACTTAAATGACTAGTTTATCAAAAATATGATCTAACTCCAGAGCATATGGTATTCACACAGATCATCGGTATGCAATTATTGTTTGTTGTCTGCCATCTCCATAAATAAATGTTCATGATTTTGTAGAGTTTTACAGCTCATGTATTTTTTTACTCTTGATAACTTTTCACAAATTGTGAATTTGCAATACATTTTATTTTTGACAATAAATAAGAGAACAATAATAAAGTAAAATAGGCCAGTAGCTGCTGCTAAGTCACTTCAGTCATATCCGACTCTGTGCGACCCCATAGACAGCAGCCCACCAGGCTCTGCCGTCCCTGGGATTCTCCAGGCAAGAACACTGGAGTGGGTTGCCATTTCCTTCTCCAATGCAGGAAAGTGAAAAATGAAAGTGAAGTCTCTCAGTCGTGTCCGACCCTCAGCGACCCCATGGACTGCAGCCTTCCAGGCTCCTCCGTCCATGGGATTTTCTAGGCAAGAGTACTGGAGTGGGATGCCATTGCCTTCTCCGAGGCCAGTAGAATAAATATCAAAGTAGAAATGTGTACTAGATGATTTAGTGAATAACTTTTCCAGTTTCACTTTGAACGTGATCACCTTTCAGTGAAAGAAAGTTAAGCTAGACACTTAGAAAAATTCTTTGACTTCTAGAATTGTGCTTTTTATATTCAAGAAAAATTGAATATCTCTGACGCTATGTGGGAGCTACATATGTAACCTCTTTGTGCTGGGAGTGCTTTTTTTTCTTTTTTTAATTGTTTTTGAGGGGATGTGGACCATTTTTTAAGTCTTTATTGAATGTGTTACAATATAGCTTCTGTTGTTTATGTTCTGGTAAGGTTGTGAAGCGTATAGGATCTTAATTAGGTCCCTGAATGGGTACCTCCTGTATTTGAAGGCCAAGTCTTAACCACTGGACCACCAGGGAAGTCCCTGGCAGTATGCTCCTGAGTGAATTATTTAACCTGGTTTTCTCACCTCTAAAATGGAATACTTATTCTTCATAGTGTTATCATAGGTATAATCCAAGTGACCCCAAATAAAGTAACTGTAAAGTCACGTAAGCTTTTATTATGCGAGGTCCAGGTGATGATCATTGTCCAATATTCTAAGAGAGTCCTAGGGATATTTAAATAGCTTAAAACACTTTCCCTGGAAGCCTGCAGAGATGCTTATTTAATGTAAATGTCATTTCAAAATTAAGTTTTTATTTATTGCATGCAATTGCACAGATGCCACTGTAAGCTTAAAAGAAAAGCAGTTATTCTCTCCTCTGCCTGCCCCTACCCCCAATTTCCTCTCCACTGCCTTCAACTCTTTTTTAGCGTTTTTCTCCTATTATTTCTACAGTGTGACTATATACTACTACTCTTCCTTGATTTTTAATTTATATTTACTTATGTTATGCTATGCTAAGTCGCTTCAGTCGTGTCCGACTCTGTGCGACCCCATAGACAGCAGCCCACCAGGCTCCCCTGTCCCTGGGATTCTCCAGGCAAGAACACTGGAATGGGTTGCCATTTACTTCTCTAATGCATGAAAGTGAAAAGTGAAAGTGAAGTTGCTCAGTCGTGTCCAACTCTTAGCGACCCCATGGACTGCAGCCTACCAGGTTCCTCCATCCATGGGATTTTCCAGGCAACAGTACTGGAGTGGGGTGCCATTGCCTTCTCCGTATATTTACTTAAAACACCTTAAAATAAAAAGTAAAAGTTAGACAATGGTGAGATAATGATTTGAAAATTTTTGAACTTTCTTTTGATTGACTTCCTTCTGTGGAAGTTGAGGCTGTAACTCTCAGATGTCCCCCTCTGCTATCCACTGTACACACAACCACACACATTCTGTCTCTCCTCCCTGTATCATAATTTTTGTGTAAATGAATAGTAATTGTATACATAGTTATAAACATATAAATATTGTTCATAGCTAAGCTGTGTTTATGTTTCTTGTCCAATTTTTGTCTTTCATGAAATGAATAATTGCTTTATTTAAAATATTGTGCTTCGTTTTCTGTGCTCCTTTATAAATTTAGCCCCTAGGTTTCCCACAGAAGTTTGAAATGCTTTTCAGCAGTCAGATGCAGTGGTAATTTGTGAGGTTTATGTTTTCCCTGTTGACAGCCCTCTCCGAGTCCTTGTTGACCCCAGTTGCAGTTGGCCTCCCTGTAGACCCGCTGGCACCCCCTCACCATCATGCTGGGTGTCCCGTCTGCCTCTGCCTTCATCTGTGTCCAGCTGTCCATGTCTTCCTCCTTCCTGGCTTACCCTCTTTGTTTCAGTGGAGCACATTCTCCAGTAACTACCTAAGAAGTGGTTATTTGAAGTAAAATGGAGACCTTGCATGTTATAAAATATCTTTTCTATCCTTACATAGTACATAGTTTAGTCACTCAGTCGTGTCCGACTCTTTGTGACCCCATGGACTATAGCCCACCAGGCTCCTCTGTCCATGGGATTTTCCAGGCAAGAGTATTGGAGTGGGTGGCCATTTATTTCTCCAGGGGTTCTTCCCAACCTAGGGATCAAACCTGGGTCTCCCCTACTGTAGGCAGATGCTTTACCATCTGAGCCACCAGGAAAATCCTTAGACGCACTTAAAAGAGAGATTGGAGGTAGCATTATGGGAAGAAAATAATTTTCCCTCAGGATTTTGAAGGAATGCCTCTTTTGTCTTTTTTCTTCCAATATATATCACCTGCTGCTGCTGCTGCTGCTGCTGCTGCTAAGTCGCTTCAGTCGTGTCTGACTCTGTGTGACCCCATAGACGGCAGCCCACCAGGCTCCCCTGTTCCTGGGATTCTCCAGGCAAGAACACTGGAGTGGGTTGCCATTTCCTTCTGCATTGCATGAAAGTGACAAGTGAAAGTGAAGTTGTTCAGTTGTGTCTGAGTCTTAGCGACCCTATGGACTGCAGCCTACCAGGGCTCCTCCGTCCATGGAAACCTCCAGGCAAGAGTACTGGACTCTGCCCCCTACAATTTGTGAATATGAGTATGCTGAATGAATGATGAATTTAGATTTAGCCCCGTGCCTTTAATTAAGGAGCTCTGAGTTTAGAGAGTAGGTAGAATTTAGAAAGTAGATTAATATAGTTTACCCTATGTTAGTCAATAGTGTAATATACTATCTAATTAAAATTTTGTAACATTTAACTTTATAATGAAGTGAAAATCAGAGAAGCTGGACAATTTTGTCCAAGAATCCTCCTTGTGCTGAAGTTTAAGCACAAGTACAGCTGGAGTTTGTCTTTTGCCCACCCTGTAAGGTTTCCTTCCAGCTCTACCAATCACATTTATCTCATTGAGCCTTTGTGGTTATACTAGTGTCTTGGGACATGGATCCTGGCTTCATATCTGCCTCTTTCTAGCTGAATTATGAGCTGATATATGTAAAATGCTTAGACAAGGGTAGGAGATGCTGTGTAATGTTAACTGAAGTCTTTAAAATTGACTTGCATCCTGCTCTTCCCCTCCCATTCTGTTTGTCCAAGTAACTTCTCATTCTTAAAGTTATCATTTGCCATTTCACTTCCCTACTGAAACCATTCCAAGTAGAACAGCCTCACTCTTTCCAAAAGCGGGCTAATTTCCACCTACCTCTCATGTTGTAAGGCTTCCCCGGTGACTCAGGGTAAAGGATTTGCCTGCCAATGCAGGAGACTTGGTTCAACCCTTGGGTCAGGAGGATCCCCTGGAGGAGGAAATGGCAACCCAATCCAGTGTTCTTGCCTGGAGAATCTCATGGACAGAGGAGCCTGGCGGGGTATAGTCCATGGGGTCACAAAGAGTCAGACACGACTGAGCATGCAGCACGCATGCATACATTGTAAATGTGAGACTTAGTGATTTTCCTTCATATGAAAGTTAGTAATTATATGTTTTTGTATTTGTTTCAAATCTTTTTCTCCTACTGCAGCCTTAGCCCCATGTCTGTTTTGCTTACTTTTATACCTGCAGAACCTAACAATACTCAGAACACACGTATTATGTAAATATTTGTTGAAGCACTGGTTGCATAAATGAGTACTGAGCTCAGGCAAATCTGTATTTTTTCCCTTTTGTTAAATAACAAACAATAGTAATTGCTATAATCTTTTCCATGTTTACTGTGCATGTAAGTATAGGGAGAAGCCATTATGCCTGTATGTCTACCTCGGTGAGGGTGCAGTTTGAAGGTCAGTTTAGTGGGTTGTGTGACCAGCTTTAAAAAATGTCATGGACTAGAAGAGAAGATATCAGAGTGTATAACACATGTGTGCATGTGTGCTCAGTCGCTTTAGTCATGTCCTACTCCTTACAACCCCATGGACTGTGGCCCGCCAGGCTCCTCTATCAGTGGACTTCTCCAACAAGAATACTGGAGTGTGTTGCCATTTCCTCCTCTAGGGGATTTTCCTGACCCAGGGATCAAACCCGCATCTTCTGCATCTCCTGCATTGCAGGCGGGTTCTTTACCACTGAGCCACCCGGGAAGCCTGGGCTTCCCTCTTAGTTTGGTTCAATTCCTGGGTCGGGAAGATTTCCTGGAGAAGGAAATGGCAACCTACTCCAGTATTCTTGCCTGGAGAATCCCATGGACCGAGGAACCTGGCAGGCAGGGAGTCTCAAGAGTTGGACACGATTTAGTGACTAAATCACCACCACCACCAGGGAAGCCCATATAACACATAATAAGGGGTAATTATTGTCCTATGAAATTGTATATATCTGTATATGTATATACACACACATACACACACACACACACAGGATTATATGAAGCAGACTGCATTACAATAAAACTATTTTTTATTGTGAGTATGGTCAAAAAGTCTTGCCACGTCAGTTGCTCTAGAGATTGGCAGACATTGTCTGTAAGGGGCTAGCTAGTAGATATTTTCAATTTTGCAATCCCTCTGGTCTTTGTTATAATCACTCATCTCTGTCATTGTAGCATGAAAGCAGACAGAACCCATAAGTAAAGAACAAGACATAGCTGTTTCCAATACAGCTTTACAAAAACAGAAGTCTGGATGGGTTTGATCCAAAGGCTATAGCTTGCAAACCTCTGCCCTAGAGGGACGAGTTGGCAGGAAAGATTTTGCCCCTCTCTCCACATTGTTAGTTGAAGGAGATGATTTGATTGATTTGGGGTAATCTGATGATTCTGACTAATCTGATGGTTCTTTCTTAGTGAATAGGAGAATAGGGCAGTAGGTTGCAACCTGAGCTAAGATATCTCAAGCTCTTATTCTCTCTCTCTTAAAAAAAAAAAAAAAAAATTATCTTTTTTTTTTTTTTTTTGCCAGGTGTTAGTTGAGGTATGCAGGCTCTAGTTCCCTGACCAGGGATCAGACCTGAGCCCTGAGCATTGGAAGCTTGGACCCTTAGCCACTGGACCACCCGCCAAGTCCCAGAGTTTACTTTCCAAGTATTCCTATGTGATAGGATTGAAAGAGATTGGGCAGTGCTTTCCTCTGTGTAAAAAAGAGCTTGCCACTGTCTTTGCAAGGCCCTTGCCTGCGCCTCACATGTTATGTGCTGCATAATAGTATGTGTGACCTGAGCCCTCTTCGAGTTGTGTTGCTTGGCAGCTCTAACTGCCTGACAAGTGGCTTTGCAGTCTGCTCTATGATTCTGCCTCTATCCCTGAGAGGATTTTACGGACCAGAGTTACAGTGTACCAGGATGTCCACTTTTGGTCTGAAATCCAACGCACATTCTCAAATGCTGCTGTTAATAGAAAGACCTGAATTTTAAAGTGATTGGTGTTTATCTAGATTGAATCAAATGACTCTGTGGTTACCAGTTTTATGTAAGAGTGCTTTATAGTTTAGAACACACAGAGGTGAGTTTTAAGTTCTCTGAATGCTCAATATTAAGAATTGGATATTCAAGCTATATTTCATAATAAAAGGAAATTGGATTTCCCTCTATATCCAGAATAGTATATATCTCACAGATTTTGCTTACTTCAACCAACCTAAGAAATATGACACCCAAAGGTGATTCTGATCTGGTGTGTGTGGACTTGTGGAGGGATGGGATACATGGAAAATAAGTGCCTCAGAAGAGTGTGGCCGATATTATAGATGGGGCTGTATCATATTCATTTATAAACCACCCCCCCGCCTTTCTTTTCTTCTACTGCAGTGGGTGAAAACCTTAAAGATTTATGTTCCTTAGACTTTGTTGACGCTAGGATGAGCCATGTGATGGAGATGTGATAAACGGAAATCTCTTTCCTTCTTTCTTCCGGAGGAGCTGATTCCTAGCACATGCCTGGGGGTGCAGTGCCGCCTTGCACACTTGTACCCCCTGCCAGAGCTGTGAGCACAGGAGCTGGAAGGAGTCTCTTGGCTTGGTAACATCATCGAGCCTTTGAACTGCTCACCCTCAGACTTCCTGTGGCATGATGTTAATAAACCCCCATGGCTTAAACAACTGTTAGTCAAATTTTTAGTTATTTAGAGGTAAACACAATCCTACCTGATACCAAAAGTAGGTTAGTTTGTTAGATGGAAATTGTTACTAGATGGAAATTGTTACTATAAAATAATGTTAGGGACACATTACCCTAGGTTATGAAAGGGAAAATGGCACTGGTTTGAAATTTAATAGTTTGAGTGAAAAGATGTAAGTTGCTTATATTGCTAAACTTTTATTTTTTAAATTCAAGAAGTCATCTTGGGGCTCTTAGAACTATGTAACTATAGCATTTTCCACACTAGAGAAAATGTAAGATCTCTTCATTCACAGTGCCCATCAAATGCCTAGTATATTAGTTATATCCAATACATACATGTTAAATGAATAATTGAAAATGCCATTGAAGGAATAAATGAACGTGAAAGATACTTCCTCTAGAAGGTACCTTAGGTGACTTCACTAAGAATATTGAAAAACACCACGCAGGAAAGGTGTAGAAGTTTTCATCTTTATTTCCATTGATGTCAATAACTTTGACAGATATAGAACCGCATAATTTTAATGTTTCAAAAAGTATGTTCATGCCTAATATGAGAGTGAGAAGGACAGTTTATTTAGTCTGGGAGTGTATGAACAAATAAACAAATGGAAACATGACCTTTAGATTTTATTATGAAAGCTGAAATTAGTTTCTAAGATGTCTGTACTTGTGCCAGATTATTTTCTGTAACTGAAAGAGAAACACAATGTAACAAAATATTAGGAAGTACAGTGAAATTTTAGAACATAAATGATGAGTAATGAATGGTTTTGACTCTCTATTTTACAAATTAGAGAAGAGTCAAAGCTGTATCCTTTATTCAGTTCAGTCTCTCAGTTGTGTCCTACTCTTGGTGACCCCATGGACTGCAGCACGCCAGGCCTCTCTGTCTATCACCAACTCCTGGAGTTTACTCAAACTCATGTCCATTGAGTCGGTGATGCCATCCAACCATCTCATCCTCTGTCATCCCCTTCTCCTCCTACCTTCAATCCTTCCCAGCATCAGGGTCTTTTCAAATGAGTCAGCTCTTTGCATCAGGTGGTCAAAGTACTGATCTCCTTTAGAATGGACTGGTTGGATCTCCTTGCAGTCCAATGGACTCACAAGAGTCTTCTCCAGCACCACAGTTCAAAAGCATCAATTCTTCAGTGCTTAGCTTTCTTTATAGTCCAACTCTCACATCCATACATGACTACTGGAAAAACCATAGCTTTGACTAGGTGGACCTTTGTTGGCAAAATAATGTCTCTGCTTTTGAATATGCTGTCTAGGTTGGTCATAACTTTTCTTCCAGGAAGCAAGCATCTTTTTATTTCATGGGTACAGTCACCATCTGCAGTGATTTTGGAGCCCCCCCAAATAAAGTGTGTTACTGTTTCCCCATCTATTTGCCATAAAGTGATGGGACCAGATGCCATAGTTTTCTGAGTGTTGAGTTTTAAGCCAACTTTTTCACTCTCCTCTTTCACTTTCATGAAGAGGCTCTTTAGTTCTTCTTCACTTTCTGCTTTAAGGGTGGTGTCATCTGCATATCTGAGGTTATTGGTATTTCTCCCAGCATTGTTGATTCCACTTGTGCTTCCTCCAGCACAGCATTTCCCATGATGTACTCTGCATATAAGTTAAATAAGCCGAGTGACAATATACTGCCTTGATGTACTCCTTTCCCTATTTGGAACCAGTCTGTTGTTCCATGTTCAGTTCCAGCTGTTGCTTTCTGACCTGCATACAGATTTCTCAAGAGGAAAGTCAGGTGGTCTGGTATTCCCATCTCTTTAAGAATTTTCCAGAGTTTGTTTGTTATAAAACTATAATTGTAAGTCAGGCTTCCCTTGTGTCTCAGAGGGTAAAAATCTGCCTATAATGCAGGAGACCTGGGTTCGGTCCTTATAATTGTAAGCATAATGCTTTTGTGAGTTCTGAATCATACCAGTGAGTAGTAGAACCTGAAGGCATCATGAGAACCATTGAATTTGCAGCCAGTTGAGTAGAAGTGTCGGTGTCCTGGGGACTCCTTGAACTTGCAGCTGACATCTGAAGTCAAGACCGTTTAGTGGAGGCATTGAGCCTTTAATGTGTGGTTTGTGCCCAAATTGTATGGAAGTACACACAGTTTGTTGAAATGGAATACTGTTCATAAGAAATGACTGGTGTTTGCAGCCCAGTGGCATTCTTAGATTATGTCCTGTCTGCCATTAAGTTGACTTTCTTGGGAAACACATTCCTGTGTAGGAGGTTTATTGGGCAGTATTTTTAGGATCAGCACTTGTTGAAGGGAAGATAAGAGCAGGATGCTACAGGAGAAGAACTCAAGCTGTGATACAGTCTTAACAGAAGCCTCCTCTGTCCCTGCAGAGACAAAATTACCCCAGGTTAGAGTAATAGCCCTGGAGTTTGGGCTGGTTACTTTTTATGGGCTGGGTAATTTCATATGCTAATAAGTGGGAGGATTAGCAGTAGGAAGCCAAAGTTAAGTCTTGGCTCTGCCACTGAACCACTATAACTTTGGACAAATAATATGTTCTTTTTGGAAGAGCTAGATTTTTTTCTGCAATTCTCTTCAGATGCTAATATTAAAATCCCATGATTTTTTTTCTAAACTTCTTTGTAGAAAGGAGGGACACACATGGTTGCAATTCGATAAATATTAGTTTAGTAAGGTAAAACCTACATTATAACTTGGGCATACAGAAAAATGATAGTTAATGAATGTAGCCTACAATTACTTTGATCTTTCCATATAACCTCCCTCATCTAATTGGAAGGCAGTGAAACCAACTTAATACCCAATGTAAACCTTATCTGGCTCAATAATTTAAAACTGGCTCTTTAAGCAGTGTTTAATACCTCTTAGATAAACATGTGGAGCCCTTCATACAACTTCCTTCTCTTGCTTGCCTTCCTCCTAAGACAGTATCAGTTTCTATGGGGAAAGGGATGATCAAGAGGAGGAGAATGGATGAGGCTAAAGCATCGTTATCAATGTGGGGAAGAGCTGGCAGCTTCAAATGCCATCCTTGGTCTCCTCTAGTCTCCAGGTGATGTGCCATGAAGCTAATTGAGAGTAGAATAGGAAATGTAATTAGGCTGGCTTTTAGTGCATAGTATTCGTGTGGCAGGAGAAGGGGATAGCAGAGGATGAGGTGGTTGGATGGCATCACTGACACAATGGACATGAGTTTGAATAGGCTCCAGGAGTTGGTGATGGACAGGGAGGTCTGGCGTGCTGCAGTCTGTGGGGTCGCAAAGAATCGGACATGACTGAATGACTGAACTGATTCGTGTGGTTTGTCGTCATTTTTGTATTACCAGCTATCATGGTATAGGGATGGGTTCTAAGACTGTCCCTAGCACTGCTGTGTCAGTCAACCCATTGTTATGATATAAAGGTATGAGACTGAAAGTCTTACGTCCAACGGGGCAAGGAACAGAAATAAGTAGTTAGTGGATGAAAAGCAAGGATTAAAATGTATGAGCGCAGAAGCTAATTTGTTGGAAAATTCTCATCTTTGTCATTTTATCTCAGAAAATGATGGGGCTCAGTTTCTCCAGAGTAAATCTATACATTTTCACAGGATTCCATCCCCTTCTTCCAGAACCTTGGTCTCTTGATTATACTAGTGTGTGCTTTTGGTATGGTATCTGACCGTTCAGATAATAAAAAATAAATACGTTCCAGATTTAAACTAAATCAATTTTGAAGGATGTACCCATTTATTAGGGCATAGTAGCACTATGAAATATCAGTTCATTTATTTATTCACTCAATAAATATTTAATAAATATATGTGTATCAATCTGTATAACAAACATCGTTATACAGAATATTATACAGAGTGTTTGCTGTATAACAAACCACCTCCAAACTTGGTGGCTTAAAACAAAAGCAGTGACTTCCATTGCTCAGGAATCTGTAATTTGTCAGCTCAGTGAACATAGTCGGTCTTTGTTCCACATGTTTCTATCTGGGGTGGCTTTGTTGGGAGCTGGAGGATCTGCTTTCAAGATGCTTACCCATATACCTGGGTGTTCAACCAGCCTCTGCACCAGGGACATTGGTACCTCTTCACACGACTCCTCCATGAACTGTTTGGGCTTCCACATGGCATAATGGGTGGGTTTCAAGAGCGAGATCCCAAGAGAACAAGGCAGAAGCTATGACATCTTTATGACCTAGTTTCAGAAGTCACACAGTGTCATTTCCTCTTTATTGGTTGAGGCAGCCATAACAGCTCATTTCAGCTTCAAGGGGAGGGGGTATCACTCTGCTCATGGTTGGTGGAATGAGTGCCAAGGTCACCGTATAAGAAGAGCATGTGGGATGTTGTATCAGGGCTTCTGTAACAAAGTACTACATACTGTGTGACTTGAAAGAATAGAAATTCTGTAGAAGTCATGGTTCTGGAGGCTGGAAATCCTAAAGCAAGGTGTCGCCATGGGAGGGGAGAGACTCTTCCACGCCTGTCTCTCAGCTTCCGGTATAGTTGTTAACCCTTGGCATTCCTTGGCTTGTAGATGCATAACTCCAATCTCTGCCTCTGTCATCACATGGTGGTCATCTCTCCCTGTCTGTCTTTCTCTCTCCTTTTGTTATAAAGATGCCAGTCATATTGGATTGGTTCAGTCCAATTGCTCAGTCGTGTCGAATTCTTAGCAACCCCATGGACTGTAGCACGCCAGGCTTCCCTGTCCATCACCGACTCCTGGAGCTTACTCAAACTCACGTCCATTGAGTCAGTGATACCATCCAGCCATCTCATCCTCTGTCATCCCCTTCTCCTTCTGCCTTCAATCTTTCCCAGCATCAGGGTCTTTTCCAATGAGGCAGTTCTTCGCATCAGGTGGCTAAAGTATTGGAGCTTCAGCTTCAGCATCAGCCCTTCCAATGAATATTCAGGACTGATTTCCTTTAGGATGGACTGGTTGGATCTCTTTGCAGTCCAAGGAAGTCTTAGGAGTCTTCTTCAACACCACAATTCAAAAGCATCATTTCTTCGGCCCACCTTACCTGGTGGCTCAGACGGTAAAGCGTCTGCCTGCAATTCAGGAGACCCAGGTTTGATCCCTGGGTTGGGAAGATCCCCTGGAGAAGGAAATGGCAACTGACGCCAGTACTCTTGCCTGGAAAATTCCACAGATGTAGGAGCCTGGTGGGCTACAGCCCATGGGGTTGCAAAGAGTTGGACACAACTAAGCAACTTCACTTTCACTTTAGTATAGTCTTCCCTAGTGGCTCAGATGATAAAGAGTCTGCCTACACTGTGGGAGACCCAGGTTCGATCCCTGGGTTGGGAAGATCGCCTAGAGAAGGGAATGGCAACCCATTCCAGTATTGTTGCCTGGAAAATTCTGTGGATGGAGGAGCCTGGTGGGCCTGAATCCATGGGGTCACAAAAAGTCAGACACAACTGAGGAACTGACACATTCACACTTACTCTACTATGGCCTTGTTTTAACTAACTATACTACAACAACCCTATTTCCAAATAAGGACACAGTCTTAGGTACTGGTAATTGGGATTTCAGTATATCTTTCTGGGGACACAATTCAACCTATAACAGGTAACAAATGTTGTATATTCTTTGGAAAATATAATCTGCCACATGGTACTAAATAGCAGTCACCAGGTTATAGATAGATGACAAATTAGTGGCTTTTAGAATATAGACTCCACGAAAACATAACTTTGTCCAGTACTTAGAACATTGCTGACATAGGGTAGGCACTGAATAAATAAAATGAGTGAAAATGGATAAAGAGTTTGTCTTAATAGAGTTTACAGTTTTGACTAATATAAGGTATCAAATTATCACACAAGTACAAGCTGAAGTACATGCGATTCATTCATATTTAACAAACAGTTACTAAGCATATATATCTTGTCAGACATTGCTCTAGGAGGTAGGTTGAGAGCAGGGAACTGAACAAAGTTTCTGCCCTATACAGTTGTTGTTCAGTCACTAAGTCTTGTCTGGACTCTTTCTGAGCCCATGGACTGCAGCACACCAGGCTTCCCTGCCCTTCACCATCTCCCAGAGTTTGCTCAAATTCATGTCCGTTGAGTAGGTGATGCTATCTAACCATCTTATCCTCTGCTGCCGCCTTCTCCTTTTGCCCTCAGTCTTTCATAGCATCAGGGTCTTTTCCAATGAAACAACTGTCCTCATACAATATCAGACAGTAAATAAACAAATATACATATAATAAGTAAGGTGATGATAAGTATTATAGAAACAAACAGAGAGAAAGGGGGCAGGATGGAGTTGCAGGTATTTTATGCCCTCCAGGCTCTGTATGGCTGAAGAGGTAGCATTTCTGCAGAGACGTAAAAGTCCATGGAATTTTCCAGGTCAGAATATTGGATAGCCTTTCCCTTCTCCAGGGGATCTTCCCAACCCAGGGATTGAATGCAGATCTCCTGCATTGCAGGCAGATTCTTTACCAGCTGAACCACAAGGGAATCTCAGAGATACTGGAGTAGTGGGCAGCCTGTCCCTTCTCCAGCAGGTCTTCCGGACCCTAGAATTGAACCTGGGATCTCCTGCATTGCAGGTGGATTCTTTATCAACTGAGCCATCAGGGAAGCCCAAAAGGAAAGATAAGATAAGCCATATACTAAGCTGGCAGAAATGGTCTCCAGCCGAAGGGCAGGTTAAGGGCTCTAGGCAAGTTTGAGAACAGCAAAGAAGCTGAAATAGGAGAGGAAGGTGAAAATGGAGGTCAGGGACTTACAAGCAAGCCGGCGGAAGGACTTTGACTTTTTGCTTCAGTTGAAATGGCAAGCCATGGAGGGCTGTGAGCAGAGGATTGGCATGAGCCGACTTAGAATCTCAGCTCAAACCTGATTTCAGCTTTCAGCTCTTGTGTCATCCCCTCAAATAAAAAGTTTAGATGAGTATGAGAATCTGTAGCAGGAGAATGTAATGTCATTGTGGGGTGGAAGTTTAGAGCTGAGAAGTGGGAGAAGACAATTTTTCCAATTTCGTCTCAGTTTGATTTTCAACAAATACAAAAGTTGCGTTATTTAATTTTCTCATTTTATATGTTAAACAATTACCAGTACTTAAATACCTATTCATTTGAGAAGGAAAAATATATAATGATGGTTGTATCCAAATTACATTTTTATTTAGGAGCAATAAGTATTATCTAACCTGCAAATAGGAAATCAAAGTTTATTCTATTATCATTTGGAAAATGATGCTTGGCTCAAATGGTAAAAAATAAAATATATGTTACCTGTTAATGGGGAGAAAGTAGAAATCTAGTTTCATATATTATGAATATTTTAAATAAATATGCTGTGGTTATAAAGTCCACATAATGGTCTTTAATAATATGATGATTTCAAATTAACGTCTTTGTCCTATATACTGTCTATTAAGGACCAAATGTCTGTGTCCCCCTCAAAATTGATATGTTGAAAATATATGGTGTGATGGTATTTGGAGATGGGACTTTGAGGAGGTTAATTAGGTCTTGAGGGTGGAGTCCTCACGATGGGACTGGTGACCTAATAAGAAGAGACACAAGAGAGCTTGTCTCCTTTCTCTGTGCTCTCTGCCATGTGAGATACAAGAAGACAGCTGTCTGCATGCCAGGCAGAGGGCCCTCACCAAAACCTGAATCTGCTGGCACTTTGATCTTGGACTTCCCAGCCTCCAGAACTGGGAGAGATAAATGTCTATTGTCTGAGCCACTCAGTCTAGGTCATTTGTTATAGTGGCCCAAGCTAAAACACTACCCACAAATGGAGAAATGATTTTTAAAATTTCTAAGTGGAAGTATATCCAGAAGTGTTTAAAGGTTATGCATTGCTAGAGTATATTGGGAAACACAGTTCTAACTCAGGACTTGGCAAGCTGCAACCCATGGACCAAATTCTGCCCACAGTCTATTTTTGTGAATAGAGTTCTATTGGAATACAGTCAAGCTCATCCATTTTATTTTTAATGGCTATTTTTTGTTTGTTTTTGCTACGATAGCATAGTTAAATAGTTATCCGGCTCTTTACAGAGAAAGTTTGTGGCTCTGGCTTATGTGGGATGAATGCCAGGCCTGGAGAGGAAGGTCTCTAACTTTCCCTAAATCTTAGAAAGGTAACACGATTATTGCTAGTGAGGAGAAATTTGTAAAAATGGGAACTTACATCATAGCTTAGTTGGTAAAGAATCCACCTGCAATGCAGGAGACCCTGCTTTGATTCCTGGGTTGAGAAGATCTGCTGAAGAAAGGATTGGCTACCCACTCCAGTTCTTGGGCTTCCCTTGTGGCTCAGCTGGTAAAGAATCCACCTGCAATGTGGGAGACCTGGATTCGATCCCTGGATTGGGAAGATCCCCTGGAGAAGGTAAAGGCTACCCAACACAGTATTCTGACCTGGAGAATTCCACGGACTGTATAGTCCATGGGGTTGAAAAGAGTTGAACATGACTGAGCAACTTTCTATGACTGGTGAGGAGAAATTTGTAAAAATGAACCTCTGGCAATGAAAATATGTTTAAGGAACAAATGACCATGGAGGCCTTTATGCAAAAACATTCCAAATAGCTTGTAGATTGTTCACAAAACCATTTCCCTCCTATCTTTTATAAGCCAGTGGTACCACCTGGTTACTCAAGTCAGAAACATAGCCAGTGTCCTGAAGTCCTCTCATTCCTTCTGTGCTTCATCACCAACTCAGTCCTTCTCTCCATTCCTACTGTCAGCCTTGGCCAGGCCACCTGGAATTCTGCAAACTTGCCTAGGGTAGGCAAACACTTCCTAACAGCCTCTCCCACCTCAAGACATCCTTTTGTTTTCAATCTCTATCCTACACAATGACCTTTTATTGTAAAAGCCTTCAGTCCCCTATTTACACCCTTCAATGGTTTTCTATTGCCTTTAGAAATAAATCCAAATGCTAGAGAATAATTTTTGAGTCCCTCACAAATAACCTTTATTTGACTTTATTTCTCTTTACCCATCAGGTCTCAGCTTATCTAGCTGTTCCTCTGGGATCATCCCCAAGTCTGGTGTAAGTCATCCTCAAATGTTCTCCTAAGGCACTTTATTGTTTCTTGTTATAGAGCAGAACACATGGCCTTGTAATTGTTTGTTTAATTGTCTGTCTGAACACTGAGGGCAAGAGTCATGTCTTTATTAACTGGGGAAGCACTAGAGGGAAAAACAGACATAGTCTCTGTTGTAGAGACACTGCAGGCTCGTGAGAGAAACTGATACTTACCAGGTAATTACTAAGTAGCTGTATCTACTTATAGCTTCTGAAGTGGCTCAGTGGTAAAAAATCCACCTGCCAAGCAGGAAGCTCAAGTTTAATCCCTGGGTTGGGAAGATCCTCTGGAGAAGGAAATGGCAACCCCCTCCAGTATTCTTGCCTGGAGAACCCAATAAACAGTGGAGCCTGGTGGGCTACAGTCCATGGGGTCACAAAGAGTCAGGCACAACCTAGCAACTAAGCAACAACAACAATCCTACTATTGCTGCTGCTGCAGTTTCAAACTGAGGTTCCATGACCGTCTTTACTGAAATTATTCTCATTGTCTTGTGGTTCTTCACCCATTCATTGATTGAGGAAGAAGACAAAGACAGACTAGAATAATGAGGTCACTCTCATTTTCGACATTCATAGTCCATAGGGAGAAAATAGTTTTGAAGGGCAGAGTTTCAACTGTGAAACTAGTCACCCCCAAAGAGAAAAGGGTTCCCCAAATTCCAAAAGCTATTCTTTAATAATTAAGAACCAAAGACTGGGAAGCTAAGGAAGACTGTTACTATAAGCTCCAGAGCAGGAAAGATACAGGACTCCACACAGGGAGAAGATAAAAGCTCTTTAGGGACCTGAGCAGAGAAGGCTGGAATGAGGGAGAGGAGTGTAAGTTCCAAGTGAGACGACTCCTCACTTTTTTGTCTCTTTCCCCTAGAGTGTAGGTCTTTTGGGGTGATAGAAACCCCACAATGGAGTTGAGAAATCCAGAGCAAGATTTGTGCCTTACTTCCCTTTCCATGACTCAAGGAAGGTGAGACCCAGTTAGAGGAAGAGGCCGTGGATGCTGCATGGTGTTGGAGCTGACCACAGGTGGTTGATAGCAACGTGGATGCAAGTGACCCATTGAATGGCTTGACACAGGAAAGGGCTGACCCTCCCTACCTATAGGCAGATGGAACTGTAGACTGGGAGGTCTGGACTAGTCTAAAATCTAGACTAGAGTTTCAGATCCCTTTAGATAGAGAGGGTCAATGGAGAAAAACATAAGAACTGAAAGTCTTGCTTCCGATTATATCACAAACTAGTACAGGTTACTGCCACATGGAAGCAGACAATAAATATTTATTGAGTACATTGAATGAATGAAGAATAGGAAAACAGGAAATTGAGTGTTTATTTAGAAGGTTTTTTTTTTTTTTTTAAGGAAACTGTCATGTTGATACTTGACATAGAGCCACTTAACTGGAGAATTAATCTTACTTTAATTTCAGGAAAGCAATTCTATAACCAAGTGAACTGAGAAAAAGTCAGCAAAACCTTAAATCCTTGGAAAATGCACTTGGCTGCAGAATCAGCCATCTTGATAAAACTATGACAGCTTACTTGATCTAATCCTTTAAGAAGCTATTTCATTTCTTACGTTCTTAATTTCTAATATAACTGGTACTGTCTAGTGCCCAGCACAGTATGCTTAGAAAATAGTTAAAACAAATTAGTTGAATGGATTGCTGAAAAATTTGTCTGATCTCCAGATCTTAAAACTTTGGAGGAATTAAAAAAAAAAAATCCCTCTTCTCTTAAATCATAATTGAATTAATTATACACGTAACATCTGGAGTTGTTATAACAACACATAACATTGAATTAATTATACACATAACATAACATAAGTGAACAAAGAGAAGAGAAAGAAAATTTTAGCTTGCCTTAGCACACTTCTCAAGATTAAAATCTTCTATTTTCTTTGATATTTTTAATGTGCTTTTACCATGGAACTCTATGTTCAATCTTATGAAAATATAAGTATTAGGAAAGAACATATATTAAAGTAGTTAACTTTTTCTAATTCCGTCTTTAATGCTTTTTAAGAGGATGGTCTCTTAGAAAGAGCCTTTTGTTTTGCTGAATGAGATGATACGTGGGTATAAGATGTAGAAGTCAATGAAGACTATATTCTGAACAGAAGGGTGGAGGGACCCGGACCTCAGGGTATATGGATGTTGCCCATATGACATCCTTGCTCTCGGGCTGAACGCCTTCCTCCTTGGGTATGGGTTGAGGTTTTTGTAATGTTTGTTGCTATAATCCCTGCGTTCTGTCTCTGTCTACTGCTGAGTTCTCTGCTTAGTAAACTTGTGCTCACCTTGGTCCAGTACTGATCGCCCCTTCGTACTGATGTGGCCTCTCTTTAGCTCCTCATACTACTAAGTCCTATTGAGTCTCTGTTATACCTTCCATCTGACCTTGGCCAAGGATGTCCACTCTGCAACAGAGGCTGTGGCTCAACTTTTCCCCCAATTATGGCCTGTACATTCTCATCCCAGGAGCCCTGTTCCCTAGGAACAGAGGTTGATCCTGTCTCTGGCTGACCATGCCTCTCCACTGTCTCACCCGTACAGGGTGTGGCCATTTGTTGGTCAAGGGCCACTCTGCATTATGAGCCCCTCCCAGAGTCCTGAATAAGGAATGCTCCTCCTAGTCTGTCTCTTCCTCCTCCTCCCCCTGCAGAGCCTGGAAGCCAGGAGGTTGGGCACACACCTGATCATTTATCTCCTCTACTTCTTTGTTTTGTTTTTTTTTTTTGGCTGCCCTACATGCCATATGGGATCTTAGTTCCTCAGCCAGGGATCAGACTGGCGCCCACTGCATTGAAATTGCAGAGTCTTAACCACTGGACAACCAGGGAAGTTATATTCCCTATTTCTATTCACATTCTCTCTTCATATTCTCCTCTATTCACATTTCCTCTCATCATATTGGAAAGGACAAGCTTTCCCCCTCTCTCCCTGGCTCATTAAAATATTCTGTGTCACATCCTTCACTTCCCCAAAGATCACTGTATCTCTGTTTCTTCAAAGCTGTGATGTGAGTGGGTGTAGGGAGATAGAAAACCTGCTTACCAATAAGCAACATACATAGGAAGATATTTTAAAAATATTATACTTGTCACACTCTGAGAATGGGTGATTGAGATTAGAGCCAGATATACTGAACTTTCTGTGGCTAAAAAAAATCTGCATATAATACTTGCGTGTGAAATGGAAGACTTTAAATTAATGTTTAACCCAATGTCTAGTGATACATGATTTCTCCAGCGATCGGAGTTATTCCTGGAAATGGAGCTATACCAGTTTCATTCTGATTTCTGGAGCACTTCCCTTAACTCTGGTGTAGTGCGTTTGTACTTCTGTACGGCAGCACTTAACTTTCCTACTGTGATTACCTGTGCCTAAAAGTCTCTCTTTTAAATTTGTACGAATTAGAGCAAGAACTTCATTTGTCTTACATTTCCTATCACCACATCTCCAGCAGTCAGCGAAATGCCTGGCACACAGTGAGTGCTCAGAAGTTGTTGAATAAATGACACCTTTAAACCTATAGTTTAAAAAATGTGTTTCACTTTAAAAGGAGCAGTATTATAAAAGGCCACAAGATGGGCTCATTACACTGTAGAAATCAGTAAAACACTCCTGAGTCATGGCATTAACAATTTACTGCAAAAAATTAGGAAGATTTCATACCTGTTTCTGAATCTTAAAGAGGAACTAAAATGCTTCTAGTGGAAAATCCTGGCAACACTGAGTCATTTCTTTATTCATCTAAAGAATTGTATTAAAGGAAAACTGTAGTGTTATTTAATTATCATTTCTTCTATGGGTTTGAAAAAAAAATCTATCCCTTTTTCATATATTCCTCACTATAAAGTTGAAAGAAGTGTCTTCCTATTTATGGAATAGCAAATTGTATTTCTTCTTCTTAGAATTTAAAATGGTATTTGTCACTATTTTTTCCCCCTTCAAAAGATTAAGCTTACTAAATTGAATAATTCTTTTTTTCTAAACCAGTGCTTCTTGAAAATGGACTATATGTCAGGACAGTCTCCATCATTATTTCATTTGATGCTTATTAACTTGACAAGGAAACTGAGGCTCTGAGAGTTTGGCCAAAGTCACTCAACTAATGACTACAGCTACGTTCTAGAAGAAGACAGATACAAATCAGATAAAAACAAAAGCAAAACACCATCAAAAAACAGGAGAATATGAGCTTGCTTGATAAAGTGTGACGATGCCATAGAGTGACTAAGGTACCACAGTAGGTTGGAAGGCTTCTTTGAGGCGGCGACAATGATGCTAAGCCAGGGATGATAAGAAGTAGCCAGGTTTTGTAATTCTGGGAATGAGCTTTCCAAGCAGAACAGCTCATACAAAGCCCGAGTTGGAGAAGTGATTGCTCTCAGTTTGGAAGGAAGACAGGCTGTGTGGCACTAGAAGATTTGTCCAGTATCACTCTTATGTCCTTGACACAGTTGATACTAGACATCTACTGTCCTGGCTTCCCTTGAAGATGAGACAGTGGTGTGTCTTTGCAACAACCCAAGGATTGTCACTTGTTTTAAGGGACTGGCCTCACTACCGGGAAGAAGGAAGAACTCTTCTACATTTGGCTGTTCTTTAGCTAAGGAAGGTCAGAGTTATATTTTATCATGATGATTCCAAGCCAGACAGGTCCTCCTGGCCCTGCTGAAGTCATGATGAGATTGGAATACTTTTCACATCATCAATATGTATACATTAAATATCTACTGCCAGGCATAGCAGAGAAGGCAATGGCACCCCACTCCAGTACTCTTGCCTGGAAAATCCCATGGACGGAGGAGCCTGGTAGGCTGCAGTCCATGGGGTTGCTAAGAATCAGACACGACTGAGCGACTTCACTTTCCTTTTCACTTTCATGCATTGGAGAAGGCAATGGGTAACCCACTCCAGTGTTCTTGCCTGGAGAATCCCAGGGACGGGGGAGCCTGATGGGCTGCTGTCTGTGGGGTCACACAGAGTCGGACACGACTGAAGCGACTTAGCAGCAGCAGCCAGGCATAGAGTATAACTCAGGGAACAAAACCAAAGTTCCTTCCTTCAAGGAGCTTGCATTTGGTGAAGTCATGACTTATGTAACATATACAAGGTTTACGTCAATTGTTTTTAGTCCAGCCAGTGTTTAAGTTTAGAACTCTTTCATCTGTCGGGTTTTTGAACAAAAAAGGAAATAGCACCGATTGTCAGGATTTCCATTCTCCTGCCGCAGTCCCAACTGGGCTCCTTTTATTGGGAATTTTCCTGAGGATAGATGTGGTGCAGTTCTTCCTGCCTACAGACATCCAGAGCATTACTTCTGACATCAGCAACCAGACAGATATAGTGGCTTATTTGTACTGTCCTGGTCTCTAAGGCTGGTTCAGACTTACATGGTGCCCCCTTACTCCCTTCCTAGCTTCATCCGTCAGTTCAGGTCCTATCTTCATGATCTGTGTCCCCTTAAGTCTATATTAAGAGAAGCAGAAATTCATCCCTTAACGACTGACACCTAAAACTCAGTGGACTATTGATTATTATAGACTCAACTACTTTTTCTGAAATCTTCCCATAATTTAGGCTACGGAGAAGAAACATCCAGAAAAGAAAAACCAAAATGCATTCCTATACTGACCTTTGGATGTGAGGAGCAATGTCATTTGCAAAGATGGTATAGTATATACCATACCTTGTCTATCCATTCATCTGTCAGTGGACATTTAAGTTGTTTCCATGTCTTGGCTATTGTAAATAGTGCTGCTCTGAACACAGGAATGCATGTATCTTTTCGAATTATGGTTTTGATTGGGTATATGCCTAGTAGTGGGATTGATAACTCTATTTTTAGATTTTTTAATGGAACCTTCATACTGTTTTCCATAATGGCTGCACTAATTTACATTTCCACCAACAATGTAGGAGGATTCCTTTTTCTCCATATTCTCTCCAACATTAATTATTTGTAGACTTTATAATGATCTTTATTCTGACGGGTGTGAAGTAGTATCTCATTGTAGTTTTGATTTGCAATTCTTTAGTAATTAGCAGTGATGAACATCTTTTCATGTGTCTGTTGGCCTTCTGTACGTCTTCTTTGGAGAAATATCTATTTAGCTCTCTGCCCATTTTTCGATTGGGTTGTTTTTTGTTCTTGTTACTGAGTTGTAGGAGCTGCTTGTATATTTTGGAAATAAGTCCTTGTCAGTCACAGCATTTGCAAATATTTTCTCCCAGTCCATAGGTTGTCTTTTTTTTTGTTTGTTTATGATTTCCTTTGCTGTACAAAAGCTTTTAAGTTTGATTAGGCCCCATTTGTTTATTTTTGCTTCATTTCTTTGCCTTGGGAGGCTAACCTAAGAAAACACTGGTACAATTTATGTTAGAGAATGTTTTGCCTAAGTTCTCTTCTGACCTCACTATTTATTTTGTTGATCCATTGAGTTTAAAAGCCAAATCTAAGGTCCAGGATGTCTCCCATGGGAAAAGATCCAGAAATGATCAGAAGAGTTTCTGAAATAAGTACACATGGTATTGATTATGTTAATTCTTAGGTCACACTTTCTAAAAAAATTTACCCCGTTTCACAGTCCTTCTTGGAGTATGCAACTCAGTTAATTAAAGAGGATTATGTACAGATTCTAGTAATCCTATTAACACAATGACAATAATATGAAAAGCTTGAAATCTAAATACTTTTTGTTTTTATTATTATCAAGTTTCCACGATGAAATTAAAACCCTTAAAGTGAAATCTTCCTTCCCATTTCTTCTTATTTTGCTTCTGGAACTTACACATTCCCAACAAAATCTTCAAAGGCTCGAAACCCAGCTCGCATGCACCTCCAAAGTTCAGAAAGTTACATGAGAACATTCCCACTGCAACCTTATACCCAGAATTTTATGACCCAAATACAGGAAGTACAAATTTTGCTTCATAATTTAGATCGTCTCAACATCATAGTTCTGAGACTCAGAAATGGTTGTGGTTTTGTGCATGTTTCTGACACACAGGGAGAGGCCAAGTGTGCACTTCCCAATGCAGACTGCAGTTACCAGAGGGAATTGGTGGGGAGATGACTGTCTAGCCAGCATGTGAGGCCACTCTACTCATTTTATGTTAAATCACAGAATGCCCACCAACTGGAGATGCTGAACTGTCTTATGGAAGAAGATACCGCTTCTGCATCTCCTTAGGTGTGGAAATAATTCCTCATCTTTAGCCTACAGAGACCATCATTATAAAACAAATTTAGCTTGCTGCTCATAAAGTAGTTGTTATTATGTATTTATTGAGCATAAGCTAAATACTGGTATATAAAGGTGGACAAAGCAGACCTGATTCTAGCTCTCACCAAGCTTGAAGTCTAGTGGTAGACATAGACACTGAATAAGTGACAGTGAAGTTATAATGAAAAGTTATCATAAGTGTTTATAAAAGAAAAACTTCTAAAAGGTGACATTTAATCTGAGACCTGAATGTGATGGGTGGAAAGGAACTAGTCAAGGGGAAACTATCAGGAAGAGGACCCTAAGTAGAAGGAGCATCCAGTGAAGAAGAAATAGCGATTGCATAGATCCTAAAGCAACACATAGATCTCAGTTTTTGAGGACTCTCAAAACTGTGTTCCGGAGCCTGATAAGTGAGAGAGAATGTGGTTTGTGTGTTTGGAAGAGAGTTAAGGAGGGAAGACAAATTGTATAGGCTCTATTGGCCTTAAACCAACTTGAGAATTTTGAATTTTATTCTAGGTACAATGAGACACTATTGAAGTATTTTCAAAGTGGGAGAGTCATGCTCTAATGTACATTTTAAAAGTGTCACATGGAACCTGTTTGGAGAATGGCTTGGACGGTGGCCCTAGTCAAAGCAGACAAGCTAGTTGGGAAACTGTTACAACCTCCTGTTACAGGAGGTCAAGGTCATGACTCTTAGACTAGAGTCATGACAATAGAAATTGTGGGAATCACATGGATTTGAGATACATATTTGTAAATAGGATCAACAGATTTCAGTGATGGATTGAATATGGTTGGATATGGTTAGGGATCAGGATAAAGACTTTTAGTTGAAGAGATTGTGAAGATAAGGTAAGAGTTCAAGTTAAGAAATTGTAAGCTTGAAATGTCTGTGTTACATCACAGGGACATAAGAAGCAGAAAACTGAACGCACTAGATAAACTAGTCTGGAGTTCAGGGGAGAGATTTGGGCTAGAGATTTAAACTTGAGATCACAGGCACATATACTTTTTTTTCATGTTTTATTTTAAAATAATTTCAGATATACAAAAAAAAATAGTACCAAAAAATCTTGTATACATTTAGGTTTCCTAAATGTTACAATCTTACATAGCCATAGTACAATTATGAAAGCCAGGAAATTGCCATTCATACAGCACTATCTAATAACAAACATTATCCAAAGTTTGTTTGCCAGCTGTCCAACTTGTGTCCTTTTTTTTGTATCCAAATCTAGGATCACACATTGCTGTAATTGTCGTATCTACTCAGTCTCCTTTCATCTAGAACGATTCCTTTGTTGTCATGACCATGACATCCTTAAAGAGTGCTGGCCAGCTGGCCAGTTATATTGTAAAATGTCCCTTAATTTGGGTCCTTAAAGAGTCCTCAGAGAAGGCAATGGCACCCCACTCCAGTACTCTTGCCTGGAAAATCCCATGGACGGAGGAGCCTGATAGGCTGCAGTCCATGGGGTCTCACAGAGTCGGACACGACTGAAGCGATTTAGCATAGCATAGCATTCCAGTTTTTTTTAATAGTTAAACATATTTGCAAAGAAAAAGGCTAAAAATTCATAAGCTAAGTAGGCATCTAAAATTTTTAAAAGAGAAAGAGTAAGCCCAAATGACACAGAAGAAAGAAAATAATAATGATATGAGCATGATTAAAGAAATAGAAATTAAAAAGCAATATAAAATTGACTAAATAGAAAGCTAATTGTCAGATGGAAAATACTAATAAAATAAATTAACTTTTTATAAGACTGAATAAATAAAGGGAAAGCACAAATAAACAATATTAGGCATTAAATAACAGGCATCACTACATGTGAAGTAAAAGCTTAAGAAGAAGAGAATGTTATAAACAGACATGTTAATGGTTGAAAAAGGGCTGAAATACTTTTCTAGAAAATAGATTCAAAAGAAATTATAAAAGCTGTAAAGACTTATACACACTAAAACACTGAATGAACATTACATATTGACGCACAACAGTGGCAGTCTTTTTCTTTTTTCTATCAAAACAAATGCCATGATTCTTAGAGCATCAGATATTTCCAAACCAATTGACATGTTTGTATCTCTACTTGACATGTTTGTATCTCAACTAATGGCAGTCTTCTCTGAACCTTTCATAGCTGAATTTTATGAAGCTTTTAAGGAAAACAATAATCCCAATCTTATAAGACATGTTTATTAACATATACAAGAGTAGAAGAGGGCGTGCTCCTCAGTTCCTTTCAGGAGGCCAGGTAATCGTGCTACCCCAAAAAAGTAGTGTAAGAAAGGACAATTAAAGGCTAATCTTATTTATGAACAAAGTTATAATAATCTAAATATAATATTCCTAAAGTAAATCTACCACTGAATTAAAAAAAGAAATATCTTAACCAAGCAAGAGTCATCTCATGAATGTAAGGATGATTCACTAACCGAAATTTTATAATTTACCATAATCACAGGTGAAGTAAGGTTAAAACTCAGTACAATAGCCCTTGTATCCTGTATTTCTGCTGTAAAGAAATCACCACAAATTTACTGTTTTCAAATAACACAAATTTAGTGTCTTATGGTTCTGAAAGTCAGAAGTCCAAAATCAGTCTCAGTGTGCTAAAATCAGGGTGCTGATAGGACTGCATTTGTTCTGGAGTCTTTAGAGAAAAATTCGTTCCCTTTCTTTTTTGAGCTTCTGGGAGCTGCTCACATTCTCATGGCCTTATGGTCTCATCTATCTTCAAAGCCAGCAGTGTAGCCTATTTCAGTCTCTCTCTCTCTCACCCTAATGCTCCTGACTCCCTTTTATAGGGATCAGTGTGATTACATCTAATTCACTCAGCTATTCAGGACATTTTCCCCATCTCAAAATTCTCTTTTTTTTCTTTTTAATTGAGGAATTGTTGCTTTACAGTTTTGTGTTAGTCTCTGCTGTAAAACACAGTGAATCAGCCATGTATAGACATATATCTCATCCCTCTTGAACTCCACCCCCACTCCCATCCCACCCCTCTAGGTCACCACAGAGCACCGGGCTGAGCTCCCTGTGCGGCAGCCTCCCACCAGCTCTCTGTTTTACACACGGTAGTTAGTGTATATATGTCAGTATTACTCCAAATTCGTTCCACTCCCCATTCCTGTCCCTTCACCTGTGTCCACACATCTCTTCTGTACATCTGTGTCTCTCTTCCTGCCCTGGAAATAGGTTAATCTGTACCATTTTTCTGAAAAGTGCCTTTTATTAAAATATTCACGGGATCTGGGGTTTAGAATGCAGCTATCTATTGTGGGTTATTATTCACTCTTCTACACCTTAGAAAAGTAATTTGATAAAACTTAACATGTGTTCATGATTTTAAAATAAACAACAACGATAAAAAAACTCAGCAGTAGAAATAGAAAGAACTGTATCTTTAGGAACATTTTTGTTTTTTAAGATTAGGAGCTATGTAGGAACTCTCATTGCTTCTACTCAATATTGTGCTGGAGGTCTGAACCAATGAAATAGATACAATAATGTAATAAATGGTAAAGCACTAGACAGAAATAAAGAAAAAAAAAACTGTTGATGAAGAAATTTCCACCAGAGAAAACTTAAGAATATCTCAGTTCAGTTGCTCAGTCTTTGCAGCCCCATGGACTGCAACACGCCAGGCTTCCCTATCCATTACCAACTCCTGGAGCTTGCTCAAACTCATATCCATCGACTTGGTGATGCCATGCAACCATCTAATCTTCTGTCATCCCCTTCTCCTTCTGCCTTCAATCTTTCCCAGCATGAGGGTCTTCTCCAGTGAGTCAGCTCCTCCCATCAGGTGGCCAAAATATTGGAGTTTCACCTTCAGCATCAGTCCTTCCAGTGAATATTCAGGATTTATTTCCTTTAGGATGGACTGGTTGAATCTCTTTGCAGTCCAAGGGACTCTCAAGAATCTTCTCCAACACCTTAGTTCAAAAGCATCAATTCTTTGGCACTCAGCTTTCTTCATAGTCCAACTCTCACATCCGTACATGACCACTGGAAAAACCATAGCCTTGACTAGATGGACCTTTGTTGGCAAAGGTCTGCTTTTTAATATGCTGTCTAGGTTGGTCATAGCTTTTCTTCCAAGGAGCAAGCATCTTTTAATTTCATGGCTGCAGGCACCATCTACAGAAGTGATGGGACCAGATGTCATGATCTTAGTTTTTGAATGTTGAGTTTTAAGTCAGATTTTTCACTCTCCTCTTTCACTTTCATCAAGAGGCTCTTTAGTTCCTCTTCACTTTCTGCCATAAGGGTGGTATCATCTGCGTATCTGAGGTTATTGATATTTCTCCCAGCAGTCTTGATTCCAGCTTATGCTTCATCCAGCCCGGCGTTTTGCATGATATACTCTGCATGTAAATTAAGTAAGCAAGGTGATGGTATATAGCCTTGACGTATTCCTTTCCCAATTTGGAACCAGTCTGTTGTTCCATGTCTGGTTCTGATTGTTACTTCTTGACCTGCATACATGTTTCTCAGGAGGCAGGTCAGGTCGTCTGGTATTCCCATCCCTTTAAGAATTTTCAACAATTGATTGTGATCTACACAAAGGCTTTGGTGTAATCAATAACAGGTAAGTATTAGACCTAATGAGAAAATCTGCAAAGTTCCTGTATACAGATAAATTTGCTCTTGTTATGCATCAGCAGCAAGCAAATAGAGTATGCAAGACATAATTTTTGAAGTTCATTCAATCCCTACCTCATGTCATACACAAATATGAATTCCAAGTAGATAAAGGACATATATTTAATGCAAAACTGAAACTTTTCAAAGGCAATATGAGAAATTAGGTTTATAATATTGGAGTAGGGAAGAAGTTCCTAAATAGGACACAAAAAAATGCAACCTACAGAGAAAAAGACTAAATTTATTCACTTTATATGATGAACTTCTCCATCAAAAGACACATGAAGGGAGCATAAAAAGTCATAGTGGGAAGATAATTTTCAGTATCTTCAATATCAAATATAATTGAAACAGGATTAATATTCAGAATACATAGTGATTTCCTAGAAATCAACAAAAAAGAGATGCAGTTTTGAAAAATAAGCAAATTTTTAAACAGGCATATCACAAAAGAGGATATCCAAAAGGCCAATATACTTATGAAAAGGTGCTTAGCTCAGTAGAATTAAAGAACTACAAATAAAAATGCAATCAGATACCATTCTATAGTTAACAAATGAGCAAAAATTAAAAAGCCTTATGCTGAGTGTTAGCATTAATGTGGAGCAGCAGAAATTCTCAATGTTGGCATCTAAAATGATACACTACTTAATAATAGTTTTCAATTTAAACATAAGTAGACACTGTGATTCAGCATTTCCACTCCTAGGCATAGACTTTAGAAAAACTAGTACAGTTCCCTGAAGATAGACATATAACATTGTTCATACCAGAAGTTTCTGTATAATAGCCCCAAACTGAAAACAACCAAAATGGCCATCTACAATAGAAGAGACAAAATTTAGCATGTTCACTCTTGGAAACACTCCACGGCTACGGCAGTTATTGAACAATCATCACATGTATCAATATGGTTCAGCTGAAAAACATGATTTTGACTGAATGAAGTATAGAGAATACATACAGCATGATTTTATCTTACTGAGTTGAAAACCATCAAGACCTGTTCACAGATACGTAAATAGCTGATAGCACCGTAAAGAAAAACACTGAATGTCTAACACAAAATTTACAATAGAATTTATAACTATGAAAGAGGAAGGGAGAAATAAGATCATGGAGGTAAGATTCCACATGAGATTCTAGCTAAGTCCTGGTTCTTGTGGGGAAGGAAGTAGATGGCCTTTTTATATTGCTGTTTTTACAGTGTTCAACATCTACAATGTTTCACACATTTTCTGTTTATATATTTCTTCCTTTGTTTCTTTCATATCCACACCCACACTCAAGGAACTGCATTCATGTTAGCAATAAAAACCAAAAATTACTTAGGAGTAAATCTGCAGAAGCACGTGTAACGTTTATGGAGAGAATTTTGAAACTTGAAGGGCATACAGTGAGAAAATGAGCAACTGTGGCCCTGGGACTCAGTTTGGTGAGTGAAAAGATGGTGATTCTTCTCAAATTAATTTTACATTTATGCATTTTCTTTGTTTTTCTTTTGGTGGACTTTTGATAAGCTGACCATAAACTCTGTGGAAAGATAAAGGACCTAGACTTGCCAGTGTAAATGGAGGTACAGAATAAGGAATGAACTGGGAGAGAAGCATTGACTTATATACACTACCGTGTGTAAAATAGCCAGCTAGTGGGAAGCTGTTGTAGAGCACGGGAGCTCAGCTCTGTGCTCTGTGATGACCCAGAGACGTGGGATGTGGGGGTCGTAGGGAGGCTCAGGAGGGGTGGGATATATGTTCACATACAGCTGGTTCACTTTGTTGTACAGCAGAAACTAGCACAATGTTGTAAAACAATTACACTCCAATAATGAAAATGAAATAAAAATATAAAAAAATTCACACAACATGTATTAATGTATTTTGTTTCTTAAAAAAGAAAAAAAGACTGGGGAAATGAAGAAATCGAGATAACATTTGTAGACAAGCCTTTTGAAAAGGCCATAGAGAAGAACAGGAACACAATTTGTCAGTACTTGCTCTGGTACACAGAAATGTTTCAGTTCATGGATCAGCTGGTTCCTGTGAAATTGAGACATAGCTTATGACACAGATAATCAAGCCCAGGCTTTTCCAGCCTTGCCTAGTCATGAGAATTGCCTCAGATGGTTGTTAAAACTGCAGATTCCTTTGCCACATTCTAGCTCCACGGAATCAGACTCTCCAAAGGAGGGTCCTGGGAACCTATATTTTTAATAGCCTGCCCAGGTGGTTCTTCTGATCTGGCATGGTTGTGTAACACTGAGAACTTCCTTAAAGAATAATTGTTGTTAGAAAGAAACAAGTGATAAAATGCAGTTGTAAAAATTTATACATAGTTTTAAAGTAATAGTAATCATTTTAGGTAGTCATATATGGATGGGATCATTCCAGTAGTCATATATGGATGTGAGAGTTGGACCATAAAGAAGGTTGAGCGCTGAAGAAATGATGCTTTCACATTGTGATGTTGAAGACTCTTGAGAGTCCCTTGGACTGCAAGGAGATCCAACCAGTCCATCCTGAAGGAAATCAGTCCTGAATATTCATTGGAATGAAACTCCAATACTTTGGCCACCTGATGGGAAGAAATGACTCACTGGAAAGACCCTGATTCTGGGAAAGATTGAAAGCAGGAGAAGAAGCGGATGACTGAGGATGAAATGGTTGGATGGCATCACCGACTTGATGGATATTAGTTTGGGAAAGCTCTGGGAGATGATGAAGGACATGGGAGTCTGGCATTCTGCAGCCCATGGGGTTGCAAAGAGATGGACGTGAATGAGCAACTGAACAATAAATCATTTAGGAAAAAATGTAATTCCCATAAAGGAGAATTATTTCTGCAGAAGTTTGAAACTTGCTTTAGTTACTAAGAGACTCTTTTAGGAGAATGTTTTATAAGTGTGTCTGACTTGACAAAATAAAAAAAAAGAAACATACAAATCTTTAGAGGAGCAGTAAATATTTAATTCCATTTACTTAGGCTCTCCTATTAGGAGACCATTGGATTAGTTATGTTTTTCTTTTATACATTTTTATGGGAGGAGGTGTGAGACAAATTTTGGTTTGTGGTTCTGCCCAACAAAATTTGTGATTCTTCTGCATTTGTTGCATTCTAGGGAGAAGCTGGTCTAGGATGTGGCAACATTTATAATTGATAGGTTTCTCACTCTCTGAATTCCCACAGCCCTCCGTTTGTGCCTTTCGTTAGAGAGTGTTTTTGATTGTCTTCTTTGAGGCTTTGAATATAGCCTCACTATAATTGATTCAAGTAATTCAAAATTAATTAATAGTTAATACTTACTAGATGAATTCTCTGTGCCTGCTTGGTGTGATTTTTGATGGGTTTCCTAATTGAATTCTCAAAATTCTCACCGTTTTATGAATTATGCACAATAATTATTTCACAGAAGGAGAATATGGATTTGTACATTTGGAAGGCAGCAGAATCAGAATTTGACCCCATGTAATTTGACTCCAAAGACTGTTACATACTCTGCATTTCTCTTCAATCTACTCGTCAGCAGTGCGTGGAGAGAGGCCTCCATGGGCCCCATGCCACCGCCTCTCTCCCCACCACAGATACTGTCAGATATCACCGTCCTTGGAGCTTTTCTGCCAGGTATGACTATTTCTGTAGGATAGACTCTATGAAATGAAATTGCTTATAAAACTATATGAGCAACTTTGATTGATTCTGCTAATTTGTATTCAACTGGCCAAACAATTCACTTGGGGTTTTCTATACGATGTTACTTATAGAATACTTCAAATACTTTTTAAAAAAAATTTAATTGAAGGATAATAGCTTTACAACACTATGTTGATTTCTGCCGTACAGCGTGAATCAGTTATAAGCACACACATGTCCCCTCTCTCTCGAGCCTCCCTCCCACCCATCCCTGTCCCGCTCATCTAGGTCATCACGGAGCACTGAGCTGACCTCCCGGTGCCGTATGGCTGCTTCGCACTAGCTAGCTATGCTACACACGGTAATGTATACGTGTCAATGCTCCGCTCTCAATTTGGCCCACCCTCTACTTTCCCCATTGTGTCCACAGGCCCATTCTCTCTGTCTACATCTCTATTCCTGCCCTGCAAATAGGTTCATCAGGACCATTTTTCTAGATTCCATATATCAGTTCAGTGACTCAGTCGTGTCTGACTCTGTGGCCCCATGGACTGCAGCATGCCAGGCTTTTGCAGTATGAAAAGGCAAAAAGATTCCGTATATAGGCATTAATACACAATCGAATACTTTTAGTACTTCAAAAATTCTGTGAAGTTTATACTCCCAAACTTCACGACATGCCCATTTTTCCATATCCTCACCAGCACTTGATATTCCACATCTCTGTAAAATTTTGCCAATCAGGTAAATTATATTTAATTCTCTCCTTTCCTTTTTGTATTTTTTGTTCACTGCTATATGTCTACTTGCTAGGGCAGTGGCTATCATAGAGGAAGACTCAATAAATACTGAGTTGAATGAATGGAAGAATGAATGTGTTGGTCATCGGTATCTCTTTTATAGTTTGTCAGTTCATCTCTTTTGTCCAGTTTTATACTGGGTTATTTTCCTTCTTCTTATGCTTAGTTAGAACTTTTTATACTTTTTATTCTCAATAATGATCATTGTTTGTTATATTCTGCAAATGTTTTTTCTCATCTGTTGCTTGTTTTTAACTTTGTTCATGATGACATTTTTATTCAAAAGATCTTATTTGTAGAATATTAAATTTTGGCATCTTTTCTCTTTATGCTTGGAAAGACTTTTTCTATTTTTTTTTAATTAGTTTTTTTTTTTTTTTTTAATCTTTTGGCTATGCCTTGCAGCATGTGGGATCTTACTTCTACAACCAGGGATCAAAACCACATCCCCTGCAATTAAGTGTTGAGTCTGAACCACTGGGCCATCAGGGGAGTCCTGGAAAGGCCTTTTCTAGAAGCAAGGATTATGAGAATGTTCGAATAGAAATTTTGCTAATACATGTATAGTTTTGCTTTATGATTCTTAGATTCATCTGATGTGTTTTAATGTGTTTTTATGTTCAGATAAAGTCTGTCTTTAAATTTTCCTAGATAACAGTCAATAGGAAGTCCTTTTTTCTGTTGGGATTTGAAGTATAATCTTTTACATAGTTTACATATACTCATGGAACTATTTCTGGACTCCCTCTCATGGAATTTCTAACTTTTAAATTTTTATGTAATTGTTTATCTTTGGGTGTTATATATATATATATATATATTTGGGAAAAAAAGACTAATTTTCTTGAATATAGGGATTCCACCTTATTTATTATTCATTTCTAAAATGCTTTATAGGATCTAGGGCAATTTCTAAAATGTGACATGCTCTCAGTGAACATTTATTGAGTGAATCATAGAAGTAGTTGAGGAAGTTGGAGATTGTAGGAATTGTGTCTTTTTTTCTTTTTTTTTTTTTTAAACTCAGGCATCATCTGTTTCCTGGTTGGGTCAGGGAGGAGGATTCTGATAGACAGAAGTCTATTGATAGATAAGAGAGGCCATGAAAAGCTTGCCATGCACCTGAAATTCTATCCCTTTGCCATAGCACTATTTTCAGAAGATTCCTGCTAGAATCTACAGTTGTTACTTGACAAATAGAAAAACTGACGTGTCACCACAGCATGGGAAAAAGATACTCCACCCTTTCTGCTACCTCAGGCAGACCTAAAGCTGTTTTATTACTAAAATGTCCATACCCTTCTTTTCTTTCCAGAAGGCACAGCATAGTCAATAGATCTGATAAACTGAAATGAAACTTGCAGCAGGCTTCTCCCTCTGACACTGGCACTGTGGGATGAGGCTAGTTTATGGTCGGTGGGTCAGTCCTGCTGATTATCTCCTGTATCATCCCTTTGCTTGCAGAGTATGACTTTCTGAGAGCAATTTTCTAGGAACTCAACGAAAAAGACCTTGTCGCCAATGGGGAGGACAAATCAGGAAGAAAGGTGTAGACATTCAGCATGGAGTCAGAGAAACTTGAACAATGCCTTAAAAAAGTTTCATATGTTATTCTACCTGTTTGAATACTTTGTTTAAATTACCCTCCCTCCCATTTGTGTGGGGCTTCCCAGGTGGCTTAGTAGTAAAGAATCCACCTCCCAACGTAGGAGATGCAGGACGTGGGTTGGATCCCTGGGTCAGGAAAATCCCCTGGAGCAGGGAATGGCTACCCACCTCCAGTATTCTTGTCTGAGAAATCCCAGCAACAGAGGAGGCTGGCAGGCTACAGTCCATAGGGTCACAAAGAATCAGACATGACTGACCACTGAGCATGCTCATCCCCATATGTATTCTTCTCTTCGAATTGGCAAAGCTGAACTTTTTGCATGAAGAAGTCTATGTGTCTTGAGTTTTAAACTTTTTCTTCATCTCAAGCTGAGCTTCTTTCTTCCTCAGTTAAAGGAGAATCTGTCCTCTGGCTTCCAGCTTTCACTGAATGACAACTTTTCTTTCTTCCTTCTTCTCTCCCTCCCCCCCCCCCCCCCGCCCCAGCCCCATCTCTCTCCTGTTTTTTTCCTTGTTGTTTTTTGTTTTGTTTTGTCCTGGGCCTTCCTTCTGTCAAGTATTGCCCCTCACATCCCATGGTCTTCCTTGAGGAGAGCAGTGTGCTCGGTCGCTTCAGTAGTGTCCAGCTCTTTGTGACTCCACAGACTGTAGCCAGCCAGGCTCCTCTGTCCACGGCAGTCTCCATGCAAGAATACTGGAGTGGATTGCTATTTCCTACTCCAGAGAATCTTCCCGACCTAGGGATCGAACCCAGGTCTCCTGTGTTTCCTGCATTTCAGGCGGATTCTTTACCCACTGAGACACTAGGGAAGTCCTGACTCTCCCAGGGGAGAACAGAGGCACACCTAATTCATCACTGTCACTTGTGATTTAATTCTTGTGTGACAACTTCTAAGATTGTAAGCATGTGTCAGTTTTATTTCAAACTTGCCGTAGGGAGAAGACTCCTAAGAAAGCCAATCCAAAGATTTACTCTTGGTAGAGACATCTTCTGGGGAAATAAGTGGTTAAGTAATCATTGTTAAATTAATTTTCTTAAAAAAAGCATGTCTACTTAGAGATCATTAGGCTTATTGCAAGATGACTATTAGCTGAGTGATGTTACTCAAATTTCTCAAAAGGAGTTTGAATCTCATTATCATCTGTCATAAAATTGCTCCAGCATTTTATCATGAATACCAACTATTCCCCAGAAGGTGCTGCTAATAACATCACACCTCAGAATTCTGCCCCAGCTTAGTATGTGGTATTTTTCTTTCTCGGTCTTTTTTTTTTTTTTTACCCCCACAGAAAAGTTATTTTAAAAGAACTACCTGAGTCAAGAGAAGATTTATCTCATTGCATTTTTATCCTATGTGTATTAATTGAGTTTGTCACTTTTTACATTTTTACAAATAGTGGAAATTAGACATAGGTTTAATTTGCACCATCAACATAGGCAATATTTGCACTTCCAGTGTTAATATTCCATTTAGCCCTCTGTCTAGTGACTATTTCTGAAATAAAGGTACATCTTAAAACTGAACACACACACTCATGAAAGTAATTATTAGGCTGATGGTGTGTCTTAAATAAGCTTAAAAATATATACAATATTACACAACTCAGCACATGTAGCTTTAGAGCATTAACTTCCTGAGAGTAGGATATTTTTGTTTCTTGGTCTGTTTTAAACCCTTTATTATGTGGCATACAACAGAAGGGTGGGATAATACAGCTTAGTCCCATTTTGTGGGAGGCAGGAAGCTCTCACTGTTTGTTGACTCCAGTGAGAAAGCGGGGGAGAGACTTATTAGCCCCTGTCTGCTCCAGGAGTAAGGGCGTCCCTGGTGGCTCAGCAGTGAAGAATCTGGCTATAGTGCCGGAGACTTGCAGGAGATGCAGCTTCTATCCTTTGGTCAAGAAGATCCCCGGGAGAAGGGAATGGCAACCCACTCCAGTATTCTTGCCTGGAGAATTCCATGGACCGAGGAACCTGGCAGGCTACCATCCACGGGGTGTTAAAGAGTCAGACACAACTGAGCACACAGCACATGCACCCCCAAGAATGTGTGGAAAACAGGAAAGGCTGTGTAGTCAGATCCAGACAGTAGTCCTTTCCCTAAATTGGTGATTTCCTTGTTGCTTGGAAGGCTTTTCTCATGATGGAGTTTTCCCCATCCCTGTCTTGGGTCTTATATAGTTACAAATTCTGTTCAGTCTTTTTCTGGTAAAGGTTGCCTGGATATGCTTCTAATCCATATACATGTAGGAAGGAAAATTGCCCTCATCAGTCTAGCCTTGTGGTAAAGCATGTATAATAAAAATCAAGTTTGTACCAAAAATAATTGACTGTTCATAGTGCTTCTAAGCCCTACTGTTATTCTGCTAAAGGCATCTCTGTCTCTTTTCTCCTGTTTGAATTATATTACAACATGTCCCCTTCTGTAATCCCCTTTTGCATAAACCAGGCACTGAAGGAAAGCGATGAAAGTTGACTGAAAGCCCCGCAGAGCTGCATATTGTACACATCATAGAATTTCACGTGGCGCTTGATGCATACTTAGTACTGGCTCCATTGTTCTAGTGGTAGGTTCTTGCGGCAGTGCTGGCTGGTGAGATGGGGCTTTTCAGCATTTCACTACTGCCAGGGGCTAATGCTTGACCTCCCAGTTCTAGAAATGGGACTTTTTCAGCATATTCAGCTGTTCCATTGTTGACTCATGTTGCCTCAGTTCTCTTGATGTAGATAAACCAAAATGTGATCTTACTGATGTAGATAGATAAACCAAAATGTGATCTTACTGACTTATTAATATGATGGAGGCTAAGTAAACCTATTATATAGTAACTGGGATGCTCACTATGGTCTCAAGGCGCCCTCCTTCCTAAGTGCTGAGAATGTGGAAAACTGGACTGTAGCTTGTGTACACGGAATCAGAATTAGGAGCATAGACAATATAATTGTGTTGGCGGGCTGGTAGGTGGGTAGGGGTAATCTAACCTTTAGAAAATAAAATATCACTAGCCCACAGCAGAGGGAGAACCTTTAATGATTGCAATTGACCAAAGTAATTAGTGTCAGTGACAGAATTGGACGTAAGAAGATGAAAAGGAATTTAAAAGGGAGTTCACTTTACAATTGTAAGAAAAATGGTAACCTAAGTTTTATTAGTGATGGAAATTCAGACATCCGGGACTTCTCCAAGAGCCGAGAAGAGAAGAATTATCAGTTTGCAATCAGTTCAGTTCAGTTTAGTCACTCAGTCGTGTCTGACTCTTTGCGACCCCATGGACTGCAGCACGCCAGGCCTCCTTGTCCATCACCAACTCCTGGAGTTTACTCAGACTCATGTCTGTTGAGTCACTGATGCTATCCAACCATCTCATCTTCTGCCATTCCCTTCTCCTCCTGCCTTCAATCTTTCCCAGAATCAGGGTCTTTTCCAATGAATCAGTTCTTCGCCAAAGTACTGGAGTCACGTGGCCAAAGTACTTGAGTTTCAGCTTCAGTTGAAACAGTTTCAGTCCTTCCAATGAATATTCAGGGCTGATTTCCTTTAGGATGGACTGGTTGGATCTCCTTGCACTCCAAGGATCTCTCAAGAGTCTTCTCCAGCACCACAGTTCAAATGCATCAATTCTTTGGTGCTCAGTTTTCTTTTTTTTTTTTTTTTTTAAGCCTTACTCATTTTATTTTACTTTTCAAGAATCACAAATAGGACTGTTTGCCATCAGAGGGTTCACGACAAACCTTTGTGATGTGGTGCCGTTATTTGTGTAGTATATCATGTGCTATGCATCATGCAAATATTCCCCTTGGGGATGACACATTTTTTCTTTTTTTAATTAATTAATTAATTAATTTTTTTGAGGCTAATTACTTTACAATATTGTATTGGTGCTGCCATACATTGACATGAATCTGCCACGGGTGTACGTGTGTTCCCCATCCTGAACCCCCTCCCACCTCCCTCCCCATCTCATCCCTCTGGGTCATCCAAGTGCACCAGCCCCAAGCATCCTGTATCATGCACTGAACCTGGACTGGCGATTGATTTCATATATGATAATACACATGTTTCAGTGCCATTTCAGTGCCATTCTCTCAAATCATCCCATATATATATATATATATGTATATATACATACATATATATACTGTATTGGTGTTTTTCTTTCTGGCTTACTTCACTCTGTATAATAGGCTCCAGTTTCATCCACCTCATTAGAACTGATTCAAATGCATTTATTTTAATGGCTGAGTAATATTCCATTGTGTATATGTATCACAGATTTCTTTATCCATTTGTCTGCTGATGGACATCTAGGTTGCTTCCATGTCCTGGCTATTATAAACAGTGCTGCGATGAACATTGGAGTATATGCGTCTCTTTCAATTCCAGTTTCCTCAGTGTGTATGCCCAGCAGTGGGATTGCTGTGTAATATGGCAGTTCTATTTCCAGTTTTTTAAGGAATTTCCACACTATTCTCCATAGTGGCTGTACTAGTTTGCATTCCCACGAACAGTGTAAGAGGGTTCCCTTTTCTCCACACCCTCTCCAGCATTTATTGCTTGTAGACTTTTGGATCACAGCCATTCTGACTGGCGTGAAATGGTACCTCATTGTGATTTTGATTTGCATTTCTCTGATAATGAGTGATGTTGAGCATCTTTTCATGTGTTTGTTAGCCATCTGTATGTCTTCTTTGGAGAAATGTCTATTTAGTTCTTTGGCCCATTTTTTAATTGGGTCGTTTATTTTTCTGAAATTGAGCTGTAGGAGTTGCTTGTATATTTTTGAGATTAGTTGTTTATCAGTTACTTCATTTGCTATTATTTTCTCCCATTCTGAAGGCTGTCTTTTCACCTTGCTTATAGTTTCCTTTGTTGTGCAGAAGCTTTTTAATTTTAATTGGGTCCCATTTGTTTATTTTTGCTTTTATTTCCAATATTCTGGGAGGTGGGTCTTGGAGGATCCTGCTGTGATTTATGTTGGAGAGTGTTTTGCCTATGTTCTCCTCTAAGAGTTTTATGGTTTCTGGTCTTATGTTTAGATCTTTAATCCATTTTGAGTTTACTTTTATGTATGGTGTTAGAAAGTGTTCTAGTTTCATTCTTTTACAAGTGTTTGACCAGTTTTCCCAGCACCACTTGTTAAAGAGATTGTCTTTAATCCATTGTATATTCTTGCCTTCTTTGTCAAAGATATGGTGTCCATAGGTGTGTGGATTTATCTCTGGGCTTTCTATTTTGTTCCATTGATCTATATTTCTGTCTTTGTGCCAGTACCATGCTGTCTTGATGACTGTGGCTTTGTAGTAGAGCCTGAAGTCAGGCAGGTTGATTCCTCCAGTTCCATTCTTCTTTCTCAAGAGTGCTTTGGCTATTCGAGTTTTTTTTTTTTTTTGTATTTCCATACAAATTGTGAAATTATTTGATCTAGTTCTGTGAAAAATACCACTGGTAACTTGATAGGGATTGCATTGAATCTATAGGTTGCTTTGGGTAGTATACTCATTTTCACTATATTGATTCTACCAATCCATGAACATGGTATATTTCTCCATCTATTAGTGTCCTCTTTGATTTCTTTCACTAGTGTTTTATAGTTTTCTATATATAGGTCTTTAGTTTCTTGAGGTAGATATATTCCTAAGTATTTTATTTTTTTCATTGCAATGGTGAATGGAATTGTTTCCCTAATTTCTCTATTTTCTCATTGTTAGTGTATAGGAATGCAAGGGATTTCTGTGTGTTGATTTTATATCCTGCAACTTTACTATATTCATTGATTAGCTCTAGTAATTTTCTGGCGGAGTCTTAAGGGTTTTCTATGTAGAGGATCTTTCAGACTTAAATTGAAGAAAGTAGGGAAAACCACTACACCATTCAGGTATGACCTAAATCAAATCCCTTATGATTATACAGTGGAAGTGAGAAATAGATTTAAGGGCCTAGATCTGGTAGATAGAGTGCCTGATGAACTATGGAATGAGGTTCGTGACATTGTACAGGAGACAGGGATCAAGACCATCCCCATGGAAAAGAAATGCAAAAAAGCAAAATGGCTGTCTAGGGAGGCCTTACAAATAGCTTTGAAAAGAAGAGAAGCAAAAAGCAAAGGAGAAAAGGAAAGATATAAACATCTGAATGCAGAGTTCCAAAGAATAGCAAGAAGAGATAAGAAAGCCTTCTTCAGCGATCAATGCAAAGAAATAGAGGAAAACAACAGAATGGGAAAGACTAAGGATCTATTCAAGAAAATCAGAGATACCAAAGGAACATTTCATGCAAAAATGGGCTCGATAAAGGACAGAAATGGTATGGACCTAACGGAAGCAGAAGATATTAAGAAGAGGTGGCAAGAATACACAGAAGAACTGTACAAAAAAGAACTTCACGACCCAGATAATCATGATGGTGTGATCACTGACCTAGAGCCAGACATCCTGGAAAGGGAAGTCAAGTGGGCCTTAGAAAGCATCACTACGAACAAAGCTAGTGGAGGTGATGGAATTCCAGTGGAGCTATTCCAAATCCTGAAAGATGATGCTGTGAAAGTGCTGCACTCAATATGCCAGCAAATTTGGAAAACTCAGCAGTGGCCACAAGATTGAAAAATGTCCGTTTTCATCCCAATCCCAAAGAAAGGCAATGCCAAAGAGTGCTCAAAGTACCGCACAATTGCACTCATCTCACACGCTAGTAAATTAATGCTCAAAATTCTCCAAGCCAGGCTTTAGCAATATGTGAACCGTGAACTTCCTGATGTTCAAGCTGGATTTAGAAAAGGTAGAGGAACCAGAGATCAAATTGCCAACATCCGCTGGATCATGGAAAAAGCAAGAGAGTTCCAGAAAAACATCTATTTCTGCTTTATTGACTATGCCAAAGCCTTTGACTGTGTAGATCACAATAAACTGTGGAAAATTCTGAGAGAGATGGAAATACCAGACCACCTGATCTGCCTCTTGAGAAATCTGTATGCAGGTCAGGAAGCAACAGTTAGAACTGGTCATGGAACAACAGACTGGTTCCAAATAGGAAAAGGAGTACGTCAAGGCTGCATATTGTCACCATGTTTATTTAACTTATATGCAGAGTACATCATGAGAAATGCTGAACTGGAAGAAACACAAGCTGGAATCAAGATTGCCGGGAGAAATATCAATAACCTCAGATATGCAGATGACACCACCCTTATAAGTGAAGAGGAACTAAAAAGCCTCTTGATGAAAGTGAAAGTGGAGAGTGAAAAGGTTGGCTTAAAGCTCAACATTCAGAAAACGAAGATCATGGCATCTGGTCCCATCACTACATGGGAAATAGATGGAGAAACAGTGGAAACAGTGTCAGACTTTATTTTTCTGGGCTCCAAAATCACTGCAGATGGTGAGTGCAGCCATGAAATTAAAAGACGCTTACTCCTTGGAAGGAAAGTTATGACCAACCTAGATAGCATATTCAAAAGCAGAGACATCACTTTGCCAACAAAGGTTCGCCTAGTCAAGGCTATGATCTTTCCTGTGGTCATGTATGGATGTGAGAGTTGGACTGTGAAGAAGGGTGAGCGCTGAAGAATTGATGCTTTTGAACTGTGGTGTTGGAGAAGACTCTTGAGAGTCCCTTGGACTGCAAGGAGATCCAACTGGTCCATTCTGAAGGAGATGAGCCCTGGGATTTCTTTGGAAGGAATGATGCTAAAGCTGAAACTCCAGTATTTTGGCCACCTCATGCGAAGAGTTGACTCACTGGAGAAGACTCTGATGCTGTGAGGGATTGAGGGCAGGAGGAGAAGGGGACGCCAGAGGATGAGATGGCTGGATGGCATCACTGACTCGATGAATGTGAGTCTGGGTGACCTCCTAGAGCTAGTGATGGACAGGGAGGCCTGGCGTGCTGCGGTTCATGGGGTCGCAAAGAGTCGGACACAACTGAGCGACTGATCTGATCTGATGTAGAGGATCATGTCATCTGCAAAAGTGAAAGTTTTACTTCTTCTTTTCCGATTTGGATTCCTTTTATTTCTTTTTCCTTTCTGCTTGCTGTGGCCAAAACTTCCTAAACTATGTTGAATAGTAGTGGTGAGAGTGGGCACCCTTGTCTTGTTCCTGACTTCAGGGGAAATGCTTTCAATTTTTCACAATTGAGAATAATGTTTGCTGTGGGTTTGTCATATATAGCTTTTATTATGTTGAGCTATGTTCCTTCTATTCCTGCTTTCTGGAGAGTTTTTATCATAAATGGATGTTGAATTTTGTCAAAGGCTTTCTCTGCATCTGTTGAGATGATCATATGGCTTTTATTTTTCAATTTGTTAATGTGATGTATTACATTGATTGAATGTGGATATTGAAGAATCCTTGCATCCCTGGGATTAAGCCCTCTTGGTCATGATGTATGATCTTTTTAATGTGTTGTTGGATTCTGATTGCTAGAATTTTGTTAAGGATTTTTGCATCTATGTTCATCAGTGATATTGGCCTGTAGTTTTCTTTTTTTGTGGCATCTTTGTCCGGTTTTGGTATTAGGATGATGGTGGCCTCATAGAATGAGGTTCGAAGTTTACCTTCCTTTGCAATTTTCTGGAAGTTTGAGTAGGATAGGTGTTAGCTCTTCTCTAAATTTTTGGTAGAATTCAGCTGTGAAGCCTTCTGGACCTGGGCTTTTGTTTGCTGGAAGATTTCTGATTACTGTTTCAATTTCTGTGCTTGTGATGGGTCTGTTAAGATTTTCTATTTCTTTCTGGTTCAGTTTTGGAAAGTTGTCCATTTCTTCTAAGTTGTCCATTTTATTGGCATATAATTGCTGATAGTAGTCTCTTATGATCCTTTGTATTTCTGTGTTATCTGTTGTGATCTCTCCATTTTCATTTCTAATTTTATGGATTTGATTTTTCTCCCTTTGTGTCTTGATGAGTCTGGCTAATGGTTTGTCAGTTTTATTTATCCTTTCAAAGAACCAGCTTTTGGCTTTGTTGATTTTTGCTATGGTCTCTTTTGTTTCTTTTACATTTATTTCTGCCTTAATTTTTAAGATTTCTTTCCTTCTACTAACCCTGGGGTTCTTCATTTCTTCCTTTTCTAGTTGCTTTAGGTGTAGAGTTAGGTTATTTATTTGACTTTTTTCCTTGTTTCTTGAGGTATGCCTGCATTGCTATGAACCTTCCCCTTAGGACTGCTTTTACAGTGTCCCACAGGTTTTGAGTTGTTGTGTTTTCACTTTCATTCGTGTCTATGCAAATTTTGATTTCTTTTTTGATTTCTTCTGTGATTTGTTGGTTATTCAGGAGTGTGTTGTTCAGCCCCCATATGTTGGAATTTTTAATAGTTTTTCTCCTGTAATTGAGATCTAATCTTACTGCATTGTGGTCAGAAAAGATGCTTGGAATGATTTCAGTTTTTTTGAATTTACCAAGGCTAGATTTATGGCCCAGGATGCAATCTATCCTGGAGAAAGGTTCTATGTGCGTTTGAGAAAAAGATGAAATTCATTGTTTGGAGGTGAAATGTCCTATAGATATGAATTAGGTCTAACTGGTCTATTGTATCATTTAAAGTTTGTGTTTCCTTATTAATTTTCTGTTTGGTTGATCTATCCATAGGTGTGAGTGGGGTATTAAAGTCTCCCGCTATTATTGTGTTATTGTTAATTTCCCCTTTCATACTTGTTAGCATTTGTCTTACATATTGCGGTGCTCCTGTGTTGGGTGCATATATATTTATAATTGTTATATCTTCTTCTTGGATTGATCCTTTGATCATTATGTAGTGTCCTTCTTTGTCTCTTTTCACAGCCTTTGTTTTAAAGTCTATTTGATCTGATATGAGTATTGCTACTCCTGCTTTCTTTTGGTCTCTATTTGCGTGGAATATCTTTTTCCAGCTCTTCATTTTCAGTCTGTATGTGTCCCTTGTTTCAAGGTGGGTCTCTTGTAGACAACATATATAGGGGTCTTGTTTTTGTATCCATTCAATTGGTCTTTGTCTTTTGGTTGGGGCATTCAACCCATTTACATTTAAGGTAATTATTGATAAGTATCATCCCATTGCCATTTACTTTATTGTTTTGGGTTCGAGTTTATACACCCTTTCTGTGTTTCCTGTCTAGAGAAGATCCTTTATGATTTGTTGGAGAGCTGGTTTGGTGGTGCTGAATTCTCTCAGCTTTTGCTTGTCTGTAAAGCTTTTGATTTATCCTTCATATTTGAATGAGATCCTTCCTGGGTACAGTAATCTGGGCTGTAGGTTATATTGTTTCATCCCTTTAAGTATGTCTTGCCATTCCCTCCTGGCCTGAAGAGTTTCTATTGAAAGATCAGCTGTTATCCTTATGGGAATCCCCTTGTGTGTTATTTGTTGTTTTTCCCTTGCTGCTTTTAATATTTGTTCTTTGTGTTTGATCTTTGTTAATTTGATGAATATGTGTCTTGGAGTGTTCACCTTGGGTTTATCCTGTTTGGAACTCTCTGGGTTTCTTGGACTTGGGTGATTACTGCCTTCCCGATTTTAGGGAAGTTTTCAACTATTATCTCCTCAAGTATTTTCTCATGGCCTTTCTTTTTGTCTTCTTCTCGGACTCCTATGATTTGAATGTTGGGGTGTTTAGCATTGTCCCAGAGGTCTCTGAGACTGTCCTCATTTCTTTTATTTCATTTTTTTCCCTCTCTGTTTCATTTATTTCTACCATTCTGTCTTCTACCTCAGTTATCCTATCTTCTGCCTCCATTATTCTGCTGTTGGTTTCCTCCAGAGTGTTTTTGATCTCATTTATTGCATTATTCTTTATATATTGACTCTTTTTTATTTCTTCTAGGTCCTTGTTAAGCATTTCTTGCTTCTTCTCAATCCTTGTTTCCATGCTATTTATCTGTAACTCCATTTTGTTTTCAAGATTTTGGATCATTTTCACTATCATTATTTGGAATTCTTTATCAGGTAGATTCCCTATCTCTTCCTCTTTTGCTTAGTTTGGTGGGCATTTATCCTTTCTTTCCCTGCTGTATATTTCTCTGCCTTTTCATCTAGTTTATATTGCTGTGTTTGGAGTGGCCTTTCCATATTCTGGTAGTTTGTGGTTCCTCTTTATTGTGGAGGTTCCTCACTGTGGGTGGGGTTGGACACATGGCTTGTCAAAGTTTTCTGGTTAGGGAAGCTTGTGTCGGTGTTCTGGTGGGTGGAGCTGGATTTCTTCTCTCTGGAATGCACTAAAGTGTCCAGTAATGAGTTTTGAGATGTCAATGTGTTTGGTATGACTTTGAGCAGCCTGTATATTGAAGATCAGGGCTATGTTCCTGTGTTGCTGGGGAATTTGTGTTGTATGTCTTGCTCTGGAACTTGTTGGCCCTTGGGTGGTGCTTGGTTTCAGGGTAGGTATGGTTTGATGAGCTCCTAGTGATTAATGTTCCCTGGAGTCAGGAGTTCTCTTTTGTTCTCAGGATTTGGACTTAAGCTTCCTACCTCTGGTTTTCAGTCATATTCTTATAGTAGCCTCAAGACTTCTCCATCTATACAGCACTGATGATAAAACATCTAGGTTAATGATGAAAAGTTTCTCCATAGTGGGGGACACCTGGAGAGATACACAGAGTTACATGGAGAAGAGAAGAGAGAGGAGGGAGATAGAGGTGACCAGGAGGAGAAGAGGTGGAATCAAAAGAGGAGAGAGGAAGCTAGCCAGTAGTCACTCCCCTATGTGCTCTCCACAGTTTGGATCCCTCAGAGATGTCCATGGTGTTACACAGAGACGAGAAGAAGGAGGAAGGAGACAGAGGTGGCCAGGAGGATAAAAGGGGGAATCAAAAGAGAAAGAGCAGTCTAGCCAGTAATCACTTCCCTATGTGTTCTCCACAGTCTGGATCCCTCAGAGATGTTCACAGAATTACACAGAGAAGAGAAGAGGGAGGAGGGAGACAGAGGTGGCCAGGAGGAAAAGAGGGGGAATCTAAAGGTGTGAGAGCAAGCTAGCCAGTAATCTCTTCCCTATGTATTCTCCACAGTCTGGATCCCTCAGAGATGTTCACAGAGTTACACAGAGAAAAGAAGGGGGAGGAAGGAGACAGAGGTGGCCAGAAGGCTAAAAGGGGGGAATCAAAAGGGGAGAGACAGACCCAACTACTAATCAGTTCCCTAAGTGTTCTCCACAGCCCAGAACACACAAAGAGATTCACAGAGTTGGGTAGAGAAAAGAAGGGGGAGGAAGGAGACAGAGGTGGCCAGAAGGATAAAAGGGGAATTCAAAAGGGGAGAGACAGACCCAACTACTAATCAGTTCCCTAAGTGTTCTCCACAGCCCAGAACACACAGAGAGATTCACAGAGTTGGGTAGAGAAGAGCAGGGGGAGGGAGGAGATAGAGGCAACCTGGTGGAGAAAAAGGAGAGTCCAAAGGGGGAGAGAGCAGTCAAGCCAGTAATCTCGCTCCAAAGTAAAAATGGGTACTGAAGATTGGGTTCTTAAAGGTACAAAATTGATAACAAATAACAAAAAGCAAAAATTAAAAATCTAGAGTAGCAGTTAGATTCTCAAAAATACAATATTAAAGAAAAAAACAGTCACAAGAATTATTATATATATATATATGCTATGCTATGCTAAGTCACTTCAGTCGTGTCTGACTCTGTGTGACCCCATAGATGGCAGCCCACCAGGCTTCCCCGTCCCTGGGATTCTCCAGGCAAGAACACTGGAGTGGGTTGCCATTTCCTTCTCCAATGCATGAAAGTGAAAAGAGAAAGTGAAGTCGCTCAGTCATGTCAGACTCTTAGCGACCCCATGGACTGCAGCCTACCAGGCTCCTCTGTCCGTGGGATTTTCAAGGCAATAGTACTGGAGTGGGGTGCCATTGCCTTCTCCATATATGAAGTTTGCTTTAAAAATAGTGTCTTTTTGTTTTTGCAAAGTAATATTAGGTTATAAAAATGAAAATTAAAAGAGTAATAGAGGATTTAAATTTTGTTTTTAATTTTTAATTAAAAAAATGATAATAGTAAAAATATATCTATGACTTTCTCTGGTGTTGTTGTGGACAAAGTGGGGTCAGTTCATTTTCAGATAGTTCCTTGATCCAGCTTACACTTCTCAAGATCTGTAGGCCCATTCCTATGTAGTCGGTGCTAACTGCAGGATTTTAATCTATTGCAACTGTCACTTTCAAAGCAGTTCCCTCTGTTTATTTTTGGAGAAGGCAATGGCACCCCACTCCAGTACTCTTGCCTGGAATATCCCATGGATGGAGGAGCCTGGTGGGCTACAAGTCCATGGGGTTGCTAAGAGTCGGACACGACTGAGCAACTTCACTTTCACTTTTCACTTTTATGCATTGGAGAAGGAAATGGCAACCCACTCCTCCATGGATGGAGGAGCCTGGTGGGCTACCATCTATGGAGTCGCACAGAGTTGGACATGACTGAAGTGACTTAGCAGCAGCGGCAGCTGTTTATTCTAGCTTCTGTTTGCTGGCCTCTTCAGTGTCTTAATTTCCAACCTGACACAAGGGGGCAGTGGTGGTCACTTTTTTTAGGCTCACTTTTTTAGTTGTGCTGTGGGGAGGGAGGAACACTGCAAACAAATATCACTGACATCTGTGGAGAGTGCTCTCACTGTCTCGCCCACACTGGGTTTGCCCCCACTCACGGAGTGTGTGATTTCCCAGTCTACACTGCTCAGGCTCTAGGTTGCTCTGCCAGGACCGTCTGAGGCTGGTCCTGGGTTGAGTGTACTTTCCAGGTCAGAGCTGCTCAGGTTCAGGTTCTTGGGTTCTTCACAAAGGCACAGACTTGGTTGGGCCTGAGTTTTGTGCCCGTCCCAGGTACGAGCAGCTCAGGTGACCAGGTGCTTGGCGTGTATAATTGCCCCCAGTTGAAGGCTGTGACTTATCACCTCACTTGTCCCCACCGCTTGGTTTTCTGGGTGTACAATGGGCGCACCTTCTCAGGTGTGCTGTGTATCTCCTCTGGGGAGCTGATCCCTGGCTGCGACCCTCCCGGCGGATGTCGACTGTCCAGAATCCCAAGGAGTCTTGGTTAGCAACGAAGCCTGCTTTCGGTTTGGTAGATGATGCCTCTCTGGGGCCATGATTGCCCCTTTCCGGCTCCGGCTGCCCTCGTCTGCCTGTCTCTGGCGGGAGGATGAGCTGGTCCATAGTCGGCTAGCTCTGCTCAGTCCTTTGTTCTGTGAGCGGGCGGGCCTGGTGGTGTCTTAGGTTAGGGCTTTTCACCGGATAGCTATCCCACAGTCTGGGTTGCTATCTCTAGTTAGTTCCTGCAGATTGCCCTTGGGGCATTCAGGCCTGGTCTTACCCTAAGCAATGCAGCCTGGGGCTCCCTGTCCAGTCCCCTATTGCTAGTGGCAGATGCAAGCATCTGTGCTGCTTCTCCGCTGGGAGTTGCCTTAGGCACGTAATCTGTGAGTTTTAATTATTTATTTATTTTTCTTCCCGGTTATGTTGCCCTCTGAAGTTCCAAGGTTTGCCATAGATTTGCCGGTGAGAATGTTTCCTGGTGTTTGGAAACTTCTCTCTTTTTTAAGACTCGCTTCCTGGGATGGATCTCTGTCTGTCTCTCTTTTGTCTCTCTTTTTATCTTTTCTATTTTTTCCTATGTCCTTTTGAAGACAATGGACTGCCTTTTTGAGTGCTTGATGTCCTCTGCCAGCATTCAGAAGTTGTTTTGTGGAATTTGCTCAGCATTCAAATATTTTTTCCATGAATTTGTGGGGGAAAAAGTGATTTCCCTGTCCTGTTCCTCTGCCATTGTAGGACTACCCTCTCAGCTTTCTTTATAGTCCAACTCTCATATCCATACCTGACTACTGGAAAAACCATAGCTTTGACCAGACGGACCTTTGTTGGCAAAGTAATATCTTTGCTTTTTAATATGCTGTCTAGGTTGGTCATAACTTTTCTTCCAAGGAGCAAGCGTCTTTTAATTTTATGGCTGCAGTCACTATCTGCAGTGATTTTGGAGCCCCCCAAATAAACCTGTCACTGTTTCCACTGTTTTCCCATCTATTTGCCATGAAGTGATGGGACCAGATGCCATGATCTTTGTTTTTTGAATGTTGAGCTTTAAGCCAACCTTTTCACTCTCCTCTTTCACTTTCATCAAGAGGCTCTTTAGTTCTTTTTCACTTTCTGTCATAAGGGTAATGTCATCTACATATCTTTGGTTACTGAAATTTCTCCTGGCAATCTTGATTCCATCTTGTGCTTCATCCAGCCCAGGGTTTCTCCTGATGTACTCTGCATATAAGTTAAATAAGCAGGGTGACAGTATATCGCCTTGACGTATTCCTTTCCTTATTTGGAACCAGTCTGTTGTTCCATGTCCAGTTCTAACTGTTGCCTCCTGACCTGTATACAGATTTCTCAGGTGGCAGGTCAGGTGGTCTGGTATTCCCATCTCTTAAAGAATTTTCCAGTTTGTTGTGATCCACACAGTCTTCAAAAGGCTTTCAAAAGGTTTGTTGTGATCTACACAATCTTCAAAGCCTTCAAAAGACTTTGAAGTAGATGTTTTTCTGGAATTCTCTTGCTTTTTCTATGATCCAGAGGATGTTGTCAATTTGATCTCTGGTTCCTCTGCCTTTTCTAAATTCAGCTTGAACATCTGGAAGTTCACAATTCACATACTGTTGAAGCCTAGCTTGGAGAATTTTGACCATTACTTTCCTAGCATGTGGGATGCATGCAATTGTGTGGTAGTTTGAGAATTCTTTGGCATTGCCTTTCTTTGGGATTGGAATAAAAACTGACCTTTTCCAGTCTTGTGGCCACTGCTGAGTTTTCCAAATTTGCTGGCATATTGAGTGCAGCACTTCACAGCATCATCCTTTAGGATTTGAAATAGCTCAGTTGGAATTCCATCACCTCCACTAGCTTTGTTTGTAGTGATGCTTCCTAAGGCTCACTTGACTTTGCACTCCAGGATGTCTGGCTCTAGGTGAGTGATCATATCATTGTGATTATCTGCATTTCTTTGTATAGTTTTTCTGTGTATTCTTGCCACCTCTTCTTAATATCTTCTGCTTCTATTACGTCCCTACCATTTCTGTCCTTTATTGTGCCTATCTTTGCATGAAATTTTCCCTTGGTATCTGTAATTTTCTTGACAAGATCTCTAGTCTTTCCCATTCTATTGTTTTCCTCTTTCTTTGCATTGATCTCTGTGGAAGGCATTGTTATCTCTCCTTGCTATTCTTTGGAACTCTGAATTCAAATGGGTATATCTTTTCTTTTCTCCTTTGCCTTTCACTTCTCTTCTTTTCTCAGCTATTTGTAAGGCCTCCCCAGACAACCATTTTGCCTTTTGGCATTTCTTTTTCTTGGGGATGGTCTTGTACACTGCCTCCTGTACAATGTCATGAACCTCTGTCCGTATTTCTCCAGGCATTCTGTCTATCACATATAATCCTTTGACTTTATTTGTCACTTCCACTGTATAATCATAAGGGATTTGATTTAGATCATACTTGAATGACCTGGGCTTCCCAGGTGGCTCAGAGCTTAAAGCATCTGCCTACAATGCAGGAGACCTGGGTTCAATCCCTGGGTCGGGAGGATCCCCTGGAGAAGGAAATGGCAACCCACTCCAGTATTCTTGCCTGGAGAATCCCATGGACAGAGGAGCCTGGTGGGCTACAGTCCACGGGGTCGTAAAGAGTCAGACACGACTGAGCGTAGGTCTAGTGGTTTTTCCTACTTTCTTCAATTTAAGTCTGAATTTGACAGTAAGGAGTTCATGACCTGACCCACAGTCATTCCTGGTCTTGTTTTTGCTGACTGTATAGAGCTTCTCCATCTTTGGCTGCAAAGAATATAATCAATCTGATTTTGATATTGAGCATCTGGTGATGTCTATGTGTAGAATCTTCTCGTGTTGTTGAAAGAGGGTGTTTGCTATGACCAGTGTGTTCTCTTGGCAAATCTCTGTTAGTCTTTGCCCTGTTTCATTCTGTACTCCAAGGCCAAATTTGCCTGTTACTGCAGGTATTTCTTGACTTCCGACTTTTGTCCTAATGAAAAGGACATCTTTTTTTGGGTGTTAGTTCTAGAAGGTCTTCATCGAACCATTCAACTTCAGGTTCTTTAGCATTACTGGTCAGGATTTGGATTTAGACTTGAATTACTGTAATACTGAATGATTTGCCTTGGAAACGAATAGAGATCATTGTGTCGTTTTTGAGATTGCATCCAAGTACTGCATTTCAGACTCTTGTTGACTGTGAGGGCTAGTCCATTTCTTCTAAGGGATTCTTGCCCATAGCAATAGATATAATGGTCATCTGAGTTAAATTCACCAATCCAGTCCATTTTCATTTGCAATAGACTTTTAAAATATTCAGTTTGCAATAGAGTTTTAAAATATCCTGCCTGGTCTTCAGATTTAAAATATGAAAAATACTTATTCAAAGAAGTTTATCATGAATGTCACAAGAAACTACCTCCAAATGTTAGAAATATAAGAATTTTTAAAAGTGGTATGACTGAAAAACATGGCTGCTGCTAAGTCGCTTCAGTCGTGTCCGACTCTGTGAGACCCCATAGACGGCAGCCCACCAGGCTCCGCCGTCCCTGGGATTCTCCAGGCAAGAACACTGGAGTGGGTTGCCATTTCCTTCTCCAATGCATGAAAGTGAAAAGTGAAAGTGAAGTCTCTCAGTCGTGTCAGAGTCTTCGTGACCCCATAGACTGCAGCCTAGCAGGCTCCTCTGTTCATGGGATTTTCCAGGCAAGAGTACTGGAGTGGGGTGCCATGGCTTTTTCAGGAAAAACATGGCAGAAATAAAATGTAATTAAAAATAGGGATCATTGTAAGAAAAGCTGTGCCAATTTTTTTTTAAAACACCTACTTAAACAAGCAGGAATGTCAGACTCCCTGTAATTACTACCTCTGAATTTCCTGTGAGTTTATTTTGCAGTACTTTAGTTGGAAGTCTTTTACCCCAGTTTGTGAAGAGATGAAAGGAAAAAAGTAAATACATATTAAGAAAAAAAAAAGGAAAAAATTTAAATGTAAGAATAGAAGACCTAAGTTTCACAATCACTGGGGTTCATTAACATACAAAGAAGCTCTGCCCCAAGAAGCTAATGTCTGAGCAGATAAACAACACAGGTATTTCGTTTTTCTAGTCTGAGCATGAAATCTTCCTTGAGTTTAATGAAAGACAGTTGGATGAGCTGTATGAGTGAAAACAGAGGACAGAAAAATAAACCAAGGCCCTTAAGGCAGTGGTCCCCAACTTTTTTGGCACCAGACACCAGTTTCGTGGAAGACACTTTTGACTGGGGCTGGTGGGAGGTCGTTTCAGGATGATTCAAGTGCATTACATTTATTGTGTACTTTATTTCTATTATTATTACTGCATCAACTCCACCTCAGATCATCAGGTCCCAGAGGTTGGGGACCCCTGCCTAAAGGGAAAAAGTCAAAACAGGTATCTAATCTTGGGAAAGAGTAATTATATAAATTTGGACCTGCTATTGCATTAACTCTTTTGGATATTAGGGATACTGAGAGAAACCTCTAGTTATCTTTGGTTCCTTATCAATAAAAAATGGAAAATAATCATATATTTTTCAATGGATACTGAAATGTGAATGCAGGATTTATGGAGAAAGTTCTTAATGCTTTAGAAAAGAGCTTAGGAGAATATGGTGTAAGTGCATTTATTTAAACAGAATGAGCATCTTGAATGTGTTCATTTCATTCATTACTGTAGTATGAACACTTTTAGTGTTTGCTGTACTTTTAAAAATGTTATTGTGGTATAATCTGCATATAATAAAATGCGCCCATTTAAAGTGCAGTCCACTGTGTTTCAGTAAATGTGTATACTCACCACCCCACAGCAAGACACAGAACATTTTCCTCACCTCCGAAAGCTACTTCATAGTTGTTTGCAGTTATCAGCATGTAGTATTGTCAGGCTTTGGAATGTTAGTCATTTTAATGGAGATATAGTGGTATCTCATTGTAATTCCATGGAATTCTCCAGGGAAGAATACTGGAGTGGGTTGCCATTTCCTTCTCCAGGGGATTTTCCTTACTAGGGATTCAAACCTGGGTCTTCTGCATTGCACAGATTCTTTGCCGTCTGGACCACCAGGGAATGATAATTAATAATATCAACCATCTTTTCAAGTGTTTGTTTGCTGTTCATGTATTTTCTTTGGTGAAGTGTTAGTTAACATATTTATATTGGGTTGTTAGTTTTTCTCTTATTTAGGTAATGTGAGTTCCATATATATTCTGGATATGAGTCCTTTATCATATAAAATGTTTTGGAAATAATTCCCCCAGTATGAGACTCACCATTAAATAAGATTTTTAGCTATAAATTTTCCACTAATGTCTTTTATCAGGTTGATGAAGTTTCCTTTAATTCTTAATTTGTTGAGAACTCATCATTAATGGTTGGTGAATTTTTGCTCAAATGCTTTTCCCACATCTATTGAGACAAATTATGTGGCTTTTCTCTTTTATTATGTTAATGTGGATAATTACATTGACTGATCTATAAATATTAAATCAACCTTGTATTTCTAAAATAAAACCTGCATGTTCATGATGTATTATCCTTTTTCTCTATTATTGGATTCTTTCTGTTAATATTTTAAAAGATATTTTGCATATATATTCATGAGAAATATAGGTCTATAATTTTCTCATGATTCCTTTGCTTTTAGCATCAAGATGATATTGACCTCATAATATTAAATGAGTTGGGAAGTGTATTGGGATTCTCCAGGGCCATCTTCAGCTTGATGGCTCACTGGAAGTCTCAGAGGACTCAGAAAACTAGTATACTTATGATTGATTTATTACAATGAGAAGTGAAAGTGAAAGTCACTCAGTTGTGTCCAACTCTTTGTGACCCCATGGACTATATAGTCCATGGAATTCCCCAGGCCAGAATATTGGAGTGGGTAGCCTTTCCCTTCTCCAGGGAATCTTCCCAACCCAGGGATCAAACCCAGGTCTCCTGTATTGCAGGCAGATTCTTTACCAGCTGAGCCACAAGGAAGCCCATTACAGTGAGAGAATACACATTAAATTCAGCAAAGGAAAAGGTACATGGGTTTAAGTCCAGGGGAAACCAAACCTAAGCTTCCAAGTAGCCTCTTAATGGAGTCACATGATGTCTTTTATTCTCCTCACAATGATGTGTGATGACATGTGTTACCAACCAGGGATGCTCACTTGAGTATTGGTGTTTAGATAGAGCTTCAAAGCAAAAACAGGTGTTCATTATAAATCACATTCCCATGAACATCTGATCAAACTTGTATCATGTGATCCAAGGCTTCATGCATATAAAATCTTTCTTATCAGTCAGAATATCCCAAGGGCTTAGAGCTCATATCCCAGGAAGTGGCCAAGGGCCAATACTAGAGAAAGGATGTTATTGAGAATGTGCAGGGTTTGAACAACCGAAGCCTGTTGCATTAACCCTTTTCCTGCACAGGATGTAAGTTTGTAGACTCTACTTTCTGAAAAATTTGTGTAAGATTGGTTTTATTTCTTATTAAATGTTGACTTGAATTTATCAGTGAGGCCAGCTGGATCTCAAATATTTCTTGTAGAAAGATCTTAAATTAAAAATTCAATTTACTTAGGACTATTTATATTGATGTAGGACTATTTATATTGTCTATTTTTTCTTGTGTCTTATTTGTAATTTGTATCTTTCAAAAAATTTGTCCATTTTGGTTTGTTGTTAATTTTGGGGAGATAGGGACCTGCTGACACCTTGATTTCAAATTTATTGCCTCTGGAACAGTAAGATAATACATTTGTGTTACTTTAAGCTATAAAATTGCAATGATTTTTTCAGCAGCCCAAGAAAAATAATACTTTCAGTTTTTATGGTCTGTCATAACTGTAATGGTATTGAAATTGGTAATTTGTGTCTTGAACTTTTTCCCCTTTAGGTAGAAGTTTATTGATTTTATTGATCTTTAGGTTTTATTGGTTTATCTCTTGCTTGTCTAATTTATATTTCATTTATTTTTACTCTAATCTTTATTATTTTATTCCTTTTGTATAATTGGGTTTTTTTTTTCTCTAGCTTCTTAAAATGGAATCTTATATCATTGAGCTTGCCTTTCTCTTTTTTTCTAATATTGGTTATTTAAGTTTGTAAATCTCCCTCTCAATACTGCTTTAGAACCAGCCCACAAACTTTGATATGTTATATTTTTATTATCATTAAATTTTCTAATTTCTCTTATGACCAAGGGATTCTTTAGTGGAGGGATGAAGACCAACCTCAGCCATAAATTTAATCCTTATCCATCCTAGTACTGTCTCCATTAGTTTCTGTGGCCTTTTGGTTGTTAGTGTCTGACAATAGTTGTTTTTAAAATATTCTGTCCAGTTTTTATAATTATTGTGTACAAGAGAGTTTGCTCAACCACTTTATGCCATGAAGGCAATAAAGAGAGGCCATTTGTTAGACATCTGTCCACTGTATTTTAATTGCCTCTTTTCATGCCTGTTCCCCTTTATTTTATTGTAGGCCCTTGAAATGTGGAGACTGTATCATATTCCATGTTGCATTCCCAGCACCTAGAGCAATAATACCTGGCACTAAGCAGCCCCTCCATTAATATTTGTTGACTAAATTAATAAAGTTCTAGCAATGAGTCTCACCTGACATCTTCAGAAGCATCGCAGGATCATTATGCTACATATGCCCAGAAGGATGCATGATTATGAGAATTATGCGAAGGAATTTTAAGTATGCAAATAATTATGTAAATGAAGAATCTATTGGCAATGAAATCATGGTTCAGTGGTAGGAGAGCTAGGATGTCAATGCAGGTGAAGCTGAGTTGATCAAGAACTCACTATGATACAACACCTATGCAGAGAGATCTCTGGGAGGCTCCTCATTAACACAAATGCAAAGCCTACATTTTTGTTCACAGTGAATATTAGGGCACTAAAGTGATGTTTGTTTTTTCTGGGAACAAAAACAGAGGCTAAGAATGGCTATTTTAAAAAAGGAAAAAAGCAATGCCTCTGTATTCATGGTTGTCAAAGAGAAGTTTGTGTATATTAAAATGTTTATCCTCTTTTCACTGCTGTAACACTCTTTAACCTTATCACTAGTAGTGGTTTTGAAATAGCAATAAAGCAAGGGTGAAGAGGGTGAGGTGTATGAAAAGAGTAACATGGGAACTTAAATTACCTTGTGTGAAATAGACAGCCAATGGGAATGTGCTGTATGGCTCAGGAAACTCAAACAGGGGCTCTGAATCAACCTAGAGGGGTGGGATGGGGAGGGAGGTTCAAAAGGGAGGGGATATATGTCTACCTATGGCTGATTCCTGTTGAGGTTTGACAGAAAACAACAAAATTCTGTAAAGCAATTATCCTTCAGTACAAAATAAATTACTTTTTTTAAAAAAAAGCAGGGGTCAAATGGCTTTTTGTTGATTTTTGGATATTGCAAAAAATATTTTTATCTCAGTCAGGGACTAATTTAAAAGCATGTAATATGGAATAAGGGTGGTATGAAATAAAGAGAAGACTAAATGTTTCTATTGTTTCAGTTAAATATTGAATATGTACTAAAGTTACAGCTTATGGAAATGTCAGGAAGGAATTCCACATAAAAGAACAAAGAAGAATAGGAATGCTTGGCGAGGGACAAACTTCCATCTTGGGAATGGGCCTGTCAGATAACCTGTTGATAAATCGGCAGGGCTGAAACTGAATGGACGCAGGATATACTTCTGACTAGTGCAGCTGGAGGTGCTCGGTGCCAGTTCTTTGTGCCTCTGGAGTTCTTTGTGCCTCTGGACCCAGAGCCTTGTTTTGCCCTGGAGAAGGCAATGGCAACCTACTCCAGTACTCTTGCCTGGAAAATCCCATGGATGGACAAGCCTGGTAGGCTGCAGTCCATGGGGTCGCAAAGAGTCGGACACGACTGAGTGACTTGACTTCACTCACTTCATGCTTTATCACTGGAGAAGGAAATGGCAGCCCACCCCATATTCTTGCCTGGAGAATCCCATGGACAGAGGAGCTTGGCAGGCTACAGTCCATGGGGTCGCAGAGAGTCGGACACGCACGGTGTTTTCAGTTCTGCTGATGGTTTGGGACATTATTCAAAAGTTCCACATAATTCCCCTTTGATCTGCCTCATTTCCAGCTTGTTCCTGTCCTATATCCATCCTGAGTTTCCCTGCTCTCTTTAGCTGGAATACTTTAAAATTTTCTTAAAATTTTGTATTGGACTCTAGTCGATTTACAATGTGGTATTAATTTCAGGTGTATAGCAAAGTGATTCAGTTATACATATACATAAATCTATTCTTTTTAAAATTCTTTCCCATTTAGATTATTACAGAATATTGAGCAGAATATGGAGCAGAGTTCCCTGTGCTACATAGTAGGTCCTTGTTGATTGTCCATTTAAATATAGCAGTGTGTACATGTCAATCCCCAAATCCCAGTTTATCCCTCCTCCTTACCTTTCCCTGTTGGTAGCCATAAATTTGTTTTCTATGTTTATCAGTCTGTTTCTATTTTGTAAATAATGAACCACTTTTCTAGTCTTTGAAAGGTTCTTTACTTTTTCTCTCTCCCTTTCTCTTCTCATTCTTCCCTTCCTCCCCCTACTTCCCTTCCTTTAATCTTCTTTTAAAATAATTCTTTTTCAAATAATTCTATTAAATGGAAAAATGTGCTTCTACAGTCCTTTAATCTTGTGTAGACATGGACACCCATGCACACCCACCTTGGCATTTTTAGATTTGACATACGTTTATCTTGGGTTTTCAATGAAGTGTTCACAAATATTTTCCAGCTTCCTGTGGATTATTAAATTTTTAAATGCTATCATTCAATATCTCCCTAACTAATCTCTACAGGTTTTTCAAGTGTTTTTTTTTTTTTTTTCTAAAATTGAATAACTGGAACGGATTTTTCTTTTGTTTTGCTTTCTTTCTTCCACACCACTGGCATGCTCAATTTAATTGGCATCATCCCAGACATTTACTGGGGGCTACATGGTATGGCACTGTACAAAGGAATGGGGACCCAAAGAATATGGTATACTTCTAGTTGCTTATAGTTGCAATGAGGAGACAAGCTATCACATGCAAAGATAAATAATGAAGAAGGTCATATATGCTAGGTAACAAAAAAGAGTATAAACAAGTATTATAGGAATTCATGAATAGGAGCATTATTATAGCCTGAGATAGAGAAGAAAGGGTAGAAGCAAACAGTCACTGAGGGTTTATTATGTTGAAGCTTTTCACATGTGCCATTTTTCATTGTGGGCTTTCTAGGTGGCCCAGTGGTAGAGAGTCCACCTGCCAGTGCAGGAGACACAGGAGACACGGGTTCAATCCCTGGGTTGGGAAGATCTCCTGGAGGGGGAAATGGGAACCTACTCCAGTATTATTGCCTGGAAAATTCCATGGATAGAGGAGCCTGAAGGGCTACGGTCCATGGGGTCTCAGAGTCAGACCCGACTGAGCAGGTACACACCATTTTCCATTATTTAATCATTTCAAGAAACTGAGAGATTTATAACGCTACCTCTTTTCCAAATGATGAAACAAGACTCAGAGTGGGCAAAATGGTATTCCCAAGAACCCAGAGATAATAAATTGCAATCCAGGATTTAAGATAAATAATCATAACATGTTTCAGAAGTAAAAGTCTCAGAGAAGTGTAAGGCTTTTATGGAGTATAGTAGAAAGATCTTTAATGATAAATACCAAATCATATAATGCTTTGAATGCCAGCTTGTTAGTGTATATGTAATGTGTGCTAGAAGATTGATATAATACTATTAAATATTATTTTTACTTTAGAAATGTAGAGATAAAATTCGTTGTATTTTAAAATTTTTATTCAGTTCAGTTCAGTCGCTCAGTCACGTCCAACTCTTTGCGACCCCATGAATTGCAGCACGCCAGGCCTCCCTGTCCATCACCAACTCCCGTGTTCACTCAGACTCACGTCCATCGAGTCAGTGATGCCATCCAGCCATCTCATCCTCTGTCGTCCCCTTCTCCTCCTGCCCCCAATCCCTCCCAGCATCAGAGTCTTCTCCAATGAGTCAACTTTTTGCATGAGGTGGCCAAAGTACTGGAGTTTCAGCTTTAGCATCATTCCTTCCAAAGAAATCCCAGGGCTGATCTCCTTCAGAATGGACTGGTTGGATCTCCTTGCAGTCCAAGGGACTCTCAAGAGTCTTCTCCAACACCACAGTTCAAAAGCATCGATTCTTCCGCTCTCAGTTTTCTTCACAGTCCAACTCTCACATCCATACATGACCACTGGAAAAACCATAGCCTTGACTAGACGAACCTTTATTGGCAAAGTAATGTCTCTGCTTTTGAATATGCTATCTAAGTTGGTCATAACTTTCCTTCCAAGGAGTACGCATCTTTTAATTTCATGGCTGCAGTCACCATCTGCAGTGATTTTGGAGCCCCCAAAATAAAGTCTGACACCCTTTCCACTGTTTCCCCATCTATTTCCCATGAAGTGATGGGACCAGATGCCATGATCTTTGTTTTCTGAATGTTAAGCTTTAAGCCAACTTTTTCACACTCCTCTTTCACCTTCATCAAGAGGCTTTTTAGTTCCTCTTCATTTTCTGCCATAAGGGTGGTGTCATCTGCATATCTGAGGTTATTGATATTTCTCCTAGCAATCTTGATTCCAGCTTGTGCTTCCAGTCCAGGGTTTCTCATGATGTACTCTGCATATAAGTTAAATAAGCAGGGTGATAATATACAGCCTTGATGAACTCCTTTTCCTATTTGGCACCAGTCTGTTGTTCCAGGACCAGTTCTAACTGTTGCTTCCTAACCTGCATACAGATTTCTCAAGAGGCAGGTCAGGTGGTCTGGCATTCCCATCTCTTTCAGAATTTTCCACAGTTGATTGTGATCCACACAGTCAAAGGCTTTGGCATAGTCAAGGAAGCAGAAATAGATGTTTTTTCAAACTCTTATTGCTTTTTCCATGATCCAGCGGATGTTGGCAATTTGATCTCTGGTTCCTCTGCCTTTTCTAAAACCAGCTTGATCATCAGGAAGTTCACGATTCACGTATTGCTGAAGCCCGGCTTGGAGAATTTTGAGCATTACTTTACTAGCGTGTGAGATGAGGGCAATTATGTGGTAGTTTGAGCATTCTTTGGCATTGCCTTTCTTTGGGATTGGAGTGAAAACTCACCTTTTCCAGTCCTGTGGCCACTGCTGAATTTCTTAATCAAAGTACAGTTGATTTACTATGTTGTGTTGAGGTATACAACCAAGTGATTCATTTATACATACACTTAAGCATATATATACATTTTCTCCTTTTCACATTCTTTACATATGTAGATTACTAAATAATATTGTTTAGAGTTCCCTGTGCTATACAGTAGGTCTTTGTTGGTTATCCATTTTATATATATGTTAGTATCTGTATATTAATCCCAAGCTCCTGATTTATCCCTCCTCCTCCTTTACCCTTTGGCAACCATAAGCTTGTTTTTTATGTCTGAGTCTACTTCTGTTTTGAAAATAAGTTCATTTGTATCATTTTTAGATTCCATATATAAGTGATGTCATATGATATTTGTCTTTGACTTACTTAGTTTGATAATATTAGGTCCTTTCAAATTGCTGCAAATGGTATTATTTCATTCTTTTTTGTGACAATATTGTATTATATATTATATAACATTACATTATATATAATATGCCACATCTTTATCCATTTATCTGTTAATGGACATTAAGTTACTTCCATGTCTTGGCTATATAGTGATGCTGTGAACATTGGTATGTGTGTATTTTTTCAAATTAGAGTTTTTATCCTTTCTGGATATTATGTCCAAGAGTGAGATTGCTGGATCATATGGTAACTCTGTTTTTAGTTTTGAAAGGAACCTCTGTATAATACTTTGGCCACCTGATGCGAAGAGCTGACTCATTAGAAAAGACCCTGTTGTTGGAAAAGATTGAAGACAGGAGGAGAATGGGATGACAGAGGATGAGATCATTGGATGGCATCACCGACTCAATGGGCATGAGTTGGAGCAAGCTCCAGGAGATGGAGAAGGACAGGGAAGCCTAGTGTACTGCAGTCCATGGGGTTGCAAGGAGTCGGACATGACTGAGTGACTAAACAATAACAATGACAGATTATTTTCCATAGTGGCTGCACCAGTTTACTTTCCTACCAACTGTATGGTCGTGTTCCCTTTTCTCCACACCCTTTCCAGCATTTATTACTTGTAGGCTTTTTGGTGGTGGTCATTCTGACTGGTGCAAGGTGATACCTCATTGTGGTTTTGATTTGCATTTTGTCTAATCATGAGCAATGCTGAGCATCTTTTCATGTGTCTGTTGGCCATCCTGCATGTTTTCTTTCAAGAAATGTGTCTTTGGGTCTTTTGCCCATTTTTTGATTGTTTTTTGTTACTGAGTTATATAAACTGTTTGTATATTTTGGAAATTAACCCCTTGTGAGTCTCATCATTTGCAAATATTTTTTTCCAGCCCATAGTTTATCTTTTTGTTTTGGTTATAGTTTCCTTTGCTGTGCAAAGGCTTATGAGTTTAATTAGATCCCATTTGTTTATTTCTGCTTTTATTTCTATTGCCTTGGGATACTGACTTTAAAAAACATTGCTATGATTCATGTCAGAGAAAGTTTTGCCTATGTTCTTTTCTAGGAGTTTTATGTTATCATGTCTTATATTTAAGCCATTTTAAAACAGAATTTTAGAAAACACCTTTTGTATATTTTTTTTGCCTAGCAATTCCTAGTGTAGCTATCTATCCTATTGGCATAAGTATGCAAAGATGTATGTAGAAGGTGTTTATTATAACATTGCTTTTAATAGTGAAAAAACAAAATTAATGTACATGGGATAGACTGGCGAAATACTCATCAAGCCTTCTTCTACTTCCTGTGCAAAAATTAAAACAAATTTTCCAGTCTTATTGGTGGACTCCATGAATAGTTCTTAGCAATAAGTTCTTACCAATAGAACATGAGTAGGAGAAATAGATGGGGAAACAGTGGAAACAGTGTCAGACTTTCTTTTTTTGGGCTCCAAAATAGCTGCAGATGGTGACTGCAGCCATGAAATTAAAAGACACTTACTCCTTGGAAGAAAAGTTATGACCAACCTAGATAGCATATTCAAAAGCAGAGACATTACTTTGCCAACAAAGGTCCATCTAGTTAAGGCTATGGTTTTTCTAGTGGTCATGTATGGGCGTGAGAGTTGGACTGTCAAGAAGGCTGAGCGCCAAAGAATTGATACTTTTGAACTGTGGTGTTGGAGAAGACTCTTGAGAGTTCTTTGGGCTGCAAGGAGATCCAACCAGTCCATTCTGAAGGAGATCAGCCCTGGGATTTCTTTGGAAGGAATGATGCTAAAGCTGAAACTCCAGTACTTTGGCCACCTCATGTGAAGAGTTGACTCATTGGAAAAGACTCTGATGCTGGGAGGGATTGGGGGCAGGAGAAGAAGGGGACGACAGAGGATGAGATGGCTGGATGGCATCACTGACTCGATGGATGTGAGTCTGTGTGAACTTGGGAGATGGTGGTGAACAGGGAGGCCTGGCGTGCTGCAATTCATGGGGTCTCAAAGAGTTGGACACGGCTGAGCGACTGAACTGAACTGAACTGAGGAGAAATAAAGTACTTCTATCCATGGAAGTGAAAAGTGGAGTGTCTTCATATTTTTTCTTCCTCCTGTCTGCTGGGTGACTTTGAGGAAGAAAGGAGATTGATACTTGTAGGACCATGTGAAAGAGAATATCCCCTCCTGACTCATTGGACTGTGACCTGAGTTCGGCCATAAACTTTACTGAGTTAAACTGTTGAAGTTTCTGTGTTATCTGTTACAGCTGTAGCCTACCTAATTAATAAAATCCAATATATATCTAGGGGAATGAATTAATAACTTGTGGTACTTCCACATTATGGATGGCTGTGTAGCCAGGATTGGGCAGATTTTTGATTCTGTCATAAAACACCACCAGGCTATGCTGTTAAGTATGAAAAGAATTTCACAAAATAGTATGTATAATACCCCACTTATTTATATGCATGCCTGCCACCCTGAACTCTGTGCTTGCATGTGCTTGTGCACAAACACACAGGAAAGTGGTTGAAAGGACACTGGGCTTTACCAAGGGGGTCCCTCGTGTTTTTCTCTATGTACTATATTATTTGAACTTTTCACAATAAAAATGTATGTAGGATTTTTTTAAAAGAAGAAATCTGTTCAGACTTTTTTACAGGCTCAGTGTGAGACTCAATGTAATAGTTGTAAAAATTCTTAGGAGAAAGTGCTAAATATATATGAGATATTTTATTATGACACACTTCTTCAAATATCTATTATTAAGATGTCTATTTAGATTTCTGCCCAAGCTATAATTTATTTGTACCATAGGAACATTTTGGAGCTGCAGTTGCTAGGCTGTCTTAGCGGCTTGATACAGCATCACTGTGACTACAGTGAGATGCCTCGTGTCCTCTTATGCTTTTTTCCTGAATCTTCCTCCTCTCTATCTAGTTCTTCTGAAGGTAAAATATTGGGAAAGGGGGAAGAGTTCTTTTTCCTTTCTGACTAGCATAGAAACATTTTACCAAATAAAGAAAAAAGATTCATAAGTAGGGTAAGGAGTTGCCCATAGACAATAATGTTCAGCACTCTCTGCTTCAGGAATGCATGCATGCTATGCATGCTAAGTTGCTTCAGTCGTTTCCGACTCTGTGCGACCCCATAGATGGCAGCCCACCAGGCTCCTCTGTCCCTGGGATTCTCTAGGCAAGAATACTGGAGTGGGTTGCCATTTCCTTCAGGAATAGAGGTCATAAATAGTGAGGATATAACACTGTCAAAAGAAGCAGTAGATATTTCTAGCTGATAAGAATACCTGAAGGCAAACTGAGGTTGTCTCTTTAGTTAGCTTGAATAAGAATTAATCCAAAGGCCATCAGTACACAGGCCAGTGTGTAGACATGTCTTCATGATGAGAAACGAGAAGAAGCAGCATGCTCTGTTTCTGGCTGAGCTGGGTTTGAATTTTGACATAGCTGACTCCATTATGTGTGATTTGGCAGAATGAAATGTTTTTTCACATATCTAGGTCAGTGTTTGATACGTTTGAAGCACTCCATCAATGTTGTTAAAAACAAGTTTTTAGGAAGTTATTTTTAAGAAGCACAGCACTTAAAGTAATTGTTTTCATATCATTGTTCCTCAGAACCACTTTCCAGTTGCAAGAGTCATTCTACTGTGTAGTAATTTTACTTGGTAGGAAACCTTAGGATCTGAGAAGAGGAGGAGGAGGAAGGGAGAGAAGAAGTAGAAAGAGGAGAAAAATGGAAGAGGGGGACAGGGAGGAAGAACAGAAATATAATTTTGGTCACTTCTACTTATGCCAACAAAGGTCCGTCTAGTCAAGGCTATGGTTTTTCCAGTGGTCATGTATGGATGTGAGAATTGGACTGTGAAGAAAGCTGAGCACTGAAGAATTGATGCTTTTGAACTGCAGTGTTGGAGAGGACTCTTGAGAGTCCCTTGGACTGCAAGGAGATCCAACCAGTCCATTCTAAAGGAGATCAGTCCTGGGTGTTCATTGGAAGAACTGATGCTGAAGCTGAAACTCCAGTACTTTGGCCACCTCATGCAAAGAGTTGACTCATTGGAAAAGATCCTTATGCTGGGAGGGGTTAGGGGCAGGAGGAGAAGGGGACGACAGAGGATGAGATGGCTGGATGACAAAACCGACTCAATGGGCATGAGTTTGAGTAAACTCCGGGAGTTGGTGATCGACAGGGAGGTCTGGCATGCTGCTGTCCATGTGGTCGCAAAGAGCTGGACACGAATGAGCGACTGAACAAGGCTTGCAGATACACATCTAAAGATCTAGCCAAAAACTCAAGAGAACTTCTAGATAGATTTATGTGTTCTCTTCATAGCTGCCTCCTCTCCAGCACCCAGTCTAATGAACTTTTACTATTAGACACTATTTGGTGTGGAACTCAAATTTCTATCTTAGAGTCAAGTAATTTTGTTGGTTAGAATGCATCCCTGCTGTCTCAACAACCCCTCATTCTGATATTTATGTTCTATACCTAGTAAAACAGATTTAAGCTCTACTTCTCTGTGAGGCAGTTTGAAAGTGTGCCCACATCAGAAGTCAGGGTGCAAGTAGAACTTGCTTTCTGTGCCTTCCTTGTGTCTAAGATTATACGCCCATGCTTGATTTATTACTTATGTTTGTCTTGCTTTATTGTTACTGACTGAGTGAATGAAGTCGTTCAGTTGTGTCCAACTCTTTGTGACCCTGTGGACTGTAGCCCACCAGACTCTTCCATCCATGGGATTCTCCAGGGAAGAATACTGGAGTAGGTTGCCATTTCCTTCTCCAGGGGATCTTCCCAACCCAGGGACTGAACCCAGGTCTCCCGCATTGCAGGCAGATGCTTTAACCTCTGAGCCACCAGGGCAACTGCTGCTGCTGCTGCTAAGTCACTTCAGTCGTGTCCGACTCTGTGCGACCCCATAGATAGCAGCCGACAAGGCTCCTCTGTCCCTGGGATTCTCCAGGCAAGAATGCTGGAGTGGAGGGAAACCCACTACCGGAGTGCAAATCTGATACTTACTGCCTCATTATGGGTGAACTTCCAAAGAACTTCTGGAAGTCAACCATCATTCTTCCTGTGCCATTCTCGTGTGTGAATGTGATACAAGGAAACTCTGCATGTTGTTGCTAGTATGGAAATGAATCTAAAACCTGGAAGAGGTCACGGTCCAAAGAAACTGAGCCAAATATGTTGAATTAAGACAACCTTGAAGAACATGTTGTCTCTGGATTTCCAGTTATGTGAAAATATAACTGCCTTCATTGTTAAACTTAATTGAATTACATATTCTGTTACTTGCAGGTAATCTATTTTAACTGATATAAGCCCACACATATATTTTTAAAATTGAAAGTTAAATCATGTTAAACATACTGTGAAAGAATATTAAATTTATTTTTTGTAGTGACTTTTTAATGTGTCAATCATTACATGAAATAAGTGCTCCATTGGCTGGGGCTAAATATAATAGAGACTTTTCATAAAATCACATTTTTTTTCTAATTAATTCCTTAATGTTTTAAATATTTTAACACTCTGTGAAGCTCTGGGGAGCAATGGTATAAAACCAAAATAACACATAAATTTGTGTCTATAAGCACTCATGTATACGTATGCCTAGTTGTTCTGTCACTCAGTCTTGTCCTACTCTTTGTGACCCCACGGACTGCAGCACGCCAGGCTTCCCTGTCTTTCACCATCTCCTGGAGTCTGCTCAAACTCATGTCCAATGAGTTGGTGATGCCATCCAACCATCTCATCCTCTGTCGCCTCTTCTCCTCCTGCCCTTAACCTTTCCCAGCATCAGGATCTTTCCCTGTGAGACAGCTGTTCGCATCAGGTGGCCAAAATATTAGCACTTCAGCATCAGTTCTTCCAGTGAATATTCGGGGCTGATTTCCTTTAGGATTGATTGATTTCATCTCCTGCAGTCCAAGGGACTCTTAAGAGTCTTCTCCAGCACCACAGTTTGAAAGCATCAATTCTTTGGCGCTCAGCCTTCTTTAATGGTTCAACTCTCACATCTGTACATGACTAGCAGAAAAATCGTAACTTTGACTATATGGACTTTTTTGGCAAAATGATGTCTCTGCTTTTCAATGTGCTGTCTAGGTTGGTCATAACTTTCCTTCCAAGCAGCAAGCGTATTTTCATTTCATGGCTGAAGTCACCATCTGCAGTGATTTTGGAGCCCAAAATAAAGTCTGTCACTGTGTCCATTTTTTTCTCCATCTATTTGCCATGAAATGATGGGACTGGAAGCCATGATCTTAATTTTTTGAATGTTGAGTTTTAAGCCAACTTTTTCAGTCTCCTCTTTCACTTTCATCAAGAGTCTCTTTAGTTTCTCTTCACTTTCTGCCAACAGGAAGAGTAGGGAAAAGTCTAGTCTAATAAGATTGAAGGAAAATGTCTAAAGGCTAGTAGAATTATGGATTATTTTCACATTTTGAAAGTAACTTTTCATGCTATTTGAAATTTTTAAAAAAGATACATATAGTACTGTGTATCTGGCACTGTGATAAATAATATATATTATTTTTTTCTTTTAATTTTCACAACAAAAGATAGGAATTATATTATTTTTATTTACTGATGAGGCACCTGATGCTTGATTTTAAGTAAATTGTCCAAGACAAAACAGTTAATAAATAGTGGAGGATATTTACATTTATAATTATAAAACAAATTAATTCTTCTTAAGAAAAATAATAATGTAGAAATATATTTTATGATGTGGAAAGATGTTTATAATATGTTGCTGCTGCTAAGTCACTTCAGTCATGTCCTACTCTGTGCGACCGCATAGACGGCAGCCCACCAGGCTCCCCCATCCCTGGGATTCTCCAGGCAAGAACACTGGAGTGGGTTGCCATTTCTTTCTCCAATGCATGAAAGTGAAAAGTGAAAGTGAAGTCCCTCAGTCGTGTCTGACTCGTAGCGACCCCATGGACTGCAGTCCACCAGGCTCCTCCATCCATGGGATTTTCCAGGCAAGAATACTGGAGTAGGGTGCCATTGCGTTCTCCATTATAATATGTTAGGTAAGAAGAAATCTGTTATAATACACTGGTCTCAGAAGATTCTCATATTATCTTGGCTAGAGTCTGGGGATTTTCTTTTTTTTTTTTTTTTTTTTGTGGCCATACTGCTTGGATGTAGGATCTTAGTTTCCTGACCAGGGATCAAACCCATGCCCCCTGCATTGGCAGCTCTGAATCTTAACCACTGCATGACCAGGGAAGTCCCCTGGGGACATTTTTGACATTGGACGTGTACAAATCTTTCTTCTCCAGGGGAGAAAAAATGGGACCAATAAATTTCCATTAGTTTTCTTAAGTTCAGTACTACAGCAATGTAAGAAACGTGGTGTCCAAAAGATCTGTATTTGTATTCTTTCTTCTGAAATTACAGTTTATATAGTTCTTTTAAAGGTTTTGCTAGGGAACAAAAAAGCCTGTCTGTCAGTGCTCTGTGGAGTCAAGTACAGAAGTCATTGATTAGGGATGTCATTTTTCTTTTAAACAACTTCCTGAAGAAATCCCCTCCACCACCCCCCCCCCCCCCCAAATATTTGTTCTGAGAAGGGTTCAGATGGTTTGCATATTTGAAAGAGAAAGTCTTACCAAGAGATGGTTGAGAAGTAGTTTAGGAAATCTGACCCAAACATCTGACCCACATCTAACATGGCCTAGGGTACAAAATAGATACGAAAATCTCTGATTGACCTTTGTCTCTTAAACCTCTATCCATTATTTTGAAAAGAAAAAGTCAAATAAGACAGTCTGGATTTTGGCAAAAACCATGTTATCTTGTTTTCGCTAATGAGTGTTATATTACTTATATAATAAAAATATATATTATTTTAGCATTTGAGGTTGTAGTGGGTATTAGATATTATCCAGTTCATACTCCTTTTCCTCTTTCATAGACAAGTACACTGAGGTCTATTGAGGGTAAATGTTCATCTCATTGGAATGTGTAATGGTACTAATTAGTAGTACCTTGTTAAAGATTGTTGCTTATGTACTCTCTAAAAACATATTTAATTATTACATTGCAGTTTCTTGCTGCCTAATTGGAGAGTTTCTTGAGTTGTTTTTTTTTTTTTTTTAAGATAAGGAACAGTTCTTAGAAATCTTAGATCCTATAACTGCATTCACTCCTTCCTTCTGTTTTTAAACTCTAAGGAGATTTCACTATCAGATATTTAATATGGGTATTTTTTATCATTTTCTTCTTGCCATTTAAAAACTTGCTGCTATAATCTCTAGCCCATCCAAAGATGTACCTGTGCTTTTCCATTCTTCATCTTCTGCTGCTGCTGCTAAGTCACTTCAGTCATGTCCGACTCTGTGCGACCCCATAGACGGCAGCCCACCAGGCTCCCCCGTCCCTGGGATTCTCCAGGCAAGAACACTGGAGTGGGTTGCCATTTCTTCTCCAATGCATAAAAGTGAAAGTGAAGTCGCTCAGTCGTGTCTGACTCGTAGCGACCCCATGGACTGCAGTCCACCAGGCTCCTCCATCCATGGGATTTTCCAGGCAAGAGTACTGGAGTGGGGTGCCATTGCCTTCTCCATTCTTCTAATCTACACTAAAGTGCTCTTTCTATCTTCTTCCATGAATGAGCTCTCCCAGTATAAGGACTGTTTGCTTTGAAAGGAAATTTATATGCATGGTTTACAAAGTCTTCAAAATTTTGAAAATGCAGGCTCATGAAGGTCAAGTAGTCTTCGTAAAAATGGCATTTCACTGACTGAGATCTTCATTGACTTTAGGGTTCCTTTTGCCCTTGATTGCTCTTGGTACTTTGATCATGATACACAGCACAGTTTGTCTTCTTACAGGGACATAATTCACAAATTCACATGTAGGTTTTTTCTCTAAGGTCTTCTAAGTTAAAAAAAAAAATCTTTGTTTCACTCTTAAATTTTTTGTCTTTTCCATGTCTATTGTTGAAGGTATCTTTTGATTGTTAGAAACAAAAAATTTGGACTCAAGTCACTAAAGTATGGGTTCATTTTGGTCATGTAATAAGAAATCCAGAGGAAGTTGTCTGTGTAAGTTCAGTTATTCTGGGATGTCCTCAAATACTATGATTCTTATATTTTCTCTAGCATTATTTGATTGGTTTTTCTCCTCATCCCAGCAGGAAAATTACTAAGTAAATTATGTCTAAAACTAAGTGAAGTTTTTGGATTTTGGATTCATATTTTTTAAAAAAAATGACCCTAATCATATGGACTGAAGATGGTGGGCTGTGGTCTTTAAAAAAATCAAGACATTGTTTATCAGAATTGGAGGTGAGCTGGAGTGAAGGAAATGGAGCATTGATTGCTGGGCGGACAGACCCCCCAGGGCAATATCTAGCCTACACACACACACGCACATGTGTGATGTAGATCAGGTGACTTCTGATCTATGACCCTTCAAAAGGAAATAGAATTCTTTTTTTTTTTTTTTCCTACTATAGGTGAATTGATCTACTAAAACTAATATGTCACACACAAATAACTGCTAACTGCTAAGTCACTTTAGTCGTGTCCGACTCTGTGCAACCCCATAGACGGCAGCCCACCAGGCTCCCCCGTCCCTGGGATTCTCCAGGCAAAAACACTGGAGTGGGTTGCCATTTCCTTCTCCAATGCATGAAAGTGAAAAAATAAAGTTAAGTCCTCAGTTGTGTCTGACTCCTAGCGACCCCATGGACTGCAGCCCTCCAGGCCCCTCCGACCATGGGATTTTCCAGGCAACAGTACTGGAGTGGGGTGCCATTGCCTTCTCTGACACACAAATAAGGACACAATTTAAATTTTGTTGGAAGCTTCTGTTGTAATTGAGACAGGGCACTATATAAAAATTCATTATATGACATTTTTAGAAGAAAGAAACATTGTTTCATTAAATAGGTTTATAATACTGTATTTGGTAGAGAAATGGAGGAATTAGGAAATAAATGAAGAGAGGGAGAAACACATGAAAGGAAACATTGATAGAGATTAAGAAGTTCCTCTGTTAGGGAGAGGGAGTACAGATTAGTAGAGATAAATTATCACAGTTTAGATTTTACTTGAACTTGTGAGCTACGTATTTCAACTGTTTCTTTCCCATGAAATCTCTGGCTCAAGATCAGTAAATATGGGATGTTTAAATTGTTATTTCCTCCTTTCTGAATCCATGATAGACACTGCTAATATATCTTGGCACTTCCTCTGAGTGACCTTGTGCTATGCTGTGCTTAGTTGCTCAGTCATGTCTGACTTTTTGCAACCCCATGGACTGCAGCCTGCCAGGCTCCTCTGCCCATGGGGATTCTTCAGGCAAGAATACTGGAGTGGGCTGCCATGCCCTCCTCCAGGGAATTTTCCAACCCAGGGATTAAACCCAGATCTCCCGCATTGTAAGCGGATTCGTTACTGTCTGAAACACCAGGGAAGCCCCTGAATGATGTTAGGATGTTCTGAAGAAGTTGCTGTAGGCAGCCATCGATCAGAGGTCATATGCAAAATTAAGCCTATTTGCTATCCTGGTCTTAGAAATCCATTATTACTGAGACATACAGGACTATGGCCTGGGATACCTTGACAGTACTCTGTGTAGTATTTTTAACTTGAAAACTGGATACATTGAACCTAGAATTGGGTCCAGTCCATAAACTGGTGCTTGTTCATTCATGAGTTCTAAAATTGTGATATGTATCCTGAGCTACTTTGTAGCAGCTAGACTCTTCCATTCCAGGCTTATACCAGCAGGCCAACAATGGGATAGCCAGCATTTTTTGCCTTTTCCCATTCCAACTGCATAGCAGTCAACTGCCTAATTCTGGAAACTGCACAGTAGTCACTGGAGTATCCTGAGATTGAACTAAATGAATGCTATAAAAACTGATTAATTTTAAAGCAGAAGAAAGAGGATATTACTAGATATCTTTTTTTTTTTTTTTTTGGTAAAGATATTGATTAACATATGACATCCTTATATGTTGCACCAAAAAAAGAAATGAAACAAATGAACTTACTTACAAAACAATATGACCTAAATCAAATCCCTTACAGTTATACAGTGGAAATGAGAAATAGATTCAAGGGATTAGATCTGATAGACAAAGTGCCTGAAGAACTATGGATGGAGGTTCATGACATTGTTCAGGAGGCAGGGATCAAGGCCATCCCCAAGAAAAAGAACTACAAAAAGGCAAACTGGTTGTCTGAAGAGGCCTTACAAATAGCTATGAAAAGAAGGGAAGCAAAAGGCAAAGGAGAAAAGAAAGGATATACCCCTTGAGTACAGAGTTTCAGAGAATAGCAGGGAGAGAGAAGAAAGCCTTCTTCAGTGATCAGTGCAAAGAAATAAAGGAAAACAACAGAATGGGAAAGACTAGAGATCTTGTCAAGAAAATCAGAGATACCAAGGGAACATTTCATGCAAAGATGGGCGCAATAAAAGACAGAAATGGTATGGACCTAACAGAAGCAGAAGATATTAAGAAGAGGTGACAAGAATACAGAAAAACTGAACAAAGATGATTTTCATGATCCAGATAATCATAATGATATGATCACTCACCTAGAGCCAGACATCCTGCAATGCAACGTCAAGTGGGCCTTAGGCAGCATCACTATGAACAAAGCTAATGGAGGTAATGGAATTCCAGTTGAGCTATTTCAAATATGATGATGATTAAAGATGATGCTGTGAAAGTGCTGCACTCAGTATGCCAGGAAATTTGGAAAACTCAGCAGTGGCCACAGGACTGGAAAAGGTCAGTTTTCATTCCAATCCCAAACAAAGGCAATGCCAAAGAATGCTTAAACTGCCTCAAAATTGCACTTATCTCACATGCTAGCAAAGTAATGATCAAAATTCTCCAGGCCAGGCTTCAACAGTACATGAACCTTGAACTTCCAGATGTTCAAGCTGGTTTTAGAAAAGGCAGAGGAGCCAGAAATTAAATTGCCAACATTTGTTGGATCATCAGAAAAGCAAGAGAGTTCAAGAAAAACATCTGCTTTATTAACTATACCAAAGCCTTTGATTGTGTGGACCACAAGAAAGTCTGCAAAATTCTGAAAGAGATGGGAATACCGACCACCTGACCTGCCTCTTGAGAAATCTATATGCAGGTCAGGAAGCAACAGTTAGAACTGGACATGGAACAACAGACTGGTTCCAAATCGGGAAAGAAGTACCTCAAGGCTGTATATTGTCACTCTGCTTATTTAACTTATATGCAGAGTACATCATGAGAACCGCTGGGCTAGATTAAGCATAAGCTGGAATCAAGATTTCCAGGAAAAATATCAATAACCTCAGATATGCAGATGATATCACCCTTATGGCAGAAAGTGAAGAAGAACTAAAGAGCGTCTTGATGAAAGTGAAAGAGGGGAGAGAAAAGGTTGACTTAAAACTCAACATTCAGAAAACTAAGATCATGGCATCTGGTCCCACTACTTCATGGAAAATAGATGGGGAAACAGTGGAAACAGTGACAGTTTATTTTTTGGGGCTCCAAAATCACTGCAGATGATGATTGCAGCCATGAAATTAAAAGATGTTTGCTCCTTGAAAGAAAAGTTATGACCAACCTAGACAGCATATTAAAAAGCAGAGACATTACTTTGCCAACAAAGGTCCGTCTAGTCAAAGCTGTGGTTTTACCAGTTTTCGTGTATGGATGTTAGAGTTGGACCATAAAGAAAGCTGAGCACCAAAGAACTGATGCTTTTGAACTGTGGTGTTAGAGAAGACTCTTGAGAGTGCCTTGGACAGCAAGGAGATCCAACCAGTCCATCCTGAAGGAAATCAGTCTTGAATATTCACTGGAAGGACTGATGCTGAAGCTGAAACTCCGATACTTGGGCCACCTGATGCGAAGAAGTGACTCCTTGGAAAAGACCCTGATTCTGGGAAAGATTGAAGGCAGGAGGATAAGGGGACAACGGGATGAGATGGTTGAAAATCATCACCGACTCAATGGACATGAGCTTAAGTAAGCTCTAAGAGTTGGTGATGGACAGGGAGGCCTGGCTTGCTGCAGTCCATGGAGTTGCAGAGTCGGCCATGACTTAGCGACTGAAGTGAACTGAACTGAACACATATATATGGAATCTAGAAAGATGGTCCTGATGAATCTATTTGCAGGGCAGCAATAGATATGCAAAGATAGAGAATGGACTTGTGTACACAGTATATGTTTGAGGAAGAAGAGTGTGGTGTGAATGGAGACAGGTGCATGAAAACATATACATTACAATATGTAAAATAGCCAGCCAGTGGGAATTTGCTGTATGACTTAGGGAGCTCAAACTAGTACTCTGTGGCAACTAGAGGGGTGAGATGTAGTAAGAGGTGGAGGTTGGTTCAAGATGGAGCGGACATATTCATACCTGTGGCTGATTCATGTTGAGGTATGGCAGAAACCAAGACAATATTGTGAAGCAATTCACCTTCAGTTAAAAATGCTGTGCTATGCTATGCTAAGTCACTTCAGTCGTGTCCGACTCTGTGTGACCCCATAGACGGCAGCCCACCAGGCCTCAGTTAAAAATAGATGAATTTAATAAAAATGTTTTTAAAAAGAATTAAAGATGGCCTATAATATTGGGAGATTGTACCTTATGATTTTTCCTGTGTGGTGTATGGTCTTGATTTTCCTATAGGTAGGTTCTTTGAGAATCATCACATTGTGTGATAATCATAGAAACAGTGCAGTGTCTGGAAAAATGAGCCTCTAGCCCTAGGCTGTGTCTTTAGTTTAGTTTAGTGTGATGCACACACACACCATGTACCCAATACACAGCACAAGTCCTGGGCTTTTGCTCCTTTCCTGCATCTTGCTAGGTTCTGCACTTATCTGATTGCTGAACCTTTGGCTTTATGCCCTGTTTTTTTTTTTTTTTCCTTGAACCTGACCTTGAACATGACATATAATTTGCTTCTTTGTGTGACTCTCAGCACTCTGCTTAGATTTTTTTTTTTTTTTTTTTAATTTGCCTCAGGGTCAGTTAACTTCTAATTATTTGATAGCTGGAGCATAGAAAATCTGACTGAATTACCAATAAGCCTGGCCCTTATCCTCATGGGCCTGAATAAACTCCAGTGAGTTGTAAGCAGAGATTACAGTTTCAGGTTCTGACGGTTCATTACTCTGGTTCCCTAGACACAAACTTGATGAAGATGAGCGAAGCTCTCCCCTTTACTTGATGACATGAATTTCTGAACAACCAGGAAGATATAATATATTCTGGGAGTCATTGTCAGATATATAACCAATATGATCTTATGTTTAAATCCCTTGGAATATGAGATTATATAAATATTGTTTTAATTTGATAGGATCTTGTGTGAAAGGGCTGAGAAGATGGAGTGATCTGCAGCATCTTATACTATAAGGACTATATTAAAAGGGCAAATAAAAAGGCAAATAGAGCTACAGGAAAATCCTACATTTTACTTAGATTTGTTATGATAATGGTACTATAGTAGTTCCAAAACTATTTTGTGCATAGCATAAATAGAATAAATGAATAAATGTGTTGATATTGTTAGGAATCAGAATTCTTATTGCAGAAGGGTGATAAAATTATGGATTAGAGCCTCTTAATGAAGAAACTTAATGCATTTGGAATCAGATACATCAGGAATACATATTTCATTCAGAGAAAGTTATTTCATTTAGGAGAAATCCTGTTCAAAATGTATATCTGAACTTAACCTACATATGCTTGAAGTAATAACTAACACTCCTGGAATGATGAGAAGAATTGGATAAAAGGAGAAAGGCATTTCTTGTTAGCACTTTACTGTGAATAAATTCTATAAGCTTTTACTAATATAGCTAATAAACTCTAAGTCTTAATAATGATGATAATGAATGATAATTCATTCCTTTTGTCACCCTTCTACAATAAGAATTCTGATTCCTAACACCATCAACACATTTATCGTTATTAGGCTAATAATGATAGTGAATTTACTGTGATTTGTGAGACTTTTGCCTTTTGAATATCTAAGAAACTGTGGTCAGGGCACAAAATAGTCCCCTCAAATGACAACTGAATAGCAAGATAACTAACTGAAGATAATTAAAGATCCACGTAACATTGTATGACAGTTATAATTAGAAAGGAAATCTATTGTGTGTGTAATAAACTTTTACTAATATAGCTAATAAACTTGTAAGTCTTAACATGTCACAGTGAATTCTTTAATTTTTCCATCAGTATGCAAAAATTTTTGTGTTAACAGTTGCTGTGAAGATTATATGTCAGATGGAAAATTGATTGCGTGTGTTACTTGAGACTATAAAGATTGCGTTAAAGAGTGTGAAAGTGTTAGTTGCTCAGTCACGTCTGACTCTTTGCGGTGCTATGGACTGTAGCCCACCAGGCTCTTCCATCTATGGAATTCTCAAGGAAGAATACTGGAGTGGGTAGCTATTCCCTTCTCCAGGGGACCTTCCCAACCCAGGGATCAAACTTGGGTCTCGGGCATTGCAGGCAGATTCTTTACCATTTGAGCCACCAGGGAAGCCCCTTGAATTAAAAGTTATTATACAATTAAGAAGTTAGAAGCATATTTTAAGACCAAATAATGCCTAATAATGATAGTGAATTTACTGTGATTTGTGAGACTTTTGCCTCTTGAGTATCTAAGAAACTGTGGTCAGGGCACAAAATAATCCCCTCACTGAACAGCAAGATAACTAACTGAAGATAATTAAAGATCCACCTAACATTGTATGACAGTTATAATTAGAAAGGAAATCTATTGTGAGTGTAATAAACATACAAAACATGCTTATCCAAGAGGTTTATTGTTATTTATGCTTGGAAATAATCAGCATATAATAGAAATACAATAGAATGGGAGGCCTCTCATTAGTGGATTTAAGAGACGATGTCTTGATCAATAAAGTATATATATGAAGATACAGGAGACAAAATAGAGAACTCTAGAGATTACATTATTGTGATCATAAAAATTAGGTGAGTGAAAAAAACACATGAGATTCTTCCCAATGGAGCAGAGTAAACTGAAGCTAAACTGTGCTCTGGGAGTTGGTGATGGACAGGGAGGCCTGGCGTGCTGCAGTCCATGGGGTCACAAAGAGTCAGACACGACTGAGTGGCTGAACCCAACTGAAACTGTGCTGAAATCACTGTTGCACCACCTGGTTATGGGAAGCCTCCATCTTTATCCCATTTGTCAATGTGTAATAAAGAAAGCAACAGGCAAGTAGCTAAAGGGCAGAACAAACTATGGTCTTCAGAGCTTCACCTTGAAGAAGAGATCGCCGGGGAGTTGGAAGCTTTCAAATGGAAAACGAAGCATGGGTACTTCGGGCCAAGAAAGAGTTCAGGCAGTAAAGAAGAGATTGATCCAGTCTGCCAAGAGTATCCTGGGAGTGGTGTCTGTAACCTCCCTTGCTGGTGTGGTTGGCCAGAATGTTTGCCTGCTTGTGAACAGAAAGGAAATCCTAGAGGGTAGAGATGCCAGCTATAGAAGTGATTAAGTTATTGCTGAGATGTTAGAGTTGATTAGTCTTTTAATCTTTTTTAATTGCCAAACTGCTGATACTTCTTATTCAACTTAAACTAAAAATTTTGAGAAGCATTGCTGAATGGGCTTCAAAAATTTATGACCAATTTTCTTCCCAACGAACTTGTGAATATATCTCATTTGGATTGTACCTCAACATGGGGAATTTCATAAATTCAGTTATGGTGTGTTGGAGGCAGATCAAATGAAATTCTAAAGAGGAAGAGGTCTGAGATTTTAGTAGGGCCAGAGTCTTGGTTTTCCAATCCAAACAAAATTTAGCTGAGAAGCAAAGCAGAGGATATGTGAATGGTACTCCTTGCCCAGTGCACCCACGGAGGTCTCCTAATCTGTTACTGTTGACCAGAGAAGAATGGATCCTGGTATCAAACTAAGAGAAGTAGGCAATCATGGTGGGTGAAAGATAAGGAATACAACAGTGAGACTGAATTAGAGTTTGGTTCAGGAATGTTTCAGAGCTGAGCAGATACTTGGAGTCATTTCATTTTAGATATCTGTACCAGTGTGTAGTGGTGTGTTCTTTATGGTAGAAAAACCAGTAGGAGGGAGACTCACTGTTAAAACATGGTGTACTCCAAGGAATTCCCTGGTGGTTCAGCAGTTAAGACTCCACACTTTCACTGCAGGGGGCACAGGTTTGATCCCTGATCAGGAAACTAGGATCCCTCATGCCACACAGCCAAAAATAAATAGAACAGAATAAAATAAAATAAAAATTTCCTGTTTTCCCATTTCCAGTTCTTTACTAAAGAATTGGCTTTTGTTTTTCTTTTAAAAGATTTTGGAATGTATCCAAGATATATTTTCTTTCTTTTTTTAACTAAAGGGATCTTAACCAATTGTTCTAAATTTGCATAAATTTGAATACTGTTTTGCATTGAGTAGTTTGCCCCTCAGTGTTTTCTAAGAACATAAAGTTTGATGGGAGTAGAATTGAAATGTAAAAACTATCATTTTCAAGTATATTACAATGTCAAACAATTAGTAATTGTAAAATTTGGCTGTGAGTCCTGTGTTCCAAAAACTTGAATCACCGTATCTATCAATATCTTGATTTCAGAGATGATAGATAGCATTTCTGTCTTCTTTAAATGCTATCATTAAAGTCAATAAATAATGTTAATGAATTTCTTGGCAAAACTTAGAAGCTAGCATTATAGAGAAATCAGATATTGTTTATTATAAAATTGATTACTTATCTTCATATTTTAATTATGGGATGATAGTAACAGAATATATAATATTTAAAGATTTAAAATACATCTCTTTGACATATCCCTCAATCATTGTCTGTGTTTTTTGTTTTTTGTTTTTTTTTTTTTTTGCTTTTTTGGCTCTTTTTTTTTTTTTTTTTTTTTTTTATGTGAGACTTTATTTTTTTTTTTTTTTTAGTATGAACAAATTGTAACATGATAGTGTTTAGTTTGAACAATTAATACATTTCAGATATAATATTATACATATTTCAATGCTATTCTCCCCAATCATCTCACCCTCTCCTGGTCCCAGAGTCCAAAAGTCTGGTCCATACATCAGCGTCTCCTTTGTTGTCTCGTAAATAGGGTTATTTTTTACCATCTTTCTAAATTCCATATATATGCGTTAGTATACTGTATTTGTGTTTTTGTTTCTGGCTTACTTCACTCTGTATAATAGGCTCCAGTTCCATCCACCTCCTTAGAACTGATTCAAATGTATTCTTTTTAATGGCTGAGTAATATTCCATTGTGTATATGTACCACAGCTTGCTTATCCATTCATCTGTGGATGGACATCTAGGTTGCTTCCACGTTCTGGCTATTGCAAACAGTGCTGCTATGAACATTGGGGTACAGGTGTCTCTTTCAATTCTGGTTTTCTCAGTGTATATGCCCAGCAGTGGGATTGCTGGATCATAAGGCAGTTCTATTCGCAGTTTTTTGAGGAATCTCCATACTGTTCTCCAAAGTGGCTGTACTAGTTTGCATTCCCACCAACAGTGCAAGAGGGTTCCCTTCTCTCCGCACCCTCTCCAGCATTTATTGCTTGTGGACTTTTGGATAGCAGCCATTCTGATTGGCGTGAAATGGTATCTCATAGTGGTTTTGATTTGCATTTCTCTGATAATGAGTGATGTTGAGCATCTTTTCATGTGTTTGTTAGCCATCTGTATGTCTTCTTTGGAGAAATGTCTATTGAGTTCTTTGGCCCATTTTTTGATTGGGTCATTTATTTTTCTGGAATTGAGCTGTAGAAGTTGCTTGTATATTTTTGAGATTAGTTGTTTGTCAGTTGCTTCATTTGCTATTATTTTCTCCCATTCTGAAGGCTGTCTTTTCACCTTGCTTATAGTTTCCTTTGTTGTGCAAAAGCTTTTAAGTTTTATTAGGTCCCATTTGTTCATTTTTGATTTTATTTCCAATATTCTGGGAGGTGGGTCATAGAGGATCCTGCTGTGATGTAAGTCAGAGAGTGTTTTGCCTATGTTTTCCTCTAGGAGTTTTATGGTTTCTGGTCCTACATTTAGCTCTTTAATCCATTTTGAGTTTATTTTTGTGTATGGTGTTAGAAAGTGTTCTAGTTTCATTCATATGGAGGGGTCTTGTTTTTGTATCCATTCAGCCAGTCTCTGTCTTTTGGTTGGGGCATTCAACCCATTTACATTTAAGGTAATTAATGATAAATATGATCCCGTTGCCATTTACTTGGTTGTTTTGGGTTTGAATTTATATATCCTTTTTGTGTTTCCTGTCTAGAGAATGTCCTTTAGTATTTGTTGGAGAGCTGGTTTGGTGGTGCTGAATTCTCTCAGCTTTTGCTTGTCTGTAAAGGTTTTGATTTCTCCTTCATATTTGAATGAGATCCTTGCTGGGTACAATAATCTGGGCTGTAGGTTCTTTTCTTTCATCACTTTAAGTATGTCTTGCCATTCCCTCCTGGCTTGGAGAGTTTCTATTGAAAGATCAGCTGTTATCCTTATGGGAATTCCCTTGTGTGTTATTTGTTGTTTTTCCCTTGCTGCTTTTAATATTTGTTCTTTGTGTTTGATCTTTGTTAATTTGATTAATATGTGTCTTGGGGTGTTTCGCCTTGGGTTTATCCTATTTGGGACTCTCTGGGTTTCTTGGACTTGAGTGATTATTTCCTTCCCCATTTTAGGGAAGTTTTCAACTATTATCTCCTCTAGTATCTTCTCATGGTCTTTCTTTTTGTCTTCTTCTTCTGGGACTCCTATGATTCGAATATTGTAACGTTTAATATTGTCCTGGAGGTCTCTGAGATTGTCCTCATTTCTTTTAATTCGTTTTTCTTTTTTCTCCTCTGATTCCTTTAATTCTGCCATTCTATCTTCTAATTCGCTAATTCTATCTTCTGCCTCTGTTATTCTACTATTTGTTGCCTCCAGAGTGTTTTGGATCTCATTTATTGCATTATTCATTATATGTTGACTCTTTTTTATTTCTTCTAGGTCCTTGTTAAATCTTTCTTGCATCTTCTCAATGCTTTTCTCCAGACTATTTATCCATGATTCCATTTTGCTTTCCAGATTTTGGATTAATTTCACGATCATTATTCGGAATTCTTTATCAGGTAGGTTCGCTATTTCTTCCTCTTTTGTTTGGTTTGGTGGGCTTTTATCCTGTTCCTTTACCTGCTGGGAATTCTTCTGTCTTTTCATCTTGTTTAAATTGCTAAGTTTGGGGCGTCTTTATTGTATTCTGGTAGTCTGTGGAGTTCTCTTTATTGTGGCGTTTCTGCACTATATGTGGGTTTGTACCGGTGGCTTGTCGAGGTTTCTTGTTTATGGAAGCTTGTATCGGTGTTCTGGTGGGTGGAGCTGGATTTCTTTTCTCTGGGGTGCAGTGGAGTGTCTAGTAGTGAGTTATGAGATGTCTATGCTTTTGGGGTCGCTTTGTGTAGCCTGTGTATTGGAGCTCAGGCTGTGTTCTTGTTTTTCTGGAGAATTTGCTTGGTATGTCTTGTTGTGGAACTTGCTGGTCTTTGTGTGATGCTTGGTTTCAGAGTAGGTATGGAGGCTTTTAATGAGCTCCTGTCAATTAGTGTTTCGTGGGATCAGGGTATGGACTTAAGCCTCCTGGTTCCAGTTATTGGTCTTATTTTTACAGTAGTCTCAAAAACTTCTTCTTCTATAATGCATTCCACAACTGGACTGCTCAGAGATGTTCACGGAATTATACATAGAAGGAAAAAGGGAGGAAGGAGACAGAGGTGGTCAGGAGGATAAAAGGAGGGAGTGTGAAGGAGAGAGACAGATCTAGTCAGTAATCAGTAAAGAAAAGAAAAAAGGAAAGGAAAAAAGCAAAGGACAAAAAGGAAAAAAGAAAAAAAAAAACAAAAAACAAAACAGGGTCACAAAAGTTATATCTAAACGTGGAGATTAAAGAAGTACTAGAGGATAAAAAAAAAAATAATAATAAAAAAATAAAAGAAACAAAACAAACAACAACAAAAAAAAATTAAAAGGGAAAAAAAAAATTTTTGTTTTCCTTTTTCCAATTAAAAAATAATAAAAATTTAAAAAATATATATATATTAAAAAAAGAAAAGAAAAAAAAAGGAAATAATGATGGTAAAAATAGTAACAATATATATAAGAGTTTCTCTATTATTGTTGTGGGTTCAGTTCATTTTCAGCTAGTTCCTTGTTCCGGCTTAAATTTCTCAAGATCTATAGGCCCCTTTCTCTGTGGTTGTTCTGTATAGTTCTTTGTTCTGTGCACGGTTCGGCGGTGTTCTGGGCCAAGGCCCGCCACTCGTGTGGTCGGCACTGCACAATCTGGATTGCCGGCCCAAACTACTCCAGTTAGGCAGCACTCCAGACAATCAGGCGAACGAAGTCTGCGCTGAGGCCCACAGAGGGGGAGGGGGTCGGCGACGGGAATGGCGGGCGGGCGGGTGGGGGAGGGGGATGGGGTGGCCCTCGTGGGAGCCGCCGGCACAGCGGGCGGGGGCACGCCTGCGTGGGAGTGGCCGGCGGGGGGAGCGACCAGTGGGGGGAGAGTCCCGCGGGGGAGCGTCCCTCTGGGGAGCGCCGGCAGCGGAGCGTCCCGCGTGGGAACGGCCAAGGCGTCTCCCTGCCCAGCCCCGGCTCCCCAATGGCAGATGCGGGCGTTTGCAGCGGTGCTTTTCCGCTGCGGAAGTTACCGCAGGGCCCGCAGTCTGTGGGTTCTAATTGCTCAACTGTTCTCCTCCCTGTTATGATAGTCTCCGTGTTTCCCAGGTTCGGCGCAGATTCCGCAGGGAGAGTGTTTCCTGGTGTTTGGAAACTTCTCTTTTTAAGACTCCCTTCCCCGGACAGAGGTCCGCCCCTCCCTCTTTGTCTCTCTCTGGCTTCTATATTCTTTCCTACCTCCTTTAGAAGGCAGTGAGTTGCTTTTCTGGGTGTCCGACGTCCTCCGCCAGCACTCCGAAGCTGTTTGTGGTATTTACTCGGCGCCCAGATGTCCCATTGATGAATTTGTGGAGGAGAAAGCGTATTCCCCGTCCTAATCCTTCGCCATCTTAACCGGAAGTGGCTCTTTTTTTTAAAGATATTTCTTATCTTCTGAAAGTGCAAGTTACTACATGCTTATTTTGTATATTTCCTATACCTGCTCATTCCTCTACGGAGCCCTGATTCCTTTTATTGGGGAATAGTATTAGAAACTAAGATCTGGCACTAGACATCCCTTTGGTATGGGGCTGATGTTACTTCTTGGCTCTCTCAGCAAGGAAAAACAATAATAAAAAAGGAAGTATATGACTACATATTAATCTGTGTCAAACTCTGCGACCCCTTGGACCGTAGCCTGCCAGGCTTCTCTGTCCATGGAATTCTCCAGGCAAGAATACTGGCGTGAATTGCCATTTCCTTCTCCAGGTGATCTTCCCAACCCAGGGATTGAACCTGTGTCTCCAACATCTCCTGAATGGGCAGGCTTGTTCTTTATCACTGTGCCACCTGAGGTTAATATACACATCTATAAATACTAACAAATTTATATGGAAATATGTAAATTTGGAAATATCCAGAAATAGAAATAATTCCATATGTAGCTATCAGTGTTGTCTTAAAATTAAACATGAGTTCATACCAATGTCTCCAACCCTGGTTCATTACCACGTGGATCCTTCAGATCTCCTCCCCTTGCTTATGTGTACCTTCCACAATGAGAACTCTGGCTTTCCACCATCTGTTTTCTCTTTACTTAATTGCTTACTTTTAGTATAGCAGTGTCAAAATTGTTAATCCGTACCTCTGTGGCAAACAGCATTATCAACTAGAGTACTGTGCTTGTGTAGATTTATTTTGGCTTTTACTTTATAGCCTCCACTCATTTCCGTAGTTAGTTAGGTCAACACCTTTTCTTTCCCAGTCTCTTAAGTGAGGTTGTTTCATGCGTTTGCAATGCAGTTAGCTTGTTTTGTCACATTCTGCGTTCCATTGTGGGATTCTTCCAACCTTGTAAATGAATTTTTGAAAAATTTGCACTTGTTAATTTTCACTCTGTGTACTGTAAATTTCTATGGGTTTTGATAAATACATAGTATCGTGTATTCACCACTACAGGATCGTACAGCATGGTTTCAATGCCCTGAAATAATCTCCTATACTTCACCTATTTAACACATCTCCTGTGTTCCCAAGCACAAAGCAACCACTGATTTTTTTTTTTAATCATATCTATCATTTTACCTTTTCCAGAAAATCATACAATTTTTCATTATTTATTTTTTTCAGATTGGCTTGTTTCATTCAGCAATATGTATTTACAGTTTATCCATGTCTTTTCATGGCTCGGTAGCTCATTTTTTTTTTTTTTAATCACTGAATAACATCCTATTGTTTGTATGTATTACAGTTGTTTTTTTCACACCTATTGAAAGAGAACTTGGTTGCTTCTGGCTTTTCACAATTGCTATAAACATTTGCATGCAGGCTTTTTTTTTTTTTTTTTTTTTGATTAGAGGAAAATTGCTTTATAATATTGAGTTGGTTTCTGCCATACATCAACATGAATCAGCTCTAGGTATACATATGTCCTCTCTTGAATCTCTCTCCCACCCACCACCCCATCCCACCCTAGGGTCCCATCGCATCCCATCTAATGTCACAAAGCACTAGATTTGATCTCCCTGAATCACACAGCTTGGAGAAGGAAATGGCAACCCACTCCAGTGTTCTTGCCTGGAGAATCCCAGGGATGGGGGAGCCTGCTGTCTATGGGGTCGTACAGAGTCAGACACGACTGGAGCGACAGCAGCAGCAGCAAAATCCCACAGCAAATCCCCACTGGCTGTCTAATTTCACATATGATAATGTATATGTTTCCATGCTGCTCTCTCAGTTCATCCCATCCTCTCCTTCTCCCACTGTGTCCACAAGTCTCTTCTCTCTGTGTCTCCACTGATGCCCTGCACATAGGTTTTTCTTCATCTTTCTAGATTTTTTCCAAGATTTTTTCTTCGTCTTTGATTTCCTCTACTTTGTTTTTTTTTTAATTAAATTTTATTTTGCTTAACTTTACAATATTGTATTTCTTTTGCCATACATCGAGATGGATCCGCCAACAGTATACCCATGCTCCCCATCCTGAACCCTCCTCCCTCCTCCCTCCCCATACCATCCCTCTGGGTCATCCCAGTGCACCAGCCCCAGGCATCCATTATCGGGCATCGTACCTGGACTGGCGACTCGTTTCAGATATGATATTATACATCAGATCAGATCAGTCACTCAGTCGTGTCCGACTCTTTGCGACCCCATGAACTGCAACACGCCAGGCCTCCCTGTCCATCACCAGCTCCCGGAGGTCACTCAGACTTGCATCCATTGAGTCAGTGATGCCATCCAGCCATCTCATCCTCTGTCGTCCCCTTCTCCTCCTGCCCTCAATCCCTCCCAGCATCAGAGTCTTCTCCAATGAGTCAACTCTTCGCATGAGGTGGCCAAAATACTGGAGTTTCATTCTCCCAAATCATCCCACCCTCTCCCGGTCCCAGAGTCCAAAAGTCTGTTCTATACATCAGTGTCTCTTTTGCTGTCTCATAAACAGGGTTATTGTTACCATCTTTCTAAATTCCATATATATGCGTTAGTATACTGTATTTGTGTTTTTCTTTCAGACTTACTTCACTCTGTATAATAGGCTCCAGTTCCATCCACCTCATTAGAACTGATTCAAATGTATTCTTTTTAATGGCTGAGTAATACTCCATTGTGTATATGTACCACAGCTTTCTTATCCATTCATCTACGGATGGACATCTAGGTTGCTTCCAAGTCCTGGCTATTGTAAACAGTGCTGCTATGAACACTGGGGTACACGTGCCTCTTTCAATTCTGGTTTTCTCAGTGTGTATGCCCAGCAGTGGGATTGCTAATGGTATGCCTACGTAGAGTTATTTGGGATTCATTCTGCTAGAAGATCACTCTGCTTTCTGGATCTGTGATTTGGTGCCTGAAATTAACTTGGGGAAATTCCCAGTCTATTGTTTCAGATATTTTTTTCTGTTCCTTTCTTTCTTCTGCTTCTGGTTTTCTCATACATGTGTAATATACATTTTATAGTTGTTCTGTAGTCCTTGGATAGCTTCCCTGGTGGCTGAGACGATAATGCAGGAGACCTTGGTTTGACCCCTGGATTGGGAAGATCTCCTGGAGGAGGACATGGCAACCCACTCCAGTATTCTGGCCTGGAGAATCCCCATGGACAAGAGAGCCTGGTGAACTAGTCCATGGGGTTGCAAAGAGTCAAACATGACTGAGCAACTAAGCACGTTATAATCCTTGGATAGTCTTTTTTGGGGCAGTCTTTGTTGGTTTTGCTTTTCAATTTTGAGGATTTATATTGTGATGTCTTCAAACTCAGAGATTCTTTCTCCAGCCATGAACAGTCTGCTTGTAAGCCCATCAAAGGCTTTCTTCATTTCTGCCACAGTGTTTTTGATCTCTGGCATTTCTCTTTGGTTCCTTCCTAGGATTTCCATCTCTCTGCGTACACTGTCCATCTATTTTTGCATTCTGTCTGCTCTATCCATTAGAGCCTTTAGCATATCAATCATAGATCTTTCAAGAGCCTGATATGGTAATTCTCATGTCCCTGCCATGTCTGATTCTGATGCTCCCTCTGTCTCTTTAAATTGTGCTTTTCCCCGTTTAGTATGCCTTGTAATTTTTTCTTTGATAGACATGAACAAAGAACTGTTGTAAATGGGCTTTTAGTAATATGATGGGGGGAGGGGCAAAGAGAAGTGTTTCAAGGTCCTATGATTAGACCGGAGTGTTTTAGTGAGCTCTGGACTGTGAACAAGTGTTTCTGCATTTTTCTGTCCCCTTGCGTGGAAGAGAATGGCTTGAGTGGCCTCAGGTTGAGTATTTCCCTTCTCCCACTTGCAGGGCTACAGCTGACTGGAACTATTTCTCAGGAAACCTTCAGGTGAATTGTTGTTCAGTCAGTAAGTCGTGTCTGACTCTATGCAACCCCATGGATTGCAGCACACCAGACTTCCCTGTGCTTCACTATCTCCCAGAGTTTGCTCAGACTCATGTCCTTTGAGCCGGTGATGCCATCCAACCATCTCATCCTCTGTCACCACACTTTGCCTCCTGCCTTCAATCTTTCCCAGCATCAGGGTCTTTTCCAGTGAGTCAGCTCTTCACATCAGGTTGCCAAATTATTGAAGCTTCAGCATCAGTCCTTCCAATCAATATTCAGGGTTGATTTCCTTTAGGATTGACTGGTTTGATCTCCTTGCTGTTCAAGGGACTCTCAAGAGTCTTTTCCAGCACAATTCAAAAACCTCAATTCTTTGGTACTCAGCCTTCTTAATGGTCCAACTCTAACATTCCTACAGGTGAGTTAGACTCTGATAATAACCCCAGCCAGTTAGATCAGATCAGATCAGTCGCTCAGTCGTGTCCGACTCTTTGCGACCCCATGAACCGCAGCACGCCAGGCCTCCCTGTCCATCACCAGCTCCCGGAGGTCACCCAGACTCACACCCATCGAGTCAGTGATGCCATCCAGCCATATCATCCTCTGTCGTCCCCTTCTCCTCCTGCCCTCAATCCCTCCCAGCATCAGAGTCTTCTCCAATGAGTCAAATCTTCTCATGAGATGGCCAAAATACTGGAGTTTCAGCTTTAGCATCATTCCTTCTAAAGAAATTCCAGGATTGATCTCCTTCAGAATGGACTGGTTGGATCTTCTTGCAGTCCAAGGGACTCTCAAGAGTCTTCTCCAACACCACAGTTCAAAAGCATCAATTCTTCGGCGCTCAGCCTTCTTCACAGTCCAGCTCTCACATCCATACATGACCACAGGAAAGACCATAGCCTTGACTAGGCGAACCTTTGTTGGTAAAGTAATGTCTCTGCTTTTGAATATGCTATCTAGGTTGGTCATAACTTTCCTTCCAAGGAGTAAGCATCTTTTAATTTCATGACTGCAGTCACCATCTGCAGTGATTTTGGAGCCCAGAAAAACAAAGTCTGACACTGTTTCCACTGTTTCCCCATCTATTTCCCATGCAGTGATGGGACCAGATGCCATGATCTTCGTTTTCTGAATGTTGAGCTTTAAGCCAACCTTTTCACTCTCCACTTTCACTTTCATCAAGAGGCTTTTTAGCCCCTCTTCACTTTCTGCCATAAGAGTGGTGTCATCTGCATATCTGAGGTTATTGATATTTCTCCCAGCAATCTTGATTCCAACTTGTGTTTCTTCCAGTCCAGCATTTCTCATGATGTACTCTGCATATAAGTTAAATAAACATGGTGACAATATGCAGCCTTGACGTACTCCTTTTCCTATTTGGAACCAGTCTGTTGTTCCATGACTAGTTCTAACTGTTGCTTCCTGACCTGCATACGGATTTCTCAAGAGGCAGATCAGGTGGTCTGGTATTCCCATCTCTTTCAGAATTTTTCATAGTTTATTGTGATCCACACAGTCAAAGGCTTTGGCATAGTCAATAAAGCAGAAATAGATGTTTTTCTGGAACTCTCTTGCTTTTTCCATGATCCAGCAGATGTTGGCAATTTGATCTCTGGTTTCTCTGCCTTTTCTAAAACCAGCTAGAACATCAGGATGTTCACGGTTCACATATTGCTGAAGCCTGGCTTGGAGAATTTTGAGCATTACTTTACTAGCGTGTGAGATGAGTGCAATTGTTCGGTAGTTTGAGCACTCCTTGGCATTGCCTTTCTTTGGGATTGGGATGAAAACTGACCTTTTCCAATCTTGTGGCCACTGCTGAGTTTTCCAAATTTGCTGGCATATTGAGTGCAGCACTTTCACAGCATCATCATTCAGGACTTGGAATAGCTCCACTGGAATTCCATCACCTCCACTAGCTTTGTTCGTAGTGATGCTTTCTAAGGCCCATTTGACTTCACATTCCAAGATGTCTGGCTCTAGGTCAGTGATCACATCATCATGATTATCTAGGTCTTGAAGATCTTTTTTGTACAGTTCTTCTGTTAAGCTCAGGTTAATTAGTTTCCCCTGAGGGCAGGCCTTAAGAAGAACAGATTGTCCTGATATATTCAAAATGGTTTCCTTTCCCTACTGGTGCTGGTAGCACAAGGGGATTTTTCTCTGATATTTACTGTGAGGATCTGGTTGAACTGGAGGTAAAACACACGAAAGTGTAGGCATCCCCCTGTGACTGGATTCCCTGAGTTTTTTAACTGTCAGGGTTGTCCATGCAGAGCCTCCAGCAATTCACCAATTATGGTGCAGGTCTTCTACTGCAGCACTGATTCTCTTGGCAGTTTCGGCTTGTGAGTCTCTGCTCAGGTAAGCCATGACTTCCTGTATTCACCTGACTCTCCAATCTTGGGGACAGCGGTTTATTTACCCTGTGTTTTCCCCTCTTATGGATCCTAGAAGAGTTCTTGGTTTTTCATTCTGTTCAGCTTTTTACTTGTTGTTAGGATGGAGGGGTGACTTCCAAGCTCATACACCTAAAGTCTGCAGGCTTTTTGGTGAACCTAAGTTTTCAAATAAGTTGCATAAATGCCTAGGAACATGACTGCTGCATTGTATGGTAAGAGTATGTTTAGCTTTATAAGAAATTGCCAAACTCTCCCAAAGTGGCTAAACTATTTGCATTCCCCACCATCAATGAATGAGGTAACCTTGCATCCATGTCAGCAATTGGTATTGTTTAATTTTTGGACGTTAGCTTTTCTATGGTGTAGTGGCATCTCTCTGTTGTTTTAATTTGCAATTCCTTAATGACTGGTTTCAAGCATATTTTATTTTGTTTATTTGCCATCTGTTTGTTGTCTTTGGTGAGGTGTCCAGGCATTTTGCCCATTATTTTTTTTTATTGTTGAGTTTTAAAATTTCCTTCTATATTTTGGCCAGAGAAAGATAATGTGTTTTTCAAATACTTTATCCTCATCTGTGACTTGCCTTTCTGTTCCCTTAAAAGTTTTTTTCACAGGATAGAAAATTTTACTTGTAATAAAACCTAATTTATCTAGTTTTTCTTTCATGAAATGTGCTTTTGATATTGTATCTGAAAACTTATCACCAAATTTTGGGTCACACATATTTTCCCTTACTTTAGTTCATAGTGATACATTTCAGCATCTTCTTGCTTGCAAACTTCCCTTATAACCATTCCAATTAATTAAAAGCACCAAAATCTGAAGACTTTAGCCTGTTAATTATTTAATCTATAATTATTGGTATCCAAGTCTCCCTGAACAAGATGCAATCTAAATGTAAAGAACTTTCTCACAAAAAGTTTAATGTTTTTTTAAAAACATTTAGTTTTACAATTTTTGTCTTCAAGGGTTTAAATATTTGAAGACAGGTAGCAAAGAAAAATTTATACTACCATGTGGAAGCTCTTTTTCTTTCTTCTGTTACTTTATTTCCACCTTAGTTTTGTTGGAAAACTTTGTAGTCATTTGTAATGTGTATATAAATTATTTGTAAATTTTTAAGACCTCCACTTATTTTTTAACTGGTAGACTATCATGACATATTTGAATTTGGTTATGAATTACGTGTGCACCATAATCAGTTCTAAGTATATTTCTTTGTTATATGTCTTAGTAAGAATGTTGTTCTTGTCATGATGATGTGCTCCATCAAAATTTGTATATATATCATTACTGGAAAAATAAATCCTTTTTTCACAATAGGATTCATACTAATATCAGATGTTTCACATTAAATGGAATGATTTTTTTAAATTTCACTTTGATTCCATAAATTTTATGGAAAAAAAAAACATTATTAGGATTTCAAGCATCTGATGACATAGATATGAACGGGTATAATTAATCATTTGTGATTTGCTAATGCAGCCAACAAATTAACTACTATCATTTTACTTTTTAAATTTAATGTTCAAGAAAGTAGAGAATAGAAAATTAGCTACGTTAGTGTAAAACCCACTCCAGTGTTCTTGCCTGGAGAATCCCAGGGACAGGGGAGCCTGGTGGGCTGCCGTCTCTGGCGTTGCACAGAGTCGGACACAACTGAAGTGACTCAGCAGCAGCAGTGTAAAAGCAGTGTGATTTGATCTAGATGAAAAGTCATTTACAGAATGATAGGTACTTACATCTCTATGGCTGCATTTTCTGTTTTCAGCCGTGGACACACAGAGATGTTAAATATTCAAAGTAGAGGAGATGCTGGCATTTCTTTAGATTTCTGACTTCGGATTTTTATATAGCTATTGGTATCTCTATTATCCTCATGTCGTGTGTGTGTGTGTTAGTTACTTAGTCTTGTCTGACTTTTTGTCATCCCATGGACTGTCAGCCTGCCATGGAATTCTCCAGGCAAGAGTACTGGAGTGGGTTGCTATTCCTTTCTCCAGAATATCTTCCCCGCCCAGGGATCAAACCTTCATTGCAGGCAGATTCTTTACCATTTGAGCTACCAGGAAAGGCCCATGTCATGGTAGATAGTAAATATTTTAAATAAGGTATATGTTTTGAACTGTGGTGTTGGAGAAGACTCTTGAGAGTCCCTTGGACTGCAAGGAGATCCAATCGGTCCATTCTGAAGGAGATGAGCCCTGGGATTTCTTTGGAAGGAATGATGCTAAAGCTGAAACTCCAGTACTTTGGCCACCTCAATCAAAGAGTTGACTCATTGGAAAAGACTCTGATGCTGGGAGGGATTGGGGGCAGGAGGAGAAGGGGACGACAGAGGATGAGATGGCTGGATGGCATCACTGACTCGATGGATGTGAGTCTGAGTGACCTCCGAGAGCTGGTGATGGATAGGGAGGCCTGGCGTGCTGCAGTTCATGGGGTCGCAAAGAGTCGGACACGACTGAGCGACTGATCTGATCTGATCTGATCTGATATGTTATCATCACCTTTTTAGAGTCAGAAATTTACTAAATTTAGTACATGACTTTTCATTAAATAAATTCAGTTTTGAGGTGAGGCTGCTGAAGGAGTATGTAAAAGAAGAATTGCCAATACGGTAAATAGCTGTATACTACTGTCATGTAACAGATGGCTAAGCCACGTCGCAGTGCTATTCAGGCTATTCTCTGAATACTCTGCAGAAGAACTGCGCTGCTCTTTCCTGCATGTGTTTCATGTATACCTAGGCTGTATCCCATGTTTCATACTGATCTGTTCCTGACTCCAGCTGGTCATCTGATGGTTTCATGAATCCTGCAGCCCAGGATGGACTGCACACAACTAGGTGTTTTACCAGCTGACTCACAGGAGAGCAGCACAGAATATTCTTTCTGATGCCTACCCGAGACTTGAAAGAGATGGTTGTCCTAATCATTCACCTCAAAAGACAATCTATTTCGTAAGCAGTAGTCCTACGGTTGTCTTGAAGCATGGTGTTTTTTGAGTCTGGAAGTGATCAGTGGAGAAAGGCAGGTGGTTGCTGAGTATCTTTCAGATTTAGCTACACATTAAGGTGAGAATTCTTTTTACTACTACTACTACTAAGTCACTTCAGTCGTGTCCGACTCTGTGCGACCCCATAGACAGCAGTCCACCAGGCACCGCCGTCCCTGGGATTCTCCAGGCAAGAATACTGGAGTGGGTTGCCATTTCCTTCTCAATGCCTGAAAGTGAAAAGTGAAAGTGAAGTCGCTCAGTCGTGTCCGTCTCTTAGCGACCCCATGGACTGCAGCCTACCAGGCTCCTCCATCCATGGGATTTTCCAGGCAAGAGTACTGGAGTGGGGTGCCATTGCCTTCTCCAGAGAATTCTTTTTATACACACAAGTCTTGTAGGCTATTAGATAAAACCATGGCAGAAGTGGGAAGGTCAAAGTGGAGGTCTGCTAAACCCAGGCATCCTATCCTATTTTAATGCAACTGTTAAAAATAAAAACTTCATTAAAAATGAATTATCAAGGAAAAAAAATTGCCAAATTGAACAGGATCCTGGGGGAAACTTCCCATAAACTAAGACTGTTGTGGCCAAAGCAGAATATATAGTCACTTTACTTATTATCCTAGAATTTCCAAAATTTTCTTGTATCATTTACCTGTGTTCTTCATTTTTCCAACTTCCTATCCTTGGGGAAATTGCTTTACATTTTTCAACTTTCGAGGCATTTATTCCCATACTTTTAAATATGTGCAAGCTGTTTTAAAACATTATTGACTTATAGTAGATGAGGATTTTTCTCTCTAGTCTTTTTCTATTCCCCCATATAAAATTGCACTTTTTGGTTAAATCTATTTTTGGTGTTTTCATTATGTGTGTGTGTGGCGGTGGGGGAGGGTAGTCACTGCTGAAGTCAAGTATTATAAAAAATTTGTTGTTAGACCTTTTTCCCTTTGAAGCTGATAATTGTCTTTCTCCCCCCATTTATTTAGTTTTCTTTTAATTAAAAGCTGTCTTTCTATATTCTTTAATAGTTCTGTAAAATATTTATGAATCCAATATTCTAAGTAGTTAAACTTCTAAGATAATCTGCCAGTAGTTTCACCACCATCTTTTACTTATTTTTGCTAACCGCATCCTTTCTGGAACCCTCCATCTTCTGTTCCATGATGGTGTGTGGTGTAGACTGCCTGCTCGGCTCTCATCTTGGGACTTCCTTTTGGCAAGTTCGTACAAATTCCTTTCATCTCTTTCCTCTGTTAGAAACTTGTTCTGGATTCCATGTCATCTTTTTTGCCTATTTACTTAATTTTACTGTAGTATATTGTTCAGTAGCTTCTTCCAAAAAGGTACCCGGGAAGTTAAAATTTTAGAGACTTGATATTTCTCATTAATTGTGCTCCACTGCTCCATTTTACGAGCATCCTATGTTTCTATTTGGAAATCCAAGGCTGTTCATATTTCTGCTGCTGCTGCTGTTGTTTCAGTCATGTCCGACTCTGTGCGACCCCATAGATGGCAGCCCACCAGCCTCCCCTGTCCCTGGGATTCTCTAGGCAAGAACACTGGAGTGGGTTGCCATTTCCTTCTCCAATGTTCATATTTCTGAGTTGGTGGAAATTAGTAGTAAGAAACATTTTAATTACTGCTAACCATATGCAAGGGGATATGTGTGCACTCTGGGTATTGCCTGGTAGTGTAATTAATAAAAAAAAAACAAACTAATTTTTGTGTTCTTCTTGTATCCAATAGTAATTTTTCAGGAGACTCAATGGTGTGTAAATTGCTGTCTTTAAAAGTATATTTTTGGTCAAATACTCTGGAATATACACAGTATACTACAATTACCAAATTAGATTTCATCTCGTGATGATTGTACTTAAGCAGTTTGTAGAAAGAATTAATGATTTCATTGCTTGTTTGTATCTCGAGCTTAATTAGAATCTTGTGCAAGAGGAACATACCTACTAGTAACGATTACCAAGACGTATGATATTTGTGTCGTTTTATAATTACAAGATCTCTCAGTTCAGAACAAAACTAAAATCATTAAAGATGAGAAAATACTAATAAAATCTCACACAAAGAGTGAGCTTTAAATCATAATTAAAACAGTGAAAAGTACTGCACTGACATATATGCTCGTAGGTGAAATATAACGAAAGGAAATGAACGCTTTTTTCCCACATCAAATTGGTAGAAGTGGGGACCCCATGTAATTTTAAGTTACCAATATTAAAGTCACTGTTGTTCAAAGAGCCTCAATAAAGACAGCTTGTAATACAAAAATCAGTTAGAGCACAGTTCTTCAAAGTATGACCTGGAAAATATTATGTCCCCAAATAGTTGCTTGTGAGAAATTTAACTTCAATGACATTACAGAAATATCTGAATACTGATTAATATCTTGTTTATTAAGATAATTTACCCTCATCAAAAATGGACATTTGTCATAAATATTTAAAAAATAAAACGTAGATATTCTACTGAAGGTTTTGAAATGATGTCTTCATTTTAAGTGCAGTGATTGGTTTCATAGAGCAAGGGGCATAGAAATTTTTGTGTTTTAGTAACTATCTCATATAGACTCCTTGATAATGAAATAGAAAATAATGGCTTAACTACATGTGTATAATAGTAAGCATATTAAGCATTCCTGTGCACATATTAATTGATCAGGAATTATGAGAAAATTATAATGAGTAATAATGACTTCTGCTTCTTGAAGTAGCAAAGGACTTAGAATCGGAAGCCTGAGAAAGATATTTGAATTTGGTTGTTTTTTTTTTAGCAAGGGCAAGTAATATGACTTACATCATTAAGGATAAAGGAATAAAATCATTTTATTCCATAAATGAATGTTTTACATAACTATTAGAGTTTCACTGGTGGATGCTACTCCTAGGAAGTATTGGATAGGTTTTCAAAGAAATGATATTAGTCTGCCATAACAACCCCTAACTAACGTGGATGCATAGGATCTTTCTTTCCCATTTGCTCTTCCATACTAATCCTTTTAATATATTAGACTTTGAGGGGAATAATATTGCTGATTGTAACCCTTACTTGCTGATAGTTAATAAATTTTTGATGCTTTCTTGTTTATAAATGTAATGCCTCTGTTAAAACATATTTGTTCGTTTGTTATAAGAAATATCAGGTCGCTAAGAAATACTAAGTTCTTATCCAAATTTGTCTAAGTGATTTTAGTACTTCTGTGCTTGGGCTGGAAAATATATACACTTTTACTGAGTCAGTGTCTTTTTGCATTCTGGTGATCAGTTCTCCATCAATTCTCCAAATGGGAACAGACATCTTAGTGGAGAACATTTGGCCCCATTTTTGTTTTTGCATTTGTCTCTTCAGCTAAGAATATCCTGGTATCTCATTTTCTTTTCTTTATTGCTCTTTTGCATGGGCTGATTGTTTCAATGGTTTTTCCCACAGTAACAGTCACATCCTTTCCCTGTTCACTGTGCTAAATGATTGTCCCATTTAGCACTTATGTGCTAGCTTGATTTCTTGTTTCTGGACTAATTATTTTTCTTTAAAGGGGCACTGGCAAATAGAAGAGACTGTTAGTCTAAACATTTACTATGGGTTCTATTATCTTCTCTTTCTATTTCACTAACAACAAATACAACATTTACTTAAACAACAGCAAACAAATGGCAAAATCTAGAAGCTGTCAATTCACATGATATATTGCCAGTGTTTCAGATTACCTCAATATGAGATAATTTTTCACTCATGGGACTTTTTTGCCCCACTGATTGACCTTGGGGTATTCATCCCGCTCCAACACACAGACACACTAATTCAAGCTACATAGTTCTAGAGAGAGCAGCCATGTTAATAAAACAGGACTGGCCTCCTGGCCTCTGTATCGTGTTGGTCCAGTCAGAACCTATCTGAAATTAAGCTGTTAAGTGTAGGTCTTATACTCTGATGGGTCTTTTGAATTTTCAACCTTAGATTTTTTTTTTTTTTTTTAATTGCCATGTTTTCTGCCAAAGGCAGACAACTGGGTGCAGAGATAAAAAGATAAAAAGACTGGAGCTGACTTTAACGAATGGCAATGGTGAAAGAGAGAGAAAAATCATGAACGGATTTAAACAGCTGGCTTCCCTTTGTCCTGAGCCCAGCCACATCCTTGAGTCTTTGAGATACTCTTACAGTCTTATATGATAAAGTCCCCCTTTACAAATTTATGCTACCCTGTTTTGGGTTTTCTTATTGTTAACAAAACCATTCTAAAAAATGTATTTCTCAAGACCCAAGATGTTTTACCTCAATATTGTCTATACTTCTTTATGGAGAAGGAAATGGCAACCTGCTCCAGTATTCTTGCCTGGAAAGTTCCATGGAGAGGAGTCTGATGGGCTACAGTCCATAGGGTCACAAAGAGTCGGACACGACAAAGCGACTGAGCACACATACTTCTCTATGTTATTACAAAACAAAACGCAAAATAAAAATGAAACATTAAAAACATGATCCCTCACTTCTGTCAGTCAATAAAGAAAAGTTTCTGGGCTATGATCCTTCCTAGATGATGATGAACAGTCTGTAACCCCTGAAATTCCATAACTGGGTGTCATGTGGTTGATGATATACCAGTGTTTTCCTGGTATGTCAAAGACAACAATTTTACTTTATTCTATAACAACACTTTACATATTTTATTTATTCCTGAAAAACAATATTTATGTATTGGTTCATATTTTTCTTTTATTTTTCTTTATATTTTGGCTATCTTTTCTAAAAGGAAAAGAATTAGCTTTATTGCTTTTGAATGTTTGTGTGTACACATACAAACATATGTGTGTATATATCTATAACCCACCTATATGCAATATATGCACATAAAGTTTTGTGTGTACGTATATATGTGTGTGTGTGTATATACATACATAAACTTGACATTTGTTAGAGCATTTAATTTTCCCCAGTTACTCCCATAAAGATCAAAGGAAATCTTAACCCACATTAAAAAGTGCATAAAATTAAAGCAAAACCATTTCATTTTAGTGTGAATCCTCGCTTTCTTCAGAGGTCATAGAAATTTAAGCAGTCACACTAACTACTTTTTTTCCTTCTTTATTTAGAAAATTCTAATAAAAGCAGTGATATAAAAAGATCTTTCAAAGGTTTTCAGGGACTGCAGGCCTTCTTTGATTTGTAGTTCCAAAAGTAAGTTTCAGGATGACATCAGCAAGATGGAGACTAGGGAGCCCCAGACCCTCCCAAAAGAGGCATCCATTCAACAATACATGGACCAGTTCCCTCTGTGAGAAATTCAGAGCCAGTTAAGAGACACTTGCACCCCAGGGGAGCAGTGAAACCAGCTAGCAACCAAGTCAGTAGGAAAATTTATGACACCCACTCTGCCAGGCTGCATCTGGAGAAAACTCCCAGCTCTTGGCTTCTTTCTAAGGAGGGAAAGAGAAGAATGAAACATACATCCGACTGTTCAGACTTCTGGGGGGAGTCTGCCTGAAGGGCTTGTTTCTGTTTTGCCTGAAGCTAAGTGCTGACAAGAAGGGGTACCAGGTCCAGGGAAGCTGAGAATTAGGTGATGATCTAGACCAGTCCCTCCCTCTAGCTCAATGCAGAGGAAATCCCCTACTCCTCGCTTCTCCCTGGGGAGGGAAAAAGTTGGAATATGTGTCCAAGGTTCAGTTTGGTTGGGAGAGGAAGGGAGTTCTCTCTTCCTTTACCTATATTTTTCTTAGATTTTTTAATCATCTCTTTATTTTTCATTTCATGCTTTTTTTAAGCCACAGTCATCAAGACAGTATGGTACTGGCACAAAGACAGAAATGTAGATCAATGGAACAAAATAGAAAGCCCAGAGATAAACTCACGCACCTATGGACACCTTATCTTTGACAAAGGAGGCAAGAATATACAGTGGATTAAAGACAATCTCTTTAACAAGTGGTGCTGGGAAAACTGGTCAACCACTTGTAAAAGAATGAAACTAGAACACTTTCTCACACCATACACAAAAATAAACTCAAAATGGATTAAAGATCTAAACATAAGACCAGAAACTATAAAACTTTTAGAGGAGAACGTAGGCAAAGCACTTTCCGACATAAATCACAGCAGGATCCTCTATGACCCACCTCCCAGAATATTGGAAATAAAAGCAAAAATAAACAAATGGGATCTAATTAAAATTAAAAAGCTTCTGCACAACAAAAGAAACTATAAGCAAGGTGAAAAGACAGCCTTCAGAATGGGAGAAAATAATAGCAAATGAAGCAACTGATAAACAACTAATCTCAAAAATATACAAGCAACTCCTACAGCTCAATTTCAGAAAAATAAACGACCCAACCAAAAAATGGGCCAAAGAACTAAATAGACATTTCTCCAAAGAAGACATACAGATGGCTAACAAACACATGAAAAGATGCTCAACAGCACTCATTATCAGAGAAATGCAAATCAAAACCACTATGAGGTACCATTTCATGCCAGTCAGAATGGCTGCGATCCAAAAGTCTACAAGCAATAAATGCTGGAGGGGATGTGGAGAAAAGGGAACCCTCTTACACTGTTGGTGGGAATGCAAACTAGTATAGCCACTATGGAGAACAGTGTGGAGATTCCTTAAAAACTGGAAATAGAACTACCATCCAGCAATCCCACTGCTGGGCATACACACTGAGGAAACCAGAATTGAAAGAGACACGTGTACCCCAATGTTCATAGCAGCACTGTTTACAATAGCTAGGACATTGAAGCAACCTAGATGTCCATCAGCAGATGAATGGATAAGAAAGCAGTGGTACATATACACAATGGAGTATTATTCAGCCATTAAAAAGAATACATTTGAATCAGTTCTAATGAGGTGGATGAAACTGGAGCCTATTATACAGAGTAAGTAAGCCAGAAAGAAAAACACCAATACAGTATACTAGCGCATATATATGGAATTTAGAAAGATGGTAACGACAACCCTGTATGTGAGACAGCAAAAGAGACACAGATGTATAGAAGAGTCTTTTGGACTCTGTGGGAGAGTGGGGGAGGGTGATTTGGGAGAATGGCATTAAAACATGTATAATATCACATAAGAAACGAATGGCCAGTCCATGTTCGATGTAGGATACACTAAACTTGGGACTGGTGCACTAGGATGACCCAGAGGGATGGTATGGGGAGGGAGGTGGGAGGGGGGTTCAGGACAGGGAACAAGTGTACACCCGTGGCAGATGTATGTTGATGTATGGCAAAACCAATACAATATTGTAAAGTAAAAATAATAATAATAAAATTTTAAAAATTGTAGCAAAAGAACATTAGGAACACAGCATGAAATCTACCCTCTTAACAAATTTTCATATGTTCAAGGAGAGTAACGTTGACTATAAGGACCATGTTGTAGATTTGATCTCTCAGACTTACTCATCTTGCATAGCTGAGCCTTGCCTGAGCATGTCTTCCCATATGGCATGCTTGTTGAAGATCATATGACTATAAATGCCTCTATTATTTCTCAAGATTGTTTTAGCTATTCAAAGTCCTCTGTGGTTCCCTGTGAATTTGGGGTTTGTTTTTTTCTATTTCTGCAGGAAATGCCATTGAGATTTTGATAGGGATTGTACAGACTCTCCATATTGCTTTAAATATTAGATCTTGACAATCAATGAACATGGGATGTCTTTCCATTTATTTGTGTTGTCTTCATTTTCTTTTAGCAATGTTTTATAGTTTTCAGTGTTCAGATCTTTCATTTCTTTGGTTAAGTTTATAATTATTTTATTACTTTTGATACTATTGTAAATGGGATTGTTCTATTAATTTCTTTTACAGACGGTTGTTAATAGAAACACAGTTTTTGTATACTGAATTCATTTGTTATTTCTATTGTTTGACATTCTGCTATCACTTTTTTAATGATTATTTTTGTGTTCTCTTTATCTTAATTGGAGTATAATTTCTTTACAGTGTTGTGTCAGTTTATGCTGCACAACAGCATGGATCAGCTATCTGTACACATGTATCCCTTTCCTCTTGAGTCTCCCTCCCACCCGCCCAGCCCACCCTCTGGGTCGTCACAGAGCTCGGAGATAAGCTCCCTGTGCTGCACAGCAGCCTCCCACTGGCTCTCTGTTTAACACATTGTAGTGTACATATGTCAGTCCGTCTCTCTCAGTTCACCCCACCTTATCCTTCCCCTGCTGTGTCCACAAGTCCATTCTCTACATCTGTGTCTCTGTTCCTGCCCGCCAATAGGGCATCATCAGTACCATTTTCCTAGATTCCATATATATGTGCTAATATGTAATATTTTTCTCTTTCTGACTTACTTCAATCTATATAACAGACTCTAGATTCATCTACATCACTACAGATGACTCAATTTTGTTCCCTTTTATAGCTGAGTAATATTTCTAACTGTCTTTAGGTAGAGTCTGGGGTCGAGGTTTTCTATATATAAGATCATGTCATCTAAAGACAGGGACAATTTTACTTCTTCCTTTCTTCTTTGGATGCCTCTTATTTTTTTTCTTGCCTGATTGCTCTGACTAGAACTTCCAGTACTGTGTTGAATAGGAATGGTGAATGAGAGTGAGCATCTTTACCTTGTTCCTGATCTTAGAAGAAAAACTTTCAACCTTTCACCACTGAGTTATGATATTAACCGAGGACTTGTCATATGCAGCCTTTATTATGTTGAGATACACTCCCGCTGTAACCAAGTCTGTTCTCTGCACCTCTCAGGCATCTAGAATATTGCTGGGCCCTGAAAGTGCTCAGGGACAGGCAAGACAGAAGTCAGTCCCTTGGGCAGCCCCCAGAAAAGTTGGAATGTTGGATGCACAGTCCAACTCTTTCATTTCCCAGGGAGAAGCTGGGATTTGAGGGTTTTCATCCATTTGCTGAAGGCTGAGTTACATGAGTGTGTGAATGCTTTTCCACACTGTTATGGTTCTCAACAGCCCCCAACATATGATCTTTTCCTGGCAGTGCTCAGATTCAGGCAAAGCGGAAATAAGTTCAGAAGTATCCGATCTTTGGCCCAGTCGTTTCATTCCTTCCCCATGCTGAAACTGGGAGTTGAGGGTTTCCTTATGATTATGTGATGTTGTGTCAGGGGGTGGGCTTATGGTGCTAGGGATATCAAATTTTCCCATTGGTTTCAATAAGGTTGTTTTCATACTTGCTAGAAGTTTCTCAGCTGGTTTCTGGACTGCTCATAGAGAATCTGTGTATTTTTGCTGAATCTTTGTGTCCCTGGTGGGAAGGAGATTAGAGGACTTCTTATTCTGTCATCTTGTTGACATTACTCCTCTTTACCTTCACTTTAAAAACATTTATTAATTTGTTTCTGCATGTTGAGAATCTAAACTCTGGTGATTCTGAGGGTAAGTTTCATTATACAGACTGTCACAGGTGCTTTGTTCTTGTCATTATTTTCTTTCTTTCTTTTCTCGTTTTCAGAATAATGATTTGTTTCTTCATCTTCAAGCGGTGACCAATTAGTTTCTCTTCCTTTTGTTTTATATAGCATTGAGTATTGGAACATGTTTCAAACCGTTATGGTCAATATTCCTATTGCTGCTCAACTTACTCCATTTGTAAACAGTGGTACCCTTTCAAGTCGATTCTTGAATCCTTATGGTAAGGTCTTAGTAGTAGTCTTTGATAATTGCTTGTCTTCTGGATAAGATGTTTCACACTAATCTTGTACATTTCTTCCCTGGCTATGGGATTGGCTGTTTCTTCAAAGATCTCTGTTCTTTTTGGTAGGAAATGATACATTAAAAACTACTATGTTGGTGTTATTCCTTAGAATTTTAAATCTTTGATTTAATATTCTCTCTTTTTCTCATTATCCTAGTTAAACTGTTCTGGCATCTATTGCTGTGCAACAATAAACCCTAAAGCTTAGTGGCTTAAGGCAACAATTTGTTGTTATCTCTCAAAATTTTGTGGGTTGGCTGGTCATGTGGGCACTTCTTCCTTTGGAAATGTCTTGAGATTGCAGTTAGATGGTGCTCAGGCTAGAATCACTGAAGGCTTGAATGGGGGATGTTGTACAAGATGCTTTTCACTCGTATGTCTGGCACCTCCACTGGGAAGGCTGGAGAGCTTAGGACTGGCCTGTCATCTATGTCTTTCTCCATGTAGTCTCTCTACAATGGTAGATTGAGTTTCCTCATAGCCTGTGGATCTCAGAATTGTCAGGCATTTTGCTGTTGTTGCTGAATTCCACCAAAATAAGTGTCCTAAATACCAAGGCACAAACTACAGGTTTCTTCTGACCTAATCTCATAAATCACACAGAACCACTTCCACCACAGCCTACTGGTTAGAACGGCCAGCCCATATTCAATGTAGAAGGGCACTAGACTTATCTAAAAAGGATTCACAGGTTAGTGGTAAGCCCATACTTGAACATTATGTACTGTGTATACCATCAATGTTAAAAGCATCATTTAAAAGCATCCAGTGGAATTATATTAAATTTTTATTTACTTGACTATTCCTAGCCTAGTATATGCAAGGCACTATTCTAGGAGCCAAAGATACAGTTGCCAAAAAAGATACTCACTCACACTCACAAATATACTGACTAATCTCAGTTTACATTCTTGACCACCAACATTAAATTCAATATAGGGCAGAACTAGAGAAGGAAATACATACTGGGGGGGCATGGTTCATTGTGGGACCAAATATGTGGATTGGCTACCATGTATACCAACCTGGTTAATAACGTCACTTAGACACTGAGCAATATACAGTAGTGTTATTTCAAATGCTCACTTTATTTATTCATTTACTTTAAAGTCAAACTTGCACATTCCCTCCTCCTCACTGTTATTTTAGCAAAAGCTGATTGATAGAATTTTTACAAGATCAGTCTGGCTTCTGTGTTAAGAAGAGATTGGAGGAGAGCAAAGACAAAAGCAAGGAGAGTATTAAATAACTGATTGCAAAAATCCAGGCAGTAGATGATATGGTTTGGATTATCTAGGGCTTCTAGGAGATTCTGATGATCTCCGTTCCTCCTCTTGGAAGACATCTGTCAGGTCCCATGGCTTTCTAGTTATTCATAGGTATAGAACAAATTCTTTTTTTTTTTTTTAGATCATTTATTTTTAATTCGAGGATAATTGTTTTACAGTATTATGTTGGTTTCTGCCATACATCAACATGAATCAACCATAGGCATACATATGTCTCCTCCTCATTGAACCTTGCTCCCATCTCCCACCACACTCCACCCCCTAGGTTACCACAGAGCATTGCTTTGAGCTCCCCAAATCACGCAGCAAATTCCCACTAGTTATCTATTTTACATGTGGTAGTGTATGTTTCCATGCTGCTCTCTCCATCCGTCCCACTCTTCTCCTTTTCCCCAAAAAGTTCATTTTTGAAATATACTGTTCTGTCTAACTGCAGCTCAAAGTCAAAACTCTTTCGCCTCTGACCACTGCCTCAAGCCCAATCCCAGATGTGGCCTGTGGCTGGAGATGAGTGGTGAGAACCAAGGCAAGGTGTGATTTCCTGCTGCCTTCTGTTTTTCTCTCCTCTTCCGCTGTCTACCTCTTTTGGTTCCCACAGAGTTTGGATGGGATGCAGGGGGATTAGAGAAGGTGTCAAAAGTCTTAAAGCTTGAACTGTGATTGTCACCGATGTCTTTGTGGACTCCAGAATGCAGGGATTAGTCCTTTGGAACACTGTAGGGACATCTTGGCCACCCTACCAGCACACCTGAAGTCTTCAGGCAGCCCTCTCACAGGACATGCTTAAGACCATACCACCTCCTGTAACTGGTGCAAGCGAAGGCTCCTCCTTGTTCTTCTCTCTCCTTGTCCCGCTATTTCCATCTGCTCATGTTAGCTGTAGGGGACATACGTCAGGTTCTCTCAAGAGCTCCCTTTCCTTAACCCACTCAGCACTGGCAGTACCAGGGACTGTATATTCCATAGAGGTGGGGATGCCACTTTCTTGCCCTTCCAGGCACTCCTGATCTCTGTGACTGATTCTCTTGGAGACTCTCCTCAACAAGATTGAAATGGGGAATTAGAGGGGGAGACCCACAATACTCTTGTAGGCTTACAGCTCACATCTCAGATCATTCTCTACTACAGAAACTTTAGCATTGTGAGCACGTGCATGCTGTCACATCCAACTCTTTGTGGCCCCATGGACTTCTGTCCATGAAATTTTCCAGGCAAGACTACTAGAGTGTGTTGCCATTTTGTACTTCGGGGGATCTTTCCAACCCAGGGCTCAAACCCATATCTTCTGAGTCTCCTGCATTGGCAGTATTCTTTACCACTGTGCCACCTGGGAAGCCCTTTCTTTAGCATTGCTTTCCCTTTAAATCAACTTGAGATGGGTAGAGGGGGGAGTGAAGGAATCATACCTGATTTTGATTTCTTTTAATAAGCTCCAAAGTAGATATTTGGCAGCTCTTTGGTGTTCTCTTTAGAGTGAAATTTCTTTGAACTTTTATCCAATATTTTCAAACCATAGAAAAGTCTAATTAGATACCCTATTTTTTTCTTTCTTGATTTAATTTTTAAAAAACCATGAATTTTCTTATAAGATCATGTATCATCTGTGCTTTTGATTCATGTTCCATATTTATTTAGCAGGTTTAATATACTTTGCTTTCAGTTCTTCTCAATTGGCCCCTAAGAGCCATGATATAAGAATATTGAATTTTGCTGATTTAAGAACGTGGACTGAGGCAGGCTGGGTCTGAGTGCAGTGCTTTATCTCTGTGTGGCTTTGTTGTCCTCTCCTTGTCCATAGTGACTTGGTAAGTGATGAAATACGTGCTTCTTTGAGTAAAATGACTTTCAGGTGAGAGAAAACTTTAGCACAAGTGGAAAAGGCAGCTAAATTGCTGGATAAGGATGTGTTGGGAACCACATGCCTTTTTAACTCGGTGTGTGTATCACTGATCTGTGTGTGATGCCCATTGTCTCACTGTTCACACTGTCTGCACTGTTCGTGGAAGGTGCGAGCTGAAGGTAGCAAGGTGTGGGCTAAGAGGCTGGAAGGAGACTCGAGGAGTTGTAGGAACTACAGACACGTTTATTCTCTCCTGGCTGATGCAGCAGCCGTAGCAGTAGACACAGTATATTCTCTCCTCTAGTGGTTGACCCAACAGACACAGCCATGATGCAGCAGTAAAATACCCCCACTTTCTTTAGATGGAGCTCATACATCTGTCAGAGAAGGCAATGGCAACCCACTCTAGTACGCTTGCCTGGAAAATCCCGTGGATGGAGGAGCCTGATAGGCTACAGTCCATGGGGTCATGCAGAGTCAGGGACGACTGAGCAACTTCACTTTCATGCATTGGAGAAGGAAATGGCAACCCACTCCAGTGTTCTTGCCTGGAGAATCCCAGATACGGTGGAGCTTGGTGGGCTGCCATCTATGGGGTTGCACAGAGTTAGACAGGACTGAAGCCGTAGCAGCAGCAGCAGCATTCATCTGTACCACACAAAGTAGCCCATGACCAAGTGAGTACTTCCTGATGCGCATGTGCAGTGCTACAAATGAGCTCAGCTGTTACATAGTCATTATTTACAAAACATGGTATGAGAGAGCCTGAACATACCATTTTGGCTAATTTGCTCTTTCTACACAGTGTGATTTAGAGGAAAGCCAAACACATTTTAATTGGTTACATATACACTCAAGTAGAGATTTTAGTTCCTAATCTCCCTGTAGCTAAGTGAGGCCACATGACTAAGTTTTGCTCAGTTAGATGTAAGCAAAGTAGTGTGTGCGATTGCCAGTTTAATTTTGTATAAGGAAATGACTTGCTTTCCACACCTTCTATTAATACTTCCCATTTTCCATGGCCTAGAATGTGCACATGATTGTCCTTGACAAAAGTATGTACATGAGGTCAACACTCCAGGAGATCGCTGAAGAAGAAGGAATCTGGGTTTGCATATGACCTAATGGATGTTCTGCCTTTCCCATCTGGGACTCTTACAAGAGAGAAAAGTAAACTGCAATCTTGTGTGAGCCACTGCATTTTGCAAGTCTTTTGTTATAGCTTCTTAAACTCCTCCCTGATTAGTACATTATATTTTCTTGTTTTCATATTTTAAATTGCTTGACATAGTCCTTTTATATTTCTGGTTTCTCATGCTTACTTTTTAATTTTCCTCTTAATATAGTGAAGACATTTTTGTGTTTTATTTTTCAGGTAGATATATATGGACAGTATATTCCTTAAATGATTTCATCATGTTATCCTGTCTGGGTATAAAATAATTGCCACATCATTTTTCTCCTCAAATTCCAGACAGTTTTGGTTTTATGGGTTCAATGAGAGGACAGGCCTGCCTTCTTTTTTATTTTTATTTTTTATTCTTCAAATGTAATCTATTTCTGCCTGAGTTTTTAAACAATCTTATTTTGAAATTTAAAATTTTGTTTAGTTTATATTTAATTTATCCTGTTTTACATCAGTTTTGCCTGGAATTTTGTAAACGTTTTAGAACTATCAATGTCTATGCTTCTTTTTTTCTACTTCAGGGTATTACTATTTTTTCCTTCTAATAAATCTCTGACAATTACTTCTGCTCCCTTTCTCAGTTATACTACTACCAAGTCTCTTCAGTCGTGTCCGACTCTGTGCGACCCCATAGATGGCAGCCCACCAGGCTGGGATTCTCCAGGCAAGAACACTGCAGTGGGTTGCCATTTCCTTCTCCAATGCGTGAAAATGAAAAGAGAAAGTGAAGTCGCTCAGTCATGTCCGACTCTTACCAACCCCATGGACTGCAGCCTACCAGGCTCCTCTGTCCATGGGATTTTCCAGGCAAGAGTACTGGAGTGGGGTGCCATTGCCTTCTCTGCCCTTTCTCAGTTATGGTGACTATTTAAATGTTGAATTTTCTCTTTCACTGTAGCTATCATTTTCTTATAGAATTTTCTAGATTTTTACAGATTTAAAGTTTATGCAATCTTAATTTTGTACTTGTTCCAATGCCTATTTTAATTATTTAATATTTTATTGTGCTTTCTTGAGGGTTTTGCATTTTAATTTTTCTCTGCCAGCTCAATTTTCATTTGTATCATATTTCTTATTTCACTGGCTCCATGAGTTCTTACATTTTATTGAGATTAAAGAAAAACAAGCTTTCCTTTTATTTCTTGGATGAATATTATTAAGAGGTATACATCTGTATGGTTTTTAGGGTAATAGCTGTGTTCTTTCTTATAGATCACAGTGGGTTGTTATTTTAAAGTTCCCCTATTTCCCATTTCTTGATGTTTTCTTTAAACTTGAATGAGGAATTATTTCTCTGGGCCTGGAATTTGTCAAGTAATATGAGGGCTTTATTCCCTTTGAGTTTATATATGAATCACACCTTTATTGCTAGAATTTCCCCATCTGCTCTTAAGCTGACAACCGACTTCATGAACACAACCTCCAGCAAATTTCTGGTATATAGCAGGCATTCATTTAGGATGACTTTGTTGGATAGAGTGAGAAATTTCTTCTGCTCTTGGTTTTTTATTCTTAACCTGTGAAAAAGTAAGTTTATTCTGGGAATTTAAAAATATTTTGAAATTTGGCTAATTTCCTCTGGATAGTACATGACCAATATAATTTGTAGATGACATTCTTCACTCTGCTCTAACTGAAATTTTTATTTATCACTGAAGAGCAAGCACTACCCACTCTCCTCCACTAAGTGTTCAGCACAAGACATGGATGCTTCCTGAATGGATGGAAAGAGAGAAGCAAAGGGAAGCATGCTGGAAAATCAGTATTACATAAACTGGTCTGAGAGGACCCTTTCCAAACCATTCCTGTAAAATGGAATAGCTGTTTCAGAGGTCTTGTCAATGATTATTAAAGACCCTATTGAAGCTATAATTGGAGTGGAAACCATTAATCAATAATTGACTTTTAAAGAATACTTATTTATTTGGCTGCCTTGGTTCTTAGTTGTGGCATGTAGAATCTTCTATCTGTTGTGGTATGCAGGATCTTTGGTTGTGGTAATGCAGGATTTTTAGTTGCAGCATGTGAACTCTTAGCTGCAGCATATGAACTCTTAGTTGCAGCATGTGGAATCTAGTTCCCTGACCAGGGATCAAACCCAGGACCCCTTCATTGGGAACACGGGGTCTTAGCCATTGTACCACCAGGTATGTCCTAATAATTAATTTTTTACATGTTTTTTTTTTCTCTTGTGACTCTCTTTACTTCTTTTTCATTTTATGTAAAGATAGAGAAATATGCATCAGTTTCCATTAGTCAGCATCGTTACCTAAATGTTCTAATATTTCACGTCAATTTTGTTTGAAGTCTCTTTATGCTTTGAAGAGAAAAGTTCTTATTTTTTGAACTAAACAAAACATGAATTGATACAAACATCAAGCTCAAAATTGTGCAGAACTGGCGTTGACCTTCCCAAAGGTGCATAATTGACTGTTAAAAAGACTTATTTTGTCTAAAAATCTTCTGAATGTTCATGAAAATTTATAGACACATTTTTGCATCTCACTCTGGGTAGTGGGACTGTCTTTTAGGTCTCCCCAGAAGTAAGTAATGTGTGGAAATGACCACTTAGGATGTCTTTACAGAAATAGTTCTACAAAAGCAACTTGCATTACAAGCTTATGACAAATACAAACATTTCTAGCAAGCACCTTAATCATAATGCATATCCACTGTCTTCAAACTTTTAAATGTTTCTCTCGCAAAAGCACTTATAGGCTTTGCAGCATCTCTTACAGGCTTTTCAGAAGATTTCCAGAAATTGAAAGAGTCTATTCACCTGGTTTTAAATATCACCTAATCGTGTGTGTGTGTGTGTGCGCGCACGTGTGTGCACGCGTGCATGTGCATGCATGCACATGCGTGTGTTAAGTCACTTCAGTTGTGTCTAACTCTTTCGACCCTATGGACTATTGCTATCAGACTCCTCTGTCCATGGGTTTCTCCAGGCAAGAATACTGGAGGGGGCTGCAATTTCCTTCTCTAGGGGATCTTCCTGACCAAGGGATCAAAAACCACATCTCTTTTAACATCTTCTGCATTGGCAGGCGAGTTCTTTACCACTAGTGCCACCTGGGAAGCCCCACCTAATCATATTCTTCATCTAATGAGATTAATCCATATGCTATGCTATGCTATGCTAAGTCACTTCAGTTGTGTCCGACTCTGTGCAGCCCCATAGACGGCAGCCCACCAGGCTTCCCCGTTCCTGGGATTCTCCAGGCAAGAACACTGAAGTGGCTTGCCATTTCCTTCTCCAATGCAGGAAAGTTGAAAAGTGAAAGTGAAGTCGCTCAGTCGTGTCTGACTCAGGCTCCTCTGTCCGTGGAATTTTCCAGGCAAGAGTACTGGAGTTGGGTGCCATTGCCTTCTCTGGTTAATCCATATAGTATTTTCAAATGTGAACTACCTTCTGTATTTAGGTCCTGAACTGTCACATTGTAGAACTGGCTTTTATTCTAGCACAAGTTCCCTTGTTAATCTGGTTCTAGTTCTCTCTTTACTATCTTAATCTTACATATTCTTCTAAATCCTTGTTCTTGATGCAGTGACTAGTCTTAATCTTTTGCCAACTGTGATTTCTCTAATCCCTATTTGTTTAATTTTGATCTCTAGTTCCAAGTTGGTTATTAATTTTCAACCTTTTTTGATACCTGACCTCTCAATTCTGTCTAAACTGCTGTTGCTGCTAAGTTACTTCAGTCGTGTCCGACTCTGTGCGACCCCAGAGATGGCAGCCCACCAGGCTCCCCCATCCCTGGGACTCTCCAGGCAAGAACACTGGAGTGGGTTGCCATTTCCTTCTCCAATGCATGAAAGTGAAAAGTGAAAGGGAAGTCGCCCAGTCGTGTCCGACTCTTAGCGATGCCATGGACTGCAACCTACCAGGCTCCTGCATCCATGGGATTTTCCAGGCAAGAGTACTGGAGTGGGGTGTCATTGCTCTAAACTATACCTTCATTATCTGAATTTGACTCCACCCTTAATTCTGTGGTCTCAACTATTGAAAGTCTTGAAACAATAATGCCATTGGTAAATTTATATTTACTGTATATGTGTGTTTGGGTGTGTGTGTGTATGTGTAATTATAGCACAATTTAACAAATAATAGCTATTACAAAATATCCTAAACTATGTCCAAAAATTAACTACTATTCAAGTTGAAAAAAATACAGATGTAGTTTTCCCATCATGCTTTTGTGTCTGTTATACAGTGGAAGTGAGAAACAGATTTAAGGGCCTAGATCTGATAGATAGAGTGCCTGATGAACTATGGAATGAGGTTCGTGACATTGTACAGGAGACAGGGATCAAGACAATCCCCATGGAAAAGAAATGCAAAAAAGCAAAATGGCTGTCTAGGGAGGCCTTACAAATAGCTTTGAAAAGAAGAGAAGCAAAAAGCAAAGGAGAAAAGGAAAGATATAAACATCTGAATGCAGAGTTCCAAAGAATAGCAAGAAGAGGTAAGAAAGCCTTCTTCAGCGATCAATGCAAAGAAATAGAGGAAAACAACAGAATGGGAAAGATAGGGATCTCTTCAAGAAAATCAGAGATACCAAAGGAACATTTCATGCAAAGATGGGCTCGATAAAGGACAGAAATGGTATGGACCTAACAGAAGCAGAAGATATTAAGAAGAGGTGGCAAGAATACACAGAAGAACTGTACAAAAAAGATCTTCACGACCCAGATAAGCACAATGGTGTGATCACTCACCTAGAGCCAGACATCCTGGAATGCAACATCAAGTGGGCTTCAGGATCGATCACAAAACCACACAGTCAAGCATCTCCTTCCTCAAATTAAGGATTACTTAAGAATATTGTTATATCTTAAGTTATATCTTAAGTTATATATATATACCTTAAGATATATATACCTATATATCTTGTTATATCACACCTTCCACTGCCTGAGAAGTAATAAAACTACCAAATTAAAAGTATCGTTAAGTAGAGGAAGAGGAGGTAGCAAAGAAGAGGTTTGCAAGATCTTATAATTATTTTTGGGAAACTGATGCATAAATGAAATTAAATTTTTACTTTGGTAAACTTATTTCACCCCTTTTTAAGATGAGGGTATTATCTCTCCTTAGATAGTTTGACAACTAGTGACAGAATTCTTTTGGGGTAACTTAGTAATAATTCCTGTTCTCATAATATTTTTCACTCCCATGAAAAAGACATAAAAATCATCTTGTCATTGTATGTTTCTTGTTTGGGATGTTGGTAATATATTCTCGCGAGCAAATGAGTCATGAAGGTGCAAGGGCATAACATTTAATAACTGGTGAGCTTCATCTTGAACAGTCAGCACTTATTATAAATATATATGGGAGAAAAACAGAGTAGAAAACCGTAACCCAGGAAAGGAAAATAGTGACCAGTATTTAATGATGAGTCTGTTACAAAATGTAACTATCACTGTGATCTTAATTTAAATATATTAACATATTTATAGGAGAATTTCTAACAATTTTTCCGTATTTTGTTTTAAAGAAAATTCAGACTCTTCCTTTCTTTGTGTATCTTTAACCACATCTAATTTTGACAGAAATATTCTTCCTACTCTTGTGTTTGAAACTCCATGATGTTGTATTTTGATAAGTTAGCTATTTTCTATTGAATCAACTGTTAGATAATTACATTATAAAATTGTCATTTTTTTGCTTCAGGATATTTTTCATTTGGCTTCTGCTTTAGTTTGTCCTTTTACTTTTCAGTGCTCCATGTTTTCTCAATTATTGTGATTTTGCTCATTTTAATTGCTTTATCATGGATCTCTAAACTTTTTTTTAATGTCATTCATTAGAAATATAGGGCCAGAAATGCATCATGCACTTTATATAGTTGTTGAATATGGATAAGATGGATCACTGCTTGGGGTAGAGCTTTCTGTCTTAGGATACGATGTTTCCATGGTACCTGTGATACCATAATTACTCTGACATTCCATGGACGTAGAAGGCTTTTCAGTAGAGAGTGACTATAATGAAGTCACAATTTCTGCCTCAAGCCATAGTGATAAGAATGCTGAGTCTAATATTTACTTATTATAGGAATATGCTGCTGCTGCTGCTGCTAAGTCGCCTCAGTCGTGTCCGACTCTGTGCGACCCATAGACGGCAGCCCACCAGGCTTCCCGTCCTGGCATTCTCCAGGCAAGAACACTGGAGTGGGTTGCCATTTCCTTCTCAAATGCATGAAAGTGAAAAGTGAAAGGGAAGTCGCTCAGTCGTGTCCTACCCTAGCGATCCCATGGTCTGCAGCTCACCAGGCTCCTCCATCCATGGGATTTTCTAGGCAAAAGTACTGGAGTGGGGTGCCATTGCCTTCTCCATTATAGGAATATAGTGTCCCTTTTAATCCTTTAAAATTATATGTCAGTATGCACTGATAAGCATAAGAACATATATTTATAATTTCATATATTTCCTCACCAATTAATAGAGTGGTTGAAAAAAAAAACACTATAGTTCAAAATCCCAAGGGTACCTGGCAGGGAAGCATAGTGTTCAATTTGCAGAAAAGCTTCCAAGCCTGCTTTTACATACAGTAAAATATTTTACTGAGCAAAGTAAATCATTAAGGATAAAGAAACAAAAAATGAGATAGAACACATGTCATTTAAGATTCTAAACATGTTCTTAAAACTACAAGGGATCAGACACAACCTAAATGATCTAAATTTGTGTTGCTCTTAATAGTTTGTTTGAAAAAATTAACTCAGCATGCATTTAGTTCTGGAGTTGAATTAAGGTATCTGTACATGACTGCAGTTTTAGTATTCTCTTAAGAGAGCAAATAAAGTCACAAAATAAACCCACTGCTTTGCCAAGCTGTCGCCAACACTCTGGCTGCAATATTCACTTTCCTTAAGCAGCCAAAGTCCTTGTGATTTTAAATCCAAGATTTAAAAAACTGTTTTGGAACTCTTCCTACTGAGTGAGATTTCCTGATCCTCTCTCACTCCCTTTGTTTAGTAACTGCACAGAATATTTTTTTACTGAGTCCTGGAGCACATGGAAAGAGGAAGTCATTAAATAAATGTGTAATCCTTGTCTGATAATAGAGGCTGGTATGGAGAAGGCAATGGCAACCCACTCCAGTATTCTTGCCTGGAGGATCCCAGGGATGGGAGAGCCTGGTGGGCTACTGTCTATGGGGTCGCACAGAGTCAGACACAACTGAAGCGACTTAGCAACATGGCAACTAGCTCAGGTCTGGAAGACCATCGCATTAGCATACTCACCAAAGAGAGAAAGCAGAATACCAGGGATGAGTCCAAAGTTCTTGGTCAGAGAAACAGGATGAATGGATGAGAAATATTGCAGAAATCTTGGGGTAGGGATGGAAGGGACCTAAAAAATTAATTTTGGTCATGTTATGTTTATTTTACTTTTAATTTCCTTGCAGCCTTATTGAGATACAATTGATATATAACGTCATATTAGTTTAAGGTATCAATGTGATGACTTGATACAGGTGACATTGTGAAATGATTACCACAATTAGGTTAGTGTATACCTCTGTCACCTCTATGATTAGAGTTGTTTTTGTGTGTATGATGAGAACACTTAAGATTTATACTCACAGCAAATTTCAACTATATAATACAGTATATTAGATCTGCACTGTATAGTAGATCTGTAGAACTTATCTTTTGGCTGGAAGTTTGTACCATTTCTGCCATAAGAGTGGTGTCATCTGCATATCTGAGGTTATTGATATTTCTCCCGGCAATCTTGATTCCAACTTCTGTTTCTTCCAGTCCAGCATTTCTCATGATGTACTCTGCATATAAGTTAAATAAACATGGTGACAATATGCAGCCTTGACGTACTCCTTTTCCTATTTGGAACCAGTCTGTTGTTCCATGACCAGTTCTAACTGTTGCTTCCTGACCTGCATACAGATTTCTTAAGAGGCAGATCAGGTGGTCTGGTATTCCCATCTCTTTCAGAATTTTTCATAGTTTATTGTGATCCACACAGTCAAAGGCTTTGGCATAGTCAATAAAGCAGAAATAGATGTTTTTCTGGAACTCTCTTGCTTTTTCCATGATCCAGCGGATGTTGGCAATTTGATCTCTGGTTCCTCTGCCTTTTCTAAAACCAGCTTGAACATCAGGAAGTTCACGGTTCACATATTGCTGAAGCCTGGCTTGGAGAATTTTGAGCATTACTTTACTAGCGTGTGAGATGAGTGCAATTGTGCGGTAGTTTGAGCACTCCTTGGCATTGCCTTTCTTTGGGATTGGGATGAAAACTGACCTTTTCCAATCTTGTGGACACTGCTGAGTTTTCCTAAAAAGCCTCTTGATGAAAGTGAAAGTGGAGAGTGAAAAGGTTGGCTTAAAGCTCAACATTCAGAAAACGAAGATCATGGCATCTGGTCCCATCACTGCATGGGAAATAGATGGGGAAACAGTGGAAACAGTGTCAGACTTTGTTTTTCTGGGCTCCAAAATCACTGCAGATGGTGACTGCAGCCATGAAATTAAAAGACGCTTGCTCCTTGGAAGGAAAGTTATGACCAACCTAGATAGCATATTCAAAAGCAGAGACATTACTTTACCAACAAAGGTTCGCTTAGTCAAGGCTATGGTCTTTCCTGTGGTCATGTATGGATGTGAGAGCTGGACTGTGAAGAAGGCTGAGCACCGAAGAATTGATGCTTTTGAACTGTGGTGTTGGAGAAGACTCTTGAGAGTCCCTTGGACTGCAAGAAGATCCAACCAGTCCATTCTGAAGGAGATCAATCCTGGAATTTCTTTAGAAGGAATGATGCTAAAGCTGAAACTCCAATATTTTGGCCACCTCATGCGAAGAGTTGACTCATTGGAGAAGACTCTGATGCTGGGAGGGATTGAGGGCAGGAGGAGAAGGGGACGACAGAGGATGAGATGGCTGGATGGCATCACTGACTCGATGGATGCGAGTCTGAGTGACCTCCGGGAGCTGGTGATGGACAGGGAGGCCTGGCGTGCTGCGGTTCATGGGGTCGCAAAGAGTCGGACACGACTGAGTGACTGATCTGATCTGATCTGATCTTGTACCATTTGAACATCATCTCCTCATTTTGACCACTTCCTAGTCCTTAGCAGCCACCATTGTTCTCCCTGTTTCTATCAATATGAGTTCCCATAGAACTCCTATTGTCTTTGTTTCTATGAGTTTTTTTTTTTTTTTAATTTCACATACAAGTGAGAGCATAAGGTATTTGTATTTCTCTGTCTGACTTATTTCACTTAGCATAAAACCCTCTAGACCAATGCATGTTGTAAATGGCAAGGTTTCTTTTTTCTCAGTTCAGTCGCTCAGTCGTGTCTGACTCTTTGCAACCCCACGAACTGCAGCACACCAGGCTTCACTGTCCATCATCAACTCCCAGAGTTTACTCAAACTCACATCCATTGAATCTGTGATGCCATCCAGCCATCTCATCCTGTCATCCCCTTCTCTTCCTGCCTTCATTCTTTCCCAGCATCAGGGTCTTTTCTAGTGAGTCAGTGGAGTTCCAGCTTCAAAATCAGTCTTTCCAGTGAATATTCAGGACTTATTTCCTTCAGGATAAACTGGTTGGATCTCCTTGTAGTCCAAGGGACTCTCAAGAGTCTTTTCCAACACCACAGTTTAAAATCATCAATTCTTTGGCACTCAGCTTTCTTTATAGTCTAACTCTCACATCCATACATGACCACTGAAAAACCATAGCCTTGACTAGACGGACCTTTGTTGATAAAGTAATATCTCTGCTTTTGAAGAAGCTGTCTAGGTTGTCATAACTTTTCTTCCAAGGAGCAAGAGTCTTTTAATTTCATGACTGCAGTCACCATCTGCAGTGATTTTGGAGCCCCCCAAAATAAAGTCAGGCGCTGTTTCCACTGTTTCCCCATCTATTTGCCATGAAGTGATGGGACCAGATGCCATGATCTTAGTTTTCTGAGTGTTGAACTTTAAGCCAACTTTTTCACTCTCCTCTTTCACTTTCATCAAGAAGTTCTTTAGTTCTTCTTCACTTTCTGCCATAAGGGTGGTGTCATCTGCATATCTGAGGTTATTGATACTTCTCCTAGCATTCTTGATTCCAGCTTGTGCTTCCTCCAGCCCAGCATTTCTCATGATGTTCTCTGCATATAAGTTAAATAAGCAGAGTGACAAAATACTGCCTTGACATACTCCTTTCCCGATTTGGAACCAGTCTGTTGTTCCATGTCCAGTTCTAACTGTTGCTTCCTGACCTGCATATAGATTTCTCAGGAGGCAGGTCAAGTGGTCTGGTATTCCCATCTCTTGAAGGATTTCCCACAGTTTGTTGTAATCCACACATTCTAAGGCTTTAGGGTAGTGAATAAAGCAGAAGTAGATGTTTTCCTGAAACTCTTGTTCTTTTGATGATCCAGTGATGTTGACAATTTGATCTCTGCTTCCTCTGCCTTTTCTAAATCCAGCTAGAACATCTGGAAGTTCACAGTTAATGTACTGTTGAAGCGTGGCTTGGAGAATTTTGAGCATTACTTTACCAATGTGTGAGATGAGTGCAATTGTGTGGTAGTTTGAATATTCTTTGGCATTGCCTTTCTTTGGGATTGAAATGAAAACTGACCTTTTCCAGTCCTGTGGCCACTGCTGAGTTTTCCAAATTTGCTGGCATACTGAGTGCAGCACTTTCACAGTGTTATCTTTTAGGATTTGAAATAGCTCAACTGGAATTCCATCACCTCCACTAGCTTTGTTTGTAGTGATGCTTTCTAAGGCCCACTTGACTTTGGATTGCAGAATGTCTGGCTCCAGGTGAGTGATCATGCCATCGTGACTATCTGGGTTATGAAGATCCTTTTTGTACAGTTCTTCTGTGTATTCTTACCACCTCTTCTTAATATTGTCTGCTTCTGTTAGGTCCATATAATTTCTGTCCTTTATTGAGCTCTTCTTTGCATGAAATGTTGCCTTGGTATCTCTGATTTTCTTGAAGAGATCTCTGGTCTTTCCCATTCTATTTTTTTCCCTCTATTTCTTTTCACTGATCACCGAGGAAGGCTTTCTTATTTCTCCTTGTTATTCTTTGGAACTCTGCAGTCACATGGGTATATCCTTCCTTTTCTCCTTTGCCTTTCTCTTCTCTTTCTTTCACAGCTATTTATAAGCCTTCCTCAGATAGCCATTTTGCTTTTTTGTATTTGTTTTTCTTGGGGATGGTGTTGATCCCTGTCTCATGTACAATGTTAGGAACCTCTGTCCATAATTCATCAGGCACTCTATCAGATCTAGTCCCTTAAATCTATTTTTCACTTCCACTGTATAATTGTAAGGGATTTGATTTAGGTCATACCTGAATGGTCTAGTGGTTTCCCCTACTGTCTTCAATTTAAGTCTGAATTTGGCAATAAGGAGTTCATGATCTGAGCCACAGTTGGCTCCTGGTCTTGTTTTAGCTGACTGTATAGAGCTTCTTCATCTTTGACTGCAAAGAATATAATCAGTTCTTTTTATGGCTAAGTAATATTCCATTTTATGTCTATATATACCACAACACAATTTGCTTCCATATCTTGGCTGTTGTGAATAATGCTGCAATAAGTATGGGAGTGCAGATATCTTTTCAAGATAGTGATTTCCTTTCCTTTGGATATATACTCAGAAGTGGAATTGCTGTATCATATGGTGGTTTTTTGGGCTTCCCTGGTGGCTCAGATGGTAAAGAATCTGCCTGCAAGGTAGGAGACCTGAGTTTGATTCCAGAGTCAGGAAGATCCCCTGGAGAGGGGAATGGCAAACCACTCCAGTATTCTTGCCTGGTGATTCCCGTGGACTGAAGAGCCTGGTAGGCTACAGTCCATAGGATCAAAAAGAGTCAGATAGGACTGAGCGACTTTCACTTTCATGATAGTTCTATTTTCAGTTTTTTGAGGAACTGTTACCCATAGTGGCTGCATTGATTTATATTCTCACCAACTGTGCACAATGGTTTCCTTTTCTCCACATTTTTGTCATCCTTGTTATTATCTTTTTGATAAAAGCCATTCTAACAGATGTAATGCAATATCTCATGGTGGTTTTGATTTGCATTTCTCTGATGATTTGTGATGTTGAGTATCTCTTCAGGTACTTGTTGGTTATCTGTGTATTTTCTTTGGAAAAATATCTGTTAAGGTTCTTTGCCCATTTTAAAATTGGATTATTAGGATTTTGTTTTTACTTTCGTTATTGAGTTGTGTAAGTCCCTTAAATATTTTGGATCTTAATTCCTTATTTGCTCTATGGTTTGCATATATATTCTCCCATTCCATAGGTTGCTTCCTTATTTGTTGATTATTTCTTCTGCTATGCAGAAGCTTTTTAATTTTATGTCGTCCAACTTGTTGATTTTTGCTTTTGATGCTTATGCTTTTGATGTCATATCGAAAAAATGTTGCCAAGACCAGTGTTGAGCTTTTTTGCTGTGTTTTATCCTAGGAGTTTTATGGTTTCAGGTCTTTCATTTATTCCTTTAATCTATTTCAGGTTGTTTTTTGTGAGTGGTATAAAATAGGAGTCCAGTTTAAGTGGTGAAAGCAAAAGCCATGTGAATAATATTGAAGGAAGAATGAAATTCAGGACAGAAAATTAAGTTTCTGAGCAGTTTGGAATTGGAAATTGAAGAGTATGGAAACAATTTTTTTAAAGATGTCTGCCAGTGGTAGTGATCTAAGAGAGGAAAAATGATCATGGAAAAGAGGGAGTAGGGATAAATATTGGAGTCACATATTTGAGCAGGTTAAGACCCTAGAGACAAGGGAAGAGGTTGGGGAAGAGCTTGGGTCATTCATTTTTAGCATCAAAAAAGAAAGAATGATGTAAAAGCAGTTAGAGTGGTAAGAGCTTGAAAAATTTCTCTTATGATATCATCTGTCTTTTCAGAGAAATAGGAAACAAGACCATCGGCTAAGGAGAAATGGTCCTGGAGATTTGAGAACAGAGATGACATGAAATAATTATCTAAGTGAGCAAAAGAGTGAATGGACCAGGAAGACAGTTGCTGTGCAAGTGTCTTAGGAAAGGTTGCTGCTTCGTGTCCGACTCTGTGTGACCCCATAGATGGCATCCCACCAGGGTCCACTGTCCCTGGGATTCTCCAGGCAAGAGCCACTGGAGAGGGTTGCCATTTCCTTCTCCGATGCATGAAAGTGAAAAGTGAAAGTGAAGTTGCTCAGTCGTGTCTGATTTTTCGTGATCCCATGGACTGTAGCCTACCAGGCCCCTCCGTCCATGGGATTTTCCAGGCAAGAGTACTGGAGTGGGGTGCCATTGCCTTCTCCATATGAAAGGTTAGGGATTATGAAATAGAAGGGAGGAGGGTGAGCGTGGTTGTGTGTTTTTCTTTAGCTCCAATCAGATGTCTGGGTTCAACAGTGGAGAGGGTGGGGAACTAAGCTTAATAAACACTGGGATTTAGCCAGTTGAGTATAATGGAAATAAAGGGAGGTAAGGAGTTGGTAGCAGAAAGGAGTGATTATAATATGAATGGCTTTATTTAAATTGTGTAAGCAGGGAGGCAGGAATGCCAGGGAGATGAGGGACGATGAAAAGGTTATTGGGATCAAGGGATTGTAGGCAAAGGGTTGATGGAATGTTTGCCTAAGGGCTGGAGAATAAGATTGGAGGTTTTGGCTGGAGTGCTTATGGGAGGAAAGCAGATCTAAGTGCAGGTCTGTTTCATCTAATCCACTTTGAATTCTGTGTCTTGGTCTTTTTACACACATAACCCAGTCTGGGTACTCACTTGCTTCATGTTCAAATTCTTTTTATCGCCTTCTCTGTTCTGAAAACTATCCTGCTCACAGAGAGCAGGAAGAAACATCTTTCTGAAGAGTCATTTTGATCTTGCTAGTCAAATCCTTGGAAGTCTGTAATGATCCTCGTCCATTTTAAAATCAAAATTTGGTGTTCTTACAAAATAATATCGTTACAACTTTTTGCTGTCACCCTTTTTACCCCATTATTTTTTTTTGTTTCATTTTTGCACAGGTAAACACAGCATATTTTCCAGGAGTTGTTTAAATAAAAAAGGAATAGATTTCTCCCTTTATCTCCCACTGATTTCATTGTCTCATGTGAAAGGAGAAGCTTAGGTCTAAAGTTTCTCTTGTGCTTTTCTATGGCTCTTTGTAGTATTTTTCACCACCTCTCCAGAGTAATTGCACCACAATCTCAGACCTTGATCTCTAAATTTTGTTTTATTTCCTCCTGTGATATCTTATGTGCTCAAAGCATAGCGTCAGGTTTTTTTAATCCAAATGTGTGGTAAGATTCAGAAACACAGTCTTCAAACACGGGGTGGGCCTTTGTCCTTCTGGTCCCTCTGGCCGTCCAAACCCATGTGATTCTTTTTGATGTGTTATCAAGGAATTCCAGATGGAACCCAAATACTTTTTTTTTTTTTTTTTCTTGCTTTCATCATGGTACCTTGCTCCAGGCTCAGTGTTGTAATTGGGTGTCTTTCCTTTTAAAGGGACACATATTAGGGCCTTAGGCTATTATTTTTTTCTCTGCTAATTGGTTATTCTGAGTGATTAGTTCTCATCCTTATTTGACTGACCTCTTCTATAGAACCTTGGGACTAATGGCACTTGGGTAATTTTTTATGTAATAGGTTTTAAAGTGCTTTTTTCCCTCATGTCCATTTCCCATCATATTTTCAGGGTGTTCAGATAAACTGCTACTCTGCTTACAATGACAATTTAAGAACTTAGAGGTTTTTTCTTGCTGCCTCTGGAGAGAGATTCAGGCTCAACAAAGCTAAGTTCTGATAGGAAATGGTACTTTTGATTTTTAGGTGGTATTTATGAGGTCCAATAAAGGAAGAATTTATTAGTCATGGGACTTAGCACCTTATTTCTTTTTGATGGGTGTTATTAGTTTCCTAGGACTGATATAAAAAAGCACCATATACTAGGTGGCCTGAAACAACAGAAATTTGTTGTTGTTTTCCTATGATCTGCACAGTTCTGGAAGGGCTTGCCAGGTGGCGCTAGTGGTGAAGAGCCCGCCTGCCAATGCACAAGACATAAGAGGTGGAGGGCATGACAATCCACTCCAGTATTCTTGTCTGGAGAATCCCATGGACAGAGGAGTCTGGTGGACTATGGTCCATAGGATTGCAAAGAGTTGGACATGACTGAAATGAAAGCTTGCATGCACAGTTCAGGAGGCCAGAAGTTCAAAATCAAGATGTTGACTGAGCCCTGCTTCCTCTGAAGCCTATAGGGAATGATTCTCTCTTGCTTCTTCCAGAATCTGAATGTTCTAGACATTTCTTGACTTGGGACGGCATAACTCTAAACTCTGCCTCTGTCTTCACATGTCTTCCTTCTGGGTCTGTGTCCAAATTTCCCTCTTCTTAGAAGGGTAAAAGTCATACCAGTTAGGGTCCATCCTTATTCAGAATGACCTTTCTTAACTAGTACATCTGCAAAGACCCTATTTTCAAGTAAGGTCACAGTCTGAGATTCTGGGTGGACATGAAATTTTAGCAAACATCATTCATGCCAGTACAGTGGATACAGAACATACTGTCAAAATTGCATTACAGTGCACCTTCCTACACTCCATAGGAAGGTGTTTCAGGATGGTCTGTGCAACGTTCTATCCCTTCCGTTCTATCCCTTCCGCAGCCACCACCATTTATTCCTTTTATATGCAGAGTCGACATTAAGGAGTGGGAATGACTGGGAGTGACTCATTTAAGTCACTCAAGATGCTTTTCTCTGAGGACTCTCACCAAACAGTAGAAAAAATGAATGCTTTGAGGAGAAAAGTGGGTTTGGCAAAATATTATTAAAGTGGAAACATTAATAAATAATATCTTTGGTGGCTCAGATGGTAAACAATGTGCCTGCATTGCAGGAGACCTGGGTTTGATCCCTGGGTTGGGAAGATCCCCTGGAGATGGGATAGGCTACCCACTCTAGTATTCTGGCCTAGAAAATTCCATGGATAGAGGAGCCTGGTGGGCTGTAGTCCATAGGGTTGAAAGGAGTCGGACATGACTGAGCAACTAACACACTTAATAAATGCCCTTTACCTGTGGGGCGGTCAGGGGGGCAGGAACTGATGTCTTTAAGCAACTACTGCCTCTCAGTAGTTGACTTAACCTATTACATAACTAAAAAGCCAGCTTAAAGGTACCCTGTCAGAGGCAGAGTTGCTGCAATATCTTCTAGTCTTCACTCCACACACACACCTTTGCTTTTTCTTCCCTCTATGAGGAAAGTGCATCTCTCTTCCTGGCAAAGGCTGATCTTTGCACCCATGCTCCTCTTTGAAACTCTTTTCCTTCCTCTGAGGTTTCATTCCTTCGATTTTTCTTTCTCCTTTGTAAATGTAATCCTTCTCTCTACCAGATCTTTCCCACATGTTGATAAACACCCTTTGCTCTCCATCTCCTGACAAGCTTCATTTTTTTTTTCTTTTTTTACTCTGACACTCGACTCAATATTATTTTTCTCAGATTGCAATTCTCTTTTGTCCTCTAAGCAGTATTTGACATGGTTACCATCTCCCTTTGAATTTTCTTTTTTCCTCAGCCCTCATTTCTTCTTACCTCATTGCTTCTTGCCTCCTCTGTCTCCTTCACCAGCTCCCATCTTTCTACAGTGTCTTAAAATGGAAGTATTTACCAAGATTCTCCCCTTAAAACTCCCCTCTGGGACTTGCCTGGTGGTCCAGCAGTTAAAGATACTGCACATCCAATGCAAGGGGTGGGTTGAAACCCTGGTCGAGGAGCTAAGATCCCACATGCCATGAGGTCAAAAATAAATAAATAAACTGTCCCTTTTTTGGTTGCTGTTTTCATCATCTTCCATCTTCCATATATATATATCACACAAATAAGAATACACACATAGAAGCTTTTAAACCTATAGTTCTTGCTCCCAATTTTCCACCATGTCAGGAGAAAAAGCAGAAGCAGCAGCAATAACTAACTGCTTAGTGAGTGCCTGGGGCTTGCCTGGTGGCTCATCAGTAAAACAATCTACCTGCATGCAGGAGCCGCAGGAGCCGCAGGTTCAATCCCTGATTGTGAAGATCCCCTGGAGGAGGGCATGGCAGCCCACTTCAGTATTCTTTCCTGGAGACTACCCATGGCCAGAGGAGCCTGGCAGGCTGAAGTCCAGGGAGTCACAGCTAGTTGAACGTGACTTAGCACGTGTGCAGTAACTGCCTATCTATAGTACTATGGTGCCAGGTACTAGTTTGTGCCTTTTTTTTTTTTTTTTTAATCTTATTTCAATCTCAGAAAAGTCTATAAGGGATGTTTTTATTTTTATTTTTCAGAGAAAAAAAGATTTAAAAACGTAAAACTATGTTTTGCAAAGGCATATACTGAATCTTGGTATGGAGAAAGCAAAGATTCTCTGCATAGACTTCTTCAACATCTCAATAAGCCCTGTAAACCTCCTTACCTCCTATTTTGTTGTTATTGTTATTGATAATACATCTAATTCCTTATTTTGTTAATTTCAAGGCTTAGTTTCTAAACCCTAGAGTTATTCCCCCACTTCCTTTTTCACAGAACTCTTCACACAATCACATAATTACTTGCCAAGTTCTTCATAATGTCTTGAGTCCAGCCACTCCCTCTTTTCCTGGGTCAGTGTTGCCACACTAATTCAAGCCCTCAACCCTCATCTTTTGCCTTGTCTCTCTCTCTCTCTCTCTCTCTCTCTCTCACACACACACACACACACACACAAATATATTCTCACTGCCGTCATTGGCATCTTGCACTGCACGCTGCCACGCTGCCTTGTCTCTCTCTCTCTCTCACACACACACACAAATATATTCTCACTGCCGTCATTGGCATCTTGCACTGCACGCTGCCACGCTGCCTTGTCTCTCTCTCTCTCTCTCTCTCTCTCCTCACACACACACACACACACACACACACACACACAAATATATTCTCACTGCCGTCATTGGCATCTTGCACTGCACGCTGCCACATGGTGAATGACCTTCCTGCAGCCCAGCTGGGGAGTGTCATCCACTTTCTCATGGTTCATCAAAATGTCCATTGCCTGCTGAATTAGGTACAGACCCCTCACACTAGAAGTGATGTGTGGAAGACCAGAATTTATTTTTTTTAGTTCATTTCTGTTTAACTAATGGATAATTGCCTCACAATATTGATTTGATTTCTGTTGCATACAACATGAATGAGCATAGGTGTACCTATGTCCCCTCCCTCTTGAAACCCTCCCACCACCCATGCGTTCCCACCCTTCTAAGTTGTTACAGAGGCCCGATTTGAGTTCCCTGAGTCATATAACAAATTTCCGTTGGCTATCTGTTTTACATATGGTAGTATATATGCTTCCATGCTACTCATACCATTCGTCTCACCCTCTCCTTCCTTCCCCCGACCCTTGTCCGTAAGTCTTTTCTCTATGTCTGCGTCTCTGTTGCTGCCCTGAAAATAGGTTCATCAGTACCATCAAAAAAGACCAGAGTTTATGTTGATGACCAGCTGAGAAAGTACACAAAACACTTAGCACAATGTTTGCATATGGAAAGAGCTTAATACATATTTTATAATTCAGTGCTCTTCTCAGCGTGGTTCTAAACTTACTCTTCTAGCTTACCCATTCCAAAGCCTTTCAACCTCACTGTCCATTTTAATAAGACACATGAATATGTATCCACTTTTCTGCTCTACTGCTTTTATTTATAATTTTTTTCTTATCATTATTTATCTCTGCCTTTCAATGATAGGTCCTTCTCAAGGCTCTCTTGGTGAGGATTTTCCTGGTTTGAGATTCTCTGGTCCAAGTTGATAGAATTGTTTCTTACCTTAATCCCATGGCACCTTGTTTATAACTCTCAGATGACAAGCAACACAGACTATGTGGTAATGTAATTGTCTGAGTACTTGGCTCATCTTTTCTGGGTTATAAAGTCTCTGGAGGCAGAACTTGAATCTAATTAATACTGCATCTTTATAAAGCCTCACATAGCAATTTGTATAATACTTGCACTCAAAATACATTTGAATTTAATTTGTGTTACCTTTTGCTAAATTTATTAAGATAATACTAGGCTCCTACAACAAAAAGACCCCAAATTGCTCTAGCTTGAATGAGATAGAAGTTAATTGCCTTGAGGGGAGGCAGTCACCCTCATCTCTCCACGAGTGGATCTGGGGACCCAGTTACCTCTTTTTGTTCCATTTCCTTGGTTGCTACCTCATCTGCATGGTAGAAGCTAGCTTACCTGCTTCCTGTTCTCCATACAGCTTGTGGGGAGAGGACTAGGAAGTGGAAGGCAAACAGTTTTCCAGTAAGGAAGCACCACAATGGATTAGATTATAATACAATAGATTCCATTGACACTCCAGTGATAAGAGGTTAACCACATGCCACACTGAGCTGCAAGGGAGACAAGGACATGTAGCCTCTAGATGAGTGGAAAGTCGTGTCCCCATATATTCAGCACCTTTCTATGTCCAAAAGAAGACTCAGAAAATGAAAGGTTAGAGAATTATTAGCAGTCTTTGTCACACCTCCTCTTGAGGTCATTTGCTATTTTATACTATGATTTTATTCTCTCTGTATCTTCTTATAACTAGATCACTTAGATTAAATCATTCTAAACAGTTGAGTATTTTGGCTAGTTAAGTATATATATGGCACTAAAATTTTTTATTTGAGTATTTTGAGTAGAAATCTCAACTTTTATTGCAGCGTCAGTGAAATTGTTAAGCCTATTTCAATCATTTCTTAAATGCTTAGGGTTATCTTTACAAACATTAACTATTTTACTGAGCTGAAATAGAGGTCCTCAGACATGGTGGTTCAGGTTCTTCTTAATAAATGTTCACTGCTCCATTGCAGTGTAATAGAGTAATGCCCTTGGATACTCACCAGGCTTTTATTCTGTCGGCTTAAAAAATATTTACAACCTAAAAGTTGAGAGTTATGTTTTATTTGGTGGAAATTCTTCGGACTTATGCCTAGGAGACAGCAACTGAAGTAACCCTAAGAGAACTGCTCCAAGGAGGGGAGGGGTAGGAGCAAAATTATATAGAAGTTTGCCAACAAAGGGTAGGTAGTCATCAAAAGATTACTGTTAATTAAAGAAAACTAGATATCTCATTAAGGAATCTAGCACTTTCTATGTATGGGAAGATGCAAGAGTCTGAGCTCACCGAAATCATTCCTTCCATATGCATGTCAGCTGTCAGGGCCAGTATCCTGTGTTTTTCACACCTGAGTTCTCCTGGGGTTCACCGTAGGGAGTGGCTGCAGTCTGATGGTGGTCAGGTCACAGGTATTCTTTTCCTTTTTGAGTGCCCTTAGGCCTCACCAGCTCCCATTGGAGGGCTCTAATCACTGATGACTGTGACAGCCTTGTTTACTAATATGCCAGGAAATATTCCATTTCTCAGTTCCCATACTCCATGTTCCCAGTTCTTACATCTGTTTTAAAGCAATACCCCCATCTCTTCCCTTTGCTGTTAGACTTTAAGAGGGTACTGCTTGCTGGGGTCAGTGCAAATGCCTACAGAAGCTCTTATCTCTTTTCTTTTTGCTGTATATTTTATGGGTTTAGAAATCAAACAAAAACTAAGCCTGGAAAAGTTCTAGGTATTTTACATATTTTAATTAATTTTATTCTAAAAGAACCCTATAGAAGATATTGTTTTCCTCATCTTATCTGTGATCAAACAGAGCACTGAGTTTAAGTAACTTAAGGTAACAGAGTTGGTGAACAGCAGAGCCAAGATTCAACTCAGACAGTCTGACTCCAGAGTCTGTGCTCTTAATAATGATACTGTGCTGCCTTCTTCAAATTCTGTTTGAATTAAGAATGAATAGATTCTGAAAAATGGTGAGAGATACTCATGTAAAAATAGCACTTTTGTTCATTAGGGCATTCCTTGCTCTATTACAGGCAGATGGAGTTGAAAGGAATTCAGGTTCCATAAAGGTGAGGTAATGTGGCCAGTTATGTCAGAAAACAGTGAGGGAGCTTATTCCATACCATGCGAAGTAGCTCAATTATAAAGCAGGGATTCAGAAGTGAAATCTGGTGTTTCTTCTCTTCTATGTTTGACATCACTGTAATTAGAAGTCTATTCATTCTCTTTTTTAAGTGGACCAAGTAATTTGCTGGCTCTTAACCTGGACTCCATGTGAAGCGGCTGTTTCACATATTGACTGTTCATGCCACCAGGATGTCAGAAGGAAAGTTTCAAAGAAAGAAAGAAAAAGTCTAGAGAGTGTCACTGGTGTTTTTCTTTGGTGCTATAATATAAAACTTTCCAAATAGGACTGATTTAAAGGAAAAAAAAAGGTCCCCTGTTGGTCAAGGGAAAAAAGTGTTTATCTTATGTGAATAGTTGGTATTAATACTATGCAAGGGAATATGAATTTAAAAAATGCAGTGTAAAGATTCTGGACAGTGTTTTTAAAGTGTAAGTGACAGAGAGCATCTTAGAGGGAAGAGGAGATACTATTAATATCTGGGAACAATGCCAATAACCAAGAAAATTAGTGAAGTGAAAAAATGTTATGTAAATACTGTTGGTAGAGTAGGCAGTATCTAAGATTGTTATAAATCCTTAATATTTGATATTTTCTAATGACTTTGAGGGTTTGCTAGTTTATTTTGATGACTAACAGTTTTTGGAGTGTTCCTGGGTCTTGACCCATTTTCTGCTACAAAACCACCCAGAGTATTTTCTTTTATAGGCAAGGTGACTGCCACTGATTGAAAACTAGGAAGCCTCTTTTCTTAGCTATGGCTGTGAATGGTTTTATTATAAGACAGCAGCATGTTTTGGAGGCCTGCAATTTGGTTTATTAAATAAAACAAGTATGGTAGTAGAATTTTCTATGAAATCACATACTTTTACCATTTTACACTCCTGCACCTCATTAGCCTGTCAAAATGAGTAGTTACATTCATTTTTTATATAATAACACATATAATTATAAGTTATAAAGCTCAGACTATAGCATATAAAGAAAATAAACTAGCCTATATAGCATGAAAATGAGTGTGAAGGGTTTAGTGGTCCAGTAGTAAGAAACTTTTTATATTTAGAACCTGATATTGGCAGACAAATCAAATCCCTTATGACTATACAGTGGAAGTGAGAAATAGATTTAAGGGACTAGATCTGATAGACAGAGTGCCTGATGAACTATGGTTGGAGGTTCGTGACATTGTACAGGAGACAGGAATCAAGACCATCCCCAAGAAAAAGAAAGCAAAATGACTGTATGAGGAGGCCTTACAAATAGCCGAGAAAAGACGGGATGTGAAAAGCAAAGGAGAAAAGGAAAGATATACCCATTTGAATGCAGAGTTCCAAAGAATAGCAAGGAGAGATAAGAAAGCCTTCCTCAGTGATCAATGCAAATAGAGGAAACAACAGAATGGGAAAGACTAGAGATCTTTTCCAAAAAATTAGAGATACCAAGGGAACATGTCATGCAAAGATGGGCTCAATAAAGGACAGAAATGGTAGGGACCTAACAGAAGCAGATTATTAAGAAGAGGTGGCAAGAATACACAGAAGAAGTGTACAAAAAGATCTTCACAACCCAGATAATCACAATGGTGTGATCAATCACCTAGAGCCAGACATCCTGGAATGTGAATTCAAGTGGGCCTTAGAAAGCATCACTACGAACAAAGCTAGTGGAGGTGATGGAATTCCAGCTGATCTATTTTAAATCCTGAAAGATGATGCTGTGAAAGTACTGCACTCAATATACCAGTACATTTGGAACACTCAGCAGTGGCCACAGGACTGGAAAAGGTCAGTTTTCATTCCAATCCCAAAGAAAGGCAATGCCAAAGAATGCTCAAACTACCGCACAGTTGTGCTCATCTCACATGCTAGTAAAGTAATGCTTAAAAGTCTCCAAGCCAGGCTTCAGCAATACGTGAACCATGAACTTCCAGATGTTCAAGCTGGTTTTAGAAAAGGCAGAGGAACCAGAGATCAAATTGCCAACATCCGCTGGATCATGGAAAAAGCAAGAGAGTTCCAGAAAAGCATCTATTTCTGCTTTATTGACTATGCCAAAGCCTTTGACTGTGTGGATCACAATAAACTGTGGAAAATTCTGAGAGAGATGGGAATACCAGACCACCTGATCTGCCTCTTGAGAAATTTGTATGCAGGTCAGGAAGCAACAGTTAGAATTGGACATGGAACAACAGACTGGTTCCAAATTGGAAAAGGAGTATGTCAAGGCTGTATATTGTCACCCTGCTTATTTAACTTATATGCAGAGTACATCATGAGAAACGCTGGGCTCAATGAAGCACAAGCTGGAATCAAGATTGCCAGGAGAAATATCAACAACCTCAGATATGCAGATGACACCACCCTTATGGCAGAAAGTGAAGAGGAACTAAAAAGCCTCTTGATGAAAGTGAAAGTGGAGAGTGAAAAAGTTGGCTTAAAGCTCAACATTCAGAAAACGAAGATCATGGCATCTGGTCCCATCACTGCATGGCAGATAGATGGGGAAACAGTGTAAACAGTGGCTGACTTTATTTTGGGGGGCCCCAAAATCACTGCAGATGGTGACTGCAGCCATGAAATTAAGACACTTACTCCTTGGAAGGAAAGTTATGACCAACCTAGACAGCATATTCAAAAGCAGAGACATTCCTTTGCCAACAAAGGTTCGTCTAGTCAAGGCTGTGGTTTTTCCAGTGGTCATGTATGGATGTGAGAGTTGAACTATAAAGAAAGCTAAGCACCGAAGAATTGATGCTTTTGAACTGTGGTGTTGGAGAAGACTCTTTAGATTCCCTTGGATTGCAAGGATAGCCAACCATTCCATCCTAAAGGAGATCAGTCCTGGATGTTCATTGGGAGGACTGGTGTTGAGGCTGAAATTCTAATACTTAGGCCACCTGATGCGAAGAGCTGACTCATTGGAAAAGACCCTGATTCTGGGAAAGATTGAGGGAAGGAGGAGAAGGGGATGACAGAGGATGAGATGGTTGGATGGCATCATCGACTCGATGGACGTGGGTTTGGGTGAACTCTGGGAGTTGGTGATGGACAGGGAGGCCTGGCGTGCTTCGGTTCATAGGGTCACAAAGAGTCGGACATGACTGAGTGACCAAACAATTGAAGTGAGTTGGCAGACATAAGTGTTTCTACCTCAAACCATCAGATATTCCCATTTCTTTCTTCTACTCCCTATCTCACTTAACTATGAGAATACAAGTGTAGATTGGTGACTACTGAGCCCCTTGAAAAGTAAATAAATAAATAAATAAAAGAAGAATATATTGAAGTTGTTGGCCTCCTGCCAAAGTGTGTATCAGCTTATACAGTTTTCCTTCTATTTGAGAAGTAGGGAGTAGTGTATGTTTTCAAGGCTGTATTAGCTTCAAGTATTTAAACCTCTTCAGGGATCATACCACTATTCTAGATGGCTGTAGGAAAAAGGAGTGGCCCAGCTCAAAGCCGAAATTCTTGACTTAAAATGAGAATTTTAAGCTGGTTTATTTGGCCCTGTCTCTGAATTTTAAATAGAGCTATGTCAGGTACAATCTTGAGCATTTATTTAGTTTTGTAACCTTGGTTTGATTTTTTGGATAATCATTTTCCTTGTGATCCGATCATCCATGTTAGATTCCCTGGCAGAGGCTGATGTCATGCTTCACCTGCCACATTCACGGCCAATCTACGTACTTTCTCTATAACGTGTGACTGTGAATGTAACCCCAGTTCTGCTTATTGCCTTGTCCTCTTGTTGCAGGAGAGGGTACCCTGTCCAGAATGGGCTCTTGTCTAACACTTGGAAATGAATTTTCCGAGGAGAGACATGTGCTTACAAAGCAAAAGACTTTATTGGAATGGCATGCCCGGGTGGAGAACAGTGCGGTAAGGGAAACCAGGAGAACTGCTCTGCCGTGTGGCTTACCGTCTCAGGCCTCATGGTGAGGGGTGAGTTTCTGAGGTGTCTCTGGCCAGTCATCTTGCTTTAATTTGACTCAGAGTCCTTCCTGGTGGTGCATGCAGCTCTCAGCCCAGACAGAGTCCAGTGTAAAGGAGTCTGGGAGTTTGGTAGGACATATTATGGGCTGGTGTCTTCTTTATTTTGGCCCCGTCTGAATTTTCCCAGTTAGTTTTTTTCCGTGACAGCACCTTGTTCCTCACCGGGACCCCCTGCTGTGAGATAGTTCATGCAAGTGATTATCATCGTGCCAAGCTAAGTTGGGCAGTTTTGACCAACTGTTCCCTAACACTCTGGTTTTTGTGTCCCTTAATTTTGTCTCATTTTTTATCCTATGTAAACCTAGATTCTAAATTCCATCATTTCACTGCATTTCAAGAATGAAAATATCCACTCACACCAAGATTTTAATGGGTTTCCTAGAACTGATGGGAGATTTGAGGGTCCCGGTGATGAGTACAGTGTCCTCATGAGTGTTTGCCTCATTTTTTCTTCCTGTGTCTTACTCCTATTTTGCCTTGGAGTTCTCCATACCCTTTTTGTTATGTAGAGGATTCCACATTCCCTCCAAGCTTTCATCGATTGATAAGTAGGCCCTGAGGGGCTTAACTTTTACTCTAAAGATTTTTCATAAGTCTTTCCAGCAAAAAGAGCTCTCTGCCACAGAAGAATTACAGCCTCAGCTGTCAGCTGTTATAAACTTTAACCATCCTATTATTAGTAATAACTCAGTCATTTTATTAATTGCTTTCCTCCTTACATCTCTCTCTTCTCCTTTCATTTTTTTCATTATTCCTTTCTTCCGTTTCTCCCTCCTTTCCTTTCTTCTCTTCTTTTTTCCATCCTACCTTGTACACCTTATATGTACTAGACACCCTTCTGCTGCTGCTGCTGCTGCTGCTAAGTCGCTTCAGTCGTGTCTGACTCTCTGTGACCCCATAGACGGCAGCCCACCAGGCTCCCCCGTCCCTGGGATTCTCTAGGCAAAACCACTGGAGTGGGTTGCCATTTTCTTCTCCAATGCATGAAAGTGAAAAGTGAAAGGGAAGTCGCTCAGTCGTGTCCGACTCTCTGCGACCCATGGACTGCAGCCTACCAGGCTCCTCCATCCATGGAATTTGCCAGGCAAGAGTACTGGAGTGGGGTGCTATTGCCTTCTAGGCACTGAGATAAGGATGTATACAATAAGTCCTTGCTTTCAAGAAGCATCAGTATACAAAGGAGAGACAGAAGAACCCCATAATGTGGGAGGTTGAGAAGGAGGCAGAGAAACTTAAGGTCATTTCATGGTTGCTAATATGGAGGATTGCTTTGATGATGTTGTTGTTTAGTCACTAAGTCACGTATGACTCTTCGTGACCCCAGGGAATGGACTATAACCTGCAAGGCTCTTCTGTCCATGGGATTTCCCATGCAAGAATACTGGGGTGGGTTGCCATTTCCTTCTCCAATTACTTTGATAGGAATACCATTCATAGAAAATATTATACAAGAAGAAGGTCTAGGCAGAAATGATAAATTTGGTTTTCAACATGATGATGTTTTATGTACCTGCAAGACCCCTGAGAAGAAGAGAATTCAGTTTGGAGTTTATGAAAGAGATTAAAGTTAGAATGTAATTTTCAGAGTCACCAGCATGTGTGGGTGAGATTATACAGGGAGGAGAAAGAGAATAAAAAGAAAAGGGGGTCAAAAAAAAAGTGTAATTTTAAATAACATCCACATTTTACAGCACTCAGTAAAAGTAAAAAAGTAAAAGCAAAAGAATACAGTGAAAGTAAAACATTATGTGGAGACTAACCCATTTCATTTCCAAACTCTTGCCTTCTTTTTATGACCTTGAAACTTTGGAGACCATAGATATAAAAAGTGACTGTCGAAATAAGATGGGAATAGAGTTCTACTTTAAGAAGGAGAGGAGACTCATCCTAGGGGAGGGAGCAACTGACGGTGTACAATGTTTCAGAAAGAGAAGTTTCACTGAAGACTGAAAGGGGGCCATTGAGTGAGTATTTCTGTCTTATTTAACCTATTGCTGTCCATTGTTACATCTTGTTCTGCTCCAGCAAAGCTGGAGGGCAGACAGTCACCAGCTGTGTCACTTTTTTTGTCTTTTTTTTTTTTTTCCACTGTTTTCCATTAAGTTCCATTCTTTTATTTATTTACTTATTTTAATGCAGTGTGAGGTTTTTTTTTTTAAAATATTTATTTGGCTGCTCAAGTCTTCATTGCAGCATGCGGGCTTTCTAGTTGTGTTACTCCAGCTTAGTTGCCCCATTGCATGTGGGATCTTAGTTCCCTGTTTGGGGATTGAACCCACTTCCCCTGCATTGGAAGGCAGATACTTGACCATTGGGCCACCAAGGAAGTCCTAGTTCCATTCTTTTAAATATTATTTTGTGTGTCTTCTCAGAAATGTATTCTAGTTGTTAAAATGTCTATAAATTCCTTATTGAATCTTTATCTTGACAGAGTCCTACTAATTGAGTTAATGCTTCATTTGATCTCATTATGCTTTTATTCATTCACTCCAAGTTCCAGCTGTTTATTTGGAAGTGTGCTGAATTCCTGGGTCATATTCAACCTGTATTGCCTGATTATCTCTGGATTTATTTTGTTTACATTTCTGCATAGACAGAAGTTAGTAGACCTTAGTATGTCATAATAGCAACTTGTTTCAAAGAATATGATTATAGGAAGCCTGAATATTTTTTGTTTTGTTTGTTCTTTTGACTGATATGGAGGGATACAGTCTAAGTAAACAGAATGGAAAAGACAAGAAAGACATTTATTAAAAAGGTTTTTCAGTTAACAGAATTCACACTGAACATTCCTATAAGCATGGAGAGTGGTTAGTAGAGCTTTTTCGAATTGACAGGAATAAATGTCTTCCCAGTCCTACAAGAACACAAGAAGTTGAACACTTTAGATGCTTAAAGACAGCAGAAAGTTGTCTTAAGTCATACATTTCTTTGCATTTGACATCTCACAAAAAAGTGAGTTTATTCTGCTATTTTCTATAAAATATGTGATTAGTTTTATGATCATTTTACATTATTTTATTACTTTTATAAGGTCCTTGCAATAAATTTCAGCGTATTTCTTACAAGGAGAACAAAAAGATAAAATTGCAATGGGGCTGAAATACTTTCTTTTTATAACTAAACATTTATACTATAAGTTTATATAAAATTTTGTTATCACAAGGCCAGTGAGTATAAAGATTTATTTATATTTCAGCCTTTTTAGGGGAAAGCATATTTCTAGTCAAAGTTGGATGCCCGGGTTCCTATGACCAAGACTCGAGTTCAATTCAAACAGATCATCAGGGATGGGGGAGAAGCTGCTGGAGGTCCTGGCCACAGCCTTTAGGGCCTCAAAGTCTTTCTTCAGGCTCATCCATCCCAAGGAGATGCATTAATCACAAGGGTCATTGATCCGGAGCAGTTTCTCTAATAAGACATGGTTGGAGCTGAGATGCTCAATTTTAAAGAATTTTTATGATGATCTTTTTCAAATATACAGCAAAGTTGAGAGAATTTACAATGAAAAATGACACCATATATAACCATAACCCAAATTCTCACTTATATTGTTCTATAGGCCCTTTATCACCTATTTATATATATCTTTTATCCTTCCTTTAATCCATTTTTTTCATTCTAATGTATTTCAAATAAAATTTCAGATATCAGTAAATTACCCCTAAATATTTCAGCATTCATATAATGAACTAGAATTTAATATTGAATTACTATTTTTATATAAAGTTTATATATATAATAAAATATGCAAGCATTACCAGCTCAGGCATTGAGTTTTGACCGATGAATGTGCATGCTGAGTTGTTTTGGTCATGTCTGACTCTGCGACCCTGTGGATTGTAGCTGCCAGACTCCTCTGTCCATGGAATTTTTCAGGCAAGAATATTGTAGTGGGTTGACATGCCCTCCTCCATGGGATCTTCTGGATCCAGGGATCAAACTTGCATCTCTTACATCTCCTGCATTGGCAGATGGGTTCCTTAACCACTAGCACCAGCTGGGAAGCCCACCCAATGAATACACTTGTTAAAATCAAACCCATGTCAAGATATAGGATATCATCTGTGGAAGAAAGAAGATTCAATTCTGCAACTCTGTTTATATTTTGCAGCTGATTTTCTCTACTGCTGGTCTCATACTGTCATTCTCTTTTATTCATTACAGTTCAGTTCAGTTCAGTTCAATCACTCAGTCATGTCTGACTCTTTGCGACCCCATGAATTGCAGCACGCCAGGCCTCCCTGTCCATCACCAACTCCTGGAGTTCACTCAAACTCACATCCATTGAGTCAGTGATGCCATCCTGCTATCTCATCCTCTGTCGTTCCCTTCTCATCCTGCCCCCGATCCTTCCCAGCATCAGAGTCTTTTCCAATGAGTCAACTCTTCGCATCAGGTGGCCAAAGTATTAGATTTTAACTTCAGCATCAGTCCTTCCACAGAACACCCAGGACTGATCTCCTTTAGAATGGACTGGTTGGATCTCCTTGCAGTCCAAGGGACTCTCAAGAGTCTTCTCCAACACCACACTTCAAAAGCATCAATTCTTCGGCACTTAGCTTTCTTCACAGTCCAACTCTCACATCCGTACATGACCACTGGAAAAACCATAGCCTTGACTAGATGGACCTTTGTTGGCAAAGTAATGTCTCTGCTTTTTAATATGCTGTCTTGGTTGGTCATAACTTTCTTTCCAAGGAGTAAGCGTCTTTTAATTTCATGGCTCCAGTCACCATCGGCAGTGATTTTGGAGCCCCCAAAATAAAGTCAGACACTGTTTCCCCATCTATTTCCCATGAAGTGACGGGACCAGATGCCATGAATTTAGTTTTCTGAGTGTTGAGTTATTGAAGAAATTTTAATCGATTTCCATTGTCATCCTGATATTTATCTTAAATTCTAGCCTGTAGTGTCAGTAATTATTACCTTTTACAGATACACAGAGAAGCGACATTATCACACTTGGCTAACGTATAGAAATCAGAACCTAAGGCCAAATATCCAGGAATATTTAATGGCTATCATAGTCCCTTAGAAAAGGATGTAGGTAAAAATATAAAGTATTGGACATAGGATAGACAGAAGTTTGCTGTGATACTATTCATAGCAGAAGTCCTAGATTTGGTAGGTAAAAATGAAATAAATCAAAGAAAAGCAGTGTAACAAATACTTACCTTTTTGTAGTTATGCCTGCAAGCTATGTTATCATGCATTCATTCAACAAGTATTTACTGATAGCATACTATGTGCCAGGCAGTGTTTTGGGGGTTAGTGGTACATCAGTGAACAAAACAGAAAGCAAATTCCCTCATAAAGTTTACATTTTGATGGGTGGGAATGGAAAATAAGGAAATAAATAATCATTTAATATTTTATGAGATGATAACTGCTATTAAGAAAAAAATGCATATGGAGGGTGAAATTTTAAAGGGATGGGATCAAAAAAAGGATGGTTCTTTCAAAGAAGAGAACATTTGAGCAAAGATTTTGAAAACACAAGAGAGTAATAAACTTTGTGGAAATCTGAAGTACGATTGTCACAGGCTGAGAGACATGTGCTTGTGTGAACAAATTGAGGCCAGTGAGGCTGAAGTGAAGTGAGTGGTGTATAGGCAGTAGCTGAGAGCCGAAAGGCAGAAAGAGAGCCTACTGTTGCGAGGGCCTTGTGATTTATCCTCAGTGAGCAATTTATTCTGTTGAAGGAGTGACATGATTGGACATGTCTAAATGGATCACTCTGGCTCTTGGTTGGGAATAAATTGAAGGGGGCAAAAATGCAAGTAGGGCTGTCATCTAAGCATGAGTAGACCCCTCTCTGTGGCTAGAAAGTGTACAAATTTTGAGTTTAGTACAGATGGAGTGGGCCAAAAGGGAAACTTTTCCGGTGGCTTAGCGGTAAAGAGTCTGCCTGCAGTGCAGTAGCGGCAAGAGAAGCAACTTTGATCTCTGGCTTGAGAAGATCTCCTGGAGAAGGGGACAACTACCCAACTATCCAGTATTCTTGCCTGGTGAATCCCATGGGCAGAGGAGCCCGGCGGGCTACAGTCCATAGGGTCACAAAGAGTCAGACATCATGACTGAAGCGACTTAATGCACATGCGATAGGGAAACTACAATTGAAAAGATGACTGAGAATTTCTTTGTGCAAAGGCGATGGTACATATGTGTCTGCCGTGTGTGCTGGTGGTGTTTGCGGAATCTATACGCTTTTTGTATGCTTATGGTGACTAAACCTCCAATTATGAATTTATCTTTGCCCCTTGAAATTCTGTTCTTTGCAGTTCTGTCCTTCAAAAGTACTTCTTGGATCAGTTATACCTGGTGGCTTATCTCACTGAATATTTGCTCAACTATCATTGAAAAATATTTTAGCTCTGCTCAAGGACAAAAGCTTCCCCAAAACTAATAATAATGAATTTGGAAAGGTATTATGTTAGGGGCCCTTCCAGGACTAATGGACTAGGCAATCTCAGGAGTGTAATATTTAGAAGAGTATGAGTCAATAGAAATTAACTAAGTGTTTAAAATAATAAATATTTTATGTCTAAGACAAATTGGATTTTAAAAGTCATCAAGACTATGGAATTGAAGCAAATAATAAGGCAGTTCATTCTTTGCTGTGAGATATTAAGAAGAATATCAAGCTTTCAGGAAAAATGAAATAGTAGACAGAAAAATTACTCATCAGAGTTAGTTATTTTTGAATTGTGGTGTATGAATAATTAAAATGATCAAACCAGTAAGATCCAAAGCTTAAAGTAATTATATAGGTTTTAATTTAATTTTCCACAAATTTGGGAGTTCAAAAATATAATTCTATTTTTCTACAACTGAAATTAGTTTCTGTCCCCTGCCTAGTGGCACGAATTTAACCATGGTCATTTTAGTTAATTCAGCAATTTCTCAGTCCATTCAGGATTTTCTCCTTTCAATTCTGCCTAAGAGAATATATATTGTATATATTCTGAGGGCCTTTCTCCAGTGCCCAGCACCAGAGGGGTGGAATATCTGTTCCGCAGCTGTCAGTTATCCTTGTTGGCATCCGTTGTCACCTTCCAATGACTGTCCACCACCTCGGGTCACAGAGGCCACCTGTAGTTCCTGCAGGCCTCCTTCAGGTCATTATCTTGTGGGCTTCTTCTCACGGCTGCTGACTTCATCAGGCCCCAAGGAGAGTCCCACTATTAAAGGATTTCACCTGGTTAATCAGATCCATATAGGATAATCCCTCTTTTGATAATAACGTCAAATCAGATTGTTTGAGACTTTAATTACATTGGAATACCTTGCACTTTGGAGCTTCCAAGGGGGCTCAGTGGTAAAGAATCCACCTGCCAACCAGGAGACCCGGGTTTGATTCCTGGGTTGGGAAGATCCCCTGGAGAAGGAAATGGCAACCTGCTCCAGCATTCTTGCCTGGGAAATCCCAGGAACAGAGGAGCCTGCCAGTTTATAGTCCATGGGGTCTCCATGAGTTTGCAAAGAGGCAGACTCGACTGAGCACACAACCAGTCATGCAACCTCACACTTTTGCTGTATTCTGTTAGAAGCAACTCACAGGTCCCATCTGCACTCAAGGATGATGGCCTGGAGGCTACCCTAGAGTCTGTCTGACAGTCTGGAAGAGTTTCTTGATGTTATCTTCTGAAAGTTTTACTATTTTACATTTCACATTTAGAGTCACAATCTACTTGGAATTGATTTTTGTGTGAGGTAAGGATTAAGATTTATTTTTATTTTATGCAGATAAAAAACTGACCCAGTATAATTTATTTGTCATACATCAAATGAATATGTTTGCTTATTTTTCTAGACTCTTGTTTCTGTTCATTGACCTATTTATCACTACTGTGGCAAAATCATATTTTTTATTACTTTGGTTTATAATGTGTCTTGATAGCTGAGTAAGTATAAATCCTCCAAATTTGTTCTCTTTGTCTTAGCTAGTCTTTGTTTCTTTTTGAATTCCCAAATAAATGATAGAATCAACTTGTCAGTGTCTATCAAAATCTCTAGTAGAATTTTTATTGATATGTCTTTAAATTTATAGATTAATCTGGGAAGAATTGATAAATTTAAAAATTGAGCATTTCAATGAATAGAATCTCTTTCTTTCTCTGCCTCTCTGTCTTTGAAGAATATCTTAGTACTGTCTTATATATTTCTATATAGAGTACTATATATCTTTCATTAGGTTTATTTCTTTAGGAAGTGAACCAGTAGTTCTCTATGTGATTAGAGCTTTTCCTTAATTTCAGAAGAGCAAGCATTTTTGAACAATGTAGCTCATTTAATTATGGGTATACAATGGTTAAATGGCAAGGCTCTGATTCATTGCAACAAGGAAGGATGCTTAATGTTATTCAAGAATTATGAAAACATCTATGTCTATGCCCAAAGGAGCAAGCTGGTACCTGACCTCATAGTGTTTGCAGACTAAAGGAGAAATAAATCCCAGAAAGAACAGAGGATTATTTTTAGACCATTTTGCACTAAGGATTTTTAATATCTTCTTAATGAGGAGGCAAAGGAAAATCAGATCCCTAATGTATATGCATATTCATATGTAAATGTGTATATGCATACATTTGTATTTACATTAACGTACGAAAAATTATCCTATGTATTAACACAAACTTTTATTTCTTTTCTGTAATCACACAGAAAACTAAATCTTTTATTCAAATATAACTGTTCAGTTCAGTTCAGTTCAATTGCTCAGTCATGTCTGACTCTTGGCAACCTCATGGACTGCAGCATGCCAGGCTTCCCTGTCCTTCACCACCTCCCTGAGCTTGCTCAAACTCATATCCATTGAGTCGGTGTTACCATTCAACCATCTTATCCTCTGTTGTCCCCTTCTCCTCCTGCCTTCAATCTTTCCCAGCATAAGGGTCTTTTCTAACGAGTCAGTTCTTTGCATTAGGTGGCCAAAGTATTGGAGTTTCAGCTTCAGCATCAGTCCTTCCAATGAACATTCAGGACTGATTTTCTTTACGATGGATGGATTGGATCTCCTTGCAGTCCAAGGGATTCTCAAAAGTCTTCTCCAACACCACAGTTCAAAAGCATCAATTCTTTGGTGCTCAGCTTTCTTTATAGTCCAACTCTCACATCCACCCATGACTATTAAAAACTACAACTTTGACTATATGGACCTTTGTCGGCAAACTAATGTCTTTCCTTTTTATAATATGCTGGCTAGGTTTGTCATAGCTTTTCTTCCAAGGAACAAGCGTCTTTTAATTTCATGGCTGCAGTTACCATCTGCACTGATCTTGGAGTCCAAGAAAAAGCCTGTCACTGTTTGCATTGTTTCCCCATCTATTTGCCATGAAGTGATTGGACTGGACTTAGTTTTCTGAATGTTGAATTTTAAGCCATCTTTTTCATTCTCCTTTTTCACTTTCATCAAAATGTTCTTTAGTTCCTCTTTGCTTTCTCACATAAGGGTGGTGTCATCTGCATATCTGAGGTTATTGATACTTCTCCCAGAAATCTTGATTCCAGCTTGTGCTTCATCCAGCCCAGCGTTTCTCATGATGCACTCTGCATAGAAGTTAAATAAGCAGGATGACAATATACAGCCTTGATGTACTCTTTCCCCAATTTGGAACCAGTCTGTCATTCCTTGTCTAGTTCTAACTGTTGCTTCTTGACCTGCATACAGATTTCTCAGGAGGCAGTTAAGGTAGTCTGGTATTCCCATCTCTTTCAGAATTTTCCACAGTTTGTTGTGATACACACAGTCAAAGGCTTTGGCATAGTCAATAAAGCAGAAGTAGGTGTTTTTCTGGAACTCTTTTGCTTTTTCTATGATCCAGAGAATGTTGGCAATTTGATCTCTGGTTCCTCTGCATTCTCTAAGTACAGCTTGAACATCTGGAAGTTCTCAGTTCACATACTGTTGAAGCCTGGCTTGGAAAATTTTGAGCATTACTTTACCAACGTATGCTGCTGCTGCTACTGCAGCTAAGTCGCTTCAGTCGTGTCCGACTCTGTGCAACCCCATAGACGGAAGCTCACTAGGCTCCCCCGGGATTCTCCAGGCAAGAATACTGGAGTGGGTTGCCATTTCCTTCTCCAGTGCATGAAAGTGAAAAGGGAAAGTGAAGTCGCTCAGTCGTGTCCGACTCTTAGCGACCCCATGGACTGGAGCCTACCAGGATCCTCCGTATGAGATGAGTGCAATTGTGCAGTAGTTTGAGCATTCTTTGGCATTGCTTTTCTTTGGGATTGGAATGAAAACTGACCTTTTACAGTCCTGTGGCCATTGCTGAGTTTTCCAAATTTGCTGGCATATTAAGTGCAGCACTTTCACAGCATCATCTTTTAGGATATGAAATAGTTAAGCTGGAATTCCATCACCTCCACTAGCTTTGCTTGTAGAAATGCTTCCTAAGAACCACTTGACTTCGCATTCTAGAATATCTGGTTCTAGGTGAGTGATCACAGCATAGTGGTTATCTGGGTCATTAAGATCTTTTCTGTATAGTTCTGTGTATTCTTGCCACCTCTTCTTAATATCATCTGCCTCTATTAGGTCCATACAGTTTCTGTCCTGTATTGAATCCATCTTTGCATGAAATGTTCCCTTGGTATCTCTAATTTTCTGGAAGAGATCTCTAGTCTTTCTCATTCTATTGTTTTCCTCTATTTCTTTGCATTGATCACTGAGGCATGCTTTCTTATCTCTTCTTATTCTTTGGAACTCTGCATTCAGATGGATATATCTTTCCTCCTTTTCCTTTCACTTCTTTTCTTTTCTTAGCTACTTGTAAAGCCTCCTCTGATAATCATTTTGCCCTTTAGTGTTTCTTTTTTCTTGGGGATGGTTTTGATCACCACCTTCTGTACAATGTCACAAAACTCCATCCATAATTCTTCAGACACTCTATCAGATCTAATCCTTTGAATCTAGTTGTCACTTCCACTGTATAATCCTAAAGGATTTGTTTTAGGTCATACCTGAATAGTGTAGTGGTTTTCCCTACTTTCTTCAGTTTAAGTCTGAATTTGGCAATAAGGAGTTCATGATCTGAGCCACAGTCAGTGCCCAGTCTTCTTTTTGCTGACTGTATAGAGCTTCTCCTTCTTTAACTGCAACGAATATAATCAGTCTGATTTCTATAGTGATCATCTGATGATGTCCATGTGTGGAGTTGTCTCGTGTTGTTAGAAGAGGGTGTTTGCTATGACCAGTGCATTCAAAACTCTAATAGCCTTTGCCCTGCTTCATTTTGTCCTCCAAGGACATACTTGCCTGTTACTCAGGTAGCTCTTGACTTCCTACTTTTGCATTCCAGTCTCCTATGATGAAAAGGACTTCTTTTTTTGGTGTTAGTTCTAGAAGGTCTTGACCCATTCATCATAGACCCATTCAACTTCAGCTTCTTCGGCATTAGTGATTGGGGCATAGAGTTAGATTACTGTGATATTGAATGGTTTACCTTGGACGCAAACAGAGTTCATTCTGTCATTTTTAAGATTGCACCTAGGTACTGTATTTCAGCCTCTTTTGTTGACTATGAGGGCTGCTCCATTTCTTCTAAGGGTTTCTTGCCCACAGTAGTAGATATAATGGTCGTCTGAATTAAATTTGCCTACTCTGATCCATTTGAGTTCACTGATTCCTAAAATGTTGATGATCACTCTTGCCATCTCCTGTTTGACCACTTCCAATTTACCTTGATTCATGGACCTAACATTCCAGGTTCCTATGCAGTATTGTTCTTTACAGCATCACACTTGACTTTCATCACAGTCACATTCACAACTGGGCATTGTTTTCTCCCTGGCTCCATCTCTTCATTTTTTCTGCAGCTATTTCTCTTTCTTCTCCAATAGCATATTGGGTACCTACAGATCTGGAGAGTCATCTCTCAGTGTCCTATCTTTTTGTCTTTTCATACTCTTCATGAGGTTCTCAAGGCAAGAATACTGAAGTGGTTTGCCATTCCTCTCTCCAGTGTGCCATGTTTTGTCAAAACTCTCCACCATGACCCGTCTGTCTCAGGTGGCCTTACGTGGCATGGCTCATAGTTTCATTGAATTATACAAGGCTGTGATCTGTGTGATCAGTTTGGTTAGTTTTCTGTGATTGTGGTTTTTATTCTTTCTGCTCTCTGATGGATAAGGAGAAGAGGATTGTGGAAGCCTCCTGATGGGAGGGACTGACTGTGGGGTAATCTGGTTCTGATGGGTGGGGCCATGCTCAGTTCAGTTCAGTTGCTCAGTTCTGTCCGACCCTTTGTGACCCCTGGACTACAGCACGCCAGGCATCCCTGTCCATCACCAACTCCCGGAACTTGCTCAAACTCATGTCCATCGAGTTGGGGATGCCATCCAACCATCTCATCCTCTGCTGTCCCCTTGTCCTGCCTTCAGTCTTTCCCGGCATCAGGGTCTTTTCAAATGAGTCAGTTCTTTGCATCAGGAGGCCAAAGTATTGGGGTTTCAGCTTCAACATCAGTCCTTCCAATGAATATTCAGGATTGATTTCCTTTAGGGTGGACTGGTTAGATCTCCTTGCAGTCCAATGGCCATGCTCAGTAAATCTTTAATCTAATTTCCTGTTGATGCTGTGTTCTCTCCCTGTTGTTTGGCCTGAGGCCAAACCATGATATGGTGGTAAACCTCCTTCAGAAGGACTTATGCCAGCTCTGTTGTAGTCAGGGCCCCTGATCCAGCCACAGGCCACAGGTGAGCCATGCCTCCACCAGGAAGACTCCTGGACACTCACAGGCAAGTCTGACTCAGTATCTTGTGGGGACACTGCTCCTTTCTCCTGGCTCCTGGTACACACAAGGTTTTGTTTGTGTCCTCCAAGAGTCTGTTTCCCAGTCCTGTGGAAGTTCTGTAATCAAATCCCATTGGCCTCCAAAGTCAAATTCTCGGTCCTTTGCCAGATCCCCAGGTTGGGAAATCTGTTGCGGGTTGCAGAGTTTTCATAACAGTGTGAGAACTTCTTTGGTATAATTGTTCTCCAGTTTGTTGGTCGTCTGCTCAGTGGCTCTATGATGGGGCTAATGGTGACCTCCTCCAAGAGGACTTACACTACATGGCCTGCCTCCCAAGTCTCCTGCAGCCAGAGCCCCTGTCCCCACAGCAGGCCACTGCTGATCCATGCCTCTGCAGGAGACACTTAAACACTCAAAGGCACATCTGGCTCAATCTTTGTGGGGTCCCTGGGTCCTGGTGCACACAAAGTTTTGTTTGAGCCCTCTGACCATCTCTGTGGTGGGTATGGGGTTTGATTCTAAACGTAATTTCGCCCCTCCTACCATCTTACTTAGGCTTCGCCTTTTCCCTCTGACATGGGGTATCTTTTTCTTTGGTGGGATCCAACATTCCCCTGTCTATGGTTGTTCAGCGGCGAGTTGCAATTTTGGAGTTCTCTCAGGAGAAGATGAATGCATGTCCTTCTACTCCACCATGTTATGCTTCTTAAATATAACTGTAGAAAGCATTTATTAGGCTTAATTTGAGTTATTTGTGAATATAAACACTAATCATTAGTCTAAACAATTTGAATTATGGGAATTTTGCTACACACTTTTTGGTATGCAGTGTTTTAGTATAATTACATCCAGAAGATACAAGTTCTGAAATCAAAAGCTATTGATCTGAAGCTTTTAAATGTCAGAGGACAACTTTATTAATCATTTAGAACATTATAGATGTTTTAATTACAAATTGTAAAAGAGGACTAATAGGGATACTTCCCAAGCCCAGATACAGCTGAAGTAAACAAAGTATGAATCCAAATGCCTGGAGGAGAAGTCAGGATGAATATATAGGCTGTTTTTCCCTAAGAATTTCTAAAACTTTTTGCTGCCATTTGGTCTAAGGAAACATACGGTGCAGTCTATCTATGGTTTAGATTTATTTGGTTAACTAGGGAACCTGGGGTACAATTTGCAATTTCTATTTTTGGAACCAAGTATTTTAAATTTAGAAACTTCCTTGACATGTTGATAAGCATTTTGCACAGTGTGAGCTGTTAATAGCTATCATGGAAAAAAGGATTTGCGATCACGTCAGTGTGGGGTGCATCGGATACTGTCTCCCTCTGTTAGAGAGTCACCACCTGCATGAACATATGTTAAGGGCTTCAGGAAGACTGCAAGTTATGAAACATGTTTGTGCTTAGCCTAGATTTCTTCCCAACTTTTTGGATGATGAAGCAGTTTGTTTCCCCTATGGAAGATTTGTATTCAGACGTGGTAGTATTCTAAGGGAAAAAATTTGGGAAACAACTATTTTAATCTATAATTTATTTTTCCATTATTTTTTGGAATCACTTCTCATTGTGCTTCCCTGGTGGCTCAGACAATAAAGAGTCCTCTTGCAATGCACAAGATTGGGTTTGATCTCTGGGTTGAGAAGATCCCCTGGAGAAGGGAATGGCAACCCACTCAGTATTCTTGCCTGGAGAATTCCATGGACAGTGGAGCCTGGTGAGCTACAGTCCATGGGGTTGCAGAGTTGGACATGACTGAGTGACTAACACACTCTCATTGTTTCTGACATTTCTAATCAAAATAGCTGTATTTATGTCATTTTATATAGACTTATCAGAGAAGGCAATGGCACCCCACTCCAGTACTCTTGCCTGGAATATCCCACGGACAGAGGAGCCTGGTAGGCTGCGGTCCATGGGGTCGCTGAGTCAGACATGACTGAGTGACTTCACTTTCTCTTTTCACTTTCAAGCATTGGAGAAGGAAATGGCAACCCACTCCAGTGTTCTTGCCTGGAGAATCCCAGGGCCAGGGAAGCCTGGTGGGCTGCCATCTATGGGTTCACACAGAGTCGGACACGACTGAAGTGACTTAGCATAGCATAGCATAGCATAGCATAGCATATAGACTTATAGAGTTGGCTAACTTGAGGATAACTCAGGGAGAGAAACTAATTTTTCTCTGCATGTTGATTCTTGCTTGGTTAAAGATATGTGATATTTTGTATTTTTATCAGCAGTTTTAAAAAGTATGTTGGTAGAAATTTATCAATATAGTAGATACTTTGATTATTAGTGGCTTAGTTAACTACTGTACCGGGGAAGGCAATGGCACCCCACCCCAGTACTTTTGCCTGGAAAATCCCATGGACGGAGGAGCCTGGTAGGCTCCAGTCCATGGGGTCGCTAAGAGTCGGACACAACTGAGCGACTTCACTTTCACTTTTCATTTTCATGCATTGGAGAAGGAAATGGCAACCCACTCCAGTGTTCTTGCCTGGAGAATCCCAGGGACAGGGGAGCCTGGGGAACTTCCGTCTATGGGGTCGCTCAGAGTCAGACACGACTGAAGCGACTTAGCAGCAGCAGCAGCTAACTACTGTACAGTGCCTTCCATTTTTATTTTAAAATTTACAAAAATAATCTATGAAAATACACCTGTTATTAAAAAACTTGACAATTCAGAAATAGTAAAACATAAAAATTTCACACTGATAAAGATAATCTTTGAAAACATTTTGGGTTCTTTGGGGGCCTTTTAAAAACACGTTAAAATATTTCCTTTTTGAATTTTAGTACACATGTAGAAAGGCCTCCCTTATCCCATGATTTTAAACAAAATAATCATATGCATTTTCCTTAAACAAGATGACCTGGAAATTCTAGAAGCTTAAGTAAATATGCATAATAAATGGCTTATTGATATTGAGTTATGATAAATTTGTTCAGTGGCATTCATGATATATTCAACATGTTGTTCTTTATTAGTGTTACATAGTTCAATGCACCACAAATTTGCAAATGTGATACCTTAACATGAAATTTCCAAAAGTCCCTGCACATGCATCTGTGATGCACTAATTTGTATCTCTGGTTTTCACTGGGTAAATTTGTGCTTCTAGCGCATCTCAGAAGACATCATCAGAGATTCAGTTTGTAAATATATATTTATTTTTATATTACATTGTAAATAATAATAATATTTTAGTCTGATGTGAAGAGCTGACACATTCAGAAAAGACTTTGATGCTGGGGAAGACTGAAGACCAAAGAAGAGGGCAGCAGAGGATGAGATAGTTAGGTAGCATCACCAACTCAATGGACAGGAGTTTGAGCAAACTCCAAAAGACCGTCAAGGACAGGGAAGCTGGTGTGATGCAGTCCGTGGGATCACAAACAGTCAGACATGACTTAGCAACTAAACCACACAACATAAATAATAATAAATATGTATATTATATATATATATGCACACACACAAACTTTATGACTACTCTGTACATTTTTTTAAAAGATCTTTTAAGAATGTTTATCTGTTTGATTCATCTAGAGTTGAATTTTGTGTATGATGTGAAGATAAGATCTACATTTATAAAATTTTCCTTCCAAATGAATTGTCAAATGTTCTAATACCCTTTATGGGACAATTCAGATGGGATTTGTGTATGCCCATCTTAAGGTGGAAGATAAAGTTTTGAGAGTCATCCACAAAGAGGTGAAAGTTGAAAGTGTAAAGATATAAAGGTGGATGAGATTTGGGGCGGGTGGGAGAATGGATAGAAAGATGGACAAAGCATGGCATCCTGAACCTTAGGACATGTGCTTCTTTAGAGGGAGAGAGGAAGAAAAAGAATTAACCAACAGGTAGCAGAAGGACCCCAAGTGGTGCCATGGAGGTTGGGGAGAGGGTGGTACTAATCAGTGGGGCAGTAAGATTCTGTTGAGAATGCATGGAACAAAACATTTGATACATCAGTTATGCAAGTAATTGAATTCTGTGGTATAACTAGCTTTTGGATTATTTGGGGTTATCCACAATATATTCCATTGTTTCCATCCATGGACAGGGATGATGTGAGTTAACTGCAAACATGGTCCATTTTGGAGTCATAAGTGAAGCTCTCTAAACATATTTTAAAATGTCATTTAAAGAAAAGTTAATTTGTATGGTTCATTTGAAAAATATTTACAATGAAAATTCAGTGAACATACAATGACATAATATATACAGAAGAGCTTTGGACCTAAATAAACCATGAAAATAAGAGATGTGGTTTGTGTATGTAGTGTATGGTGGCTATTCCTCATCCATTTGGTGAAAATGCCGAGCATCCTTGGCCAGGCCTCTTGGCCTCCCTGTGTTTGTCTGCACACACACCAATGCTGTAAAAGACAATTTAAGCTTGCTAATTCTTTGTTTTTATAAGCTGGTCATTTCTAATGGCTATTTGCAACTCACTTTTCCCTGTTTCCCTCTTCAAAAAGAGGTAGGGAGAGGTAGTGAAATTGTCCCATTTAGTGTGGACATACTGTTTGATCAGCCTGTGGTTATGCCATGAGGATGATAATCACTGTATAAATGCAGAGCAGCACTGCGTCCCACTAGCCTTTTCCAGCTGCCCTGGAAAGCAGCCAGTCGGCAAACACGGAAGAAGCTGTGTGCATCGCTCTGCTCAGCTGCACCCTGCTTGAGGATGGATGACTGGCGGAAGTGGAGCAGCTGCTCTACAGCAAGACCCAGGCAGAAACCTCCAGCCAGTCACTCCCGAGAAGCCCACAGCACTTGTAGATGACACCAAGGGAGCTGCTGCTGGCGATGCGTGAGGGGTACTGTCTGTGGACAGACAGGGCACGCTGTGATGTGACAGAGGGGGTCATTGTGATTCCAGGTATTGAGCAGCCGCTGAAGCTGGGAACATCAGCAAACAGTGATAGCCCCTGTATTGGCGCCAGGAGTCCGAAGGCAGGGCTCGACCAGCTAAGCGTCTCTGTTTAGAGCCATTTGCAGGTTTTTTTTTTTTTTTTAAGCCATATCCATAAATATGGAAAGTAACATCACAGCATCATCATAATCATATACGAAGGAAGAAGATGCACATCCATAAATTATACTAATGAATACCAGCTAATGGTGATGGGCTGAGCACTATATTCCATATACGGCTTAAAGTCATTTGCTATCTGCTTCTCTTGATTTATTTTCTTCACGGCCTTATCTTTGCCAGATATAATATACTTATTTCTTTATAGGTCATGTCCTTCTTAGCCCCTACCATGGAGAAGTTCCAGGGGGTACAGTCTTTGAATGGTCTTGTTTTCTGCTGTATCCCCAGTGTCAAGGACAGTGCCTATACACAGTAAGCCCTGAAGATATATGCTTGTGGTAAAAAATGTAAAAAATTCAGGCTAGTATATTTCTAATGATTTCCCATAATATTAGTAAGGCTCAAAACGTCGATTTAGAATAAGAAATGGGCTCATTAAGTGAACAGTAATTTTCTTTAAAGTGATTCCTACATAGCTGAGCTTTCCAGTATTCAAAGTGTATAATGTCATATTTCTGATGGGTTTAATCAGTTAGCATTAACGGTTTAGCTAGTAAACTCACTGTTTTGTGCTCATGCTGCAAAATAACAGGTTTTGGCTAGGTTTCTCTCCTCCCCTTTCCATCCCTCCCATCTTGCCCTGGAGAGAATGTTGTCATAGCACAAAAACTTATATCCAACTCATTGTCAATATATTGATAACAGGAATCAAAAGATCTACTCCCTTTTATAGATTGGGTGTTCTCTTATAGTCTGTGTATAAAAGGCGGTAGAAAAAAATATCAGTTTTCCTCAGTTCAGTTCAGTAGCTCAGTCATGTCCTACTCTTTGCAACCCCATGAATCGCAGCACTCCAGTCCTCCCTGTCCATCACCAACTCCTGGAATTTACTCAGACTCATGTCCATTGAGTCGGTGATGCCATCCAGCCATCTCATCCTCTGTCGTCCCCTTCTCCTTCTGCCCTCAATCTTTCCCGGCATCAGGGTCTTTTCCATTGAGTCAACTCTTTGCATCAGGTAGCCAAAATATTGGAGTTTCAGCCTTAGCATCAGTCCTTCCAATGAATACCCAGGACTGATCTCCTTTAGGATGGACTGGTTGGATCTCCTTGCTGTCCAAGGGACTCTCAAGAGTCTTCTCCAACACCACAGTTCAAAAGCATCAATTCTTCAGCGCTCAGCTTTCTTCACAGTCCAACTCTCACATCCATACATGACCACTGGAAAAACCATAGCCTTGACTAGACTCAGTTTTCCTAGATAGAGAAAATAGCAATGTTTGTAATTACTTTAAGTAGAAATGGTTTGGGCTCCCAGCTTGGAGGTGTTCAGGCAGGTTAGGAAAAGCTCTGTCAGACAAAGGAAAGCTAAGGACTTCCTAAACCAGCCTGGGCAGCAGCCTTGTATTAAAAACATTAATAAATAACAAAACTACAAAAAAAAAAAAAAAAAAGAACAAGAGCAAACAGATTACAAGTTCACATTTTGGAAGTACACCTGTGGAAGTATTGGATTCCATATTGAAAACAAAACAAGACAACTCCTCAGGTGATTCTCACATAGGTAAAGCATTGAGAACCATAAGACTGGAATTCAAATTTCAGATGGAAATTTGGACCAGATCAGATACTACCTGAGAACATTTGTAATTATTTAGTCAAGGCTTTTCTCACTGGGAATTCTATTTTGGTTGTGCACGGTTGGGACCCAATAATCCTTTTCCACTTTTTAATTTAGAAAATTTTAATAAGATACTCCAGGTGATTCTGGGATCCTATAATAGTTTTATTTTTAATTTTTAGAGGAACTTTCATACTATTTTCTGTAGAGGCTATCCCAATTTATCTTCCCAGTCCTAGGGTTCCCTTTTTTCCACATCCTCACCTCACTTAGTTACTGTCTTTTTGATGACAGCCATTTTATTTTAACAGGTATGAGGTGATATTTCATGGTTTTGATTTGCATTTCTCTGGATGATTAGTGATATTGAGCATCTTTTCAATATGCCTGTTGACCATCAATGTGTCTTATTTGAAAAAGTGCCTATTCAAGTATTCTTCTCCTAATCAGTTATGTATCCAAAGAAAACAAAAGTGCTCATTTGAAAAGTTATGTGCACCTCAATGTTCATAGTGGCGTTATTTACAATAGCCAAGATATAGAAGCTACCTAAGTGTTTATCAACAAATGAATGAAGATGTGTATATTTTTGTATGCATACATATATATGTTATAATGTAATATTTCTCACCCATAAAAAAAGAAATTTTTCCATTTGCAACAACATGGATGGGCCTGGAGGGTATTATGCTTAGTGAAATAAGTCAGAGAAAGACAAATACTGTGTGTTTTCACTTATATGTTGAATGTAAAAATTAAAACAAATGAATGAATATAACCAAACAGAAACAGACCCACAGTGCTCACTTTGGCAGCACATAGACTAAAATTGGAACGATACAGAGAAGATTAGCATGGCCCCTGCACAAGGATGACACGCAAATTCGTGAAGAGGTCCATATTTTTGGGGAACACATGTATACCTGTGGCAGATTCATGTTGATGTATGGCAAAACCAATATAATATAGTAAAGTAATTAACCTCCAATTAAAATAAATAAATTTTTTAAAAAAGAAAAAGAAACAGACTCACAGATACAGAAAGCAAACTAGTGGTTACCATTGGGGAGAGGGGTAGATGGAAAGGCAAGTTAGGGGAAGGGATTATATGTACAAACTACTAGTCATAAAATAAATTGGTACAAGGATATGATACACAGCACAGGGAATATAACCAATATTTTATTACTTTATGGGAAGTATAGTCTGTAAAAATATGAAGTCATTGTGTTGCACACCTGAAACTACTATTGTAGATCAACTATACTTCAATTTTAGAACAGGATTACAGATGATTCTTATTTTCAGGCTTAAATGGGAAGAATTAATCTAGAGGACCTTAAGGTATGATCCAGTCCTCATATTTTGTGATTATTCGAATAATTTAATTCTCTACTTTATCTGACTGTCGATTCACTTTTTAAACGATTTTGGCAGTGGGGAGAGTGGTGGTGGTTAGGAGTCCTATAACTGAAATCACAGTGGTTTATAAATTGGGCTGTTTATGCTTGGCTTAAGAAGGCATGAACAAATAAAGAGGCCTCATTTCAGGCAAACTTCCCTGTGGAATGACACACCCTCTGGATCATTGGGTCCAGTAACATTTTTCATTTATTTGTGAGCACGCTTGATGGGCCTGCAGCCGTGGTGTACAAAGGTTAAACTCAACAGCTAGAAAAATGATGACAGTAACAAAGTTTAAATAACAAAAAAGCGTGGTGCATGAAAACCAATCTCCAAACTCTATAAAACTCCCCATGCCCATTCTTCATTATGTTTTTAACTACATCATGATTATACTACTTGAACTCCCTACAAGTTGAAAAACAAATAGCCAGTACTTAGAGTAATATTTCCCAAAGATAGTTCTGCTTTGAATTTTCTTTTTATTTCTTCTTTCACTATATATTTCAAGTGGATTAAATAGAGAATTTTAATTAAGAAAACAATGTTCAGAGCCCTATTTGCTTCTCAGATGCTATACTCTATGGTCTAGTAAGTACTTTAATGAGTTGTAAAGCTGCAAGATGTTTCGACTTTCTTAACATCCTTAACTCCATCAGCATATATTTCTGCCAGACTTATAAAATGAATTCTATTTCTCCAAAATGGATAATTTTTAACAAAGAGCTTCTATTCTATTTTTTTTAAGTGCCTAATTTAAGGTATAAGCTATTCTTAACCTCAAATAGGATTGAACTAATTTTTTCCTTAGCTATCTTACATAGCTATTCACATGGCAGAAGTCTTTGGATAATTATTTTATCTTCATTTTAGGTCTTTAGATACTGCAGAGAATAATTATGAAAAATTTGGAATTTTATCATTTGAAAGAACATTCCAGATAGTTTATTATAACACTCAATTTTCAGATATGAGGACTGAGACTCAAAGGGACTAAGAGACTTGCCTGTGGCCATTGAATTCAAGGAAAGTCGATGCTTGCACCTGGACTTTCAGAAGCTGGATTCTAAGTTCTTTCCAACTCATATGTGGGCTTCAAGTGCCTTCACCCTAACAAGACCAATTGAATAGCTTAAAAGAATAATTCAGATCATACTTGATAGCAAGCGTGAGAAGCTCCATAAGACTCCTTGCAGAACTTTGGCCACTGATTACAGCTCAGCATTGCTCAGGGTGGACCCTCAGCTTCCATCCCAGTCTGGAAGGGAAGTGCTCAACACCTAAAGACAAGAGCTCCTGAGGCTCTTCTTAGGTACCTATAAAATGGAAATATCCTCAATTTAGCCTTGGCTAAAGAAATGACCACTTTCTTGGATGGATTGGGAAACTTCATGAGGACTGTAGAGATAAGTCACAGTGACCCCTTGAATAGATCAAGGTAAATGAGTCCCTGGAAAAAGGCTAAAGATGCCAGCATAAACCAGGTGACTGGGGAAGGGGGCGGAAGGGCTAGCTGTGCCAAGGCCTCCTAAACAAGGTTTGGCAGAGGATGCCTCACCAACATCCTGGTCACAAACCCAGGCCAGAGGAGGGTCAGTAAAGAGTGTCCCCAAAGAGATGTGAGGGCTGAGGGACTTCTGTCTGCCCAGATCCTTATGCATTCTGCCTGGGGTGCCAGGTAGAAAAACTCCCTAATACGCTTTACACTGCTTTGTCTGTGAAATACCATTCTGGGGGGCCCTGCCCTGAGTACACATGAGCTCTTGGTAGAAGACTAGGTTCCTACATTCTAGAAAAAGGTTACTGGAGGGCAGCCATCTTTGCAAGGGACAACAGAGATTTTCCTGGGAAAGTGAACCATGGACTAGAGGGCAGGTCTGACTCTTCTTCATTCTAGTTCTGCTAACGTTGGGCCTGGATTCCACAGCTTGGACACACAAGGTGCCTCTGCCACATGGAGACAGTGAGAAATCCTGAAAGAGATTCTAAAAACAAGATAGTCTTGTGAACCCCAGGGGAAGCCACATCAGGAAATAAGTTATGCATTAATCTCTGGATTGGGCTCATGGTTTTCTCCGTACTCCTTGTGAATCATCGTGGGGACTTACAGCTTGACTGAGCTGTGCTGTGGAGAAGTAATGGAAGTTCTCATTTCCTACTAAGTGTAAAAGGATCCTTGTGGCAACAGATGACCCCAGTGGTGGCTTGTGGGGCCCAGAGTAGTAGCCTCTGAGGAGGTTCACTGACCGGGTGCTGCAGAAGCCACTTCTAAGCAAGTACAGATACTTGAGGAATGACAGGGGCCAAAGTCATGTGCGTTATTACTATTGCTGTTGGCATTTATTACCTGCTGACCTGCTGTGCTGGTACAGAAAAGAGGGCGCATGTTTGGCCAAGCACCGCCCACTATGCTAATCTATGCTAACTGCACAACAACCATCAGCACAGCACAGGGCAACAGAGCTTCTTTCTTAGCCATCCATCCATGCATGCATGGCATGAAGGCCCACACCCTGCCCACTCTGTCTTTTAAACACCATAAAAAGCCTCTTCAGTCATCCTGTGTCCTTGTCCCTATTTCCTCCGCCATTTTCATTCCCTTATGGCACCATTGTTTTTTGATGTTCCCCTATAAAGTTCCAAAGAGTTCTCATCAGTCTGTTTCATGGACTTCCTGCCTCGCTCCAGCCTTTCAAATGTTGGTGTCTCAGGGTTCTGTCCTCTTTCTAGCTCTCTTGTCCCTGTCGACACTGTCTCAGTCGGCTACTGCCAGGATACCTACACATCGCAGTTTTCTCTCTCCTCACAGATCTTCTTCCTGCTCTGAAGTTTATTGAGAGTTTTCTAAAAAAAGATATCTGAGATGTGGTCTTTTTCCTAGATAGTTTAACTTATTTGCTATAAATGCATATTTAAATAGGGGACAAATATTGTCCTTAGGTCTGCATTTAACTGTTCAAACTATTTTGATTTTTAGTTGAATTTAGAACACGATAATAAAAATTTTGTAGTTTATTTAAATCATAATTATACGTTAGATACTTAATATGTACATTTAATTTTTATTGGTAATAAAAATCATAACACTGAAGTGAGGATTAAAAGCCACTTAGGGGAATATAGAAATATTCATAACATCTTACTACTTATAGTTAATAGAATTATTCTTTGAAATTACCTTGTCTCAAAAATTAAAGCATAAAATGAATTTGTAGTCAGTTTTTAAAGCACTTTTTATACATAGAAAAAACTTAGTCTTTTACATGGACATAAATGCTGTTTATGAGGATACACATGTTTCCTGGGTAGCTAACCATAAGTATAGTCACCAATGGAGAATGGAGAACTGCATTTTCCTTACTTCCTAGATATATCCAGATAATTTTTTTCAAATATAAAAATGAGTTTATGCCCCTCAGAATTTTCTGACAATAGTTGATCCCGCTGAAACTAGAGCTCAGACAAAAAATTGACTCTGGAATTAGATAATTCAGGAAAATATTTCATTTCCCTACTAACTGCTTAGTTTGTGTGTTCAGTCACTTCAGTTGAGTCTGACTCTTTGTAACACCAGGCGCTCCAGGCTCCTCTGTCCATGGGGTTCTCCAGGCAAGAATACTAGAGTGGGTTGCCATGCCCTCCTCCAGGGGATCTTCTTAACCCACATCTCCTGCATTGCAAGGGGATTTTTTTTTTTAACCACTGAGCTACTGGGGAAGCCAAGTACTTAGTTTAAACCATCCATATTTGAGTTTCACTCTTTTTCAAAGATTTTGGTCTTAAGTTTTTCTTATTTTTTTTTTTAAATGTTACCTACAGATGACCTGGGCATAGAAAACAACGCCAAAGGCAAGGCCCAGGAGATAAGACAACTGTTCTGGCTTGGCATCACTGCTGAAACTGTAAAATGACAAATAAGGAAATGCTCAAGTCACAAGCTATAGTGCCTTTATACTATAAATATAAAATATTTGCAATAAAAAAGGCAAACACTAAACATAATGCACATATGCAGCTAGCACTGTTCTGGCCCCTTAGAATCGGTGAGGGAAATCTGTTTTAGCTCCAGGTGTCCACTTGAGCGGAGAGATGGCCTTGTAAACAGATTGTGACGTGGCCAGAACCATCTGTGCTGCCTGGTAGACCTGCCTGCAGTCCACCGGAAGGGAGGAACTGAAGCTAGTGCCCCGAGCCATCTGTGCATCCATGGACGAGCTGTGCGCTTCTGCTTCAGGATCAAGAGATACCTATCTGCACATCTGGATCCATTTTTGAATTATCCCCACAGCAACTGGAGTTCGGAGATGTTTGGCTGGCTCAGCTGTCTGGGGCAGCTGTGAACTCAGCAGGAACCCTAGTCTTAGAGCACGTGCATTTACTGCTGAGAAGACCCAGGCCTGACAATGAAAGTAAATGGAATTTGACTAGTTGGTCTGTTCATGGAAGCGACGTCCTCATTGGCTGGCAGGGCTGGTGATTTGCCAAGGCTGGGAAGGAAAAGAGAAGGAAGGAAGAGATCAGTGAGAAGCCACCCTAGAAGAGGTGCTTCTTCTAGGATGCTACACAGACAGGAGCTAGATGCCACAGGGCAGAGAGAAGAAATATTTCCCAAGCAGAGTTGTGAAGTGGTTATGAGCTGGATGTATTAAGCTAGACTGCTGCTGCTGCTGCTAAGTCGCTTCAGTCGTGTCCAACTCTGTGCGACCCCAGAGACGGCAGCCCACCAGGCTTCCCCGTCCTTGGGATTCTCCAGGCAAGAACACTGGAGTGGGTTGCCATTTCCTTCTCCAATGCATGAAAGTGAAAAGTGAAAGTGAAGTCGCTTAGTCGTGTCTGACTCTTAGCAACCCCATACACTGGAGCCTACCAGGCTCCTCTGTCCATCAGATAAGATCAGTCGCTCAGTCGTGTCCGACTCTTCGCGACCCCATGAACCGCAGCACGCCAGGCCTCCCTGTCCATCACCAGCTCCCGGAGGTCACCCAGACTCACACCCATCAAGTCAGTGATGCCATCCAGCCATCTCATCCTCCGTCGTCCCCTTCTCCTCCTGCCCTCAATCCCTCCCAGCATCAGAGTCTTCTCCAATGAGTCAACTCTTCGCATGAGGTGGCCAAAATACTGGAGTTTCAGCTTTAGCATCATTCCTTCCAAAGAAATCCCAGGGCTCATCTCCTTCAGAATGGACTGGTTGGATCTTCTTGCAGTCCAATGGACTCTCAAGAGTCTTCTCCAACACCACAGTTCAAAAGCATCAATTCTTCGGCGCTTAGCCTTCTTCACAGTCCAACTCTCACATCCATACATGACCACAGGAAAGACCATAGCCTTGACTAGGCGAACCTTTGTTGGTAAAGTAATGTCTCTGCTTTTGAATATGCTATCTAGGTTGGTCATAACTTTCCTTCCAAGGAGTAAGTGTCTTTTAATTTCATGGCTACAGTCACCATCTGCAGTGATTTTGGAGCCCAGAGAAAGAAAGTCTGACACTGTTTCCACTGTTTCCCCATCTATTTCCCATGTAGTGATGGGACCAGATGCCATGATCTTCGTTTTCTGAATGTTGAGCTTTAAGCCAACCTTTTCACTCTCCACTTTCACTTTCATCAAGAGGCTTTTTAGCCCCTCTTCACTTTCTGCCATAAAAGCCTCTGTCCATACCTGGTTTCAAATTACAGTTCTCACGACCTTGGAGTCATTTACCTTCCGTTTGCCTAAATTGCCCCATCTGTAAAATGGGAATAGCAGTCTTCATCTGGGAGGGTTGTTGTGAGATTATGAGTTGATATAGATGAAGCACTTAGAACAGCATGAAACACTCAGTAAAATTGCCCAGTGAGTTGGAACCTTCATTAGTTAGTGATGAAGGTACTTACATAGCACCTGAACGTTTATGCTTTTCTGCCTCCCCCTGACCCAGACACATAGTGCAGAAACCATGGGTGCAGAGTGTGGGGACCTGCTATAGTCCTTGAGTGCATCGCTTTTTTTTAAGCTTTTTTTTTTTTTTTTCAGCCTCACCTTGCTTCACAAGATCTTAGTTCCCTGCCTAGGGATCAAACTGAGCCCCAGCAGTGAAAGGGCTGAATCCTAATCACTGAACCACCAGAAAGAAAGAAAGTGAAGTTGCTCAGTCATGTCTGACTCTTTGCAACCCCATGAACTGTAGCCCACCAGGCTCCTCCATCCATGAGATTCTCCAGGCAAGAATACTGGAGTGGGTTGCCATTTCCTTCTCCAGGGGATCTTCCCAACCCAGGGATCGAACTGGGTTTCTCGCATTGCAGGCAGACGCTTTACACGCTGAGCCACCAGGGAAGCCCACTGGACCACCAGGGAGTTCCCTAAGTGCATCTCATTATTCAAGGAACTGCCAGAGTAACATCAGATCACCTTCTAGAGGATGTGAAATTAGGAGAGCCTTTAGTGGTAAGCTGTATGCAGGTCAGGAAGCAACAGTTAGAACTGGTCATGGAACAACAGACTGGTTCCAAATAGGAAAAGGAGTATGTCAAGGCTGCATATTGTCACCATGTTTATTTAACTTATATGCAGAGTACATCATGAGAAATGCTGGACTGGAAGAAACACAAGTTGGAATCAAGATTGCTGGGAGAAATATCAATAACCTCAGATATGCAGATGACACGACTCTTATGGCAGAAAGTGAAGAGGGGCTAAAAAGCCTCTTGATGAAAGTGAAAGTGGAGAGTGAAAAGGTTGGCTTAAAGCTCAACATTCAGAAAACGAAGATCATGGCATCTGGTCCCATCACTACATGGGAAATAGATGGGGAAACAGTGGAAACAGTGTCAGACTTTGTTTTTCTGGGCTCCAAAATCACTGCAGATGGTGACTGCAGTCATGAAATTAAAAGACGCTTACTCCTTGGAAGGAAAGTTATGACCAACCTAGATAGCATATTCAAAAGCAGAGACATTACTTTACCAACAAAGGTTCGCCTAGTCAAGGCTATGGTCTTTCCTGTGGTCATGTATGGATGTGAGAGTTGGACTGTGAAGAAGGCTGAGCACCGAAGAATTGATGCTTTTGAACTGTGGTGTTGGAGAAGACTCTTGAGAGTCCCTTGGACTGCAAGAAGATCCAACCAGTCCATTCTGAAGGAGATCAATCCTGGAATTTCTTTGGAAGGAATGATGCTAAAGCTGAAACTCCAGTATTTTGGCCACCTCATGCGAAGAGTTGACTCATTGGAGAAGACTCTGATGCTGGGAGGGATTGAGGGCAGGAGGAGAAGGGGACAACAGAGGATGAGATGGCTGGATGGCATCACTGACTCGATGGGTATGAGTCTGGGTGATCTCTGGGAGCTGGTGATGGACAGGGAGGCCTGGCGTGCTGCGGTTCATGGGGTCGCAAAGAGTCGGACACGACTGAGCGACTGATCTGATCTGATCTGATCTTAGTGCTAAGGCTGTATATATCTTGCATACTTTCGTTATATATTTGGGCCTCTGTGGAAAATGCACACCTGCCTACATACATACACACATGGTGAGCTCTTACTACACGAAACACATTCTGTTAAATTCTTTACGTGTATAATTTTACCTACCTGTCACAGCAGTTCTGTGAGGCAAGCCTTATTATTGTCTTCATTTCAAAGATGAAAAATCGGAGGTTTAGTTCACCAAGGATCCAACAGCTGTTAAATAGTATAGCCAGGGGACTTCCCAGATGTTCCAGTGGTTAAGACTTCACCCTCCAGTACAGGGGACATGGGTTTGATACCTCATCCAGAAAGACCCCACATGCTGCAAGGCCACTAAGCGGCTGCGCCACAACTACTGAAGCCCATGGACCGAAGAGCCTGTGCTCTACAACAGGAGAGCAGCCCCTACTCACTACAACTAGAGAAAGCCTACACTGAGCAAAGAAGACTTGGTGCAACCAAAAATAAACACATTGAAAAGGAGAATAATATAGCCAGAGTTTAGACCCATGCACTCCTGCCTGAAACCAATGCTCTTAATTGTTATATGGGATGGTGTACAGAACAGTGGTCCTAGGAAGGCCAGGATGGGGGCGAGCACTGCCTGTCATGCTCTGGGGAGATCACCACATTTTCTGGAATATGTGAGCTAAAAATTGTTAAGCTGTGTTCTTTATCTTACAGGGTGGAAACTTAAGTCACAGCAAATCAGCGTGTACAACCGATAAGAGTTTTGTCTCCTGTATCTGAGATCAGTTTCTCCTGGGCCCCCAATGCTGCTGATGGTGAGAAAGGTGCACTCCTTGCCTCTACCATCTAAAGCACTCCCAATACCTTCTGTCTTAGGAACGCAAATATGCACTTGAGGCAGAGTTCACTTCAGTCTTCACTTGATTCAAAGATCAAACTTCTTAAAAAGTTTACTTCTATCCAGTATTCTTCCCCTTCTGCTTCCCAAGACAGGCAAATAGGGTATCCTTGGGTCAGGGAGCAGCAGACTGATTTCTCTGCTGTCTGTGTCTAATCAGGTATGGGTGGGGGTGGGGGAGAACTTCCTCTTACTGTTATCACGGTTATTACTCCTCTCTTGCTGACTGAGCGCCTCCTCCCTTGTCCTCCTGATGTGGTCCACTTTTTGAAGCATGGTCAGGTGTCCTGTTTCATCCCTAGGCATTTACCCTGGGCCTCTGCTCTTGGGGCACTTTATTTTTAAGAAGGACCACCCTTTGGATGAAGTACAAGCTGAAATCAAGATTGCTGGGAGAAACATCAATAACCTCAAATATGCAGATGACACCATACTTAGGGCAGAAAGAGAAAAAGAACTAGAGCCTCTTGATGAAAGTGAAAGAGGAGAGTGAAAAAGTTGGCGTAAACTCAACATTCAGAAAACTAAGATCATGGCATCTGGCCCCATCACTTCATGGGGAATACATAGGGAAACAATGGAAACAGTGATAGACTATTTTGGGGGCTCCAAAATCACTGTAGATGGTGACTACAGCCATAAAATTAAAAGACAGTCCTTGGAAGAAAAGTTATGACCAACCTAGACAGCATAATAAAAAACAGAGACATTATTTGGCCAACAAAGGCCCATCTAGTCAAAGTGATAGTTTTTCCATTCGTCATGTATGGATGTAAGAGCTGGACTATAAAGAAAACTGTGCACCGAAGAACTTATGCTTTTGAACTGTGGTGTTGGAGAAGACTCTTCAGAGTCCCTGGGACAGCATGGAGAGCCAACCAGTCCATCCTAAAGGAGATCAGTCCTGAATATTCATTGGAAGGACTGATGCTGAAGCTGAAACTCCAATACTTTGGCCACCTGATGCGAAGAACTGCCTCCCTGAAAAAGACCTTGATCCTGGAAAAGATTGAAGGAGGGAGGAGAAGGGGACGACAGAGGATAAGATGGTTGGATGACATCACTGGCTCAATGGACATGAGTTTGAGTAAGCTCTGGGAGTTGGTGATTGACAGGGAGGCCTGGCAAGCTGTAGTCCATGGGGTCGCAAAGAGTCGGACACAACTGAGCAACTGAACTGAAATGAACCTTTCACCTGCTCCCCCTGCAGCAGCGGGACAAGTCAACATTCTCAAGTGATTTTCCCTCTTCCTCAGGGGTGTGCAGAGTCATCCTCGGGACTTCCCTGGTGGTCCAGTCATTAAGAATCCACCTCTTAGTGCAGGGGATATGGTTCAAACCCTGGTTGAAGAGCTAAGATGCCATGTGCTGCGGGGCCACTAGCCCTGGAGCTACAACTCCTGAGCCCGTATGCCACCCTTAAGACCTGATACAGCCAAATAAATAAGGTAATTAATTTGTCCTCTGCCCATTGCTAGGAATATAGGGATTCTCCAGGCAACTTCACTCAGCCATTTCTATGCTTTGGCTGTGGTGCCATGTTGGGAGCTATACCACAAAGCAACCTGTTTCTCTGAGATGCTTATTCCCAGCTTGCTCAGCAAGGGAAGCAAAGATGCCTCTGACTCTGAGAGACCCCACAACTGTCTTCACATTTCAGCCACTCTCCCTCCACCAGAGGACTTTTCCTGCACAAGTTGGTTAAGCCCCAGTGGATTTTTTTTACTTTGCATTCCTCTCCCCTCTCTTCTTTTTCCTCAGAGAGAGGCTTAGCAGTTGAATGAGAATTTCCTTCAGTACGGATCTTGACTGCTCTGCATGATGCTCTGCTATGTAGAAAACCTTCCAAATTTTGTTTGCTGATATTTGAGGAGAAGGTTTTGGAAATCCAGGGGTATGTGTGTTGGGGAGGGGCAGTTCTCTTGCTCAAGGAAGCTGAACTTCCAAGACTATTTCTCACTATGAACTTTGCAGATCTGATTTAACACTCAAATCTGAGCCATTCCTTTTCTCTAGGTATTATGGGCTCTTCCCTTCAAGCAATGAAAGCCCTTGATTCAATGACTGAGAGAGCCATAGGGAATTGAAAATACATTGTTCCATTATTTTCAAAATATTATAGCTATTACATATACATCTAGTTTAATGTTACTTTATATGTGGATTTCCCTTTTGTGATCTTCAAGTTTCATAAAATTTTTATTTAACTGTTCCAGTGTGATTTCAGTTGTAGTTTAGACCAGAGCATTAAATGGGGAACAATAATATTCTCTGGCATGGTGGTGACACTGGAAATAAGAAAAGGAGAAAGCAATTCTGGAGAGAATCGAGGTGGGACGTGAAGTCCACCTGTGCATCCTTACATGCCTGGAACCTTATTCAAATACTAGCCCTGGAGGTTCTAGGTTTAATTTTTTTTAATCAAAGAGGCTACTTGTGTCTAGAAAAATACAGTGTTTGGCAATGTTTTTGCTACTTTTCTGACTGCCAGCATTATTTTTGGTTCCACATGTATGCTACAGTGACTGGAATGCAAAATGCACACTCTGACACAGAAACAGAATGTTGTTATAGGAGAGATTTCATATGGAGGTTGGGCCATCATGTAGGCATCCCAAAGAATTTAATCCTACTGTATTGTTCAGGATGACATTTTATTGTGATTTGTACCTAGTGTTCCATTAAATCAAACTTTAATAGAGTGTAGAGAAGATGGTGGTGTCTTTTGTTTGCAGAAGTGTGCATCTCTGATGATGAAAGGAAATTTAGAAACCTCTGTATAAAGTGTTTCCAAAATACTGGCTTATGTTTTTGTATTGTTTAGTGATACTGTTTCTATACACGTATCCTCACTTGCCTTATTCCCAATTTGCCACCACTCCTGACCTGATAGGATAGGACATGGGTTTTGTTTTCCCTTTTAGATCAATATTTTAACCCAAATATAGATACATATGTTTTCCCTCAATTTACCATACTAGATTTGTGAAAGAACATTTAGATAATCATTTTCTTTGGATAAGGCAATGATTTACTTTGTAAGCTATGGCTTCCTTGTATTCAGCTGGCTTCCTACATTTCCTCGATTTATTTTAACACCACTGGTTAACTTAAGGAATCTTAAACTATCCCTCTAGTCTAGTGAGAAGATGAGAGAGCAAAACTTATTGCAATGGGTGGCAGCCAAACAAGACATCTTGTGAAATCCAAAGCATCTCCTAAAGATAAAACAGGCACATCAGTAAATCCTCAGACACACCCATTATTTCATTTGGTCATGTCTTTAATACTAATAGCTGAAAAGGGGACAAGAAAGGAAGTCAAGGAGAAGGGAGGTCAACATGACGCAGATCCAGGAATGTCAAAGAGTGAAGCAGGAAGGGAGTGATCAAGAAAGTGATCCAGCAACTATAGATGCAGTGACTGAGAGAATATTTGGCAATATTCTATATGACCTTTGCAGCATCCCATGTTTATGAATTTTATTATTCTCTACTGTCCATCATGAATCTGTACCTTTAGATCAATTGGAAACACCGTGTTGCTCAATGGAGAAGGCAATGGCACCCCACTCCAGTACTCTTGCCTGAAAAATCCCATGGACGGAGGAGCCTGGTAGGCTGCAGTCCATAGGGTCATGAAGAGTTGGACACGACTGAGCAACTTCTCTTTCACTTTTCACTTTCATGCGCTGGAGAAGGAAATGGCAACCCACTCCAGTGTTCTTGCCTGGAGAATCCCAGGAACGGGGCAGCCTGGTGGGCTGCCGTCTATGGGGTCACACAGAATCAGACACAACTGAAGTGACTTAGCAGCAGCAGCAGAGTTCTTTACCAGTAGCCAGATGGTGCTACTGGTAAAGAACCCGCCTGCCAATGTAAGAGACAAAAGAGATGAGGGTTCGATCCCTGGGGTCTGGAAGATCCCTTGGAGAAGGAAATGGCAACCTGCTCCAGTATTTGTGCCTGGGGAATCCCATGGAGAGAAGAGCCTGTCCATGGGGTTGCAAAGAGCTGGACACAACTGAAGCGAGTTAGCACACATGCAAACCAGAATTCAGGAGTGGTAACAGCTAGGTGCACTTATCATACCTAGGTTTGAAGGAACAAGGGGAGAAAGGGTTAACCAGATAGAGTTTAGAGAAAGGAATGTATCCAGATCAGAGCTGTGAACTTCAGTTAAGGAAGGCAGCCAGCCAGTGGTTACATTGCAGGGAGGGAGCAGCCGGAATAAAAATCCTCATTTTACTCTCCCTGCTGGTCCTCCTGGCTCAGCTGTTAGATGAACTTGGACGAAGAGTGCAGAAGCACCCTCTCAGGACAGTGGTGGTGTTTCAGGTATTAGGATTGGCACCGGAGCAGAGCTGGGCTCTAATAAGCCTCAGAAATTCTGAGTATTTTCCTTTCTTTAGGGCACAATCAACTGGCAAAATGACTCCACGTTCCTATGGGAAGGACTGGGGTGAGATTTAGGATAGCGGCCTCTGGCTGGGTTCCATGTTCCTTTAAAGATCCCATCCATCCCTGTAGTCAAGGGCCTCTGGGTTTGTAAACTGGCCTCATTCTGGATGGATCAGGTATAGATTTTCACTATGGGGATATAAGTTTCTGATGACTAAATCTAGACTATTTCTGCCAATGTACATATAGAAATGCCTTAATGGGTAAGTTGTCTGCTTTATTTCTAGGGATCACTCATGATTCCATGGTCTATTCACCAGTTTTGATCCTTGTGGGTCGAAACAGGCTGACTTCATTTTCCCCAGAGGCTTACTGCTTAATTGCCAGCACCTTATCGCTGACAGTTAATTGCCAACACCTGGGCTCTCCCCCTCTGGGATCACATTATTTCCACTGAGATCAGGAAACTAAATTTTAATGCAGCATCCTCACTGTTATCTCCAGCTTGCAGAGGACATCTAACACAGAGCTTTTCAACCTTCTGGTGCCTTTCTCATCAATGCCTTGGTAGAGGAAGTGAACCATCCTATGAGGTACGGTTAGGGTGGTGAGCAAGTTGCCATATAATGGATTCATTCTTGCCTCCTATTTCCCAGTAGGACTCCTTCCTCCCTTACAACTTCTGAGCATTCCCACATTTGGACCTCAGTCATACAGATGAGGGGTCAGCAAAGTTTTTCAGTAAAGGGTTGGATTGCAAATATCTTACACCCTTGGTGGCTCAGTGGTAAAGAATCCACCTGTAATACAGGAGACATAAGAGACACAACATGGGTTTGATCCCTGGGTAGGGAAGATCCCCTGGAGGAGGAAATGGCAGCCCACTCCAATATTCTTGCCTGGAGAATTCCAAGGACAGAGTAGCCTGGCGGGCTACAGTCCATGGGATTGCAAAGAGTTGGGCTCGACTGAACATGTATGCACTCACTCATGAGGACCATATAGTCTCCATCGCAACTACTCAGCTCTGCCATGATAGCTCAAAAGCAACTACAGACAATAGAAAATAAATGAGTTTTACTGTGTTCCTATAAAATTTTATTTATATAAACAGATGGAGAACTGGATTTGGCTGACAGGCTCTAGTATGATGGCCCCTGATATAGATCGCTTTTAGGTCCAGCTGTAGTTAGTAAGGGCTTCCCTTATATAGCTCAGTTGGTAAAGAATCTGCCTGCAATGCAGGAGACCCCAGTTCTATTCCTGGGTTGAAAAGATCTGCTGGGGAAGGGATAGGCTACCCACTCCAGTATTCTTGGGCTTCCCTTGTGGCTCAGCTGGTAAAGAATCTGCCTGCAATGAGGGAGACCTGGGTTCAATCCCTGAGTTGGGAAGATCCCCTGGAGAAGGGAAAGGCTATCCACTCCAGCATTCTGGCCTAGAGAATTCCATGGACTGTATAGTCCATGGGGTCACAAAGAGTTGGACACCACTGACTCTCACTTTCACATTCACAGTTAGTAACTTAGCAAATTATCAACACCACTGTTGATGATCTAATGCATTATTTGCGAGTCTTGTGTGAACAGATGCAAGCTAGTGAATTCAGCTGGATCAAGGTTTATGTTTCATTCTGCTAGATCTCATGTTCTCAGAATCTGCTTCCATATATGCTCCTCAGCTATACTAGCACTTGGTGTATCTCTTTTGTTGGATAGATTACCTCCTTTGGAGCTGACTTTGTATTCCTCTGTCTGCACTATGTAGGGCCTTTAACTCCTGTTAGTATCCAGAGTCAATGAGGAGTGGCTGGGGTGTACTCTAAGAATAGATTTGTGGACTAATTCTTCCCAGTTATTGAAAGGCCTTTACTAAGGATTAAGTGAATCCCTTGGAGGGAAGGAGTATTCTTAAAGGAGAGAGTTCCTTGAACTCTACAAGTGATGCTCAGAAGGTTGTGGGCTTAAAATCTTCAGCCTCATCTGTATCTGCTCCTATGTCCTATCCCATAGCTCAAGGTCCTGTTTCTTCGCTTTTCATTAGAGACTTATATTTGCAAGTGTTGAGCATTTAATTGTTGATATAGTTCCTTAAGATCAAGTTTACAATTGAGTAATTTGGTAAGCATTTATAAACAGATTATTTAAGGATTGGGCAGGGTTTGAGGAAAGCCCTTAGGATTACTATTACAAAAATCCAAGGCTAATCTCAAAAGGGCATTTCCCCATCATAGATCTACAGGGGTCATGAAGGGCTGCAGGGGAAGCTGTAAATGGATGGCCACTGATCAGGAGGCATCCAGTGCACATCGACCCAGCAAGAAAGCTTTTAGCGAATCAATACCACAACCCTACTTTCCTTTCTTTCAACTCTTTACAGTTCTATTAACTGAAACCAATGGAAAGCCAGACAAGAGGGCACTCCACTGATACCCTAGTATCAGACTATGGGCTCAGGCTTCCATTTTATCTTAGAATTCCCCTTTGTATTTACCCATGGTAATGTACAGAACTGCCCCCCCCCCAAAAAAAAACACTATATATATATGTAGATATAGATAGATAGATAGATACATAGATGAGCTTTCTGCATTACGGGAAGGGAAAAGCTGGGGCCCTTTGTCAATGGGGGTATTTAACTCCATGGAAGGCGATGGCCTTAAGGAAAGAGAAGAATATAAGGAAGGAAAAGTGATATGACAAGTCAATCTGATCTGGACCCTGTATGTATTTCCTATTAGCTTTTGAGGAATGGGGAAAGGAACTTGACCAGCTGGGAGGCTGGTGATGGTGGTTGGATATAACCAGGCACCAAAGGAGATTGTGCTAAAGGCATATATTCCAGACTTTCAGAGTCAAATTCAAATTAATCAAAAGGAGAGGAGATGATTTTATATAATTTCAAACATTCAGAAAAGTTTCAAGAATTGTACATGAAATACCAATAAACCCTTTACCGAGATAAACCAAGTGTTTAGATTTTGCCCCATTTGTTTGTCTTTCTATCTCCTTCTGTTTTCTCATGTGTGTGGAAACTTTTTTCTGAACCGTTTGGTATAAGTTGAGGCATTATACTTCTTTATACATTAATAATTCTGTATGTATGTCCTCAGAAAAATATTTTAATTTTTATTATAATATTGATACATTATGTTATCAGATCAGATCAGTTGCTCAGTCGTGTCCTACTCTTTGCAACACCATGAATCGCAGCACTCCAGGCCTCCCTGTCCATCACCAACTCCCGGAGGTCACTCAGACTCATATCCATCGAGTCAGTGATGCCATCCAGCCATCTCATCCTCTGTCGTCCCCTTCTCCTCCTGCCCCCAGTCCCTCCCAGCATGAGTCTTCTCCAGTGAGTCAACTTTTCACATGAGGTGGCCAGATTACTGGACTTTCAGCTTTAGCATCATTCCTTCCAAAGATATCCCAGGGCTGATCTCCTTCAGAATGGACTGGTTGGATCTCCTTGCAGTCCAAGGGACTCTCAAGAGTCTTCTCCAACACCACAGTTCAAAAGCATCAATTCTTCGGTGCTCAGCCTTCACAGTCCAACTCTCACATCCATACATGACCACAGGAAAAACCATAGCCTTGACTAGGTGAACCTTTGTTGGCAAAGTAATGTCTCTGCTTTTGAATATGCTGTCTAGGTTGGTCATAACTTTCCTTCCAAAGGAGTAAGCGTCTTTTAATTTCATGGCTGGAGTTACCATCTGTAGTGATTTTGAAGCCCAGAAAAATAAAGTCTGACACTGTTTCCATTGTTTCCCCATATATTTCCCCTGAAGTGATGGGACCAGATGCCATGATCCTCGTTTTCTGAATGTTGAGCTTTAAGCCAACTTTTTCACTCTCCACTTTCACTTTCATCAAGAGGCTTTTGAGTCCCTCTTCACTTTCTGCCATAAGGGTGGTGTCATCTGCATATCTGAGGTTATTGTTATTTCTCCCAGCAATCTTGATTCCAACTGTGTTTCCTCCAGTCCAGCATTTCTCATGATGTACTCTGCATATAAGTTAAATAAACAGGGTGACAATATACAGCCTTGACATACTCCTTTTCCTATTTGGAACCAGTCTGTTGTTCCATGTCCAGTTCTAACTGTTGCTTCCTGACCTGCATACAAATTTCTCAAGAGGCAGATCAGGTGGTCTGGTATTCCCATCTCTTTCAGAATTTTCCACAGTTTATTGTGATCCACACAGTCAAAGGCTTTGTTTTGCATAGTCAATAAAGCAGAAATAGATGTTTTTCTGGAACTCTCTTGCTTTTTCGACGATCCAGCGGATGTTGGCAATTTGATCTCTAGTTCCTCTGCCTTTTCTAAAACCAGCTTGAACATCAGGAAGTTCACGGTTCACATATTGCTGAAGCCTGGCTTGGAGAATTTTGAGCATTACTTTACTAATGTGTGAGATGAGTGCAACTGTGTGGTAGTTTGAGCATTCTTTGGCATTGCCTTTCTTTGGGATTGGAATGAAAACTGACCTTTTCCAGTCCTGTGGCCACTGCTGAGTTTTCCAAATTTGCTGGCATATTGAGTGCAGCACTTTCACAGCATCATCTTTCAGGACTTGGAATAGCTCCACTGGAATTCCATCACCTCCACTAGCTTTGTTCGTAGTGATGCTTTCTAAGGCCCATTTGACTTCACATTCCAGGATGTCTGGCTCTAGGTGAGTGATCACACCATCGTGATTATCTGGGTCGTGATATTATACAATTATACAATTGTATAATATACAATTATATAGTTGTATAATGTATCAATGCATTATATTATATCAATACATTATATTATACAATTATACAATATTATAACATTGATACAATGCCATTATTTATCTATTTATTGCCTATTCAAATTTATCCATTGTCTTTTAAAGCTTTTTTTTTTCTTGACCTAAGATCAAATCTGGAGAAGGAAATGGCAACCCACTCCAGTGTTCTTCCCTGAAGAATCCCAGGGATGGGGGAGCCTGGTGGGCTGCCATCTATGGAGTCGCACAGAGTCGGACATGACTGAAGTGACTTAGCAGCAGCAGCAGCAGCAGCAAGCTCAAATCTAGAAGCATGGTTGTTCTTATGATGGATTTAATTTTAATCCATTGAGATCATTCCTCAGTCTTTCTTTGTTTTTCTAGACTTTTTGAAGAGTACTTGGTAGAGGACATTTAACTTAGTTACTGAATTTTTTCCTAATTTCAGATTTTTAAAATTTTGTTTTTAAGTATTTTTGGTAAGAAAGCAACTAAAGAAACTATCTGTTTCTTAGACCATCATCTTCAGAGGCACATGATGTCAGTTTGTTCTAATATTGGTGATGTTAGGTTTCTACACTGTAAGCTATTTTTTATTTTTGTAACAAGTAATTTATAGGAAGATACTATGCAATTATATAAAAATCACGTTCCTCACCACATTTTTACTTCCTAGTTTTGTCATCCACTGATGATTTCACTGCTCCATAATTCTTTCTGTATTAGTTGTCCTTTAACTATAAGAGATTTTCCTCTTTTCCACTTATTTTATTATTAATTTATATCAGTGAACCCATGGGTTATTATTTTATTCATTGGGTTATAGTCCGTTATTATGATTAGTTTGTTGCTCAGTTTGTCTCAGATTTGGCCAGTGGGGTTCCTTCTAACTGAGTCCTATGATCTTTTGCCAAATCGCCATGGTTATTTCTATACTTCCTTACTTTTTGGCACAACAAAATGCTCCAGGCTCATCCTGCACTTTTGCTGAAGCATGCCTGAAATCAGCCATTTCTTTGAAGGATTTTTGGTCCATTGAAGTAAGAATGGCATTTGAAAAACAAGAACTTGGCTCAAGATTGCTCATTGCTGCTGTGTGCGATTGATTTTGGCCCTCTCAGCAGACAAGAGATAAGAAATATACAAGTATATATATATATACAAGTATACACACACACATATCAGTTCAGTTCAGTCGCTCAGTTGTGTCTGACTCTTTGCGACCCCATGAATCACAGCATGCCAGGCCTCCCTGTCCATCACCACCAACTCCTGGAGTTCACCCAAACTCATGTCCATCGAGTCAGTGATTCCATCCAGCCATCTCATTCTCTGTCATCCCCTTTTCTTCCTGCCCCCAATCCCTCCCAGCATCAGAGTCTTCTCCAATGAGTCGACTCTTCACATGAGGTGGCCAAAACTTTCAGCTTTAGCATCAGTCCTTCCAGTGAACACCCAGGACTGATCTCCTTTAGGATGGACTGGTTGGATCTCCTTGCAGTCCAAGGGACTCTCAAGAATCTTTTCCAACACCACAGTTCAAAAGCATCAATTCTTCTGCGCTCAGCTTTCTTGACAGTCCCAACTCTCACATTCATACATGACCACTGGAAAAACCATAGCCTTGACTAGACGGACCTTTGTTGGCAAAGTAATGTCTCTGCTTTTCAATATGCTATCTAGGTTGGTCATAACTTTCCTTCCAAGGAGTAAGTGTCTTTTAATTTCATGGCTGCAATCACCATCTGCAGTGATTTTGGAGCCCCCAAGAAGTAAAGTCTGACACTATTTGCACTGTTTCCCCATCTATTTGCCATGAAGTGATGGAACCAGATGCCATGATCTTAGTTTATATATATATGTATAAATAAGTGTGTAGTCTTTTGTGTATTAGACACAATTATAGCAAAAAATAGCAAATATTCAAAATAATGGTTATTTTGAAAATAACCATTGAGATGATGGTCCTGGGTACTTGAGTAACTCTTAAGAGTGTAAACTTTTGGATAATTACAGTTCTTAGATCTCCTGTTAATAAATACATACAGAGTTGATTTGACTTGATTTCTAAAAAAATCAACAAATATTGATTGAGAACTACTATATTCTCTCCTTCCAGATACAGAAATAATTAAAAAAAAAAATCACCTAGTGAATTCAAGATAGACAGAGAGGTACTGTAGGGCACATACATGCCCTCAATTCCAGAATGCAGTTGAGAGTCCCAGAGTAAATAATTTCTATCATATTTCTAAAGAAAATTTTCAAGCTTAATATCAGATGTAAGGGTTTACCTTAAAATTACATGAATTTTATTTCTACTTGCAGTTTTAGTTCTTGATTTTTCCCTATTGTTTAACATTTCATTGTCTATATAACTTTTTAAAAATAAAATCCAGTCTTTGAGTGAACATTTGAGTTGTTACTTTTTGTTTTCGTACATATGAGAATTTTCATTGCTTCCTCATCAGCACTTCTGTGATCAAATTATTGTTATCATTACTGTTTGCCAGTCTGGCAGTTGTAAAGTGCTATTTCTTAGCAGTCTTGATTTATGTTTCTTCAAGAGAAATTTTCCTTTGTTAGCTTGGAACCATTGTGATACTTCTAACATGAGGCCACCTGAGCCCCATTTAAGGGGCCCAGTGAGACTCTTGGTTTAGCTCCACCACCTCAAGGCAGGCCTCAAACTAGATTCCTGTCCCAGACCTGAAACAGATCTTTACAGGGTAACCCTGGTCTTGTGTTTCCTTGATGCTGACATTTCTAATTTTATCGAAGTCTTTCCCAATAGACTGAACTTCCTTTCTGTACCCAGCAATGCATGATAGTACTTCATCTGGGATCTGGTTGTACTTTAGTAGATATCAGAGATTCTAATCCACTTCATTTCCAGTGGTTGAAGTCAATGATATATATATATATATTTTAGCAATACAGAGGAAGTTCACAAACACTGTTTTCCCTCAGCCCACACTTCTATAATCTAATAATTTCAACCCCATTCCAACTCAGAAGTTCATCTACTTACATCCAATGCTAAAAGAGTACAGTATAGTTGCCCTTTGAACAACATGGGTTAAACTGTATGGGCCTTACTTATATGCAGATTTTTAAAGTAAATATTAATACATCCTACAGTTTGTTGAATCTGTAGTTGTGGAACCCACCAGTGAGGAAGGTCCCTAGAACTGTAAGGAGATCCAACCAGTCAGTCCTAAAGGAAATTAGTCCTGAATATTCATTGAAAGGACTGATGCTGAAGCTGAAACTCCAATACTTTGGCCACCTGGTGCAAAGAACTGAATTTTCTTACACATTAAACAAAGCCCACTCCCTATTACCACCCAACCATCTTTGACTTCTTCACCTGTAGGAGTCATGGAATTCAGGGCATTTTCCTGATAACCTTGAGGAGTGCACAATCACAGTATGTGTCTAATAAAGCCAGAATCTTTCAACTCTGAAGCCCTGAGGCCACAAAATGCTAGAAGCTTCTGAGCAAATAGCCGAAATGACCAATTTCCTTTGTCTACCTTAAAAATGGTTACAGCTGGCTCTTGAATTAGTGGCTCATACGTTAGAGAATCTGCCTACAATGAGGGAGACCCAGGTTCGGTCCCTGGGTTGGGAAGATCCCCTGGAGAAGAGAATGGCAACCCATTTCAGTATTCTTGCCTGGAAAATTCCATGGACAGAGGAGCTTGGCAGGCTACAGTCCATGGGGTTGCAAAGAGTCGGCCATGACTGAGCGACTAAGACTAAAGGTACCAGTAAAAGTCCATGTATAGCTTTACAGTTGCCCCTCCTCATTGATGGTTCTGCATCTACAGATTCAACAAACTGTAGGATGTTTTAATATTTACTTTAGAAATCTGCATATAAGTGGGCCCATGCAGTTTAACTCTCACATCCATAAATGACCACTGGAAAAATCATAGCTTTGACTGGACAGACCTTTGTTGGCAAAGTAATGTCTCTGCTTTTTAATATGCTATCTAGGTTGGTCATAACCTTCCTTTCAAGGAGCAAGCGTCTTTTAATTTCATGGCTGGAAGTTACCATCTGTAGTGATTTTGGAACCCCCAAAATAAAGTCTGTCACTGTTTTCACTGTTTCCCCATCTATTTCCCATGAAGTGATGGGACCGGATGCCATGATCTTTGTTTTCTGAATGTTGAGCTTTAAGTCAACTTTTTCACTCTCCTCTTTCACTGTCATCAAGAGGCTCTTTATTTCTTCTTCACTTTCTGCCATAAGGGTGGTGTCATCTGCATATCTGAGGTTATTGATATTTCTCCCGGCAATCTTCATTCCAGCTTGTGCTTCTTCCAGCCCAGCATTTCTCATGATGTAGTCTGCATAGAAGTTAAATAAGCAGGGTGACAATATACAGCCTTGACGTACTCCTTTCCCAATTTGAAACTAGTCTGTTGGTCCATGTCCAATTCTAACTGTTGCTTCCTGACCTGCATATAGGTTTCTCAAGAGGCAGGTCAGGTGGTCTGGTATTCCCATCTCTTTAAAAAATTTCCAGAGTTTCTTATTGTCCACACAGTCAAAGGTTTTGGCATAGTCATAAAGCAGAAATAGATGTTTTTTTCAAACTCTCTTGCTTTTTCGATGACCCAGCAGATGCTGGCAGTTTGATCTATGGTTCTGCTGCCTTTGCCTTTTCTTTTTTTTTAAAATTTAAATTTATTTATTTTAATTGGAGGCTAATTACTTTACAATACTGTATTGGTTTTGCCATACATCAACATGAATCTGCCATGGTGTACACATGCTCCCCATCCTGAACCCCGCTCTCACCTCCCTCCCCGTACCATCCCTCTGGGTCATCCCAGTGCACCAGCCCCAAGCATCCTGTATCCTGCATGGAACCTGGACTGGCGATTCATTTCATATATGATATTATACATGTTTCAATGCCATTCTCCCAAATCATCCCACTCTCTCCCTCTCCCACAGAGTCCAAAAGACTGTTCTATACATCTGTGTCTCTTTTGCTGTCTTGCATACAGGGTTATCGTTACCATCTTTCTAAATTCCATATATATGCGTTAGTATACTGTATTGGTGTTTTTCTTTCTGGCTTACTTCACTCTGTATAATAGGCTCCAGTTTCATCCACCTCATTAGAACTGATTCAAATGTATTCTTTTTAATAGCTGAATAATACTCCATTGTGTATATGTACCACAGCTTTCTTGTCCATTCATCTGCTGATGGACATCTAGGTTGCTTTCATGTCCTGGCTATTATAAACAGTGCTGTGATGAACATTGGGATACACGTGTCTCTTTCAATTCTGGTTTCCTTAGTGTGTATGCCCAGCAGTGGGATTGCTGGGTCATAAGGCAGTTCTAAACCAGTCCATTCTGAAGGAGATCAGCCCTGGGATTTCTTTGGAAGGAATGATGCTAAAGCTGAAACTCCAGTATTTTGGCCACCTCATGCGAAGAGTTGACTCATAGGAGAAGACTCTGATGCTGGGAGGGATTGGGGGCAGGAGGAAAAGAGGACGACAGAGGATGAGATGGCTGGATGGCATCACTGATGGATGTGAGTCTGAGTGACCTCCGGGAGCTGGTGATGGACAGGGAGGCCTGGCGTGTTGCAGTTCATGGGGTCGCAAAGAGTCGGACATGACTGAGCGACTGATCTGATCTGATCTGATCTGAAGGAATCTCCACACTGTTCTCCATAGTGGCTGTACTAGTTTGCATTCCCACCAACAGTGTAAGAGGATTCCCTTTTCTCCACATCCTCTCTAGCATTTATTGCTTGTAGACTTTTGGATCGCAGCCATTCTGACTGGCGTGAAATGGTACCTCATGGTGGTTTTGATTTGCATTTCTCTGATAATGAGTGATGTTGAGCATCTTTTCATGTGCTTGTTAGCCATCTGTATGTCTTCTTGGGAGAAATGTCTGTTAGTTCTTTGTCATTTTTTGATTGGGTCATTTATTTTTCTAAAATTGAGCTGTAGGAGTTGCTTGTATATTTTTGAGATTAGTTGTTTGTCAGTTGCTTCATTTGCCATTATTTTCTCCCATTCTGAAGGCTGTCTTTTCACCTTGCTTATAGTTTCCTTTGTTGTGCAGAAGCTTTTAATTTTAATTAGGTCCCATTTGTTTATTTTTGCTTTTATTTCCAGCATTTCACCCCAAAACAATGAATTTCACCTTTTTCTCAAGCGCACATGGAACCTTCTCCAGAATATATCACATCCTGGGCCATAAATCTAGCCTTGGTAAATTCAAAAAAATTGAAATCATTCCAAGCATCTCTTCTGACCACAATGCAATAAGATTAGATCTCAATTACAGGAGAAAAACTATTAAAAATTCCAACATATGGAGGCTGAACAACACGCTGCTGAATAATCAACAAATCACAGAAGAAATCAAAAAAGAAATCAAAATATGTATAGAAATGAATGAAAATGAAAATACAACAACCCAAAACCTGTAGGACACTGTAAAAGCAGTGTTAAGGGGAAAGTTCATAGCAATACAGGCATATCTCAAGAAACAAGAAAAAAGTCAAATAAATAACCTAACTCCACACCTAAAGCAAATAGAAAAGGAAGAAATGAAGAACCCCAAGGTTAGTAGAAGGAGAGAAATCTTAAAAATTAGGGCAGAAATAAATGCAAAAGAAACAAAGAGACCATAGCAAAAATCAACAAAGCCAAAAGCTGGTTCTTTGAAAGGATAAATAAAATTGACAAACCATTAGCCAGACTCATCAAGAAACAAAAGGAGAAAAACTAAATCAATAAAATTAGAAATGAAAATGGAGAGATCACAACAGACAACACAGAAATACAAAGGATCATAAGAGACTACTATCAGCAATTATATTCCAATAAAATGGACAAATTCTTAGAAAAGTACAACTTTCCAAAACTGAACCAGGAAGAAATAGAAAATCTTAACAGACCAATCACAAGCACGGAAATTGAAACAGTAATCAGAAATCTTCCAGCAAACAAAAGCCCAGGTCCAGACGGCTTCACAGCTGAATTCTACCCAAAATTTAGGGAAGAGCTAACACCACTGCGTTTTCTAAATCCAGCTTGAGCATCTGTAAGTTCATGGTTCACGTACTGTTGAAGCCTGGGTTGGAGAATTTTGAGCATTACTTTACTAGTGTGTGAGATGAGTGAAATTGTGCAGTAGTTTGAGCATTCTTTGGCAATGCCTTTCTTTGGGGTTGGAATGAAAAATGACCATTTCCAGTCCTGTGGCCAAGAACTTTTATTTCTAACAAATTCCAAAGTGATGCCAATACTACTGGTTCTGGGAATACACTTTGAGAATGACTGGCTTACAACTTTGAGACCCATGTATTTCATCCTTGCAGCTGTTGATAGGATAGTTGTTAGTTAGAACACTAGTCATAATGCTACAACTAAGAAACCCAGAATATCCTCACTCAGTCAAGAGAGCAGTTTATTACTTTCCAAAGTAAGAGTACAGTAGCACATGATCCAATGCTAATAGAAAAGGTGTAACTTTTCCAGGGGGCTTCCAACTTTGTCCCAGTCATTCCCAGTTTCTGAGGAGGTAAGAAAGGGCAAAAGCACAGTCCAGGCAAGTAGTGATGATTCTCAGGAGATGACCTGGATATTACTTGTATAATTTCTGCTGTTATCTCATCAGCCAGCACTGTTACTAGCCACACCCTGCTTCAAGAAGGCTGGAAACGTAGGTACTATCTGGATGGTCACATGTCAGGCAGAAATGTTGTGGTGTTTACTAGTAAAAAGAAGGCTGTCACCACCTCATTTGAGGTGGCGATATCTAGCAGGCAATACTTAAAGTGACAAGTGGAGGTATGACATGATATATGGCCTTGGATCCATATATCTTATGTTTGGGGGGAGTTGATTGAGGACTGAATTTGGAAGTTCATTAATTCATTTGTTTTAGGATTTTGATATGAATATTCAATAATCTAAGGACCTTTTATTGCTTGGGAGAAATTATACAGTAAGTGCTATTCTTTTGTTATTGAAGCTCATTGTGACACTCATACTTCATTGTTAATATATGCTTTATCCAATCATGATTTATTTTTGTGAGTTTATTTTATATTTATATTAACCTTTTCAATTAAGATCTGCACCGATGAACAGACAAAAAGTCTAGAAGGGTTATTTGTTTTAGGCGAGTTGCATTTTACTTCATTCAACATGGATAATACTTTCAAGGTCTCAAAACAACTTTATTATGTACATTTAAAGGTCTCAAGCTCTGATATCTTACCTTTCATACATAGTGGGGAAACATATTAACTTTTATTCAGGCAAATCTAAATGCTGTTGAAGGTAATTCATAAGAATTTGAAATGAAGGCAATATTAAAAATACAGAACGCACTATGATAAAAGTGAAGTTGTCATTTTGACATTACTCCTTCTGGCTGATGTTAGGATTGGTGCCTAAAAGAGATTATTTTGACACTTGAAATATTATAAGAATGATGTATCACATCTACTTGACATTATCATTTCTGATGATGCTTATCATTTTAATTTTAACTCTGGAGGGCAAGAGGAAAGGTTAGTCTTTTTCAGAAGATTAAAACATATTTTTTAATCTTATTTCTCTAGGCTAGGTAGAATTAAGACTTGAGAAATTATGTAGAAAAGTCAATAATATTTTCAGATCACCATGTACATGGTGCTACCTTATTTACTTTTCATGTGGTATCATGAGGATATTATTACTTCTTCCATTTTGCAGAGGAATTAAGTCAGGTTTAGAGATTTTAAGTGTAGTAACTCATTCAGCAACACATATTTACTTGGCAGAAAAATCAAGAATAAGGCAACTTCTATCTCCAAATCCTATACACTTTCTACTAGGCCAGGTTGCCTCTCATTATAGCAGACACATAAACATGATAATTCATATTTTAAAAAACTACCTGTTATCTGGCTAGTCACTGAATTTATCACTACCTTTTTTCAGATTATATTCCATTATAGGTTATTATAAGATATTATGTATAATTCCCTGTGCTGTACCGTAAATCTTTGTTGCCTATTTTTATCACTTTATTTTCTAGTGTAAATTTCCAAAAAGAGAACTTGGAATGCCTAAGTTCTTGGATTTAGCTGTCTATGTCATCATTATTGTTTATTTGCTAAGTTGTGTCTCTCTCTTTTGGTACCCCATGGGCTGTGTAGCCCACCAGGCTCCTCTTGTCCATGGGATTTCCTAGGGAAGAATACTGAGAGGGTGGGATGATCTGAGAGAATAGCACTGAAACATGTATATTACCACATGTGAAATAGATCGCCAGTCCAGGTTTGATGCATGAGACAGGGTGCTCAGGGCTGGTGCACTGGGATGACACTGACAGATGGGATGAGGAGGGAGTTGGGAGGGGGGTTCAGGACGGGGAACACATATACCTCCATGGCTGATTCATGTCAATGTATGGCCAAAACCACTACAATATTGTAATTAGCCTCCAATTGAAAAAAAAAAAAAAGAATACTGCAATGGGTTGCCATTTTCTTCTCCAGGGGATCTTCCCGATCCCCTGAAATAGAACCAGTGTCTTCTGCATTGGCAGGCAGATTCTTTACCACTGAGCTACCAGGACAGCCCTTTAGCTTTCTATAATAGTTATTAAATATTTTCATGCTCACCATCCATGTTAAGTGCTATTCGAACTTTGGGCAAAAATGAATATGCTCAAGAGTTACAGGTGCAGTTGAACAGCTTCTGGTGGGATGTGAACAGCTTCTTTCTCTAGTTGTGGCATCTGTGTAGAATTAGGGAGTGGGAGCCTGGTGGGCTATGGGGTCGCACAGAGTTGGACACGGCTGAAGTGACTTAGCAGCAGCAGCAACGTCAGAAGGTAAAACTCACCAACTTTCCAGAAGTTAAAAAAATTTAAAAATCTAAATTAAAATATTGTAATAACATTTGATAAACGTAAAATATTGAATTTCTGAAATTATAGCAATAATCTCAGTGACATTGTATTGCTTTACCTTTCCCCAGAATAGAAACACCTGGGTCCATCTATAGTTTGAGTTACTGGTCAAGTTTTGCTTTCTTTCTCTTCTGTTGTTGTTTGTCACCAAGTCGTGTCCGACTCTTTGTGACCCCATGGATTGTAGCCTGCCAGGTTCCTCTGTCCATGAAATTCTCCAGGCAAGAACACTGGAGTGGGTTGTGGGCCTTCCTCCAGGGGATCCTCCCAGCCCAGGGATTGAACCTACATCTCTTTCATCTCCTGCACTGGCAGGTGGGTTCTTTACCACCAGCATCACCTAGGAAGGGTATTACTTACTATTGAAAAAATCTACATATACATCAGCCCGTGAAAGTCAAACCTGTATTGTTTAGTATATACCTGTCAACTGAGCAAATAGTTTGCAATAGAAATGTTCTCTTTGACATATAACCAAATTCCTCATTTGAAATGTGACCCCTTAATTCTCATAGTGTGCACTTCATGTGGACAAGTATCTCCTGTCTTAGCTGACCATTTCTTTACATGTATGCTGAGTCACTTGAATCATATCTGACTCTTTACGACCCCATGGACTATAGCGCACCAGCCTCCTCTGTCCATGGAATTCTCCAGGCAAGCATACTGGAGTGGGCTACCATGCCCTCCTCCAGAGGATCTTCCTGACCCAGGGATCAAACCTGTGTCTCTTATGCCTCCTGTATTGAAGGGGGGTTCTTTACCAGTAGCACCATCTGGGAAGCCCCATTCTTTATGTAGCATGCTGAAAATAAGCTTCTCAGAAACTGTGAGTATTAGACATAGATTATCCTTTGTCTACCAGTTATAGTATGGTGGGGTGCTTATCAAGGGCCTTTTGTTTTGCTATTCAAGGTGAAATATTTGAATCCTGTGCAGAGAAAATAGTAAACAGTTGGTCTCCAGTGCCGCACCAGTGGCCAGCTTCCACCAGCCTGGCTCTGATAAACCACAATTGCTGGGCTTCCCAATTCTTAGCCTCTGGGGCTGATTTCAGCCTTGCCCATTCCCAAGCCTACTTCTCTGGCCTGCTATTGCTCAATTCTTTGATCTCCTGTTACCATTCTAATAAGCTTATTTTTATTTAAATTGGCCAGAAATTGGTTTGGTCGACTGTAACAAAAGAACTTTGACCTGATTATAGTAAAAAATTATTGCCATTTCCTGCAACATCGAATGAATGCCAGCTTATTTATTTTTTGTATTGATGAAGCAAGATGTTTGATATTTTAGTGCAGAAACTTAACTTAATAACACTCTTTCTGGCTGCACAGATAGTGCGACTTAACTATGTCATCTAATACACTACTTCTAGCTACTTCATGCCTCAAAAACTTAGAGCTAAAATTTTTTAAAAGGCCTTTTCTCCTGTAGTATGGAATTTTAATGCTAAATGTTACAGGAAATCACCATTTTCCCTTCACGTCTTTGCCATCAGTTCTCTCCCAGGCCATAAGCCAGGCAGCCAAGGCAGCCAGAGCTTGGCCCCTGATGAGCCTTGAGAGCCTGAGCTTTGACCTGGAGGCACCACAAGTTCAGGAGAGCTACTGTAATTGTACATTCTGTGCTATTAATATTTGGTGACTTACAACAAGTTCACTGGGTTAAAGGAATTTGGCTAGTGGCATTATTATGGGCTGCATATTTGTGTCACCCCTGATTCACATGTTGAAACCTTAATGCCTAGTGTGATAATATTTGGATGCGGGGCTTTGGGGAGGTGGTTAGACTTAGATGAGGTCATCAGGTGGGATGGAGCCCCCATGATAGGTTTGGTGTCTTCATAAGAAGAGTAAGGAACCCCAGCGCTCTCTCTGCTGAATGAAGATACAATCAGATAGCTATCACTTTTAGACCAGAAAGATGACCTTCACCAAAAACCTGACCATGCTGGTACTCTGACCTTAGACCTCCAGACTTTAGGACCCTGAGAAGTAAATGTTGTTTAAGCCATACAGTCTCTGGTTACTCAGTTACAGCAGTCTGAATTGATCAAGAGAGATGTGTTCTGTTTCCTTTTTAGCACAATGCTTTTCACTAGCTTCAGAGACTTCTCTCCAGCAGTATGATTTCTATATTTTTGCAAGAAAGTGTGCAATACTGTATATTGCTTCTATATTTTTGTCTCCTATCCTTATTTAATAATAGCTTTCACTAAATATTTTCCTCAGGAACATTATTTTGTAATTTTTCTGGGAAAAAAAAACCCCACAGTTGGTTTACAAAAGAGGCTGTTGTGCTTTGTTTGGAGATGAAGCAGAAGCCTTGACAATGTTTTATAATTCAAACTGCCATGGAGACCGGAAGGAATTGAAACACAGGTCCAGTAAAATTCAATATCAAGATGTATGTAAAATAACCATTACCAAAGCCTATTTTGTGTTTGCTCGGCAGTCATATTCATTATGTATGTTTATGATGTTATTCTCTACAATATTTAGATTAATATTTTCTTTAGTACTATTATGCTTCAATAAACTAACTCAAAACAATATTATCTGCTCTTGGGGCTTAGCAACTTCACATTAGTTGCAACAGAAATGCAACTAAAATGCAGCAGAAACAATAAAAATCCAGTAATAACAAATGTAAGTAATAAGCACACAGTTGATGGGAAAACATCTTAGTTGAGATGAACTGCGATCTGTTTGTTAACTGGATGTTAGTTCTGGTGACTAATCAGCATAATCTTTGTAATGGATGTGTACACTTAATGCTATAATAATTGGTAAGAACTTTAGAGACTTCTTGTTAGCAAGTAAGAACGTGAATGCTCTTGAAATTCATAGATAAAATTACATCTAATCTTTGTGAAATGGTTGCAAAGAAACATAATTTTTCCTTTGAAATCACCTGCAGGTCACTTGGTTATTCATAGAGGCATTTTGAAGAACACACTTTGAGAACTTTTGGATTAGAACAGTGCTTTCCATGCTCTTTTAATCACACACACTTTCTAGTAAAATCTTGACTATAAATGTTTGTCTATTAATGATAATTGTATATGTTTACTTCTCTTCCAAAATTTTATGTACATTTAAAACCAACACAAAATTATAAAATAAAACAAAGTAAATTATGTTTTAAAAATACTTCATATTACTGACACAAAAATATTTATCTTTAGGTGTAGTATTTTACTAAGCTCTGTCTTGTTAAATATACTTTATTAATTTTGAAAACTATGGTATCACTTTGTGATACAAAGACTAAAAGGATTGGTTCTAATTTCAGTTTATTTTGATATTTGGTTTTAATGGATTGTTCTAACTGTGTAGAAATGTTTTCTCACAAAGATATACAGATTCCAAAGGAGGAAGTATAACTTGGGCCATATTTAAAATTTTTGATAAAATTCTTTACGCCTACTGGGCAATTTCACAAATGTTGTATTAAAAAACTGCTTTCTTCATATTTATTTGTGCTTTCTATAATAGTATTACTGTTAATCTATGGCTTCTTTGCAGAAGTCTTTTCAAGACACTTAATTTTTATGAAAATTAGCTTGTCAGAATTATATAATCTGAATTCACTTAACTAGCCACTCATGAATGGTGATACATAGTGATACATCCAAATACATTGAAAGTGTGAATGAAAGAACCATGGGCATTCACAGAATGCTTATCTCAAGAAGTCATGTGATTCAGAATTAGTATCAAGCCACATGTTAATTATCAGTAAGACTTAGTTTCTTTCCTTTTTCTTTTTAAAATAAAGCAATGATTCTAAGATTTTCTTCCCACTCTATTAGGTATCATTTTGCACACTTCTTGGAATGTCTGCACACTCATTTTGCAAACTACTTCCTTCATCTATATCTACTGCTGCATCTTGGGATCCATTTAGGCCTGGGAAGTAGCTGTTCTTTAGCAGCCGATTCAAAAGCAAATAGTTATAAAGGTTATTATCAACTGCTTATCTTCCTTTATTTTCATTAATAGAACCTAGCATGACTTTTCACTTGGCATATGGTTCACCCAGCTAGAAACTGCCTTTTCCACCCATCTTGCAACTGGCCATTGGTGTGTGAGTGGAAGTCATGTGTGCAACATCCGGGTTATGGACTTAAAAAGGCCTCTTTGCACTCCACTTCTGCTTTCCCCTTCCCAATCAACTATAAATCGTGACACCAGGACATCCAATCTGGAGTCAGTGATGGAAATTATTTGCTGAAGAGAGTAGAGATATCCTGTCATGTGAAAGAGAAATAAACTTCTATTTTATTTGAGCTATTGTATTTTGTGTTTTCTTATTAAAGCGGCTTGGCATGTTTATCCTAATATAGCCCAACATTTGGATGGAAGAAGAATTTTCAAGGGACAACATTTGCTGGTAGCTTTCTCACTAGTTGGAGAAGGAAATGGCAACCCACTCCATAAAGAAAACTGAGCACTGAAGAATTGATGCTTTTGAACTGTGGTGTTGGAGAAGACTCTTGAGAGTCCCTTGGACTGCAAGGAGATCCAACCAGTCCATTCTAAAGGAGATCAGTCCTGGGCGTTCATTGGAAGGACTGATGTTTGAAGCTGAAACTCCAATACTTTGGCCACCTAATGAGAAGAGCTGACTCATTTGAAAAGACCCTGATGCTGGGAAAGATTGAGGGCAGGAGGAGAAGGAGGCGACAGAGGGTGAGATATTTGGATGGCATCACTGACTCAATAGACATGAGTTTGGGTGGACTTCAGAAGTTGGTAATGGACAGGGAGGCCTGGTGTGCTACAGTTCAGGAGGTGACAAAGAGTTGGACATGACTGAGAGACTGAACTGAACTGAACACTAGTTAGAAAGCTTAGGAATTTTCAAAATACTCCCTTATTTTTAATCCCCAAACAACTTTATGAATTTGGGATATTTATCCCTATTTTACAGATAAAATATATTTGTCTAGAGGATTTGAAGGCTATACAGTTACTAAGGGAGAAGATCTAAAAATCCAAAGTCCTTAATATCTTTTCATTCTGACTGCCTTCCTAGATCTATTTTTTTAATTAAGTATAGTTGATTTACAATGTTGTGACAATTCCAGGTATAAAGCACAGTGATTGTTATGCAAATGTATAGATATTATATTTCATTATGGTTTACTACAGGGTCTTGAATATAGTTCCCTGTGTTATACAGTAGGGCCTTATTGTTTATGTTTTGTATGACAGTTTGTATCTGCTAATCCTGACCTTCTCATTTATCCCTCCCCCCACCCATCTCCTTCCTGAGGAGCACAAATCTGTTCTCCATGTCTGTGAGTCTATTTCTATTTTGAGATAATTTCATTTATGTCATATTTTAGATTCCACATATAAGTGATATCACATAGTATTTTCTTTCTCTGACTTACTGCACCTCATATGATCATTTCTAGGTCCATCTGTGTTGCTGCAAATGGTGTTATTTCATTCTTTTGTATGGCTGAGTAGTTATATCTGTTTTAAAAATAAAAAGTGTAACTTGATGGGTGGGAGGACAAAGACTTGTCATTTCTTTTTAACAAAGGAAATTTCTCACTTTTTAAAGGATACTGACACTCTCTATCATTGTGAATCTAACCCACAAAGAAACAGAAAGGCAGTTTGGCTTGACATATCCAGGCCATTTACTCCATCAAGATGAATCATGTTTTACCTGAAAGCTTGGTCAACATGATCTGCTACTGGGGCCACCATCACAAATAAATACGTCAGGAAAAGTAACACAAAAATCCTTTGATTTATGTCAGGTGCATTAATTTTCAGAGTTGGATGGATAATTAAAAGGGCCTATAAGTTTCTCCATGGTATATTCACTTAAGCTTAAATAAAGGTGAAGAATATGGTGTAGCAAGAGGGAAAATGCACAAATATCAGACATGTGTAATACTTTCCAGTCAGCTCTCAGGTTCCCTTCTTAGTCTTAAAATACAAGTACCCTTAATCTCAAGGAAATCAGGGTTTCAGATGAGGAGATGTCTTTTTTGCCACTCTGGCCATGTAGCTTAAACCAGCTTTAAAGACTCGGTAACAGAAACCAAGAGAATACACAGCAACCAAGTGCAAACTATTTTTGTTTATTATAAACTTACTGATAAAATGGCTGCTGCTGCTGCTAAGTCGCTTCAGTCGTGTCCGACTCTGTGCGACCCCATAGACGGAAGCTCACCAGGCTCCCCTGTCCCTGGGATTCTCCAGGCAAGAACACTGGAGTGGGTTGCCATTTCCTTCTCCAATGCATGAAAGTGAAAAGTGAAAGTGAAGTCGCTCAGTCATGTCCGACTCTTAGTGACCCCATGGACTAGAGCCTACCAGGATCCTCCGTCCATGGGATTTTCCAGGCAAAAGTACTGGGGTGGGGTGCCATTGCCTTCCCCGATAAAATGGCATAGGATGCCATTAGTCTGTCTTGGGCCCTCAGATCAGATCAGATCAGTCGCTCAGTCGTGTCCGACTCTTTGCGACCCCATGAACCGCAGCACGCCAGGCCTCCCTGTCCATCACCAGCTCCCGGAGGTCACTCAGACTCGCATCCATCGAGTCAGTGATGCCATCCAGCCATCTCATCCTCTGTCGTCCCCTTCTCCTCCTGCCCTCAATCCCTCCCAGCATCAGAGTCTTCTCCAATGAGTCAACTCTTCGCATGAGGTGGCCAAAATACTGGAGTTTCAGCTTGAGCATCATTCCTTCTAAAGAAATTCCAGGATTGATCTCCTTCAGAATGGACTGGTTGGATCTTCTTGCAGTCCAAGGGACTCTCAAGAGTCTTCTCCAACACCACAGTTCAAAAGCATCAATTCTTCGGCGCTCAGCCTTCTTCACAGTCCAGCTCTCACATCCATACATGACCACAGGAAAGACCATAGCCTTGACTAGGCGAACCTTTGTTGGTAAAGTAATGTCTCTGCTTTTGAATATGCTATCTAGGTTGGTCATAACTTTCCTTCCAAGGAGTAAGCGTCTTTTAATTTCATGGCTGCAGTCACCATCTGCAGTGATTTTGGAGCCCAGAAAAACAAAGTCTGACACTGTTTCCACTGTTTCCCCATCTATTTCCCATGCAGTGATGGGACCAGATGCCATGATCTTCGTTTTCTGAATGTTGAGCTTTAAGCCAACCTTTTCACTCTCCACTTTCACTTTCATCAAGAGGCTTTTTAGCCCCTCTTCACTTTCTGCCATAAGGGTGGTGTCATCTGCATATCTGAGGTTATTGATATTTCTCCCAGCAATCTTGATTCCAACTTGTGTTTCTTCCAGTCCAGCATTTCTCATGATGTACTCTGCATATAAGTTAAATAAACAAGGTGACAATATGCAGCCTTGACGTACTCCTTTTCCTATTTGGAACCAGTCTGTTGTTCCATGACCAGTTCTAACTGTTGCTTCCTGACCTGCATACAGATTTCTTAAGAGGCAGATCAGGTGGTCTGGTCCCATCTCTTTCAGAATTTTCCATAGTTTATTGTGATCCACACAGTCAAAGGCTTTGGCATAGTCAATAAAGCAGAAATAGATGTTTTTTTGGAACTCTCTTGCTTTTTCCATGATCCAGCGGATGTTGGCAATTTGATCTCTGGTTCCTCTGCCTTTTCTAAAACCAGCTTGAACATCAGGAAGTTCACGGTTCACATATTGCTGAAGCCTGGCTTGGAGAATTTTGAGCATTACTTTACTTGGCCCTTTTCTTGGGCCCTAGCTCAGGACTATATTCATCACTTGGTACATTTCATTCAAGTTTGACCATGACTCGAAGGGTCTCTGGAGATAATAAACATAAGATTACAACAGATCAGCTGAGAGTAACTCTGTTCTTACAAATCCAACCCCCCGTCCCCTGCCCCAGCCTTTGGTCGAAATCTCTTGGTTACAAATTGGTTATCGTTATTCCTCTTTCTGCCTTTTATGATATTTATAGAGCAGAAAAAGCAGAAGGATCAACACCAAACTACTAGTAATTTTCACTTGTAACATTCAATGAGGTGTAGATATTGTGTCAGCTTTTCAAATATTCCAGCAAAAAAGTGTTCATTATTACATACAAACTTGACAACTCTTTTTCTTTGTCCCTCCACTACCAAAAAAATATTATGAGAAGAATATGGTGATTGGAGAAACAGAGACGGTCTGGGTTAGGGATACACAGGAAAGATCATATATGTGAGTATCCTAGATGTGTGGAGCATGGTGTTATGAAATCTGAAAGAAGCAATAGGAAAGAAATCAAAATTTGTTTGGCACAAGGGTGATGAGGAAGCATTTGGATGAAGAGCTCAACCATGGGACCATAGTTCAGGAGCAGTGCACTTATTCCTAGAGCCACTGCAGAGCAAGGCAAGACCACAGAAACATCAGGCTCAAAAAGACCTCAGAAACATCAAGATTCAGTTGATGTTTGAATCAGTTACAAGATTTGAACTGAATTTGAATTTGAATTCAGTTACAAGAAGGATGAGGTTTTAGAGCTCAGCTAGGACACTAGAGAATCCACTAATTCATTCATTTACTCATTCTTTCATTTTCAGTCTTTCAGTGCTTATTTATAGAGTACCAGCCTGTGTGGTAAGAACTGGGGTAGAATACACACAGGGTTAAGCAAGACAGAAGAAAATCCCTCTTCTCAAAATTTATATGCTGATGAATGACTAAGGAACGGTTACTTTGATTTTGCTAAGTCACATCCGATTCTTTGCAGTTCCCATGGACTATAGGCCACTAGCCTTCTCTGTCCACGGGATTTCCAGGCAAGAATACTGGAGTGGGTTGCCATTTCCTACTCTGGGGAATCTTCCCAACCCAGGGATTGAATCCACATCTCTTCTGTCTCCTGCATTGGCTGCTACTGCTGCTGCTAAGTCACTTCAGTCGTGTCCGACTCCGCGTGACCCCATAGACGTCAGCCCACCAGGCTCTCCTGCCCCTGGGATTCTCCAGGCAAGAAAACTGGAGTGGGTTGCCATTTCCTTCTCCAATGCATGAAAGCGAAAAAGTGAAAGTGAAGTCGCTCAGTCGTGTCCGACTCTTAGCGACCCCATGGACTGCAGCCCACCAGGCTCCTCCATCCATGGGATTTTCCAGGCAAGAGTACTGGAGTGGGGTGCCATTGGCGGGCTCTTTACTACTAGGGCCACCTGGGAAGCCCATAGGGATGCTTTAGTTCTTCCCAAATAACAATTATACTGGTTCCAGAGTAGGAAGATACTGAAAGGAAAGGGCTTCAGCATCCTTAAATTTAAGCTTTGGAGAGATATGCCAGCAGAATCTCTGGCAGATTATTTCACTGCCTACATCTTCAGAATGGAAGGTTAAGAAATTACATAGTTTGTGTTGAAAAATCTAAATCCAGGTAGAAATTTCAGTCTCCCAAGTCTTTTTTTATTGTCATGATAGAATTGTGTCTTGATGTTCAACATTCCACTTGACTTTGTTATTACAGATCTAGACTAAAATGAAGTACAGACAGAAAATGTATAATATTGTGCTCCACTGATGGTTGTTTTTAGAAGTTGTTGTTTAACAAAGACTCTGCTCAAGCATGGTGGATCTGTTATGACAGTCAAACCTTAATGAAGTCCTTCGGCCTCATCACTTATTATGGTAAGTACTTACTATATTCAAGCTCCATGGGTTAAGAAATTCAAACTTAAAGATAAATATCTTCTATCGGATATTGAAATATAGCTTTCATATTATCTCAGTTCCTGTAACTTTGATAAGCTGACTTATTTATTCCACTTAACCTTATTTTTAATACCAAAATAGGGAGCACCCGTTCAGGCAGTTTCACTTGATAACAGTAAAATCAGAAACTTCACTAGCCAATCAAACTTCTTGTTGCTTAATGATGAGGGCAAGGGCCTTTATTTCCATTTCATTAAAACGTTGACTGCTACTTTCCTTTCTTAAAGAAATAAATTCTCTTGGAATTAGCTGGCAGTTTTAAAGACACTTATGCAAATTGGTAGCTGAGCTTAAGCGGTTATAAAAGAAGCTGATAACTATGGAAAATATGAAGAACAGGAGTGCATTGACTTATATATACGTATGTGGCGCATTTAAATGTTGAATATGAACCAATAGCTTTGTTAGGAAAAAAAAAATGAGGTTTCTGAAGTATATGCAGTGAGCAGAATGAAACCAGTATATTTGCCCAGAAAATATAAGGGAAAGGAAGACAAAATATAGTGGGGTCTTGGAAAAAATACTGCAACAATAATATATCTTCAAGGGTTAAAAGAGGCAAGCACTAGGTGAGAAACAACGTACCCATGACGACTTGGGTAGTTTCTGTTTTCCTCGGTTAGAAACAATGGATCTTACCACCATGCTCAAATCTGTAATAGCAGCTTTTTATCACAAGAAAGTCATTCTGGATTTGTATTTTGGTTTATACATTTATGTGCCATTTGTCTGTCTTTTGATGAATGACCTACCCATACTTCAGAAATGTAGATCTTATTTTCAAAAACTATTCTAAGGGAAAATAATGGTATATTTTGAGGGGTGAAGAAAGAGCACAGATGAAAAAGCACAGCTTTGCTGACTCTGGAATTCTTAGCGCATTTTTCATTTGTTTCAATTATAGAATCTAATTAAACAATAACCCTTGCACATTTTGTTGTAAGAAAAGATTATGTACCAGATGCCAAGGTTAATTATTGGACAGTTGACTCTACCAGTGAATGGGGGATGTTGTAGGTAGATTCGTATAAATAAAAAAGTATAAACTTATGCTTTTCTCATGTGTGAAGTCATACCAAAAATGTGTAGTCTACAAATAAACAATGAGGAATAGAATTCCCTGCCTCCAGGATCCTTAGCTGGGCTTGGCATGCACCAGTTGTTTCTTAGGGGGAAAGCTTAGTTAGCTTGTCTCAGTGCTGGACTGAGTCTACATTTAGGTATGGACTCTCATTCCTAGGAGATTAGAATCCAGACAGTGAACGAGAGCCTGCAATACAAAGCGTAACTTTACTAGAGAATACAAAGAAGTCAGGGTTTGGAGTCAAATGAAGGTGGCTTACTTGTGTGGCTTTAGATATACTGTACACATCTTCTGGACCCTAGTCTCTTTAAAATGGAAAAGTTGGATTCAGTGGTCTTTAAAATTTTCCCTATCTCTAAATTCTGCAACCTGTTGTTATTTTTTAAAATTTTTTTACCATTTTCGTAATTATAATATAGTGTAATTGCAACAATCAAAGATGGGATATGAACAAATGTAAATGTTAAGAAGTAAGTGATGTGAAAACACATTCAAGAAAATAGCTGTACTCTGTTACCTAAAAGTTAGCTGAGATGAACTAATCAGTTTTGTTCAGCCCAGTCCTCAGAGCATGTGTGCAGTGATGTTAAATCATGGTTCTGTAGAATCCAAATCTTACATTTCCAAATCATTGTTCAAAAATCACAGTTCTGTGGCATTCATATGTTGCACTTAAGCAAATACATTTTTCCCTATGATTATTTATGTTCTGTTATATTTATCTCCATAATAACTGAATCGCCTACTGGGTCTTTAATAAACCACCTGGTTTCGTTGCTAAGTCGTGTCCAACTCTCGCGACCCCATGGGCTGTAGCCCACCAGGCTCCTCTGTTCATGGGATTTCCCAGGCAAGAATACTGGAATGGGTTGCCATTTCCTTCTCCAGGGGATCTTCCTGACCCAGGGATCAAACCCAGGTCTTCTACGTTGCAGGCAGATTCTTTACCAACTGAGCGGATACCCACAAACCACATTTTGAGGATTTTTACTCCAAGCAACTTATATAGTTTTCCCTTTGAGGCTACAGAATATAGATCGAGGTAATTAGCCAAGTTTCTACCCTGAGGTCACGCAGCTAGTTAATTACAACTGGCAAGGGCTCCAGCCTCCTCATCCACCTGTCTCACTATGGCGCTGGCCTCTCACCGCACCATGTACTATTTCCCCTGCATAGATTACTGGCAGTCTGCCTGGATGGCCAGCAGCTCTCAAATGCTGGTGAGCATCAGAGGCAACTGGAAGGCTTGTGAAAACACAGGTTACTGGGCCCTACCCTAGAGTTTCTGATTCGGTACTTCTGGGAAAGGGCTAAAGATTTGCATTCCTAACAAGCTCCTAGATCAGGGGTCCCCAACCTCTGGGATCTAATGCCTGATGATCTGAGGTGGAGCTACTACAATAATAATAGGATAAAGTGCACAATACATGTAATGTGCTTGAACCATCCTGAAACCATTCCCCAACCCCACCCTGGTCCATGGAAAAACTGTCTTCTGTGAAACCAGTCTCTGGTACCAAAAGGGTTGGGGACTTCTGTCCTAGATGATGTTGCTGCTGGGAGAGGCCTCTGGCCCTTGGAGAGGTGTCTCAGTCCTCTCTTATAGTTCTCTAAGAGAGTGCTTCCCAAATTTTAAAAGGCCTGCAGATCACTTAGGGATCTTGTTAAAATGCAGTTCTGCCTTTCTGATGAATTCATAAATAACGCCAGTGCCGCCTGGATCAGCTGCGCATTGAAGAAAATTCCAAAACATGCTCAGCTGCCAAGTAAACACCAGGAGGACAAACTAGAAACATGTCAGTTGGGCCAGAAACATATAGAATTCTTCAACTGTAGCATCACTTCCATGCAACTTATTTTTAAATTCTGCCTTTGAGACCCTTCCTGGTCAGCTCCGTATTTATTAGGAAAGTGAAGTTGGTATTTCAGAAGTGTGAGTGAGATGGAGTTTGGATGGCAGTACTATTATAATCACACCATTTAACTTTAGTAAGAGATTTGCTTCTGTTTCTACTCATAAAAATCCCATATCGGCTCAGTATTTGAAAACAATGCAATCTATCACTGTGTAAATCATCTTCCTCATGCTGTGAGCTTCTTGAATAATGAGACATTGTGAACAGCCTCATCTCAGGAGTGTTCCTTGAGGGATCACCATTCAGTCACAATTTAAATAATGGTTATCTTAGGTAGCCAAAGAATCTGATTTTGAAAGTTATTGAGTATATCACTTTAGAACACAAGACAAAAACAGAACATGAAAAAAATCCATTGAAGCTACATATTTGGTGGCCTAAGATAGCCAAGTTAAATCATTTCCACCGTCAATTTCAATTAAGAAATGATTGTTGACTAGAGAAATGTATAAGAAATATTTTTCCTGGCAAATGAAAGCTTCAAATACATTCTCAAGAACATTTTAATAAATATATTCTTTGACTTGAGCTGTCACAGACAATACCATATAAGGTTCTGAGAAGACAAGCCATATGATCATCTCCATAAATGGTGAAAGTCTTTAACCCCCATTCTAGATAAAAGCAGAAAGCATAAAAGATAAGAATTGATGTATTACACTTACTTAAGTATGATTTATGTAAAGTTATATATTAGTTAATCTTATATATAAATTATGTACATATATAATTTTATATCTATCTACCTATCTCTATATTTCTTAGTCCTAAAGCCAGAATTTTACCTAATGTTGAAACGCTAGAGGCATTTCCATAATAAAATGAAGAAAAGAATGTTCTTATTTAATACTATACTGGACATATTAGCTAATAGAATCATATAAGAGAGTTCTATTAATGGCATAAAAATTAGAAAATAAGTAAAACTATTTTTTCTATTTGCACATAATATGGCAACATACCTGAAAATTCTACTAGAGAATCAATGATAAATTCATCTTTTATGACAGTCAATAATTACTAAAACAATAAAATAATTCACATATGCAGTAAGATGTAAAATTAGCAGAGATCAACATTCTTCACATACATCAATTATAGCCAGGATAAGATATAGTGGTGGATAAACCTCATTCAAAATAAAAGAAGATAAAATTAGTTAAGATAAACCTAACAAGAATGTGTATAATTTATATGAAAAATACTCTAAAACTTTTAAAGACACAAAATTTGACTTGGATAAATGAAAAGACATTTCTTGTTTTGGGGTAGGATTACTGAGCATCATAAAGATGTTATTTATTATTTTAGTGAAATTCCAATAATGACCCAAACAACCAGCTTTTTTTCTGAAACCAGACAAGTTAATACCAAAGTTCACGTGCAAACACAAACATAAGAGAATAGTTAAGAAAATACTAAAATAGAAAAGTTATGACGACCTCACTGGTGGTCCAGAGGCTAAGACTCCATACTCCCAATGCAGGGGCACCAGGTTTGATCCCTGGTCGGGGAACTAGGTCCCACATGTCACAACCAAGTGTTCACATGTCGCAACTAATGACCCTGAGTGCTGCAACTAAGACTCTGTGCAGTCAAATAAATAAATATTTTTTTTTATAAAGGTAAATTAAGTTATGAAAGATGTGGGACTAGTCCTTCAGGCATTAAAATGTAAAGATAAAACTTCTATAATTAAAACAGTAAATTATAAATAGACCAGCAGAATCAGATGGAAAATTAAGATAGACCCAAATACACAGGAGATGATAAAGGTGTCATCTCAAATCTGGACTTGAGATGACAAAAGATAGATAAAGATGAGACAAAGATGGACTTTTTAATAAACCCTTTGTGGACTTTATTATCCACAAAGATGGATAATAAATTGTATACTATCTATACAGTAGTATAGACATCTAGGAAAAGATAAAGTTTGCTTCATGTGTCACACTGGGAACAACTCCAAATGGATGGGAGATTTAAGTGTGAACAGTGAAACCAGTAAGTTCGAGTGGCTGACTTCCTCTATAATCTGAGAATAGGGAAAGGCTTTCTGACTATGGCTCAAAATCTAGATGTGATAGAGAAAAGATACATAAATTTGATTACCTAAAAGTAGATAACTTTGGTATGGTAAAAAACACCGTTAAGTTTTTTAAACAGTGATAAATAGGAAGATAATAGTAAGACATTTAGAAAAAGAACTAATATCTCTAATGTGTAAAGAACTTTTAAGCATATAGAGAAATAGTTTACATTCACAAGGATGGTGATAATAAAATAAGACAGATAATAACACGTGTTGGTGAGACTGTAGTGAAACTAAAATCCTACATTTCGGGGTGAATGTAAAATGACATAGAGCTTTGGAAAATAGTCTGGCAGTTCTTCAAAATGTTCACCATAGAGTTACCATGAAAGCTAAAGTGTTAGTCGTTAAGTCATGTCCAACTCTTGCAAACCCAGGGACTATAGCCTGCTGGGCTCGTCTGTCATGGGATTTCCTAGGGAAGAATACTGGAGTGGGTTGCCATTCCCTTCTCCAGGGGATCTTCCCGACCCAGGAACTGAACCTGGGTTTCCTGCATTGCAGGCAGATTCTTTACCGTCTGAGCCACCAGGGAAGCCCATATGACCTGGCCGTTCTACTCCTAGTCATGTATCCAAGAGACTTGAATACATATGTCCACCTCAAAATTTGCACACTAATATTCATTACAGCATTATTCAAAGTAGCTAAAAAAAAAAAAGTGGAAACAACCCAAATGTTCATCTGACACATGAATTAACAAAATGTGATCTATTTAAACAATGGGCTGGCCTGGCAGCTCAGATGGTAAAGAATCCACCTGCAGTGAGGGAAACCTGGGTTTGATCCCTGGGTTGGGAAGATCCCCTGCAGGAGGGCATGGCAACCCACTCCAGTATTCTTGCTTGAAGAATCCTCATGGACAGAGGAGCCTGGTGGGCTACAGTCCACGGGGTCCAAAAGAGTTGGACACAACTGAGCGACTAAGCACAGCACACAGGACATTCAGACAGTGCAATATTATTTGACAATAAAAAAGAATGAACTTCTAAGACATGCTACACCATTGGTATTTGGTGGTGGTGGTGAAATGCTCTTTGCTGTTGCCTCTGCTGGCCGTTTGGTTGTTCAGTCACTAAATCATGTCCGACTTTTTGAGACCCCGTGGACTGTAGCACGCTAGGCTTCCCTGTCCTTCGCTATCTCCGGGAGTTTGCTCTGACTCATGTCTATTGAGTCAGTGATGACATACCAGTCATCTATACTGTGGCTTGTGCCTTTGCCTCTGAGATACACAAAGAAGCTTCAGGAAGAGAAATTCTTTGTGCCAGTAGCTCAGGGCAAGGGCTGAGAAATCTGCCAGATGAATAGAGAACCCTGGCTTCATTAGACCAGGATTCCTAGAACTTAGAGAAAAGCCTGAGTCCTCAGCTCTTCTGCATCAAGATTTGGCATTTGCGCTCCTTCAGCAGATCTGGGTCAATAGCTACATTCCCGCCTCCTCCTGGCTTCTCCCACCCCTGCTTCCTGCAAAGGTGGCCTGTCTGTCAGGATCCTGGTTTAGTGGTGCCTCTCTGCTACTCTGGGCTGTTGGGTTGTGGGGTCAGAGATACTCAGCTAGTCTTCTTATATTCTATACTCCAAGCAAGGGCCATTCGCTTGCTTCCTCTTGGTTTGCCACTTACTTTCGGAGAATTCCTCAGGATGCCTGAGACCTGCATGGACACATGTTTCTACTTAATATCCTTTCTTGACTTTAAAGAGTTTTAAATTTGGTGGCTATTTTATATAGATTCTGAGTTGGGGCTGTGGTGCTTTCTAGTATCAATATTTTTTTTCCTTTCTGTTTTTTAATTGTTGTCATCTTCTCTAGGTATCAGTGAGTGGAATGGTGGGAGGAATTCACTTTATACTTCTGTTTTATCTCTGTCTTGCTACCCCCCGTCCCCCCCACCCCCACCCACACCCTGCTATCATCCAGTTGGTCTTTAGGGGGCTGACTATCCATCTTATACAAAGACAAGGCCAGACTACTTGTCTTCTTCTTTTCTACCTTTTCTTCTTCTGGATTCATTTTTTCCTGTTTCTTTCTGTCTGTCTCTTTCTGTCTTTAATACATACGATCAGATATACACACTCACTCCAGTGTTAGATCAGAATAGAAAATAAATTTCTTGTTTAGTATAAGGTAAGTTGTAAATGGGCTTCCCTGGTGGCTCAGCAGTAAAGAATCTCCCTGCAATGCAGGAGATGCAGGAGACACAGGCTCAATGCCTGGGTCAGAAGAGCCCCTGGAGGAGGGCATGGCAACCAACTCCAGTATTCTTGCCTGGAGAATCCCATGGACAGAGGAGCCTGGCGGGCTACAGTCCACGGGGTTGCAAAGAGTCAGACAGGACTGAAGTGACTGAGCACCCACGCACAAGTCATAAATACTTGTAGGTTAGCAATGAAAAACTCTAAGATTTGGTGGTGAAACAGCATTAGAGGAAATAAGTAGCACAAAAATTTTTGCTGAGACTGACTCAAGTCATGCTTTTTGAACTCTATCAGCTGAAGTGGGCTTTCCCCCTTTCTTTAAATATCTGTTCCAGCTGATTACTTTGCAGCTCTGATGTTGCCTAAATAAGGAAGACATTTTGGGAACCTATGTAAATGGACTCACAATATCCTTTGAAGGACAATGAACATGAATGAAGGACAATGAAGGACAATGACAATGATTTTTTAAAAGATATTTCTAAAAAGGTATAGCTCCATTTCCATTCAATTGCTCTGATACTGTCATTCAGAAAATATAGATGAAAAGAAGATATCATGTATCTTTGCTGAATAGTTCTGTCATTTGGTTTTCATTTTTTTAATGTGAGATGAATGTTAGAAAAGTACTTTAAATACTAAAATCATAGAATGCTTTTTGGATAGACCATATTTCATTCTAATCATTTGCAGGGTTACGGACCATTGGAAGGGCTTTAGTGTTTCATCTGTGTGAAATAAGGAATAACTGTAGGGTTTTGAGGAGTGACATGATCTGACCTAACAAAGTCACTGTGGTTGATGTGTATAGAGAATAGATATATTCTGTGAATGAATATAAAATTGGAAGATCAATTGGATGCTACTGAAGTAATTCAGGTATGAAATGATGCTAACTTGGACCAGAGTGGTAAGAGGTAGTATAGTTAGGAATATATTTTAAAGTAAGATTTGCTAGTAGACAAGATGAGAGGTATAGGAAGATGGAAAGTAAGGATGAGATCAAAATTTTTGTCCAGTGCAAATGCAAGAGTTAGATGTGCAATGACCTGAGATGGGAAGACTTTAAGAGGAACTGATCATGTGGAAAATGATGAAAACTCCCTTCTGGACAGATTTTGCTGAGATGTTTAGTAGGCATCCAAGTAGAGAGGTTGAAATACCAGTGGGACAGAGGAATCTAGATTTCAGTGGAGACATTTGAACTGAAAATATATTTTGGGTGCCTCTGGCTTAGAGATGGCATTTAAAGCCAGGAATGAGATCACAGCTAGGGGGTGCATGTGGAAGGAAACTGGAGAAGTCCTTGGGCACATCCAGTTTCAGAGTTTGAGAGGTAGACGGGGATCATTTAATGAGAGGGATCAAGGCAAAAGAAAAACTAAGGGAATGTGAAATCCTGCTTTAAGAAGGAAAGAGTGATCAACTGTGTTAAATCCTACTGATGAGTCACGTAAGACCAGCACTGGGTATTGAGCCTTAGAGTTAGCAATGCAGAGGTCCTTGGAGATCTTGAAAAGAGCTATTTATAATGACAGGTGTGGAACATCCCTGGTGGTCCAGTGTTTAAGACTCTGTGCTTCCAATGCAGAGGGTTTGGGTTCGATGCCTCATCTAGGAACTAAGATCCCACGTGCTGTGTGGTGTGGCCAAAAATAAGTAAAAAAAAAAAAAAAAATTAGAATTAATTAAAAAATAATAAGTGTATGTTTTCATTTAATCATTATATTCTCTTCCATTTGTGGCCAAGTATCATCAAAACGAGCTTCCCTGATAGCTCAGCTGGTAAAGAAAGAATCCACGTGCAATGCAGGAGACCCTGGTTGGATTCCTGGATCAAGCAGATCCCCTGGGGAAAGGATAGGCTACCCACTCCTGCGTTTTTGGGCTTGCCTGGTAGCTCCAATGGTAAAGAGTCCTCCTGCAATGTGGGAGACCTGGGTTCAATCTCTGGATTGGGAAGATCCCCTGAAGAAAACGGCAACCCACTCCAGTATTCCTGCCTCGAGAATCTCCATGGAGAGAGGGACCTGGTGGGTTATAGTCCATGGGGTCAGAAAAGCTTGGACACTACTGAGTGACTAAACACACACACATCATCATCATCAAAACACTGTATATTCTTTGATCACCAGAATATCCATCATTTAGCTTAATAAGCACTTGTAAATGTTTGTTGAATGAGTGATTTCATTAAAGATGGGACAAATTTTAATCTATTTGAGACCTACTACTGAGCTCTTATGTCATTCATAAAACATTCAAGGAAAATTCTTTCCCTGATTTATCATAAATTTACTCTAGATTTATGTGAATATGGACCAAGCTCTGAGCTTGGCCTTGGAATTGCAAAAATAAATCAGATGGGGTCAGTCTCCCAGAGAAGGCAGTCATAGCTGGGGAGGCAGACAGACGAATGGACAATTAAAATGCCCTTGGGTTCATGTAGCGATAACAGAGAAGGGACTCTGTGAGGAGGTAGAAGGTGCCAGGTGTGCTGGGGGGTGAGGGCAGTGGGAGTGTGGGCAGGTGGTGATGTCTCAGAGCCACATCTTTGAGCCCAGTTAGTGGACATGGCACCCCACCCCAGTACTTTTGCCTGGAGAATCCCATGGACGGAGGATCCTGGTAGGCTCCAGTCCATGGGGTCGCTAAGAGTCGGACACGACTGAGCGACTTCACTTTCACTTTTCACTTTCATGCATTGGAGAAGGAAATGGCAACCCACTCCAGTATTCTTGCCTGGAGAATCCCAGGGATGGGGGAGCCTGGTGGGCTTCCGTCTGTGGGGTCGCACAGAGTCGGGCACGACTGCAGCGACTTAGCAGCAGTGGACATCGCCCAGGTGAGGAAAGGCAGACTTCAGAGTTGCCCCTGCTGCTGCATGTCTGGGTATGAGGAGTCACTCCCTGTAGATAAACACATATTCCTTTCTTTGATTTGAGCCCATCCTCCCACTCCCATATCTCCCATTCCCTCCAGCTCTAGCCTAGGTTTTTAATTCCTGGTTTGTTTTGCTTCTTTTCTTCCCTTTTCTCTGTTCTGCCTTCTCATTTATGGCTGACCTCTCTTCCCAGCACAGTGCTTTCTTCGATTTCCTCTACAGAAACTCATTTATTTGATTTAAACTTGAGTTGAATCTAATTACCTTCTTCCATATGCAGCCCTGATGAGCATTGCCCAGACTTTCATGCCTTCTCCTCCTTTCAGAGGGGCCCCAGACCTGGACTATTCCTCTTTCCTCCTCCGCAACTTCATCCTGGCTTTATTCTCCAGCAAAGTCCAACTACCTGAAGTTTCCTAAATGTGCCATCTTGTTTAGATCTTTTCGCCTCCTATGCCCAACTTGAGCTTCCTTCCCAACACACCCTCCCCTCCTCTGGTGAGTTAAACTCACTCTATTTTGCAAGATAATTTATACATCACTTCAACTACAGTGTATTATGAAGATAGACAAAGTTAGGTTAAAGTAACAAACATCATCACAATCTGTGAAACTTAACATAGCAAAAGTTTATTTCTTGGGTCTGTATAGGTCTGGGAGATGATCTTGTGATGACGTGTTTTTCGTGGCGGTTCAGCATCCCTCAGGTTCTTTCCATCTTGTATCCAATCCACATCAACAAGTGCTTGCACGACCACTGGATTGGATGGAGAATTGTGAACTGGCTCTTAAATGCTCCTGCCTAGAAGTGACACCTGTCATTTCTGATCACATTTCAATGGCATGTGTCCATGCATATGTTCAAAGAGAAAAGTGCCCTGAAGGAAAAGAGAACCAGAAATCTTAGTGATTGTTAATAACTTTTATCTTAGGGGATATACTGAGAAATAGTATTTGTGGGGACCCTAGAGGAAATTTTGCTCTTGTCACTATCATCATAACTTATTTGCTGGGAACATTACATAATTTACCTTTGCCTTGTTTCTTCAGCTAGAAGATAAGGGTCATGATGAGAGTAAATGTGCTTAGAACTTAGCACAAGTTGAGTTATCAAAAAATCATCATTGATTTGTACTGCGAAGCCTTCCTTGAGCTGTCTGCCTCATCCCATCTTGCAGAGTGAAGTATTTTCTCTTTAACGTTTCACTCTTCCTTGTGTACAGCCAAAGCTGATTGCCTTTGTCTCATAATGTATTATTTTTAGATGCGAGTGTGTGTTCCTTAAAACTAGGGTTTGGTCTGTTCAACACTGTATTCTGGAATCTAGCACAGTGCCTGCCATAGAGGAGGTGCTCAATATACTTCACATACATGAATGAGTAAGTGAATAAGCAATGAATGAATGAATGAATCTGTGGTTTCAAAGCTCTGTGCTGGGGATCCACAATGTTTGGCCTTACAAATAGCTCCTACCCCTTTTTTTTTTTTCTCCTAGAGTTCTACTCTTTGGTGATATTATCACTCCTAAACTGCTTGTATGTAACCTATGGACAGAATGGAAGCATTCTTGACCTGGATATTGTCATCTTTACAGGTATGTTTTCTCCGCTAAAGAATTCAATTACTTTTTCCCTTGGTGTGGTCCACAGACTAACAGCTTTGGTATCACCTGGGATGCCTGTTCGGGGAAGGCAATGGCACCCCACCCCAGTACTTTTGCCTGGAAAATCCCATGGACGGAGGAGCCTGGTAGGCTACAGTCCATGGGGTCACAAGAGTCAGGCATGACTGAGTGACTTCACTTACACTTTTCACTTTCATGCATTGGAGAAGGAAATGGCAACCCACTCCAGTGTTCTTGCCTGGAGAATCCCAGGGACGGGGGAGCCTGGTGGGCTTCCGTCTATGGGGTCGCACAGAGTCGGACACGACTGAAGCGACTTAGCAGTAGCAGGGATGCCTGTTAGGTATAGAATTTCAGACCCTACCCTAGAATTGCTCAATCAGAATTTGCATTTTAACAAGATTCTGGCTGATTTGTATGCAGGTTAGCATTTGAGAAGCACTGTTCTACAGTTCTTACTCAAGGTATCAGAATGAGGTTCTATGCCCCCTATACACGTGGCTGAGAGTTAGGGACTGAGAGAACGCAGTTATCCTAAAATGTGGGGTTGATATTGTTAACTCTATCTATTACTGAGGAAAAGAACTTGCTTCTAATTGATCTAATATTAGCAGACTATATTTAGTATGGGGGGAATGACGGATTTAGAAATGCCTTGTTCAGGAAGTTGAGGGGTTTGCCAGTTGATTATTATTTAATGCCAATTGGTTTGTTGTTTCTTCATCACTGGCCATGCAGAGCATACCTGAGAGATTTCCAGATTTGGGAAAGCTATGGAAGTAACAGATGGCTTTTGCCATATGGCTTCATGATATGTAAAGTTGAGCTGTTTCTTCGTAAATTAGTTGACCTTAACATTATAGAAATCTTTATATAGGTTCTGTGCAATTTGAGAAAGAGATCAGGCAGCTGGGCTTCCTATATATCTATAAACTGGGCAGTCATTGTTATCCTATGTAAAGACCTTGAAAACAGTTTTAAAAAGTACTCACCAAGTGTATTCCCTGCTGTAAGCATCTTTCATGTGAGTGGTTGGGAGTGATATGCAATAACTGCCTTGGTTCAAGGCAGACCAGGGGCATGCCACAGACATGTAAGTGAAGAGAATAAGGAAGCCGATAAAATCTAGTAAAAAAGTGATTGGTGCTGCTTAAAATTTGTTATTTCAGGAACCATTCAATGACAGATTTTATAAGAAAGTCCTATTTTCTGATCTGTCTTGAAGCTCCGTGTAGAAGGAAATCTCCCATCATCCCTCACAATGAGTAACATCATTCAGCATAGTCAACATTAGTACAGGGTTTATGGGGAAATTTTCCTTTCTATTGGAGAAGACAATGGCACCCCATTCCAGTACAAAATAGCCAGAAAATTTCCCTTAGCTTCAGGATTAACTCCTTTGGAGTTAATGCAGGATTCTGATATGGTTGTGTATAAGTGTGGTTCATGGCTATTTAATAGCAGACTCTACCCACAAATCATCAGGCTAGTTTTGAGTCTAAAAATTGCTCCCTTGTTCTTAGTAGCTGTATATTTTTGGCCTGCTGAGATTGCTATGCTCATTTTGTTTCTCTCACAGATAAAAAATTCATTAAAGATTTATGGGATAATATATTCATAAATAAGTGGTAAACATTCAATGCTGCTGCTGCTAAGTCGCTTCAGTCGTGTCCAACTCTGTGCGACCCCATAGACAGAAGCTCACCAGGCTCCTCCGTCCCTGGGATTCTCCAGGCAAGAACACTGGAGTGGGTTGCCATTTCCTTCTCCAATGCATGAAAGTGAAAAGAGAAAGTGAAGTCGCTCAGTCATGTCCGACTCTTAGCGACCCCATGGACTGGAGCCTACCAGGATCCTCCGTCCATGGGATTCTCCAGGCAAAAGTACTGGGGTGGGGTGCCACTGCCTTCCCCGAAACATTCAATATTACCTATCAAATAAAGAAGCACATGCCGATTTTTATCACATTTGTTTTGCCTCCTTAGCATGCTGAGCTGTGTTTAGTCGCTCAGTTGTATCTGACTGTTTGCAACCCCGTGGGCTGTAGCCTTCCAGGTTCCTCAGTTCATGAGGATTCTCCAGGCAAGTATACTGGAGTGGGTAGCCTATCCCTTCTTCAGGGGGTCGTCCCAACCCAGAGATTAAACTGGGGTCTTCTGCATCGCAGGCGATTCTTTACCAGCTGAGCCACCAGGGAAGCCCTTATTCCCACTAAAATAGCTATAATTAAAAAGATAACAAATGCTGTCAAGGATGTGGGGAGTCAGAAAAGCTATATTCCTGTGAAAATATAAAATTATATGGCTAATTTTGAAAACAGTTTGGCAGCTTTGACAAAGTTAAACATAAATTTACCATACATTTCAGCAATTTCATGCCTAGAGATCTATCCTGGGTAAGTGAAGACATATATTCATGCTAAAAAAATTGCATACAAGTACTCATAGCATCATTATTCCTAATAGCCAAAAAGTGAAAGTAGTACAAATGTAAGAAAATGTGTATGTTCATACAATGGAATACTGTTTATCAGTGAAAAGAAATGAAGTACTGATATGTGATACAATATAGATGAACCTCAAGAGCATTATTCTAAGTGAAAGAAGTCATACTCCTAAATGTGTGTTTATATGAAAAAAATCCATCACAAATGTATAATAAAGATGCAAAGTGGATAACTAGCTGCTTGGTAGCTATGAAATATGGGGTGAAGACAGGGATTAAGAGCTAATGGGTATGAGGGATATTACTGGTATGATGAAAATATTCTAAAATTAGATTGTAATAATAGTTGCACAACTCAGTGAATTTACTAAAAAATTGTTGCACACTTAAAATGGGTGAATTATGTAAGTATGTAAGTCATACCTCCATAATTTTGGGGGAAAATCATGTGAATGATTAAAACAAGTAAAATCTAGGTCTTATATGTCATCTTGATATCCACTTGGGTGTATTATTGTTGGAACTTCCTTGTCATCTTAATATTCATACAGGTCCCAAATGATCCCCAGCCTCCATCAGAACATCTCTCTCCTCATCAACATTTGCAGGATGCAGCTATAAACCTGGGAAGATTGTGCCCTTTGCAGCTAGAAGATGTATAGAAACTTTCTAAAAAATAGTTATCATGTTTCAACTGCTGAGGGGCCTGAAATTCACTCTTCTCCTTATTTCATGCTATTCATATTTCAGATCTCAACTCAAACCATGCATCCTCAAGGAGTTCTACCTTCTTCATTATGCACCCTTGCCTGCCTTCACATTCATAAACTAATCCTTTTGCTGCACTGACCATCTGTTGTTTAGATTTTTACTTTGTTCCAGCCAGGAATGTCATTTGTTACATTACTTTTAGCACAGTAATTCTCTGATACAGTGTCATTAAAATTTATTAAATACTAATTACCTGAGACTTTGTTACAAATATAGATTCCTATGTCTTACCTATAGGACTTCTAGTGGGTGACTTACAAATGAGTCATTTTGATGAGCTCAAATTATGCTTCTGTGTATGTAATATGTAGTCCGTGTACTGTTTTTGAAACATAGAGATACATTGCTGAGGATGGAACCCATTAGGATGTTTTTTTCAGTGTAAGTTCATGAGTTTAACACATCATATCATCCATCTATTTAAAGCACAATGTTATGCTTTTTAAAAGTGAAATATAGTTGATATGCAACCTTGTGTTAGCTTTAGGTGTACAGCAAAGGGATTCAGATTTATATTTCTGTATAGGTATATGTGTATATGCATGTCTGTGATATATATACATATGTGCATGCTAAGTTGCTTCACTTGTGTCTGACTCTTTGAGACCCCATGAACTGTAGCCACGAGGCTTCTCTGTCCATGAGATTCTCCAGGTAAGAATACTGGAGTGGGTTGTCATGCCCTCCTCCAGGGGCTCTTCTCAAGCCAGGGATCAAGCCTGAGTCTGCTATGTCTACCTGCATTGGCAGGTGGGTTTTTACCACTAGCACCACCTGGGAAGCCCGTGAAAGTGAAAAGTGAAAGTGTTGTTCACTCAGTAGTGTCTGACTCTTTGTGATCCCATGGACTGTAGCCCACTAGGCTCCTCTGTCCATGGAATTCTCCAGGCAAGAATATTGGAGTAGGGTAGCCACTCTCTTTTCCAGGGGATCTTCCCGACCCAGGAACTGAACCTGGGTCTCCTACATTGCAGACAGATTCTTTACCATCTAAGCCAGGAAAGAATATACATATATATTCATATATGTATTTATACATGCTGTCTCTGGGGTCGCACAGAGTCAGACACAACTGAAGCAACTTAGCAGCAGCAGCAGTGTGAATCTGTTAGTCCCTAACTCCTTGATTTTTTAAATTAAACTTACCAAGTTGTACAGCCATCAGCATGAATCATTTTAGAACAGTTCTATCACCCTGGTCATCTTTCTTATGTCCCTTACTTCTACTCTCTCCATCTGCATCTCACAACCCTGCTCTAGGCAACCACTGCTCTACTTTCTTTTTCTATAGATTTGCCTTTTCTGAATATTAAAAAATACTGTAATTATACAATATATGGTTTCTTCTACCTGGCTCCTTTCCCTGAGTGTAGTGTTTGACAACTGGTTGCTTAAGAACTGAAATGTCAATAATAAGTGAATGAAAAGGCCCAGGACAGACATCGTGACATGTATCAATGGCTTCTTCCTTGTTGTTGCTAAATAGTATTCTGTTGTATGGGTATACTACATTTCGTGTATCCACTTGTTAATTGAGGGACACAGATTGCTTCCCATTTTTGCCTATTATTATATTAATAATATAATATTATTATACTGTTTGGCTGCTGCTGCTGCTAAGTCACTTCAGTCGTGTCTGATTCTGTGTGACCCCATAGATGGCAGTCCACCAGGCTCTCCTGTCCCTGGGATTCTCCAGGCAAGAACACTGGAGTGGGTTGCCATTTCCTTCTCCAATGCATGAAAGTGAAAAGTGAAAGTGAAGTCGCTCAGTCGTATCCGACTCTTAGCGACCCCATGGACTTCAGCCTACCAGGCTCCTCCGGCCATGGGATTTTCCAGGTAAGAGTACTGGAGTGGGGTGCCATTGCCTTCTCCGTACTGTTTGGCTAGTATTATATTAATACTGATAATGAATATTTATGTGCAAATTTTTGTGCAGGTAAATATTTTCTTTTTTCTTGGGTAGAGACCTAAGAATGGAATTGCTGGGCCTCATAGTAATTTATTTTAAACATTATAATAAATTATCAAACAGTTTTCCAGTTGGCTATATACTATTTAGCATTCCACTCACGGTGTGGGGGGCTTCCTGATTCTCCACATTCTAGCCAACACCAGTTATTATCTGTATTTTTATTATAATGGTGTTTCATTGTGGTTTTAATTGACCCTACTGATTAACGACATTGAGAATCATTTCATGTTCATTTATTGTTTTTGGTGAAATCTCTATTCAAATCTTTTGGCCATATTTTGATTGGCTTGTTTTGTGGTTCAGTTGTAAGGGTTCTTTACAATGATGTATTCTAGTACATGTTCTTTATCAGATGTGTGTTTTGTGAATATTTTTTCTGTTTATGGCTTGTCTTTTCATTTTGCTAATGGTATATTTTGAAATGCAAGAGTTTTGAACTTTGAGGAAGTTTAATAAAATCAATTTATTGAAAAACTTTATGGACCACAATTTTAGTGTTATATTAAGAAATCTTTACCTAAGTTCTGAAATATTTTCTTTTATCTTACCTTCTAAAATGTTTATTGATTTAGGTCTTTAATCTATGATTCATTTTGTGTTCATTTTTGTGTATAAGATCGAAGTTCATCTGTTTTGCGTGTAGATATCCCCTTGCCCCAAAATCATTTGTTCAAAAGGAAAATGAGTTTTATATGTAAAAAATGATATGTCTTTTTTATGCCAAAACCACACTGTCCTGATAACTGTAGTTTTAGATTAAGTTTTGAAATCAAGAAGTCAAAGTCTTCCTACTTTGTTCTTCTTTTCAAAACTTTGGCTATTCTAGGTCTTTTGTGGTTTTGTATACCTTTTAGGATCATCTCATCAGTTTCTGGTGAAAAAAGACCTACTGGAATTTTAATAGATATTGTCTTGAATTTATAGGCCAACTTGGGAACAACTGTCACCTTATGACTAATGAGTATTTAATTTAATGTAGATGGACTCTCTCTCCAACCATTTAGAAATTTCCTCAGCAATATTTATAATTTTTAGTGTACAGATCTTCTACCACTTTTGTTAAATTTATTTCTATGTATTATATATAATTTTTAAAATCTCACTGGAGTATTTTGGATCTATCATGATCAGAGATGGTTTTAGACCTATATACTTAGATATGCTCAGTGGTTATGTCTGATAATGTAGTAAAAAAGTGGTATAGTTTTACTTTAAAATTTTGTTCATATTTTCCAAATTTTCCAGAAGTTTTATGAATTCTTTTTTAAAGCTAGTGATGCCCCCAAACATAATAAATCATCAGTATATAAAAGGAAACATGTAAAAGGGAAAACCTTAATGATAGTAATTAAAGCAATTATATACTACACTCTTACTATATACCAAGAATCTTTCCTAAGTTCTTTACATATATTACTTCATTTAATCATCTCAATGACTTCATGAATTATCTCTATTATAATGCCCATTTTATTGACATGGAAACTGAGTCACAAAGCAGTTAAGATACTTGCCCAAAGTCTCAAGGCTTGTAGTAATCTGGACTGGCTCTAGATTCCATGCTCTTAACCACTGAATATTGGAATAAAATCTACCAAATATTACTACTAAATATCTCTGAATAGGTTATAATAGATAACTTAAAACACTTTTTGGAATTTTCTAAATAAGTGTGAATACTTTTGTAGATAGAAAAAAAATTGAAAGTATCATAAAATAATTCAGTGGTGGATACCATCACTTAGAATACTTTTCCTTACCTGTTCTATTATCCTGAAATCCACTCACCAGTGGTGACCCAATGAGTTTAAAAACATTTTATCTTTCTTTCTCTGCGAACTATCTTTACTGTAATCAAAATTTCACATTTAAATCTTGTATTACTTTACCCAAGCCAAAGGCCATCCCAGTAGCCATTTCTGTAGTGTAATAAAAGGAAGTGCATATTAACATATTTAGACAAACAAAACAAATAAGGAAAGCAAAGAAAATTCAGGTATTAAATTTTATTTTGAAAAAGACATAGAACTCATTTTCTTTCATTCATACACTGTTAAATGAACTCCTATGTAACATTTAAATTGACATTTTCACTCATGTTTCTTCTGTTTTTGTGTCTTGTTAGTGAACTGGCATTTTAATGTCCCAAAGTCATAAGGTCTCTAGAAAAGCCTTGTAGACTATAATTAAAAATCGCTATTCCTTGAGCTGTTTTGCTCAGCAAAGGCATAGGGCACAATCTTTTACAGACATTGCTCCTGAGATGAGAATAAAAGATTTTGACCTTTTATTGCAGCATTCATGAGTCGGAAGAACTTCATTTATTTTAGGTAAAGAGCAAATGGAGCATTGGCTATTTTCAGTAATTCAAGAGCAGCTGAAGTCACCTATGGCTTGCCAGTCAATAGTCTTTTGTAATGTTTTCCATTTAGAAAACTATTGTACTTGTCTTTAAAACATTAGTGGCTCTTAGCTAGCAATTTGAACACACACCCCACACACACACCCACACACACCCACATACACCCACACACACACCCCTCTATGTAAGAGCAGTCCAGATGCTGGTGAGCTATCCTTATAAAGAACACTACCCTAATGTGTGAAAATTTTCCTCTTTCTCCTTCAGAAAAGACAAACCCTTCAAAACTAAGAAATCATTCAAAGCTTGACTTAAAATGTAAACTAACTAGAGCCTTGAGGCTCCATCTAGTTCAGTGTTTTAATGTGGGGGAAAAAAGGCCTAAGGTCTATTTGATATTAAATGAACTCTATAAGCACAATAATATTGTGCTTGCTCATATATAAAATTAAGGGCATGGCTAATCTCAGCATTAATAATTATTGAAAAGTGGTAAGAAAAGATTTCATTATTTCCACCTTGGTCAATAAGTCGCATATTAAAGCTATATGTAAGCGCTAAGAAAGCTAAGTCCACTCTCTGATTTGTTTAAACCACATGTGATCACAGATACCTAAAAAATAAGGAAGTTCACAAGGTGTTTTAGTATCTTGAACTCCACAGCCTGAGAAGAAGCACATCTTAGTATAGGAAGTTCAGTTACTAAGATTCACCACTGCTGCTATAAACGGTCGATATAAATTGCTGCATAATTAGCCCAGCTGCATTAATCCATCGATCCGGGAGACAAGCTGCAGAGAACCGAAGCCATGGTTCGATGCAGCTCGTTGTGGAGCACCTCGGTAAACATGTGCCTGGCCTACCTGAGTGGAAATACTAGGGGATGTAGCTTTGCCACGTGATTTCCGCCTTGGAAGAGAGTGCAGCGATCATTAAAAAGAGAATTCAGAACAAATAGAAATGTCTGTTTTTAAAGGTTTGAAAGTACATGAGGGTGGGCTTGGGAGTTTATTACTCCTGGTCAGAAAGACAAAGTCAACCCCTCCCTTAAAAGAAAAAAAAAAGACTTAGGGGTGATGGAGATAGTGGGGGTGGGGGAGACAATGTGTTGAATTCTAAAACAGCATGGAAAGAGAAATTCCAAGTGATATTAATAATGTGTGAAAATTATGTAATTTCTGAAGGCTACCCTTAGAGCAATCCACAATTTGTTTTTAGAATCAGACGTGTCAGACACATTTACACAAAACCAACTTCCTAACTCCTCAAAGATAGAAACCTTGGAACTACATGCTGGATATGTCATCTCCAAGAAATATACAGTGATTCTTTTAGAACCAAATTTCTATATTATTGGTGGCACACATAATAATTCAACAAAAATCTCAAATAGAAGGAGCTCAAATAGAGCTCCTTTATCATAGTGTATTAAGTGTGACATAAACTATGTACAAGATCAAGACTAAAATTCTGTAATAGACCAGTAATTAGGAAGATTCAACACAGTTGGACAAAGCTACCATTTTCAATGGGCTCCTTTTAAATTCTGCTGTGACTAGTACAGAAAGGTCATGGAGTAGTGAGGGTAAGAGTGATCTTTGTGTGATCACTGACAGAAAAAAAACTTTATGAAACCTAATTATGTGTAGAAAGAAGCTACATAATTTATTTTGCACTAGATTTTTCAGAAAAATCTTAAGTTCAAACATAAAGCCTCCAGAGTCAATGTGTTTGGAAGAAAAGAGATGAGCTCTTTAGGGTAAATCTGGTTACCAGTGGATGGCTGACCAGCATAATAAATGCTGTTTTGGGAATAGAGGAAATACTTGAATCAGAAAAAGTATACAGTCTTGTATATGTACCTGATTTAAAAGGAAGATATAAGATATTATTTAGTTTCTAGATATGAACTTGACAGATGTTAATATTGTTATGTTCCTAAGAGATGACATGGACCTCTTTGAGAATTTGGAATAGTGATCCAAAGCGATGTCATTAAAAAGTCTTTATCAGTATATCATGAGATTGGCTACAACATGTCCAAATTGCCTGATTTGAGGTTGGGTATATTGGTAGAGTCTTTTTGGTGGATGGAATGAAGCAGGCAGCAAGTAGTAAGGGAAGGAAAAGCCCAACCTAGTAAGCAAAAAACTGCATGGAAAGACTGAAATAAGGAGAAGCAGGTAATAATAGTCTAGGAAAGGAGTTTATATATAAAGGGGCAGTTTTAATATCAAATAGTTAGGAGGAGGATATTTGTCTACGAAATAGTTAGGAGGAGGATATTGTCTAATAGACGGAAATGAACTATCCTGATGGCTTTAGTGGTAGATAATTCACCGGCCAATGCAAGAGATGCAAGACAGGCAGGTTTGAGCCCTTGGTCAAGAAGATCCCCTGAAGTAGGAAATGGCAACCCACTCCAGTACTCTGGCTTGGAAAATTCCATGGACAGAGGAGCCTGGCAGGCTATTGTCCATGGGGTCACAAAGAGTCAGACACGACTGAGCACACATGGAGGGAGAGGAGACAATCTCAGTTCAGTGCTCAGTCATGTCTGCGAGTCAGACTGCATGGACTGCAGCACGCCAGGCTTTTCTGTCCATCACCAACTCCTGGGGCTTCATCAAATTCATGTCCATCGAATCGGTGATGCCATCCAACCATCTCATCCTCTGTCATCCCCTTCTCCTCCCTCCTTCAGTCTTTCTCAGCATCAGGTTTTTTCCCAAGGAGTCAGTTCTTCACATCAGGTGGCCAAAGTATTGGAGTTTCAGCTTCAGCATCAGTCCTTCCAATGAATATTCAGGACTGATCTCCTTTAGGATGGACTGGTTGGATCTTCTTGCAGTCCAAGGGGCTCTCAAGAGTCTTCTCCAACACCACAGTTCAAAAGCAGCAAATCTTCAGCGCTCAAATTTCTTTATAGTCCAACTCTTATATCCATATATGACCACTATAAAAACCACCACTTTGACTAGATGGACCTTAGTTGGCAAAGTAATGTCTCTGCGTTATAATATGCTGCCTAGGATGGTCATAGCTTTTCTTCCAAGGAACAAAAGTCTTTTAATTTCATGGCTACAGTCACCATCTGTAGTGATTTTGGAGCCCCCCCCCCCCCGCCCAAAATAAAGAAAGTCTGTCACTGTTTCCATTGTTTTCCCATCTATTTGCCACAAAGTGATGGGACTGGATGCCATGATATTAGTTTTCTGAATGTTGAGTTTTAAGCCAACTCTTTCACTTTCATCAAGAGGGTCTTTAGTTCCTCTTCACTTTGTGCCATAAGGGTGGTGTCATCTGCATATCTCAGGTTATTGATATTTCTCCCGCCAATCTTGATTCCAGCTTGTGCTTCATCCAGCCTAGCGTTTCTCATGATGTACTCTGCATTTTATTATTAAATAAGCAGGGTGACAATATACAGCCTTGACATACTCCTTTTCCTATTTGGAACCAGTCTGTTGTTCCAGGTCCAGTTCTAACTGTTGCTTTTTGACTTGCATACAGATTTCTCAGGAGACAGGTAAGGTGATCTAGTATTCCCATCGCTTTAAGAATTTTCCACAGTTTGTTGTGATCCACACAGTCAAAGGCTTTAGCATAATGAGTTAAGCAGAAGTAGATTTTTTTGGAAACTGTCTTGCTTTTTTGATGATCTGATGGATATTAGCAATTTGATCTCTGTTTTTTCTGCCTTTTCTGAATCCATCTGGAAGTTCACGGTTCACATGCTGTTGAAGCATGGCTTGGAAAATTTTGATCATTACTTTGCTAGCATGTGAGATGAGTGCAGTTGTGCAGTAGTTTGAGCATTCTTTGACATTGCCTTTCTTGGGGATTGAAATGAAAACTGACCTTTTCCAGTCCTGTGCCCACTGCTGAGTTTTCCAAATTTGCTGGCATATTGAGTGCAACACTTTCACAGCATCATCTTTTAGGATTTGAAATAGCTCAAGTGAAATTCCATCACCTACACTAGCTTTGTTCATAGTGATACTTCCTAAGGCCCACTTGACTTTACATTCCAGAATGTCTGCTACTAGGTGAGTGATCACACCATCATGGTTAGCTGGGTCATGAAGCTCTTTTTTGTATAGTTCTTCTGTGTATTTTTACCACCTCTTCTTAATATCTTCTGCTTCTGTTTTTACATTTCTGTCCTTAATTGTGCCCATCTTTTCATAAAATGTTCCTTTGGTGTCTCTAATTTTCTTGAAGAGATCTTTAGTCTTTCCCATTCTATTATTTTCCTCTATTTCTTTGCATTGATCACTGAGGGAGGAGACAATATAGGAGTGGTTGATATACAGAATGTGAAAGACAGGCAGGTTGACATCAGGAGGCCCCATCAGTGGGTAGCAGATTTCCAATCACAGGACACCACCCCCACCCCTGACCCCTGAAAAAGTACCGCAGTGGGTATTGCAGACTGGCTTTTTCAGAATCAATTCCCACCTCTTTCTAGTGTGGCTTCCTATATTCTTGAGGCTGGTGAGCTAAAATCTACATATCCCACATTTCTGGATGTGATTCATTCTCTGCCAACCAAATGCCTTTACAGAAGACTAAAATCCAGAACTGAAATAAGAGTGGATGGAATGAGACATGGGCCTCCTATTTTTGCTGGTGCAGATTGAAGTGGAAGTGATTTGATCTTGAGCTAGCTGCTGTCATCATGACTTCTTGCTTCATCAGGCAGCTTCCTGATTATGGCCAGGGCAACAGCAGTTCTGCATTATGACTTAAGAGTTTTTTATCTGAATGATCAGACTAAATTCCCTTTGGTTTATAAACAATTTTATAAGCCATTTAATACCCTGTAAAACAAATGCTTTTCTGCTAACACAATCTGGAGTAGGTTTTGTTCTCTATAATTGAACTCTCACAGGGTAATTACTGGCTATTGTGATCGTAAGCAACAGACTCTCAAAGAAATGAGATTCTTAGGTTGGTTAGCTCACCAGTTTGAAATTAAGGCAGCTAAGATTCTACTAGTATCACGAGATAGACACTGGTGCATACTGGAAATGTATTAACTTCAATCATCACCTGGGGTTTTGTATAATATGAGACCTATCAATGTCAGGGTTTTGGTGGATTAAGTGATGCTAGTCATTATGGGAGAAAAAGGAATGTAAGGAATGTTGTGGGTACGTGTAGTGGATTCGTCTATGGGTTCCATAGAATGTAAAGTTGTTGTTCAGTCACTAAGTCGTGTCTGACTCTTTGCAACCCCATGGACTGCAGCACGCCAGGCTTCCCTGTCCTTCACCATCTCCCAGAGTTTGGTCAAACTCACGTCCATTGAGTTGATGATGCCATCCAACCATCTTATCCTCTGTTGCCCACTTCTCTTGCCTTCAATATTTTCTAGCATCAGGGTCTTTTCCAATGAGTCAGCTCTTTGCATCAGGTGGCCAAAGTATTGGAACTTTAGCTTTAGCATCAGTCCTTCCAATGAATATTCAGGGTTGATTTCCTTTAGGATTGACTGGTTTGATCTCCTTGCAGGGACTCTCAAGAGTCTTCTCCAGCACCACAATTCAGAAGCATCAATTCTCCATTGCTCAGCCTTCTTTATGGTCCAACTCTTGCATCCATATATAACTACCTGAAAAATTATAGCTTTGACTATGTACCTTTGTTGGCAAAGTGATGTCTCTGCTTTTTAATACTTTGTCTAGGTTTAATTCTTTAGCTTTTTAATACTTTGTCTAGGTTTAATACTTTAATACTTTGTCTAGGTTTGATACTTTAAACCTTTGTCTAGGTTCATCATAGCTTTTCTTCTAAAGAGCAAGCGTCTTTTAATTTCATGGCTTCAGTCACCATCTGCAGTGATTTTGGAGCCATTGTTTCCATTTTCCCCCCATCTACTTACTCTGAAGGAAATTAAGATTTGAAGTGTTCTGCTTAAGGTATTGGAGAAGGCAATGGCACCCCACTCCAGCACTCTTGCCTGGAAAATCCCATGGATGGAGGAGCCTGGTAGGCTGCAGTCCGTGGGGTCGCTAAGAGTCAGACAAGACTGAGCGACTTCACTTTCACTTTTCACTTTCATGCATTGGAGAAGGAAATGGCAACCCACTCCAGTGTTCTTGCCTGGAGAATCCCAGGGACGGTGGAGCCTGATGGGCGCTGTCTATGGGGTCGCACAGAGTCAGACACGACTGAAGCGACTTAGCAGCAGCAGCTTAAGGTATGGTCAGAGTATCAGGGAACTTCCATGGCTACCAGCAGGAGTCTCCTTTGTTTTGTAACTATTGAACTGCCCAAAAGTTAAGGCCAAAAGTTAGAAACAGGCATATATGTGCAGGGTGGATTCACAGGCTTTGTATCTCATGAGAACAAGGCATTTGGGGTAAAGAATGGGACCAATAAAACTGAAATAGAGAATTTGGTAGATCTTATGACTCTGAATACCTGAAAAGCCCACATCCTACCAAGTATTCCTGGAAAGCAGAAGCAAACCTGTTTCCCATGTCACGGAGGCTTCCTCTTTTTTGCCAGAAGTCCCTGTGGTCTCTCCACTCAAGTGAGTTCAGTTGGTAGGAATGCCAGCCCTCCCTGGGCCCTACGTCCCAGCACTGCCTTCAGAGCCTTAACTAGAATCCAACCCCAGCCTGCTGGTGTGGTGGCAGATACAGTCAAAGCTGGAGAGAAAGGTTTATACAACATAAAGACTCACAGGATTTTGCTCATTTGTGATGGCAAAAACCTGCAATCTGTGTGGAAGTGATTTCTGAGGATGTCAGACCAAGAAGAGAGAAGCTTAATTTTAGATCAGGTTGATTATCTTGCATTGGGTGTACTTGCCAGAGATTCTGAGTTCAATATGCTCACTTGAGCAGCTCAGCATATTTGATAGAAATGTGGGAATGGTAGCCAATAGCTATCATACTCATAGCCATACCCATAGCCCTAGCCAATGCTTCAGCTATGATGCCAGAAATTTCTTGGAATGATGTAGAGAAATGGTGTAAAGATAAGGAAATATTGGGGTATCTTTGCAGTGTGTAAATTACTTATCTACATCTAGTCATGTGCCCCAGGGGAGACTAAAGTATCATTCCTTCAGTGAGGCACTACCTTCATCAAGAAATATATATATATCTGCTAATTCCAAACTCCCATTCCATCCCTACCCACCTCCCCCTTGGCAACCACAAATCTGCTCCCTAGGTCTGTGAGTATGCTTTCGTTTTGTAGATATGTTGATCTGGATTGTATTTTAGATTCCACATATAAGTGATATCATATGATGTTTGTCCTTCTGATGTGCTTCACTTGGTAAGATAATCTCTAGGTCCATCCATGTTGCTGCAGATGATGGATAAACAACAAGGTTCTACTGTATAACACAGGGAACTAGAGTCAATATCCTGTGACAAGCCATAATGGAAAAGAATATGAAAATAATATATATATATATGTGTGTGTATGTATATATATATATATAGTTTGTGTGTGTGTATATAATTGAGTCATTTTGCTGTACAGAAGAAATGAACACAACGTCATAAAACAGCTATAGTTCAATAAAATTTTTTAAAAGGAAATACCTTGAAAAGTGCCAGAGTGACCATCATCCAAGGGTAGGAACTACTGCCAAGGAAAATGGCTCCCTGATTTCTCTGGGGGTGACGGGATCCCAGGTGGCAAAGTGCAAGGACAGCACAGGACAGGACCAAAGACCGAGGCAAAATGGCTGTGGTTACCATAATAGACAGCAGAGCTGGAACAATGATCATGGGTTTTGAATGCCGTTGATGGCTTTTCCAGTGATCATGTATGGATGTGAGAGTTGGACTGTGAAGAAAGCTGAGCACTGAAGAATTGATGCTTTTGAACTGTGGTATTGGAGAAGACTCTTGAGAGTCCCTTGGACTGCAAGGAGGTCCAACCAGTCCATCCTAAAGGAGATCAGTCGTGGGTGTTCATTGGAAGGACTGATACTAAAGCTGAAACTCCAGTACTTTGGCCACCTCATGCGAAGAGTTGACTCATTGGAAAAGACTCATTGGAAAAGACTCTGATGCTGGGAGGGATTGGGGGCAGGAGAAGGGGATGCCAGAGGATGAGATAGCTGGATGGCATCACCGACTCTATGGACATGAGTTTGAGTGAACTCCAGGAGTTGGTGATGGACGGGGAGGCCTGGCGTGCTGCAATTCATGGGGTCGTAAAGAGTCAGACACAACTGAGCAACTGAACTGAACTGATGTTTGGCAGTGGTAAACGATGTAAGATGTGCCTAAGACTGAAAGAAATGTGTAGACGTATTATAATCCTTCTTGATCTGGGTAAACTGACACCAAAACAAAAGCAAAATTCTAGGTGACCTGAGTAATTCTACCCTTTACTGGTTTATGGACCCACAGCCCATAATGAGGGTGCTCTATGATAGTGCCACAAGCACTGTTCATATTCTTTCTATTCCCCTAAAAAGGACAGTCTGACATATTCTTGCAATCAACTTTCAGGAAAATGGTTGCCCCAGAGAAAGGAACCACCCGATCTCTGTGGGATTTCACATGAGCTGTGGCTCATGAGGATTCCTCAGGACCCAGAAATACCAGTGTGGTCCCCTACTCAGAGGGGACTTCCTGAGGTTATAGAGTCTACATGGAGACTTGGTTTGGGTTTACCTCAACAGTGGGTCAGTGTGGATCTCCTGGTGATTCATCCTGTGATTATTGTCCCAGTTCCCACATGTATAGTTGACATGTATAGTTGGAATATCAACAACTACATGCTGGCTGCTGGACTTGTGGAATGAAGGCTCTAGATGAGCAAGGGGAAGTTTCTGTTCTCAGATGGCGTCATGTTAGTTAACTTAAAGCAATACCACACACCCCTGGAGAAGTTGTAGAGATGAGTGTTAATATCAAATCCTTGAGTAAGGCGGGGTTTATAATTCCTATTCCATTCCCCAGCTCCCCCTCCCGCTTCCTCATTAAGCTCTCTTGTTTGACCAGTGAGAAGACCGATGGGTCGTGAGAACAATATCAATGGATTATCAGAAACTTAATGAGAGGATGATTCCAATGAAAGCTGCTTTTCCATATGGGGTTGATTTTCTGAACCCAGTGCACACAGACCCTGATGCCTGATGTGGATTTGTCAAGTTGGCAAATGCTTTTTTGAAATTAAATACCCCAAGAGACCAAGGGCTTGCCTGGTGGTAAAGAATCTGCCTGCCAATGCAAGAGACATGGGTTTGATCCCTAGGTCAGGAATATTCCCTGGAGAAGGAAGTGGCAACCCACTCCAGTATTCCTGCCTGAGAAATCCCCTGGACAGAGGAGCCTGACAGGCTACAGTCCATGGGGTCTCAAAAGTGTCAAACACAACTTAGCTACTAAACAAGAGACCATAGATGCAGTTTCCTTTTAACTAGCAGAGGGGAGCAATGGGCAACCAGCTGCATCAACTCTCTGGCTCTGTGGGGTCATTTAGTTCAGAAATTGGCTAACTTTTCCTGTAAAGGGCCAAACAGTAAATATTTTAGGCTTTGTGGACCATGCAAAGTTTCTGTTGCATGTTCTTCTTCCTCTTTTTATTTTTTTACTCCACTCGACAAAGTGAAAACTACTCTTAGCTTGCAAGGTTTGCAGAAGCAGGCTGCAGGGCGGATTTGCCCTTCAGGCCATAATTTGCTGGCCCCTGATTTGGTTCCTGGGCTGTTTAGCCATCTCTCTAGTCTACAGGATACCACTCCGCTCTATGACGTTGATCGAACTGTAATTAAGAACCTAGGAGACAGCAAGTAGCCCTGGATATCTCGGTAAGACATATTGATGTCAAAAAATGGGAGAGAAGTCCTTGAAAAGTTCCATGGCCTGTTTCCAAATCACAGAGCTGATTTTCAGAAAGCCATTTTTCATTCTAGGTTTTGGAAACTGGGAAAACCCTTCAGGAGCCCCAAACACAAGCTCTGAGAAGGATGAACAGTAAGTGTGTCTTGAAGCTGGCCTCTCCTGTGTGGTGTGGCTGTCCTTGAACCCTTCTCACCAAAGGCCTCTGGAAGAGAAATGGCCGAGTTCACACAAAGGTGTCAAGTGGCTCCAGCTGCAAGGAGAGGAGAACTACAGTGGCTGGGAACCAGGCACTTGATGAACTAGGTCCCTGCAGTATTGATTTTGAACCTCTTTCACCAGTTAGCCATTTTGATTGAGGGTATTGTCTGACACTGGGAAAGAAGGAAGTCAAAACTTGCCTTGAATTTTATTCCTCAGATTCCCAGAGAGGGGGAAAAATACCTTCACGTAGGTAATATAAAAATAGCTATGTTCCAAGGGAATTTGAAAGAAATATTCAGAGATTGCTGAAAACCATATAATTTTGTAGTTGTACATGCAAAGATGACTTTTCTTCTTTATTCATTTTAAAAACAGTTTAAATTGGTTTGTACATAATAAAAATTTAGCCTTTCATCAATAGTTGGATAAATGGCAGCCTCCTTGGAATATAGATTATCAAGGGACCATCATACTGTGCTTTGCTATTTCATGTAGTATGCTTTCTCTTTCGAAACTAGTAAAAGCCACAACTGCATGCTTTATTATGAAAAACAGAACAAAAACTGGCCAGTGTTTTTCTTGTTTCAAAAAGACAAAGCTCAACAATGAACAACATAATAGGAATTTGACCTGAACAGTAAGAGATTTGACTTTCTTATTGCCAGGTTGGCTTAACCCCATATGTAAGTGTGATCAGTAGTGATGAGAGGTACTTGAACCACTTTCCTTGATTTCATGACCTTTAACAGAAACATATTTCACTGTGCATATGTTTTCACCAAAGCCATTTTCATATATATATTTAAATGTGCATTTGTTCCATTAAGGATCTTTATTAGCCTGATGCCCAATACGCCTAGTCCATAGTACCCTGCTCTTGGAAATGATGCTAGGTTGCCCTTTATATGCTCCAGAGAAGCATGGATACCTGATCGAAGACTAGTTTAACCATACATTAGCAATATACCAAGTAGTCTACTGGTATCTCTTCTTAATAGCAGAGAGATTAATTCTGTTAGTTGATCTGATGCTATCCTTTGCAATTCGCAAAGGAGAATGCAGAAGATCAATTCAATTAGTGGTAGGAGGACAAAGAGGAACCCCCAAAAAGAAGCATAGACAATGAAAGTTGCTGAGAAGTATTAATGCTCCAAGAGAAGGATTCAGATCAGAAGAGAGCAAAATTGTGATTCTGAATGGTGGAATCCCCCATGTTGTCTTCACCCCTCCACTCCTAGTTGTCTAGTATAAACTGACCAGGATCCAAGAAGCAGAGATCCTAGTGGCTTTTCTTTTAGAGAAAAATGAGAGGTACAGAGAGGGGACCCATCAAACAGGCCAACACTATGGATTCCTAGTGTTTCACATCTGCCCCAGGTACCTCTGATTATTTTAAATATCACCCAAATCTTCTCCAGCTTCTAGGATCACACTTCTTTGCAATTAAGATGTGTGGAATTTTAAAAATACAACAAACAAATGAATATAACACAAAGAAGTAGACTCTCAGACTTAGAGAACACACTGGTAGTTATCAGTGGAGAGAGAAAGAGGAGGAGGGGCATTATAGGGGGGTGGATTAAGAGTTACCAACTATTAGGTATAAAATAAACTACAAACATATATTGTACAACACAGGGAATATAGCCAGTATTTTATAATAATGATAAAGAGTGTATAACCCTTAAAAATTATGAATCACTATATTGTGTGCCTGTAACATAATATTGCACATCAACTCTATACTTCAATGAAAAAATTTTAAAAAGGAATAGCTGGAGCTGGTATCCCACTTGATATTTCAAAGTCTAGTATTTTTTTTGATCCAAAGGATGCTTATCTGTTCTACCAATTTGTTCTCGTTTAGTGAATCACTTCAACCAATCATCTTCTGGTTCTCTTCATGGCAATTCAAGTTCTTTCTCTGTATCTTCTGCCTTCTCCACACTGTTGCTGCCTTCGGATCCACCCAGAGATAGGACAGAGTCACCCAGGCTGAGCTAAGATCCTGCTGTTGTGTTTAACTACACTTCACGACACATGATGGATGCAGAAAGGAATGACAACGGATGAAGAACAAGCAAAGAACAGGAGACTTCTTAGGACTTCTTCTAAAGTGTGCAGGCCACATCCTTCTATGGGGGTAGCTGGGATGTGGCCACAGGGACAGAATCGGGTGGGCAGGGGAGGCGACATGGTAGACCAACGTGGTGCAGAGAGCACCCAGCATCCTTGAATGAAAGTGCCTTTGGTCTTGAGCTTCCTGCCTGGAGTTCAGAGGCCCCAAAGTCTTCTGAGTCCAGCAAGAGACAGATCTAGTTTCTCTCATCTGCCACTCCTCACCTCCAGCTCAGAGCTAGCCTCCAGGAAACATAATCCTCTTCAGAGATGTAGTAGGGCTTGGAATGCAGACGAGCTTTTTCATTGTTATGTGGAGCTGTTTGCTTCCTCACTATTTTGAATGTCCCGTTGTAGAATAATATTCTTTTTGGCTGTATTGTTTACCACCAGTGGATTACCACCACTTTATCAAAATCCACCAGGGTACCTTGTTCCCCCTAAATCAAAAGCAATCTGACATGTGGTTCAAGTTAAGCTTCCATTTGGAGAACTTGATACAATGTTCACAGTTCTAAAATAGTGGTGTTTCTTGGCTCTCTGCTCCCAATCACCTCCGAGTACCCCATCGAGGTTTTTTTGTTTGTTTTTGTTTTTAAATAAAACATGCAAGTCTACTCTCAGCTGAAGCTTTCCATTACAAAAACCAGAAAAGGCTAACTCAGGGAGGTTTTTATTTTTATGTTATAGAAAGCATAAAGTGAGTCAATCATTTGTTTTCATTATAACTTTCAGGAAAATGAAATTCAGCCTTATAAAATGTTACTTCATTTTAGACCAAATAAAATGCTTGTCTTTTCACACTGATGAATTTCCTCACCCTTTTCCTAAGGTTTCAAATGATCCTATTTGCCCACAAGTGCTGTATTTCAAAGGAAGAGCACTTTTGAGTTATCTATAATGATTTCTCGGCTTTTACCTTAGAGAATATTGCAATGCGTTCTGCGTGAGAAGCTTATATTCTATTTACAAAGAAAAATATCTGTAACTTTATGCTTTGCTGGAATACGTTATAGAAACCAATACTCGAGTGTACATGAAAAAGTTACTCTGGAATTTCTAAAGTCTTCAAAAAGTTAGTGATCACACACACACACACACACACACACACGCATGAGCATATACACATTCATTCATCAACTTGTGTAACATGGGATGAGGTTTAGCAAATAACCCATATGAATTTACTCTTCATGGTCACTCAAATTCTTTCTCTATATCTTCCCTGGCATTATTGTTACAAGAAAGGGAAATACAAGTGCTACCAGAAAAAGAGGAGGCTATGAGGTAGGAGCCTTGATGAACAGGATATCAAAGTACAAGACGAGGAGGAGAGAAAGGGCGGGAGATGAGAAAAGGGAAGGGATACCCATGTGATTGTCCTGCTTCTCCCTTAGAGGTTAATCTTCAAGGGGGGAGTAGATACACATTCCGAAGAATCCCAATCATGGCCCCTCTTGGAGAAGTTCCATACCAGGGAAACGTGTTAGAAAGCCTTGACAGAGGAAGGTTCTAGATGGATGGGCCATGGTTTCTCATGACCTTCATGTGCTACGTGCGGGTCTAAAGTTCCTGATGACCTTGCGATGAGCACGGAAGTGCTGAGAGAACCGTGGGTCAGAGATGACTCAGGACTAAGTAAACCCCCTTATAAGCGGAAGGTCCAAGAGAGATGAAGCAGACCCTAAAAACTGATAGATTTTTCAGCAAGGGTAGTGAGAGGCTCCAGTTGGATATGGCTTCCCTGGTGGCTCAGTGGTGGGGAGTCTGCCTGCCAGTGCAGGAGATGTGGGGTCAATCCCTGGTCCTGGAGGATCCCACATGCCACAGAGCAACTAAGCCTGGCATGCCACAACTATTGAGCCTGTAGAACCCGGGAGCTGCAACTACCGAAGCCCGCGTGCCTAAGGCCGGTGTTCTGCAATGGGAAGCTACTGCAATGACAAGTTTGTGTGTCTCAGCTGGAGAGTGGTCCCCGCTTACCACAACTTGAGAAAAAGCCCAAGTGGCAATGAAGACCCAGCACAGCCAAAAATAAAGAAATAGATGTAAAATACTCTAGGTTCCCAGTTCTCAGAGTTTTCTGGAACTTTTGTATCTGTTGTATAAAACTGTCTAAAACATGGTTTGTCCTCTTAGGAGGAGCTTGCCACCCAGTGAGGGAGACACACGGGTGAACAAACCCAATGCAATAAGTGGTACCACTGAGGCTGGTTCACGGTGCTGGGGAGGCGTGGTCTCCTCAGCGTGCTGGAGAAGACTCTTGAGAGTCCCTGCAAGGAGATCCAGCCAGTCCATCCTAAAGGAAACCAACCGAATATTCACTGGAGGGACTGATGCTGAGGCTGAAACTCCAATACATTGGCCTCCTGATGCAAAGAACTGACTCATTGGTAAAGACCTTGATGCTGGGAAAGATTGAAGGTGGGAGGAGAAGGGGATGACAGAGGATGAGATGGTTGGATGGCATTACTGATTGGTGGACATGAGTTTGCGCAAACTCCGGGAGATGGTGAAGGACAGGCAAGCCTGGTGTGCTGCCGTCCATGTTGTCGCAAAGAGTCTGGCAAAACTGAGTGACTGGCCAATAACTCCTGGGAGTGGGTGAGGAGAACTGCTCTGGTGGGTGAGGTTTTCTCCACGCATCATGTACTGAAAGCCTCGCTGTGGAATCTGTGCCAACCTCGTTTCCTGAAATCTCTCACATATCAAACATCATCTCCTTCGTGAAGATTTTTCTGATCCTTCCAACTAGATTTGACTTCTCGTCCCTTGATTTTCATGGCACGTCAGCTTAATCTCTCTACTTGCTTTATGCCTGTTTGTATCCTTACTCTGTCCTTTCAACTAAGTTTTATGCTCATCCCTGTGTTGCCCCTGTACCCTCTGTGTACAAGACAATAAAGGTAATGTGCAAGTGAATTGAGTAGTAAAGAAATAAATTGAGAGGCTAGGTTTAGAAAAGTCTAAACCTAGTAAATGATGTGTTCTCTGAAGACAAATTTTACTCCTCCTTCACCTCTTTATTCCCAGAATTTAGCACAATTCCTGGCAAACAGTAGGTGCTCTGGGAATGCCTGTTAGAACTGAATAGGGAAGGGAGTTGTAAAGATAACCTGGGAGTTAGAAGTGGTTCTGCAGAAGGTTTATATTTCAAGCTTTTTGGAAAATTCTCCTCTCAGATGCCAAGACTTTAGGCAGATTCTTCAAAACCATGTGACTCTTTACAGGTGCCAATCAATATCTCGGTGACAGATGTCAGGTTGTAGGTAATAGTGAAAATAGCGAGTTGCAAACATATACATGAGAAGGTTTCACATTGAAACTCTCATTGTGCCCCTTCCCTGTCCATGTTCTTCAGTCTTGGCAAGAGGATATTGGTAGACACATGGGCAAGATGGGTGTCAGCTCATTTTGTGTCCTTGTAGTGTCACGGGGGTCTCAGAATTTCTCTATGAGGTAGGTACTACTGTTCCCATTTTTCAGATAAAGTCACCCACAAGTTTGAAGGCACTCATCAAAGGTCACACAACCAGTGAATGGGAACACCATGGTTGAGCCCTAATTTGATTCCAAAGTACACATCTTGTCTTGATGAACAAAAACAAATTGTCTTTTTTTCCCCCAACACTGAGCAGCTTGAGGGATCTTAGTTCCCCGACCAGGGATCATATCCAGTGCCCCCTGCGTGGGGAGTGGGAGCACAGAGTCTTAACCACTGGACCACCAGGGAAGTCCCACAGATTAAGTCTTGGTGGAGAGGCGTCTCTGGAGATGGAGATACAAGTTTACTTGGGAGATATAGTTTGGTCCAATTCTGCGTTACTCTGGTGATCAAAATTGGTCTATTCCAGCCTAAGTCAGTTCACGAGGAGAAGCTTGATTATATCAAGGAAGAAGGGACCCAGGATAGGAAATTGACAGGCATATTGGAGGTAGGGAAATTTTTGAAAATAGGGTGAGAAGAACCTGTTTGTATGTTTAAGAGTAGATTGCAAGAGAGAGACACTGGTGAACAAGGTATAAGAAAATATTCAGAAATATCACTGCAATTAATGGCTCTGATTACTACAAGCCTGCCCTACAAATATGTCTGACATGTTCTCCTTCATTTTATGACACTAGTGACATATAATTAGGTAATAAAAGTATTTGCTTGAAAATGGGGAAGAAGAAGAACAATTAACTCAGATGTTTTCATCTTGAAGACTTCTGTTAAAAAGCTTTTTATTTCTCAAAGTAAAGCAGCATGATACTGTCTCCTCCGTGTGAATATAGCTATCTCTACCCAGTGATTGTCTATAATTTCTCTATTTATGATTCTGTTCTTTCTCTGGCATTTACTAAACACAAGCACGTGAGCTATTGTGCTGTAACTTATAGACACTACTCTTTCAGAAAATAGAATTTCAAATAATACATGAGTGGAAAATTATATATATTAACAGGTATTTTTTCAGTTAAAAAAGATTCTTCATAAAACCAGATACCCTAGGGCATACATTCTTAGTCTGCATTCATAGATGGTACGTGCATGCCTGGGTGCTCAGTAGCTCAGTCATGCCTGACTTTTTGTGACCACATGGACTGTAGCTGGGTAGGTTCCTCTGTCCATGGTATTTTCCAAGCAAGAATACTTAAGTGGGTTGCCATTTCTTTCTCCAGGGGATCTTCCCGATCCAGGGATCAAACTCATGTCTCTTGGATCTCCTACACTGGCAGGCGGATTCTTTATCACTGAGCCACCTGGGAAGCCCTCGTGGTGCTATTCCAAGAGATTTACAGACTTCTTGAAAGTGTGTTACACATGTGAAGTGTAAAGGATCTATTCTTAAAAATAGTCCTTAAATCTCAGGTACAAAAAGTGAAACAGTTTTCTACAGTAAAATTAACTTAGAGGCACTCATTCATACTCAGAAACAGAAAACTTCATTTAGTTTCCTTAGTCCTCTCCAGTCATCTAAAGCAAACCTATCCTGGTTTAAAACTTACCAGTTTTAGACACTTTTGTTCCCTCTCTTCTTTCTCTCTCTCCTCTGGGGTAGCTTGATGGTCCTGGGTAGACTTTTGGAGCATCATGACATTGGGGGATACGTCTGGGTGTTGATGATCTCTCTCATCGTCTGCAGAGATGACTTAGCCTCTGTTCTCCAGGTGTGAGTGACACACGGCATTGCTCTAGGGCACAGCCACTGACTGTTCTGAAGTCCCTGCTTCGGCCCCAAGCCTGCCCTGTGCCATGCAATGGAATGGTAGCCACATCTCTGCATACCAGTCAGCAGACCACTCTGTTGCTTGTCCTGTGTCTGTTTGCCTCCTAGGTGGTTTTTTCCATGTCTTGCTGGCACTCTTTCCCCACTAACTTCCAAGCCTCCTGCAACTTGCAGACACCTCTTCATCACCACTTAGGCACTACGAGGAAGCCCAGGGGGCTGGCAAGGCTGTGTGATGCTAGTGGTGAAGAACCTGCCTGCCAATGCATGAGACATAAGAGATGTGGGTTCAATCCCTGGGTTGGGAAGATCCCCTGGAGGAGGGCATGGCAACCCACTCTAGTATTCCTGCCTGAAGAATCCTTTGGACAGGGGAACTTGGTGGACTACAGTCCATAGGGTCTCATAGAGTCGGGCACGACTGATGTGACTTAAGTGACACGCATGCAAGGCCTGGTGACATTTATATTCCCACTTTATACCATTGTGTTCTGGGTTTTTCTCAAGATTGAGATTTCCCAAAATATCCCAATGAGAAAACAGGACACAAATTTCATTACTCTTGGGCTCTCAATATATAGGGGTGATCTCTATCTCACCTCCATTCTCAGACTCTTTCTGGAGTTTGATTCTTGTCAATTATGGGCTGAACTGTGCCTCTGCCCAATTCATATATTTGAAGCCCTATCCCCTCGGAATATGGCTGTCTATTTGGAGAGAGGGTCTTTACAGAGGTGATCAGACTAAAATTGAGTCTGTTAGGATGGGCTCTAACCCAGTCCTAAGTGGCCCTTCGAAGAAGAGGAAATTTAGACACAAAAAGAGGCACAGCCGTGCTGGTACACAGGAAAGCCACGTGAGGACACAGAGGTGAGCGGGCATCACCAGGCTAAGGAGAGAGGCTTTGGAAGAAGCCAGCTCTGCCAGCATCTTGATCTTGGATTTCCAAACTCCAGAACTGTGCGACATTCATTTCTGTTGTTTGTGCCAGCTAGTTTGGAGTATTTTGTTGTGAAAATCCTAGCAGTGGGCTTCCTAGGTGGCAAGTGGTAAAGACTCTGACTGCTAAGCAGGAGACACAGGTTTGATCCCTAGGTTAGGAAGATTCCCTGAAGAAGAGAATGGCAACCCACTCTAGTATCCTTGCCTGGAGAATCCTATGAACAGAGGAGCTGGACAGGCTACAGTCTTTGGGGTCACAAAGAGAGTCTGACATGACTTAGTGACTAAACAGCAACAACAGCAATCCTAGCTTCTCCCCATTGTTACTTTCGTCTATCCTTCTAAGAGCTGAGCTCTTTTGTCTATCCTTCTAAGAGCTCTGTCTTCTTGCCTTACCTCCACTCATTTGGATCTCTTCAGGGCAGGAGTTGTGGGTGGTGGGACTCTCTCCTCAAGTTCACATATGCTCCAGCACTCCCCACCCCCAACTTTTTTTTTTTTTTTTTTTGGCTGCATCACATGGCATATGCAGGATTTTAGTTCCCCCACCAGGTATCGAATCCATGCCCCCTGCATTGGGAGCTCGGAATTTTAACCACTGGACCACTGGGACAGTCCTCCTGATCAACTTTTTGGGCATTTTGAATCTTTTGTTGAAGAATCTGGAGTCCTTGTTTCATTTATTCAGATGTGATTGGTTGGAGGAACTCAAAGGAAACATGATATGTGAAGTTACAGATGTCAAATGAATATGTTAGCTATCATTCCGCTATAATATGTGTTCATCCAAACTAGTATATATGCAATGGATAAACAACCAGGTCCTACTGTATAGAAGAGGGAACTATATTCAATACCCTGTGCTGCTGCTGCTAAGTCACTTCAGTCGTGTCCGACTCTGTGTGACCCCATAGACGGCAGCCCACCAGGGTCCTCCATTCCTGGGATTCTCCAGGCAAGAACACTGGAGTGGGTTGCCATTTCCTTCTCCAATGCATGAAAGTGAAAAGTGAAAGGGAAGTCGCTCAGTCGTGCCTGACTCCCAGCGACCCCATGGACTGGAGCCTACCAGGCTCCTCCGTCCATGGGAATTTCCAGGCAAGAGTACTGGAGTGGGGTGCCATTGCCTTCTCCGCAATACCCTGTAACAAACCGTAATGGAAAAGAATATGAAAAAGAACATATGTATAACTGAGTCACTTTGCTGTGCAGCTGAAATTAACACAATATTGTAAATCAACTATACTTCAATAAAATTAAAAAAAAATGTGTGCATCTGCTCATGTATTTTTCTAGGGAAAGTCCACAGCCCTCTTCAAATTCTCAAAAGTGGTTTCTGACCAGAAAAAATGTTATGATTCACCATCTAATTATATTAGATTTATGATTTGATTTCAAATATATGATTTATATACATTTTAGAAATAACTCATATGTAAATGAGAAGGCAGAATGTTTATCCTTGATAAATGTAAATGATATCACACTCATTTCCTTCAGTTAAAAAAAAATCTCTTATTTAATTTGCCATGAAAAGAGGCGCTAAAGTAAACTCTCTGTGAAATGCTTGATTCTGTCCTCATACTCATCTAGTCCCACATTGAAAGATCATAAAATCATTCTGTTACTTTTAGTGGGACCAGTATCTTAGGGTACCCCCATGAGCAAGATTTGTCACTCAGGATTTAAACATGCATATGCGTTCTCCTCCCCAATTCCATCTGCCTTTGTGCCATTATTCAGAGAACAGCAAATGTTCAGAGATGCTAGTGGTCAGGGGAGGGGGTCAGGAACCCCTCCCCATGTTGTGGGAATATTTTCCTTCCTTTCCTGCCTCAGCCCACCACTATTATCCACGTGATTGCTACAGTAGTTGCTATGGGAATGCAACTTGACCATGCCCCCTAGCCATGATTGTCTGGATTGGAGTTTGGCAGTCAATCATGGTACTTCCTTGAGAATCTGGAACTGGCCCATGGGTCATGAAATTCAAGACCTGTGAGTAATCATGTAACTCAGTGCACACCAGAGAAGCAGAGAAAGTGTATGGCGGGAGAGAGAGCAAAGGAGGAGAGAGAATGGAGCAGGTAGAGTAGAGGGAGAAAAGGAAAGAGAAACTTGTTAATGCATGTCTCTATTTACAAGTTATCACTGACACCCAGTTGCATTCTTATCTTTGGATTCCATGGATAGCTAAGTGTCTTTACGTTAGTTCCACCCCTTTTACTGAAGTTGGGTCAAATTTCTATTTCTAATAACATCTCCCATGGATTTAATTACACATACACATATGCACACACAAGAGATGATCTTATTGTTGGAATATCAAAACAGCTCTCCCAATACTAAATTTTTAAAAATTGGGATGAAAACTGACTTGACCTACAAAGTTACCATTAGCATAAATAAACTGATGTGGTAAACAAAAAATCACTATGCCATACTTGGTGCTATATTTTAGAGGAAACTTTTCATGGTGAAGGCTCACAAAAGTGGAGAGTCCTCCTTGTACCATAGCTATCTCATCAGAAATAAAAATCTCCAGGAAGAATGAATCTATACAAAGAAAAAGCATGAGTTACTTCCCTGAAAGAGGAGGGTGTGATGCCAGCCCTGCAGATTCTGTGGTGATTTTATTGCTTTAGACTGCAAGGTAACTACTGGGAATCACCTTTGACCTGTGTCCCTATAAAGATATATCAAAAGAAAATGAAAAATATTTTGTCCTTCATTGGCAAATGGAGTTATGTTTTGAGGGCACAAATGGCTAAAAGTCCAAGGTTTGTAAAAGTGGATGCTGAATGAGTTTAATAAGCCATAGAAGAATCTGAATCTGCTAGGATTATTCAAGGGAAACACTGCCAAATAACTAAAAAAGGTAAATATCAGGCTGATGGATGGATTTTTAAAATGTCATGTGGTACATGTATTTGCTTCCTCCTCTCTGCCTAGAATTTAAACTTCCTAGATGATATGTATAGGTATGTTGCCTTTTCCCCAGCAGCCGTGTGAATGGTCTATAAAAGGTCTTGGTCAGCATGATGAATGTCTTGGTTTTAATTATAAGAGGGTTTTCTGGGTATCTCACTTTAAGTGTTCATTTCCACAAAGACAGTTGCTGCATCTGCTTTACAGCTCTGTCTTTTAGAAGGAAAGGTTTAATACCTCTGGCACTGTGGCAGTCTTCATGGACATTCCTCCCAGCCCCACACACCCACACCCATCCACCCAAATCTGCATTCATAGTTAGAAGACAGCTATGCCAAACATCTTTTCAATTTAGTAGCAAAGCTCTGGCACCCTGACGTTCTGATATTCTTTCACTATTTCTGTATTTTTAATAAAAAAAGGCTGAAACTCTTGCCCAGTGAAAAGTTGCCTCATCTTGCCAGTTGATCTCTACAAACAGGATTTATCCATTGCATCAAGTCCCAAGTATGACAGAGGTGTTTTCTTGTTTTGTTTTGTTTTTTCTTTTCTTGAGAGGAGTGTGTTCTGTACTACCCCATGGAGGGGAAATTTCACTGTGTATGATCCCTGTCCTCCAGGGCCTGCATGGATTGCTTGCCTATTTTGTTTTGGCTTCTCTCCATCCACCTCGCCTGTGATGGTAGCTGAATGTAGCAGAAAGAGCTTGAAGAGAAAGAACGGGAAGGGCTGCAGGGGGAGAATGGGCCAAGCACAATTTCTGGTCCATAGTGTTTATTAATTCATTCTGTAAACATATGGAAGCGACAGGATGTTAAGCGTTGTTCCAAGTTCTGAGGAAGAGTGATGTGGGGGGGCGGGTGGGGGGAATAGAAAACACAAATCCAAACACCCAAGTCTCTGCTCTCATCAGTAGAGCTTCGACTCTAGAGGCAGTTCAGTGCTTGCGGAGTGAAGGGTCGCCTAGACGCAGGGAGTGAGAGCAGAGGCGACAGCTGGGGGCAGCTCCAGCTTCGGGCTTTGTGTAACTGCTGAGTCCTGACTGACCCAAATCGACTTCTCCATCCCAACCTGGGGAGTCCGGTCTCTGCGGAACAAACTGTAAGCCCTACGAGCATTCTCACTTCTTTTTTAAAATGTAAATTTAAAGTGCTGGTTGGGAGGGGAAAGGCTTGAGGGTGCCTGTCTGCACTGGCGCTCGCCTTCCCGACACCCCCATTACCTCTGAGCCACTGAGTGGAAACCTCTCCAAGAGAACCGCCAGGTGGCACCTGTAAGGCGCAGATGGGGAAAGATGTTTGCCCCACACCCCACAACCCGGAATAGCCCGGCTGCTTGCCTTCGCCTGCGGGCTTGTGGGCTAGGTGGTGGAGGAGAGTTAGCCTCCGTGCAGCCTGCGCAATTACGTACCCTGTTTTCCCGACACCCCAAACAACGCTGAGTGTAGATCTGTCCCCAAGCGCCCGGGCTGCTCAAGGCATGTCACATGCTTGTCGAGAGCGGCTCGGCCTCAGTTACCGAGCCGCGACGTGGGGGCTGTTGGTGGGTGGCCGGGGACCGAGCTGAGTTGGAAGCCTCGCCGGTGCCCAGGTCTCCTCCCCTCGACTTCATCCTGGGCCACGGGGGAGGAGTGGCGAGAGACAGGGGTCCCAGGGCGGCGGCAGGCAGAAGTCCGGGGAACAGGGGACACCTCCTCCCCACTCTCTCCCGACCCCACCTGGGTCTGAGCCAGGATCCGGGGCGCCTCCTCCCGCGGCTTAAAAACCCTGCGGTTTCGGTGGCCCCAGGAGCAGTGTGCCGGCCTCGGGTCACCCCTCCCTAAAGCGCTCCGCAGCGGCGACCCCAGCAGCCCAGCCTGGGGACCATCCCCGCTAGCAGAGGGGCCCAGCAGAAGGTCGGGGAGCGGGGAGGCCACCCACGGAGCACGCGTGTCGGGGTCGTTGTGGATTGGGCGGCCGGGTCACCAACTCCACTCCATCGGTAGCGGGAAGCGAGCTGCGCCAGTTTCGCGACTGTGCTTGCCGTGCTGCCTCTATTCGGCCGCCGGTGACATTGGGAGGAGACCGCTGGGAAAGGGCCGAGGAGGAGGAAGAGGAGCAGGGAGGGGGTGGGGCGGGGGGCAGAAAGTAGCGGTTGTGCCAGGGGGCGTGTGAGCAGCCGGAGAGGCGGCCGCGCCGGCGATAACTTCTCCCGGCGCGCGCGCGGCGGGTGAGGGAGCTGGGAGCGCGGCGGGACCCGGGAGCCCGAGGGAGGCGCGGGAGCCTCCGGAGCCGCCGCCCGCGCCCTGCGCCCTGCGCCGCCGCCGCGCCTCCGGCTCGCTTCCTCCGGGTTCCCAGCCCCGGGTGCTGAGGCTCCGGTCTATAAATAGCAGGTTACCGCTCCTGCTCGGCGCTCACAGGCTCACCAGCGAACGCCGGAAAGTCAGACTAAAAGTGTCTGCTGCTGCCGCTGCTGCTGCCGCCCCCTACTCCGCCTCCGGGAGAGGTAATTACCCGCCGGGGCCCCGAGGACCCGGTGGGGGCTTTGGCGGGGTGGGCTGGGTGATGGTGGGGGATGCGGGGGTAGGGGGGACGTTGGAGCGGGTCTGACTGAGAGCGCGGGGGCACGTCCTGGCTGGGGTGCGGGGGGTGCGGGGATAGAGCTTGTCTGTCTGGCATCAAGTTTCTCAGCCTGGCGGCCCCGATAGCCCATCCAGAACCTCGATCCTGAGGGGTGTGGTGTGCTGTGCTGCCTGACCTGGGTTGCCGGAGTACCCCTGACAGCCGCGGACCCTCTGGCCTGGAGCCCCGTGGCCGGGGCCGCGCGCCGGTCGAGGTTCACCGTCACCCTCACCCCCTCACCCTCGCTCTCTGGGCCCTGCGTTAACTGGGAGGTCTCAGAGCTCCCTGACCTTCCAAAGCTGCGCCCACCCTCGCGGTCCTTCTGACGAGGCTGCGGGCGCCCCGGGGACGCTCTCTCAGCCCCATCCCGGCGGCGCCGCCGCCGCCGCCCGCCTAGGGAGAAGTCGTCTTCAAGGCAAGGGCAAGGGGTGGGAGATGGGAGTAAAGATGATTGATACTGGGGTCTCGGTTGCCTCAAGTTTTGTTTTTTCCTAAAGAGCCCCTCTCCATGACCACCCCCATCCCACTCCAAGAAACTCAATTCTGGCAAAGAAGCCCGGGGTACGTCTCTTCTGTCCCTTCTTGGCTACCAAGCATCTCTTGAGAGGTCTCAAGAAAAGGGTTAGAAAGCAAGGGCAGGGGCTGGAGGGCTGGGGGTCGTGGTCGTGGGGGGAGTTGTGGCGGGGCGGGGAAGACTGGTTGGTTGGCGTCTGAAAACTGCGCTGCAGAGTCCACGGGCGCGCTGGCACCTCTGGCAGAGAGGGCCAGGCCGGGGATGTTAGGAGCCAGGGGCTGGTTCCTGAACGGACTTTCGGGCTTGCAGCTGGGACTAAGATCAGAAAGCTGGAGCTCCAGGTACCTGCTTTTGCCTCTCCCGATGCCTCTGAAATCTCCCTTTTAGGGGGTGGTTTCTGCCCTTACGCTGTGGAGAGGCACTGGCAGTTACTGTCTGGGGACAAGAGGTTTATAAGGGTGCGGATATGCATAGTGATTAGATTGTTGCTGCTGCTGCTGCTACCCCAAACTTCCTGGAAAAACCTGGGAGGTTTTTCTATTACTCTTGTCTTAATGATACAGATTCACTTTGCCTGTCTCCCCCTAACCCCCGCAGCCGGAGCTAAGTTTCCTCCCTCTTTCTGAGGTGTGTTCTGTGAGGTCATTACATTACATTACGACTTCTCTCCAGGTGTTAAAACATTTTGCATATCTCCTTCCTCTCCTGATAGGACTTGTTTGTAAAGGTGTGGCTCTATAAACTAAGTGAAAACCTGGCAGACAGGGGTGTCGATTGTCCTCTTCACCTCAAGAAGGGCACTAGGTAGCTTGTTTGTAAGCGTAGGATTACATTTCAAAGACCCTGCTTGTAATAGGGATTTTCTTAATGGATCCTGAAACAGCAGTAGTAGTAATCTGTCTGTGCTAAAGCGGGCATAGATGGTGAAAGGAACCACCAAGAGGGCAGCTGGCTAGTGCAAGAAGTTAAGTGAAAACAGGACTGGGTAAGTGGGCATTGCCTTACTTAATAGACAAAGAAATGCATTACCTTGTGTTTCTTTGTGGTGTACTCCGGTAAGGTAAAGCATTGATGTAAAATCAGAGTAAATGATCAATGGTTTCCTGATAGGTACTTGAGCACTAAAAACTGAACCTCTTGGATCTGTAGTAATGTACAATGCCACTGCAGTGGAATGCTTTTTCAGGGTATTTCTTTAAAATGTGATTTAGAACATTGTCCTTGAAAGGTTATGAACTGTGCATGGGAAGAGTCTGGATCCTTAGTGTTGTTCGGAATACTATGTGCTGATTGAAATACTGCTCTTAGTTTTGAAGACTGTTCTCTGTGATTAGGCAAATCAATAGTTATTTGTGATAAATTAATGACCAGTTAAGATGTACATATTTATAACTGTGTTTTGCTTTTGATCCTTTGATAAAGTATAAGAAAACCCAGAGAGACCAAGTTGAGTCTTGCTCTTCCAGCTATTTAAGGAAACACATGGTCAAAGTTATAGGCAGAAAGTACTTTCTATGTTGGGTTTGAGCTTCACTTTGGGGATGTAAATTGACTGAATGACTTCATATCTCATAAGAGTTTTGTCAAAATACTCATAACACAGACTCGTCAGTTAAATTTGATTATAAAATAATGCTATTATATTTGAGTTGTGTGAAATGGAAAAATCATTAAGGTTAGAGAAAAGCCAGATATTTGTTCTAAATTGTGCAAATGGAAAGTAATTCATTTCCTTTCTGAGACCTGGGAGTTTCTTCTAGTACAAGTAATATTAATCCCCACATGGTGACAGAAGTAACTTTCACTCCTTTAAGACAAAACCCAACAGGGTGATTCTTCTAAAGACATAGAAAAAAGTAGAGACCGATCTTATATCTCTTAGCAACCAAATAGATGTCAATTATCAGGTGACATCTGAGAATACAAAGTTTAAAAAATTATGAGATAATTAGTGAGTGAAATGCTTGCTGAATATCTATTATATTTTCTAATTTCACAGTGCAAAATCCCCAGCCAGTACTAATATTATATATACAAATATCATAATTTTTATAATCTATGTGGAGTAAATTCTTATCTTTCATAACCATGGGAATTTTAAGAGCTAGAAATGTGCCATTTTAAATAATCTCAAGGTTAATATTAATGTTCACTTATTTGAAAGCTGTACTTGTCTCTTCTGTATTCCATACCTTAATTTTTCAATGTGTCCTATTTATCTTTCTGAAGCCCCAGGGAATCAGTTTTGTAGCCATTTTGTTACTACTTTTTAATATTGAGTTAGAAATCTTTGATTATAGAGCTCTTTAGGACACATAAATATACACAGTTTCATATTCAGGCTAATAAATGAGATTATCAGACAAATAATTTCAGTTTAAACATTTATTTTCAGGCAAATCCAAATGATGATGCTATGATTGCATTTTTGAATGCAAGATGCACATAGCTTTTGTTTTCCAAAACTTTAAAAGTATGTATGTATGTACCTAAAAACACATAAAGATATGGGAGAAAATTTTAAGGAATCTTCAGAGTCTCAGGTATAATTGTCATTTGGATTAAGACTTGTTAGTTCATTTACTCTATATGTTTCCATGACCTTGTAGACCCAGCAGGAACATTTTAAAATACTTGTCAAGTTTCAGTATTTAACTGTCTTGTTTGTGTACCTGCATCTGCTGTGGAATTTTCCTTACATAAGGCACAATTGTAATTTCTGTCTTACCTCCTAGAAGTAGCTTGTCATACATGGTATACCATAAGGCCCAGGATTATCCAGGAGTTGAAACTTCAGACTTTGTTTTTTCCAACTGATTGTAATTTTACTGAACACTGACAGATATAACCCCAACATAGTATGAAGAGTTGAATTTCAATGTAAAATGAGTTCTTGAATCATGTTTTCCAAACTGAGTTTCTTAAATTGCAATATTTTGAGTAAATTCTGTCTCCTGCATTGGCAGCCTTGCCTGCTAGGTGTCCTTACTGTGCACTAGAGGCCTCAAAATAGACCCCAAAATAGACCTCAAAATAGACTAAGTGGAACAGACTTGGCAGCATTTATTTGGTTAAGCTGATTAAAGGAAGTCGTGAGAAGTTGTCTAGATCATGTGGCTTTGATCAGAGATTCCTTTGGGAATTATCTAAATTAATGATTTCAAGAGGTTGGAGGCAAGGAGAACTTCTCCCTCTGTTCCTCCTGCCCGGCCTCTCTCCCTCCCTCCCTTTGCTTCCTTCCCTCTCTTTCTACCTTCCTTGCTTCCTTTCTTTCTCTTTCTTTCCTTCCCTCTGTTCATTTTTTTCTTACCTTTCTTTCTGTCTTTACCGGCCCTTCTGGTTGTTAACATGGAGCTCTGCAACAGGCCTCGTGCTGAAATTACTGAGCTATGTGCTCTATTTTCAACGTTTCCAAGAAGGAGAAGTACCTGGGATATACAGGCAAGCCTTAATACTCACTCTGATCTGAGTGATCAGAGTAACAACAAGGAAAAAAGCTTCCCCAGATCAACATAAAATATAGTTCTTTAAAATGTCCATATATGAGTTATTGTAATACAGCCATTGTTTATAGATGATAAGTACTTTAAAAGGAGAATCTGAGATTTTTCTGGGTCTCAAAAGAGACTGTGATTTTTTTTTTAAGTAAAGCAGCAATGATTTAAAGGGAATCCTCTGAGCATTTTTCACTACAATGAACAAGTGACAGAAATGTGAGTCTTTTACCTTTCACCTAAGTTCTTAAGATAAGTAGTTACAGTGCATTAAGTAGACCAAATTGGAGACTACCATTGTAAAGCAAATAAAATGCACTCCCTTAACCATAGCCGAGTTCTCTATGGCAACCCTTTCTTCAATCCAGTCTGTCACATGTTTCTCATTTCATTTTCTCGGGTCTTTACTCTTACAGTCAAAAGATCAGAGACAGGTTTGAGCAATTAACACAACCGAACCACAAAAATTATTCACTGCTGTGAAAATAAAGTATAACTAAAACCCGACGACATCTTAAACTGAAATGATAACCCGTTGATGAAGGAGTCTATGACCTTAAGAAAGCTTGAAACTATCATTTGTGATTATTTAACATCCTATGAAGCCCTTTTGAATATTTTCATATGCCAAACTTGCTAGATAACCACATATTCCACTTTGAGTACTGGTGTATATCACATTCATAATAGAATACGTTACATACTTGATGCATAGTATTAAAAAGTAACCTTTTAAAAATTTCATGTCTTCATTAACAAAATCCATAACTTTTTATATTTACTAATCTAATCAAATCTTTTTTGTCCTAAATTTATGAGACAGTGATGATTTTATGATATGTATAATTTCATTTCTCCCTAATAGCCTTCTTCCTTTTAGCAATTATGAATAAATATGTTCTAGAGATGTCTTTTTGGATAAATTTGCTTTAAAATAAAACATTTCCGCTTTTCAGAAGGCGTCCATTTGGAGAGGAGACAGTTACCACTAGGTGGCACTATGCAATGCTTAGTAGCTATGAGTTCTTTTATTAATAATTGCAATATATTTATTATTAAAGCTTTTCTTTTACACAGAATTTATTTATATCATGAGCAAGTTAATGAAATTAAAATCAACAGGCAGCTGAATCTTTAGCAGTAGCAGTATATTTAGAAGATCTATTGTTTGTAATACTTTAAAGATTTGATAGTAATATTTAACACACTCTGCTTTTATGTGAGGTCTGCTTGTGTAAGCCGTTGCTAGGAGTTAATTGACCTAAACATGCCAGAATTCTGCTTATGATCGGGTAAAAGAAAGGGAAAAAGAAAATTAAGTGAACACGATGGAAACCCACGCCTGGCAAATGGTCATTCTAAAACAGACATTGTATTAACCATTTGCATTAATCTTAATCCTCTCATTAAATGGGCTGAGCAGAATTTTTTTTCTAGGTGTTGAAGGCTGTAATTGTTCATTTTCTCTGTCTTATTGCCTTTGGGACAATGCAGGAAAAAAAAAAAGGCGCAGATTGTCTCACTGACACTTTGGCAGTTCCCTAATGTCCTCTATCATAGTGATGGCCTGGCCACCACAGTGACCAAATTGGATTAGCCATGTAGCAGTGTAATTTACTTTATTGTGACAGCTGAAATTTATCCAACCCACTTCTTGGTTAATCTGGATGTCGGCATCCATTTCTTTGGCTGAATGATTAAATCATGGACCAGGGCAGAATTAAAATTTATTCCATCATCTGTGCACCGGAAGGGGACCTATGCATTGGATGACCACCTGATTCGAACCTCTTCAAGATCAATATGGTAGGTATTCCAGCCATGTTTATTGGATTCAGCAGTTGTGGGAATGGAAACCAAGGGACAAATTGATCCACATAAAGTGACATAATTAAGAAATAATACTTCTTTGAAAGCATTTTACTATGTAAAATTTTAAACATAATAAAAAGAGTACCATGAGCTCTTACATTCCCATCAGCCAGCTTCAACAATTGTCAAGTCATGGCCATTCGTGTTTCATCTACAATCTCACTCTTCCCCTCCCTGCAGTTTTTGGAAGCAAATCCTAGAAGTTTTATTAAAGAAAATATACTTGTGAAGCAATTATTTACAAAAATAGGTATCATATGAAGGGCGATTTTTAAAAATTACTGAAGTAAGAACACTACATATTTCACCTAAAAAAATTAGGAATCTTGGCATGAGATAAATGATGCACAAATTATAAATTTGTTTCAGGAAAATATGTCAGGCTAAATAATTAAGGAATAGATTTCAACTTAGGTTCTTGGTCATATTTTTTAAATCAATAATGGTGTGCAATAAGGACTTCCCTGGTGGTCCAGTGGTTAAGAATCTGCCTGCCAGTCCAGGGGACACAGATTTGATCCCTGGTCTTGGAAGATTTCACATGCCGTGGGACAAGTAAGCCAGTGCTCCACAACTACAGAGCCTGCATCCAGCAACGAAGACCTAGTGCAGCCAAAAGTAAATACATAAATACATATATATTAAAAAGCGTGCAGTAATGTTCCTTGAACATGGTAGGTAGTTAGATAGCTATTAGTATGTGATAAACCAAAGACTGTGTTAGGCTTCTTAGATTAAAACCAATATTGACTGTCTGCATACCTTGTCATCACAGTTTTCTTATTTTACTTCTAAAGAGGCAGAGAGTGTAGATACAGCAGACCCTTGGCATGCAAGAATTTAGCTTGCATGAGTCAAGATTTTACCATCTGTCTGAAATTACTGAAAATACTTACATGTAGTAATCTATAGTTTTGCTGAAATGTGAATTTAAATCACACAGTCCTGGAAACTGATCTTTCAGTGAATCCAGCCAATGGCCCAGCAGTCATACCTCCAGGTGATTCTATGGTCTAGGTGACATGGCAGTTCACCTTCTAGAACTGATTACCCCTGGTGAGTGTTTAAGGATTTGGCAATCTGAGAAATTGTTTGGTCCCCCCTTTGAAAATATCATGAATCTCTTAAAATGTACCTGTTGAATTTTGTGTTGAGTTGAAATTTTAAATGAATAGGATTTCTTCAGATTTCAAAAAAGTTGACAGTAACCATTATGTATAAATCTTTGTGATATTATGTAAGAGAAAATATAATTCCATGGTAGAGAAAACAAGTAGTTTTTGTCTAAAGAGTTTATGCCATGCTATATTTTTCATATGTATAAATTGTATAGGTAAAAAGCCCCTGTATAATTTTCTTAATACTAGACACACAACTTTTTTTGGCTGTTTTGAAATTTACTATAATGTTTTCTTTCCTGGGCTATGTTTTAAAGACTGCCTCCCAATTTATTCATGCTATTCATATTCCGATTTCCCATTTTATGTTTTGGGTGGGAGTGAAGAATGGTACATACTCAGAATAGTGTAACAAGAAATAATTGAGCCAGTTGGCTTCCAGTCGATTTCTTTCTTTCCTTTTTTCCTACTCTTCCCCCTCTCCCTCCCCCAGATTATAAATGTAATAGCTCTCTATTGGGGGAAAAAAAGATGGCAAGTATAGAAGATTCTTAAGAGGCAGAAAAAAAATCACTGGAGGACATATTGTTAGCATTTTATCATATTTGTTCTTAGAATCCTGTCATTCTACAATTTTGTCGTTCTACAAAAGCTGAGATTATAGTAAGTGCCTGTGTGTGTGAGAGAGAATGTCTTCTGACTTGTTCCACTTAGAATTCTGTTGTTCAATTCAGTGTAGAATTTGATTGAGCACCTCCTGTGTCCTGGGCTTCCCAGATGGTGCTAATGATAAAAAACCTACCTGCCAGTGTAGGAGACATAAGAGATGTGGCTTTGATCCCTGGGTCAGGAAGATGCCCTGGAGGAGGGCATGGCAACCCACTCCAGTATTCTTGCCTGGAGAATCCTGTGGACAGAGGAGCTGGGCAGACTACAGTCCGTAGGGTCACAAAGAGTTGGGACACGACTGAAGCGACTTAGCATGCGTGCACTCCTGTGTTCTAGGTACTGTGCTAAGCTCTATTCTGGTTTACAGCAATGAATGAAGAAGAAAATCACTTTGCCCGTGCCTATAAACATGTCTCTAACCTCTTTTTTAATTAAAATCTTTGTTATTATTTAGTTGCTATTTGGTGGTTAGGCATACAAATCACACTCATTAGTTTAGCTATTTCTGCAACTTTGACTTTTACACTATTGGCATTTTTTTCCGTTAACACACTGTGATAAATCTTTTCTGTATGACCTCATTTTCTAATATCCCTTGTCTATCATTTTACTGTTTTCTTAGGAATGATTCCTAGAAATAATGTACTGGATAAAAGTATGAACCTTTCAAAAATTCCTCATACATATTGCCAAACTGCATTTTTTAAAAGGCTGCACCCATTTTATTCTCCCTGGAACTACAGCAGTGACAGCTCCATCCTCACCGGCATTGAGGGGTATGATTATTTTTTATTAAGTTTGTTATTTGGAGTGAGGAAGACAATTGTAACAATATCAAACAGAACACGAACACTGATTGTGCACCTTGTATAGGCCATTCATCACACAAAACTTGATCTATATTAGCTCATTTAATCTTTGCAACAGCTATTAAGAGGATGGCACTATTACCATCACATTTTAAAAGTTAGGAACTTATTGTTTTGAGAGGTTAAGTGACTTCTCCAAAATCATATAACTAGTAAGTTGTTGAATTGGATCTTGGGCCAAGACTGATTTTACTGTAAAGTCTAGGCTTAAAAAGATGGTAACAGCAACCCTATATACGAGACAGCAAAAGAGACACTGATGTATAGAACAGTCTTTTGGACTCTGTGGGAGAGGGAGAGGGTGGGATAATTTGGGAGAATGGCATTGAAATATGTATAATATCATATGTGAAACGAGTCGCCAGAACAGGTTCAACGCACGATACTGGATGCTTGGGGCTGGTGCACTGGGACAACCCAGAGGGATTGTATGGGGAGGGGGGAGGGAGGAGGGAGTAGGGTTCAGGATGGGGAACACATGTATACCTGTGGCAGATTCATTTTGATATGTGGCAAAACCAATACAATATTGTAAAGTTAAATAAAATTAAAAAAAAACAAAAACAAAAAAAGTACTGCATTCTTCCATTATTGTTTTTTTTAAGTGAGGCTGAACATAATTTTGTTTCAAAGATCCAACTTTTAAAATTTAATTTGATTTATTTATTTTGCGTGTAGTTGATTTACAATGTGTTAGCTTCAGGTATACAGCAAGGCGATTCATATATATATATATATATATATATATACATACACACACACATATCCTTTTTCATATTCTTTTCTATTACAGATTATTACAAGATAGTGAAAATAGTTCACTGTGCTATATATATTAGGTCCTTGTTGTTTGAGGCTGAACATTTTTGAAATGCTTATTTTCATTTGTACTTTAAATATTAATTTATATTTTTTCCTGTTTGCATATTGGGACCTTGATTTTCTTTTAATCAATTTTAGTGTTTTTTTTATGATACTGTATTTTTGTCACTTGTTATCTGTATTGCTTTTCTTTCTTATATTTTTTAACATATGAAAATTGAAAATCTGTGGCTTGAATGGCATATTTCTTCCACTGATATATATTTTTTTTACTTAGACAATACTTTCTCATTTATAAAACAGATTAACATTCACCTGAATTATTCTTCCCTTAATTTGGAAGTGGATTGCCATTTCCTCCTGCAGGGGATCTTCCCAACTCAGGGATAGAACCCACATCTCTTGTGTCTCTTGCATTGGCAGGTGGATTCTTTACCACTGTGCCACCTGGGAATCCCTAAGAGCCATACTAGACATCAGTCATTTTGTACAAGTATTTTCCTGTTTCAAGATTCCTTCTTCAAAATGACCAGGGCTATGTACTGTGGCATGGGCCCACTTGAGCTTTGCTCATTCCTGTTCAGTGTTTGGCTTAATGGCATCTCATTGTCCAGGAAAGGGAGGGGCACGTGAGGCTTGAAAGCTTCTCTTTCCCATGACTGGGCTATAACCTCCAGTACTTTTGCCTGGAAAATCCCATGGACGGAGGGGCCTGGTGGGCTGCGGTCCATGGAGTCGCTAGGACACAACTGAGCAACTTCACTTTCACTTTTCACTTTCATGCATTGGAGAAGGAAATGGCAAGCCACTCGTGTTCTTGCCTGGAGAATCCCAGGGGCAGGGGAGCCTGGTGGGCTGCCGTCTATGGGGTTGCACAGAGTCGGACACGACTGAAGCGACTTAGCAGCAGCAACAGCAAAGGTATTTTTATTTTAAATTAATTTCTTAAATTACCCTAAGAAGATACATTCAGTGTAAATTTTTAAAACATTAAAATGCAGTAGTTCTACTTCTTCAACAGCTCACCAAGGAGTTATCATAAAATTGTTCAAATGTAATGTATATGTAATATCTTGTATATAAAAAAATACAATCCAGCAAACATTGCTCAGTTTGATATTTGGTTTCCAGTTGTCAAAGCTGGTTAAAGCACCTCCAAGATCATCAGTTTGGGCACATTATAATGCATTGACAGGGTTGGGTAACTAGCCTGAGTTGTAGCTTATTTATTTAGGTCTGTACTCCAATGATGTGTGTGTGTGTGTGTGTGTGTGTGTGTGTATATATAAAATGAATGTCCAGAAAGATTTTCATATATGCAATTAGTTTCTGTCTTCTTAAAATGCTATGTAACTATATACTCCAGCTCTTCCACTGACCCTGGTATATAAAAAAATTTGCTTATTGGAATCATGCAGAAGAGGAAAGCCTTGCTTTTATGAACATGAGTCTTCCAGGTTTTCTTGAAGCCAAGACTTGTTTATCTCAGGCTAAGGACAGGAGGTGCAGGATACGTGGGTTCAGTCCCTGGGTTGGGAAGATCCCCTAGAGGAGGAAATGGCAACCCACTCCAGTATTCCTACAAGGAAAGTCCCATGGACAGAAGAGCCTGGTGGGTCACAGTCCAAGGGGTTAAAAAGAGCACTTGAGCATGCACAATGAACCCCACATCTGCTGGTGCCCTGTCTCAGGAAGCTGCAAACAGACAAGGGGGAGAAGTATTGTCTGTGGGGGTGTCTTTAGCCCTGCTCATCCATACCCCTAATTCCAGTTATATTATTTTCAATGGCAGTTATTCTGCGCAGTGACCTGTACATGTCAGTTACATTCAAGTTACAGACACTGGGTTGTGGTAAGAACTGTGTCGTCTCTGTGTTTAAAACTATAGGGGCTTTATGGACGGGTCACTACGTCAGATTCTAGTAACATTCATTTTCCATTTCATAGACTAGATCACTGAGCTCAACAACAAATGAAAACAAGTCAAAGTGTGTCTTATAATTTGCTTCTGTTATGCTATGCTATGCTAAGTCACTTCAGTCTTGTCCGACTCTGTGTGACCCCATAGACGGCAGCCCACCAGGCTTACCCGTCCCTGGGATTCTCCAGTCAAGAACACTGGAGTGGGTTGCCATTTCCTTCTCCAATGCATGAAAGTGAAAAGAGAAAGTGAAGTCGCTCAGTTGTGTCTGACTCCCTGCGACCCATGGACTGCAGCCCACCAGGCTCCTCCGTCCTTAGGATTTTCCAGGCAAGAGTACTGGAGTGGGGTGCCATTGCCTTCTCCATTGCTTCTGTTAAGCCTTTCTGATTTCCATGCTTAGGTTTCTATATTTCTTTTCAGTTGGATGCTTGAAGCGATGATGCACTAGCAGTGGTGACAATCCTCTCAAAGCCTCAGGAGAGTCTTTTTCCCACTGGTTTAAATTTCCCTGTCAAAATTTCCTAGGTAATGTGATACCGAGGAAAAGCATATATGTGATAGAGAAAAAGATTGACCAATGCGGACAGGGCCGGGCAAACACACTACAATGGGGATCATAAACCACGTGACACTTGACTTGGGATTCCAACCCTTACAGACCTATATCTCCATAGCGTTTTCTGCATCCACCATATAAACATTAATCATAATTTTAAAATGACTTAAAAAAAATCACTGAAAGATACTCCCTTACTGTAAGAAGTTACCTCTAGTTTAACTATTTCCATGCCCCATTTTAGATGACCAAAGTTTTATTATTTATTTAAAGTATAAAGTGTTGTGTTAATTTCTGCTATAGTGGAAGGTGATTCAGTTATACATATATACGTTGTTGTTTAGTCTCTAGGTCATGTCCGACTCTCTATGACTCCATGGACTGTAGCCCGCCAGGCTCCTCTCTCCATGGGATTACTGGAACGGGTTACCATTTCCTTCTCCGGAGGATCTTCCTGACCCAGGGATTGAACCTGAGTTTCCTGCATTGAAAAGTAGATTTCTTTACCACTGAGCCACCAGGGAAGCCCCATACATATATTTATATATATATATATTCATTTAAAAAATAGTCTTTCCATTATGGTTTATCATGGGGTATTGAGTGTAGTTCCCTGTCCTGTACAGTGAAAGTGAAAGTGGAGTCGCTTCAGTCGTGTCCGACCCTTAGCGACTCCATGGACTGCAGCCTACCAGGCTCCTGCGTCCATGGGATTTTCCAGGCAAGAGTACTGGAGTGGGTTGCCATTTCCTTCTCCAGTGCATGAAAGTGAAAAGTGAAAGTGAAGTCGCTCAGTTGTGCCCGACTCTTAGCGACCCCATGGACTGCACCCTACCAGGCTCCTCCATCTGTGGGATTTTCCAGGCAAGAGTACTGGAGTGGGGTGCCATTGACAAAACTGGAGCGGCTTCAATGCAGAAATCAAGGGGTTTCCAATGCCCATCCTGTACAGTAGGACCTTGTTATTTATCCATTCTGCAAGGAGATCCAACCAGTGTATCCTAAAGGAAATCAGTCCTGAATAATCATTGGAAGGACTGATACTAAAGCTGAAACTCCAATAATTTGGCCATCTAATGTGAAGAACTGACTCTTTGAAAAAGACCCTGATGCTGGGAAAGACTGAAGGCAGGAGAAGGGGACTACAGAGGATGAGATGGTTGGATGGCATCACTAACTCCATGTACATGATTTTGAGCAAGCTCCGGGAATTGATGATGGACAGGGAAACCTGGCATGCTGCAGTCCATGGGATTGCAAGGAGCTGGACGTAACTGAGCAACCGAACTGAACTATTTTAATAGCTTACATCTGTCAACCCCAACCTTCCACTTATCCCTCCCCCCAACCTCCTCCCCCTTGTCAACCGCAAGGGGGTTGTCTGTGAGGATGACTAATGTTTTGATTTGCTTAGACCAATGTGTGTTTCAGTGCAGGAATCTGAAGAGACCTGGGCAAGTGGACTGATTGTTTACCTTATTGTCACAAAAGTTTAAAAAGTATAGAGAGATTAATAGGTAGAAGGTTTCAAATAATCTGTTGTACTCAGTAGAAAGAAGAGAGAGTTTTTGATATGTAAAAGTTTTACTTTAACATTCTACGAATAATAATCACTCCAGAGAAGGTACAAAATCTAGACTCAGGTTGTTCTTTGCTGGCAGAAACTGAGTTGTTTTTAAATTTTTGTACTTATTTACTCATAATTTATTCCCTGAATACTTCCAAAAATGATGTGAGATGGTTTACAGTAAAACCACATATAAAAATACTGAGTTTTTACAATAGTTCAATACTAATGTAAAAGACATGTTTTGGAACTTGGCTTAAAGTACTATGCCTTAAAAATTAAATTTGAGGATATGAATGCTAACTAGTACAGGATCTGAGGTGCTGTAGGCAGAGAAACACATATTGGAATATTTAAAATCACTACCAAGTCCCACGATTTTGGATACAAGTATAACAATTACTTGATGTGACAGGGTTTCCATCAGACTGTCTGGGTGAACTATCACGGGTAGGACCCAATAGACAAGAATTCTGGGCCCATCCAAACAAGGCTGGTGGCGTTCTTTCACAGGTGTGTTTTTGTTTCTGTCTCCACACATTCTAGCTTTAGATACATCTGTGTTGCTTTGAAAATACTGTTCAGTTCAGTTGCTCAGTCGTGTCTTACTCTTTGCGACCCCATGAACCGCATCACGCCAGGCCTCCCCATCCATCACCAACTCCCAGAGTTCACCCAAACCCATGTCCATCGAGTCGGTGATGCCATTCAACCATCTCATCATCTGTTGTCCCCTTCTCCTCCTGCCCTCAATCTTTCCCAGCATCAGGGTCTTTTCAAATGAGTCAGCTCTTTGCATCAGGTGGCCAAAGTATTGGAGTTTGAGCTTCAGCATCAGTCCTTCCAATGAATATTCAGGACTGATCTCCTTTAGGATAGACTTGGTTGGATCTCTTTGCAGTCCAAGGAACTCTCAAGAGTCTTATCCAGCACCACAGTTCAAAACCATCAATTCTTCAGCTAAAGTATTTTAAAATGCTGTTAAATAAAGACCTACTGTAAGCCTTTGTTCCTCCAAAAATAGACTACAGTGATTTTGATAAAGTCATTGTAACCTTTCTGAGCCTATTTTCTCATCTGTTAAATATAGATAGTAATAATTATCTCACAGAATTTTAAATTAAGTAGGACTGTATACAAAAACTATAAATTATAATTTATAAAATACACTTATAAAAACATGGTATTAAGTGTATTGACAACCACTAATGTAATTCCTATTACTCAGAATAATCATTTGGGACTCAGTTACAGCTTAACATGTAACCAAGAAAACTATGTAGCTTCACAGTCCACTCTGATGAATTTTAATCCATAGCCTCCTTATCTATAAACTGATTCATTACCACCCACCTTATAAAGATCTTTGGAGAAGGAAATGGCAACCCACTTCAGTATTATTGCCTGGAGAATTCCATGGATAGAGGAGCCTGGTGGGTTATAGTCCGTGGGGTCACAAAGAGACACAACTGAGCGAATGATACACACACACACACACACACACACACACACACACACACAAATGTTATGAGGATTAAATACAATAAGAATAAAAGCACACAGTGTCAGTCCATAGTGAGTCTTCAATGAGTAGCAAATCTTCAAATTATTTTATTACTATAATTAATATCTCTTATTTTATATGAATGAATGAGAAATGGATATATTATAGTTATCTAACATTGTATTTTCTAAAGTTTTTGCAGTTAAATTTTAAATGAAATCCTAGTGTATCAAGTAGATATAAAAATAATATTTTATTAGTCTAGATGTATTTTGTGAGGTCACATTCTAAAAATATGCTTATGGACAAGATTGATCAATGAAAACAAGGAAGTTCCTTTATGGAATGCAAATTGCTTAAATCTAGGCTTATAGATACTAGTTGCACAATTATACTGACTCCATCTTGAAATTTATTTTTTACCTGTTTTCTTTTTATATTTTGGTGCCTTTGATTTTGGTTTATTTGGTGTCTTTATTCTGTGTCTTTGGTTTTTATAGAGTTTCTTCCTCTAGATTATAAGTTTATCAAGAATGAGGAGTATCTTAAGTTTATCTTTTGGACCCAGTACCCAGTAGAATGTACCACCCATGGTAGGTCTCAGAAACATTTTGTGGGTGAATGCATAATCAGCATAGTTGGGCTTATTTTAGCTGAGAAAGGCCTTGTGTTTTTAAAAGTGTTAGGGTATGAAAAGGAAAGAAAATGAAATAATAAAATGACTCAATATAAAAATAATGCCTTTTTTTAAAAAATAATTCCTTCTTGATGATGGTCTCAATGAACTTTATAAGTAAAGTTCTTGCTACACTAGGGAAGACTCTGGCCTTTGAAAGCTGTGTGTGTGTGTATGCATGTGTGTGTGTGTGCATATATATGTGTCCTTCTTCATGCTTGTGGGTTTATGAGAGTAGATGAGGGACACAGTGGAGGAAACGAAGGGAGAGGACATTTGTGCAGAACTCACCATGAGCCAGGCACTCGCCAAGCACACTGCCTTGAATATTATCTGTTCTTAGGGATTTTTGCTGCATCAGAACCTGCTAAAATACACCCAGGGAAATGTTGGTCATACTTTGACAGGTAGACTGTGGGAAACAATTACAAACTATTTGTCGAACGTTGGGGTCAACGTGTACTTTTTGAAGCAAAATAATTTGTAGAGTTCTTTATCACCCTTGTCTTATCCATGAGAACTAGCAAGAAAAGGTTGAACTAAATTGGAAAAAAATAAATCCTCATGGGAACTCACATATTTTCTCTATCCTGATAAAAATAATCATCACTGGCCTTTATTGAATACTGTGAGTGTTTTACTTATATTAACTCTTTCACATCCCACAATTGTCTGAGCTAGGCACTGGTGGTTACCCCCATTTTACAGGTGAGACTGGTGAGGCCAGAGAGGAAATGGATCAAACATGCTTGCAGTCATTCATTGAGGAAATGGTAGACCCAGAACTCTGAGCAAATTCCTTAAGCATCCACTCCTCAGGACCCTACCCTTGCAATCTGATTCTTTGAATATCAGTTGCAGAAGTAAGAGGAAGCCTGATGTTCTTGCCAGTTCCATATCTGGGTTCTTCACTTCAGCTTCAATTGATAGGAAAGGAAAATGCACCCATGAGCTGTGGTGCCAGGAGCAGAGCATACTCTCTCTGTTGTGGTCAGGAATGGCTAAGGTGATCGTTTCAGACCTGGAAGAGGGAGGCTGGCTAAAAACAATGTAGGTATCTTCATTGGAGATATCTTCAAGGATCCTTTTCTTTGCTGTTCAAGTTGGGGAAAATAGTGATTATGCTAGGCTCTGCTGTCCATGGGATTCTCCAGGCAAGAATACTGGAATGAGTTGCCATTCTCTTTTCCAGGGGAACTTGCCAACCTAGGGATTAAACCTGGGTATCCTCCTTTGCCCGCACATTCTTTACTGTCTGAGCCACTCAGATCAGATCAGATCAGATCAGTCGCTCAGTCGTGTCCGACTCTTTGCGACCCCATGAACCGCAGCACGCCAGGCCTCCCTGTCCATCACCAGCTCCCGGAGGTCACTCAGACTCGCATCCATCGAGTCAGTGATGCCATCCAGCCATCTCATCCTCTGTCGTCCCCTTCTCCTCCTGCCCTCAATCCCTCCCAGCATCAGAGTCTTCTCCAATGAGTCAACTCTTCGCATGAGGTGGCCAAAATACTGGAGTTTCAGCTTTAGCATCATTCCTTCTAAAGAAATTCCAGGATTGATCTCCTTCAAAATGGACTGGTTGGATCTCCTTGCAGTCCAAGGGACTCTCAAGAGTCTTCTCCAACACCACTAGCGGAGCCCAGTTTAGTTCTAGTTGGATCCATCTGTTGAGCATATGTTGTGCTGTGCTATTCTGTGTAACCTTGTGGACCTAGCCCACCTGGCTCCTTTGCCACGGGATTCTCCAGGCAAGAATACTAGAGTGGGTTTCCATGCCCTCCTGCAGGGTATCCTCCCAACCCAGGGACTGAACCTGTGTCTTTTACGTCTCCTGGCAGGTGGGTTCTTTACCACTAGAGTTACCTGGGAAGCCCTTGTTGAGTGTGTGTGTGTGTGTGACACACACACACACACACACACACACACACACCTAGAGATGCTATAATGATTATGAGCATAAAATTGCTCAGTGATTGGAAACCCTTAATCATACACTTTGAATATTCTAGTCAACATTTTTGTGGCCTAAAAAACATCCTAGGTGGAAGGGGACATTTGCTGTGTTTTTCATGAGACCTGTGGCATCCAGTCTGCTTCATTTACACGGTCACTTTATGTGCTCTGAGCACACTTAATAATTTTACCAGTCACTGAATTTTCTACAAGCCAACATCTCCCATATGTAGAAATCAGTGTTTACCTCTGTAAAATCTACTGGTGAAAGCCCTCTGTAGAAGTTGGCAGCTCAGGGTAGAAAAACCACTGCATGGGCTGGATTGCTTTTCCCTCCTGCTGTCTTAGAAGATGTATCTTGAGCATGAAATGTATCTTATTTTTAGGGAGGATTTGTTTACACCGTATGGTGCCAATGCTGCTAAGGTTTATTTGTGCCGCGGCTGCTTATAGTACAGATACTGGGGGACTTTATATGTGCTGTAAGAACAATTTATTGGAAGAAAATGAGCACACCTTGGGTGACAGCTCTTCATTAAGATAAACGTGCATTAAATCTCAGTATATGAAGAATCTTGTGTTTCTTAATGGAAGGTGGTGTTGCAAGCCAGCGTTGCATGACCATTGCAGATTTATTTGCTGGTCTCCATGGGGTGGTTCATTCACTGATCACCCAACATAGAGGCTTAATCTTGGGAAGAGGAAAAATATGTGTTTGGTGAAATTGGTGTTTTCAGCCTGATCATAATTCATTGAAAGCATGAGGGGATCTACGTGAACCATGTTCTTGAAATGAATGGGGAGCGAGAAGTCTTTCTTCACCCTTGTGAATCCTTGTAGAAGACATTTACAGGGAAATTACTGGAGTTGTGCCCCCGTGGGGAGATTAATGTTTTAATATGCAAAAGCAGACAACTCTCAATTCCTTTACGCCATGGCACTTGGACCTGCGTGGTCTTACTGCTTTATTTTTCCCTTAAAGCTCGTCTGCCTAAACACTTTCGCAGACTCAAATAGAGCCACTAATGCCAAGTCATATCCTTGGTCTAGACTTGAGGACTCTGCTTCATGGCACCACCAAGTTATTTGTGACCTGGTGGAATGGTGGAATAAATCTCTGAAGGTACTGAGATTTTCCTGCTCATCCATTTGAATTTACTACTCAATTTACCAGCATCAGAGTTAGGCACCCTTAGGGAAGAGTGTGTTTTTAGGCTCTTTAACCACTAATTTCCAGTAAAAGGAAAAGCCAACAAAAGCATGACCTTTAATAACTCACCACCTATCTACTGTTCTCTTGCATCTTACCACCCTTCTTTCCTTTTTCTGGAAACTAAACACCATACCTCTGCACTCAATCTTGTTTCTTTCTGAAATCTCAAGGTTCTCTACATGGCCATCATTTCTTATCTCCTGTATTTTTGCTTTACAGACTCTTACCAATTAGCAGTGAACACACACAAGATTTTCATACATTAGAAAGATTAGAACATTGCCATTTGCCGAGACATGGGTAGACCTAGAGACTGTCTTGCAGTATAAAGTAAGTCAGAAAGAGAAAGACAAATATATCGCTTTTATGTTGAATCTAGAAAAATGGTATAGATAAATTTATTTGAAAAGCAGACATAGAGACACAGATGTAGAGAACAAATGCATGGATACCAAGATGGGTAAGGAGGAGGGGTTGGAGGAATTGGAAGATTGGGATTAATACAAACACTATTGATACTATGTATAAAACAGAGATACTATGTATAAATTAGTTTTTACTATGTAAAAACTAATGAGAACGGTTTTGTGTAGCACAGGGAACTCTCCTTAGTGCTCTGTGTTGACTTACTACTGCTGCTGTTGCTAAGTCGCTTCAGTCGTGTCCGACTCTGCGTGACCCCATAGACAGAAGCCCACCAGGCTCTCTCGTCCCTGGGATTCTCCAGGCAAAAACACTGGAGTGGGTTGCAATTTCCTTCTCCAATGCATGACAGTGAAAAGTGAAAGGGAAGTTGCTCAGTCGTGTCTGACTCTTAGCGATCCCATGGACTATAGCCTACCAGGCTCCTCCATCCATGGGATTTTCCAGGCAAGAGTACTGGAGTGGGGTGCCATTGACCTAACTGGGAAGGAAATCCAAAAAAGAGGGGATATGTGTGTACACAGAGCTGATTCACCTTGCCGTACAACGGAAACTAACACAACATCGTAAAGCAGGTATGCTCCAATAAAAATTCAAAAATAAGATGAAACACCCCTCTCTACTGTATATTCTGCCCCAGCTATGCTCATTTCTTTTCCATGAGCGAGCCAAGCATCTTAGAGGAGCTACTTACCGTTTCCTATGCTTCCCTATTTCATTGTAGTCTGGGCTTTTATCCCCACAGCTCCAGAGAAACTGTTTTGGCCAAGGTCACTTGGAGACTCTGGGTTACATTTCACAAGTGGTTCTCTTGTCTTTCACCACTTGGCAGTATCAGATCTATTAACTATTCCTTTAAAAAAATTTTCTTTCTGATTTTCTTGATACCGAATATATATGTAAATAAATATATGTATGTGTGTATGTATTTGATTATACGTGGGCTTCCTAGGTGGCGCAGTGGTAAAGAATCTGCCTGTCAGTGTAAGAGACATGGATTTGACCCCTGAGTCTAGAAGATCTCCTGGAGGAGGGCATGGCAACCCACTCCAGTATCCTTGCCTGGAGAATCCCATGGACAGAGGAGCCTGGCGGGCTACAGTCCAGGGGGCTGAAAAGAGCTGGACATGACTGAGTGACTGAGCACACACTAGATTATGTAAATGTATGAAAAATGTATTTTTTTGGGGGGGGTTTCTTCATTGCAGTGAAGGCTTTTCTCTAGTCGCAGTGAGCAGGGGCTTCTCTAGCTGCCGCACATGGGATTCTCTTGTTAGAGCTCATGGGGTCAGGAGTTGCAGCATGTGAGAATAGTTGCCCTCACTGCATGCAAGGTCTTAGTTCCCAATTAGGGATCCAACCTGCATCCCATGCGTGGGAAGGCAGATTCTTAACCAGTGGACCACCAGCGAAGTCCCCCCAAATGTCTGTATATCATAAGAAATAAAGAATCAGCACACTTGTACACCTCTCTCCCGATTCTGTCACTCTTTTTGACTGGAACCACAATCAGATCCAAGTCGATTCATTTAGATCAGCTTGGGTAGCTTTGACTTCTTATAATATTGATTATGATCTTTGTATGCACGAACACAATGTATCTCTCGCTTCTTAAGATAATTTTAATACAGTTTAAACATTTGCTCCATAAATGCTGCCTACATCCTGTGTTAGTTGTATTTTTAGGTATCTCATTTTTATTGTAGTTGTTCAAAATGGCATCTCTTTTGAAATAACATTTTAAAACTATTTGTTAATGGTGTATAGAAATATTATTGATTTTAATGTATTGATCTTATAATCAGCCACTTTGCCAAAGTCTTTTATTCTGACATTTTATTTTCTGTAGCTATGCTATTTTCTAAGAATATTTATTGCAATAAGAGACCATTGCTGGTAAACGCTCCTGGTTGCTGTTTACCTTAAACTGCCTTTATTTGCGGCTTGCTATTGAATAATAGTGCTGTACAATGCCAAGCTGATGGTTTTCCTCTCAGCACTCTGAAGATATTGTTGCACAGTGTTCTGGCTTCTATTGTAACTAGTGAGAATTTTGCTGTCAGTGTAATTGCCATTTCTTTGTAGTGAGCTAGCTTTTCTTTCTGGTTGGGATAAAAAGAAACCACAAGGAGGAAGGCAGACACTCAGGAATACCAGCAACGGGGCTATCAGAGAGGAAGGTGCTACTGGGAACTGAGAGAAGGGAGGGCTGTGTAGCACAAGAGCCCTAATCCTCTGTTAAGAGGCATCGCCAGTCCCTGGGGCTTCCCAGGAAAAGAGCCAAGACCCCAAACCCCTGTATTCACTCCCCTTCCTCCCAAACCCTGTCTGTGCTCCACATTAACTAAACCCAAGCAGAAGCCAAGGGTCATAATATAATTAACATTAATGATGAATGCGCATCAGATACGTGTAGGGGGCAGAGAGCTTGGTGGAAAAGAGTGGACAGTGTGGATCTGGAGGATTCAGGGTAGGTATTTAGTCCATTGTATTTAGTTTTCTCTTCACATCTGTCTAGTCATTTTCAGTCACTTTTGTTCCTTTCTCAAATTTCAATCCTATCTTTTATTTCTTTAGGCATCTCATGCATAGTTGTTTATATTAAATCTGTTAGGTCTGATATCTTAAGCCTTGAGGTTCTACCGCTTTTGATGTTTCTGCTAACTCTTGTCATGATGGCTTTTTTCCCCTCTTAAGTTTATATTCTTTTTTTAAAAAAATTATTTATATTCATTTTTAACATGAGTACATTTTGGCTAAAATCTGTGGGGTTATTTAAATTTTTAAATTTTATTATTTATTTTTGGTTGTGCTGAGTCTTCTCTGCTGTGTGCTAGCTTTCTCTAGTTGCAGTGGGCAGGGGCTAATCCAGTTGTGGTGTGCAGGCTTCTACTGCAGTGGCTTCTCTTGCTGTGGAGCATGGGCTGTGGAACACAGGCTCAGGAGTTGGGTGCATGGGCTCAGTTGCCCCACAGCGTGTGGGATCTTCCTGGATTAAGGATCAAACCTGTGTCCCCCCTTGTATTGGCAGGTGGATTCTTAACCTCTGGACCACCAGGGAAGTCCCAGTGTGATTCTTATGGGACCTGGAGTCAGGGATCTTTTCTCCAAAGAGGAATTGCATTTATTCCTGCTTTATACCATGAACCTCCACAGCCTCCTCTGTATGAGCATGCCATTTAAACCTCAGAGTCTTGTGAAAGAATAATTATAAATACAAATACAGCTTTTCTCTTTGTTGATGTGTGGAAGTTTTCTAGCCCATGTTTTACAAACAGTACTTCATTTTTGAGAATTGCAGTTCTGTGTGGGGCTCAGAGTCCTCCTCCACCCAGGACGCAGGTCCCAGCACTTGACACCTATTTCCTAAACCTGGACCTTGGATTTTCCAAGGTCTAGTTCCCTGGTGTTAATGTTCGTCATACTGTTTATTTTAATTTGCCATTAAGGGATTTTCTTTAATGTCTTGTGGATTCAGCATTGTAAATATCATTGCAGTTTATCTGACATCTAAGACTTTGATGTAGAAAGAGATTTCCAGTTCGCCTTTTTTTTTTTTCAAAGCTTCTTGTCTTGCTCTGTCGTCCTTCCCAAAGTCATTTCTTTACCTCTTCTTCAGACTCAAGGTACTTCAGAGTTATGTCCAATTCTCTCTTCCTGCATCATCTTACATGTATAAATCAATTATTACTTTAATTCACAAGCTTTGAAATCTCTCTGTAGATAGGGATTTTGTAGATATTTTTTCACCAGTATCTTCCTAGTGTTTAGCATAATATGTAGCACAATAGTAAGTGTCTGGTTCGTATTTGTGAATGAATGAGTCAGTGGAAGAACCATTAATATGGTCTCCATAGAGAAGGATTAGATTGTTGTTCTGTCCGTGAGAGGGGTTGGAACAGTTATGGTACTGTGATGGATAAATATCTTCATTTTACTTAATTTTCCTGAGGTTTACACTTCTCTTGAGGAAATATTTATCTTTGGGTTTGTCTCTACCTTCATGCTGCAGGCAATGAACTCGACTTCATATTGAGCATTTTTACCTTTCTTTTAAATATATGTTTGTCCATAATAAACATGGACGTAGAATTCTTAACAGCTTTAATCAATAGTGGGATTTTTCTCTCTGCTGAGGGCAATGTGTTCCCTTTGGTATATTGTAACAACTTAATTGTAACTCAGTTGGCCTTTTTTCCTATTAGTATGAAGACCTTCTAGTTTGCATGTGACCCCAGATAACCCTAGTGGTAAAGAATCCACCTGCCAATTCAAGAGACACAAGAGATGTGGGTTTGACCCCTGGGTTGGGAAGATCCCCTGGAGTAGGGAATGGCAAACCGCTCCAGGATTCTTGCCTGGAACTTCTATGAACAGAGAAGCCTGGCAGTCCATGGGGTTGCAAAGAGTTGGATATGACTGAGCGCACATTTTAATTTTTTTAAATTTAATACGTTTGATGGTTGGGCTTGAAGACAGCTTCACGTAGAGCAGATAAAATAAAATTAACTTCTGCTAATATTCAGAGCAAACAACACCTGAATATACAGAAAAGGACTTTAAATGCAGAAAGGTAGCAGGCTAGGGTGAAATCCGTCTTGATCAATGCTGCTTTCTATGATAACAACACAGGACTGGGTTGTATCTATAAGATCCATCCCACAAAGAAAAGGATGGAGAACAAGCTCCTGTTTGGCAGAGACAAACCAAAGACTTACCCTCAACATGAAGAACTTCTGGTTTTTCCAAGCAAGTGGTGACTGACCTAGAAAGTGAGTAACTATTAGAAGCAATAACACAGGATCTGATTTGTATTCTACAATGAGCTTTGAAAACAATGGTGGGGATATTGACTTTGGGAGTCACAGGTCCTGGAGAAAGGCACCAAGAAATCTATGGACAAAGAGAAGCTGCTATAGTTTTCAGGAGCTGCAAAAGTAAAGCTATTTCAACAACAGCGACAAGATTCCAAGAGCTTTTAAAGATGAAAATCATCACTGTGCTTTACCTTGGCTATGTTGAAGAGCTTGCTGGGTTATTCATTTTCTCTATATGTCAGAATCTGGTAAGTTGAGTTTGTGGAGACCATAATGGAGACAGCTCTTGTCAAAGTGGCTCAGACAGCAAAGAGTCTACTCTCAGTTCAGGAGACCCAGGTTCAGTCCCTGGGTTGGGAAGATCCCCTGGAGAAAGAAATGGCAACCCACTCCAGTATTCTTGCCTGGAAAATCCCACGGACGGAGGAGCCTGGCGGGTTACAGTCCATGGAGTCTCAAAGAGTTGGACACGACTGAGTGACTTCACTTTTATTTCTTTCTTGTCAAAGTGAATAGAAACACAGGCTTAGCTCACTGAAAGTTTCTCTAGAGACGTTTGAAAATAACGGTATTAAAGATGAAGACATTGCAACCAAAATATCAGAGAGCTCAAGCCTGTTCAGGAGAACAGATACTGTGAAATTTTAAGGGATGAGAGTAGGAAAGTTTTCCATTCATTTTGTTTGTGTTTGAGCTTAAGAGAACAGTTTAGCATTAGGAGAATGGAAACGGGGTAGGGCTCAGCGTGGACCAGGACAGAGGGTTTTGGGAACAGCTGGCAAAATCTCCAGGAGCAAGCCTGAAGGACATTAACCTCTCAGGTAAAATGACTGAACTCACATTATTCACTTTTTGGTGGCATTGTCCTGATGTATACATGAGTGCATGCTAAGTCACTTCAGTCATGTCTGACTCTTTGTGACCCTGTGGACTGTAGCCCATCAGGCTCCTTGATCCAGGAGATTCTCCAGGCAAGAATATTGGAGTGAGTTGCCATGCCCTCCACCAGGGGATTGAACCCGCATTTCCTATGTCTCTTGCATTGGCAGGCAGGTCCTTACTGCTAGCACCACTGGGGAAGCCCTTCCTGATGTATAAAGATCTTCAAAATGAAGAATTCATTTAATGAAATTGAAGAGTATATAAGCCTCATTCCCCTGTGCAGCCAAATACATTTAATCAACTAAAGTTTGGGGAAAGGATTTACCGTCCTGAAATTTTGGTTTGAGACCTGGAAAAAGAAAAAAGAAAGTGCAGCAATTATTTCTCATACATATGTATATTTCACAGATGAATTTGTTAACTTTCATTCCAGCTACTTGCATTGAAATGATATTTGAGCCTGTTCATGGAAAATAGGCCACGTAATCAAATAAAAAAGGAAGCTTAGTGTCTAGAGCAGGGTATGTAAACAAAGAAACGTGTGAAAAGAGGCTGTTATTTTCCACATCTGTAAAAACAAGAGCTTGAACAAAGGGTCACTGAGCTCCCTTCCAGTTTGAGCATTATATAGCTCTGAGTCTCCAGTTTGCATTTTATTTCCTGTTTCTCCTTTGCTGTGCCCTACCCACAGGCACACAAGGTTCCTTAAGCTTTCCCAAACATAACCCCTACTTATTCATCCTTCCTTCTTACTGAGTGTTCTTCCTTCCCAATTCTGTCTCTCGAAATTCTACTCATACTTGAAGGTGCAGCCCAGGTCATCTGTTATTGTTCCACAAAGCTGTCCCCTGGTTTTCCAGCCGACAGTGACCTCTGAAAAGTCTGTGCCCCAAAGGACTTGTGGCTCTGCCGTCATGCGTTTCTCATGCTTCTTTGTCTTTTGGTTATTTGTTTATATTCCCATTGACTAGATAATACACTTTTTGAGGTCAGAGATTCCATTGTTAGATTCTTAATAATATAATATGGCATTGTAGACTTGAAAAAATATTCATACCCTAAAAGTTGAGAGTTATGTTTTATTCCGTGGAAATTTTTAGCACTTCAAGCCAATGAGACAGCATCTTAAGTAACCCTGAGAGAACTGCTCTGAGGAGGTGAGGGGAGGAACCAGATTATATAGAAGTTTTGCAACCAAGGGCAGGAAGACTGAACATCAAAAGATTATTGTAAATTAAATCCAGACATCTCGAGGAATTTAATGTTTTTCTATGTATGCAGAAGTTCACTGAAATCATTCCTTTGATATGCACTTCACCTACATAGGGCCAGTATCCTGTATTTTCACATCCTGAGTCTCCGCAGGGCTCCCTATAGGGAGTGGCTGCAGTGTGATGGCCATTAGATAGCAGGATATTCTTTCCTTCCTGAGTTTCCTCAGGGCTCACAATTGCTGATGGCTGTGAAAATCCTTTATTTACTGATATGGCAGGAAATATTTCAGTTCTCAGAATCATGTTTTGTACATAACAGGCCTTTTCTCTTTATACAGTGAATTGAAAAGTTGAATAAAGAAAATGATTTCCTGGTAGATTAAAACCAACTAGATAAAATTATAGCAAAATCTTAAATTTATGTAATACATTTAGTGAAAATAATCAAATTTTATAGTTTAGACTCTAAAACAAGTAAATGGGATTTATTTTGGCATTCCAGATGATGAGAAGTTGGATTAGCAGTACTCACATTAAAGAAATTCTAATAAATGTATCACCTCTTGAAAAAGTATTAAGGCTTCTAGAAGTCAAAAGAAAGAAAATAAGATATCACATTCACAAAATGCAAATAACTTGCCCTTTAAAATATGTCAAAAGGAACATGGTTCCTGGAAAAATCTGACATGAACTTTAGCCCATCAAAAGAGATGAGCACACAAATCTAAGGTTGTAGTTCTATTACACAAAATTGCCTTGTTTTCCCCCCTCTGGTATATTTCTCAGCTTTAAATTCTTTGAAATGAAACAGGAATGGCTTAAGAAAGTCCTCAACACTATGTCAAGAAATGTACCTCCAAACCCAAACAGCAAGATTTCCATTTTGAGCTACAAATTAAGGTTTATATATTTTTTTAGTTCTGAATTTTTTCTTTAAACAAAGAAAAGATTCTATTTTTTTTTAAAATAATTGTTTCCATTATCAACTGAAAAAAATTACACAATGTGAGAGTTATGCTGCCGCTGCTGCTGCTAAGTTGCTTCAGTCGTGTCCGACTCTGTGTGACCCCATAGACGGCAGCCCACCAGGCTCCCCCGTCCCTGGGATTCTCCAGGTGAGAACACTGGAGGGGGTTGCCATTTCCTTCTCCAAGCATGAAAGTGAAAAGTGAGAGTAAAGTCGCTCAGTCGTGTCCAAATCTTAGCGACCCCATGGACTGCAGCCTACCAGGCTCCTCTGTCCCTGGGATTTTCCAGGCAAGAGTACTGGAGTGGGTTGCCATTGCCTTCTCTGGTGAGAGTTATGAGTTACGTATTATTTGAGGCTGAATGAGGACTGTAGTCTGGGAGACAGATGAGCCTCTCAGATGGCTCTGAGGAACTGCTCCATGGAGGTAGTGGGGAGGTCAGTATATATGTGATTTTGATGAAGAGGGGTATGTGCAGTCAGACACGTTTTGGCAGAAGCTTGCTGCTGGTCACAAGAAGGTTGCTACTAGTCATGAAGAGCAGATTCATTGTTAATGATTTTAGTTCTTTTCTAGAGATGAGAAGATGCAAGAAATTTGGCTTATAAAACTTTGTCCTGAAAATAACTATCTGAGGGTCTGTTCTGCCAGTTTTTCCCAGGGCATAGCGTACCTCATTCCTGATTTCCACCCTGAACTCCTTTTAGGTTGTGTTGAAGGTCAGCAACTGCAATGGCTAGTGACTTCATTCTTATAGAACCAAATGGTGAGTGACACTTTATAGTTGGCAGTACAAAGCAGAATAATGTTGGGGTTATCAAGCTATCTTTTTGAGAGACAGGCATTGAACTTCCGTATCTGAAAAGGGAATGGGGAAATTGAATTAGCATGAGATCACCAAGACAGCTCATAACCAAAGAAATTCACTCTTGTGATATTGTGGAGAAATAGCTTTTGGATTGTGCCTTTGGAGGAGGTGACTCATACCAGATAAGCAACAGCTCTTGAGGCTGCAGTTAGGGTTAATTCTGAATCCCAAAATAGTCACTTATTTAATTGAGTAGGTTGAAGATGGCACTTAACAACCTACTGCTTTAACCTGTTCTGGAGTGTTTTAAAGAGAAGAGGATTTGGAAGGAGGAAAATATGGCTTAGGATAAGAGCCCAGAGGGCTAACTGCTCCTGCCTGGTGCAGACTTTGCTTTTTTTTTTTCTTTCTTAAACTTTTTATTCCATATTGGAGTATAGCTGATTAACAATGTTGTAATAGTTTTAGGGGAACAACAAAGGGATTCAGCCATATATATATGTGTGTCCATTCTCACAGGAGACTGTCAGAGCAGAGGAACAGCTTTTATCCTAAAACACTATACGTGCAAATGAAACAACCTAAAGTCTGTTGTGTCCTCAAGGCAGAATAGGTATTGGCAAATTAGTGTTGAAGGTAGAGGTCATTTGGAAGAGAAACTATTTAGTGATTTAGATAAGCTGCAAACAACAATAAAGCATGTTAATGAAAAGTTATCTTCATTTAAAATGATCAAGATTGATAGAAATTTGGTCAAAGCATTTCAAACCCTACGTACTAAAATGGCATCATTAGCTCTACTCCAGTGGATTGTTTCACCAGTAGGTAGACCTTATCATGTTCTCATAGTATTTTATATCTTAATTGTGTGTGTGTGTTTTGTTCAAGTTAGAAGAAACCCTACACTTTCAGAAGAGGTATGAATACTGTGAAAGAAAAAAAGGGACAGTACCATCATGATGCTGTGCTGCCGTGGAAAGTTTCCCCACTTGTGAATTATCTGGAGAAAACATTTTGAGAAACTGTAAGGTGTCAGCTTTAAAAATTAATTTTTAAATTTTTACTGAAGTATAGTTGATTATCAATACTGTTTTTCAGATGTACAGCAGAGTGATTCTGTTACATATATATGGGTATATACCTACTGCTTGCTGACTTGCTAAGTTGCTTCAGTCGTTTCTTTGTGACCCTATGGACTGTAGCCTGCCAGGCTCCTCTGTCCATGGGATTCTCCAGGCGAGAGTACTGGAGTGGATTGCCATGCCCTCCTCTAGGGGATCGTCCTGACCCAGGGATCAAACCCAAGTCTCTTACTTCTCTGGCATTGGGAGGCAGTTTCTTTACCTGAGAAGCCTGCATATATCTATATTCATTTTAAAGTTTGTTTCCATTATAGTTTATTACAGGATACTGAATGTAGCTCCCTATGTGTACAGTAGAACTTTATCAGTTTTATATATAGTGTGGCTATATATATATATATATATACACACACACACATACACACACGCAGTTATATATGTAGTCTGTATCTGTTAATCCCATACTCCCAGTTTATCCCTCCTCCTCCTCCTTTGGTAACCATAAGTCATCAACTTTTGAATGAGAGAATATTTGAAAAATTTGTAGTGAATATATAAAACCATTAGTTCCCTTCACCAAATATCCCTGGCTCCCTGCTAAGCTAGCACAGGATTACACTTGCCAGTCCCTTGTGTTTGGGTAACCAAGTGATGAGTCTGACCAGTGACTTATGAGTAAAAATGGTTCTTGTGTCCCTTCTTTCCCTGAATACTTAGTTGGCAGTGTGGCCCACTTCAGAACTTTCTTTCTCACCTTGCTCTGGCCACGAACATATTTTGAGATGGTAGCTACTCCATCAACCCAGATCCAGTGTTAGGAGATGTGAAGCATACAGGTGCTCAGGCCAGCCCATGATGAGTGTGTACAATGAATGAGAAAGAAACTTTTGTAAGAAGATGAAAACATTTAGGGTTGTTTGTTCATAGAGTACAACCTTGCATATTTATATGCAGAAGGAATTCTAGACTGTAGGACCAGGTTAGAAGACTATGTAAAAAAAAAAAAAAAAAAAGATGGGATGTCCAACTTCACCAGTATAATTGAGAGAACCCAAGTCAGGTTTACTGTGTCCCAGGAGGCAATATAACCTCAAGAATAAGGGCGGCCAGGTCCTCTAAGAGGGTGAGCCACTATTTGCCCAGCTATGGAATGAGTACCATATTAGCACTCACCTCCTAAAGTTGTGATGATTAAATAACATAATTCACTTGAAGAGCCGCATACAGTGCCACATGATAAACTGCAGGCAGCTTTTGTTTTTGTTATTTTTTATTGTTACAGGTATAAGGACCTTGAATTCTTCTGGTCATTTGAGGAATCACTGTAATTACATCTCAGGTAGTTGTCCTGCTTTTCCTTGAAGTCTCTAGGAACAGGGAACTTGCTGCTTTCTGAAGGAGGCAGAAACTTCTCTTGGAAAGGGTAGCTTCCCATAGCTTCTACCTATTGGTTCTCATCTTGGCCCTATGGGACACTCAGGGCAAATCTAATCTTCCTTCCACAGAATAGTGCCAGTTCCTTTAATCACCCTTTCTTTTTTAAATGAATTTTAAAAAATTAATTGTTAGTGGAATATAGTTGCTCTACAATGTATCAGTTTGTTGTTGTTGCTGTTGCTATTCAGTCACTGAGTCATATCCGATGCTTTGTGACCCCATGCACAGCAGCACACCAGGCTCCCAGTCCTTCACTATCTCCTGGAGTTGCTCAAACTCATGTCCATTGATTCAGTGATGCCATCCAACCATCTCATTCTATGTCGCCTTCAGTTCAGTTCAGTCACTCAGTCGTGTTTGACTCTTTGCAACTCCATGGACTGAAGCATGCCATGCTTACCTGTCCATCACCAATGCTTGGAGTTTATTCAAACTCATATCTACTGAGTCAGTGATTCCATCCAACCATCTCATCCTCTGTCATCCCCTTCTATTTCTGCCTTCAATCTATCCCAGCATCAGGGTCTTTCCAAATGAGTTAGTTCTTTGCATCAAGTGGCCAAAGTATTAGAGTTTCAGCTTCAGCATCAGTCCTTCCAATGAATATTCAGGGTTGATTTCCTTTAGGATTGACTGGTTTGATCTCCTTGCAGTCCAAGGAACTCTCAAGAGTCTTCTCCAACACCACAGTTCAAAAGCATTAATTCTTCAGCACTCAGCTTTCTTTATAGTCCAATTCTCACATACACACATGACTATTGGAAAAACAATAGCTTTGACAGAATGGACCTTTGTTGGCAAAGTAATGTCTCTGCTTTTGAATATGCTGTCTAGGTTGGTCATAACTTTTTTCCAAGGAGCAAACATCTTTAAATTTCATGGCTGCAGTCACCATCTGCAGTGATTTTGGAGCCCAAGAAAATAAAAGTCTCTTACTGTTTCCATTATTTCCCCATCTATTTGCCATGAAGTGATGGGATCAGATGCCATGATCTTAGTATTTTGAATGTTGAGTTTTAAGCCAGCTTTTTCACTCTCCTCTTTCACTTTCATTAAGGGGCTCTTTAGTTCCTCTTCATTTCTGCCATAAGGGTGGTATCATCTGCATATCTGAGGTTATTGATATATTTCCCAGCAATCTTGATTCCAGCTTGTGCTTCATCCAGCCTGGTATTTCTCATGATGTACTCTGGATAGAAGTTAAATAAGCAAGGTGACAATATACAGACTTAATATACTCCTTTTCTGATTTGGAACCAGTCTGTTGTTCCATGTTCAGTTCTAACTGTTGCTTCTTGATCTGAGTACAGATTTCTCATGGGGCAGGTAAAGCGGTCTGGTAATCCCATCTTTTTAAGAATTTTCCACAGTTTGTTGTGATCCACACAGTCAAAGACTTTGGTGTAGTCAATGAAGCAAAAGTAGATGTTTTTCTGAAATTCTCTTGCTTTTTCTATGATCCAGTGGATGCTGCCAATTTGATCTGTGGTTCTTCTGTCTTTTCTAAGTCCAGCTTGAACATCTGGAATTTCTCAGTTCATGTACTATTGAAGCCTGTCTTGGAGAATTTTGAGCATTACTTTGCTAGCATGTGAGATGAGTGCAACTGTGTGGAAGTCTGAGCATTCTTTGATATTGCCTTTCTTTGGGATTGGAATGAAAACTGACCTTTTCCAGTCCTGTGGCCATTGTTGAGTTTTCCAAATTTGCAGGCATATTGAATGCATCACTTTTACAGCATCATCTTTTAGGATTTGAAATAGCTCAACTATTCCTGTTGCCTTATTGTACAGCAAAATGAATTAGCTATATGTATACATATATCTAGGCTTCCCAGGTGGCTCTGTGGTAAAGAGCCCACCTGCCAAGCAAGAGACCTGGGGTCTCTTGGACCCCAGGACCAGGAAGATCCCCTGGAGAAGGAAATGGCAACCCACTGCAGTATTCTTGCCTGGGAAATCACATGACAGAGGAACTTGGCCAGCTACAGCCCATGGGGGTCACAAAAAGGGTTGACATGACTTAGCGACTAAACAGCAGCAATACATATGTCCTCTCTTTTCTGGATTTCCTTCCTGTTTACTCACCACAAAGCAGTGGAGCTCCCTGTGCTGTGCAGTGGCAGGGGCAGTTCAGTGGCTAAGTCATGTCCAACTCTTGGGACCGCACGGACTATAGCCTGTCAGGCTCCTCTGTCCAAGGGGTTTCCCAGACAAGAATACTAGAGTGGGTTGCCATTTCCTTCTCCAGAGGCTCTTCCCTACCCAGGAGTTGAACCTGGGTCCCCAGCATTGCAGTGGGATTCTTTACCACCCGAGCCACCAGGGAAGCCCATGCTACACGGTAGCTTCTCGTTAGTCAGTGTTCACGTGATGAACCTTCCAGATGCCTTTACTTCTTCAAATGCACTGTGCTGACCTACACACAAGACATCTGAGCGAGCAACAGCCCTGCCTGCTGGTAGCCAAGCTAGCATTTGGTGAGTGCTTACTGCCTGCCAGGCTGTGTCCTCCCCACAATTCTATGAGGTCATTTTTATGATTATCTCCCTTTTATATGGAAGAAATGGAGAAAAAGTAAAAGTGCATCATTTTTACGATTCACAAAGCTGTTGACTACATAAGAAAAAATTTGTATTCACAGTTATAACTGGCAACTCACAGAAGAAACTCTAAAAATAAAAAATATGTTAAATAAGACTCCCTAGTTGATGGCAATTTGCGAGAGAAAATAATGATATATTAATTTAATCAGGTAAGTCAATAATATAAGAAACGTGTATTATTATCAGGCAGGTTGGTAACTTCTTGGATTATTCTAAGCAGCAAAGAAAGAACATTCTCCACCAAAAAGAATATAGCCACCTTGTGATGTCATTTTAATTAAGGCAGTGTGTATTTCTAACATAATGTGTGAAAATAGAGAACTGACTGAAATATAAACCTAACTTTCCATGAGCAAGTGGTGTATAAATCAAATAAATAAATTCACTGAAGAGAATTTAAGCTCGAGAATGTAATGAATGTTATATCTTCACTGAAGGTTTTTATGTTGTTACTAAAACATGTGAACTAAAAATAAAAAAAGAAATTGACCAAGTTCTCAAGAGGCATTATAATTCCTATGGGAAATAACTGACCAGACAGAAGCAGGCTTGCATATTGTGAAGATAATTCACATGGTTTGCTAATAAAATGCAGGAGACAGATTAAATTCTTAACTGACTATAGCCAATATAAAGTTATAATAGAAACCATGAAATAAAGTCCTCTTAAAATCCATCAAATACCCAAGGCCAACTTCATAAAACAAGCAAAAAAAAAAAAAAATGTTAAATTAGAATCAGGGGACTCTGAGTTGGCTAAGTTATTTTAGAGTCAATTTTTCTACATTAAAGAATTAAAAACAAATGCACACTGCTATATATAAAATAGATGTCTATTAAGGACCTACTGTATAGCATAGGGAACACGATACTCAGTAAAGAATCAAAAAAAGAGTGGATATATGTATATGAGTAACTGATTTACTTTACTGGACAGCAGACACTAAGATAATATTGTAAATCAACTCTACTCCAATACAAATTTTAAAAATTAAAAAAGAGGATGTTAAAACCTAATGTACCTGTCAAATGCAAATGAAAAAGAATGTGAAAAAATACATATACATACACACACACACACACACACACAACTGAATCACTTGGCTGCACACCAGAAATGAACACAGCATTGTAAATCAACTATACTTGAATTAAAGAGAAAAATTAAATGCAAAAAAAAAAAAGTAAAACAAATGCACAAGGAAAAGTCAACCAACCAACTATATGTGCAGAAAAGGAGCAAAAAGAAATTGTGTTATGGTATACTGCAGGCATTCACTGGAGTTGAGCATGCCCGGTGTCCTCCCCAATACTATTACAGCATAAATGGGAAGTGGACTTGTCCATTGAAATGGGAAGAGTTCCTCCACTGCATACAGAATCATCATAGATGATGATGTCATTACTCAGAGCCTGATCAATTCAAGTGACCTTAAAATGAGGTAGGATTTATGCCACTTTAATGTAATTTAAGCTGTTCTAATTTGGGGTTTGAAGTCAATAGCTGACCTGGACATGGACTGTTTTATGTTGGGCTTTCAAAAGCAGAGCCTGGGACATGGACTCAGGTGCCATGATTTGTTGATGGGATGCTTTTCTGGAAGAAACCCTAGGGGAGGAGGTGAGGGTAGAGAGAAGACCTGAGCAAAGAGGGGGTTTCAGGTAAATTTTAGTCTTGGCTAAATGTGGGGACAAGTATCAATAACCTCAGATATGCAGATGACACCACCCTTATGGCAGAAAGTGAAGAGGAACTAAAAAGCCTCTTGATGAAAGTGAAAGAGGAGAGTGAAAAAGTTGGCTTAAAGCTCAACAGTCAGAAAATGAAGATCATGGCATCTGGTCCCGTCACTTCATGGGAAATAGATGGGGAAACAGTGAAAACAGTGTTAGACTTTATTTTTTGGGGCTCCAAAATCACTGCAGATGGTGACTGCAGCCATGAAATTAAAAGATGCTTACTCCTTGGAAGGAAAGTTATGACCAACCTAGATAGCATATTCAAAAGCAGAGACATTACTTTGCCAACAAAGGTCCCTCTAGTCAAGGCTATGGTTTTTCCTGTGGTCATGTATGGATGTGAGAGTTGGACTGTGAAGAAAGCTGAGTGCGGAAGAATTGATGCTTTTGAACTGTGGTGCTGGAGAAGACTCTTTTTTTTTTTAATTAAATTTTATTTTGGTTAACTTTACAGTATGTATGCTTTTACCATACATCAAGATGGATCTGCCACCAGTATACATGTGCTCCCCATCTTGAACCCTCCTCCCTCCCTCCTCCCCATACCATCCCTCCGGGTCGTCCCAGTGCACCAGCCCCAGGCATCCGTTATTGTGCATTGTACCTGGACTGGCGACTCGTTTCAGATATGATATTATACATATTTCAATGCTATTCTCCCAAATCATCCCACCCTCTCCCGGTCCCAGAGTCCAAAAGTCTGTTCTATACATCAGTGTCTCTTTTGCTGTCTCGTAATCAGGGTTATTGTTACCATCTTTCTAAATTCCATATATATGCGTTAGTATATTGTATTTGTGTTTTTCTTTCTGGCTTGCTTCACTCTGTATAATAGGCTCCAGTTCCATCCACCTCCTTAGAACTGATTCAAATGTATTCTTTTTAATGGCTGAGTAATACTCCATTGTGTATATGTACCACAGCTTTCTTATCCATTCATCTGCAGATGGACATCTAGGTTGCTTCCAAGTCCTGGCTATTGTAAACAGTGCTGCTATGAACACTGGGGTACACGTGTCTCTTTCAATTCTGGTTTTCTCAGTGTGTATGCCCAGCAGTGGGATTGCTGGATCATAAGGCGGTTCTAGTCCCAGGCCAATATCACTGATGAACATAGATGCAAAAATCCTTAACAAAATTCTAGCAATCAGAATCCAACAACACATTAAAAAGCACATACACCATGACCAAGTGGGCTTTATCCCAGGAATGCAAGGATTCTTCAATATCTGCAAATCAATCAACGTAATACACCACATTAACAAACTGAAGAATAAAAACCATATGATTATCTCAATAGATGCAGAGAAAGCCTTTGACAAAGTTCAACATCCATTTATGATAAAAACTCTCCAGAAAGCAGGAATAGAAGGAACATACCTCAACATAATAAAAGCTATATATGACAAACCCACAGCAAACATTATCCTCAATGGAGAAGACTCTTGAGAGTCCCTTGGACTGCAAGGAGATCCAACCAGTCCATTCTGAAGGAGATCAGCCCTGGGATTTCTTTGGAAGGAATGATGCTAAAGCTGAAACTCCAGTACTTTGGCCACCTCATGAGACGAGTTGACTCATTGGAGAAGACTCTGATGCTGGGAGGGATTGGGGGCAGAAGGGGAAGGGGACGACAGAGGATGAGATGGCTGGATGGCATCACTGACTCAATGGACATGAGTCTGAGTGACCTCTGGGAGCTGGTGATGGACAGGGAGGCCTGGCGTGCTGCAGTTCATGGGGTCGCAAAGAGTCGGACATGACCGAGCGACTGAACTGAACTGAACTGAAATGTGGGGTAAATTCTAGCCTGGCTAGGTGTTGACTCACAGTGGGAATGAAAAGAGAGTTTGTATGGGTATAAACCACAACACAGATCCCACTACATCTTGAGTGGTCATCCAAGGATGCCAGTCATCGACTGTGGACTGTGTATGTGTATGTATGGAGAAGTTGTGTGTATGCGTATGTCCCTGTAGGATATTGGGGGAAACGCATGTGAGAACTTCCTTAAGTTCTATCTCCCTGGTCCAGTAAGGATAGCCTTTGCCACAGATACATTTTAAAATAATACATGTATTTATCTCGCTGCCCTGGGTCTTAGTTGTAGCACTCAGGATCTTCATTGCATCATGTGGGATCTTTTATTGTGGTGCACGGACTCTCTAGTTGTGACTCTGGGGGGCTCAGTAGTTGCTGCATGTAGGTTTAGTTGTTCTGTGGCATGGGGGATCTTAGTTCCCTGACCAGGGATTGAACCCATGTTCCCTGCATTGCAAGGCGAATTCTCAACCACTGGGCCACCAGGGAAGTCTCCGCGTATACATTTGCATTTTAGTTTTACCAACTTGCGATGGTCTGCAGAAATACCTTTCTGATATATCTTGCTTAAGGGAGAAAGAAAGCAGCTAGAATTTTCAACCTAACAGTGATAGTGGTGTCTCATGTACATTGGTAGAAAGCTGTGGATTTGGATGCCGTGGGAAAAGTCTTCATTTAGATTTCTGGTTTGATAATTCCCTGAGACTCGCTTTGAGTTTTCTATTGCTGTTTAAAGATCTCCCACTTTGTATGCCTCATTTCTTTCCCTGTTGCTTGGTGAGGGACTCAAATGCTAACCAGAGCCTTCGTTCTGTCTCTATGGAGTGTAAGCCTTTAGAAATTGATTTGAAAGAAATGAATCAAACATCTCAGTACCCATTCCCCAGGCCATGTGATAAGAGTTGCTGAGCCCTGGTTGCTGCTTCTCAGGCCTCATGTGAAGCTGTTTATTCAGACTTCAGAATCTATTTACTGTCAACTGTGTATCAGTTCAGTCAGTTCAGTCGCTCAGTCCTGTCCAACTCTGCGACCCCATGAATCGCACCATGCCAGGCCTCCCTGTCCATCACCAACTCCCAAAGTTCACCCAGACTCACGTCCATCGAGTCAGTGGTGCCATCCAGCCATCTCATCCTCTGGCGTCCCCTTCTCCTCCTGCCCCCAATCCCTCCCAGCATCAGAGTCTTTTCCAATGAATCAACTCTTCGAATGAGGTGGCCAAAGTACTGGGTATAGTCCCTCCTCAATTCCTGATCTTGCTTCTACTCCAAAGTGCTTGAGTCCAGGATGGCAGGAAACACGTGTATCTGAGTCCCTCTTCCTTCTAGAGTAAATACTGCAGCATAATCCCAGCATAGAGGGCAGAGCTGAGAGTCTCCTTAAGAAAGACTCATCATGAGGCCACGAGAACCAGGTGCTGCGCATGCGTGTGAGTCAGCTGCTTCAGTCCAGGTGCTGAGTATGTGGCCAAGTCCCTGTCTTCATGACATTCACATGCTAGTGGACCAGAAACTCAAAAGCAAGGTGTATGTATCAGTGGGAGAGATCCAGTGTGATAGAAATAAAACAGATTGAAAGTTAAGGAATGTTGGGTGGTTGCAATTTTAGATAAACTAGTGGAATGATTGGGAGAAGGCAATGGCACCCCACTCCAGTACTGTTGCCTGGAAAATCCCATGGACCGAGGAGCCTGGAAGGCTGCAGTCCATGGGGTCGCTGGGAGTCGGACACGACTGAGCGACTTCACTTTCCCTTTTCACTTTCATGCATTGGAGAAGGAAATGGCAACCCACTCCAGTGTTCTTGCCTGGAGAATCCCAGGGACGGGGGGAGCCTGGTGGGCTGCCATCTATGGGGTTGCACAGAGTCAGACACGACTGAAGTGACATAGCAGCAGCAGCAGCAGTGGAATGATTGAGGGGTGACTGACAGAGCCACAAAAGCCTTGGGGAAAAAGAGAGTTCTAAGCACTAGGCACAGCACATGCAAGTAGGGAGAGACACCTTACTGGGAGAGTAACTGGGCTGCCAGCATGGAATGGGACTGGGGCAAAGCCCAGGAGTTTACCCAGCACCAAAGTCCTTTTCTCTTGCTAAAGTTATATTGACTTTTATTGTAATATTGTCCTGCCATTTTTACAACTAAAATTTGAGGTATACAATTAAACTTAAATTTTGGTTCCTACAGCAATTGTAATTCTACTGAAACATAGATTTAATTGGTAATGCATGTCCATACATGTGAGAGCTTCCCAGGTGGCCCTAGTGATAAAGAACCCACCTGCTAATGCAGGAGACATAAAAGACACAGGTTCAATCCCTGGGTTGAGAAGATCCCCTGGAGGAGGGCAACCCATTGCCGTATTCTTGCCTATATGGTCAGAGGATCCTGGCCGGCTACAGTCCCTGGGGCTGCAAAGAGTCAGACACGACTGAAGCAACGTGGCACGCATGCAGGCACGAATCCACACATGTATATTTAAATTGCTTTCTTGCTTTGTAGAAAAACTAGGCCTTGAAGAGCCTCTGATAAGAAAAAGCTATGGAAATTTTACTTTGGTAGAAATGCAAATAATGGAGTCAGAAGCTGACCTCATGCTGTTTCTGGCAAAGCAGGCCTTGCTCAGTGAAGGAATGATGGCCTTTGAAATTTGGGTGATGTCAGAGGGGACATGAAATGCTGGCAAGGGAAAGGGGTTAGAGCAGACCCCAGGGCTACACAGAGTTCTAGATGTTTCTCTCCCACTCTCACATGTAGTGCCAGGAAGAGCTGCTTTCTTGTCGGCTTTTTATTCTTTAACAGCACTGAAGTTTCCTTTTTTTTTTTTTTGGCAATTTTTGACTACGAGTTTTTTCCCTGCCCCGTTGCTTTCTTGTTACTTGTGTTCTTTCTCCCTTTCCCCCCACCTCTTTCTCTCTCCCTTTCCCTCCTCTTTATGGAAAGTTGGCCGTTTATTTATTTTTCTAATTCTACTCACAATAAACCCCAAAATCCCCTGGGATAAGTTGATCTAAGATGTTCCAATTTCCTGGTGTCTTTTATTGTTATTTTGGTTTCCTTTTTATATCAATATATAGCAGTCGTAAAAGAGGTTTGGATGTTTTAATTTTTTTTTTTTTTAGTTCGAATACATCCGGAATATAAAGTGGCACAAGTATGATGATGGAAGAGACCTGAGAAATGTTAATGCTGTTTAAAACGGATTTAGTTCTACTTGAAAGCTGACTTCCTGGGTGATGTGCTGCCGAGAGTCTTAATCCCTGGCTCCATGGTTTCTGTGGGTTGGCATGCTAAGCATTTAATCACTTAGTCATCATTCTACAGAAGGGCTTGTTGTGCTCCAAGTGTTATTATAGTCAGGCTGTCACCTCCCTGGATGTGCACCTTGGAACGGGGATGAATTGGACTCATGAAAGGTGTTTAACAACTGGGGAATGTCTCAAGCAGCTGCATATTCAAAGATAAAAGTACTTCTATGCAGTTTGACTTGGAAAAGATTGGATGTTCCAAGATTGTTCAAAGATTCTTGTTTGTGCTTTGTAATTTTACATCAAAGACAAATATTATGATATGAAAAGCCTAGTGAGTATCAGCATTTAAAAAGTACTTCTTAAGCTGAATCTAAAAGACCCTGATGCTGGGAAAGATTGAAGACAGGAGAAGGGGACGACAGAGAATGAGATGGTTGGATGGCATCACCGACTCAATGAACATGAGTTTGAGCAAGCTCTGAGAGTTGGTGATGGACAGGGAAGCCTGGCAGGCTGCAGTCCATGGGATTGCAAAGAGTCAGACACGACTGAGCGACTGAACTGATGCAAACTAGTATGTGTCAGATCAGATCAGATCAGATCAGTCGCTCAGTCGTGTCCGACTCTTTGCGACCCCATGAACCGCAGCACGCCAGGCCTCCCTGTCCATCACCAGCTCCCGGAGGTCACTCAGACTCGCATCCATCGAGTCAGTGATGCCATCCAGCCATCTCATCCTCTGTCGTCCTCTTCTCCTCCTGCCCTCAATCCCTCCCAGCATCAGAGTCTTCTCCAATGAGTCAACTCTTCGCATGAGGTGGCCAAAATACTGGAGTTTCAGCTTTAGCATCATTCCTTCCAAAGAAATTCCAGGATTGATCTCCTTCAGAATGGACTGGTTGGATCTTCTTGCAGTCCAAGGGACTCTCAAGAGTCTTCTCCAACACCACAGTTCAAAAGCATCAATTCTTCGGCGCTCAGCCTTCCTCACAGTCCAGCTCTCACATCCATACATGACCACAGGAAAGACCATAGCCTTGACTAGGCGTATGTGTAGGATGGATAAATAACAAGGTCCAATAGTATAGCACAGGAAACTGTATTCAATATTCTGCAGTAAACCGTAATGGAAAAGAAGATGAAAAAGATTGTATACGTGGAAAAGAAAATGAAAAAGAATATATAATAGAATGTGTGCTTATGCTCAGTCGCTAAGTCATGTCCAACTCTTTGCAACTCTGTGGACTATAGCCCACTATAGCCCACCAGGCTCCTCTGTCCATGGGATTTCCCAGGAAAGAACACTGGATTGGGTTGCCATTTCCTTCTCTAGGGGGTCTTTCCAACCCAGGGATTGAATTTATGTCTCCTGTGTCTCCTGCCTTGGCAGATGCGTTCTTTACCACTGAGTCTATAACTGAATCACTTTGCTATACAGTAGAAATTAATACAACATTGTAAATCAATTAGACTTCAGTAAAATATATGGGAAAAAAAGCTACCCAAACTGAATCCATCCTTATAGAAATTCTTGTTTGTGTGTATCTTTATCTGGCCCACTGTATTAGTTTCTAGGACTTCTGTAACAAAATATCACGAATTTGATGACTGAGAACAATAAAAATTTGTTCTCTCACAGTGCTGGAGCTGGAAGTCTGAAATCCAGGCAGAGCTGCTCTCTTCCTGAAGGCTCTGTAGGAGGGTCTTTCCTTGCCTTCCTCACTTCCAGTAGTTGCTGGCTGTCCGTGGTATCCTTGGTTTGTCGGCGCATCGCTCTGACCTCTGGCCCTATCGTCGGTCTCATGGCATTCTGCCCGTGTGTGTCCCTCTGTCTGTCTTCTGTACATGGACAGCAGTCATGGGGTAGGGGCCCGCCCTGATCTGATATGACTTCATCTTAATTTAACCAATTAAATCTTCAAAGACCCTATTTCCAAATAAGGATGAATATTTTCAAATTCATCATGAGATTCAGGTAGACATGAACTTGAGGGAACTCTATTCAACCCAGTAACTGCCACCCCCATTCCACTAGCTTGTAAGCCTTTTTGAAAGACAGGCCTATACCTTAATTTTTTAAGTATATCTACAGTGGCACCTGAAACTCAGTAGATGCTGCATAAATGGTTGTTAAATGAAATAACAGATTTACTTTGAACATTCAAATGTACCATGAAGAAAAAATAACTAGAGATTCAAATGGTACCCAAGAACATTTCCCTATGTGTAACACACACAAAAATATATACATATATATATATACAGATTACATATGAATATTTTTATACATGATTTTTTGAAGAAGTTAGGCACTATGGAATATTGTCACTATTTTTACTGTTTTTCTTTTTACGATGAAAAACAGTTCAAGCTCGAAGGAAATGACTAAGTGGATCCTTTTCCTTTCTGGCACTAAGTTTTAAATTTTCCTATAACATAGTTAACATACTGGTATGGAAAGTATGAACACATACTTGATTAAATATTTATAGAGTATCATCATAATGCTCTTGATGAACTAATCTCATATGAAATGGAAATTGACTACTTTGGAGTTTAACCTGCTTTATTGTTCTGAGAATGACCTCAAGTTACTCTCCTAGGAATGTGTGTTCATGAATGCTCAACTGCTCAGTTTTGTCCAACTCTTTGCAACCCCATGAACTGTAGCCTGCCAGGTTTCTGAGATTTCCCAGGCAAGAATACAGGAGTGGGTTGCCATTTCCTTCTCCACGGGATCTTTCCAATCCAGGGATCTTGTGTCTCCTGAATTGGCGGGTGGATTCTTTACCACTAGCAGCACCTGGGAAGCCTGGAGAGTGGGAAAACATTCCTCCAATAAGACACCTGTGCCTAAAGACTCTATCATGGTACAAAGGTGGAAACAGTGTTTCCCCAAGAGGGCCCACCTGAAAGAGAAGCAGAAGATGCATTTCTGTTCTGATAACTTTTCTGACATCAGTCTGTTGCCATAGATATAATCATGGTGACACAAATTTAGCATCATGACTTCCCAACACAAAGTAGAAGTTCCCTTTTTTTCACAGTAGATGGACAAGACCTACTGTGGTGGGGATGAAGGGGAGTTATCTGCTTTGAGTACAAAGTCAACAGTTTAGAAAGGTGGATAGAAAATGAATAACTACCTATGGGGGAAAATGAGTTTTTCTTAGTTGATTTTTGTCTATCTTTTAAAGCTGGATATCTTAATTTTTGAATTATGTCTATGAAAAATACACCTGACTTGTAATAAATAAAAGGACAAAGATAATGAAACTAATACATATAAAGACGTGTGTGAACTAAGCCAACATTCTGTCAAGCTTACCTAATTTGTCTTTGTAAGCTTAAATATCTAACGATGAGTAGATAGAAAGACAGTTTGATTGGGATACCAGATTTGTTTTTCTAATCACAACTTATGTTTAATAGAATCAAAAACATGAAAGGTAACTGCCTCATTCAACTGAAACATGAGGAGCATGATAGATTTGTATTTGTATGGCTTTCATTAAAATAAACTGTCTATTTTAGAACAATTTTTGATTTATGGAAAAATTATGAGGTAATACAGAATTCCCAGGGACCCCATACTGTTTTTCCTATTAATAACATCTTACATTATTATGGTACATTTGCTCAAGTTAATGAACCAGCATTGATTCATTATTATTAACCAAAGTCCATACTTTATGCAGATTTCCTTAGTTTTTATCTAATATTCTCTTTCTGTTCCAAGATTCCATTCAAGATATCACACTACATTTGAGTTGTAATGTCTCCTGAGGTTTCACTTGGCTGTGACATTCTCCTCAGACTTTACTTCTGTTTGATGACCTTGATGATTTTGAGGAGTGTTAGTGGGGTATGTTGTAAGATGCCCCTATGATGGAATTTGACATTTTCTCATGATACCACTGTGTATATGGGTTCTTGGGAGGAAGGCCATGGAAGTAAAATGCCATTCTCATCATATTGTACTATCTACATCTCAGCACTGTTGAGTTAATCTTGATCATTGTTCAGGTGGTGTTTGTCAGTTTTTTCCACTGTAGATTTATTCCCATTCCCATTTCCATATTGTATTCTTTGGAAGGGAGTTGCTGTGTATAGCTCACACTTAAGGAGTCCTGTGGGGCAGCAGAGCTGCCCATCTTCAGGGGATGCTCCATCTTCTTGGGGATGGAGTATCTACTTAGGTTACGTCCTGCACAGGAGAACTGTCTCTTCTCCTCTATATACTGATTTATTCAATCATTTATTTATATCAGTGTAGAATAGTGGATGGGCTTCCCTGGTGACTCAGCAGTAAAGAGTAGCCTGCAATGCAGGAGACCTGGGTTCAATCCTGGGGTCAGGAAGATCCCCTGGAGGAGGGCATGGCAACCTACTTTAGTATCCTTGCCTGGAGAATCCCCATGGACAGAGGAGCCTCGCTAAGAGTTGAATAGGACTGAAATGACTGAGCACCCCCACACACAGATTAGTGGATATTTATTTTATGCTTTGGATTATAATCCCATACTACTTTATAAATGTATTTCCTCAAATTGCTTCAGCTCAGGCTACTGAGAACTCTTCACTGGGTTCTTGTGTTCTGTGTGGAGTTGTAGGAAGACCAAGTTGAATTTTAATAGTCTATAGCTTTCCTTCTCTCTTCATACACTAGCTATATAAAATAATTTTGTACAAGAGGATGGATTAATTTCACCATGGTGTTAGTGGGTAACTCAACCAGATAGTAATGTCTATTTTTTATTTTTGTTTTAATTTTTATCATAGTATTTGCTAATTTATACCATCTCTCAAGAAAAATACATAAAATTTTACAATTTATGTTAATGTATATTTGTCAATTAAGTCACACTGTAGGCAGTTGTTTTTTTTTTTTTTAATGTCTTGGGTGTTGGGGAAAAGACTAGGGATGTTGATAGTGAAGGACCCTCACCTTCACCACAGTTGAACTTTACCACTAGAGGGAGTTCAGTTCAGTTCAGTTCAGTCGCTCAGTTGTGTCTGACTCTTTGCGACCCCATGGACTGTAGCATGCCAGGCCTCCCTGTCCATCACCAACTCTGGGAGTTTACTCAAACTCATGTCCATTGAGTCAGTGATGCCATCCAATGATCTCATCCTCTGTCATCCCCTTCTCCTCTTGCCTTCAATTTTTCCCAGCATCGGGGTCTTTTCAAATGACTCAGCTCTTTGCATCAGGTGGCCAAAGTATTGAAGTTTCAGCTTCAGCATCAGTCCTTCCAATGAATATTCAGGACTGATCTCCTTTAGGAAGGACTGGTTGGATCTCCTTGCAGTCCAAGGGACTCTCAAGAGTCTTTTCCAACACCAGAGTTCAACAGTATCAATTCTTTGGTGCTCAGTTTTCTTTATAGTCCAACTCTCACATCCATATATGATTACTGAAAAAACCATAGCTTTGACTAGATGGACCTTTGTTGGCAAAGTAATGTCTCTGCTTTTTGATAAGCTGTCTAGAGGGAACTTCACCACAATTACCTCTAGTCTTCCACTGACATTGTATTTTTTTCTTGAAGATCCTGTAGTTAAAATATGATCTCTTCCATAGAAACAGAAAATGTGTTGTCCTCCTCTCTCCCCCTCACCTGCTTTCTTACCATTCTTCCCCTCTTTTTCCTTTTTTGCACGATGAAGAGGAAATACCTCTTAGAGCAGAGATTGTGTCCTATATTCCAGCCACTGCCCGTTTGCCGCCCCACCTCAGCCAGCAGCTGAAAGTACTGGCAATCTGACCCCACCTGGGGGAAAGGTCTCCACCTTTTTGGTGGGTGACTTTTTCCTTCTCTCAGGGGAAAGGCCAGATTGGGAACAAACTGGTGGTTTGGAGCAGAGTGTTTTTAGGGTTTGTAGAGAAATTGGTATCCTGATTTTTAAAGTAGTTACTGTCATGCTTTATGTGATATTAGGATTTCAGTTCAGAATATAAATCCTGCCCAAAGACACAAAGTGCAGCATAATAAAAGGAAGTGAGAGATCAGAGATGGAGTTCTTCCTTTGTTACTTTATTGTTTTTCAGTATATAGGGCACTGATATATTGTAAACCATTGATTTAGTATTCATTTATTTTGTTGTTGGCACTATGATCTTTGAAAATGAAACTTTTTATTAGCTTGGGTCTATAATGTGTGTCACAGGAAAGCACTTCCAACTTCTTTTATGTGTTACTGTTTATTTCCTTATCCTTTTATTGTTAGTGACAAGGTACAGAGCAAAGCTCAACTGAATAGCACAGAATACCGATACATCACTTAGTAAGGCAAGGGTGATGGAAAGACATGAACAGATTGAAATGAGAGAAACGCTGTGTTATACTTGCTTCATTAACCCAACCAGTCTGGGCTCTGTTTATCCTGAGATTTTAAACTCCATGTGGTGACTTGTCAGGAGAGGTTTTCCCTAAAAGACCCATTAACATTTCTTTACCTTTTATGAAATGAATGGTGAGGAATGAAGAGCAGGTTGCTATAAAATGCTCAGAAAATGATGTTAATTTCCATTCCGGAATGACATAATGTTTATGAAAACTTTAAAGTTTGCATGATAGTATTATTTTTACTTATTACTGGCTTGGGAAATGAATAGAGCATGTATAAGTCTCCTTGATGGGTTCAAAGAGAAGGTCTTGGGCATTCGATTGGAGTGGAAGAAACTCCCTGTACAGTGAGACGGGTTTGAAATTTCGCTTTGAACATTTTTAGGAGTGAGATCACAAGCACTCAAGGAGAAGCTGAGGGAGGGCATATGGCATTAAGTACCTGGATGTACCTTATGTTATGGGTATGAATTTGCTGTTGATCATAGGAAAGCCTTTCATTTCTTGGCATCTAAATGATAGATGAAAATCCTCCATCTGTGACTGGTGAGCTGTTCCAGAAGGGTGTTCTTCTGATAATTATGAAGGGTTGTCATGCTTTTACATATATACAATCTGTCAAATTCATATAGCTGAAGATGTTGGAAATGGTCTATGGATTTTAGAAGTCTTTATTGCTCAAAAATGCTTTAGTAAAATCAGGTGTACTGATGTCTTTTTTCCTTTATTTGTTATGAATATGTATAAATGAGGCAGCAATGAGGTAACGTAATGGTTTGTTTCCTTTCGTGGTAGCCTCGTTGTTGACTAAAGCCTTTAAGCCTCTCCGTTGTTTGTTTCTCAAAATGAATAGGCTAAGTTCACGTCAGTTACCACACTTTAGGCAAGAAGACCAATATGTGTGCAAGAATGGAATCAAACAGACTCTAGTGGCATTAATGAAATGTCTATATTTATTAAAGATCCATAATATTATTTTCTAACTTTAAAGGAGGAAAAACAAAGCAAATCCAAGAAATTTGGTGATGAAGCAACCTTCATGGCTGAGTGAGTCAGGAAATGCAATGTCTTCTTGAACCACAACTGCTTCTGGGCAGTGTAGGACTTTCAGGCACAATCCTGAAATGCTGAAGTTTTTATCCACTGTCAGGGCTAAAATACCACAGGTGTGTGGCCACATGCATACTGTTAGGTATATCAGATTTTGAAGAGCCCATTGTTATTAGAATGGAGAGTTCAACAGAGTGCTATAAATATTGGGATTTTAATTTTTATCAAGAAATTATCTTATTAGATTTTACGTTTGTTTGAAAGCAGAGACCAGGTAATTCTTCACCTTTGTACCCTCCACAAAATTCCCAGAGTGCCTTAAATTTGGTAGATTCTCAGTAATTTCTGTGTGTGCATGTGAAATGGAATTGTTGACTGATTTTAGGGGGCTTGAGGAATTATATGAGGAATTCCCTGTTGGCTCAGATGATAAAGAATCTGCCTGCAATGCAGGAGACCTGGGTTTGATTCTGGATTCTCTAGGAAGATCCCCTAGAGAAGGGAATGGCTACCCACTCCAGTATTTTTGCCCTGAGAATTCATGGACAGAGGGGCCTGGTGGGCTATAGTACATGGGGTCACAAAGAGTTGGACATGACTGAGCAACTAATAGTTTCACTCAAAAATTTTAACTACTGGTTGAGTATATACTTATTCAATTATTTAGTCATATATTGTATAATATTTTGAATCCTTTCATGTGCCAGCATAATGCTTTTCTTTGGGGATATGCTGGTAAGCAAATGTAGATAGAAGTGGGGAGTTGAGAATTAAATGAAAAAAATACTATTAAAATAATAATATTTTGAATAATATTTTAAGTAATATCCCAAAATTAATACTTATACTAATCAGATGGTCAGATGAATTAATCTATAAAGCAATCCACAAGAAAAAATATTATATATAATTATTTTATTTTCTAATTTAACTGACATGTATCAAAATATAGCTTGTCTAGTGATGCAAGTTATAATTTAAATTCATTTAAATTTAACAAATCACTCTTGCTGCCTCTGCTGCTGCTGCTGCTGCAACAGTGAATCACATCAGACTTTTCCAATGACCTCTTCATTCAGTCAGTTCAGTTCAGTTGCCCAGTCGTGTCCGACTCTTTGTGACCCCATGGACTGCAGTACGCCAGGCCTCCCTGTCCATCACCAGCTCCTGGAGGTCGCTCAGACTCACACCCATCAAGTCAGTGATGCCATCCAGCCATCTCATCCTCTGTCATCCCCTTCTCTTCCTGCTTTCAACCTTTGCCAGCATTAGGATCTTTTCCAAGGAGTCACTTCTTCACATCAGGTGGCCAAAGAATTGGAGTTTCAGCTTCAGCATCATTCTTTCCAATGAATATTCAGAAATGATCTCCTTTAGGATGGACTGGTTGGATTTCCTTGTGGTCCAAGGGGCTCTCAAGAGTCTCCTCCAATACCACAGTTCAAAAGCATCAATTCTTCAGTGCTCAGCTTTCTTTATAGTCTAACTTTCTCATCCATACATGACTACTGGAAAAACCATAGCTTTGACTAGATGGACCTTTGTCAGCAAAGTAATGTCTCTGCTTTTTAATATGCTTTCTAGGTTGGTCATTGCTTCTCTTCCAAGGAGCAAATGTCCTGTAATTTCATGGCTGCAGTCACCATCTGCAAGTGATTTTGGAGCCCCCCAAAATAAAGTCTGTCACTGTTTCCATTGTTTCCCCATCTATTTGCCATGAAGTGATGGAACTGGATCTCATGATCTTCGTTTTTTGAATGTTGAGTTATAAGTCAGATTTTTCACTCTCCTCTTTCACTTTCATCAACAGGCTTTTTAGTTCCTCTTCACGTTCTGCCATAAGGGTGATGTCATCTGTGTAAATGAGGTTATTGGTATTTATCCTGGCAATCTTGATTCCAGTTTGTGCTTCATCCAGCCTGGCATTTCACATGATGTACTCTGCATAGAAGTTAAATAAGCTGGGTGACAATATACAGACTTGACATACTCGTTTCCCAATTTGGAACCAGTCTGTTGTTCCATGTCCAGTTCTAACTGTTGCTTTTTGACCTGCATACAGATTTCTCAGGAGGCAGGTCAGGTGGTCTGGTATTCCTGTCTCTTTAAGACCTCCTCATTAAGTCTCCCCTAGTTAGCACATCTATGCAGTTAGAGGGCAGCTGGCCTGATGGCCTTTGGTCAAAGCAGGATACACACCTGGATATCAAACCATTGCTTTTTGACCCAGACTTGGGGAAATGCTGATTTGGCTCTGGTAACAGCACTTCTACCAATGCTGTCTGTCCCACCATCTACACCCTACCCTGCCTGCATTGTGTTACTCGGAGGCAGTGGCAGCCATGGCCCATAACTTCCTGCCGTGGTCACCCCTCGGTGCACTAGGCAGGTATATGAGTGGATATAGGGGCCAAGTATTCACCAACACTACACCTGGCCCCATTCCCAGCCTTTCCTGACACTGCCCCATGAGAGTATCCTTAGGGAACTCCTAATATAGCATTATGTGGAACTCAACAGTTGGAGTCACAGATTAATATTTTAACAACCAGTGCAAACAAAATGTTAGCATTGTATACTGATATCTATATACATGCGTGGCTGCTAAGTCACTTCAATTGTGTGTGACTCTTTGTGACTCTAGACTGTAGCCCAGCAGGCCTTTCTGTCCATGGGATTCTCCAGGCATGAATACTGGAGTGGGTTGCCATTTCCTCCTCCAGGGGATCTTGCCAACCCAGGGATCAAACCCATGTCTTGTATGTTTCCTGCATTGGCAGGTGGGTTCTTTAGCACTAGTGCTACCTGGGAAGCCCAGTATCTATATAATATTTTTAATTTTTAAATTGCTAGAATAGAGCTTTTTTTTTTTCTGCTGCTGCTGCTGCTAAGTCACTTCAGTCATGTCCAACTCTGTGCGAACCCATAGACGGCAGCCCACCAGGCTCTGCCTTCCCTGGGATGCTCCAGGCAAGAACACTGGAGTAAGCTGCCATTTCCTTCTCCAATGCCATGAAAGTGAAAAGTGAAAGTGAAGTTGCTCAGTCATGTCTGACTCTTTTCAACCCCATGGACTGCAGCCTACCAGGCTCCTCTGTGCATGAGATTTTCCAGGCAAGAGTACTGGATACATTGCTGCTGCTGCTGCTGCTGCTAAGTTGCTTCAGTCGTGTCCGACTCTGTGCGACCCCATAGACGGCAGCCCACCAGGCTCTCCTGCCCCTGGGATTCTCCAGGCAAGAAAACTGGAGTGGGTTGCCATTTCCTTCTCCAATGCATGAAAGCGAAAAAGTAAAAGTGAAGTCGCTCAGTTGTGTCCTGGTCATGTATAATTAGTAAAATCAGGAAGAAATGCTGTTAAACTAATGTATCTTTGTTGAATGACTATTTGTATTTGGAGGCATTTTTTGGGAGGGAAGATAAGAGAATTAGGGGTTTGATATAAGTATAGGATACATATGATAACAACAAGATTTGGTCTTAGAAAATTTCCATAGTGACTTTGGAATCATAGCGTGGGGTTAATAGCAGCTTTACATACAAATATACTTACAGTATGAGTGTAAAGCTTTCAAGTTATTCGGCCATATATTGAGGTGACAATAAAAGTGTCTGAGAGAGTCCTTTGTGTTCTCTAGGAATTCAGTAGTTGTTGGTGGAGCTGATTTTATGAAGCCACTGGTACAGCATTGAAAATATGACTGTATATATTAGCTGTGGTCCCATAAGTGAAATGTTAATCTCAGTAGATTACTGTTCATATTTATGGTAGTAAAATATTTATATCCTAAATCAATGAATAAATAATGCTGATGGATCAAGATTGTAGTTCAGGGTTATGAGTAAAAGAAGCTAATACAATAGGAACAAAACTTTATGTGTGGATACATAGTGGGAAAATGTGAACTAATTATAATGAAATGTTAAATGACAACATTATTAATAAGTGTTTTGATTATAAATTCTTTTTTTATTTTGTAGTAATGTATCCAGTCGGGAAAGGCAATGGCACCCCACCCCAGTACTTTTGCCTGGAAAATTCCATGGACAGAGGAGCCTGGTAGGTTCCAGTCCATGGGGTCGCTAAGAGTCGGATACGACTGAGAGACTTCACTTTCACTTTTCACTTTCATGCACTGGAGAAGGAAATGGCAACCCACTCCAGTTTTCTTGCCTGGAGAATCCCAGGGGCAGGAGAGCCTGGTGGGCTGCCGTCTATGGGGTCGCAGAGTCGGACACGACTGAAGCAACTTAGCAGCAGCAGCAGCAGCAGCAGCAGCAATGTATCCAGTACTCTTGCCTGGAAAATCTCATGCACAGAGGAGCCTGGTAGGCTGCAGTCCATGGGGTTGAAAAGAGTCAGACATGACTGAGCAACTTCACTTTCACTTTTCACTTTCATGGCATTGGAGAAGGAAATGGCAACTTACTCCAGTGTTCTTGTCTGGAGCATCCCAGGGAAGGCAGAGCCTGGTGGGCTGCCATCTATGGGGTTGCACAGAGTCGGACACGACTGAAGTGACTTAGCAGCAGCAGCATACAGAACATAAAATTTACCATTTTAACCATTTTTAAGTCTATAGTTCTGTGGCATTAATTTCATTTATATTGTTATGCAATTTGGTGGTAAATTCTTATTGAGACCAAGGTCGTATTATATACTGTAGGTGCTTTTTTGTTTTTAATGTGGGAAAACTAAGTCTTTTAGAGTCACTGACTACAGCCTGACTGAATCTTGTTGATCCAGGAACATCAGTCATGAGGAAGATACCCAGGAAGAATACAGATAACTTGGTGCAAACTTTACCACTTTGAAATAAATTCTAGTATATATTCTAGGATGTTAGTGTAGTTTTTTTCTTTGCATCTGAGCCAGTAGTTTCTTCAGGTGATGACAGAGTACTATTAATAGTTTATGGATGGAAGTTCAGTCTATGAATCCATCCTTAGTAATCTACATATATATCAAATGGCCAGTGCCTGATACATTTTAATGTATCAGAAAATCCATGGAGATGAGTAGGAAATCTGTTAAAGGAAAAAATGTTTGTCCTGAATATAATGTTGTAGGTATTAAAGACTAATGAAGTTCTGGAGTGCTTCTTAGAACAGCTGGATTTTTAGAAGATGTATTTATTGAGAGTGAAATGAACATTAATTATAGGTATTAAGGTAATATATGAAGTTGTGATTAAAATTTGACACTCTTAATTAGTCCTGTTAAATATCTTTTATTATACTACATAGGTGGAAATTAAATGAGAAGGAATGTGATTTTGTTTTAGAATCTTAAAATTTTTACATGTTTTTCTTAAAACAAAAACATTGGCCATTTTTCTTTTTATTACATTAGAATTCTTTCAATATATGCTGGATTTCAGATCACATTTCATTGATAAAAATCTATTTACTGGGAATATTAAAGTTTCTTTATTAATGAGATTTTCATCCAGAATGACTGGTAAAGTCACTTTTTATATAAATATTTTTGAAAATTAAAAAAAATCTAAAATTCCTTGTGTCCTTTTTGCTAATCAGCACTGCAGATGGTGATTGCAGCCATGAAATTAAAAGATGCTTACTCCTTGGAAGGAAAGTTATGAACAACCTAGATATCGTATTAAAAAGCAGAGACATTACTTTGCCAACAAAGGTCCATCTAGTCAAGGCTATGGTTTTTCCAGTGGTCATGTATGGATGTGAGAGTTGGACTGTGAAGAAAGCTGAGTGCTGAAGAATTGATGCTTTTGAACTGTGGTGTTGGAGAAGACGCTTGAGAGTCCCTTGGACTGCAAGGAGATCCAACCAGTCCATTCTGAAGGAGATCAGCCCTGGGTGTTCATTGGAAGGACTGATGCTAAAGCTCAAACTCCAATACTTTGGCCACCTCATGTGAAGAGCTGACTCATTGGAAAAGACTCTGATGCTGGGAGGGATTGGGGGCAGTAGGAAAAGGGGACAACAGAGGATGAGATGGCTAGATGACATCACCAACTCAATGGACGTGAGTTTGAGTGAACTCTGGGAGTTGATGATGGACAGGGAGGCCTTGGTGTGCTGTGATTCATGGGGTCACAGAGTCAGACACGACTGAGCGACTGAACTGAACTGAACTGAATGCTCAAGTCTTGATTTTTGAAAACTGTGTTATATTTATAAATCCACAGATATTTAGGATAAAAATGTTAGCTGCTTAGGCATTGTGGTCTCATAGTAAATGATATGGACGATTTTCATTCTGGACTTCTTTGGATCTTCAAAATCTTCATTATTTTCAGTAGTGAATTGTATAAATAACTATTCTAACAGCATTAAAAAAGAATGCATTCCAAAAAATTTCTTATATGGCAAGTCCTATAGTGTCATGATAACAAATAGTTGGAAAGAATGATAGGAGTTTATGTTTACATTGTCAAAGTAAAAAAAAAAAAAAAACTCTAAATTTTAGCTCCTTCAGCATCACTATCACCTAATGTACTCAGTTTATATTTGTATTAATTATGTGTGCATATTAGTCACCTAAAGTAGAGTAGTCTTGTTGCACTGAAAAAAAAAATGAATATAGGTTGAGATTAGGTTCTATTTCTCATTAAAAGTTGTATAATTTTTTCCTCCTGATTACTGGATGATTCTTTGAATCTTAAAATAGATATATTATAAATCTTCTGAGAAACTTTTTGTCATTTTCTTATGTATCTTCATCCGATTTTCGATTTGAGAAGTCTTGAGATTTCTCTGCATTTTTACTTTCCACCTAGAAACTTTCAAGCAAGAATCCTAGGAAGTTTTACCTGTTGTGAAACCCTATTTGGTGATTCTTTCAGCATTTGTTATTTGGTAGAATAAAAGAACAGAAAGAAAAACTACTCCTTCTGAAGAAAGAATCTAGTCAGCAGGTGGATGGTTTGTTTTCTGGGCATGTGTATGTGAGTGTGTGTGTGTGTATGTATGAAATCATGGATGTGAGCAACAAGACTCCTTTATTGGGGAAATGCATGAGTCTTATATTTTAGGTGGTGGTGAGAGATGATGGAACTCGACAACTTAAGTATTTATAACAAAGTTGAAAAATCAAAATACCATCTCTGGTATCTACAGAGCATGTGTGTTAAGTTGCTTCAGTCGCGTCTGACGCTGCGACCCTATGAACTGTAGCCCACCAGGCTCCTGTGTCCAGGGATTCTCTAGGCAAGAATACTGGAGTGCTTTGCCATTTCCTTCTCCAGGATATCTTCCCAACCCAGGGATAAAACCCATGTCTCATACGTCTCCTGCTTTGGCAGGGGGGTTCTTTACCACTAATGCCACCTGAGTATCTACAGAAGCCAGAGTCAAATGAATTTTGAATAACATATAGATAAATCTTGGCTTTCATGTAATTCTAGTATAAATGTTGACTTATTTAGATAAAATGTTCCAAAATGCTAGAGCTGTAGGTGTATTGATTCCTACACTATTTTATTTTTCAAGCTAAGGTATTATCAGGGAAAAGTTAGATGATGCTACAATCAGTGGCTATTGGGTAGCACCATAGGAAATTTACTATGCATGTCATTGAGTAGGGCACCAAGATGAACCTGAGGAAAATATCATTCTCATTATATATCAGTAGACAATTGCATTTTTCATTTTTGTTCCTTCTAAATTTTGCCCATTGCTTGGCTGGTGGGCACATGAATCTGGTCCTAATTTTCTCCCTGCTGAAAGCTTTTCTAGATCCACGTCTTCCAAGGATGGGGATATAAGCTGTTAAGGTGTTTGATAATTTGCTCTTTGCTTTCTCTCCTCCTTACTTTAAGATTTTATACCAACGTATGTTTTAGAGACAGATGTTTTTTTCCCTTAAGAATTTATTTACGTTTTTGAATAAATAATACTTACATAGAATCAAGCGTCAGCAAATATAAAATATTCTATCAAAAGTCTCAACTGTCTTTTCCGTTTGTTCAGATCCATCAGCCCTTAGAGATAAAAATCATCCAGAGAAATTTTGTGCTTGTATGAACTCATACCCACATATGTTTATATGCTATTTTCCCCCTCTATTTTATTCAGTTTTAATTTTTTATATTGATGTGTAGTTGATTTACAATGTTGTGTACAGCAAAGTGATTCAGTTATACAGATATACATACACACACACATTCTTTTAAAATATTCTTCTCCATTATGACTTATCCTGGGATGCTGAGCATGGTTCTCTGTGCTATACAGCAGCACCTGGCTGTGTATCCCTTCTGTATATAAAAGCTTCCATCTGCTGGCCCCCCTCCCCCTCCACCCCTCCCCGTATCCTTGGCAACCAGCAGTCTCTTCTCTGTGTCAATGTTTCTGTTTCATAGATAGGTTCATTTGGGTCATATTTTCGATTCCACATATAAGTGACATCATATGGTATTTGTCTTTCTCTTTTTAACTTAGTTCAGTTCAGTTGCTCAGTCATGTCTGACTCTTTGCAACCCCATGAATCGCAGCACACCAAGGCCTCCCTGTCCATCACCAACTCCCGGAGTTCACTCAGACTCACATCCATCGAGTCGGTGATGCCATCCAGCCATCTCATCCTCTGTTGTCCCCTTCTCCTCCTGCCCCCAATCCCTCCCAGCATCAGAGTCTTCTCCAATGAGTCAACTCTTTGCATGAGGTGGCCAAAGTATTGGAGTTTCAGCTTTAGCATCAGTCCTTCCAAATAGATTGATAATCTGTAGCTGCATCCATGTTGCTTCAAATGGCATTATTTTGTCCTTCTTAGGCTGAATAGTATTTCATCGTACTGCATCTTTTTTTTTTAACTTTTTATTTTGTATTGGGTTATAGCTAATTAACACTTTTAATTAACAAAAAGTGTTATGATACTTTCAGATGAACAGCAAAGGGACTCAGCCATTTGTATACATGTATCCATTCTCTCCCAAACTTCCCTCCCATCCAGATTGCCACATAACATCAAGCAAAGTTTCATGCACTATACAGTATGTCCTTGGTGGTTATCCATTTTAAATAGAGCAGTGTATACATGTCCATCCCAAACTCTTTATTCCTTCCTCTCTATTCTTACCCTCTAGCAACCATAAGTTTGTTCTCTATGAGTCTGTTTCTGTTCTGTAAGTTTATTTGTATCATTTCTTTTTAGATTCCACATATAAGGGATGTCATGCAATATTTTTCTTTCTCTCTTTGACTTACTTCACTCAGTATGACACTTTCTAGGTCCATTCATGTTGCTGTAAATGGCATTATTTCATTCTTTTTAAATGGCTGAGTAATATTCCATTGTATATATGTAGCACATCTTCTTTGTCCATTCCTCTGTCAATGGACCATTAAGTTACTTCCATGTCTTGACTATTGTAAACAGTGCTGCAGTGAACACTGGGGTGCATGTATCTTTTTGGATCATGTTTTTCTTGGGATATATGCCCAGGAGTGGGATTGCAGTACTTGGATGCAATCTCAAAACGATAGAATGATCTCTGTTCGTTTCCACCATTCAATGTCCAGTATCCAAGTCTATCCACACCAAACTATGAAGAAACTACAAACCTTTTAAACTAACACCAAAAAGATGTCCTTTTCATTAAGGACTAATGCAAAATAGAAGTCAAACCTGGAGTAACAGGCAAATTTGGCCTTGGAATACGGAATGACAGGCAAAGACAACGCAAATCACTGTCAAGAAAACCCTCCAACAACACAAAACTCTATACATGACATCACAGATGTCACACCAAAATCAATATCTTCAGCCAAAGATGAGAAGCTCATCAATCCAAACAAACCAGAGCTACTGTGCTCGACAACTCCTACCAAATCAACAAAAGAAAGTAGGGAAAACTACGACCATTCAGGTATGACCTAAATCAAATCCTTATAATACAGTGGAAGTGAAAAAGATTTAGGGCCTAGATCTGAAGAGAGTGCCTGATGAACTATGGATGAGGTTCATGACAGTCGAGACAGGATCAACCATCCCCATGGAAAAGAAATGCAAAAGCAAAATGGCTGTCTGGGAGGCCTTACAAATACTGTGAAAAGAAGAGAAGGAAAAGCAAAGAGAAAGGAAAGAAAAGCATCTGAATGCAGAGTTCAAAGAATAGCAAGAAGAGATAAGACTTCTTAGTATCATCAAAAAAAGAGGAAAACAACAGAATGGGAAGGACTAGGATCTCTTCAAAAAATCGATACCAAAGAACACTTCATGCAAAGATGGGCACGATAAAGGACAGAGATGGTGTGACCTAACAGAAGCAGAAGATATTAAGAAGAGGTGGCAAGAATACACAGAAGAACTGTACAAAAGAGCTTCAGGACCAGAAATCATGATGATGTGATCACTGACCTAGAGCAGACATCTTGAATGTGAAGTCAAATGCCTTAGAAAGCATCACACAACAAAGCTATGGAGGTGATGGAATTCCAGTGGAACTATTCCAAGTCCTGAAAGATGATCTGTGAAGTGCTCACTCAATATCCAGCAAATTTGGAAAACTCAGCAGTGCCACAGGACTAAAAGGTCAGTTTTCATCCCAATCCCAAAAAGGCAATCCAAGAGTAACCAACAATCACTTCTCCACTCTATGTTCTCAATCCACTTCACATTACAACTCCTGAGACTAAGCAGAGGAACAGAATCAAATCAACATCCCTGATCAGAACACAACACCCTTTATACACCCTTACTTGAAACATAAATCTAAATGGATACAGACACCTGATCTCCTCTATCTAGTCACAACATAAACTGGTCATACAACAGACTTTCCAAAACCGTCACCATTTTATTTAACTTATATCAGAGTACATCATGAGAAATCTACTGGAAGAAACACAAGTTGAATCAAGATTCGGAGAAATATCAATAACCTCAGATATCAGATGACACCACTCTTATGCAGAAGTGAGAGGGCTAAAAAGCCTCTTATGAAAGAAAGTGGAGAGAAGGTTGCCTCCACATCAAAAACAAATCATGGCATCTGTCCCATCACTCATAAAGATGGAAAAGTGAAAAGTGTCAGACTTTTTTCTGGCTCCAATCACTCATGTGACTCCATAAACCTACTCCTTGAGGAAAATGACACTAGTGCATGCGGAGTCGCGTCAGGCTTGGTCTTCCTGTGGTCTGTTGGTGGGGCTGGACTGTGGGAGGCGGGGGCTGCTGTGGTGTTGGGAGACTCGGGTCCCGCAGGTCAACAGTCCATTCTGGGTGCCCTGGTTTCTGGGGATGTGCTGCTGAAACTCAGTATTTTGGCCTCGGGTTGACTCATTGGGAGACTCTGTGCTGGGGGGATTGGGGCGGGGGGGGGACGACGAGGATGGTGGCTGGATGGCATCACTGACTCGATGGATGCGGTCTGGTGACTCCGGGAGCTGGTGATGGACAGGGGGCCTGGCGTGCTGCAGTTCATGGGGTCGCAGGTCGGACACGACTGGCGACTGATCTGTCTGATCTGATCTGATGGTAGGTAGCACTATTTTTAGATTTTTAAGGAACCTCCATACTGTTCTCCATAGTGACTGTACCAATTTACATTCCCAGCAACAGTGTAGGAGGGTTCCCTTCTCTCCACACCCTCTCCAGCATTTATTGTTTGTGGAGTTTCTGACAATAGCCTGGTATGAGGTGATGTCTCATTGTAGCTTTGGTTTTCATTTCTCAACTAATTAGTGATGAACCTCTTTTCCTGTGCCTACTGGCCATCTGTATATGTCTTCTTTGGAGAAATGTCTGTTTGGGTTTTGATCTGTTATTTGAGTGTACCACATCCTCTTTATCCATTCATTTGTTGATGGGCATTTAGGTCGTTTCCATGTCTTGGTGATTGTGAACAGTGCTGCTGCAAACATTTCCTTTTAAAGCAGAATGTAACATACTATCCACATTCTTCTTTTTTCCTTGACAGTATATCTTGGACAGTTTTCTGCATGAGTGCTTTGGCCAGTATAGGTTATTATGTTGATCCTAAAATCTGTGCCTTAAAATAACATAGATTTATATTTCACTCACATTGCATGTCTATTGTGAGTCATCTGTAACCTTGGTCAAGGTCACTGTCTCCTGAGAATTCCAGCTGATTGGGCAACATTTATCTGAAACATTGCTGATTAGCGGGGGGCAGTGGGGTGGGGTGGGATAGCTTAAAAAAATCGTCTTTGCTCTTAAATCTTCTTTCTGAAAGTGACACATGATGTATATGCCTACATTTCATTTGACAAGGCAAGTCATACCTTTCCTCAAGTTCAACAAGGATGAGGATATTTCATTCTCCTGCAGGGAGAAGCATCACAGTAGGAGAGTTTTGACTAACTGGTGAATGGTAACCCAGTCTGCCCCAATCAGTATTAAAGACCTTGGTGTAATTTTTACAGCTGTACCACATTTCACTAAATGTATACAATATAATTTAACTACTTTCTTGTTAATAGATATTAGCTTTCTTTTAATCTTATTACAACAGTCTTGAAAGTCATTGTTTCAGGAGCATGAGCACCTCACTGGGGTAAATTCTGAGCAGTAGAAGGCAATGGCACCCCACTCCAGTGCTCTTGCCTGGAAAATCCCATGGATGGAGGAGCCTGGTAGGCTGCAATCCATGCGGTGACTAAGAGTCTGACTCGACTGAGCAACTTCACTTTCCCTTTTCACTTTCCTGCATTGGAGGAGGAAATGGTGACCCACTCCAGTGTTCTTGCCTGGAGAATCCCAGGGATGGGGGAGCCTGGTGGGCTGCCGTCTATGGGGTCACACAGAGTCGGACACAACTGAAGAGACTTAGCAGCAGCAGTAGCAGAATTACTGAATCATCGATATATATATTTGTAATGTTTGTAATATTGTTAATTTGCCCTCCAATTTACACCAGTGGTACATGAGACTGCATTTTTTTATGCTTACCAATAATACAATGTGTTATCAAAACTTCTGAGACTTAACAGATCTGTGATGTGTAAATGGTATCCTGGTATAGTTATTTTTTAAAACTATTTATTTATTTGGCCCTGCCAGGGTCTTAGCTGTGGCAAGTGGGACCTTTGATTTTCATTGGGGGATCCTTGGGCCGGGAAGATCACCTGGAGAAGGGAATAGCAACTCACTCCAGTATTCTTGCCTGGAGAATTCCAGGGACAGAGGAGCCTGGAGGACTAGAGTCCAAAGACTTAGACATGACTGAGTGGAACTAACATTTTCTTTCATGCAGCATCTTTGGAAGTGGCATGCAAACTCTTAGTTGTGGCATTTGAGATCTGGGTCCCTGCCCGGGGACCAGACCATGGTCCCTTCCATTGGGAGCACAGTTTGAGTCACTGGACTATCAGGGGAGTCCCTATCCTGGTATAATTTTAATTGAATTTTTTGTAATTGAGATTAAGACATTTAAATACAATTTCTATTTCTTTTTCTGAACTCCTTGGACTTCTATTTTGCTCCTTTGATTGGTTGAATCATGTGCCAATACTATATTATTTTGATTATTGAGGTTTTATAATATGTTTTAAAATCTGAACAGTCTTCTCTCACTACTCTTAATTTAGAGAGCTTTCTTCTTATGATTTTTTTATATTAACTATAGAATCATCTTATTTATTTCCATAAAAAAATTTGCTTGTATTTTATTGGCATAACTTTAAATGTATACATTAATCTAGGGAGAACTGACATTTTTACAACATGCTTTCTTTTTTTCCAGCTGCCATTTCTACTCATGTTAAGTTTTCCTGATAAAGTTTTGCACATTTATTTGAAAAAGAATTCCTAAGTACTTTATCTGTTATTTTGTATGATTGTTTCTCTTGTAAATTGAACCTTCTATTCCATTATATCTTTTTACTGTTTGTACATATGAAGATTATTGCTTTCTATCTGTTACTTTATATACTGATACCTCTCTAAATCTTACGTTCATTTTGGTAGTTTTTCATTTGACTTTGTAACTCCAGTTTCATAATCCTCTTGAAAAGTGAAAGTGTTAGTTGCCCAGTTGTGTCTGACTCTTTGCGAACCATGGACTGTAGCCCACCAAGCTCCTCTGTCCATTGAATTCTCCAGCCAACAACACTGGAGTGGGTTGCCATTCCCCTCTTCAGGGGTTTTTCCCAGTTCAGGGGTCAAACCTGTGTCAGGCAGATTGCAGGCAGATTCTCTATCCACTGAGGCTTTGAGGAAGCCCGGCAATGGCACCCCACTCCAGTACTCTTGCCTGCAAAATCCCATGGACAGAGGAGCCTGGTAGGCTGCAGTCCATGGGGTCGCTAGGAGTTGGACACGACTGAGTGACTTCACTTTCACTTTTCACTTTCATGCATTGGTGAAGGAAATGGCAACCCACTCCAGTGTTCTTGCCTGGAGAATCCCAGGGACGGGGGAGCCTGGTGGGCTGCCGTCTATGGGGTCGCACAGAGTCAGACACGACTGAAGCGACTCAGCAGCAGCAGCAGCATAATGCTCTTATCTCCGGAAAATTATAGTTTATTCTACTCATTCCTTTTGTGTTAATAATTTCTATTTTAACTGAATCCACTAATACATCCCTTGTAATGTTAAGTGTTAGTGGTAATAGTGAGCACCCTTTTATCTGATGGTAAAGGAATGTATCAGTGTTTCCCCACTAAGAATGTTCTGGAGGTAAATCTTAAGGATTTAGCCATTACTTTCTAATTTGTTGAGTATTTAGCAAGAATATATATTTATTTGTCAGTGGCTTTTCAGTTTTGATAAAGAATTCCATGTGACTTTTCTTCAGATATGCTAAGTAATCATTTCATCATTTTTTAAAAAATCAATTGAATGCTATGTTTCAGGTACTCTTGTTGGCATGCAGGATACAGTGCTGAACAAAGTAGAAGCCTGCTCTTTTAGAGTTTATATTGTGGCAGGAGAAAGAGACAATAAATAAAAATTGTGATGTATCAATATATTGAATCAGCTGTAGAAGGAGATACAGAAGTGTTGTAGGAAAAAAAGGATCAGAAGCATCAGGGGTGGGGGTAGAACAGTTGGAAATTTAGGCAGAGTGGGCAGCATAAGCCTATGAGGAGGGTGTCATTTAAGCAGCACATGGAAGGAGGTGAGGGATTAGGCCCCATAGGTAACTGTGTACAGTGTTCCAGACAAAGGGGATATAGCAGTGCAAGTCCTTTAAGGCAGGAACATCCCTTGACTATTTGAGGAACAGCAGTGTCCAGTGTGGCTGGAGCCGTGTGACTTGAGTAGAGAGGGTAAGAGACAGGGGCAACACGTTTAATAGATGGCCAGGTTATATAAACCAGTGGGCCCTAATCTCTTTGGCACCAGGGACCAGTTTAGTGGAAGACTTTTTTCCCCTACAGACTGGAGAGTAGAGAGAACGATTTCAGAATGGTTCAAGTGCATCACATTTATTGTGCACTTTATTTCTATTACTGTTATAACAGCCCCATCTCAGATCGGCAGGTTTTAGATCCTGTAGGCTGAGGACCCTTTAGGTTATGTAAGAGTTTATGCGTTTTACTCTAAGTAAAATGGAAAGTGGAGGTTTTGGAACAGAGAAGTGACATGATCTGACTTAAATACTAAAGTGATGTGTTTAATATAAGCAGTATTAGTGCATTTTCTCAGATTCCATGATCTCAGGATAAGCCATATTTGATTGTAATGTACTACTTTTCTTTTTGAAGAAGTATTGATGGATTTTGTTTGCTAATATTTTCTTTAGGACTTTTACATTGAGGTTGGTCTTTGGAGTTTTTTTTTTGTGTGTGTGTGTGTGTGTGTTTGTGTATATGTGTGTTTTGAGTAGTAAACGCATCCTCAATATTAATTTCAGAATTTTGCTTCATAAAAAGAATTGAAAGGCTTTGTTTTTCTGTGTATTGCAGTGCTTAAAGAGAATTGACATTATTCTTTAAAAAAAAAAAGGTTTTCTAGCGTTCCCCTGGGTAACCAGAGGCAGATTTCTTATCTCTATTCCTGTCTTAGAGCACAGAAGGGAATTCACTTTGTAGGGTTCTATGTCACAAATTCAAAAGTAAAAAGTAAGGATAGTTAGGTTTAAAACTTTTTTTAAGTGAAAAACTACAAAGAAAGTCCATGAGTTTTTTCCTTATACAACAAGGAAACTGAAAATGATTTTGCTGATGATTTTTAAGTGATTCTCATGTCAGATGCAATCAATAGAAAGTCTTTGAACATCTGTGTGATTATTAAATTAATATAAGCTGAAATTATATTATGCCTGTGGCCAATTGATGAGTATTGCAAAAACCCATTTTAAAACTTGTATTTTATATAGGGTGCTTTAAAGAACCGGTTCTTGATATTTCCTACCTTACATCCTGCCAGTTCCTTCATTCAGTTTTATTATTTTGCATGGAGAGGATGGTCAGTACTATCTTTTAAATTATTGTTATTTTCTGATTAGAAACTGAAAGAGAAGAAGGGAACCCCCACACTAAAAGCTGGAGGCTCACAGCTTTAGTAGGCTGAGCAAGCTGACATCTTGGCTCACATTTCAAGATACTATCCATAAAATGAAGTCATTATCTTGGAAAGATATCTGCACTCTCATATTCAATGCAGCATTATTCACAATGGCTAAGACATGGAAACAACAAAAGAAATGTTTATCAGCCATAAAAAAAGGAGATTCTGCCTTTTGTGACAACATGGATGAACCTGGAGGACACTGTGCTGTGAAATAAGCCAGACACAGGATGACAAGTACAGTATGATCTCACTAACATGTGGAATCTTAAAAAGCTGAGCTCATAAACGAAGAGAACAGATTACTGATGGTGGGAGGAATGGGGAGGTGTTAGTCAAAGGGTATCCAGCTTTAAGACAAATAAGTTCTTGGAATCTAATGTCCAGCATAGTGACTTTAGTTCACAATACTCTTTTGTCTACTTGGACATTGTTAAGAGAAATCTTAAATATTATAACCCCAAAATGGTATAATTATATGAGATGATGGAGATGTTAATTAACTTTATTTGTAATATATAGGTACATCAAGTCATCACATTGTATACCTTAAACTTACATGATGCTATTTGTCAATTACATCTGAATAAAACTGGGGGAAAAATACTTTCCATATCAGTAGGTGAACTGTTGGAGGAAAATTTTGGTACCTACTGGAATGCTTTCAGTTTCACAAATAGGATTCTCGACCAAAGTGGAATAAACAATGTGGGGTTATTTTTCTCCAGTGACAGCTGATGAGATAGGTGACTCCAGAATTGGGTTCAGCAACTCCACAAGTCCAGACCTCTGGGGAGGCGTCTCTTCAGTTCTCTTAACTTTCCCTCATTCTCACAATGTGGCTGCCATAGTACCAAGCATGAACATCTTTTCACCAGTTTTCAAGAAGAAAGAGGTGAACGTTTCTTTACACATTTCTTTTCTCTTTTTATCAGGAAGAAAATCTTTTCAGGTACATTTCCTTGGAAATGAGTAGGTCAAATGCCTACTAAACATTCTCTAGCAAAAGAAACTATGACTTCCATATCTCAATCATGATTTATTCTCTGGGGTTGATTTCTGGCCCAAACCTCCACCAAGGTAGGCTCCTGTTTAAGGGATCCCACAAAGAGAAATGTCTTCTGAGGGGGCATTCAAGTGTCTGCCTCAGTACTAAGAGCCAAAACCTTTGAGGGGGAAGATGGAATTCTCTGTTTCATTTCTGTATCCTCATTTCCACAGGTCACCCAATTCCAGAAATCATTCTATTGCTCCCCAGCAGGGTCTTCATTAATCTATTGTACAACCTGATGGACATGACCTCATTTCTCCAGTCAAGTGGTCTCTCTTGAGTTCTAGATCCATGTATTTATCTAGTTATCTAATTCATAATTAGGCTTTCTAAGGATGGATCATGATGACAAAAACTCAAAAACTATTGGATGTATTCACTTTTACTCCATTATGCTCCTCCTCCTGGAGTCCCTACTGCAGAAAATGACTCTACTATCTGGGGTCACCTTGACTCCTGTCTCTCCACTATAACTTGTATCTAGCCACTGAGTTTTATGATTCAGGACTTCTAAATCTCTCTCAGGTCCAATCACCTATGGCCATCTATATTAGTTTGCTAAGACTGACATAATAAAATACTGTGGACTGTGTGGCTTAAAAACAGATTTCTTTTCTCACAACTCAGGAGACTTGAAACCTACTATCAAGGTGTGTCAGAGTCGAGGCCTCTCTCCTTGCCTTGCAGATGGCTGTCTCCTCACTGCCTTCATATAATATTTTCTCTGTGCACACACATCCTTGGTGGCTCTTTGTGTCTGTATTTCCTCTCCTTATAAGAATCCCTGTAGGGTTGAATTAAAACCTACACTAACAGCTTCATTCAATCTATTCACCACTTTATAGGTCCTATCTCTAAATGCAGCATGTTCTGAGGTACGAGGATTTAGGGCATTAGCATCTGACTTTTGGGGAACACAATTTAACCCATAGCCCCTTTCCAGTTCTATTGTCTTAAATTTGACCGTCATTATCTCTCATCTTGATTATTGACTGAAACCACCTCTTTTCTTCCATTTATTTTTAAAATTCTTCAGTTAGAATGTCCTTTAAAATGACACCTGGTGTTTAAACATTTTCAATATATTTTCTTTTAATGGAAAAATATCCCATGTTTATGGATTGGGAGAATCAATATTGTTAGAATGTCTAAACTACTCAATGGGATCCACAGAGTCAAGACAATCCTTTTCAAAATGCCACTGACATTTTTTTTCTTAAATAGAGCTAGAAAAAATAATCCTAAAATACATAGAAAGAAAGTGAAAGTGTCAGTTGCTCAGTTGTGTCTGTCTCCTTGTGACCCCATGGATTGTAGTCTGCCAGCCTCCTCTGTCCATGGGATTTCCCAGGCAAGAATACTGGAGTGGGTTGCTATTCCCTTCTCCAGGGAATCTTCTTGACCTGGATTGAACCCAGGTCTCCTGCATTGCAGGCAGATTCCTTACCATCTGAGTCACCAGGAAATCCCTTAAAATGCATATGGAGCCACCAAAGAACCCATTTACAAAATCATTTTTGAGAAAGAATAGCAAAACTAGAGGCATTGTAACTTTTGATTTCAAACTATTTTACAAAGCTATAGTCATTAAAACAGCATGATATGTTGTCTTTCACATTCATGATTTTTTTACTACTTTAACCTGGTATACAAAGCCCTTTGTGAACCTCTCCATCTTTATCTCTGAACAATTTTTCTTGACCAAATCCATTTTCCTGCCATGTGGGTCTACTTTTAGATCCTGTAAGTGATGTACTTTGCAGACTCTGAGTCCCTAAACATCCTGTTTGTTTGTAACATACTCCCAATGTGGAGTAATGTCCTATTTTTTACTCATTCCATCATTTTGAATTATCACTACTATCCAAATACTTTTAATCACTTAATGAGAATTTCAGAATTGCCAAGCATAGTACCAAGGCAGAAATGCTAAAAGAGATTCCTAACATAGAACCCCTAAGTAATTAGCAGAAATCCCTGAAACAGATGTTAACATCATACTGCCAACATCCTATGGTGTTTTCAAGGTTATAAGCTAAATAATATGAGATCAGTTAGTGTTTTTCCTTTAGAACTTGAAACACTAAGAGTTCATTGAATATCTTTCTTTCCTTTCAGAAATCTGCATATAAACCTCAATTATTTAATATCTCTTGAAAAAATGACTCTATATCTGGTGATCCAGTTTCCATTTGATTAGTTATACACACCATTACCTTGGCATAAGGAGAACCATGATTTGTAAAGGAACCCTTTTAACAGCTTTGTAAATAAGCACTGGTGCTTTACCATTGACTCTGAATCTTTACCTACTGAACTGCTTTCATAGAGATACAAAGTGAAAGTTGCTCAGTCCTGTCCGACTCTTTGTGACCCCATGAACTATACAGTCCATGGAATTCTCCAGGCCAGAATACTGGAGTGGGTAGCCTTTCCCTTCTCCAGGGGATATTCCCCACCCAGGGACCGAACCCAGGTCTCCCGTTTTGTAGGTGGATTCTTTACCAGTTGAGCCACAAGGGAAGCCCATTATAACTTTAATATGCTTAAATACTAATTGATTTACCAACCTTAGGCATTATTTCTACTTCTCACTGTGAAATATAGTTGTTTACCTCATTTATACAACTTCCTTCCCTTTTCAATTTAAAATACGTATTTTAGAAAGGTTTTTCAATTGTGTATCTGTATAATTTTGATAATGCATTTAATTTCTACTTTTCTTCTTTAGTCTTTAGATAAGGTCTCTGTATTCCTCATGATGACTAGGGAGGATATTAACACCTTCCCTCTCCTGTAGACTTATTTCCAGTTCCATCTGCCAACCTGTTGGCTCTAAGTTTCCTTGTATGTTATCCAGGTAGATAGCATTTACATTCTGTTCTGAAACCACAAGCAGTTCCTTCATACTTTAAGAATCTAAGTAGATTCTAAAAGATGGTAACAATAACCCTGTTTACGAGACAGCAAAAGAGACACTGATGTATAGAACAGGCTTTTGGACTCTGGGACTGGGAGAGGGCAGGATGATTTGGGAGAATAGCATTGAAATATGTATAATATCATATCTGAAATGAGTCGCCAGTCCAGGTACGATGCCCGATAACGGATGCCTGGGGCTGGTGCACTGGGACGACCCAGAGGGATGGTATGGGGAGGGAGGAGGGTTCAGGATGGGGAGCACGTGTATACTGGTGGCGGATCCATCTCGATATATGGTAAAAGCAATACAATATTGTAAAGTGAAGCAAAATAAAATTTAATTAAAAAAAAATAAATAAGATGATGAGTTAAATTACTTTTCCTTCTAAGGGCCCTTCTAAGGGCCCAACTACCCATCCCTCATGCCTCTTGAATCCGCCTAACATTAAGTCTAATGAGTTCTGTTGTGATCTCAAACTCCACTATCTGCTCAAAGTCACAGCACATTTTGCTTTGCTTTTATATGAAAAATAGCTTTCTTGTAGAGTTTTCTATTTTTTCTGATGTTTCTATTCCTCCCTCTCCTTTCCTTCCTTTGGTAATTGTAAACAACCTTTTCACTGTATCATTAATCTCTTTTTGACTAAATTTTATAGTGATTGGAATCTACCTCATTTTTCTTCCTTGAGATTTTCTACTGGTGGCCATAGGCTTTCCCAGTGGCTCAGCAGTAAAGAATCCACCTACCAGTACAGGAGATGTGGGTTTGATCCCTGGATTGGGAGGATCCCCTGGGGAAGGAAATGGTAACCCACTTCAGTATTCTTGCCTGGAAAATCACATGGACAGAGGAACCTGGCAGTCTATAGTCTGTGGGTCTCAAAGAGTCAGATATGACTTAGCAATTAAACAAGGACTGGTGGCCCTGTGTCTTGTCCTGAGACGAGTTGCTTTCTAGACTTGCTGCATAGCTATTTTTCCTTTCATTGTGCTTTGCTTTTCTGTTGTTGTTGCTATTTCTTATACCTTTCTCTTTCTCGATTTCCATTCTTGTTTTGGTGAAGCATCCTCAATGATTTCCTCTGAAAGGTAGATGTGAAATCAGTGTTCTGAATTTATGACCATCTGAACATATATTTCTTTAACTTCACATATTTGAAAATAGATAATCTGCATGCCAAAAATTTTTCCTTAAACTCTGAAAACATTGCTCTAAATTTATTCCCTAGCATTTAATGATGACAATGGCAGAATGACTGTTAGGCTTTTTTTTTCTTAGTGAACTTTTATTATTTTTTTCACTTTGGAAATATGGAGGATATTCTCTTTTTGTTGTAGGTATAAAATACCATAAAATTATGTCTAGATTTTTTTTTTTTTCTATTGTTATTTCTTGACCTGGAAAGTTTGGTGACCACTGCTCCTGTGAAAATGCATATCTTGTCTTCATCCTCTTGAACTTTAATCACTAGGATATAGACTTCCCCTCTCCCCACCTCCACCCAACTCTTTTCTGTAGATCTTTTGTTTTCTTTTTGCTCTGGTAAAGTTCCTTGACTTTGTCTCCTAGTTTTTCTCCTGGTAATGATTTTAACATTTGTGGAAACTTTTTCCCCCTCAACATTGGTCTCTCCTAAAGAAAGGGTCTTATTGTAAACACTCTGTACAGGAATGGGTCTTATAAATGGACAGTCTCTGTTCAGAGGTGAATGAAAAGATAGCTTCCTCTTAAGTCAAGCACTCATGAATGCCAGGGCGGTTAAGTGCCTGCTTCAACATCAGTAGTCTAGTTTCTGCAGCACTTATTCAAATCATCAGAAAGAACTCTATTAGTTTCTTTTTCCTTTTTTTTCCTGGCTGTAAATGTTATGCTGCTAGAAGCTCTGCCTCTCTGCCTTGGCAGGAGGTAGAGGTCTCCTTAGTCAGATTTTCACTTAACTTCCATGTTAAGCATTTTTTTCTCCTCCATTTTTTTCCCCTACCATCCATCCCTGCTGATTTCTAGCCCAGAGCATGTTCAGGACTCTCACTCCCTGACTGTGGATTTTTCCATTCTGTTTCATTCAAAGCACATTTCTCAGCTACTTTCCAACTCTCAGAATTTTGGTGAAATCTTTTGACTGCTGAACCCCTGATTCCTTCTAAAGATTTAGTCCCTTTCATGTAGGTTTTTGTCACATTAATGACACTGTTGTCTTGGAACAATATGACATGGCAAACATATCTGCCTTGTCCTATAACTTAAACAAGAATCCTCTGTGTCTGTGTACTCCTTAGTTCATTCATTTTTAAATCCGTCATTCATTCTTCAAACATTTTTTGTGCACAAATAAATGCTCTTGTCACATAGAGCAAAAAGGTTGGGTATAGAACATTGATCAAACTAAGATCATGGCATCGGGTCTCATCATTTCATGGTGAATAGATGGGGAAACAGTGGAAACAGTGACAGACTTTATTTTTTGGGCTCCAGAATCACTGCAGATGGTGACTGCAGTCATGAAATTAAAAGACGCTTCCTCCTTGGAAGAAAAGTTATGACCAACCTAGAAAGCATATTAAAAAGCAGATACATTACTTTGCCAACAAAGGTCTGTCTAGTCAAAGCTATTGTTTTTCCAATAGTCATGTATGGATGTGAGAGTTGGACTATGAAGAAAGGTGAGTGCCGAAGAATTGATGCTTTTGAACTGTGGTGTTGAGGAAGATGCTTGAGAGCCCCTTGGACTGCAAGGAGATACAATCAGTCCATCCTAAAGGAAACTAGTCCTGAATATTCATCAGAAGGACTGATAATGAAGCTGAAACTCCAATACTTTGGCCACCTGATGCTGGGAAAAATTGAAGGTGGGAGGAGAAGGGGACGACAGAAGACGAGGTGGTTGGATAGCATCACCAACTCAATGGACATGAGTTTGATAAGCTCCAGGAGTTGGTGTTGGACAGGGAGGCCTGGCATGTTGCAGTCCTTGGGGTAGCAAAGAGTCAGACACGACTGAGCAATTGAACTGACTGACTGATAGAACATTGATGATATATGACCCTTATCCTCAAGATGCTCACATTCATGGTACATGAATATTAAAACAGTTCAAAGATGAGGGGCCTTTTTTTGGGGAGGAATGCATATAAAAATGGAATGAATGTGGAGCATTGTACATTTCCTTCATTTTAGAAAGGAAATTAGACGGCCTTCATCTTAGAAAGGCCTTAAAAATAATGGCCTAAATTAGGTGAAAGTATATGAGACATATTGAATAGAGGCAGTAATTGTGGAAGGTTTAAAAAAAGGGTTTGTAGTGACACCAGTAGGATATATGAGATTTAAAAAGTAGCTGAATAAAGTCATAACTCACCAACTGATTTCATTTTTTAAAATTATTTTACTTTGCCTGCAAAGATGTGGGATCTTAGTTCCCCAACCAGGGATTGAATGCATGCCCCCTGTGTTGGAAGCTCAGAGTCTTAACCACTGGCCAGCTAGGGAAGTTCTACATTTTGTTGGTGGTATTGTAGAAAGGATTAAACCATTGGGTAATCAGAAAAGCCATAGATTGTTTTGGTTACATTGATAGTTGCCTTGCTAATAGTAGATATGATGGTATTGATGATGATAATGTGCTAAGTCGCTTTAGTGATGTCTGACTCTGTGTGACCCTGTGGATTGTAGCCGCCCCCCCGCCCCCCGACCCCAACCCAGGCTCGTTTGTCCATGGGATTTCCCAGGCAAGAATACTGAAGTGGATTGCCATTCCCTTCTCCAGGGTACCTTCCAATCCAGGGATTGAACTAGTATCTCTTAAACCTAACCTGCATTGGCAAGCGGGTTCTTTACCACTGATGATAATAATTAGCAATCATTAAGCACCTACTATGTACCAGATACTCTCCTAAGATCTGCTCTGTTTCCACACAGCCTTGTGAGGTAGATATTATTAAAACTTTTTCCCCAAACTATGGAAGCCGATTTCAAAAGGGCAAGTTATCACTGCAAGGATATTAAGGAGACCTTAGATAGCATTCTCTTTCATATTTTGTTACCTGCCACACAAAACTAAAACTATAAAGTATGCATAATGTTGTAGAGAGTGAAAATTCAGCAATCTCTTGCATACCTACCACTCAAGTTAAGAGGACCATTGCTTTTGAGGCTCTTTGGATGCATGTCCCCTTGTAATCACCATCTATGCTTCCTAAGAGATAAATATGTATTACCATGGGTTTTTGTCATATAATTCTCTTGCTTTTTCATCGCAGTTTTATCATATATATTTCTATCCCTAAACCTTTGTTGTTCATTTTTTCATGTGTTTGGAGTTATATAAATGAAATCCGTGTCTTCTTCCATAACTTTCTTTTCCACTGGACCTTATGCTCCTGAGATGCATTCATGGTGTTACATGTAGTTGTAATTTGTTTATTTTTGATGTTATGCAGTGTTCTACAGAATGAATGTACCACAAATTTATTTATTTAGCCCATTTTACTCTTGGATTATATTTTGCCCCAACAAAGAATGTTGAGTGAATACTCCTTGTGAAGTGTTCTTTAAGATGTGTGTGTGTATGTATTTCCATGTCTATGTGTCTAAGCTAAGAATTCAACTCCTGGTTTCATATATACTTATATCCTTGTGTGTATATATAAAGCCAGGAGCTGTATTTTAGCTTATAGTGTATGCACACACTTAATCCTACTGTCTAATGCCAAATTATTTTTCAAATTACATTCTCCAAATTTTAAAGCTAGTTTTTATTGCCTCTTTTGCCAAATGCTGCCAGTTTTCTTCTTATATTGTTTGTCTTTTTGATTGATTTGCATATGTGCTTTATATATTTTTATCCTCACATTTAAAAATATTAGACACGTTACCTCCCAGTATGTGACTTGAATTTTCATTTTCTTTATATGTCTTTCTTTGGAAGGAATGATGCTAAGGCTGAAACTCCAGTATTTTGGCCACCTCATGCGAAGAGTTGACTCATTGGAAAAGACTCTGATGCTGGGAGGGATTGGGGGCAGGAGGAGAAGGGGACGACAGAGGATGAGATGGCTGGATGGCATCACTGACTCGATGGATGGGAGTCTGAGTGACCTCCGGGAGCTGGTGATGGACAGGGAGGCCTGGCGTGCTGTGATTCATGGGATCGCAAAGAGTCAGACACGACTGAGCGACTGATCTGATCTGATCTAATATATGTCTTTCAATGAACAGAATTTCTTAATTTTAAAATAATCTACCACATCAATATTTTCTTTTATAATTTGGGTTTTATATGTTTAACTTAAGAAATTATTCCCTGCCCTAGAATATTAAATGTATTCTATCTTTTTAAAATTTTATTCTTTGGTCTTTTATATTCAGTTCTTATATACACAGAAATTTTTGTGTATAGTATCAGTACAGATTTATTGTTATATATATATTTTTCTCATTTTGCTTCAGCCCTTTTTATGGGAAAGTTCATTCTTTTTTTTTTTTAACTGATCTTCGGTTGAGGTCTGTAATAAATCAAGCTTCCATATCTTTGATTCTAGGTGCTTTATCCTATTTGTGTATCTGCAATCCACACCATCTTCAACTACAACTTGATAAATTTAATACTTCATATATAGCTTAAATATACTCAGTCCTTTGTATCTGGTGAGACACATTCTCCTACTTTGCTTTTATTTTTTTTCACTATTCTTGGCCTTTTGTTCTTCCTTAGACACATTTTAGAATGCACCTTAATTATCTAAGACCAGTATCCTGTTTTTTCCTCCTATATTCACCTCGGGGAACACCACTGGGGCTGATGGCTTGAAGACTCAATGGCGGACACCATTTATTGCTTATCAAAATGGCAGGCAGCATTTTTTGTTTTTTGTCCATCTAAGAAAGTTTTAAAGTTTTGTCTCTGTAGGTTTTGTGTAATTTGTGCTAAGTGAATTTTTTAGTGCTTTTAATTTGTTCACTATAATGATTGATATCTTATTCTTAAATGAAATTTTATAACTGATTGTTAGTGGTTTGGAAACATTTGTGGATTTTTGTAAGTTAATCTGTATTTCAAAACCTTGCTAAGCTCTATGTTAATTCAGAGTTTCCTATTGATTCTAATGATTTTCATGTAGATGATCATCTCCATTACATGTAAGATTTTTTGCTTGCTAAGTCACTTCAGCCATGTCTGACTCTGACCCCAATGGCTGTAGCCTGCCAGGCTTCTCTGTCCGGGGGATTTCCAGTAAAGAGCACTGGAGTAGGTTTTGCTTCTTTCTTTCCAACCCTTATATCTCACTTTTAGTTTAAATGATAATGATAATAGTTATCTTCTGAAATTAAAGACTGGATCAAAAAAATTCTCTTAAAAAGTGTGATATTTACTGTAGTGTTTAGAAATTAAGCATATTATCAAGTTTGTTGTTTAGTCACTAAGTAATGTCCAACTCTTTGCAACCTCATGGACTGCCAGTTTCCTCTGTCCATGCAATTTTCCAGGCAAGAATACTGAAGTGGGTTGCCAGTTCCTTTTCCAGGAGATATTCTGGACCCAGGAATTAAATCCATGTCTCCTGTATTGGCAGGCAGATTCTTTACCACCAGGCCACTAGGGAAGCCCATTATCAAGTTTAGGAAATGTTTTATTATATTCTTTTTTTTTTCATATATAGGTTGTTGAATTTAAGAAATATCTTTTTTTTAACCTGTTGAGATAGTTCTTTTTCATTTAGTTTTCTTTAATTTTTGAATAAAGCTTTAATATTTTTCATAAAAGTTTTGCATATACTTCATTAGATTTATTACTAAGTACTTCGTGTTTTTTTTATGCAACCTTCATTACATTTTATAATTCCTTGTTGCTGGTGTTTAGAAATGCAATTGATTTTTGTATATTGATTTTGTTTTCAGCAACCTTGCTAAAATGTTTTGTTAATCTTAGTAACAAATACAATCTACTAAACACTGCACCTCATTTATTTATTTTGGCCTTTTCTGTTTGACTTTTGGAATCACAGTTTTCTATGCACAGTGGATTAGAATACTTAGGATTGCTGTCATTCTAGGACTTTGAAGCTTCTGAGGAAATTCTTACAGATAACATTCTGTTACTTGCAAGGTCTGAACCTTAACAGCTGCAACAAATATATCATTTGCTTTGTTTTGTCCTTAATGCTTGTTAAAATATGTGCCCTGTGATGTTAGTTACCAACATAGTTAGTAGTTACCTTAAAAGAAGTGGCCAGTGAGCAATTCTGCTTCTCTGTTCAGTTTAACCTTTACTGAGTTTCTGTTGTGGCTAGTTTCTGTTCTGCTGATCCAGACAGTGGGCTGAGTGCTGAGGATACAAGAACGGTGAAGTCTGTCCCTGTATTCCCAGTCATTTGTGGGCTAGTGGGCATTTGGGGAGATTTCTTCCTGATTAATTCTTCTATGTTGCAAAGGGTAATTTAATTTCTTCAGGGAGCTTCGTTTCTGACAAGCTGTTACTGGAAACAAATCGCTCTTTGTGGGTGTTTCATGCTTTTTTAAACTTCGTGTTTAAACAAATAAATGTGTGTGGTGTTGGCCCCTGTCGGGTTCTGTAGCATGTTTGCCTTTCGCTTTTAATTTCATATGGCGTCTTGGGACACTCGAAAAAGTTAGATCAGTATTCTGCCAGAAGAGAAGTTGGATCTTTCAGTTCCCGGGTTTGGTCACAGACTTTGTCTGGTGTGAAGACTGGCTGTGCAGAAAGCTTGCAAAGCCCAATCCATTTTGAGATCAGGAGATTTCAAATCGTAAATTTCTTTTTTTTTTTTTAATTTTATTTTATTTAACTTTACAATATTGTATTGGTTTTGCCGTGTATCAAAATGAATCTGCCACAGGTATACATGTGTTCCCCATCCTGAACCCTCCTCCCTCCTCCCTCCCCATACCATCCCTCTGGGTCGTCCCAGTGCACCAGCCCCAAGTATCCAGCATTGTGCATCGAACCTGGACTGGCGACTCGTTTCATATATGATATTATACATGTTTCAATGCCATTCTCCCAAATCATCCCACCCTCTCCCTCTCCCAGAGTCCAAAAGACTATTCTATACATCAATGTCTCTTTTGCTGTTTTGTATACAGGGTTATTGTTACCATCTTTCTAAATTCCATATATATGTGTTAGTATACTGTATTGGTGTTTTTCTTTCTGGCTTACTTCACTCTGTATAATAGGCTCCAGCTTCATCCACCTCATTAGAACTGATTCAAATGTATTCTTTTTAATGGCTGAGTAATACTCCATTGTGTATATGTACCACTGCTTTCTTTATCCATTCATCTGCTGATGGACATCTAGGTTGCTTCCATGTCCTGGCTATTATAAACAGTGCTGTGATGAACATTGGGGTACACGTGTCTCTTTCAATTCTGGTTTCCTCAGTGTGTATGCCCAGCAGTGGGATTGCTGGATCATAAGGCAGTTCTATTTCCAGTTTTTTAAGGAATCTCCACACTGTTCCCCATAGTGGCTGTACTAGTTTGCATTCCCAGCAACAGTGTAAAAGGGTTCCCTTTTCTCTACACCCTCTCCAGCATTTATTGCTTGTAGACTTTTGGCTCGCAGTCATTCTGACTGGCATGAAATGGTACCTCATAGTGGTTTTTTTTTTTTTTTTTATGCTTGCTCTCCACATTCCTCCTTCCACTGGGTGAATCTTGCTTCTCCTCCATTCTTGACAAACAAAGTCAGGAACTCCTTAGTCTAATTGCTCGTGTCTTTGTGTATAAATTAGTGGTTAATAATGTTATGAATAATTACATATTATTCATAACAATGTCATTATTTTTCTAAAGGTCATTCAAAGAACTTTAGTCTCCAGCCTGAAAGGAAGAAAATGGGGAAGGAAAGAAGGAACTGTTTGCTTATTCATCTGTTTTGTTGTTGTTGTTGTTTTGTTTTGCAGGGGAAAATGAACAAAGGAAAGGATCAATGAGGGTGGGAGGGAAATGGGAAGAAAGAAGGGGAGTGATGGTGGGGAGGAGTATATGTAATTTCTTAACTAATGGCTTTCTGTTTTTAATCACAAAGAACACTTAAAAAAAATCATGTTGAATTCATCCTATATTAGGAGGTTTGATCTGGAAATGAAAAGTTCAGGAAACTAAAAGTCCAGTTTGGGTGTCCTCATCTTAGGCACATCTTGGTATTTTGTATTGGTAGGTCTATCTTTACCACAATATATTATTTAGGACAGGATCACATTTGTCACTTTTTCCTCCCTAGTACCCAAAGTGGTACCAGACCCATAAAATAGTCAATAAACCTTTACAGAGTGAACAAATAAGTCTATTTTTTTTTAACTCTCCTGAGTGAACTGAATTTTTTGAGGCTTATAAGTGAATATGTTTTCCTCTTTGTCTATTACAGCCAGATTGTATAAGTATGAGTGGAGTATTAAAGTCTCCCACTATTATTGTATTGTTGCATATTTCTTCTATCATATTAATTAATGTTTGTCCTAGATATATCAATGCTCCAATGTTGAGTGCATATATATTTATAATTGTTATAACTTCTTTTTGGATTGTTCCTTTAAGTCATTATGTATAACCTTGATTGTCTCCTTTTCAGGATCTTAAAAGTCAATTTTATCTGATATGAGTATTGCTACTCTTGTTTTCTTTTGGTCCATATTTGCATAGAAAATCTTTTTCCAGCCCTTCATTTTCAGTCAGTATATATCCCCTATTTTAAGGTGGTTCTTTTGTAGACAACATATATAGGGGTCTAGTTTTTATATCCATTTGACCCATTTTAGTCTTTTGGTTGTCTCTTATAGACAAGGTCTGTAGGGGTCTTGTTTTTGTATTGATTTGGCCAGTCTTTGTTGATTAGGGCATTTAGCCCATTAACGTTTAAAGCAATTATTGATAAATAGGATTTACTTTATTGTTTTGGGTTCAAATTTATACACCCTTTTAGTCATTCCTATCTAGAGAATGTCCTTTAGTTTTTGTTGGAGAAATGGTTTAGTGGTGCTAAATTCTCTCAGCTTTTGCTTATCTGTGAAGCTTTTGATTTCTCCTTCATATTTGAATGAGATCCTTGCTGGATACAATAATCTAGGCTGTAAGTTATTTTCTTTCATCACTTTAATTATGTCTTGCCATTCCCTCCTGGCTTGGAGAGTTTCTATTGAAAGATCAGCTGTTATCCTTATGGGAATTCCCTTGTGAGTTATTTGATGTTTTTCCCTTGCTGCTTTTAATATTTGTTCTTTATATTTAATCTTTGTTAATTTGATTAATATGTGTCTTGGGGTGTCTCGCCTTGGGTTTATCCTGTTAGGGACTCTCTGGATTTCTTGAACTTGAGTGGTAATTTCCTTCTCCATTTTAGGGAAGTTTTCAACTATTATCTCCTCAAGTATTTCCTCATGGTCTTTCTTTTTATCTTCTTCTGGAACTCCTATGATTCGAATGTTGTAGCGTTTAATGTTATCCTGGAGGTCTCTGAGATTGTCCTCATTTCTTTTGATTTGTTTTTCTTTTTTCTCCTCTGATTCATTTATTTCTAGGATTCTATCTTCTAATTCACTAATCCTATCTTCTGCCTCTGTTATTCTACTATTTGTTGCCTCCAGGGTGTTTTGGATTTCATTTATTGCATTATTCATTATGTGTTGACTCTTTTTTATTTCTTCTAGGTCCTTGTTAAACCTTTCTCGCATCTTCTCAATCCTTGTCTCCAGACTCTTTAACTGTGATTCCATTTTGATTTTGAGATTTTGGATTAATTTCGCTATCATTATTTGGAATTCTTTATCAGGTAGATTCCCTATCTCTTCCTCTTTGGTTTGGTTTGGTGGGCATCTATCCTGTTCCTTTAGCTCCTGGGTATTCTTTTGTCTCTTCATTTTGTTAAAATTGCCAAGTTTAGAGCGTCCTTACTATATTCTGGTAGTTTGTTGAATTCTCTTTATTGATGCAGTTTACTGGTCTTTTCAATATCTGATCTCTGCCCTATTACAGAGGGGGTGGAGATGAATACCCAAATCTAAGCCAGCCAGGTTCAGGCACTCGAATAATCCTCAGAAGCACAGACTCGGTTGAGTCTGCGTTTTATGCCCTTCCCAGATCCGAGTAGTGCAGGTGATGAAGTGTTTAGCGAGTGTGGCTGCTGTGGCTTATCGCCTCCCTGCTGCTCAGTTTTCCGGGTATACAACCGGCGCACTTTCTCAGGCAGATGTTGACCATCCAGAGCCCCAAGAAGCGTGAGTCAGCACAGAAACCAACCTACAGTTCTGTAGACAGTGTCTCTCTAGGGCTGTGATTGCCCACCTCCCGCCCTGGCTGCCTGTCACTGGAGTGGGACAGCCTGCAGCCAGCCATCTCTGTGCAGTCCTTTGTTCCGTAGGTAGTCCTGGTGGTGTCTTAAGTTAGGGCTGGCTTTTGATGTAGTAGATAACCGACAGTCTGGTTATTTCGCTCAGATAGCGCTCGAGATAGCCAGGCCAAATCCTTTCTCAAAGCGATACAGGCCGGCTGCTCCTCCTAGCCCAGCCCCTGCTTGCTAATAGCAAATGCTAGTGTCCGCGCCGCTTCTCCACAAAAGGAGTTACCGCAGTACTCGTTTTCTCCTTTTGAAGACAATGAATTGTCTTTCTAAGTGCCTGATGTCCTCTGCTGGCATTCAGAAGTTGTTTTGTAAAATTTATTCAGCATTCAAATGTTCTTTTAATGGATTTGTGGAGGAGAAAGTATTCTCCCCGTCCTACTCGTCCACCATCTTAGCTCCTCCTCCTCATCTCCTCATAGTGGTTTTGATTTGTGTTTCTCTGATAATGAGTGATGTTGAGCATCTTTTCATGTGTTTGTTAGCCATATGAATGTCTTCTTTGGAGAAATGTCTATTTAGTTCTTTGGCCCATTTTTTGATTGGGTCATTTATTTTTCTGGAATTGAGCTGTAGGAGTTGCTTGTATATTTTTGAGATTAGTTGTTTGTTGCTTCATTTGCTATTATAATCTTAAATTTCTTAAAATATCTCAGGTAATTTCATTTTAAGTGTTGAACTTAAGAGCAATGTTTGAATTGAGTTTGATATTGTTGTCATGTCCACACTTTACCAGAGTATCTACTTATGCTCTGTGGCTTAGAAAGGCTGGTGTGCTCAGGTATGGAGTGATTTTTTCCATCTGGCAAGTCTCTCAAGATATCAACCACTCTAATGTCAATGACAACATGACCAAAAAAAATCTGTTACCTTCTCTGAGCCCATGAAGTAATGCTTTTCATTCCTAAGGCGGTGATTCTGTGTAACCTCACCTGAAAACAGTTTTCTTAAACTAAAAGGAAAAAGACCTCGGGGACATGATGAACTCAATAATCATTTAATGAAAATTAATGTGGCATCTACAAACATTTTCAAGGAATTTTTAATTTCAAGTGAAAATGTTTATGATAAAGTACTCAGTGAGAAATAAATGAGTCTTAGTATTTTTCTGTTGTCCCTCGAACCAAGTTCTCTAATTTGGATGTGTTGTTTTGACAATAGGGGGAAATTTTCTAACAAAATTAATAAAACATATTTTAAAAAACCCATCACACAGACACAACTATAACCAGTGAGATTATATGTGAGACACTATAGGGTTAGTTACTTTAGAACTTAAAAAAAAAATCTGAAATTAACTTTAAACAAGTTTCTCTTGGTCACTGCTATTTGAAGTTTATTTTGTAGTTTCTATTAACCATACTTGGGTACTAGGGTCATTGGAGGTAGGCTAATGAATTCAAGAAGGCAGTGTGAGCCAATACAAGGGAATCTGGGTGCAGAATCAGTGTTTGGGAGGATCGTATTGATGGTAGCTGGTTTAGGAAACAGTCAATGGGTGGGTAAGTAACAGAGCCCAAGTCTCAGGATCCAGGCTCTTCTGTGGACTGTGGCTCTGGAAATGATTCTAGCTGAGAAGGAAGAAAAAAGCAGGCCACGCCTTTTTTTTTTTTTTAATTGGAATATAGTTGCTTTCAATGTTGTGTTAGTTTCTGTTGTACAATGAAGTAAATCAGCTATATTATACATATATCCCCTCCCTCTTGGTCCTTCCTCCTACCCCTCTAGGTCATCACAGAGCACCAAGCTGAGCTCCCTGTGTTATACAGCAAGTTCCCACTGGCTTTCTGTTTTATACATGTCTCAATCTCCCAATTTATCACCCCATCTCCCTCTCCATTCTCTGTGTCTCTGTCTCTATTCTTGCCTTGCAAATAGGGTCATCTGTGCCATTTTTTAAGATTCCACCACAAGCTAATCAAAAAATGGGTGGAAGACCTAAACAGACATTTCTCCAAAGAAGACATACAAGTGACCAAGAGGCACATGAAAAGATGCTCAGCATCACTAATTATTAGAGAAATGCAGATCAAAACTATAAACTATCAACAACTGATCAACAAAGTAATCAACTATCTTATCAAACACTGATCAGAATGGCCATCATCAAAAAAGTATACAAATGAAAAATGCTGGAGAGGATGTGGAGGAAAGCGAGCCCTTTTACACTGTTGGTGGGAATGTAAATTGATATAGCTACTATGGAGAACAGTGCAGAGATTCCTTAAAATATAGGAATAAAACTACCATATGACTCAGCAATCCCACTACTGAGCATTTACCCTGAGAAAACCATTAATTGAAAAAGAAAGCCATTCTTAATCTCTTGGGATGTAATACAGGGAGCCAAGGTACTAGAGAGTACTAGAGGGTTCTTCTGTAGAAAGATGTGGGCAAGATATTGAACCAAGCGCTGAATTAGAGCTTAGTCATCAAGAAGAAATGGCCATTTTGCTGACAAGAGCATGGAATAAGCCTACTGGATGGAAGTCTTGGTCCTCAGCTACACATCCCAGACTTCTTCAATCTAATTCCTCCCCAACTGATCTGTGCCTTGCTGGCCACCCTGCACATACACCTGTGGTAAAATCCATCCTGGAATCTGTGTGGGCAGTGTGCTTAGTGCTGTAGGTGGAATCCCAGTTTAATTGCTGCTGTTATAATCTCTGACTTTCTAGTGTGACACTATTTCCTTTTCCTGGTTAATTGCCCCAAGAACAGGGTATTTGCTGAATTGCTGAAATGAAATGAAGCACAAGCCCATCTAGAGCAATAATATTTAAAAGTCCTATTCCATACAGCAGTACTTTCCTGAGATAAAGTCTTTGATGATATGAAATTAAGCTTTGATGATAAAAACTAGTAACTCATGCCATTTCTTAGGCTTCTGATCTTGAGCATATCATGTCATTGTTCCAAGTTTCTCTTTTCCTTTCTGTAAAAGCATGATATGTTTTACCCTGGCTGTGAAGTCTAATGTCAAAGATAGTAATATATGTGAAAACACATGGTAACATTTACATAAATGTCAAGTATTATTGTTATTTAATGTAGAGCATTCTGAAACGTGGGTGTGTTTCTAAGAGTGTGTAATGGAGTTAGCGATTGGCACTGGGGACGTAGGATTGAGGTAAAGTGTTAAAGTGTGGTGTTTTCTTATTAACTTCTGTGCCCACTTGGGTTTTGTATTTCTCCCTTTCAAACTTTTAAAGGAGAAAGGAAAACAGGGCAGTCCCCAAAGGATCTCAATCAAAAACAATATTCTCTTTTGCACCATCCAGAAATAGACATTTGTATAAATGTTAATAAATAAATTGGTTTAATAGTCACTCAAAATATCAGTTTTCTGTCCCAGTTTGTGTTTCTTTTCCCCATACAGGCCCACTGGCTCTGAAAATATATTTTTAGAAGTTTTGCAGTTCTTCTAACCTTTTAAATAACATTCAAAGGTTACCTACTAAAAGATGCAGCAAAACCAAGAGACAGTCCCTCTTGTATAAGACTCGGAACTCAAATGTTAGTCTCGGGTCTATCTTAGAGTCTGTTTTCTTAATATTGGCCTTTTGGAGCTCCTTCTTTTACTACTTCCAAGAATGGTGAAAGGTTAAGTAACATTATATTTGAAAAAGATCTTCAGCTTTGTGGAGTAGAGATACATGATTAAAGTTATTAACATTGGCTTTGAATTTATGAAGTGTTTATTGGCTGGGGTATCATAATTGTTATGCTTTCAGCCCCATGGGTCAGCATTCTTGGGGACATTGCAAGTGGGGGTAATGTTCAGATTTCTTGTGCTGACTTTGAGACTTTCTATACTTACAAGTGCTTCAGTTGCTCCCATGTGAGTTTCAGGATTTTTCTCCACGCCATCTGAATTTCTCTGCTCTCTGTACTGGTCACATCTCTGCCCTCTCTCTCTTCAATTCTGTGAATCTTGTACTGATTTCTCTATGACACATTTTCTATTTTTTTATTAACTAATTTTTATTGCAGTGTAGTTGCTTCACAATATTAAGCTTCTATGGCACATTTTCTGATTGTTAAATCTATGCCAGTCTTTCTGAACTTACACAGTACTTTTATTTACTTGATTTTTACTGTATTTTTACTATGTTCTTTTGTATGAGTATGTCCCTCCCTCTACCTCTCAACTTGACAATAGGTTTTGTTTGTTTGTTTGTTTTAGGCCAGTCACTATCTCCTATAGGATTTTTCATCCTTTGCTGCTGCTGCTGCTAAGTCGCTTCAGTCATGTCTGACTCTGTGCGACTCCATAGACGGCAGCTCACCAGGCTCCCCCATCCCTGGGATTCTCCAGGCAAGAACACTGGAGTGGGTTGCCATTTCCTTCTCCAATGCATGAAAGTGAAAAGTCAAAGTGAAAGTCACTCAGTCGTGTCCGACTCCCAGCGACCCCATGGACTGCAGGCTACCAGGCTCCTCCATCCATGGGATTTTCCAGGCAAGAGTACTGGAGTGTGGGGTGCCATTGCTTTCTCCAAATCCCCAACTAATGTTGTGTAAACTGAGGCACAACTGATCGTTCAAGGTCAAAAACTAAGCTGGTAACATGGATAGGAGTGGAACCCAGAACATGAGACTTTAGTCACCCTCAAACTGACATTTATTTTTTTATTTTTAATAATTTTATTTATTATTTATTTTGGCTCTGCTGCGTCTTCGTTGCTGCACAAGGGCTTTCTCTAATTGCAGTGAGAGGGGGCTACACTCTTAGTTGCGGTGCTCCGAGTTCTCATTGCAGTGGCTTCTCTTGCTGTGGAGCACGGGCTCTAGGGCACAAGGGTATCAGTAGTTGCATTTCCCAGGCTCCAGAGCACAGGCTCCATAGTTGTGGCACATGGGCTTTGTTGCTTCGCAGGATGTGGGATCTTCCCGGACCAGGGATTGAACCCATGTCTCCTGCATGGGCAGACTAATTCTTTACCATTGAGCCACCACAGAAGCCCCTGACATTTATTTTAATAGGACTTTCATTTTTAGGACTGTTTTAGATTTACTTCAGTACTGAGAAGATAGTATAGAGAGTTCCTGTATACTCCTACATATAAACTTACCCTGTATTAACATCTTCGAGTAATGTGGTATGTTTGATATAATTATTGAACCAATATTGATACATTGTTATTAACTGAAGCTCATATTTTACTTACATCTGTAGGGTACATGGGTTTTGAAAAATGCATTCTGTCATACGTCCACCACTATAGTATCACACAGAACCGGGTGGTTACTGGTAGTTAAGTTGCTAAGTCATGTCTGATTCTTTTCAACCCTGAGGACTGTTGCCTGCCGGATCCTTTGTTCATGGGATTTCTCAGGCAAGAATACTGCAGTGGGTTGCCATCCCCTTCTCCAGGAGATTTTCCTGACTCAAGGATAGGATTTGGGTTTTCTGTGTTGCAGGCAGATTCTTGGTAAAGAATCTGAGCCACCAGGGAAGCCCCACAGAATAATTTAATCACCCTAAAAATCCTCTGGGCTTCACCTATTCATCCCTTCTTGTCCCATTCTGAACTCCTGGCAACCACCAATTTTTTTTTTTTTTTTAAATATCTTTTTATTTTGCCTTTTTTCAGAATATCATGTACTTGAAGTCATACAGTATATAACCTTCTCAGGCTATCTTCTTTCACTTAGCAATGTGCACTTAAGGTGTTTCTAACAGTTTCTGGCTCCAGCAACTTTTGTTCTAGGTAAGCTAGTTTGGGGCTGTGATTCTCTGTCTTTGCTTGTCTCTACAGATTTTGGAGTGGTAGCTTGTGGCCTCAGTTCTCTGATTGGCCTAAGAATAGTTGACGACTTTTAGTTCCCCACTCCTCCAAGCTTGTTTTCTTTCTAGAAGCATGGAATCCGTGAAACCCATGACTTCTAAGCTCTTTATGTGCAGAAATCAAAAGTCTCTGGCATTTCTCTTAACCTTAAAAATCCTAAAACCTCTTCTTCTTCGAAAGCAGTTTCTCTCTTATTCTTTTTCTATGATACACCTTTACTTGCTCTCAACCACACTGCCATTCCTCCTTGTCCATTCTTTAGTTAATTAATTAATTTAGCCATGCTCTGTCTTAGTGGTGGCATGCGAGATCTTTGGTTGTAGCATGGAAACCCTTAGTTGCAGCAAATGGGATCTAGTTTGCTGACCAGGGATTGAACCAGGACCCCGTGCATTGAGAGTGTGGAGTTTTAGCCCCTGGACCACAAGGAAAGTCCCCCCTTCCTCGCCATTCTACACTGACCATTTGCCACCCAGACTTAGCACTTTATGGGGCTGAGCCCACTTGAGCAATTGGCAACAAAGAGGTGGGGAGGTTTGAGAGAAAGCATATACCGTGCTACATGAAGCGTTATTAAACTCTCTGGTCTTTCCGAATGCATATTTTTTTGTCATTTTAATCTTTTGCACAGTACACAGAGCAGTCTAAATTTCCTTTTATCATAATCCCAGGGTAGCAAAGTGTGGTGTTTAAAAAATAATCTGCCACAAGGGATGCGTAAAAGTAAAACTGAAAACTAAGAACTGAGATGAGCGGAAAGAAAGCTGGGTCAATAAACATTGTCTCTGTGTGGTTCTTTAGTCCTTCCTTTAACATAAATATTTCTAACATAGAAGATACCAAACTTCATCTAAAATAAGTTTGTGGATTTCATGTAAACATAAGTTATGGACTTCATTTAAAATAATTTTGTGGTGTTTCAGTGGTAAAGACTTCGTGCTTCCACTGCAGGGGACGTGGGCTTGATCCCTGGTCAGGGGACTAAGGTCTCACATGCCGTGTGGTATGCCCGCCCCCCCCCCCTACAAATAAGCAAAACAAACAACAGCAAAATAAAATAATGTTGCTTTTGAAAAGCTTAGCAAAAAAAAAAAAGAGGAAGTCAGTCAGTCCAGCTGAACCATTGACTAGCAAGTAAGCAATGGCCTTTCTGTAGTACTTCTTTAAAGGATAGTCATTAAATTCTTATTGTAAGTGCTTGTTTTCTCATGTTAAGTCCATATTCACGACGTTATCTTTTGTTTCACTGTAATATCCTCCATGTTTAATGTTGTAATGCCCAAGGTACACACCTTACACATATTTTATTGAAGTACAGTTGATTCACAATATTGTGATCGTTGATTTACAATATTGTGTTTGTTTTGGGTGGATAGCATAGGGATTCAGTATTTTGACAGATTATGCTCCATCATAGGTTATTACAAGATAGTGGGTGTAACTCTCAGTGCCATAGACTACATTCTTGTTGCTTATCTGACTTTTATCTGTTAATCTCACACCCCTCATTTGTCCCTCTCCTCCTTCCTCTCCCTGTTTAGTAATCACAAGTTTGTTTTCTCTATCTGGAATTCTGTTTCTGTTTTGAATATACATTCATTTGTATTACTTTTTAGATTCCATGTGTAACTATCATATAGCTTTTTCTTTCTGACTTATTTCAGTAAGCATAATACTCTCGAGGTCCATCAATGTTGTTGCAAATGGTGTTATTTCATTCTTTTTTATGCCTTTTTTTATATTCCATTGTATATATAAACCATGTCTTCTTAATCCAATCATCTTTTGATGGGTACTTGCCTTGCTTCCATATTTTGACTATTGTAAATAGGGCTGCTGTGAACATTAGGGTGCATGTATCTTTTCAAATTAGTGTTTTCATTTTCCAGATATATACCCAAGAGTGGAATTGTTGGATTGTATGGTAGTTATTTTTTCCTGGGAACCCTCTGTACTGTTTTCCAAAGTGGCTGCACCAATTTACATTTCCAGCCAATGGTACACAGCTTAGATGAAGGCTCACATCCTAAATGATAAAGATGCAGTCTCATGGAATCTCACAGATTCTTTTTTCCTTGCTAAGTCATCCATCCAATCTGATTTTTTTGTCTTTGATTTTTTAAAAAAATATTTCTCAAGTTTCATTAAATCGTAGACGGGAAATATTTATCTAATCCAACCACAATCCTCCATTTCCTATTTGCCTCTTATATGTGCCAGTGAAGGGTCTGAGGGTTTCTGGTGACAGAAAATCACCTTATAAGACAGCCCATTCCATATTAATCGTCACCTCCTTATAAGATAACCCATTCCATACTGAACATCACCTCCTTTTAAGAAGACCCATTCCATATGGAGGTTCTGTCATAAAATGAGTGGAAGTGGTTGCCTCCTGTTTCTTTCTGCACAGAGTGAGTGTCTGTTCACAGCAGGACAGCCAGTGGGGTGGCAAGAGGTGAGCCTTGCCAACCGGACTAGGTGAGCAATAGGAAAATGAATCATCATCAGAGGAGAACTTGGGAGGGACAGGCAGAGTACGTGTTTTTATTGTTGTTGGTTTGTTTTTTTGTGATTTGGAGATGGGGAGAAGTGCCCACCTAGTCATCTCTACAGGATGTATCTCTAAATGAACAACTTCAACCCAAGCCTGCTTTCCTAACAGCCATTCTTATGCCAACATTCAACCCCACCATGGTCTTGTTGAAAATCTGCCGAGTTTTAAGACTCTCTCACACAGTCCATGGGGTCGTTAAGAGTCGGGTGTGACTGAGCGACTTCACTTTGACTTTTCACTTTCATGCATTGGAGAAGGCAATGGCACCCCACTCCAGTACTCTTGCCTGGAAAATCCCATGGACAGGGGAGCCTGGTGGGCTGCAGTCCATGGGGTCGCTAAGAGTCAGACATGACTGAGCGACTTCACTTTTTTCACTTTCATGCACTGGAGAAGGAAATGGCAACCCACTCCAGTGTTCTTGCCTGGAGAATCCCAGAGACGGGGGAGCCTGGGGGGCTGCTGTCTATGGGGTCGCACAGATTTGGACATGACTGAAGTGATACATCATCATCATCATCATCATCATCACACACTTGTAAAGAACCACAGCAATAACACCATGCTTTGTTACAATATTTTTTTTTTTTTTTAGCTCACAAATTCAGTGAGTTTTATGAGATTGATTTCTCCAAAGCCTCTAAGGTCTTGAGATAAATGAGCTCATAGACTCTGTCTCTAGTCTCATTAATTTCATATTTGCAACTGAAAAAGAAACAATCACACAGCTTCTGACACCTTTATGAGAAGTACATTAAGACCAAATTCAGTCTAGACAGAATTGAATTTTGGTTTAAACTGAAAATCATGTTACTGGAGTTTATTAATGCTTTAATTCCTTAGTGCTAAATGGATGTGTACTCAGCATGTATCAAATCAAACATAATTTTGCTTATCTGTCCTACATTCCTCACCATTTTTTATTTTGAACAAGTCCTGTTGATTATACGCCTGAAATTTATTTGAATCCACCTCCTTCTCTCAGTTCTCCTTGATATTCAGCCTTAGTTGAGATTCTCATTACCACACTTTTGGAATTCTGTTGAAGGTCAGAGATGAGAAGCCCTACTTGATTGTATCAGCTGTAAAGATTCAGCTACTTAACTTTATGAAATTGACATTAATAAACTGTGAAAATCATGTTCACTTTAAAGAAAAAATGTAATTCTCTCTAAATGCCCCTGAACTTGTTTGAGCTGTCATCAAGGTGCCAAAAGTTGCCCTATTCTTTCTTTGTGTGAATATAAAAATAATGGTATTTACTTAATAAATACAAGCTCATTTCTCTTGAAGGCACTGCAGGCTGTGGACATTTCTCAGAGCTGCCTTAGTTTCTTAGTTTCTGGCTTAACTTTCCCCAACTCTCAGATCAGATCAAATCAGATCAGTCGCTCAGTCGTGTTTGACTCTTTGCGACCCCATGAATCGCAGCACGCCAGGCCTCCCTGTCCATCACCAACTCCCGGAGGTCACTCAGACTCATGTCCATCGAGTCAGTGATGCCATCCAGCCATCTCATCCTCTGGCGTCCCCTTCTCCTCTTGCCCCCAATCCCTCCCAGCATCAGAGTCTTTTCCAATGAGTCAACTCTTCGCATGAGGTGGCCAAAGTAGTCTTTTTTAATTGATTGTCCCTTTTCTGCTCTCTGCCACTGTGACCCTAACATGGCCACATGACCTTAAACAATCCTCTAGCTTTTTTCTTTAATCTTTCCTGTTTTCTGGCTTTCATTTTTATCCTTTGTTCATTTTTCTCTTCTTGTAATCTACTTTTCTGTTCTTTAAAAGAAGGGGTGATGAATGGTAAATGGACCTGGTGGTAATGACTTTGCATTATATACATATATCAAATTATAATTATGTATACCTGACTTGTACATCAGTATACTATTGATATAATATAATATACTATTATAAACAAATTTTACCTAAAGAAGCCAAATACAGCTTCCTGATCTCTTAGAACATGAAATTTTGAAGCATGGACCAATCTCTCATGGTTTCAGCCACTACCTTTTATTCAATGAACATGGAACATAGGAAAGGAGGGGAAGAATGCCATACCATATTGACCTCAGTGTACTGTGTTGGTACAAAATAATTATAGTAAGTCCCCTGCATACAAACAAGTTCTGTTCTGAGAACATGTTTGTAAGTCCAATTTGTTTGTAAGTCCAACAAAATTAGCCTAGGCACCCAACTAACACAATTGGCTATATAGTACTATACTGTAATAGGTTTATAATACTTTTTGCACAAATAATACATTAAAAAAAGAAACACAAAAAATAAAATGTTTTTAATCTTACAGCACAGTACCTTGATATGAAGATGACACCACCCTTATGGTAGAAAGAGAAGAACTAAAGAGCCTCTTGATGAAAATGAAAGAGGAAAGTGAAAAAGTTGGCTTAAAGCTCAACATTCAGAAAACTAAGATCATGTCATCTGGTCCCATCACTTCATGGCAAATAGATGGGGAAACAGTGGAAACAGTGGCAGTCTTTATTTTTCTGGGCTCCAAAATCACTGCAGATGGTAAATGCAGCCATGAAATTAAAAGATGCTTACTCCTTAGCAGGAAGGTTATGACCTGTCTAGACAGTGTATTAAAAAGCAGAGATGTTACTTTGCCAACAAAGGTCCATCTAGTCAAGGCTATAGTTTTTCCAGTAGTCATGTGTGGATGTGAGAGTTGGACTGTAAAGAAAGCTGAATGCCAAAGAATTGATGCTTTTGAACTGTGGTGTTGGAGAAGACTCTTGAGAGTCCCTTGGACTGCAAGGAGATCCAACCAGTCCATCCTAAAGGAAATGAGTCCTGAATATTTATTGGAAGGACTGATGTTGAAGCTGAAACTCCAATACTTTGGCCACCTGATGCGAAGAGCTGAATCATTTGAAAAGACCCTGATGCTGGGAGGGATTGGGGACAGGAGGAGAAGGGGATGACAGAGGATGAGATGGTTGGATGGCATCACCGATTCAATGGACATGAGTTTGAGCAAGCTCCAGGAGTTGGTGATGGACAGGGAGGCCTGACATGCTATAGTCCATGAGGTCACAAAAAGTCAGACACGACTGAGTGGCTGAACTGAACAGTACCTTGAAAAGTACAGTAGTACAGAACAACAGCTGGGATACAGGGGCTGGTATCAAGTGAACAGGCAAGAAGAGTTACTGACTGGAGGAGGGAGAGGTGGTGGGAGATGGTAGAGCCAAGGATCATCAGCAGGAGGGCATAGGAGATGGAGGGCAAGCTGCATGTGACAATGTATGCTGGTCATGTGAACTAGCTTACATGATTGGATATGTGAGCATATTTTGCATCTTTCAACTTCATAATTTGAAATTTCATATATAGGGAACTTACTGTAGTAGTCATAAAGCTAGTAGTCATAGATTTGTAGAAAGAAAAATTTTCTGATAAGGTAGTAAATATATTATCACTAATGCATCATTGTATTTTTTTTTAAAATAATCTCCTTTGGTCTGTACTACTGATTGTTGTTGTTTAGTTGCTAAGTCACGTCTGACTTTTTATGTGACTCCATGGACTGTAGCCTGTAAGACTCCTCTTTCCATGGAATTTTCCAGGCAAGAATACTGGAGTGGGTTGCCATTTCCTCCTCCATGGGATTTTCTCAATCCAAGGAGCAAACCCACGTCTCCTGCATTAGCAGGTGGATTCTTTACCACTGAGCTACACTGGAAGCCCAATAGATTCATGTGGACCCCAAATTATGTGAAATCTGTATTCCGAGTTTCTTTATAAATGACTTACTTGGGACCTTATATAATTAAAACATTGTTACAACATTTAGGATCCTAGATCAGCCCACAAAACTCCATTTAACTGATTATAATGAATTTAAGCTATAATTTCAATAATTTTCATGTTTGTTACTGGCATTTATAAAATCATCTTAGAAAAGAAAATAAATTTTGTCTTAGGATGCCAGGGACATTTGGCTGTCACTAAGTGACTGGGTTGGAATGGGTTATGGCAGTGGGTCACTGAAAAATCAAGGGCACTTTAATTTTACTTATGCTCATAGAAAGTTATCTTTTCTGTTTACATGAAAGAAAAGAAGTTGGTAATTCAGACTACTTGCCAGAAGCTACATTGGTTCTTACACTTATAGGGTTGAGCAAGTATAAACGCTCTGAATTTAGATGCTCAGCCATCTTTTTCAGCGTGAAACCCTCTCTCTCTCAGCCTTAAAAGTCATATGTTCTCTGTGTAAAAACTTACATGCCAAAGAGGTCAAGAGTAGCAGTTTATAAAATACTGTACACTCAGGAAAAAATATACACAACAAACAACTTTGTACATCTCCGGAAGGCAAACTGTATGGAGATCTTTCTAAAATAATGATTCTTAATGAATAGTGGTGAGCTATGTGCCTGCCTTGTCAGAATCACCAGGCAGAGTCTTCTTCAGTCTACCCACCTGCCTTCTTTCTCACAGCTCTGCCTTCCAACCCCCTCACTTACCCAGCCAAGAATCTCTGTTGTGGTGTCACTGATACAGATGAAAACGTGTCACATTGTTTGGGAGTAGTGGGTGGAAGAGAGCTCTCTAACTACCAGCTTATGCAACGAAGGTCATAAGATGACATAGATCTATGTTGGAAAACCTTGAGATAGTCCTGAGTCTGTGCTGTGAATCTTTATGTAAGGTACCAGTATGTTTAAACTAATAAAGCAGGATGAAGATTCTGAAAACAAGCCTCAAGAGAAATCATCACCTTTTGGCTTTACCTGTCACCAGTGTGTCTTGAGACAACTGAAGTTACTCCAGTATCTGTGTTTGGAGGGAAAAAAACAAAAAGAACAAGGAAGCATGTGTGTGTTTTAAGGCTGGTAGTTCAATAACAGAAAGGAAGATGTAAAAAGCAAACGTTTATTGAATACTTCCACCAGGCCAAGAACTTCCACAGACACACATTTCACAGTATTATGTGCTGCCAGTTAGTGCATGCCTGCATTTTTCGCAGAGTTCATGGAGGCTTGGTTTGAATAATTTGCTCAGTTCAGTTGCTCAGTTGTGTCTGACTTTTTGTGACCCCATGAATCGCAGCACACCAGGCCTCCCTGTCCATCACCAACTCTCTGACTCTACTCAAACTCATGTTCATCGAGTTGGTGATGCCATCCAGCCATCTCATCCTCTGGCGTCCCCTTCTCCTCCTGTCCCCAATCCCTCCCAGCATCAGAGTCTTTTCCAGTGAGTCAACTCTTCACATGAGGTGGCCAAAGTACTGGAGTTTCAGCTTTAGCATCAGTCCTTCCAATGAACACCCAGGACTGATCTCCTTTAGAATAGACTGGTTGGATCTCCTTGCAGTCCAAGGGACTCTCAAGAGTCTTCTCCAACACCACAGTTCAAAAGCATCAATTCTTCGGCACTCAGCTTTCTTCACAGCCCAACTCTCACATCCATACATGACCACTGGACAAACCATAGCCTTGACTAGATGGACCCTTGTTGGCAAAGTAATACCTCTGCTTTTGAATATGCTATCTAGGTTGGTCATAACTTTCCTTCCAAGGAGTAAGTGTCTTTTAATTTCATGGCTGCAATCACCATCTGCAGTGATTTTGGAGCCCCCCAAAATAAAGTCTGACACTGTTTCCACTGTTTCCCCATCTATTTCCCATGAAGTGATGGGACCGGATGCCATGATCTTAGTTTTCTGAATGTTGAGCTTTAAGGCACACCTAATACAGTAGTAAAATCCAGCTTCATGACCAGTTGCATAGCCCCTGTCCTTAGATGGGCTGCATGCTTGGTTTAATGCTTTGCTGTCACCATCCCAAAATTCTTAAAAAAAAATTTAACATGAGGCCCAATATTTTTGCTTTGCACTGGGCCTTACAAACTACACAGCCAGTCTTTCTGGTTGACTGTGTTGAGGTCTGCCATGGAGGTCCCTAAAGATGCATATTGAAAACTCCTCAGTCCTGCTGTTGTTCAGTTGCTCAGTCATGTCCGATTCTTTGTGACCTGATGCTCTTCAGCATGCCAAGCTTCTCTGTCCATCACTATCTCCCTGAGTTTACTAAAACTCATGTCCATTGAGTTAGTGATGCCATCCAACCGTCTCATCCTCTGTTACCCCTTTTCCTCCTGCCTTCAATCTTTCCTAGCATCAGGGTCTTTTCAAATGAGTCAGTTCTTCACATCAGGTGGCCAAAATATTGGAGTTTCAGCTTCAGCATCAGTCCTTCCAATGAATATTCAGGACTGCTTTCCTTCAGGGTTAACTGGTTTGATCTTGATGTCCAAGGTACTCTCAAGAGTCTTCTCCAGCACCACAGTTTGAAAGTGTCGATTCTTCAATGCTCAGGCTTCTTTATGGTACAACTCTCACATTTGTACATGACTACTGGAAAAACCATAGCTTTTACTAGATGGACCTTTGTTGGCAAAGCGATGTCTCTGCTTTTTAATATGCTGTCTAGGTTTGTCATAGCTATTCTTCCAAGGAGCAAGCATCTTTTAATTTTGTGGGTGCAGTCTCCATCCATATTGATCTTAGAGCCCAAGAAAATGAAATCTGATACTATTTTCACATTTTCCCCATCTATTTGCCATGAAGTAATAGAACTGGATGCCATGATCTTAGTTTTTTGAATGCTGAGTTTTAAGCCAACTTTTTCACTCGCCTCTTTCACCTTCACCATTTCTGTGAGTTAGGAATCTGGGCATAGCTTAGCTGGGTCCTCTGCTCAAAGTGTCACCAGCCTAAAATCAAGGTTGTACAGGCTGTGTTCCTTTTTGGAGCTCAGGGTCTTGGTTTTTTGAATGTTGAGTTTTAAGCCAGCTTTTTTCAGTCTCCTCTTTCACTTTCATCAAGAGGCTCTTTAGTTCCTCTTCACTTTCTGCCATAAGGGTGGTGTCATCTGCATATCTGAGGTTATTGATATTTCTCCTGGCAATCTTAATTCCAGTTTATGCTTCATCCAGTCCAGCATTTTGCATGATGTACTCTGCATATATGTTGAATAAGCAAAGTGACAATATATAGCCACAACAGACTCCTTTCCAAATTTGGAACCAGTCCGTTACTGGCACCAGGACCCAGGGACTCCATGGGAGACTGAGCCAGATCTGCCTTTGAGTTTTTGAGTGTCTCCTGCAGAGGCATGGGTCAGCAGTAGCCTGCTGTGGGGATAGGGGTTCTGGCTGTAGCAGACCTGGAAGGTGTGGTGTGTGAGCCCCACCATATTGCCACTGAGCAGACAACGCACAAACTGGAGAACAGTTATACCAGAGAAGTTCTTGCACTGTTGGAAAAGTTCTAGGGGCCACAACAGATTTGCCAACCTGGTGATCTGGCAAAGGGACTGAGAAACCCCAGGGAATTTGACTTTGAAGGCCAATGGAATTTGATTACAGAACTTCCACAGGACTGGGGAAACAGACTCTTGGAGGGCACAAACAAATCTTTGTGAGCACCAGGACCCAGGAGAAAGAAGCAGTGACCCCACAAGAGCCTGAGCAGACTTGCCTGAGAGTGTCTGGGAGTCTCTGTCAGAGACATGGATTGACATTGAACTGCTGTGGGGTCAGAGACACTGAATACAATAGTCCTGGCATAAGTCCTTTTGAAGGAAGTACCCCTACCATAGTTTGGCCTCAGGAAGGGAGCATAGCCCTACCCATCAACAGAAAATTGGATTAAAGATTTACTGAACATGGCCCTGCCCATCAGAGCAAGAGCCAGATTCCCCCACAGCCAGTCCCTTCCATTAGGAAGCTTCCACTAGTCTCTTATCCTTATCCATCCAAGGGCAGACAGAATGGAAGCTTCGTTAGCTTTCCAGGAAACATGCCTTTGTTTCTCACTATATCCTCACTACTCAACAAGTGATTCATGGACCAGCAGTGTTGCTACCCCTGGAAGCTTGTTAAAATGCAGAGTCTCAGGCCTCATGCACACCTGCTAAAGGAAATCCTGCATTTAGTAAGATCCTGGGTAATTTATATGCATATTAGTGTTTTGAGAAGCACCAGGATACGTCACATATTGAGCAGCATTGCTTCCTCTGTGGGCTGCACCCAGCTTGTTTTTTCTTGGCCAGAGCAAGTGGGTAATAGACCTTAACCTACAGCTGGTAACAATCTTGAGAAGAAATAGTAAGATCATGTCAAGCTGCTTTAAATTAATACAAGTTTCCAGGGTCAGACAAATTACATCCTTGGGATATAGAAAAAAATTATAGCTGTGATTAGAGAAACACCATCAGTAATCTCTGAAGAATCACAGGGAACCATAGAGGTTCCATTTTTTTTTTCCAAAGAAATAAAAAGATAAATTCTGAAAATCACTGGATAATGAATCTGACAGCAATTTCCTACAATATTCTGGAAGGAATTATTAAACAGGTAACTTGTCAGATCTTAGAAATAGAAGTGGTGATTACCAGGAATTATGCTAAATTAACTTCATTTGTTTTTCTTATCATGTATTTCTAAGAGTGGGAGGTTCACATAGGCATGGTTTTAGATAGGTATTTACAAATCTTCTAATAACATCTTTATAGATCATGTGCAGAAATGTACAGATAATAGCACAGCCAAATTCATGGTTTGTTGAATGATTATCTTGTTGTTTAGCCACTAAGTCACGTACAACTCTGCGACCCCATGAACTATAGCCCCACCAGGCTCCTCTGTTCATGGGATTTCCCAGGCAAGAATGGAGTGGGTTGCTATGCCCTCCTCCAGAGGATCTTCCCAATCCAGGGATCAAACCCGCATCTCCTGCATTGGCAGATGGGTTCTTTACCACTGAGCCACCAGAGAGGCCCGAATGATCATCTACTATAAGTTAAATGACAAATATGAGGGAAGGTGCTGATAGTAAGTCTGTATGTCAATCATGGTTCAGTTATAGAAGAACTCCTAGGAATGATATGAAATAAGGCACTGATTATTATACATTGACTTTATACAATTCTGGGAACTGGTTAAAGTGTTTATGTACTTTCCCTGGATCTGAAGTCAGCATGGCACGAAGTCAGGAAGAAAATATGGATAAGAAGTTGGTGAGAGCACAGACAAACAGGAAGGTGTGAGGAGGATGGTCTGACTCCTGCTTCAGCCTCTAGGTTTCCAGTTCTGTGATGCAGATATCTGGCAGGAGAAGCAGAGGTCCAAATGAGCACCTGGCCTGGAAGTTAGAGAAGCTGAAGGAGTTGTGGCTGTGGCAGGTGCTGCATCCAAGGAACTCAGCCAACTGATTCATAACCCATCTGTAGGAGCTATAAAAGCATCTGACCCAACCCCAGGCTTCCATGCTCAAATAAGGCTGCTGTGTCATTTTTGCCTTCTGATGTCACCTAAACCCTTCCTGTGGCCAATCATCTCAGAACCATGAGGGAAAGGAATTCTGGGAAATGTAGTTTCTGCTTAGCCAATTTGACGGTTCAAACCTAATACCAGTTGCAAGCTTTGTTCTTAGCCTTACTGATTATTTTCAATAATGCAAAGCTGTGAATGAAAACACATGCTGGATGGTAGGATTAAAAGGAAAATCTCAATAAACTGATATCTCATCTTTCAGTTCAGTTCAGTTGCTCAGTCATGTCTGACTCTTTGTGACCCCATGAACCGCAGCATGCCAGGCCTCCCTATCCACCACCAACTCTCGGAGTCCACCCAAACCCATGTCCATTGAGTGGATAATGCCATCCAACCATCTCATGCTCTGTTGTCCCCTTCTCCTCCTGCCCTCAATTTTTCCCATCATCAGGGTCTTTTCCAAAGAGTCAGCTCTTCAGGATCAGGTGGCCAAAGTATTGGAGTTTCAGCTTCAACATCAGTCCTTCCAATGAACACCCAGGACTGATCTCCTTTAGGATGGACTGGTTGGATCTCCTTGCAGTCCAAGGGACTCTCAAGAGTCCTCTCCAACGCCACAGCTCAAAAGCATCAATTCTTTGGCGCTCAGCTTTCTTCACAGTCCAACTCTCACATCCATACATGACCACAGGAAAAACCATAGCCTTGACTAGATGGACCTTTGTTGACGAAGTAATGTCTCTGCTTTTTAATATGCTGTCTAGGTTGGTCATAACTTTCCTTCCAAGGAGTAAGCATCTTTTAATTTCATGGCTGCAATTACAATCTGCAGTGATTTTGGAGCCCAGAAAAATAGTCAGCTACTGTTTGCCCATCTATTTGCCATGAAGTGATGGGACCAGATGCCATGATCTTTGTTTTCTGAATGTTGAGCTTTAAGCCAATTTTTTCACTCTCCTCTTTCACTTTCATCAAGAGGCTCTTTAAATTCAGTTCAGTTCAATCGCTCAGTTGTGTCCGACTCTTTGCGACCCCATGAATCACAGCACGCCAGGCCTCCCTGTCTATCACCAACTCCCGGAGGTCATTCAGACTCACATCCATCGAGTCAGAGATGCCATCCAGCCATCTCATCCTCTGGCGTCCCCTTCTCCTCCTGCCCCCAATCCCTCCCAGCATCAGAGTCTTTTCCAATGAGTCAGCTCTTCACATGAGGTGGCCACAGTACTGGAGTTTCAGCTTCAGCATCATTCCCTCCAAAGAAATCCCAGGGCTGATCTCCTTCAGAATGGACTGGTTGGATCTCCTTGCAGTCCAAGGGACTCTCAAGAGTCTTCTCCAACACCACAGTTCAAAAGCATCAATTCTTTGATGCTCAGCCTTCTTCACAGTTCAACTCTCACATCCATACATGACCACAGGAAAAACCATAGCCTTGACTAGATGGACCTTTGTTGGCAAAGTAATGTCTCTGCTTTTGAATATGCTATCTAGGTTGGTCATAACTTTCCTTCCAAGGAGTAAGCGTCTTTTAATTTCATGGCTGCAGTCACCATCTGCCATGATTTTGGAGCCCAGAAAAATAAAGTCTGACACTGTTTCCACTGTTTCCTCATCTATTTGCCATGAAGTGATGGGACCAGATGCCATGACCTTAGTTTTCTGAATGTTGAGCTTTAAGCCAACTTTTTCACTCTCCTCTTTCACTTTCATCAAGAGGCTTTTTAGTTCCTCTTAACTTAAGGATATAAAGTGGATAAACAATATTAATTGTTTTCTAATTGCCAACAGTTACACTACACTTTATTGACAAAAGCATCAAAAATGAAATGCATAAACATATAAATTTAAGAAAAATAGATACAGGCTCTACAAATAGAAAGCCATAAGATTCTGATGAAATAAATAAAAAATATCTAAACAAAGAAATAATCTGTGTTGATAGACTGGAAGACTCCATGTCAAGATTATCAATTCTTCTGTTTGAACCATACATTCAATGTAATCTCAACCAATATCCCAGAAATCTATTTTCAAGTTTATATGGAAAGGTGGGACACCTTGGATAGCCATAAACACTGAGAACAAAATTGATGAACTTATACCAACAGATTTCAAGACTTACTATATAGCAACAATAATCAAACAAGCATGGAATTAGTGAAAGAATAGACACATAGATTAATGAAATAGAATATTCATTTATCTCACCCAGAGATAAGCTAATACATATTGGTCCTTGACAAAGAAAAAAAGGCAATTCAATTGAGAATAGATAGTCTTCAACCAATTGGTGCAGGAACAATTGGACATCCATGTACAAGAAGATCGATCTAAACACAGACCTTACAAGTTTTACAAAAATTAAATCAAAATAGATCAAAGAGCTAATTTTAAATTGTAAAAGTACAGAATGTAAAATGTGAAACTACAGAGCTTTTAGAAAATAACAGAGGAGGGAATTCCTTGGCAGTCTAGTGCTTAGGACTCAGCGCTTTCACTGCCATGGCCCGGGGTTCAATCTCTGGTCTGGGAAACTAAGGTTCCACAAGCCATTCAATATGGCCAAAAAAATAAAATAAAACAATGCAGGAGAATATCTAGGTGACCATGGGTTTGGTGGTGACTTTTGAGATAAAGTGTCAAAAGAATGATCCATAGATTAAAAAAAAATATATCAGTTGGACTTCTTAAAAATTAAAAACTTATGCTCTGCAAAAGACACTTGTTAAGAGACTAAAAAGATAAGTCATAGATAAGCAGAAAATATTTTTAAAACACATATTTGATAAAAGTATTTTATCTAAAATATATAGAGAATTTTAAAATTCAAAAATCTGATTTTTAAGGTGGGCAAAGGATCCAGACTGATACCTCACTAAGGGAAATACACAGATAGTAAATAAGGGTATGAAAAGAAACCCAACATCACTTGACACTAGGAAATTGCAAGTTAAAACAGAAATGAGATAGCATTAAGGCATGTAGGTTGAATTAGCAAAGTGTTGGAGATACTTTAAACAATTTTGAATTAAATTATGAGGGTGGATACCTGACACTGTGCACTTGTCAAAACCCATAGAACTTTCTGGCACAAATGAACCTTAATATATGCAAATTAAAAAAAATTGTTAGTATGTTGGGAATATTTTCAGCATAGAATGCAGATTTTAACAAAACACATAACTATATTATAAAAGTATGAAACAGTTTCCCTAGACGGGGTAATGGGAAAAGGTACTGATTAAGCAACTTTGCAAATGAGCTGAATTCATAAAACTAAAGTTAAAAAATATCATGTATAAGCACTGCATAAAGTTGTTTCTCACCTGGGGACAGGTTACAGTTTGGGTGTTGCTTTACAAGTATACTGAAGTTGAACAGTTAGGTAAGTGAGGGAAGAATGATGGGAGCCAGATTTCTCAAAGTTGGAGTGGAAATTTACAGATAAGCTAGGCAGGAAGCTAGAATGATTCATGTAATGGATTAGAATTGGAACCATCAGTATGAACTCCTGTTTAGCTTAATATAGGTACAGATAGTTACATAGCGAAGTATTTTTAGATATGCATGAGTTAAGTATACACACGTATTTTTTGCTCTGTGAGCTGAAAGGACTTAGAAGCAACTTCCCCCCAATAGCAGCAAGCATATCTTAGTTCTTTTTTTTTTAATTGTTTATTTACTTGTCTGTGCTGTTTCATCATTGTTGAATGGGCTACTCTTTCCTTGCGATGCTCGGACTTCTCACTGTGGTGCCTGCTCTTGCTGCGGAGCTTGCACAGACTCTCGGGTCCTCAGGCTCCAGTAGTTGCGGCCCCCGGGCTCTAGAGCACAACCTCAATAGTCGCGGCGCACATGCGTAGGTGCCCCACGGCACTTGGGATCTTCCCTGAACAAGGAGCGAACCTATGTCTCCTGCAGTGGCAGGTGGATTCTTCATCACTGAGCCACCAGGGAGACCTAACTCTTAGTTCTTGGTTTCTAATACTATTCTTCAATAAATAAACAGACAAATACATAAAATACGGCATCTAGGGGAAATGGTTGATTTTAGATTTCAGGTAGGAAATACATCAATACAGTTTGAGTCCAGAGAATGTTATAATGCCTAAAAATAAGGAAGTACTTAAGTAAAATCAAACAAATAAAAGCCCCCAATTAGGATATTTCAAAGAAATAAAACCGCCAAATGAAAGTGCTCCCAGTAACCAAAGCTTGGAACAATTCGAGGAACCAGATAAAGAAAACGGTACAAAATTATAACCCAAAGTATGAAGTAAATATCCATGAGTCCGTAAAGATGTAAATAAATGTTGTAATAAATAAGTAAATGAGGGTCCCAGATAAACATCCCATGCAAATGAATTCCAAACAATGTATATTGACATTCCATCCTCAAAGAAACGAGGCTTACCCTCCCAGCCTTTAAATATGGGCATTGCACTGTGGTGTTCTTCCAAGGAACACAATATGGAGAGGCGGGTGAGGGGAGAGTAACTTTGCGGGGGAGAAACATGATAAACACTACCTCTCTAGATGATCAAGGTCAGCTTCAACACTGATGTCATGTTCATAGTATGTACTTTTGACCTGCTGTGTTAAAAGTGTCACTTTACCTCTCTTGTTTTTATCCCTGAGTCCGTAATCCCAGTCTAACTGTGAGAAAATCTTCAGACAATCCTGACTGAAGGACAGGACATTCTACAATGTATTTGACCTGTATTCCTCAAAAATGGCCATGTCATTAAAAAACAGGAAACTATCATAGTCATGAAGAACCTAACATAATGTTATGTCTAGATGGGATCCTGGACATTGGGTAAAAACTAAGGAAATCTGAATAAATCTGGATTTTAGTAAATAATCATACATCACTGTAGGTCCATGAATTGACACATGTCCCATATTAATATATATGAGATACTAATAATAAGAGAAACTGGTTATGCATGGCATACAGAAAATCTCTCCTCTATCACTGCAATTTTTTTTTTCTGAAAATCTAAACTACATTTAAGAGAAAGATTTCATTTTATAAAAGAAAAAGTGCAGAAGACAAAATCAGTGAGTGACTCTTGTAGCCAGGTTAAGATGGAATGGCTGATATAAAAAAATAGAGACTATGTATGAGGTACTGATAATTGAATACTTGCTTAGGCAGTACTTGAAATTGAAGTACTGGTCATTTTTGCCTTCAAATATTTCAGATGTTGACTGTAAAGGCATTATGCTCAATGTAGTTTCCTGTGGCTTAATAAGAATAAATTGATTAAAGTTACATGAAAGCAGATTTCAACTCAGATTGAAATAAGACTTTTTGGATGATCCGAGCTGTCCAAACATGACTAATCTGCATTTGGAGGGAGGCAGAACACTTCCTCCTTCTGATCTTCAAGCTGAGGCTAAAGGAATGTCATAGTGAAGAACAGTTGGAGGAGAATGAGTCCAAAGGTGTCTTCATCACAGATGCAGTGAGTCCATGAGTGTTACCCAACACCGGTGCAATCGCAATGGTTCACGTGGCTGCAAGGCAGGCCTCCGAAACAAGTTATTTTCTTAGCATGTCCAGAGGGCAAGTTTTTCTCTCATCATCTTGGAATTACACACTCTAGATAGGAAGGGAGAGAAATGAGGAGAAGGCAATGGCACCCCACTCCAGTACTCTTGCCTGGAAAATCCCATGGATGGAGGAGCCTGGTAGGCTGCAGTCCATGGGGTCGTGAAGAGTCAGACACGACTTCACTTTCCCTTTTCAGTTTCATGCATTGGAGAAGTAAATGGCAACCCGCTCCAGTGTTCTTGCCTGGAGAATCCCAAGGGCGGGGGAGCCGGGTGGGCTGCCATCTCTGGGGTCGCACAGAGTCGGACACAACTGAAGCGACTTAGCAGTGAGAAATGAATTTAAGGAAAGCCTCTGAGATTACATTTATGGACCTGCAGTCTTCTCTTAAAAATAACACTAACAAAAAGGGAAAGAAAACAAAATGGGTCAAGTGGCACTAGTGGTAAAGAATCCACCTGCCAAGGCAGGAGACATAAAAGACATGGGTTCGAGCCCTGGGTTGGAAAGATCCCCTAGAGGAGGAAATGGTAATCACTCCCCTATTCTTGCCTGGAAATCTCATGGACAGAGGAACCTGGTGGGCTACAGTCCACGGGGCTGCAAAGAGTTGGACCCAACTGAGCGACTACTGCTACTGCTAAGTCACTTCAGTCGTGTCTGACTCTGTGTGACCCCATAGACGGCAGCCCACCAGGCTCCCCCATCCCTAGGATTCTCCAGGCAAGAGCACTGGAGTAAGTTGCCATTTCCTTCTCCAATGCATGAAAGTGAAAAGTGAAAGGGAAGTCGCTCAGTCGTGTCCGACCCTTATCGATCCCGTGGACTGCAGCCTTCCAGGCTCCTCCATCCATGGGATTTTCCAGGCAAGAATGCTGGAGTGAGGTGCAATTGCCTTCTCCGAACCGAGGGACTAACCCTCACTTTTTTCACTCTTCTTTTAAAAAGAACACAAACAAAATGGGGAAGAAAGCAGAATGGAGACATAAAACAAACTACCCACAGTGGTTTCATACTGGGTGTTATCCCAGTTTTCAAGATTACTGGCATTGGTGATGCTTGAGGCCATCTCCATTGATGAGGGATGACATTTGAAGGATGTGTGTGCTTGCTAAGTTGTTGCTTCAGTCATGTCTGATTCTTCGCGACCCATGGACTGAAGCCCGCCAGGCTCCTCTGACCATGGAATTCTCCAGGCAAGAATACTGGAGTGGGTTGCCATTCTCTCCTCCAGGGCATGTTCCAGACCCAGCAATCGAGCCCGTGTCTCCTGCAGCTCCTGCATTGCAGGCAGATTCTTTACTGCTGAGCTATGGAGGGGAAACCTTTTGAAGGGCAGGCATTCACTACTCTTTTACATAGGACCAGATGGCACTCAGCCTCTGGAAATTCAGATCAGTTTCATTGTCTTCTGAAATGAATAGCAGCAGCAGAAATTTTTGGTTACTGCCCTTCTGCTGTGCTGTGCTTGGTTGCTCAGTTGTGTCCGACTCTTTGTGACCCCATGGACTGTAGCCCGGTAGGTTCCTCTATCCATGGGATTTCCCAGGCAAAAATACTGCAGTAGGCTGCTCTTTCCTTCTCTAGGGGATCTTCTCCACCCAGGGGTTGAATCTGGGTCTCTTGCATTGTAGGCAAATTCTTTACTGACTGAGCCACCTGAGTAGCCCTCCATCTGTCTGCTCTCTAATAAATGTGTACATTGAATATCAGGCAGTGTAGGCCCTCATATAAAAAATAATTTAGCCAGTAGATCTCAGATCAAGCAGTATGTCAGGGCACTTCCCTGGTGGTCCAGTGCTGAAGACGTTGTGCTTCCACCACAGGTGGTGCAGGTTCAAGCCCTGGTTGGGGCACTGAGATCCCACAGGTTGCATGGTGTGGCTGCTGCTGCTGCTGCTAAGTCGCTTCAGTCGTGTCCGACTCTGTGAGACCCCAGAGACGGCAGCTCACCAGGCTCCCCCGTCCCTGGGATTCTCCAGGCAAGAACACTGGAGTGGGTTGCCATTTCCTTCTCCAATGCATGAAAGTGAAAAGGGAAAGTGAAGTCGCTCAGTCGTGACCGACTCTTAGCGACCCCATGGACTGCAGCCTACCAGGCTCCTCCGTCCATGGGATTTTCCAGGCAAGAGTACTGGAGTGGGGTGCCATTGCCTTCTCCACATGGTGTGGCTAAAAAGTTAAAAAGAGAAATATCTCAGTATATTTGCTATAGAGAGAGTAAGATTTGCATATGTAAATGAGTGTGTGTATGTATAGCCTGTGAGATTTTAATAATAAAATCATCTATTCAGAGAGTTATTAATAAAGTGTTTAATAATAAAAACATCTATTACACTGAAATGTAAGTACGTAAGTACACAGTAGTCTGTCATTGTAGACTCTATCTCTTGGCAGTGGTTTGCATGCCAAGAGTACATGTAAATAAGGTAATTTTTTAGTAGAAGATCCTGACCTTTGGATTTTATGTCCACTCTCATTCTAATTTCTTTGCTGATATTAATTATAGTCAAATTAATGTTATGGTGTATGACAAAGGGCAAAAGACAGGCCAGGCCTGTTTTTTTATTGAGAATTTGCAGGCATAACAGCTTGGCCTCTGTGACCCATCTCTGTCTTATCTCTAGTCTAAGAGGGTTTTTTTTATTTTTTATTTTTATCTCCAGCATCAGTTTCTAAGAGCATCCATTTCCTAGATTCAGACCCCAAGGGCAATGGTACTCCTCGCATGGGTCTTCAAAGCTCAGCTCCCATGGTATCAACAGGCTTTCATACTTCATCCACATCCTTCCTCTTTGGAGTGGCACTTTCATTATTTGTGTCCTTGTAGTTCTCCTTACATAGACTTTAAACTCCTTTACCACTGGGGACAGTGTTGTGTGTATTTGTTCATTCCTTCCAGCTCCATGATGGTGTTTTGTATTTGTTTTTGTACCTCCCTGCTATTGCCCAGCCTGGCCTTTCAACCCTTTCCCTCTTCATCAACCTATTATTATCCACATATTATTTAAGGGTCATTTGAAGTGTCATAGCCTCTGAGAAACAGCTTGTTTAGTTGGAATTAATCACATCTTTCACTGTATTCCCACTCCACTTTGCTTTGGTCTCTTTTATAGCTTTTCCCTTCTGCTGTGTATTTTACTTATTTGTGTCTCACACCCACCCCAGAAACACACACATACACACACTCTGTTGGCAGCTTCTTGTAGACAGCCATCCTACTTATCCAGCACAAGGACTAGAATCAGCTTTACACATTGCTGCTGCTGCTGCTAAGTCACTTCAGTCGTGTCCAACTCTTTGCGACCGCATGGACTGCAGCCTACCAGGCTCCTCTGCCTATGGGATTTTCCAGGCAAGAGTACTGGAGTGGGTTGCCATTACACATTGCAGATGCCTCATAAATGTGAATTGAATGACACAACTCAACATATAGTTAATAACTATTCTCTAATGGCTCAAAAAATTCTATCCCAGGCTTGGACCTCCCCTTTACCTATCTTGTATTCATTCTTTAATTATCTGCTTATCTTCAGTTGGCTTTCTAATCAGAATATCCAACTCACTATGACCAGGAAACTTCTGCTATTTTTCCTTACTCTGTGTGGGTGTGTGTGCACGCTCAGTCATTCAGTAGCGTCCGACACTTTGTGACCCCATGGACTATAGTCCGCCAGGATCCTCTGTCCATGGAATTCTCCAGGCAAGAATACTGGAGTAGGTAGCCATGCCCTTTTCTAGGAGATCTTTCCAAGCCAGAGATCTAACCCAGGTCTCCTGCATTGCAGGCAGATTCTTTTGCCTGGGTCACTAGGGAAGCCCCCTTTTTCTTTACTGAGTCTTCCTTATCTCAGTATAATTGAGTACCACCTGTAGTGCCGTTCAGGCCAGACCTGACAGTAAGCCTTGATTTGCCCTTTCCTCATACTGCATATCAAATTCATTAATATGTCATGTCAGTTCATTACCCAAATATGTCTTGAATCTTATACATTTCACCATCTCCCTCTCCATAGTCCTGGTCCAGGCCACTGTGATCTTGTCCCTGTGTTGGCACCATTATCATTTTACCTCAACTACACAAGATCCTCATCAGTGTCCTGGCCTCCATTATTGGTCCCCCCTGAAATAGGTTCTCCACACAGTAGCCAGAGAAAGCTCTCTATGGCATACATCAGACCATAGCATTCCCATTTGAAAGCTCCCTAATGGCTTCTACTTAGAATAAAATGAAGACTTTTACTTACATTACCTAAAAGCCCTCATAATCTGTCCCTGAATACCTCTGACTTTCCTTCTTTCTCTGCCCTCTGTTCACTGTGCTTCAATGACATACTTCCTTCCTGTCCTCCAGATATGGCCAGGTAGTTTGTTCCTGCCTGGGAATATTATTTGTTTGTTTTTTTTTCTTGTTATAAGAACTTTTTTATTTTATTTTATTTAACTTTATAATATTGTATTGGTTTTGCCATGTATCAAAATGAATCTGCCACAGATATACATGTGTTCCCCATCCTGAACCCTCCTCCCTCCTCCCTTCCCATACCATCCCTCTGAGTCGTCCCAGTGCACCAGCCCTAAGCATCCAGTATCATGTATCGAACCTGGACTGGCGACTCGTTTAATATATGATATTATACATATTTCAATGCCATTATCCCAAATTATCCCACCCTCTCCCTCTCCCACAGAGTCCAAAAGACTGTTCTATACATCAATGTCTCTTTTGCTGTCCCATATACAGGTTATTGTTACCATCTTTCTAAATTCCATATATATGCATTAGCATACTGTATTGGTGTTTTTCTTTCTGGTTTACTTCACTCTGTATAATAGGCTCCAGTTTCATCCACCTCATTAGAACTGATTCAAATGTATTCTTTTTAATGGCTGAGTAATAATCCATTGTGTATATGTACTACAGCTTTCTTATCCATTCATCTGCTGATGGACATCTAGGTTGCTTCCATGTCCTGGCTATTGTAAACAGTGCTGTGATGAACATTGGGGTACACATGAACTCTCTTACACTGTTGGTGGGAATGCAAACTAGTACAGCCACTATGGAGAACAGTGTGGAGATTCCTTAAAAAACTGGAAATAGAACTGCCTTATGATCCAGCAATCCCACTGCTGGGCATACACATTGAGGAAACCAAAACTGAAAGAGAATATCGTTTTTGCTGTGGTTTTGGTTCAGAGCCTCGTATGACCATGTCCTGATTGTAAGCCCCCTCAGTCTCCTCTTCCGTGATCTCATGTCTTTCTAGCACTTACTAGGTGCAGAACACTCCCCTACTAGGCTGTGATCACTAGTATCTAAAATAGCACCGGCCTTAGTTTGTATTTGTGGTTGACTGATAGGCTAATGCAATCTTGTCTGAGTATTGTTGCTTTATAATGTTGTGTTAGTTTCTGCAGTACAGCAAAGTGAGTCAGCCACACATATACATATAATTCCCTCTTCCTTGAATTTCCTACCCATTTAGGTCACCACAGAGCATTGAGTAGAGTTGCCTGTGCTATACAATAGGTTCTCATCAGTTATTTGTTTTATACCTGGTAGAACATTTATGGGCTTCCCTGGTGACTCAACTGGTACAGAATCCACCTGCAGTGTGGGGGACCTATGTTCAATCCCTGGGTCGGGAAGATCCTCTGGAGAAGACAATGGCAACCCACTCTAGTATTCTTGCCTGGAGAATCCCCATGGACAGAGGAGCCTGGTGGGCTACAGTCCATGGGGTTGCAAAGAGTCGGACACAACTGAGCAGCTAAGCACAGCAGCAGTGTATATATGCCAATCCCCGTCTCCCAGTCCCTATGTTAGTTCTCTATATCTGCATCTCTATTTCTGCATTGCAGATAAGTTCATCTATCTGCATCTTGCATCTCTTGCATCAGCCCATCCTGCATCTCTAGGTGGTGGGTTCCCTTTTCATGGTTAAGGATTTTTGCCCTGTCTTGTGGTGATTTGTGCACCTCACAGCTGTTTCCTGTGACTGTGAACCCCTTAGAAGAGACACCATGCTTGTCTCACTACTGCTGGTCAGAGAACTTGGCCCAGAGTAGTACCGAAATAGATGAGCATGTATGTTTTCCCTTTAATCCCATAATCACTTTTTTCTCCCTCATTCTTTTTCTAATGGAATTGCTTGTTAGTTATAGGAAACTTAAATCCCTATTAGAGCCTTTTAAAACTGAGATTGAAGAATTGATGAGGCCTATAATTGGTAAAAGAAACTCTGACCTGAGGTGCTTGCCTAATGAAAGAATGTAGTAGGAGGACAGTGGGAATAGTTTCACTTAATGGAGAAGATGAAGATTTGATGCCCATGGTAGCAGTTTATTAGGCAGGAAAACCACTGCTGTCAGTTCACTGAAAAAATGATCTGTCATAAGAGTTCATCTGCTCTACAAGCTGAGACCAGCTTAGGTATTTTCACAAATTGCCGCCCTTTTACTTTTATGAATGTGATTAAATGAAGATTTATCTTTATTGTAAAATTTTATATCATATCACTTGATATTTTAAATTGAACAATGACATTGGACCTTCATCAGTGGCTTTACTCCCAACCAAGGGAATGTCTTCAGGGTTTCTTGGCAAACTCTCATGATGGGGAAACAATCTGATCTTGTTAATAAAAAAACAAGAAACAGACTATTATCAATATTCTGCAAGCATAGCCCAGTTTGTGTTTAGTGTTTTCAAGTTAGTTTTCTCATATCACACACTGTACTAGATTTTGAAAGTTGACCCCAAAGAGCTTTATTTCTCATTTCTTTTGAACCTCACCCAAGTCCACATTCCCTCCAGACAGGTTCTGGGCCTTGTGTTAATGACTTCTGATCCCGAGGAAAAATTAGAAACTCTTTCCAAGACCACAAACACTGTCCTCCGTTTGTGCTTCAGGCAACCTCATTCCTCCACTCCCATGTCAAAGCTGCTGTTTCCTTAGTGTCTTTCTTCCAGCTAGATGAATGAAGAAAAGAAATAGATTTGTCGATGAGTAATGACACCTTCATGTGTGGATCCAAACGTATTTGCTCTTTTAAAATAAAAGTTCCTAGAGGGAACACTATTTTAAGAGTAATAAATTATCAGTGGTGGAATTTTAGGCACCACATTAATCCATATCATATTTTGAAACGCCCATTATGCACCTAATGTCTAATGAGGAGAGAGTAAATTAGTGGAGATTTAAAAACTAGTTGCATGTAGTTTACCTTATTAAAATATCACAGGTTTCCTTATTAAGGTCCAGTGTCAATTTGATGCCCAGAAAAGTACTCAAAAGTGTCGTCAGTGCATCATGGGGAGCCCTGTGCCCTTCTCCCATCAGCATGGCCCCTCTAAAGTTGAATGTGGCAACAAGCACAGCAGCTAGGGGCTACATGGGTTTGGTAGAGCCCTCAAGATTGACATATGCAAGATGAACTCGCTGTTTTTTTTTTTTTTTCTTCCTTTCTCTGAGGCATATGTTAGTTGTTGAGACTTATGTTAGTTGCTCAGTCGTGTCTGACTCTCTGCACCCCATGGACTGTAGCCCACCAGGTTCCTCTGTCCATGGGATTCTCCAGGCAAAATGCTGGAGTGGGTAGCCAATTCCTTCTCCAGGGGGAGTCTTCCCAACCCAGGAACCACACCCAAGTCTCCTGCATTGCAGGCAGATTCTTTACCATCTGAGCCACCAGGGAAGCCCCATCTGAGATACAATCTCTTCTTTATTTCCTGTCTTTGTTGAAAACATCAGCAAACAATCATCTACTTAAGCCAGAAACCTGGAGGTGATCTTAAGAAAAATGATTCTTTCTCAACTTCCAGATATATTTATTCACCAAAACTTGTAAATTCTATCTTTTATCCTCACTGCTGCTCATCTAGAGTAGTGTTGACCTTCCTCACATTGACCTCGGGCTATTGAAGTAACCTTTCATTGCCTGCAGAATTAACATAAAACTAAAGCAAAAACTCTTGTTGATCCTTCATGATCTTGCTTTGCTTCTACATGGCACGGCTTTGTTACCTGACATTCATCCATGGAAGTGTATATTCCAGGTGTTTTGGTTTTGCCTGAAATGTTACTGACTTATAATCTGTCTTTTTCCAGATGTAAGCAAAGCTGTCCCCTTAAGTATAGCTATGACACAGAAAGTTAAAATTGATAGATAGTATGGGTACTGGAATCAGAAACCTAAGTCCAATTACAAATTAGATAACAACAGGGCTAATGGTCTTATTAGTTTCAAATAATTGTGGGTAAAGAAGGAAAGGAAATTGTGCTGTTTACTAAAGAAAATTCCCTTCCCAAGGGTTATCCATTCCATAACCACCCCTTGAGCCCTTTAGTTCAGTTCAGTTGCTCAGTTGTGTCCGACTTTGCAACCCCATGAATTGCAGCATGGCAGGCCTCCCTGTCCATCACCAACTCCCAGAGTTCACTTAAACTCACATCCATCGAGTCGGTGATGCCATCCAGCTGTCTCATCCTCTATCGTCCCCTTCTCCTCTGCCCCCAGTACCTCCCAGCATCAGTCTTTTCCAATGAGTCAAGTCTTCGCATGAGGTGGCCAAAGTACTGGAGTTTCAGCTTTAGCATCATTCCTTCCAAAGAAATCCCAGGGCTAATCTCCTTTAGAATGGACTGGTTGGATCTCCTTGCAGTCTAAGGGACTCTCAAGAGTCTTCTCCAACACCACAGTTCAAAAGCATCAATTCTTCGGGGCTCAGCTTTCTTCACAGTCCAACTCTCACATCCATACATGACCATTGGAAAAACTATAGCCTTGACTAGATGGACCTTTATTGGCAAAGTAATGTCTCTCTGCTTTTCAATATGATATCTAGCTTGGTTATAACTTTCCTTCCAAGGAGTAAGCGTCTTTTAATTTCATGGCTGCAATCACCATCTGCAGTGATTTTGGAGCCCAGAAAAATAAAATCTGACAGTTTCAACTGTTTCCCCATCTATTTCCCATGAAGTGATGGGACCAGATGCCATGATCTTCATTTTCTGAATGTTGAGCTTTAACCCAACTTTTTCACTCTCCTCTTTCACTTTCATCAAGAGGCTGTTTAGTTCCTCTTCACTTTCTGCCATAAGGGTGGTGTCATCTGCGTATCTGAGGTTATCCCAGCAATCTTGATTCCAGCTTATGCTTCTTCCAGCCCAGTGTTTCTCATGATGTACTCTGCATATAAGTTAAATGAGCAGGGTGACAATGTACAGCTTTGACGTACTGCTTTTCCTATTTGGAACCAGTCTGTTGTTCCATGTCCAGTTCTAACTGTTGCTTCCTGATCTGCATAGAGGTTTCTCAAGAGGCAGGTCAGGTGGTCTGGTATTCCCATCTCTTTCAGAATTTTCCACAGTTCATTGTGATCCATATAGTCAAAGACTTTGGCTATTCTTTAAAAGTTCTGTGTTCTTTCTTGCCTTGTGACACTTTTCTATATATGACATTCTCACTACATGAAATTCTTCTCCTCCTGAGCCCATTCCTACTTATCTGTCAAGGTTCTGTGCAGACACAACATCTTCTGTGAAACCTGACTGTTCTGATATTTGGGCAGAGTGGGTTTCTCCCTATATTGTGTAGCCATTAGACTCAATGTATGCCTTTATCATAAAATGCCTTGCTTTGGGTGACAAATGCCTGATTCTTTGCTGCCTCTAGTAGACATTGATGAGATTGAAAATCTAACTGAACAGGACATTCTGGGGCCTTCCTGGGACAGACCCCTCCCCCCATGTCCTCTGCCTGCCTCTTGTTTGTAGAAAAACTCCCAGGCTTCCCCTGAGCCAAAAAATAGTTGGCTCAAAAATTAATGAATAAAAGGATGTGAACACGTACTGACAAAAGTAGCAGTTGGGCCAGTAGAACTGATAAGAATTTAAACTATAAATCAGCCATATAGCAATCACAGAATCTTTAGTTCCTCCCTGAAGTACCTAGATTACAGTACCTGATGCACGTTCCTGAGTTGTTTTACAGCTACTAAAACCCCCCATCAAATGAAAGAAATGAATCAAATGGAAGAAAACTCTTCCTTCTTCTTCATGCTCTTCTCATGAGTATGGCCATGCTCATGGTCATCAATCATCAGCTTGCATGACCATGAGCATGCAGCCCCAAGACCCCTGGAACCGGAGAACCGATCATTTGAACCCCTGTGATACGACCCTGTTACCTCATCATCAAAAATCAGAGAATGTTGCATGAGCTCATCACACACCCTGTGACTCCCTTCATTCAACTTGCCCTTAAAAATTCTTCCCTGGAACCCATTGGAGAGTCTGGGTGTTTTGAACATCAGTGGCTTGCACTCCTTGTTTGGCACCTATGACCAATGCTGCCCTTCCCTTCACCACAACCTGATGTCAGTAGGTTGGCTCTACTGTGTCTGGATGAGTTAATCCAAAGTTGGCTCAGTAACAAGAGCAGAGTCTGTGATATTTATTTCTTTATTATTTTTGTATAACCTGGTACACCATCCTGGCATCTGGTAGGCACTTCACAAATATTAAAAGACTAATCATCACAGCTAACATGAGTTGATGTCTTATTATGAGATTCTAACCATTTCAACATGAATGACTTATTAAATCCCTACCACAGTGCTTGGAGGTGAATAATATAGCGGTGCTTCCAGTGCCCTGTCAGTGTTTTTTTTGACTTAACTCTGATCTCAATCATTGCTTTGTCAGATAGTTTTGCGAGAGCTCAGACTTGTGCTGAGTGCCTCACCTCAAGCGCTATGTGTGCCCATCTGCTTTCTTAGGCCTTCTCCACAGCTGCAGGGAGCCACTAGATCTGTTTGTGAGCCTAGCACAAAAGTGAAGGGGATTTAACATTGTCAGGGCAAGCCTGGGAGGAAGCTGCATAAGAGCTGGTGGGTAAACAGTGCAGCTTCCCCACCAATTCTAAGAGGCGTTTTGTGTGCTCTCTGAGGTCTCAGCTGAATCAAGCCTCCATTGCTTACGGAGGCAGCTTTGATAATGTGCTCTTGCATAGCTCTGTCTCACTCTTGTTATTTCTCACTCCTTCCAGAGGCATCATTCAAGTAAACAATTTACACACGATATCTCATCAGGTTCTATTTTGGGGGAATCCAGATTAAGACAGGGACTACTATAATCCTCATTGTATTGGAAGCAGAGACACAGGAAGGCTAAATTTCTTGCCTGAGGTCTTAACATCTGGAAAGTGAGAGAGACTGAGTTTGAACTCAGATAGTTTCTCCGCAGAGCTCATTTTCTTGCACCCTGAGAAGGGATTCTAACAGATGCTAGGGCTTTCAGATTGAATGATATGAAGTCACCTACATTAATTGTGTTTACAACTTATTGTTGATAGATTATAGTTTATATTCCTGCCTTAGGTTTAGAGTACAAAAGTACATTGCTTCTTTGAACTTTTTTCCCTTAGTGAATTCCCAATATTAAGTTCTAGAGTGTGTGTTCCAGACGAAAAAGACTTCATAAGTAGTCTTGTCCAAGTCTTTGTGACCCCGTGGACTGTAGCCCACCAGGCTCCTCTGTCCGTGGGATTCTCCAGGCAAGAATACTGGAGTGGATTGCCATTTCCTTCTTCAGGGGATCTTCTTGACCCAGGGATCCAACCCAGGTCTCCCGGATTGCAGGCAGATTCTTTATCATCTGAGCTATTCCAGAGGAAAAAAGAGTACAGAAGAGTGGCAGAGGAGACATTAAAGTCTTATAACTTAACAATTCTTAAAAACTCCATTTTTCCTTGTGTCTTTGAAATTTCTCTCTCCTGATTATACGATTAACAATTATAAGTGTGTTCTTGAGAGGAGCAAAAAATATAATGAAACAGAAAATATTTGGTATGTATGCAGTTACACCCAGACATAGTTATTATTTTGTCACATTCCCTCTCAATAATATCATCAGCAACCCCCCTGAAATGAGCATACATGGGTTTATAGATGCATATATTGTATGTCTGAAATTTCTGGAAAATATAAGTAAATTACTATTTATACTGCTCATTAATTTTTGGCTCTTTTATATTATTATTTTCACTTTCTCTTGATTCCTTTCTCCCTTTAGGGTAGTGTTGTTAACCGTTAACCCTGACACTAGAATCCGCAGTAGAGTTAAAAGCTCCATTTTAAAGATTTCATGGTGGAGGCCTCTGAATAGTGGTGGGGAAAGAAGAGTAGGCATTTAGATCACCATCTGAGAGGCCAGCATCTGAAGCACTAAATAGTTCCATGTCCTCAGGTGACTCTTCTATTTCCAATCTGGGTCTCCATTTCCTAAGGTGCAGAAGAAGAATAAAGAGTTCATTCTACATGTGTAGGTTATAGAGACTAAATCTCATGGGCAGAATAAAGTGGCTATTCTTACATTCTTTTGAAGCCACTGGACTCACTTAAGAATCTGCTGCAATCTCTATATTGTCCCCACTGATCCTTCCTTGACTCCAAATGCATGTATGCAAGTGCAGGAATGATTCCCCCATGTAATTTGAGGAGCTGGTGTCATCTGTGGACTTTTTCTATTTTGTTCATTGGTTTAGGAGAGGGAGGGAGGGGGGGGGAGGGGGGGGGGGGGGGGGGGGGGTGGGTGTGTGGGGAAAAAAAAAATAAAAAAAAAAAAAAAAAAAAAAAAAAAAAAAAAAAAAAAAAAAAAAAAAAAAAAAAATATAAAAAAAAAAAATAAAAAAAAAAAAAAAAAGAACCCATAGACATGACCTCTAAGTTCCATTTCAACTCTAGCTTTCTAGTCTTAGGTAAGGAAGCACTCTGAATTCACCCTGTTTAAGATTTTTCTCTAGGAAAAGAATTTATGCCTTTTGCTAACTTCCAGACTCACCATGATCAACTTATTAATAAAAGTCCAGGTGATTTTTAAATAGACATTAGCAAGAAGAAGCAAACATTTGTATATTACTTTTATCTTATTCTTTTATTTTTCTATGTTTGGATATCTTTTTAAACCATAGCAGTGGAATATGTAAATGACCAACAGATGGGCTATGCCATACAAATAATATTTGGTGTACAATATAAATGAATTTAAAAATATGAAGACTGTGATTGAATAAATAAAAAGGTATTCTCATATATTTCTATCCAGTGTCTAAATTTAGGATGTTCATGGAAATTTTGGTCTGCTCTGTACTTTTCTATAGGAGGCTATATTGATTCGATATCTCTATTTTCTTTAGGGAGAAAAATCTCATTAAGTGAGAATCTAATGGTCTGGAAAAAACCAACAGACCAACCTCGATGAAGTAATATATTTATTGAAAAAAACAGAGCACCTCATTAGCTGGAAATGAATGGTAGTTTTGATTTACATTGTATTCACCCTGTGTTTTCATAAAACTGGTAGCTTTTGCTGACAGTTTCCTATACACTTTTTATGAGCTGAAATCTTATAAAAGAGAGATAATGATGATCAGTAAAATGATGCTCAATTTTAATTCAGTTGACATAAATAAAAGAAAGATGGCATAATATGCTATTGTACTGGTTTAGTTATTGTTTCTCTTCAGAATGATAGAAATTGTAATGGTGTTGGCTTATGTGGTTCAGTGGTAAAGAATCTGCCTGCCAATGCATAAGCCACAGGTTCAATCTCTTGGTTGGGAAGATCCCCTGGAGGAGGTATGGCAACCAGTTCCTGTATTCTTGCCTGGGAAATCCCATGGACAGAGGAGCCTGGCAGGCTATGGGGTCACAAAGAGTCACACAACGGAGTGAGTGAGCACACACATAGCAGTGAAAATCCTGTATACTTTTTCTGAATCTAACCAAAACTAATTCCATTTTGTTAGATTTGTTTTACACCACACTGGATCTCAGGTCGATTGGAGCAGGCTGAGGAGATCCATCTATTCCAACCACAGGGATCCCCTTCCACCATTCTGCTGATGTTCCGTTACAGCTCTTCCTGCAAATACCAGTCTGATTTTATGTGTTGTGTTTGGGAGGATTGTTTGCATGTAATCCACCACTCAGTGTGGCTTAGGACTCAGGGCATACTTAGCTGACCATGACTCTTGTATTATTTTTCACAGTATTTCAGATCGCAGTCCTTCAGCCCCTCCCTCCAATATCATTTTGGCTCATAAGCACCTTATAGATTTCACCTGCCTTGTCTGTCCCTCAGGACCTATGATGAGTCATTTCTGTTGCCTGGCTAATCTCTAATGTTGGAGCACCCTATTGCTCTCTCCACTGCCAGGTAACCAAGCTGTGTTGCAGAAGGCCATAACAGTTTTTTGACTGGGGTCTATGTATTATCATGCTCTCTCCTCTCAGCTGTGTCCTCGGTGTGTCTTTTACTTATTTATTGTCTGTGCTGGGTCTTTGTTGCTGAGTGGCTTTTCTCTAGTTGCGGCGAGCGGGGGCTGCTCTTCAGATGCAGTGCACAGGCTTCTCATTGTGGTGGCTTCTCTTGTCGTGAAGCACGGGCTCCGGGGTGCACGGCCTTCAGTGGCTGCAGCTCCCAGGCCCCAGAGCACTGGCTCAGTAGTTGTGGCATGGGTGCTTATTTGCTCCCTGACAGGTGTGAGATCTCCCCAGATCAGGGATTGAACCCGTGTCTCCTGCATTGGCAGGCAGATGCTTTACCACTGTGTCACCAGGGAAGCCCCTCGGTGTGTTTTAATCTCCTGTTTATCTCTCACAGCCTTTCTAGAATATTTCTATGAGCAGTTGCACGAAATAATTTTCCCTATTTTTCAAACACTTAATTCCTTATTGCTCCCAGCACAGATGATGTACTCCACTTTGAGATTAAGTGTGTCCCCTGTTTTTATTCTTAATTTTTTTTTACGGAAATATAATTGCTTTATAATGTTGTTTGTTTATGCCATACAATGAAGTAAATCAGCTGTATGTATACATATATCCCCTCTTTTTAAAATTTCCTTCTCATTTAGGTCACCACAGTTCACTGAGTAGAGTTCCCTGAGCTATACAGTGGGTTCTCATTAGTTATTTATTTTATACCTAGTATTTTATACCTCCTCATCCCCCCCCCCTCCCCCCTCGTGTATATATGTAATCACAATCTCCCAGATTCATTCCATACATTTTTTCTCTCTACTTACTTCACTTAACAGTCTCTAGCCCCACCCATCTCAAATCCCCCACTTTTTTTCCCATACGGTTTGTTCTCTACATCTATGTCTCTATTTATGTTTTACCAGACTGAAATTCATCTATACCATTTTTCTAGATTCCACATATATGCATTAAATAAGACATTTGTTTTTTTCTCTTTCTGACTTAATATCTTCACATCTGCATAACAGTCTCTAGTCCATCCATAGTTCTACAAATGAACCCAGATTTTGTTCCTTTTTATGGTCCTTCAGTAATGTTCCATACCTTCACGAGAAAGGCAATTGTGCCACACCCATGCTCTTGTGTCTGTGTTTGAGGGTCTCCAGTTTCTTCCTGGAAGGAATGGACCCCACTCCAGTACTCTCGCCTGGAAAATCCCATGGATAGAGGAGTCTGGTGGGCTGCAGTCCATGGGGTCACTAAGAGTCTGACATGACTGAGCGACTTCACTTTCACTTTTCACTTTCATGTATTGGAGAAGAAAATGGCAACCCACTCCAGTGTTCTTGCCTGGAGAATCCCAGGGACGGTGGAGCCTGGTGGGCTGCCGTCTATGGGGTCACACAGAGTCGGAAATGACTGAAGTGACTTAGCAGCAGCAGCAGTTTCTTAAGTTTCCTGAAAGATCTCAGGATAGGCTCTGATCATCATTGATAGTGGGAAGTGAAAGGGTGGGAATAGAGACATGCATAAAAGAGAAACCCTTGGCGATCAAGAACATCTCCTGAGGATAGTGGCTCTCTGAATTCTAATATGCTCTGGGGAGAACAGCTGGTTCCTCTTTGTTCTTGTCAAAATAAAATGGTTATATTCACAGGGTGGGATACGAGTATAATCAGAGCCCCAACTGTTATTATTTTTGTTTGAAAGTAACTATAATATCAACAGCTTCTTTGATGTCAGCACAGTATGGTGCTGTGCTAGCTATTTTTTGACATTTGCCTTGAATTTTTCATGACTGTATAAAGTAAGAAATGACCTTTGAGGGTTTCAGGATCTGTTTGATGTATCTGTTCATTCATACACTTTTTCAACCATCATTTTAAAAGGGTCAAGAAATGAGCACAACAATTTTAGTTAGAAAAAGAGCCCTTACTGTTGTCTTGGGTTTATATGTACTTTTTTACTTACAAAGTACAGTTAATTCAGTTTATGTTTTGGATGTGAATTCTTTATTTTTGATTGTGTACACATGTGCACATATGTAATTTTGTCTGACACATGGAAAAGGGAGATAGGAAATATCTTGAGAAAATGTAATAAAGCTTTTTCTAGGGAAGAACAATTTATGCTCCCATAAATTAAGTAATAAAATTAGCCTTTTGTTATAACTTTTTGAATTTGAAATAAAGCATCTTAAAACTGAATAAGCTCAAAGAATTTTAAACAGCAGGATAGAACTTTCAGAAAGCTGTCAGTGAATATGTTTAACCATTAATTTCTTTTGGAACTTTCTTTTTGTTTCTTTTCTGTAAAGTTGGAATAATTTCATCTCTCTTGACAATTTATTTGTTAAATGTTTTTGTTGATTTTTTCATTTAAAATTCCCTTTTCCTAAACAAAACTTGTATTATTTTACTTGGAAATTGTCCTAGCTGAGGAGAGATGTAAGCATAACAATCGAAACTTATTTAAAATTAGTTTTGGCATAATTTTAATTCTGATGACGTAGTTAGTATGTTGATTTGTCGTAAAGAGTTTCTGACTTAAACAATAAATATTCTTTATTTCTCCTTTAGTGGAACAGCAAGTCCAAGTTGAATATGTTTATGGTCTGAGAGTTCTTCCTTAAGATATAATGTTATATTGTAATTCTCAAGGTCAGTTTCCCTTCTTAATCATGTATCAGTTTCTCTGGCAAAACTTGAACTCTGCATCTGCAAGGGTAGCATCTGGGTTCTCTATAGTGTGTTTTATTGTTTATTCGTTTGGTCTTATACCTTATTACTGAGTGTTAAATCCAAACAAGGAAGAAATTAATATAATATAATAAAAGAAATAGTATTTCTTTTAAATACTGTTTTATTTTACAAGTAAAATGTGTTGATGGGTTTAACAAAATTATGAAAGTCTTCCATTTGTGCTGACAAGTTAGTATACTTGGGAAAAGACCTTGAGTATATTTAATGATGAATTTTCAACCAATATTCACAGTATTTATGCAGGTTGCAAGTAAGAGTGTAGTTGCAAACAGGTAAAAACATGCTTAGAGAATTTAAATGACTTCTCCAAGATGACATAGCAGGAGGCTAAGATTTCATTCTTGCTTTGATATTCTTTTCTCCAGAGTACACAGTCTCTTGAAATGTATGATATCTTCCCTCACCCACCCATATAAATTGCATTCTACTGCAATGATTAGAGATAACATAGTTGTTATCCCTCTCTCGTAGAACTGTATACAGCAGTGGATTAGATCTACTCTATCCAGGCAAGGAAATTCATGGAAAAATTTGGGTGGCTGGCTGAGAAGTTTCTGCAGAATTGCTTCACTCCTGACAAGGTGTAAGGCAGCTTTAACCAGAGGAGAGTTTGCTCAGGGCAGCTGTTTTTAACTCTTGAATGAATTCACCCTGGGCCTTCCTGGTGGATTAGATGGTAAAGAATCTGTCTGCAACACGGGAGACCCCAATTCAGTCCCTGGATTGGGAAGATCCCCTGGAGAAGGGAATAGCAACCCACTCCAGCAGTCTTGCCTGGAGAATTCCATGGACAAAGGAGCCTGAAGAGCTGCAGTTAATGAGGAGTGTCAGACACGACTGAGCAACTGACACACACACATGTAGTCACCTCATAAGATTATGGAGACTCCCAGAGTTACACTGAGAATTTAAATCACTAAGATGATCTACCTTCCCAAGGTTCTTCTTCTAAACTTTAACAAACCCCATGCATCTGCGTTTGAACCTGGGCATTGGGGGAATGCAGTTGGAGAACTGATGTGAATGTGGTCATGGATTTCTCTCACTCTGATTGGTTATCAGCCAGTGTTGCCAAAAGCCCCATGGCCCCTAACATGCTTCCAGAATGCCAGCAGAATGCAGGATGAGAGCCAGAGCCCCCAACACAGAAATGCCGAGTGCATAACTATGAACAAATGAAAAGTGTGGGCATGTCTGTGTGCACCTGATGTTTGTTACAGTGACCTCTCTCTGACTGAGACAATTAAGGGCTCTGACCCCCTAAGCTATGGTCTCAAGTCATGTAACACATTTTTGCTTTAAACTAAATTGGGTCAGGGATTTTTGTTCAAAATAGATCAGAAATGATCATTTTTGGTGAGCAAGCTGTACCTGGCTAGCTGCCATGTCTATGCAGCTGGCTTTGTGTTCTGAAAGATTTTGAAATGGTTTATGTTCCACCATTAGCTAATACTGTGTTTTCATGTCTTTACCTATGTGTGATTGACTAATATTTGAATGGACACAAAGTCAGAGCTAACCCAGCTTTCCATTTTAATAAGGCATCCATAATACAATTCACTTAATATAACACCTGACAAAGGACTGTGTAATCTGTCTAACAGAAACAAACTTTCAAATGAATTTTCCTCATATAGAATGACCTTTAAAAATCACTCATAGCAATGAATACAATGAGATCCACTGTGAAGATTTTTTTAAATACAAAATTAATTGAAAATATAAGACCTAGTCATGTGAAATTCTGTTATGAATGCTAAAATGGAGATACATTTCTCTGTCTTGGCCGCATGCCATTGTGATGTATTTATGTAAAAAGGCATTCATGGTAATGGTTTAAAATAAATCATAGGATATTATACATTTTCTCTGTTTTCAAAATGGGAAATCAATATGAAAAAAATATCCATAGAGATCTGTGCACAAAACTTCAACCAGCTTTTCAACTTGTCCAAAGAACTGAGGTCTCCTGCTGTTATGGCCCTGAGATGAAATGGAGAATATTGCAGGATACTGTTAAAACTGTTGCAGATGTGTATTTTTTTGTTTAATGACAATGAAAAAGATGTTCGGTTTATACTGTGTTTTGGAAAACATACTAGATGCTATGTCCTGGCTTAGAAGGCTCTTATAGTCTATGTATGCATGTGTCTGTCTGTCTGTGTGTGTGGGGGGGCAGTACAAATAAATAAGAGATGGAAGGACAGTTGATTTGTGCTATGTTAGGGTCAGCACAGAGTGCTAGGGCTAATAATCATTTTGCAGAGGGCATACAGCCTGGTTTTGGGGAGGATGTTAGGGAAGATTCTCAGACTTGTCATATGAAACTTAAAGAGTGAGTGCAATTTAAAATAGCCAGGAAATGGAAGCAACCTAGGTGTCCATCCACAGATGAATGGATAAAGAAGTTGTGGTACATACACATAATGAAATATTACTCAACCATAAAAAGGAATGCATTTGATTCAGTTCTAATGAGGTGGATGAACCCAGAGTATATTATGCAAGTGAAATAGGTCAGAAAGAGAAAGACAAATATCGTATACTAACACACATATATGGAATCCAGAAGGATGGTACTGATGAACCTGCAGGGCAGCAATGGAGATGCAAACGTAGAAAACGGACTTGTGGACAAGGAGGTTGGGGAAGGAGAGGGTGACACAAATTGAGAGAGTCGCATTGAAACATATACATTACCATGTGTAAAATTAGCTAGCCAGTAGAAATCTGCTGTATGATGTACGGAGCCCAAATCTGGTGCTCTGTGACAACCTAGAGGGGTGGGATGGAGTGCAAGGTGAGAGGGAGGGGACATATGTATACCTGGGTTTGATTCATGTTGATATATGGGAGATCAGCACAATATTGTAAAACAATTATCCTGCAATTAAAAATAAATTTTTTAAAAATGCACATGTGCAAAAAAAAAAAAAAAGAAAATAAGTGCAATTCAAGCAGAGGAGAAGAAGTGGGAGTGGAGAGTGGTAATTGACAATAAAATGCTTCTTGCTGTAGTAACACCAGTACTGGGCCAAAGGCAAAAAAAGAGAGCACAGTTTGTTCAGGAAACACTTTTCTTCAAAAAATGTATTTTCAGTGGTTTTACATCAAATTTATTGTAAGAACAGTTGGAATAATTAAAATACAAGCTTCACTTTTATTTTTTGCAATTGACTCTCTTTATATATTGGACTATATATATACCATGACTATGTCATTTTTTTGAGTCAATTGTTGAATGTATTTTCAGCATAATTTATTGCTTCTTAAGAGTATCTTGGCTCTTCAGCATAATTGATTTCCTCTCTGGAACAGGCTGTGAAGGCTTTTATAAATGTTGACACTAACTTCAAGTATATGGCTGGTCATTCATGTAAATTGCCAATTTATTTAAAGCAATAACCTTTCATAATAATTTGCATATTTTGCTATGTTTCTCTACCAAGTTCTCTGATTTTACATTCTTTTCTATGTATCTCTTTTGTGGGTTGAAAGAATTTTTTTTATTTTTAGCCTTTTTCACATTTGACATGCAGAGAAGCTGTTAAAATGATTTATTGCTGGTTCTTAATATGATGGCATATGAACAGCATTTTCCAGATTTATTTGTTCAGGGACTGTGTTCTCAACTCCACAATACTATCTACTTAATTAGAAATGTAAGTTTCTGGATATTTGCAAATTTTGGCAGTTGACTATTTAGTGACTGCACTGACAGATCTGTGCTTGGCTTTCATTATTTAAGTATTATTCAAAAATATGAAAACAAACATTTTCTGGTTTTCTTTTTTAGAGAAGAAAACAGAGAGCTATTCTTAAAAATATTTGCCTGAATGTTTTTCCTACCCTTTGGAGAGCTGGATCAAGCGTGCACGTGTTCTTTTCTTGTTTCTAGTTAACTAATTTCATAGCATAATTGCTTCATGGTACAATTAAGTTGTAATAGCAATAAAGTAATAAATAATGCTTAAATAAAATTATAAGAAACTCTAGAGAATATGTCGACTCAGATTTGGTAGAAATTACTTTTGGGATCTTGGGCAAGTCACTTAAATTCTTTGTAGCTCAAAATTTTCTTTTCATTCATTTATTTAATTGAAAAGTATTGACTATTCACCATGTGTATGGTGGTACATTTGATTTTTGCAAGAATTTAGTGGGGGGATTTTAGAAATTAGTAGAAAAAATATGCATATGAAAGTTGTTATAAGTCGTACACACATGCACACACGCATGCTTAGTAAATACAAAGCAGAAAATGTTAATATTGCCAAAAGAGAGCATAGAATGCAGTGGGGCTTCTAGGGATGGAAAACTTGACTTCAAATTGATGAGGAAAGAGACTCAAAGAGGAAGTATTTGCACTGGTCCTTGAGTTTGAATTTAGAGATATGGAAAATAGAAGAAATCATGTCAGAAATAGTTTTAGAGATGGAGGAACAGATTTAATAAAAGACTTAGAGTCAGGATAACTTGTGCCTAGAAGGAAAGAAATAGTTCAATTTAATTTGATTATAAAGTGAATTAAAGGTAAGGACTAATCCAAATCTATGCCCCAACCAGTAACGCCGAAGAAGCTGAAGTTGAAAGGTTCTATGAAGACCTACAAGACCTTTTAGAACTAACACCCCAAAAAGATGTCCTTTTCATTATAGGGGACTGGAATGCAAAAGTAGGAAGTCAAGAAACACCTGGAGGAACAGGCAAATTTGGCCTTGGAATACGGAATGAAGCAGTGCAAAGACTAATAGAATTTTGACAAGAAAATGCACTGGTCATAGCAAATACCCTCTTCCAACAACACAAGAGAAGACTCTATACATGGACATCACCAGATGGTCAACACCGAAATCAGATCGATTATATTCTTTGCAGCCAAAGATGGAGAAGCTCTATACAATCAGCAAAAACAAGACCAGGAGCTGACTGTGGCTCGGACCATGAACTCCTTATTGCCAAATTCAGACTGAAATTGAAGAAAGTAGAGAAAACTACTAGACCATTCAGGTATGACCTAAATCAAATCCCTTATGATTATACAGTGGAAGTGAGAAATAGATTTAAGGGCCTAGATCTGATAGATAGAGTGCCTGATGAACTATGGAATGAGGTTCGTGACATTGTACAGGAGACAGGAATCAAGACCATCCCCATGGAAAAGAAATGCAAAAAAGCAAAATGGCTGTCTGGGGAGGCCTTACAAATAGCTGTGAAAAGAAGAGACGCGAAAAGCAAAGGAGAAAAGGAAAGATATAAACATCTAAATGCAGAGTTCCAAAGAATAGCAAGAAGAGATAAGAAAGCCTTCTTCAGTGATCAATGCAAAGAAATAGAGGAAAACAACAGAATGGGAAAGACTAGGGATCTCTTCAAGAAAATCAGAGATACCAAAGGAACATTTCATGCAAAGATGGGCACGATAAAGGACAGAGATGGTGTGGACCTAACAGAAGCAAAAGATATTAAGAAGAGGTGGCAAGAATACACAGAAGAACTGTACAAAAAAGAGCTTCAAGATCTAGATAATCATGATGATGTGATCACTGACCTAGAGCCAGACATCTTGGAATGTGAAGTCAAATGGGCCTTAGAAAGCATCACTACGAACAAAGCTAGTGGAGGTGATGGAATTCCAGTGGAGCTATTCCAAGTCCTGTATGATGATGCTATGAAAGTGCTGCACTCAATATGCCAGCAAATTTGGAAAACTCAGCAGTGCCCAAAGAATGGAAAAGGTCAGTTTTCATCCCAATCCCACCCCCCAAAGAAAGGCAATGCCAAGAAGTGCTCAAACTACCGAACAATTGCACTCATCTCACACGCTAGTAAAGTAATGCTCAAAATTCTCCAAGCCAGGCTTCAGCAATATATGAACCGTGCACTTCCTGATGTTCAAGCTGTTTTTAGAAAAGGCAGAGGAACCAGAGATCAAATTGCCAACATCCGCTGGATCATGGAAAAAGCAAGAGAGTTCCAGAAAAACATCTATTTCTGCTTTATTGACTATGCCAAAGCCTTTGACTGTGTGGATCACAATAAACTATGGAAAATTCTGAAAGAGATGGGAATACCAGACCACCTGATCTGCCTCTTAAGAAATCTGTATGCAGGTCAGGAAGCAACAGTTAGAACTGGTCATGGAACAACAGACTGGTTCCAAATAGGAAAAGGAGTACGTCAAGGCTGCATATTGTCACCATGTTTATTTAACTTATATGCAGAGTACATCATGAGAAATGCTGGACTGGAAGAAACACAAGTTGGAATCAAGATTGCCGGGAGAAATATCAATAACCTCAGATATGCAGATGACACCACTCTTATGGCAGAAAGTGAAGAGGGGCTAAAAAGCCTCTTGATGAAAGTGCAAGTGGAGAGTGAAAAGGTTGGCTTAAAGCTCAACATTCAGAAAACGAAGATCATGGCATCTGGTCCCATCACTGCATGGGAAATAGATGGAGAAACAGTGGAAACAGTGTCAGACTTTGTTTTTCTGGGCTCAAAATCACTGCAGATGGTGACTGCAGCCATGAAATAAAAGACGCTTGCTCCTTGGAAGGAAAGTTATGACCAACCTAGATAGCATATTCAAAAGCAGAGACATTACTTTACCAACAAAGGTTCGCCTAGTCAAGGCTATGGTCTTTCCTGTGGTCATGTATGGATGTGAGAGCTGGACTGTGAAAAAGGCTGAGCGCCGAAGAATTGATGCTTTTGAACTGTGGTGTTGGAGAAGACTCTTGAGAGTCCCTTGGACTGCAAGAAGGTCCAACCAGTCCATTACTTTAGCAGTCAATCCTTCAAAGAAATTCCAGGATTGATCTCCTTCAGAATGGACTGGTTGGATCTTCTGCAGTCAAGGGACTCTCAGAGACTTCTGCCCTCTATTTCCCTGCAGTGATGGGACCAGATATGATCTTCGTTTTCTGAATGTTGAGCTTTAAGCCAACCTCATTTCACTGACAAGACCCCTCTCACTTTCTGCCACTAAGAGTTGACTCATTGGAGAAGACTCTGATGCTGGGAGGGATTGAGCCGGCAGGACTGAAAAAAGGGGACGCAGAGGCTGAGATGGCTGGATGGCATCACCTGACCTGCATGGATTTCTCAACAGGCAGATCAGAGTTGTTTCCCATCCTCTTTCAGAGAGTTGGTGATGGACAGGGGAGGCCTGGCGTGCTGTGTTCATGGGGTCGCAATTCCAGAGTCGGGACAAGACTGAGCGACTGATCGGATGGAATCGGAAAGGTAAGGAAAAATAATGCTGAAAATATAGGACGGCAAAGAGCATAGCAATTTTTAAATACAAAACATGGAATTTAGTATCCATTTTATGGATCTTGAGAAATCATTGAGGGTTGTTGTAAAAAAGAAAAAAGGAGAGACTTTGTCAAGACAAAGTTTTGTCTCTTACACTTAATATTTAAATATTTAAGTTAGATATTTAATTTCTCAGAAAGTTGGTTTCCTCATCTATAAAGTAAGACTAACAAGATGATCTTTCTGATTTGTCATAAGAATTGGAGATAATGTGTATATAGTAGCTGTTAGCAACTGTTATCCATAGGACGAAGGACTTTTAACATGTGAATTCCAAGTCTGCTTTCTGTGCTGGGTTTCTGTGATCTTTCTGTTGTGTATTTGCTCTAAGTGTCTTAGACTCGCAGAGTCAAAGGTAAGCTCAGAGGTGTTCTAGTCCACTTCCTGTTGAGGGCAGGTATCTCCTCGGTGGCCTTCCTAATTGTGTTCCACAATGTCAGTCATCTGACCTCTTGAGCAAACTTACAATTATGAGAAAGTTGCTATTTTTCAAAGCAGTCTTTTCCATTGTTGACCATTTAAATGGTTTGAAAAGTTTTCTTTATATTGATCTGAAATCTGTCATTTTCTACCTTCCTGTATTCGTCTCTAATCCCTTATTTCAGAACTATCAAATAATAAACCTCTTTCACAGGTCAAATCTGAAATATCCAACGTGTGTGCGTAGCTTTCTTTCATGAGTTCCTTCTGAGTACTTCCACTTCTACATCAAATATCCTTGGGTCTTTCATCTACTCAACATATGACATAATTACAAGACTCCTTACTCTCTTGGTTGGCTTTCTCTGTGTGCATTTCAACTTTTAAATGTCTCTTTGAAGTTGTGGTTCCCAGAAGTATATAAAGTTTCACTGATGAGACCTATATAGAGATCAGTTCAGCTGATCTTGCTTGATCTGGAGTCTAGACCAGTTCATTGACTGTACTCATAGAATTTTATAATATGCACAAAGCCAGAGAGCCAACTCCAAAATATCCCGATTCAATGGGCCTGGAGTTAGGCCCATACATTTACATTTTTTAAAAGACACAGATAATTTTAATATCCAGCCGGGGCTAAAAACCTCCTGTCCAAACACCATGTTAAATAGTATCTAGAAGGCAGATTGCATGATGTTTACGGTGGTCACATATCATTATTTCTGTGTTCTGAGCTTAGGAGCAACTAAGACTACTAAGGCTCCTTTTTATCTCTTTCCTAAATTTGTACACTGCCTTTTCTAGGACCTAGATCTAAGACTTTTACATTTATTTCTACTACACCTCATCTTGGGCATTTCTTGCCATCATTCTGTTGATCCATAGTGTGTTTAATCTCACATGCTGTATTCAGATAACCTTTAAGATTCATTTGTTCTGGGTAGACACTGCAGAATGATAGATATGACAAAAGCTACAAATTTGGGCCTGTCCTTATTTATCACTACTCTTCTCTGGTGAGTGTTATGTATTGCTCTCACTCTTTCATTTTTTGGCATATTTATTATTTGGCCTAATGCTTTGAGTCACCTTTCCTAAGTTATGATAACACATGTGAATAGAGTTGAAAGCTGATGGAGAATAGATCTTGGAATGCTGTAAAGTGAGGACAGAACCCCCCAGCCTAGCACTACAGTACGGATCATCTTTTAGCCCTTCAGGTGCATCTCATAAAATGATATTTCTGTGGCTTTGTTAGGCTATAACAATTTGGCTGCAAGCCTCAGGAACCCTGACTTAAAGTGTCCTAAATAATGAGGATAGTCATTATCTTACATAGCAAGAACTCCAGGGGCAGGGCAGTCCCAAGGTTAGTTAATTCAGCAGTTTTCTAATGTCACCAAAATTCGACTTTACTTTCCTCTTTGCGTTCTGCCATCCTCAGCATTTCCTTGCAGACTAACTTTTTTCACGGTCCCAAGATGGGAGCTGCCGTTGGAACAATATGGAGACGTGACAGTGTGTAGGAGCAAAAAGGAGCCCTTTCTCCTCCGTTGTCTCTTTAGAATCCTCTCACCAGGTGTCCTCTGCTATCTCACTCTCCATACCTGAACCAGTGAAAAGCAGACACTGGCAAAGGAAACTGGATGAATTGTGGTTTACCCCTGGGTCTAGAGATGGAGCTGGATCTAAAAAGGAGGCCACTTCCCCCTGAAGCTGATGGAGGGTTTGAGACTTGGTCATTATTGAGATTTAATAAGCATGACATGAAGAAAATTGGGATTCTGTGAGCGAGGAAGAAGGTTGGTGTGGGAAATGATTTCTGCGTAAGCGAGTACTGGTGTCTACTATACCCCTCAAGCTCAACAGCATTTTTGTCTTTATAGAGTAGGTGTTGTTATTGTGTCACTGAAAACGTTACCAGAATAGTGAGATGCTAAGACTGTTGGCTTGTTGCTGAAGATCAGATGACCATTTTATAGGGCAAAGGGAACGGAACAAATCCTTCTACTGACCATGAAGTAACATTTTCTTTTTCTCCAAAACCAATTGATTAAAACCTAATTAGAAAATAATTTGTGCATGACTCCAGATTAATCGTCTATTTGTGACTGTCAGTCGTATGTACACATGCTCCATCCTTGCTGAGAAGGGACGACCTTCAGCTCTTAGAAGCAACAAGGCCCCCATTTTTAATTTTTTCCTTCAGTCTGACAGCCTTAGAACAACTCTTTTAAAAGGAGTTAAAACTATAGCTTTATAACTGGGAAGTAATGGGGGAAAAAAGGACTAATTGAGATCCCTGACAGAAGAAGAGAATCTGGAAGAGAAAATATAATCTTCAAAGAGCTGGATAATTAAATGTAAATTAAAAAATTTATTTCAAAAGTTATAAAAAGTAAATGGAATATTATTTCCAATTGATCCCAGTGAAATCTAGAGTCTGGAGACTGAAAAATTACAGTAGACTTACAGTCTGAGGAATTCATGAACTATAAATTACTCAATGCCATTTGGAAAGAAAACCCTAGGTGAGTATATGTCTGGGGCTATTACTTGCTTTCAGTGCTAACTTGGAGAAAAGACTCACAGATTTATGAGAACAGATAGAATAGAAATGTATGTTATCCACAGAAGAAAATGAAATAAGTAACAGGAACAAGAGTTTCCATTTACTGTAACCTTCGTATGTGTCAAAAACTTACTTGTATTGTTTCATTGAATCTTCACAACCCTTGGAGACAGGTGCAATATGAGACAGGTATAATTATGAAGAATTATGTAATTTTAAATTGTAATGTGTCATACAAATGCAAGATATTTTTAACCCAGTATTTGCTGCACCCCATGTCAGTCTATTGTTAGGTGTGCTGACTCTTCTCCATTCTAAGGTGAATGCACAAAAGCCCATGCGTAGGTCAGAGGTTAGCTATATGAGAATCACTACACAATTTTACCTGATACATAGCCTCAGAACCTCATTGTATTGAATAAATCCAGTTCAGCAGAAATGACTTCCAAGATGAAATTCACAGCCATACCACACCTTGAGACTGAATCCTTTCAAACTGCAGATAGGCATATATTTTAAAATTGGCAACTAGTATATGAATCCCTTAAATGCTTCAGTATTTTTGAAGTATTAAGATTTTTTTTTTTTTTGGTTTTGGAAAGGAATACATTTTGCTAATTAGCATAGAGCAGCATTTAAAATCCTGCCCCAAGAGTATTCAAGCATAGATGTGGCATAACTGTGGAAAAATGATACATACAGCTGATGATAAATGTTGGTGTGGATGAGAGGAGAGGTGGATAAAGAAGGAGAGAAAAAGTAGGTATACATTTCAAAGTGCACTCGATTCGTTCAAATACAAACATGGTATGTGGGTTCCAAGCAGTTATTTTCACTGCTTTTCGGCACTCAGGGTCACCATTGCTTCATCCCAAATAAAGAAGCTCATTAGTAAAAGATGTCCCAGAGAACAGCACGACTCATTTACTTGAGAAATCACATGCAAAAGAAACCCCTAGCTAATAATATTTTGCAGCTATTTTTGAGAAAAGAAGATACAGGGGAATGGATAGAGTTATAAAAGGAAATTCCAAATGAAAAATTCACACTCTTCATTCCAGATCAGCTAGTTTGGAAAGAAGCACAGTTTCCACACAGGCCATTAAATGTGACCTTACTTGGACTTGTACCCTTGCTATTTTGCTTAATTTTCAATTGCTGAAGGTGAAAAATCACTCACTAACGTGGTGCCTTCTAGGGTTTTCTGAAGAATTAGCAAGACCTGGAGTGGGCAGTTTTTAAGGAACATTACACATAAAAAGCATTCTAGATTTTTTGTACCAATTTACACAAAGAGAAAATGATACGAATACAGTTCTTGAGTATTTTGTTTGTCATACATATATTGATATCAAGTTCATCTCTCTCTCTCTCTCCTTTTTTTTCCCCCATGGGGGGAACAATTCATTGAAAAACATTTCATTGTTTCCCTGAGAAGCATATTCTACCCTAGAGGAACTTTCAACAGTAAAATTTATCTAGAAAAGAAATTTGTGAAAGATTTGACATTTTCTCTCTTTGAAAAGATATGTGTTTCCAGCTGTCCCTAGATCCCAACAAGCCTCAAACGGAGCCAGAAAGGGATAGGAGAGAGAAGAACCGATGTGTAAATTTGTTGTGAGAGGCTCTCCTGGGCTGACCCAGATTTCATCATGCCAGCTGGACTGCTGATGTCAAGATAGTCAACAAGTTGACAACAAATCAATTTTGGCTTCACTCTTATAAAGTGAAACCTAACAAATAATCTAAGAGCCTCAAGGTGGCTACCAAGTAGTGCTGGATATACTGATTTTGACAAGGACGACAAAAAACACACTACATCATCACTGCTGACTCCCATGTACTATTAAAAAATGAACCTTAAGAAAAGTAAAGATATGAAAGAAAATTTATGTTCTTTTATTCGAGCGAAGAATGACTGGTTGATGTTAGGCCAACTCTGATCGTTGTAAGCATGACCGTATAAAAATAGTGCTATGAGTATCTTGAAACTGTTACATCTTAGTAAAGTGTTTATTCTGACTAATGAATTCCTGATTTAGACATTTATAGGTCTGCCAGAATAAAAGCTTTATCACATGCCCTGAGACTTAAAGCTCTTGTCTGCACAGAACTGTTTCCACATGGGCAGGGGGTGACAGGAATAATTGACAATATTCTGAACTGGATCTCTAAATCCTAACCCTGTGCCTGGCCCAAAGGAGACACTTCGGAAATGCCTCTTGGATCAATGAATTCTAGGACTGTAATGTTACTACCTGCTGTTCCTTACATTTTTCATAGGAAAAAAATAAAGAGAAAATTTGCTATTCTTCAAAGACTCTCAGAATATGAAAGAGAATGTGGCCAACAAAAATACACATCTGGCCCTTCTTTGTTGGGCAATTTGCAGGAGGTAAAACCTCAGCTGTCTGGTCATCGGGAAGTGATCATATAGAGTACAATGTTATCAGAAGAATTACAGTGGATCTGTAAGATTCCTGTACAACTCTTGAAACCTGACAGCTTCATTCTGTGGCTCTTCCAAGGACAAAAGAAGGGCTCATTAAATCCAGTATTTCCCCAGCTAGTTGCTTAAAATCAGAGAGTAAAACTGAGAAAGGATGAAGCTTCCTTCTCCTCCAGCAACCAGCAGGGAGTTTCACTTCTGACACATTAAAAATGCAGAGTTCCAAGCCTCAGGGGTGGGGCCTTGGGTAAAGATTCAGGCTGTGATGCTTGAATCTAGACGAGCTGCAGCTGCAAAAGATCTATAGACAGGGAAACTGAGGACATGCCTAGCCCCTGGACTGTCTCTACTCAGGAGATTTAATGCTGATCTTCAGAAGATTATCAGGACAGCCTGCTCCTGGATCAGAATTTGTTCCCCCAGACCTGCATCCCTCTAACTACAAGGCAACTTGAACCTCCTAAATCTTGGCGCTCCCCATGGAACAATTTAATTTTCTTTCTCAGCCTCATGTGATGCAAGTCACTGATCTTTATACCTTACTTGGCTAGCTTCCATTCTACAGCTCTGAAAAATGTCCATATCCTTAAGCAGGTTTTAAAAGAAACCTCCACTTGGATGTCTAAAGGCTTATTTTAGACTTCTGTGTTACAAGGCAGGCCCCCAGGTAGAAATGCATCCATGCTAAGTCGCTTCAGTTGTGTCCAGCTCTTTGCAACACTATGGTCTGTGGCCCACCAATCTCTTCTGCCCATGGGATTCTCCAGGCAAGAATACTGGAGTGGGTTGCTATGCCCTCCTCCAGGGGATCTTCCTAACCCAGGGATCGAATCATGTCTCTCAAGTCTCCTGCATTGGCAGGTGGGTTCTTTACCACTCAGATCAGTCGCTCACTCGTGTCTGACTCTTTGCGACCCCATGAATCGCAGCACGCCAGGCCTCCCTGTCCATCACCAACTCCCGGAGGTCACTCAGACTCATATCCATCGAGTCAGTGATGCCATCCAGCCATCTCATCCTCTGGCGTCCCCTTCTCCTCCTGCCCCCAATCCCTCCCAGCATCAGAGTCTTCTCCAATGAGTCAACTCTTCGCATGAGGTGGCCAAAATACTGGAGTTTCAGCTTTAGCATCATTCCTTCCAAAGAAATCCCAGGGCTGATCTCCTTCAGAATGGACCGGTTGGATCTCCTTGCAGTCCAAGGGACTCTCAAGAGTCTTTTCCAACACCACACTTCAAAAGCATCAATTCTTCGGCACTCAGCCTTCTTCACAGTCCAGCTCTCACATCCCTACATGACCACAAGAAAGACCATAGCCTTGACTAGGCGAACCTTTGTTGGCAAAGTAATGTCTCTGCTTTTGAATATGCTATCTAGGTTGGTCATAACTTTCCTTCCAAGGAGTAAGCGTCTTTTAATTTCATGGGTGCAGTCACCATCTGCAGTGATTTTGGAGCCCAGAAAAATTAAGTCTGACACTGTTTCCACTGTTTCCCCATCTATTTCCCATGAAGTGATGGGACCAGATGCCATGATCTTCGTTTTCTGAATGGTGAGCTTTAAGCCAACCTTTTCACTCTCCTCTTTCACTTTCATCAAGAGGCTTTTTAGTTCCTCTGCACCTTCTGCCATAAGGGTGGTGTCATCCGCATATCTGAGGTTATTGATATTTCTCCCAGCAATCTTGATTCCAACTTGTGTTTCTTCCAGTCCAGCGTTTCTCATGATGTACTCTGCATATAAGTTAAATAAACAGGGTGACAATATACAGCCTTGACGTACTCCTTCACCACCCTAAAAATGTAAAGTTGTTTAGAAGAGAAATTTTCTTTTATAAAATATATTTCAGATGCATCTTAGTTGGGGTTATTATAACAAAGACTAGGTGGTTCATAAAGAACAGAAATTTATGTCTCACAGTTCTGGAGGCTGGAAGTCTGAAATCAGGGTGCCAGCATGGTTGGGTTCTGGGTTTCAGGTCACCGGTCACTGACCTTTCATTATATCTTCATGTGGCAGGAGAGTGAGCTGGCTCTTTGGCCTCTTCTTATTTAATCCCATTCATGACAGCTCCGTCATCATGACATAATCACCTCCCAAAGGCCCCACCTCCCCCAATACCATCACATTAAGGATTAGATTTCAATATGGCATTTTGAAAGTTAGCAAAGAGCTGATAAAATGATGTATGTTGTTGTTGTTTAGTTGCTAGGTTGTGTCTGACTCGTTGTGATCCAAGAAGGGGTGGCAGAGGATGAGCTGATTAGATAATATCACTACCTCAAGGGACATGAATTTGAGCAAACCCCAGGAGATACAGAGGAGCCTGGCCTGCTGCAGTCCATGGGGTCACAAGGTGTCTAACATGACTTAGCTACTGAACGACAACTACTTTAGATTTATTGCAGAGATCAGCTAATCAGTGTATTTCTCCCAAGCTCTCTCTATATACTTGGAGGCCATTGTCATTATTGGGCTTATATTTTGACTCTGTTAGCCCCCATTACTTTAAAAATTACAATAGCAACATCAAAACTTCTATTTTTACCCTGTCATTTATACTGTTCCTAATTCTCACTTTTAACACTTGACAAGTGAAGCTACCCCACAAAGTTCTGACTATAAAGCCTATCCTGGCCCCCCTTTACAGTTATACTCCAAATATATTCTGTGTTTATAGACTACATCTGGATCTTTCTACAGTGTTGGTATTTTACATCTTTTGTGTGTGTGTTAGTCACCCAGTTGTGTCCGACTCCTTGCAACCACATGGACTATAGCCCGCCAGGCTCCTCTGTCCATGGGATTTCTCAGGCAAGAATACTGGAGTGGGTAGCCATTGCCTTCTCCAGGGGATCTTACAGTCCCAGGGATTGAATCCCGGTCTCCCTCATTGCAGGCAGATTCTTTGCAGAATCTAAGATACCAGGGAACTCTATTAATTCCCGACTCTTCTATTTTTAAAACACTTTTCCTCATTAAGTTCTCTCATCTGATATTTTACATATTATCTCCCTGTTTCTAGATGCTCCCATGGGTTTTACAAATTAAATGATCAAGATGGGAGCAGAGGTCATAACCCTTCCCTTCTTATGAACTTCCAAAGCTCCCCACTACCTATGAGAATAATGTTGAAATTCCTCATGGCATCCATGCTTATCATCTGACTTCATAGACTCCTGATTCACTAGGTCCCCTAAGGAACCAAACAATCTGATCAGACTCATCTGCCCAGGGCCCCTCCGAAACAATCCTTCAGCCTGCCTCCTGTGTCTATGCCACTCCTGCTCTCAGACCCTTTCCATTGATTCTTGGTGATCTGAAGCCCACGCTGACTTTGTCCCAGCCTATTATCTCCTCTGACTCCCCTCAGGGGCTTCATCCCATCCTGTCACCTTGTGTAGGAGACTCCTGCTCCTCCCACTGCCCCCCAGAGCTCTACCCCCTCCGCCTGCATCTGCCCTGCAGAGCCATAGCCATTTGGTGGAAAGTGATGGTCACTCAGTCAGTGTCTGACTCTTTGTGACTCCATGGACTATAGCCCGCCAGACTCCTCTGTCCATGGAATTCTCCAGGCAAGAATACTGGAGCTATTTGGTAAGTGTCATAAAATGGTACAGAGCAACATTTTTGCCTTTCCCCCACCATTTTCTTACTGAAATACATTCTTTTTTAAAAAATAGAACTCTTGTTCTGTCAAGGTCATTTTAAAATGTTTCATTTTCCTGAGTGGTGCAATTGAGTGACTAATTTTCTTCTCTGTATACTTTTGTATTTTCCAAATAGTCTTTGCTAAAAAAAATACTGCAGTTAGTATTTATAGCAATAACAACAAACCCTGACTATGTGACAACAACCATATAGAGTAAATATTTCTATCCCCATTTTGCATGTCATGTAATTTATTTGAATATTTGAAACTGACCCTTCTGTCTGACTATACACTGAAGCTTTTTACCTGTTATATGCTTTTCAATAATCGTGGAAAAAGAGAAGCTTTAGGCACTTTTTTTCTTTATTTTTTTAATTTTTAAGAGTGTTAGTAATGTCTCATCACAGAAGGCAATGGTACCCCACTCTAGTACTCTTGCCTGGAAAATCCCATGGACGGAGGAGCCTGGTAGGCTGCAGTCCATGGGGTCGCTAAGAGTCGGACACGACTGAGTGACTTCACTTTCACTTTTCACTTTCCTTCATTAGAGAAGGAAATGGCAACCCACTCCAGTGTTCTTGCCTGGAGCATCCCAGGGACAGGGGAGCCTGGTGGGCTGCCATCTATGGGATCGCACAGAGTCAGACACGACTGAAGTGACTTAGCAGTAGCAGTAGTGTCTCATAATTTAGTATCAACTATAAGATTATATGGAGAAGGCAATGGCACCCAATTCCAGTACTCTTGCCTGGAAAATCCCATGGATGGAGGAGCCTGGTAGGCTGCAGTCCATGGGGTCTTGAAGAGTTGGACACAACTGAGTGACTTCACTTTCACTTTTCACTTTCACGCATTGGAGAAGGAAATGGCAACCCACTCCAGTGTTCTCGCCTGGAGAATCCCAGGGACAGGGGAGCCTGGTGGGCTGCCATCTATGGGGTCACACAGAGTCGGACACGACTGAAGCGACTTAGCAGCAGCAGCAACAGCATAAGTTTATATATTTGCCATTCCTTTGCTCCAGTTCATATTTTGAGCACACCAACATATAGATATCTCATCCCACATGTTGTTTTTCATTTGACTAGCATGCCTCCCACTGAAGATGAGGTCTGTTACTTTCCCCTGAGAGTAGGGGCTCATGAGTCTTCCAACTAACAGAGTGACGAAAGCATAATTCTGTGTCTTCTGAGGCCGGGTCACAAAAAGCATATGGCTTCTACTTGGTTCTCTCTGTCTCTCTCTGTCTCAGCCCACTCACAGGGCTGTGGATGGATAAACGCCAATAATAAAGAGGCTAAGGATTCATTCTGGGAATTAGAGCAGAGCAGACAAGATTTTAAGAAAAAAGTGAATTGTTTAATTTCATATGAAAAAAGACATTTTTTATGAGGAAACAGAGGGAAAGAAAATGTCTAAAAAGTAAATATGAGAAAAAGCTGAAGCAAGAGAAGAGATAGAGGGTACTCTTTAAGACATGTTTACTTAGGCAGCACAAAAATATACTTTGATTGTAACGTTGACAGATGAGAGTGAAAGTTAATGATGGATGTAAGTGCTAAGAAGACAGATGCATTGTTCCTGACACTTGTCATTTTTAAAAGCAATATAGTAGGGGCTTCCCTTGCGGCCCTAGTGAAAGAACCTGTCTGCCAATGCAGGAGATGCAAGAGACACAGGTTTGATTCTTGGGTTAGGAAGATCTCCTGGAGAAAGGCATGGCAACCCACTCTGATATGCTTGCCTAGAGAATCCCATGGACAGAGGAGCCTGGTGGGCTACAGTGCATATGGTTGGAAAGAGCTGGACATGACTGAAGCAACTTAGCATGCACGACGGCACACAGATCAGAGACTGTTTTCGCTTCTTGTTTGGATGTCTTTGTGGTTAATCTCTACTTTTATTGTGATTAGAGTAAGAGTCTAAAAAGAACTTAATATTTAGTCACTTTGGGTAAATATTCCATGTATACTTGAGGAAAACATAGTATCTCTTTTATATTTATAGGGCTTTATTAGAATATTTCTATCATTTGCATGTTATTAAATATATATTCTATATTTCTATCATCTGCATTCAAATATTTGGCATATTTATTCATTTTTATTTCCTTGTTATGTTAAAGTACTCAAAGACATTTTAAAATACGTTGTGTGCTAAAATCTTGCATTATGATGGTGTGATGGTACTATTTCATTTTGTTCTTGTAATTCTATTAATTTTTATTTTATATAGCAAGGTGAATACAATTTTGGATTGTATTGTTATATTTTCAGGTGAATTGGATACTTTTTTCATTAAGTAGAGATCTTATTATTTCTAATACTGTCCTTTGGCTTAAAATGTATTTTGTCTGACATCAGGCAATAATATGGCTACACCTCTTGCCTTCAGTCCATTTTATTCATTTAGTGTATTTTTATGCATTATTGTTTCCTAATATATTTGAAATTCCTTCTGCTATTATTTTGTCCTTTGTATTTGCCTTTGTTTTTCTTATACTTCTATTTATTTCCCCCTCTGTTTATTATGTCTTTTATTTTTGTGGGAAAGTTTCTGATAATGAATCCAAATTATTTAATAGAAAGAGGAATATCATTCAATTTTCTATTTCTTCTTGATTCAGTTTTGGTAAGTTGAGGTGTTTAGAGAATATGTGAGTTTCCTCTAAGTTGTTTATCTACTTGGCATAAAGTTATTCATATTTCCTTTAAAATCTGTAGAATCTCCAGCAATATCTATTATTCTGTTACTAATTTTCTTCATTTGTTTCCCTCTTTTATTCCTATTAGTTTTCTAGGGGTTTATCAGTTTTACTAAACTTTTAAAGAACCAGCTTGTGTTTTTAAAATTTTTCCTCTATTTGTCTAATGTTTCTTTGGTTTCTCTCTTGTTTGTCTATTTAATGTTTCTTTTGTCTCTGTGGTTTCTTTGGTTCTTTTAGTTTTGCCTGTTTAATATTCTCTATTGCTTGTCTATTTAATGTTGCTTTGGTTTAATGTTTGATTTTTAATATTTCTTTTTTTCTCTATTTTGAGTTTAATTCTTCCTTTTTCAGATTCTCAAGTCAGAAATTTAGGTCATATTTTATAATATGGGCACTTAAAGCTATAAATCTAATTAATGCTTTAGTTCTGTACCATACATATTGCTGTGCTGTGCTTATGTTTTCATACAGCTTGCACATTTTGTAGTTTCACCATTTTTTCTTTGGTTCATGGGTTATTTAGAAGTGGGTTATTTCTTTTTCTATATTAGATAGCTGTTATGTATTTTAAGTTTAATTTCAATTTGAGAAGAGAACATAGTCTGAGATTTCTTTTTTTTAAAATATATTGAGGTTTATTTTCTGACTGGCATAGATCATGGAAAATATTCCATATGTTCTTGGAAAGAATGTACAGAGCTTTTGGATATAGAATTCTATAATTATCAACCAGGTCAAGATGGTTGTTTTGTGCTGCTAAGATTATCTTTTTATTGACTTGTCTATCTTCTTATATATCAATTATTGATAGAGGGATATTAATCAGTAATGATTATGAATTTGCTTATTTCTCCCTCTAGTTCTATCATTTTTGCTTCATGAACTTTGAACCCGTATTATTAGGTGGATACATATTTAAGATTCTCTATCTTCTTGATTATCTTCTGTTACCCAGGTGGCACTAGTGGTATAGAACCCACTTGCCAGTGTAGGAGATGTGAGAGACAATGGTTCGATCCCTGGATCTGGAAGATCTCCTGGAGTAGGGCATGGCGCCCCACTCCAGTGTTCTTGCCTGGAGGATCCCATGGACAGAAGAGCCTGGTGGGCTACACAGTCCGTAGGGTCCCAAAGAGTTGGAACACACAAATGAAGCAACTTAGCACACGTGCATCTTCTTGATGGATTGACCCTTATAACACTGTGAAATATCCATCTCAATGTATTTTTGTCTTGAGTATAATTTTGTCTTGAGATCTGCTTTGTCTCACACTAATATAATGACAACAGCTTTCTGAGGTTTCCTGTTTATATTGTAGATATTTCCCTGTTCTTTCACTTTCAACTTATTTATCTTCTTTAAATTTAAATTGAATTCTTTTGTTGGCAGCATGTAGTTGGATCTGACTTTTTAATTCAGTCTTGTAAAATCTGCTATATAATTGGAGTATTTAGTCCAAGGGTTGGCAAACATTTTCGGTTAAGGGCCAGACAATAAACATTTTAGACTTTGCAAGTCATATGGTCTCTGTTGCAACTACTGAACCCTGCCAGTGTGGCGCAAAAGCAACCACTGATAATATACAAATGGGTAGACAAGGCTATTTTTCAAAAAATATTTACAAAATAAGTGTGCAAGATTTGGCCTGCAGGTCATAGCCTGCAGGGCATGCCTGGCTTGTTTAATCTGTTTAGTCTGTTTCTTTTTGTTTCTTTTCTATTTATGTTTCATATAATTATTTATATTAGTGTCTTTAAATTTATCTTCATGTTTTCAAAATATTTATTATTTTTTGGCTGTGGTGTTCTGCATTGCTGTGAGTGGGCTTTTTCTAATTACAGGGAGTGGGAGCTACTCTGTGTTTCAATGTGCAGGCTTCTCAGTGTGGTGATTTCTCTTGGTGTGGAGCTGAGGCTCTAGAGTGTGGTTCAGTAGTTGTGGCACTTGGGTTTATTTGCTCCAAGGCATGCAGAATCTTCCTGAACCAGAGATCACACCCATGTCCCCTGCATTGGCAGGCAGATTCTTAACCACTGGACCATCAGGGAAGCCCTTATCTTCATATTTTTTCCATTTTTCCCTTACAGTTTTAGGTTTGTCTTTTGTTGCTTCTTTCCTGACTACTTTGGTGTAATTGAGTATAATTATACCAAAGTATAACATCAGTATAACATGTAATATTCAATTACATGTTTATGTCCTTTCTTGCTTCTTATTTCTTTTGTTTAAAAAACTCATGTAGTATTCACTCCAGGATTAACAGTATTTTAATCCTTATAACCATTTAACTATCCTTGGATTCTATTTAGACTCAATATTATTCGATTTAACACCCAGTTCTTCACAATTCCACCTTATTATCTCATATTTGATGCTTGTTAATTTCCAGTTCCTATTTCCATTTTCAAAAATATTATACTCATTCAGGGACTTCCCTTGGGTCCAGTGGTTAAGAATCTATGCTTCCACTGAAGGGGGTATGGGTTTTATTCCTAGTTGGGGAACTAAGGTCTTGCATGCCGTGCAGTACGGCCAAAAGGATAAAAAAATAAACAAAAACAACTCTCTGAGCTTCTAACATACCCTTCCTTTCTGTATTCCTTCAGCTGTCTGTGGGTGGTCTCTAAACAAACAAATGAACAACAATATTATACCCACTTAACAGCAGAGTGCCATTAACTTGTCCCTTGTCTATTTTGCTGTTCTTTGCCTATCCTCTATTTTTTTTCATATGATATAAACTCTGCCGTACAGTTTTATAGCAGTTATCTTTTAAAGAAATAAGGAGAATAATATAATTTTTTGTATAACTCCCTATTTACTTTTTTCCAGTATTCATCTTTCTTTCCTGGAGATCTGCCTTTTCATGTGGTAATTTCTTTTTTTTTTCTTTAAAATTTCTTGTAGTTTGTTTGCTGCAAATATGTTTTCACTTTTTAAAATAGGATGCCTTTGAAAGTGAAAGTGAAAGTGAAGCCGCTCAGTCGTGTCCGACTCTTTGGGACCCCATAGATTATAGCTTCCCATGGACTGTAGCCTACAGGCTTCTCCATCCATGGGATTTTCCAGGCAAGAGTACCAGAGTGGGTTGCCATTTCCTTCTCCAGGGGATCTTACGAACCCAGGGATTGAATCCTGGTGTCCTGCATCTTCTGCATTGACAAAGTGAAGTCGCTCAGTTGTGTCTGACTCTTTGCGACCCCATGGACTGTAGCCTACCAGGTTCCTCTGTCCGTGGGATTCCAGGCAAGGGTACTGGAGTGGGGTGCCATTGTCTGTGGGATTCTCCAGGCAAGGGTACTGGAGTGGGTTGCCATTTCCTTCTCCAGGGGATCTTCCCAACCCAGGGATCGAACCCAGGTCTCCTACCTTGCAGGCAGACGCTTTACCATCTGAGCCACCACGGAAGCCCTATGATGCCTTTATTTTACCTTATTTTTGAAGTATATTTTTTTACTAGATATAAAATCTTCAAATATATATATATCTTTTTTCCAGAATGTTAAAGTTGCTCTTCCACTGTTGTCTGGGCAACTTTGTTCAAATGAGTAGTCAGCAGCTGTTTGTATCCCTTTTCTTGTAGCGATGTGTCTTTTTCTCTGGCTGCTTTATCTTTTTTCCCCCAGCAGTTTCACTACACTGGTTTTTGGTGCAGTTTTCTTCTATTTTATCATTATTGGGGTTTCCTCAAATTCTTGACTCTGGAAAGTTAATTTTTTCCCCATCAAATTGAGCTTACTTTTAGCCATTATTTCCTTAAATCCCTATATGTCCTATTGTTCTTTTCTGTCTGACACTTCTAGTGCACATATTTGGTTATCTGACTTTGCACTCCAGGTCTCTGGGATTCTGTTTTTTTTTTTTTTTTTTTTAACATTTTGTCTCTGTTTTCCTTGCTTGCATAATTTCTATGGATTTCTCTTCAGCTTCACTGACTTTTCTACCATCTCCAACTTGCTGTTAATCCCATTCATTACAGTAATGTAGTAATCAACTACGTTACTTTTGTGGTTCATTTATTATTCTCCTTATTGCCAGAATTTCTATTTGACTTTTTAAATAGCTTTCATTTCTCATCTGAGATTTACTATCTGTTCTCTCATTAAGTCTGTATTTTCCTTTAATTCCCTGATTAAAGGAAACTCCTTTAATTTCCTTTGTTTCTTCAAATATCTATTTAATATTTACATTAAACTCAGTATCTGTTATATACAAGAACTGTCACCTCTTGGTTAGTTTATTTTGATGTATATTTTCTACTGTATGTCATATTTTCCTCTTTTTGTAAACCTAGTAATAAGTGTATACTGACATTATTAAATGGTTATAGTAAAAGGAGGTATTATTGAACCAACTCCACTCTGTGTGGCATGGATGCCAATATCCACTGTTGCTGCTTGACCTCTGTATCTATTTCATTCTCAACCAGTAGCAGTGACTCCCTAAAAAGTTGCATGTATTTTTGTCCTGCACTCGTATAGCCCAGTCCTTGCCTGAGAAGTTAAAGGCAATAATACTCAGACATCTGAGACCTCTCTTCTCCACAGCTTCTTCCTTTCTGATTCTTTGCCTTTCATATTGCATCTACTTCAGCTTCCTCGAACTCTAATTATTGCTTTCTAAGTGTAGTAGGGTCTTGTGCTTTGCTTGGATCTCAGCTCATTTTACTGAGGCTGGAAAACTGTTCCTAAGGAGAGTATTGGGGAAATGGTGGAGCTTTTCCTTAATTCATGAAGTGCAATCTTGGGCTACTTCTATAATGTAGCACAGAAAGATTTACCTTATATATTTTGTCCAATTTTATAGTTGTTTATAGTGAGTGGGCAATGGCACCCCACTCCAGTAGTCTTGCCTGGAAAATCCCATGGATGGAGGAGCCTGGTGGGCTGCAGTCCATGGGGTCGCTGGGAGTCGGGCACGACTGAGCGACTTCACTTTCACTTTTCATTTTCACGCATTGGAGGATGAAATGGCAACCCACTCCAGTGTTCTTGCCTGGAGAATCCCAGGAACAGGGAAGCCTGGTGAGCTGCTGTTTCTGGGGTTGCATAGAGTCGGACACGACTGAAGCGACCTAGCAGCAGCAGCAGCAGCATAGTGAGTGGACTAATGCAGGGATGGTTACTCTATTGTTGCCAGAAGTAAAAGTTTCTCAAGCTTCCTCTCTGAGTGAGGTTTTCTGTTCTTTTCTTCCCTCTCTGCTGATTTGAAGTTAATATACTTGAGTTGTGTTTTTTATAGATTGACCTTAAAATCTTTGCATGTACTTTAACTTAAAGTCTAAAGTTAATCTCTATTGACTACATCTCAACTTAAATTTAATTATCTGAAGGCAATGGCACCCCACTCCAGAACTCTTGCCTGGAAAATCCCATGGACAGAGGAGCCTGGTGGGCTGCAGTCCATGGGGTCGCTAAGAGTCGGACACGACTGAGTGACTTCACTTTCACTTTTCACTTTCATGCATTGGAGAAGGAAATGGCAACCCACTCCAGTGTTCTTGCCTGGAGAATCCCAGGGACGGAGGGGCCTGGTGGGCTGCTGTCTCTGGGGTCGCACAGAGTCGGACACGACTGAAGCGACTTAGCAGTAGCAGCTTCTTTTTTTGTAAAATATTTAGTTCCATTTTATTTTGTCATTCACTGAATTAAGCTTTATTATTAATATTATTTTAAAAACATTGTTGGTTAAGTTTATCCACATGTTCACTAATTACTTTCCTCTTTTTTTTTTTTTTTAAATTCCTTTTGGGTCTCAGACCTCCCAAATGCTATTTTTCTTTCTGCCCCAAATCTTTTCTGTATTTATTTATTTTTTTTGGTATGGGTCTGTTGGCAGAAAACTGTTTTGATGCCTTTGAATGTTCATTTCACCTCAGCTTCAAATTATAGTTTGAGAATAGAAGTCTTAACTGACAGTTATTTTTTTCAGTGTTGGAATGTATTATTTTCTAGTCTTCTGGCATTCCATTGTTGTTTTAAAAATCTGCTGTTGATCTATTTATCATTTGCTTGTTGGTAATTTGTTTCCAAGATTCAAACTCATGATGGGGATTCTTGATTTTTTTGTTGAAATAAGAAAAAGGGAATTAGGAAAGCCATATGGGACAGGAAAAGCAGTTAGTCAAAGACATGGGTTTAGTGGAAGATCAACTTGATTTCAGGCTTCCATCGTAGCTCAGCTGGTAAAGAATCCACCTGCAATGCAGGGGACCCTGGTTCAAGGCCTGGTTGGGAAATTCCCCTGGAGAAGGGATAGGCTACCCACTCCAGTATTCTTGGGCTTCCCTGGTGGCTCAGATGGTAAAGAATCTGCCTGCAATGCAGGAGACCTGGATTTAATCCCTGGGTTGGGAAGTTACCCTGGAGGAGGGCAGGGCAGCCCACTCCAGTATTTTTGCCTCAAGAATCCCCAACAACAGAGGAGCCTGGTGGGCTACAGTCCATGGGGTTGCCAGAGTCAGATACAACTAAGCACACACAGTACAGCACAACCTAATTCCAGAAGAAGCTCTGAATTCTAAGGGTACCAGACAGATGTCTCACATTTGGACCTTTAGTTGCCCCTTGATTAGTCATTCTTTGAAAGCAGGCTGTCCCAAGAGGAGTATGGAAGCTGAGATATTCCCAGTAAGCTGAAGATAATTATCAAAAGAAGGGTACATGTGAGTTCACTGGTTGAGAAAAAGGATATGGGCAGGGAACCAACAGAGTCTGCTAAAGTAGTCAATCTTTTATTTCTGGCTGTTTTTAAGTCCTCTTTGTCTTTGCTGGTATTCAGTAGTTTCACTATTGTTTATAGGAATTTCTTTGTTTCCTGGATACCAGTGTCAGTTATGAAAAACTTTTAGCCAGTTATCTTTCTTGGTACTGTCCCCTACAGGTGGCAAAATTTAGGAAGATGTATTGATGTTTTTCTTTCTGACTTACTTCACTCTGTATAATAGGCTCCAGTTTCATCTATCTCATTAGAACTGATTCAAATGTATTCTTTTTAATGGCTGAGTAAGATTCCATTGTGTATATGTACCACAGCTTTCTTATCCATTCGTCTGCTGATGGACAGTACAGTATACTTATGCATATATATGAAATTTAGAAAGATGGTAAAGATAACCCTGTATGCGAGACAGCAAAAGAGACACAAATGTATAGAACAGTCTTTTGGACTCTGTAGGAGAGGGAGAGGGTGGGATGATATGGGAGAATGGCGTTGAAACATATATGGCGTTGAAACATATATATTTTCATATGTGAAATGAATTGCCAGTCCAGGTTCGATGCATGATACAGGGTGCTTGGGGCTGGTGCACTGGGATGACCCAGAGGGATGGGATGAGGAGGGAGGTGGGAGAGGTTCAGGGTTGGGAACACATGTACACCCATGGCAGATTCATGTCAATGTATGGCAAAACCAATACAATATTGTAAAGTAAAAAAATAAATTAACTAATCAGTTAAAACACACACACACACATAACTGTCTAAATAACTCTGTAAATAAACTGCTCCAAATGCCTCAATTTGATGAATGAATTAAAGAATTATAGCTCTTAATCAGAAAAAAAAAATTTAGGAAGAGTAGAGTAGAGTAAGTTGATTCAGTCATGTCTGAATATGTGTGACCCTGTGGATTATAGCCCACTAGGATCCTCCGTCCATGGGATTTTCCAGGCAAGAATACTGGAGTGGGTTGCCATGTCCTTCTCCAGGGGATCTTCTGAACCCAGGGATTGAACCCACGTCTCTTATGCCTCCTGCACCGGCAGGCATGCTCTTTACCACTAGCGCCACCTGGGAAGAGTAAATGCCTCCTTAGTATTTTTGCCCTAGATGCCTCGCTTGACCCACCCTAGGTCTGGCCCCGATCTCTCCTCCATTCTCTCTTATGTTTCTTTCAGTTTATTAACTCTCTCTTCATTGTATCTGTTGAGATTGTGATTTTATTTTTTCATGAATTAACCTTTTTTAAAAATTACAGTTGGTTTTTATACTCTATTTTCCTTTGTCGTGGTTTTCCCTGTTCTATATATTTAGAGATTTTAGCTCATTCATTTTATGTGGTATATCTGGAAATTACAAAGTCTGAAGTCCTTGGCAGTCTAATTCTACAATGCTTGTTTGGATTCACCTTTTTGAAGGCCCATTTTTCTCGTCAGCTGTGTAATTTTGGAATATGAACTCTTTTTTTTTTTTTTATTTTAAAAAATCTCTGGGAATCCTAAGAGGTCTTAAATGAGGTTATATTACTTTGGAGGAGATTTAATTTGCTTGTTTAATTTCTCTGCTTGAAATTTTCCAGGATTTGTAATCCGTGTAATCCAAGCCCAAAACCCATGGAGGATGAACTATGATTTATGCATTTTTTAGAAGAATTATTTTCTTCTTTTCTACTTCAAGCTAGGGATTTCCCAGATCACTCCCCCTTGTCACTTTCCTTTGAGAGAAGGCATTTAAAATTTTTATACCCTTTTGGGCTTTTTGACCTTCTTAATTCAACTCCCTTATCATTTTCAAATCTAAAGTCTTTTCTACTATTTCCTGTCAAGCTATTAAAATCCAAGACTTCAAGATGCTAGTATTAGTAAACATCAGCAGTGTGCTCATGACTTTTGCATTTGGATGCTACTTTTGTTTCCGCTCTGTCTTCATTTTGGCACTGTAAGATCATTCTTATTTCTTGTGAAGTCAACGAAGCACTTTAAAATATGTTTGCTGTATTCTAGTACATGTTCTCGATGTTTTGAGACAGGGGACCTTTAAAATTTCTGGTGTCTATGTTACCAGAAGCAGAGATATCTGGATTGAGCACCATATAGTTTTTATTTTTGTCCCTCTTTTTATTCTATAATAATTTGGTAGGAGAATATGGAGATATTCAACTGTAATTTCCTTTTTTATAGATTGTTTCTTCTTGCATTTAGATATTGTTCAAGTTTTCTTTACACAAATACTTTCAGCATAATAAAATTTTCTTCTGCTCTGAGTTTTGTTGTTTATATGCTCCACCAAAATCATTGATTCCTAGAACGAGAGTGGAAAGTAAGAGTTAATTTAGGTAAAATTTTAATATTAATTAATTTCCAAATTTTTGAACAAAGTTTTATACTTGGTTTAATAAATTGAAGCATAGAAACCATGTACAAATAAAATGTGGCTATCTGGCTAATAAAATTATCTTTCCTTATCCTAGGGAGGTGAAGTATGTATAAGATAAAATAGAAAGACTGTGAAGGGATGTAAAACTTCTCTCCTTGGGCCAAGTCAAAAATATGAAAGTGGCCAAAGTGCTCTTTATATCTCTCCTAAATTGTTAGTTTAAAGATTATAAGTAATAATATATATGAAAAAGTTATCATAGTAATTAACATGAGCAAGATGCCGATAAATGTGTTCATAGCATTTTTCAAAGATAATATGTTGAGAGATACTATGAACATTTTAAAGTTATTTTTTCTTTCATCACTTTTGATCCAATGGACTAATAATGGAATATTTAAATCTCATGCATGGCTGACACAGCTGACATAGTTAAAATTAATTCTTTATTTACTATCTAATAATCAGATCATCAGAGAAGGCAATGACACCCCACTCCAATACTCTTGCCTGGAAAAATCCCATGGATGGAGGAGCCTGGTAGGCTGCAGTCCATGGGGTCGCTGAGGGTCAGACATGACTGAGCAACTTCACTTTCCCTTTCACTTTCATGCTTTGGAAACGGAAATGGCAACCCACTCCAGAATTCTTGCCTGGAGAATGCCAGGGACGGGGGAGCCTGGTGGGCTGCCATCTCTGGGGTCACACAGGGTCGGATACAACTGAAGCGACTTAGCAACAGCAATAGCAGCAGCAATCAGATCATACTCAAACATTCTTTATTTTGATGTTTATTGGCAAGATATTAATGAATAATTTTCCTTAATGTTACGTACTCAAGTAAATTAATCTTGCCTCAGCTAGCTCATATGTTGGAAATCCATTCAAGAACCAATGCAAAGAGATAAAGTTGTAAATAATTGACAATTTTTTAAAAGACATGGGTACTGGTGCTTACTGTTAAAATAGTAAAAAGCATTTTGTTGTTGTTGTTTAGTTGCTAAGTCATGTCCAACTCTTTTGTGACCCCATGGGCTATAGCCTACCAGGCTCCTCTGTCCGTGGGATTTCCCAGGCAAGAATACTGGAGTGCATTGCCGTTTCCTTCTCCAGGGGATCTGCCTGGACCAGGGATCAGATCTGTGTCTCCTGCATTTCAGGTGGCTTTTTGTCTCACTGAACCACCAGGGAATTTTGTATCACAGAATTTGTCTTATTTTATGATTGATTTTTTTTTTTTTTGCTTTAATTTACTGTTTTTAAGTTTGATGGTTTTCTATATGGATATTTTTCTTTGAGGGTTTTATTAAATATTGTGTTTGATTTTGTTTGTTGTTGATGGTTTCAGCCAGAAGAAAATCTGTATTACTACTAAGATATCTTTCTGGAACCTTTTCAGGTCAACTTATATAAAAAGCCAGGAAATCCTAGGGCACCTTATAAATGAATACCTGAAAACTAAAAAAATCTGAGAAGAATTTACAAAGGAATTGAGATCAATGTTGCACTATAATATAGCATAAAATCTCCCAGGATTTAGAGAAAAACAGGAGCTATTCCACTATTGATCTTTTAATTTAAGTGCTCTCTTAAACATTTACAAGGCTACACACCAGAGGTAAAGCATGTCAGCTCTGCCTGTCTGTTTCCTATTGATGGCATTTGTAGTCACTTGTAGGGGATATAACACCTTGCAAACAGATAGTTTTACGAACAGCCCTAGAAAGGAACCTTCTGTTTTAAGTCCTCAGGAGTTAATTCAGTAACAGTGCAGGCAATAAGGCTGATAGAGATAGTGAAGCCTTCAATAATAATTTTAACAGACCAAAACACTTAGTAGTAATATTGATGAGTATCTTTCATAAAACCTAGAGAAATAAATTAGCTGAAACAAGGATTAAGAAGGGCTTTCCAAGTGGCACAGTGGTAAAGAATCTGCCTGCCAATGCAGGACACCCAAGAGAGGTAGGTTTGATCCCTGGGTTGGGAAGATCCCCTGGAGAAGGAAATGCAACCCACTCAAGTATTTTTGCCTGAAAAATTCCATGGACAGAGGAGCCTGCTGGGCTATAGTCCATAGGGTTGCAGAGAGTGGGACATGACTGAGCACACACACACACTCACAGTCACACACACAGACACAGACACACATGGATTAAGGAAGCCTCCAGTTTAGAAGAATATATTATCTAAAGCAAGTTTCTTAAACTTTACTATTCCTGGAAATCACCTGAGGTTCTTGCTGGTTTTCCACTGGACTAGGGTGGTGCCTGGCATTCTGTATTTCTAACAAACTCTCGGGACATGGAGAGTCTGCTGGTTTATGAACCACCCTTTGATAATAAAGGGACTGGAATCTGAGAATTTGACTTTGGTAACAGTGTGAAATAAAAGATGGGGAAATATACAATAAAATATATAAAACTCAATTCAGAGACAAGTGCTGAATGTTTATCTGTGTTTAAATGTAAGTGGCAAGATATATTCAAATTGCTTTAAACTCTTAGGAGATAGTGCTTTAAATTCAAAGTATATTTATTTACAATTCTAATGAAGACATGAAAAATGCAAAAAATGGCAAAGATATACACAAAGTTTTTATACAACATATGTATAGAATACAATGAGAAGCTTTGTAGTAATAGTTAATATATTTAAATATTAAGACCTTAAGGATAGAATATTTGTTTAGTAATGGGAACTCACTGGAAATATTCAATATCAGAGATACATTATCTGTGGAACAGTCAAGGGAATGGGATTAGTGACAGCTACCGGCCTTCAAATCCTGCTTTTGCTGACTAGCTCTGTGACTCAGGTAACTTCCAGTAACCAAGCTGTCTTCAGTTTCCTCATCTATCAAATGGGATAATAGTGTACTTAGCTGTTAAAATTGTTGTGTGTGTTAAATGTATAAGACTGCAACTCAGATCAATGCCTTATTTATATTTGACGACACTAAATGTTTTTTTTTTTTCATTCTCAATAATGATAACAATAAATAAGATACTTTTAATTCAAAACTTGAATTTTGAAAATAATGTTCAAAAAGTCTATTTTCTTGCTAAATTGCCTATGGGAAAATATTTTGATCATTTATTTGAATAAACAATCAGATCAGATCAGTCGCTCAGTCGTGTCCGACTCTTTGCGACCCCATGAACCGCAGCACGCCAGGCCTCCCTGTCCATCACCAGCTCCCGGAGGTCACCCAGACTCATACCCATCGAGTCAGTGATGCCATCCAGCCATCTCATCCTCTGTCGTCCCCTTCTCCTCCTGCCCTCAATCCCTCCCAGCATCAGAGTCTTCTCCAATGAGTCAACTCTTCGCATGAGGTGGCCAAAATACTGGAGTTTCAGCTTTAGCATCATTCCTTCTAAAGAAATTCCAGGATTGATCTCCTTCAGAATGGACTGGTTGGATCTTCTTGCAGTCCAAGGGACTCTCAAGAGTCTTCTCCAACACCACAGTTCAAAAGCATCAATTCTTCGGCGTTCAGCCTTCTTCACAGTCCAGCTCTCACATCCATACATGACCACAGGAAAGACCATAGCCTTGACTAGGCGAACCTTTGTTGGTAAAGTAATGTCTCTGCTTTTGAATATGCTATCTAGGTTGGTCATAACTTTCCTTCCAAGGAGTAAGCGAGTCATGGAACAACAGACTGGTTCCAAATAGGAAAAGGAGTACGTCAAGGCTGCATATTGTCACCCTGCTTATTTAACTTATATGCAGAGTACATCATGAGAAATGCTGGACTGGAAGAAACAAAAGTTGGAATCAAGATTGCCGGGAGAAATATCAATAACCTCAGATATGCAGATGACACGACTCTTATGGCAGAAAGTGAAGAGGGGCTAAAAAGCCTCTTGATGAAAGTGCAAGTGGAGAGTGAAAAGGTTGGCTTAAAGCTCAACATTCAGAAAACGAAGATCCTGGCATCTGGTCCCATCACTGCATGGGAAATAGATGGGGAAACAGTGGAAACAGTGTCAGACTTTGTTTTTCTGGGCTCCAAGATCACTGCAGATGGTGACTGCAGTCATGAAATTAAAAGACGCTTACTCCTTGGAAGGAATAAACAATAGTTAAGTGAAAATTTAAGATTAAGTAAATTATCAGTGAAATTAAAGTGCATTATTTAGAAAAGACGGTTTTCATCAACTGAGAAAAATTTAAATATTAAAAAACAAAAGGGCCGAATGTAATTATTCCCAGTATTCAGTCTTTTGTATGTTTTAAACATGGCATGTAGTTTTTTTGTTACTGTTTTAGTTCTGCCATTCCTCTGGCATAGATTAAACATATCTTTCAAATGCCTGGGCCTGATTATTATTACCTTTGTGGTTTCCATTAGTGATACTTCAGTTCCGTTCAGTTCAGTTGCTCAGTCGTGTCTGACTCTTTGTGACCCCATGAATCACAGCATGCCAGGCCTCCCTGTCCATCACCAACTCCTGGAGTTCACCTAGACCCACGTCCATCAAGTCAGTAATGCCATCCAGCCATCTCATCCTCTGTCGTCCCCTTCTCCTCCTGCCCCCAATCCCTCCCAGCATCAGAGTCTTTTCCAATGAATCAACTCTTCGCATGAGGTGGCCAAACTATGTATAATTATAATTCAGAGTTGAAAAAGACTTTTATATCTTTTGCTTGCAGACACATATAAATATATTAATTGTATTTCTTCTTTTATATTTTCTTTCCAACATTTAAATGCAGACACTTCTAAAAACCTACAATTCTAAACCTTTGTTTTGTTTGTGTTTTTCTTGTCTGAAATAATTGTTTCATAAAATAGTAAGCAAGAGGAAATTAGAAAGGGGATCCAGTTGGTAGCAATTTTAGTATTTGCAAAAGAAAATGTCAAAGGTCAGGCTTAACACTTAAAATCAGCTCCAGGTGTTTCCTGGCTGACAGAGCCCAAATTAAACTTTTTTTCTCAAACAAATATGTACTGTTAGATATGCAAATATGTTTTAAAATGGAATATGCATGCATTTTATGCACGATTCCCTTGTATTAAACGAAGTCAACAATGAATGAGCAGTTTGAGAAGCAAGTTATATGTTAAAAATAAGGGAAATGACTTGTGTCCCAGGGAAAACACCAGCGTTCTATCTACAGCAGCTGTCCTTTGGATGTCTGTACCTTGTGACTACATTCAATTCCTCCTCCCATGCTGCACCTCTGGTAGCTACAAACCTGATCTTTTTCTATGAATTTGTGTCTTTGTTTTTAATTATTATTCACCTGCAGCACTATGTTAGTTTCTGGTACATAACATAGTTATTCTGGAGAAGGCAATGGCACCCCACTCCAGTACTCTTGCCTGGAAAATCCCATGGGTGGAGGAGCCTGGTAGGCTGTAGTCCATGGGGTCGCTGAGGGTCGGACATGACTGAGCAACTTCACTTTCCCTTTTCACTTTCCTGCATTGGAGAAGGAAATGGCAACCCACTCCAGTGTTCTTGCCTGGAGAATCCCAGGGATGGCGGAGCCTGGTGGGCTGCCCTCTATAGGGTCGCACAGAGTCGGACACGACTGAAGTGACATAGCAACATAGTTATTCGATATTTCTATTCACAAGTTCTTAATTTTAATGTAGTCAAACTTACAGTATTTTCCATTTATGGTTACCACTTCCATGCTTTTTAAGAACCATTGTCTACCCCAAAGGGAAGGGTATTCTCTTCTAAAAGCTTTATTGTTTTATCATCTACATTTAGATATAAAACCTGAAACAGATTTTTGTATGTTGGAATTAAGATTCACTTTTCATTGCAAATGGATATATAATTCAATTAGTATGATTTAGTAGAGAGGTTGCCTTCTTACCACAGCTCCACATTGTCAAACTTGACATAATTTACTTGTATAATTAGTTTTCGTGATTTGTGTAGGTTTATTTCTGGACTTGCTTTCATTCCATATATCTGTTTGCTTTTGTACCAGTTACACACTTTTAATTGCAAAAGTTTCACAAGAAGTTTGATATCTCCAGTTTTTTTTTTTTCCATTAATATTACCTTGGCTAATCTTGACCCTTTACATTCCTGTATAAATTTTGGCTCATAAAATTTAAAATAAAAAAAGCTACTAGGATTTTGATTATGAATATACTGAATGCATGGATTAATTGGAGGAGAATTGATATCCTTCTTATATGGAGTCTTTCAATCTTTTAGTTTGCTTTATTTTCTCTAAGTAATGTTTTGTAAGTTTTTGGTATAAAGATCATAAACATCTGTTGTTAGGTTTATTCCAGGTATGTGAGGTTTTTAATTCTATTTTAATAAAGTCTAATTCCTATTTTTGGTTTGTTTCTTGTTACATGGTAGCACAGTTTTATTTTTGTACAGTGACCCTAATTCAGTAATCTTGCTAAATTTGCTGATTCAATTATCTAATATTTTTTTCCTGCAAACTCAAAACTTATTATTTTAATTTTACATCTATTTCATTACCCACTAAAGAAAATGGATTTAAAATTACCATCTCTATTATTATTTTTATTTAAATATGTAATTGAAATTTTTATTTTACAATATTAACTGAATAGCAGCATTAATTGATATGTATAATAAAAAGAAAAACTGGACTCTAGGTGTGAATGTAGGAAGATGTGGTAGCATTCTAGAAGGTGCTATAAAAATGGCAATTATTGCCTCTGCTCAGTCCTCATGTGAGGCATACTCTTGAGTAAATGTCTGCCACTCTGGGCTTTTGTTTTCTCATCTGAAAAATGATGTCATTGTACCTGATACCTTTTGGTTTTGTTTTTTCTTGGGGGTGGATGACCCAATGGTCAGTGCTTTCAGATTTTTTTTTCTTTTCTTCTTCTCTTCCCCTACGGCATTGTGACTGTGGGCTGCAATGGGCCTCTTATGATCTCATTTTGGGTGAGTGTGGGCTGGGGGCCATGCCCACCTAGGACTCCTGTGTCCCCTGCTCAGGGTCCTTGGGAACTTCCATCTCCCTGGGACACCATACATTGATTGTGGGATAATGGGATTCTGTCTCCAGTTCCTGTCTTTTTTTTTCCCCTTATTTTATTATGCTCAAGACTTTTGGGGATTCTTGAATCTGAAATTTTACAACTCATGAGTTTTGAGGAAATCTGAGCCTTTTGTCTCTTTAAACGCTGTCTCCCGTTCTGTTATCTCTCTGCACTTCTTTTAGATGAATACTGGAGCTTTTTCTTGTTTTATTTTTGTAAATTTTGGGGGGGCACTCCATGCAGCATGTGGGATCTTAGTCCCTTGACCAGGAATCAAACTGGCACCTCTGCAGTGGAAGTGCAGAGTCTTAACCACTGGGCAACCAGGGAAGTCCCTGGTTCATGTCTTTAGACATTTCTCTCCCTCCTCTGCTGCTGCTGCTGCTGCTAAGTCGCTTCAGTCGTGTCCGACTCTATGCGACCCCATAGATGGCAGCCCACCAGGCTCCTCCTCTAAAGCCCCCTAATTGCTTCTATGTTGTGTTAATGCAGAATGCTGGTTTTCTCAGAGTTCTCTCCAATCTGTGCCCTGAAAAGTAGTCTGTTAGTCCAAAAGCTCCTATGACCATGTTCATGTGGGGTTTAAACTTAGACAAGGAAAATAATGACTCAGTGTTTGACCCCCTCCTCTTCTGTCTTCTACTCCATACAGCTCTTGAGCCTGGATAGTTTTCCTTATCATTTACATCACACGCCACATTCTCTCTACTCTTACTACTGCAGAACTCTGTGATCTGTTTCTCTAGGTGTGCCTTCTAATGCATTAATGGTAACTAACATGTTTTTAAAGATCCTGTTTTCTCTAAGGAAAACTTGGTATACAATACTGTTTTCTTCCTTTGGACCCAGAATTCTTTTTGGATGTTAAACTCTAAACGTTTTTTTAATTTTTTTTTTTATCTTGTATTCATTCATGCTAAGATGCTTCAGTCATATCCAACTCTTTGCGACCCATATCCAACTCTTTGCGACCCTATAGCCTGTAGCCTGCCAGGCTCCTCAGTCTATGGAATTCTCCAGGCAAGAATACTGGAGTGGGAAGTGATTCCTGTTTCCAGGACATCTTCCTGACCCAGGGATCAAACCTGCGTCTCTTTTGTCTCCTGTATTGGCAGGCAGGTTCTTTACCACTAATACCACCTGGGTAACCCTTTTATCTTAATACATTCCTAATCCTTAGGTAGAGAAAATGCTACCCGTGGTAGAAAGATGGACTCAGACGTAGAAAAAATGCAAAATCTTAAATGTAAATCTATTTCAAAGTAATAGCATCCTTGTTATATGATGGCCTATTATCTCTCTCATTTATTACCTCCCTCTGCCTCTTTCCTATCTGAAATATTTGTTCAAATGTTCTTTAAATTTTATGCAACAATAAGGATGTTATGCAATTTCTATGAAAGAACATGTTGAGATATTTATGCTACAGAAGTTACTTCTTTTTATATTTGTAAATAGATATTTAATGCATACAAGTGGCTGTGTACTTACTAGGACTGTCCTTCACATGTGCTGAATATTGAATTAAGCACTGAAGGGAACAGACAAGAGGTGCAAGTTCCTAATAATCTTTTAGGAACTTAAAATATAGTTGGAAAGACATGATAACACAAGACAGCCCAAGAAAGCAATATAAATTATAGGCATTTATTATAATTGCTATACAGAGTCAAATAATGAAGAAATCAGCAGAGTTCAAAGTACCTGGGGATCACTTTCTAGAGAAGTTGGCATTAAATCTTTGGTAGGGTGGTAACTTTGGAAGATGCTGAAAAGAAAGAACTGAACCACCAGCAGAAGGAATAGACATAGAGAAGGGAAATGAGACAGAAGGACATGGGAACCATGAGACATTTTGCCTGACTGAATAGGAGAAGTTATATTTAAGAACAATGTAAAATTCACAGAATGTTCAAGAAGCCCTAAAAAAAATCCAGTAGACATTTTTTTAATTAAAATTTTTATTGGATCATAGTTGCTTTACAATGTTGTGTTATTTTCCGCTGTATAGCAAAATGAATCACTCCTATGTATACATATATCCACTCTTTCTTATATTTCCTTCCCATTTAGGTCACCACAGAACTTTGAGTAGCATTCTCTGTAAACATGTTTTGCAATTTGTAGCTGCTTCCCCTATGGGTCTTCTAAAGCTCAAATTGCAGAAACTAATATCACAGGAAATAAAATTGGAAAAGGTTGAACTCTTAAGGCAATACCTATCAGACACCAAAGTGATATATGAGACACATTACCTTGTATAAATTCCCTCACGGTGGTTAGATGACTGCTATATTCCTAATACAAAAGGGGTGGAGAACCTGGAAATTAAAGGCAGATTTCTTTGGTACGAGCTGAGGCTCCAGGAGACATGTCCACAAGGAGGGAGGTTGAATAGCATTTCCACATTTCCCCTCTTAGTGCTGGAGAGAGATGCATCGAGGAGACTCAGTAAGAGTCTAATGTGTACCCCTTGAAGCTTTGGAGGTAGGAGTAGAGACAGTGACTCTAAAGGCCAGGAGATGAGCTTGTGAGTAGCTCATTGTACAGCAACCGAGAGAGGCTGCAAGGGGGTTTGCCCATTTTCCCGGGGTTCGTTGTAGAGTTCCCTGTGGAGCAGATGTGAGCCTTGAATGTGGGAGAGCCACCCTGAAGCTGTCTGGGTCCTGTCCCCAAAGACTGTCCGAAGGCTGAACTGGTCTCAGCAGATAGAAGCTAAAGGTGTCACTTGGAGTTGTGGATGTCATAAGTGATAAAGTGAGATGTATGACTCAAGGGTTGTACAGATGAAAGAAAGGTCCCCAGTGATTGGAGAAGGGGAATAAATCCCTGAACCTGGAAAAGCATCCACTGGTTAGAAATCAGCTTTAAGTAGATACCAGCCCTCTTAGGTCAGTGACCAGAAAGTTAACTTTCCTTCTCCTCTGACCACTTCTTTCCCCAGCTCCCCTCTTTCACTCCACTCCCATATTCCACAGGCCTTGGAACCAAGGCTAGGTTGACTAGCTGGGGAGGAAGGACCTGGGGAAACAATAGAGGACCTTCTTCACTGGCTTTTGGTTCCTACTGTAGCAAGCTATGGAGGTTAGACAATTTAGAGAAAGACAAAAATCATATGATATTGCTTGTATGTGGGATCTTAAAAAAGGTAAAAATGAACTTATCTATAAAACAGAAATAGAGGTACAGTTGTAGAAAATAAACTTATAGCTACCAGGGGGTAGGAGGGAGTGTTGGAAGATTGGGATTGACATACACACACTGCTGTATATAAAATTGATAACTAATAAGGATGAACTGTATAGCACAGCTGGGTAGCTCTTTTAGCACAGGGAACACTACTCAATACTCTGTAATGGCATATATGGGAAAAGAATCCAAGAAAGAGTGGATATATGTATATGTGTAACTTATTCACTTTCCTGTCCATCTGAAACTAACACAAGATTGTACACCAACTCTACTCCCATAAAAATTATAATTTTATGTATTTATTTTTGGCTGTGCTTGGTCTTAATTCCTGTGTGGGCTTTTCTCGAGTTGTGACAAGTAGGTGCTATCCTCTAGTTGGGATATGTGGGCTTCTCACTGCAGTGGCTTCTCTGGTTGCAGAGCAGAGGCTCTAGGGCCTGGGGGCTTCCGTACTTGGGGCTCCCAGGCTCTAGAACACAGGCTCAATCATTGTGGCACACAGGTTTAGTTGCTCTGCAGAATGGGGATCTTCCCAGACCAGGGATTGAATCCATGTCTTCTGTATTGTTGGCAGGCAGATTCCTTACCACTGAGTCACCAGGGAAGCCCTATTCCCTAAAAATTAAATGAAAAAAGAAAAGATAAAAAAATAAAGTTTAAGTCACCTTTCTATATGTAGCTGGGTATTCTGATTTCTAAATTGAGATTATGTTTGGTGAATCAATATAAGTTTTTTTTTTTTTAAGTCTCAAGTGATCAGGGTATGGATAAAGGCCTAAGTCTTATTGGCTCAAAGATGCTACATTCGTTTCCTGGTCCTGCTGTGAGAAACTCCCACAGTTTGGGTGGTTTGGAGCTGCTGCTGCTGCTAAGTCACTTCAGTCGTGTCCGACTCTGTGTGACCCCATAGATGGCAGCCCACCAGGCTCCCCTGTCCCTGAGATTCTCCAGGCAAGAACACTGGAGTGGGTTGCCAGCAGGAAACATTAATTCTCTCACAGTTCTGGAGGCTAGAAGTCCAAAGTCAATAGGACTTAGTAGGGCAATGTTGTATCTGCTGCTGCTGCTGCTAAGTCGCTTCAGTCGTGTCCGACTCTGTGCGACCCCACGGACGGCAGCCCACCAGGCTCTGCCGTCCCCGGGATTCTCCAGGCAAGAACACTGGAGTGGGTTGCCATTGCCTTCTCCATTGTGTGAAAGTGAAAAGTGAAAGTGAAGTCGCTCAGTCGCGTCCGACTCCCAGCGACCCCATGGACTGCAGCCCACCAGGCTCCTCCATCCATGGGATTTTCTAGGCAAGAGTACTGGAGTGGTTTGCCATTGCCTTCTCCAATGTTGTATCTAGAGGGTCATTTGTTCCATGACTTTCTCGGCTTCCGTTGTTGCCGACAATCCTTGCATTCCTTGGCTCGTAGGCATATCTCTGCCTTCCTAGTCACATGGCCGTCTCTCTCTGGGTCTCCGTCTGCATGTGGTATTCTCCAGTCTGTGTGTACGATTTGTATCGCATCTTATAAGGACACCAGTCATGTTAGATTGGTGTCTACTCTGTATAATGTCATCTTAACTTACATCTGTACTCAATCTACCTGCCAGACCTCAGTCTTTCCAAGTCCTTCTCTCTTGTAAAAATTTTGTGGACCAAACAGGACTGATGGTCACTCAGTGTACATCAGTTCAGTTATTCTGACTGATTTTTGAAAGATTATTTATTATTTTTTCTCAAATTTTTATTTTATATTTGGAATTTACTTGATTTACAATGTTGTGTTAGTTTTCAGTATACAGCAAAGTGATTTAGTTATGAATACCCACCCCACTCCAGTACTCTTGCCTGGAAAATCCCACGGATGGAGGAGCCTGGTAGGCTGTAGTCCATGGGGTTGCTAAGAGTCGGACATGACTGAGCGACTTCACTTTCTCTTTTCACTTTCATGCATTGGAGAAGGAAATGGCAACCCACTGCAGTGTTCTTGCCTGGAGAATCCCAGGGACGGGGAAGCCTGGTGGGCTGCTGTCTGTGGGGTCACACAGAGTCGGACATGACTGAAGTGACTTAGCATAGCATAGCATAGCATACATATATCTATTCTTTTTTAGATTCCTTTCCCATATAGGTTATTACAGAATATTACATAGAGTTCTCTGTGCTATACAGTAAGTCCTTGTTTATCTATTTTATATATAGCAGTATATATATGTTAATCTCAAACTCCTAATTTATCCCCCCATACCTTCCCCTTTGATAACCATAAATTTTGTTTCCTCTGTCAATCTGTTTCTGTTTTGTAAATAAGTCCATTTGCATCATTTTTTTTTAGAATTCACACATAAGTGATATCATGTGATTTTATAATATTTTTAAATGACCGTTTCCTGGCTGCATAATATCCTTTCGATTCTTTCTGTTGCTTCAGCATATTTTATATTGTTTAATGATGGTATTTTCACGAATTGCTTGAAATAATTGTCTACAAATGTTTCCTCCACTTGACAGTGTTTTTCTTGAGTCCTTTTTGTTTATAATGGTTTCTCTAAAATCTGTTGACTGCAGTAGGGCCTCACAAGGTGTTTTTTTGAATTGAATTAAGTATTCACAAGAGTAGACAAGGGTCAGCTGCTTTAAGTGAATCTTGAAGTATTCCAGTTTCTTGGAGGACATCTTTAAATTAAAATCCTCAGCAAAGTCAAGGGAAGCCGCTGCAGGGGAGTGACAGCTTACTCATCCTCCTGAAATGTAATTTAATCTTTTTCCCTTACCTGCCCAAAGTCCTAAAACAAGTCTTTATTTCCTTTGCCCTCATTGACTGATTAATAAATCAACAAATGAAGAACTATCCAGTATGGTATGATTTTAATCATCTCACCATGTGGCTCACTAGGGCACTGATTTTCTAAGGGTTGCAAGATTTTTTTAAAAGTAGAACAATGATAATAATAGTAATAATGATGTTCATAATTATACTAACATGCATTATGTCTGTGTCTTTTCTATGTATGTTTATTTATCTTATCAATTCTACGAAGTCGGAAGAATTACCATTCCAATATTACAGATGAGAAAAGTAGGTTTATAGAGTTTCATTCCCTTCCCTAAGTTCGCACAGCTAGTAAGATGTTGTGGTGATTGCAATTATATGATTGCTCTTATAATGACTGTTACAGTCAATTAATCAACATTTCTTTTAACTGCTAATATTTCTTCAAATAACTTTCTTAAGAGGAGATTTTAAAATTCTTACCTATCTATGTGACAGTTCTTTTTGGAGGACAATTGCTCAGACTTGAATTTCTTCTTCTGCAATTTGAACATTCAGATAATGGGGCAATAAAATCTTTTATGGGACACTCCTCAAGATGGTTATATGCTAAGGGAGGGAATAAGATATATTTTCATAACTTTTGACTCCTATCAAGTACTTTCCTTCTCGGAGCAGCATAGAAAAACCCTGAAATTGCGGCTCATAAGGAGAGCAATCTGCAATTATTTACTGAGTCATCCCAACAGTATCTCATTTTATCATTTTTGTGGAAAGGCATAATAGGAAAAGACCCAAACTTGTGTGAACATTTTAAAAGCCCTCCTCACTAGGGGAAGGAGGAAACTAAGTTTAGATAATTGCAAATTCCATTTCAGTCTGTTATATTCCAAGTAAATGTTCTGTCTCAACATGGATTACATCTTATCTTTTGAAATGATTGAAGCTATTGCTTTTCCTTGCTGGAGTGCTGGTCTTGTTCCCACGTGAGAAAAGAGAGAGAGGCAAAGAAAACAGGGCTGAGGATCTGCAGCAGTCACCCATGCTCTCAGCTGCAGGGGAGAGGGGACCTTTGGGGAAATTATTTGGCATTTAAAGCAAGTGGTTCCCAAGGCAGCTGCTGAATGGAGCTGAATATTTTGTTAAATGATTTTCTTCTCTGACCTTTATTACTAATAAATCTTCTTTAAGCATTTATAGAGTGAAAAGAGAGGTTGTTTTTATTAATCTCTTCTCTTTTTGCCCACAGAACCCAAAGAAATGGTGTTGCCTGGCAAGAGATTTGCTATACTTCATGAAAAATCAGACCAAGGTAATGCTTATTTTGAATTTATATATATTTTTTCAGTCTGTTTAACTCTGATGCATTCAACTAGTTGGTTTTTTCTTGATTCATAGTTTTAGCTATTGGATAATCAATCAGAAGAGTAAATCATTATCTGAAAAGTAGAAGGAATGGTTTTTGATGATCATCATATTGAGGAAGTAGATGGTAAATTTTAAAATATATATTAGCTTAAAGCATTGTGGATAATGATTAATTTTCTGACACTACGCTTGCATTTGTTTAAATGGGTCTTGACTAGAAGATTATACTCCAGGGGGTCCCCAAACCCTGGGCCACGGCAAGATACTGGTCTATGGCCTTTTCAGGCTGCACAGCAGGAGGTAAGTGGTGGGCAAATTAGCAGAGTTGCTCCCCATCGCTCAACATTACTGCCTGAGCTCCACTTCCTGTCAGATGAGCAGCAGCATTAGATTCTCATTGGAGCACAATAAATACAGTGCACTCCCCCCATCCGTGGGAAAAATTGTCTTCCACAAAATCTATGGTCCCTGGTGCCAAAGAGGTTGGGGACTGCTGTTGTACTCTGTTTGGAAATAACTCCAATTAGTGTGTCATATTTACAAATAATAGACAATGAGAGAATTGGTAAATTTTTATAAGATTTTCTTTTTATTTAAGCATTAGTCAGATGGTTTTATATATTGTTTCTTGAATAGGCAAAAAAAATTTTAGTACAAATTCCGGGAAAAATTTCATCGAGTTTGATGCAGACACTTAGGCAGAGCATATATTTTCTTTGGAAAGACTGAATTATATCATGCAGTTGTTGAATAGCACGCCTGATTATACTCAACAGATTGCATGTTTAGTTGCTAAATTTTCCAACTGAGTGTGATTTATTTACATACGTGGGCCCTAGAATGTGAACACTCATGCAAATATTCTAATGACATATATGCGTAAACAAAGCTGAGCACAGATGCAGATATAAAATGTATGTTTCATGAATAAAGCTGCGGTCTCAAAAGAGTTTTTACTAGAAAGTTTCTAGAAGGTTAGACTTATGATGGGAACTAAAGCCATCTATCAATATTATCTACTTATATAACCGTAAAGATATGATGTCACTTTACATATATGAACACACATACTGGATTTGTTGAAATGTGTAATAGGCTGCATACTAATTGGAACCAATTGGGTTTTGTTTTTGAGAAATTGATGAATTCCTAAAAAAAATGAGTGCTGAAACAAAGGAAGCCTTTGAATTGAATGGACATCAGCAGAAAACTAGGCTCTGAACTTTAATTTGCAGTGGAGCAAAAATAAATTGCTAATTTGAATTACAAACTGGGGTGTTTCTATTTATTTCTGGCTTTAGTTCATGCTTCAGGGGAGGCATAAACTCTTTAAGGAAGTAACTTCTCTAATGGGGATTTGGGATTGTAGGCACTCTATACTAAAATGTTAAATCAAACTATAAGGAATTTTTTAATGGCTAATGAAATCAGTTGAAGGTTTGCTTTATCAAAAATATTAACTGTGACTCCTCAAGAAGAGCATTATAATAAAAACCAATATCTAGACAGTATATAGAAGTGGTTGAAGCTGAGCACTGTGATATAAGCATAGGGATATGAATGGTAGAAAACTGCTGATTGAGAGGGCGTTAATGGGAGATGACACAGTAAAGACAGAGAAGGAAGCACGCTGAGATGGAGATAATGAAGAGGGCCAAGGGTCCATGCCCTTTACAGTGAAATATGGACGAAGGGAGGACGCACCGACTACCCAGGATGCGCTCATGTGAAGTGTTTTTTTCCAGAGGTATGTATATACTAATCCATTCGATCTTATTAGACTTTTATTTCAGTTATTTAAGATAGGGATAAACTTACTTCAAACTGAATGTAATCAAGAAAGAGGTGAGGCAAAGGAGGGAAATTCCCATAAATGTGGCAGAACGTCCAGCATTGTGTACCTGGGATAGCAAAATTTGCTTCTTTCCGACATGCAAATAAAATTGGACCAGTTCTGTATGTTGGCAGTCCAAGTGCTTTGCTCTGATAATGCTCCCAAAGAGATGACGCTACAGGATACTGGTGTTTGTGTGGAGGTTGGGAGTGGGGTGTGAAGGAGAAACTGGGGTGGGAGAAATGGTGTTCATGTCATCGCCTCACTAGGCTGGTTCTTTGGACCCACTGAAATAGGGGTGTTTGCATCTTTATAAAAAATTCCTGTTAATAAGGCAAAGAGTGGTGATGTTCTGATGCTCTGTCTTTATTATCTTAAATGGGATATATGCATTTCAATTTCAAGGTTTAAATAGTAGAAGTTCAAGGCATATTAGTAAAGCTGTTATTTTTGGACAAATGGGACCATTCAGCTTTTCTCAGTTGTGCGTGGTGACTAACACACTCATTTTGAGTACCATTAACTCTGGCAATGGGGCTTGGAGAGCAATCTATTGTGTTAGCAGGCACTTTTGCGTGTACAGATACCTGAAAGTTCTACATTTGACTTTTTAAAAAAGGGTTTAAAAATAACTTTTCATGTAGTGTTTTATTATGTAAAGTCTCCAATGTCTGTTGATTACAATGTTCTTAATTCTCAAAGAGAGGCAACTTTGCCTAGTCAGATTAAAATACCCTTCTCTGTACCTAGTAAGATTATGCACAAAAATAAAGACTGTTATTCTGTTCCATTTTAAGCAGGTTTATATGTCCTCAAAATAGATTGAGTTTCAGTTAGGAAAATTTGATGCTTATAATTTATTTATATTATGTAGGAATATTAAACTTTAGTCTCATATACATTTAACTTCCCTATGGGAAAGTTAAATGGGATATTAAGGACTCAGCAATTTTTTGATGTACTCTATTGTCTATAAATAGTTGAAATCTTGGCTTAATATAAATGCATGTTTTGAGAATAAAAAATAAACTATCATAAGGCTAGTGTACAGCATTATTTATGCTCTAGGGCACTAAGAGATAAGTGATAAATATATTGCCTAGAGATTGGTTTCATTGTGGTCTATTATTATTGGCTATAGAATAGAACATTCTGTAGATATAATATATATTGACCTTTTTTAAAGGATAGAATTCTTTTGATATTTTAAGAACTTATTACAATTATATTTTATATTATTTATTGCAAACTACTGTTAAGTAACAATGGCAAGTAAAGCATCAGATGCGCAGGTTGATCAATCAGTTAAAGGCCAGGAATCACAATGAGAGCTCGAGATGCCTCTACATGTGTGATGAAAGTGGTGATGTAATTGTCGTGCTGCTCTGACTAATGGATGGGCAATAGACACAGTGCTTTACAGAAATAGAGCTATAACATCAGACAGTCATCTCCCAAAGAGAATTTAAACTGAATGACAAAGAATAAATCATTGAACACCTTCATGGAGAAGTGATTAAAACGTAATTCTGAAAGGTGCATTTACATCAGGAAGAGAGGATAATTTCTACGAATTTGCTTTTTCTTAAAAATGAGCTTTGTTGTTTGCTAAAGTTCTTGATACTCTTTACTCTTCTGAGAATTAGATTCAGTAGCTATTCTCTCTTTTTTAAACTAAAGAAAACTCCCATGTATAGTGTTAAGGGAATAGTCATATAGAAGCCTTTTGCCATTACTATTTAGTTGCTAAGTCATGTCCGACTCTTTGCGACCCCATGGACCGAAGCCCACCAGGCTCCTCCGTCCATCGGATTTTCCAGGCAAGAATACTGGAGTGGGTTGCCATTTCCTTCTCTGAGGAATCTTCTCAACTCAGTGATCAAACCCATGTCTCCTGCATTGGCAGGTGGATACTCTACTGCTGAGCCCTGTAGAGGCCATAGAATTGTCTTCTGCTAATGTTCACATTCTTGCATTTTTTTCCCCACCTGTGTTTCTTACCGTGATTGTTTCTCTCTTCCTCCACTGTATACCCTAAACATTATTGTCTTTCCTTGTGCTGGAAACCCCATTTGAAATGCCTAGTTTCTTTCTTCCTTATTCCAAAGCTTGCATAATCTTAAAACTGCTCTTTATGGAGCCTTCTGAATTCCTCATCGTGCTACAACTATTTCTCTTCCTTAACCCATATTTACTCTGTCAAGTAACCTAGATACACTGTCTGTCACACTGTCACTGATTTATGAATACTGCTATATAATAGCTCCCTTGTGTGTGTGTATTTCTGCATGTATGTATATATACATTATACAACTTTTTTATTTTGTGTAAAGGTACACACTGACATGGGACAATTACAATTATATTTTATATTATTTCTTTTCCTTTGGTGTGATTGTGAAAGAAGGTTCAGTGTGTTACCCACTTTTACTCCCATTTGTGAGTGAAGTAGACAGGCTTTGAATGAGTGAGGTCCTTGCATCTCTAAGATACCCACTGAAGGAATATTTAAAAGGAGGTTCAAGAGAGAGGGATATATGCATAGCTGATTCATGTTGTACAGCAGAAACTAACATAACATTGTAAAGCAATTATCCTCCAATTAAAAAAAAAAGCTAAAGGATTCCTTTGTACTATGAAGATTATAATTTAGCAATGTTTTGTATCAATTAGGACTAATTTAAGAACTTTCTCTTCCTTTATGATATCTTTTCAATGTGAATAAAATATAAAGTCAAATATTCTAATTTATAAAGCAAATGATTTTCAACTATTGAAATACATTTCCTTCATCAAAGGAAGGTTGCCTAATTTAGAGGTTGTCCAATTCAATTACCCGTTGGCTCTGTGCCACTTGGCACATGCCATTGGAGAAAACTTGAACCCAAGCTACTCAATGAAGGCAGTTTCGCCTAAGAGCAAAACACTGATCTATAAGGACACTACCTATTGCATATTTTACATCAAAATCAATTGGGAAAAATAGTTATAATTTGCCACCTCAGTCAACTTAATATTTATCTACTGTGTTCATTGATTTGAAGACTGAATTGGAAATCCACTCCAGTATTCTTGCATGGAGAATTCCATGGGCAGAGGAGTCTGGTGGGCTACCGTCCATGGTGTTGCAGAGTCGAACATGACTGAGCAACTAACATTTTCTCTTTTTTGTTTTTTCTTTTCCATATATGAGTATGTTTGTCCCTTTCTTTCTCTGGATGCATGTTTTTAAAGCATTTAAAAATTATGCCACTAGATGTCAGCAGCAACCTCCTAGGGTTCCTGTGGCCTTAAACTGTAACAAAATTGGTACCTGATTAGAACATCTTATCTGAGAATAGTAAATATTCATTTTGCAAGTTTTAAAAATATTTTGAGATATGAAGAAGATCAAATATTATATAATATTTAGACATTATTTTTCAACTGGTTTTTGTTCCCATGTGACAGGTTATTTTTTTAAATGTATTTTTAATTGGAAGATAATTGCTTTACAATGTTGTATTGGTTTCTGCTGTACAACAACATGAATCAGATACACACACACACACACCCCCTCCCTTTGAGCCCCCTCTCCCCTCATCCCAGCCCTCTAGGTCCTCAGAAAGCACCAGGCTGAGTTCCCTGTGCCACACGGCAGCTTCCCACTAGCTCTCTGTTTGACACATGATATATGTCAGTGTATTCTCACAATTCGCCCCACCCTTTCCTTTACCCCATTGTGTCCATGAGTTCAGTCTCTGCATCTATATCTCTATTCCTGCCCTGCAGACAGGCTCATCAGTACCATTTTTCTAGATTACATCTATATGCATCAGCATAGGATACTTGGATGGGCTACTTTTGCTTCCAGTAATTCCCTCAACCAACAAGATGGCGTGAAGAAACATGTGTGAAGCTGAGGAATTTGTCAGAAATTGGACCTGATGCCAGAGCTTGCAATTTCTGTTTTAGTGCCTTATGACTCATTTATGCTGTGATGGCATGGGTGTTTGTGCTCTGGCATGTTTCATTCTGTTTTTGTAGAAGCATTTTTGGAGCTACAACCTCTCAGAAGATGGTGTGGTATTAATTTTTCAGCATCCACATCTGTGCACTGTTTCCTTAGTAATGTCTAAACTTTCCTGAATCTGTGCTCTTTTATTGCTAGGTACTCAGAACATTTTGATAGATGCCAAACACCCATAATACTCTTTCAGTTCAGTTTAGTTGCAAAGAGTCGGACACGACTGAGCAACTGAACTGAACTGAACTGAAAGAGTATTATGGGTGTTTGCTCACCAGTTGACAAAGAAGACAATCTAGAAATATGAAAAGAATGCTATATGCTATTTTTCATGAATTATAATACATGTGATTGTTGAATCCTTAAGATAGCAGTTTGCAGTATCACAAATATTCTTTTTTCCAGCCATTAATTATAAATTAGAGTATGGGCCAGTGTTCAATAGATACTATTACATATTCATTATTTTAAATAATGCAGCTATTACTTGGTGAAATCAGATTTACATTACCAGGAAGATTCAGACTAATCTATTGAATTTTAGTTATCAGTTGAAATTAAGTCTTAGGTGATTGGCTATAAGTTGACCAAGCATGAAGCAGATTTTTAAATGATTATGAAAAAGGTAGAGTTGTTCCCATTTGGAACAACTGTTTAGGAAAAATCCTGCTTTCAGAGCATTTAAAAAAACACCTTAGCAAAAGTTGGAAAAGAGAACTGTGAAAATGTTTCCTTTCCTGAAGCCAGTTTTACCAAAGACAATACTAATGTAAATGGTACATCCTTATCACTTCTCAGATTTAAAATATTGGTTTAGCTGGTTCAATGAGGGGGCTAACTCGACTAGTCCATAGGCTGAAGAAATAATTCCTTTCATATTGAAGTTGTTATATTTGAGAATTATTGGTTTAAGAGATTATCAGCAAGTTTCTTGTTTTTTGCATTCCTGTTTTAGAACTACCAGTGAAAAAGACTTAACCAAGATTTTCCCCCAAGCGTGTTGTTGTTACTCTTTAGTTATGCTTGTAGGCGATGGGGCAAGCATGTGAAATCACACTGCTGTTACTTGACCCATGTAATTTCTTCACATGGAGTAGGTGCAGTGAGTAAGTACTGTGGATACATGGAAGGTATATCATTAGCCAGATATTCAGTTAAAGCACTCTCAACATTGAACTGGTGCGGAAGCATATAGCTTGCTCCACCCTTACGGTACACACTTGCAGAGCTTACCCCTCCATCAGGGAGTCAGGGCTGGTGTGTGACTGGGGCGTCTGTCTTCAATATGCCCCTTTCTTCACCTTTGGGAATAGTTCAGTGACTCAGATGTAGTCTTTTGAGGTAGAGATGCTGACAGTTTCATGCAGACTGTTACAGCTCCAGATTAAGAAACTAACCCCACTCTTCCAGTGCTGCTGGTGCGTTTCTCCATAGCATGTTCATTTGCCTACGCATTGTCACAGATCATGTTAAAGCAGACAGAAGGTCAGGTTCCCTTTGGGTGGATCCAGAAACCCAAACAACTCAGCCTGACATTCAAAGACCACTTCAGGACTTCCCTCGCAGTCCAGTGGTTAAGGCTCCGTGTTCCCAATGCCAGGACTATGGGTTCAATCCTTGGTTGAGGAACTAAGGTCTTGCCTGCAACCACTCTGTGAAGCCAATAAATAAATGCATAGAATAAAGCTGTTTAAAAACAAAAGAAGGGCCACTTCGTGGCTGGTGCATCCCAGCTTATTCCAACCTCCTTTCCACCCGATTCTTCTTCCAGGTGTGGTCTCCTAGCCCATGCAACCTGCTTGAACCCAGGTCTGTGTATGATTGACTTATTTCTACCTGGATGACTTTGCATTTGCTCTTATATTTTTCTCCCCTCCCAATTTCCTATTAATTTTAGAGAGAAGAATGTAGTAGGGATACTTCTCGGGAGCCAGTTGGTCTGGTTTGCATTCAAATCCCAGATAGGTGATTTATTAGCTTGTTTCTGCCTGACCTAATGCAGGCTGTTTAACCCATGGGAGATCCATATTGGTTTCTTCGACAAAACTATGAAAGAATACTTAAATAATTGAGTTAATGTTAATATTAAGAGCATATTGATATTAACTTATAATAACTACTGACACATCAGATCGGATCAGATTAATCGCTCAGTTGTGTCCGACTCTTTGTGACCCCGTTAATCGCAGCACGCCAGGCCTCCCTGTCCATCACCAACTCCCAGAGTTCACTCAGACTCACGTCCATCGAGTCGGTGATGACATTCAGCCATCTCATCCTCTGTCATCCCCTTTTCCTCTTGCCCCCAACCCCTCCCAGTATCAGAGTCTTTTCCAATGAGTCAACTCTTCGCATGAGGTGGCCAAAGTACTGGAGTTTCAGCTTTAGCATCATTCCTTCCAAAGAAATCCCAGGGCTGATCTTTAGAATAGACTGGTTGGATCTCCTTGCAGTCCAAGGGACTCTCAAGAGTCTTTTCCAACACCACAGTTCAAAAGCATCAATTCTTCAGCACTCAGCCTTCTTCACAGTCCAACTCTCACATCCATACATGACCACAGGAAAAACCATAGCCTTGACTAGATGAACCTTTGTTGGCAAAGTAATGTCTCTGCTTTTGAATATGCTATCTAGGTTGGTCATAACTTTCCTTCCAAGGAGTAAGCGTCTTTTAATTTCATGGCTGCAGTCACCATCTGCAGTGATTTTGGAGTCCAGAAAAATAAAGTCTGACACTGTTTCCACTGTTTCCCCATCTATTTCCCATGAAGTGATGGGATTGGATGCCATGATCTTTGTTTTCTGAATGTTGAGCTTTAAGCCAACTTTTTCACTCTCCAGTTTCACCTTCATCAAGAGGCTAATATATATTAGCTACTATATATCAAATCTATCCAGTCAGTCTCAAAATTTACTTCCATAAAACTTAGTCTGAATACTTATCATTCTTCATGCAATGATTATTAATCTCATTGGCATATATTTGTAGTTTTACCTGCCCACCTGTCAGTATTCTTATATTTGATGATCTGTACAACTTGGTATTTTATTTTCCTCATCAAAAAGTAAGACAATAATACTTGCCGTAGCCAGACCAAGGGTTATTATGAAGACAAAGTTGGAGGGACTTCCCTGGCAATCCAGTGGTTAGGACTCTGCACTTCTGATGCAGGAGTATGAGTTTGAACCCTGTTCACGGAACTAAGATCACATATGCCATGCAGCATGGCAAAAAAAAAAACCAAAAACCCAAAATGGAGAACAAGAATAATAACAAGGTTATCTATCATTCCTGCTTTTGTTATGTACAAAGAACTGAATTAGGAGGTTTACTTACCTTGAGTGATCACATAATACCATACACATGTTTGATGCGTGATGTCCAGGGCGGCGATGAATCCACATTTAATTGAGAACAAGGAGATAGCAGAACATCCAAGTGCAAAAATCAATTAGAAACGGAAATGTGTTGAGTTCAGAAGAGAAGTTACAACCTGAGATGGAGTTTTGCTTGAAGCTGTTTAAATGAATGAATGACTTACCTGAAAGAGAGAATGTAGAGAAGAGAAGCCCTGAAAGAACTCCCCCACAGCCCACCCACACATCATCCATACACACACACCAGTCAGAGGGGCGTACCTCACAGTCATGTGTTTCTCCAGTTTATTTTTTTAAAGGTGTATAATAATGTTTTCTTGGGGCTAATGCATTTATTCTTTTAAAATCCACAGTTGAAAGTAGCATCAGACATAGAAGTATTATGTCCGAAAATACTAGGACAGATAACATTTCTCATCCTAACTTTTGACCTGATGTAAATGTCATAACATCAACAATTAAACATGCAACGAAATTATTACTGTCCATTTTTAATGGAAGAAGTTTGATGTTTGATCTGGTTGGTGATATGCTAGCTGGGCATGTGTTAGATATTATCAGTACAGGATGTGTGAAGGGCTTTAGAAGATCACGGATTATCCTTTTACTGGGATGGAAATAAATAACTTTCCATTACTATAATATACTTACCTTTTGATACTTTTATTTCTAATTTATTAAAATGGCTAAATTTGATAGATCAGCATTCTCTGTAGCTCTCACGAAACTTATGATAGACATCTCATTTTCTTCGGGCAGCTGGGAAACCCATTCTGGGAATGCTTGCAAATTATGGATAGTAATAATAGCAAATATTTAGTGACTGCTTATTTGATGTCAGGCACTGTTCTAAACACAATATGAAGCATTAGGGTGTACTGTTACCTCTGTGTCAGTTTTGGCATTATTGCTGTGGAACACTTAATGAACAAAACTCATTGGCACGGGTATGCAGATTATATGGGTGATTTACCGTGGTCTCAGCTGGGATTGCTCATGTTCTCTGCTGGAAAGTCAGCTGTGGGTTTTTGCTGATGTTGGCTGAGTTCTCTCATGTTCCTGGCTAACATACTGAACGGTGCAAAGTTATAGAACATTTCCATCATCTTACTGTGTTCTTTTGAATGGTGCTGCTCTAATTGGTCAGACATGAGCGCTTCTGCTCTACTTACCAGGGTTGTGTTTCATTTACATTCACAGAAAAAGTCTGCCTTTTGTAGCCTGTCCTGCATTCTTTTCTACGCCCTGGATATGTGGATAATGGTTTATTTTCTTGGCTACATTAGTTTTCTTTCTTTAGTCCTGCCTGACTTTCAGAACAGAACAATTCAATTCACAGAAGTTATCCTAGTAACAAAAGATACCGCTCTGAAAATACTTGAGGGCTGTGTTCTCCCAGCAGAGAGTCCTCGTTGAACACACAGGGCTTCTGTTGACTTGAAAGTGAACTCTGGTTGTGGAGTGGGTATTACTGCCTTAGAAAAGAGAAAGAATAACTTCCAGGCAAAAGGGCCTTTCTTCTCCCTAGGTGTAATTTTTCTTGAAAGCTTGTTTATTGATTTTCCTGGTAACAACTGAGCTTGCAAGCTATAATAAAAAAACCACATAGAAGCAGGGAAATAATACCAACAATCAACAAGTTTATTCATCAGCTCTATCTCATGTAGTCAGTCACACAGGACTATGAAATGAAATGTACCATATGCCCTAATCCTAGTTTTATTACAGAGTTCATAGAATTTCGTTCATCAGAAGGGAAAGCAAATGCTTCAACTTTCGAGCGAGGTTCTATTCCCATTATAAAAGGGACTGTGACTGAGTTAATGTCATTGGGTGAGCAGAGTGCTGAAACTGGGGTGGACTGAAGTAAATATGGCTGCTTAAAGTGAGAGTACCTGGTACAATTAAAATGCTGTTGATTTTGATCTCTAATCAGTCTGTCACATTGCCTGAAATAACCTCCACTAGCATTGATCCTATGGGAAAACATCTTCTTAAATTTCTGATCCATGTGATAACACTTTAAAAAAGTTCTATGATCAGGTAATTTTGGAAAATGCTAAATTTTATATCTCCCTCCTGTAGTTTTATGACACACATTAGAATATTAGTCTCTGAAAATCCTGCTGTAAACAAACCTGTTTAACTTTGTTTAACCCAGCATTTCCTCGAGTTAGTGGATCATGGAACCTTTTCTACTTTAGTATACTTTTGTGTAATACTCATTCCACCCAGAGGCTAGGTTTCAAGGAAGCACACTTTGTGAAATGTTGCTGTAGAAGAAACCTTGAATTCCTGAGAGGGCTTGCTTTAGAACACAAGCGTTACTGGGTATGAGTAACACTGTCGCCACTGGCATCCATCAATACTGACTGTGTGTGTGTGCACGCACACACATATGCTCAGTTGTGTCTCACTCTTTGTGACTCCATGGAGTAGCCCACCAGGCTCCTCTGTCTATAAGATTTCCCAGGTAAGAAATACTGGAGTGAATTTCCTCCTCCAGGCGATCTTCCAGACCCAGGGATCAAACCCGAGTCTCCTGTGTCTCTGGCATTGGCAGGAGTGTTCTTTACTACTAGCACCAACGGGGGAAGCACAAAGGGCTATTTCAGGAGGCTTCCTGGGGAGTCAGATGATGGTCAGCCACCTCCTGCAAGGTCTTTTCTGGGCCATGAGGCTTTCAGAGCTATGCTTCTAGGAAGGTCATTTTTAGATGGTATCAAAAGGTAGATGATTTGCTGAAGAAAATTTTACTAGCCCCTGTGACTTCCAGATAGTGTTCAGTCACTTCCTTCCCCTTTGCAAATAACTGTTTCTCAGAATAGTAGATCCTATCACTCTTTTTGCTTTCTCACTAACCATTCACTCTTTCATTTGGGATAAACTTTCATTCAATCTCTCATTCCAGTAAAACTCCTCTTTCTCAGATAGCTAGTTTTTTTCTTCTTCTTCTCTTTGCCAGATGTAGTGACTTCTTCCTGAGTGAACTGATTACCCTCTAGGATTTAGGTTTCTGCAGCTTTCAAGTTCCACATTTGTATCTCCAGCCCAGGGCACTCATTTTAAGCTTCAAAATACATTCCTACTTTCCAACTTATATCAAAAATTGATCTTACAAACTTGTACTCTAAACCTCTTCCTCCTGTAGACCATTGGAAGAAGCATTGTTTACCTAGTCGCCCAAGCCCAAAGCCTGGGAATAGCTCTTACCTTTCCCTTAGTCAATCACATTTCTCAAGATATTATCTCCTCTATCTGATAATCTACATCTCCTTCTATGCCTCAGGTTCTAGAGTCAAATCACAATGCTTCTGCCTGATATCTGAGTGATCTTGAACAAGCTTTCTTGTCTGTTATGCCTCAAATTCTCATTTGTTCACTGGGGATAATAGTAATGCCTAAGTGAATTATTGTGAGCTTGTGAAAATTAAATTGGAAAAATTAGAAGAGTAGAGAGAATATTAAGTTGATTAAATTGACATTTTTTTTTGTTTCCCTAATGCAAGGAAGACGTAGTTATTTATTAATAAGTAGAAATTCTTAATGGGTTAGTTAAGGGGTAAATGTTTTACAGGGGTAAATATATTTTAAAATGCTATAGAAATAAATTCAGCAATAACAACAAAAACTAAAGAAATGGTTTAGTTTCAATTCAAGGGAAAATTTTATTAATAATTTTTCTCCTTTCATTACGCAATTAAGGGCTATTGTTGGGAAATCAAGGAGGGAAATGAACTATTTTTACCATCCTTTAGGCTAACAGAATTGATTGTATGTCTGATGCAGGAAATAAAAAAGAAGGACTGCAAAGTAGCATTTCTAGGACATTTTATTATCTGTTCAATCAGGCCTGTGTGAAGGTATCTGCATCTTATAGGGTTAACCAGCAGGAACATTGTCAATACAAGATAAAACCCTGGTTGTGAATTTCAGACAGTCTCCTGTATATGTCTCTTATTTTTTGCTTGATGGTGAAAATCCCTATTAAAAATTGTATTATACATAGGATAGTGCATAGAATCATTGGAGGAGGAAATGGCAACCCACTCCAGTGTTCTTGCCTGGAGAATCCCATGGACAGAGGAGCCTGGTGAGCTACCGTCTATGGGGTTGCACAGAGTCTGACATGACTGAAGCAACTTAGCAGCAGCAGCAGCAGTGCATAGAATAGTGTAGGGGAGCTACAGAGCCATATGTACTGAGGACTACCTACCCTCAAGAGAAGAATACATGGCTGATGATAGTCATGCCTTCTTTCAATACATTTTAATGGCTTCCTAGTTGTTATTATTGTTCAGTTGCTCAGTCGTGTCCTACTCTTTGCGACCCTGTGGACTACAGTACACCAGGTGTCCCTGTCTTTCACCATCTCACAGAGTTTGCTCAAACTTGTGTCCATTGAGTTGGTAATGCCATCCAACCATCTCATCCTCTGTTATTCCCTTCTCCTCCTGCCTTCAATCTTTCCCAGCATCAGGGTCTTTTCCAATGAGTCAGTTCTTCACATCAGGTGGCCAAAGTATTGGAGTTTTAGCTTCAACATGAGTCCTTCCAATGAATACTCAGGACTGATTTCCTTTAGGATTGACTGGTTGGATCTCCTTGCAGTCCAAAGGACTCTCAAGAGTCTTCTCCAACACCACAGTTCAAAAGAATCAATGCTTTGGTGCTCAGTCTTCTTTATGATCCAACTCTCACATCCGTGCTTGACCACTGGAAAAACCATAGCTTTGACTAGATGGATCTTAGTTGGCAAAGTAATGTCTCTGATTCTTAATATGCTGTCTAGATTGGTCATAGCTTTTCTTCCAAGAAGCAAACGTCTTTTAATTTCATGGCTGCAATCACCATCTGCAGTGATTTTGGAGCCCCTCAAAATAAAGTCTGTCACAGTTTCACTGTTCCCCCATCTATTTGCCATGAAGTGAAGGGACTGGATGCCATGGTATTCACTTTTTGAATGTTGAGTTTTAAGTCAGCTTTTTCACTCTCCTCTCTAACTTTCATCAAGAGGCTCTTTAGTTCCTCTTTGCTTTCTGCCATAAGTGTGTTATCATCTGCGTATCTGAGGTACTTTATCCAGCCTGGCATTTTTCATGATCTACTCTGCATATAAGTTAAATAAGCAGGGTGAAAATATATAGCCTTGATGTATTCCTTTCCCAATTTGGAACCAGTCTGTTGTTACATGTTTGGTTCTAACTGTTGCTTCATTTTTAAAAATAATTAATTAATTTATTTTAATTGGAGGCTAATTACTTTGCAATGTTATAGTGGTTTTTGACATGAACCAGCCATGGGTGTACATGTGTCCCCCATCCTGAACCCATCTCCCACTTCCCTTCTCATCCCATCCCTCAGGATCATGCAGGTTTCTCAGGAGGCAGGTCAGGTGGTCTGGTATTCCCATCTCATGAAGAATAATTTTCCACAGTTTGTTGTGATCCACACAGTCAAAGGCTTTGGTGTAATCAATAAAGCAGAAGTGGATGTTTTCCTGGAACTCTCTTGCTTTTTCGATGATCCAGCGGGATGTTGGCAATTTGATCTCGGGTTCCTTTGCCTTTTCTAAATCCAGTTTGAACATCTGGAAGTTCTCGTTTCACATACTGTTGAAGCCCACTGTTCATGTACTGTTGAAGGCCTCCTGGTATGGACCACTAATTCCTGATGCGGAGGATATGAAGTCCTTGTCCTACTGGATCTTATATACCAGTAAGAAGAGACAGACAGTAAACAAAGTAAAGAATTGTACTCTATTTTGGACAAGGACTGTGGGGATGAGTAAAGCAGGAAAGAGGGACGAGGTGTCTTGTAAAAGCATATTTAAAGAGAGAGGCTTGGAAATCCTCAGTAGGAGGATGCTGTTTGAGCAAAGACCTGAAGGAGATCATGGGACCAGTGAGTGCTTCTGATCAAAGAATGAGTCGATCTGAGTTTCCTTTTACCAGGATCACTCTGGCTACCCTTTGGGAATAGATAGAAGGGGAGATCAGTCATTCAATTCAGTTCAGTTCAGTCGCTCAGTTGTGTCTGACTCCGCGACCCCATGAATCGCAGCACTGCAGGCCTCCCTGTCCATCACCAACTCCCAGAGTTCACTCAAACTCACATCCATCGAGTCGGTGATGCCATCCAGCCATCTCATCCTCTGTAATTCCCTTTTCCTCCTGCCCCCAATCCCTCCCAGCATCAGAGTCTTTTACAATGAATTAACTCTTCACATGAGGTGGCCAAAGTACTGGAGATTCAGCTGTAGCATCATTCCTTCCAAAGAAGACCCAGGACTGATCTCCTTTAGAATTGACTGGTTCAGTCATTAGGTTACTGCCATAATCCAGGTGAGAGATGGTAGTAGATGGAGCCAGGGAGCTATTGTAGTATTGGATCTGGTAAGTGGCAGAGACAAGGTTCAGTCTTAGTATGCATGGCATCTCAGAGGCCTGTGTTCTGATCTGCAGAAATGCCAGGATTACCAAGGAAGCCTGAGAGAGGGAACAAAATCTAGAGAGAAACACCAGGGAAATAGCAGGGGAATCATTAGAAAGTGATGTCACAGAAGCCAAAGGCAACCCAAATAAGAAGAGGGTATGAACAATATTCAGCATGGCAGAGATTTCAACTATGTGTCTGAGGGGGGTCCCTCAAATCTGACAAGTAGAAGGCTGTGGGTGACATTATCAAGAACAATTTTAGTGGATTCACTGGAGCAGGAACAACCAATTGAGACTGGGAATTAAAAAGGTGTAGAGAGAGAATATAGGTTACTTATTCAAGGCTAATGGTTTTATATATATATACCTCCCAATCCACAGTAAGAAATACATTTTATCCTGTGGTCCACTGTACATGTACACATGTACTAATTTACACAGTTTCTCATGACATAATTATTGCTTTTTATATGTGCCATGTCCTCTATTTTCTATTCTCTTCTATGTAATGTCTTTTTTTAAAAAATGCTAGCAGTGGTCTACTAAATTGATTTTATAGTAGGTCAAGACTGGAGTCTTGACTCATGATTTGAAAAACACAGTCATGATCAAGATAAAAGATAGCCCATTATAACCATTGCCCACATTCCCTTCATGACTGTGAGTCTCATATTTTCTCCTTTGTGTTGAAACTTTCAGAAATATGATTTCTTTTATAAATACAGAGTTTTTATTCTTCCATCTGTAGTCACAATCAATAGAATAACTTATTCAAACTTATTTGACTATTGCTAAGACTTCATGGCTGTGCTCCTAGATAAGTTTTGTTTTCCTGCCAATTAAACCATTTGTGCCCGTTTCCCTATTTTATTCTGTCTCTATGACATGTAAGCAGGAGATCCATTACCACGGCAGAGTGAGTCAACTGTGTTGAGAAGCTTTAACCTCAGTTGGGATTTGGAACAGACCATTTGTGAGCAGTGTTTGACATTTAACTAGGAGAATAAATATTTATCAAATAAACAGATGACATTAAGTCATATTTTGGGGGGACATCAGAGGACTTAGTGTAGATCAATAAAAATAATGATTACTTCCTGTTTTATATATCTATGCTAATAGTAAAGCTTATAGAACAGTATGAAAAATAAGCTTTACTTTAAAGGAAATAAGAGGAGGGGATAATAGGCAGTCAAAGGATGTTTGTTCCCCCAAAGATGAAATTGTTGCTAAGTTGAGCATAAGGGTGATGTTGAAGATTTTTGAGAGAAGGGGATAATTCATAGAGGTGATATATTAGGGGCAATGGTGGAAGAATTCCACTTAAAGATGGGAAGGATCACCTCTCCTTTGAGGCTGGATGGTTCCAATGTTAGTTAAGTTTATAGATGGAGAATGGGAAGATGAGATGATTGTTTACTAATATTGGTGGTTTTCTTTATAAATTAGTAATCAAGATCTTCTGTTGAGAGTGAGAAGGGCATTTATTAGGAGAGTGCTTGAAGATAACATTGAATTTAGAGTTGTCATTTAGTAGAAGGAGATGATCCAGGTTCAGGGTATTGATGGATGTGACGGGTTGGTACAGACCTGTCTGTATTCTCAAATGCTCTCTTCTTTGCAATTGGTTTAAAGCCAAGATCATGAATTGATAATTCACAGAAGCTAGATAGGGCCCATAAATTTGTTTTGTTTGTTCCCCATTATATTAAGTCAGACTTTAAAATTAGTAGCTTTACTTGCAAGTTTAGCTTTCCAGGTAAAAAACAAACAAACAAACAAAACCCAGCCAGAAGATCTGGGAATATTTCACTGGAACTTAATAATGTCTATTTCCTTTAGTAAAGGCCTGAATTGTCCATTCATTCAGTAATTCTCCCCTCTCCCCAGCTCCCTGACAATTACTCAATGTGCATTTACCCACGCCATTCACTTAGGATGCTTGTCTGGCCCCTGTAGGCATATGAGTGTAAAATCCCTGCTTTAAACCTATGGGATTTGTCTTTGAAAAAAAGTAGTAAAAGCAGGTTTACTTATTTAGGTTCAGCCTATTCAGCCTAAGGTGGTTGTAGCTCAGTGGATTAGATGGTTTTTAAGGTCTAGTTACCAACCCTGAAGACTGAGCTCTAGGGATTGACTCATGTCAATCAAATACATGAGATATTTCCCATTAAACATGTGCTCCTGAGTAGGCTAGATGATGAATGGGGTACCCCTTTCCTGTGTGTAAGGTCATTCAGCAGTCTAAATCATTTATTCATTTATTGATACACTCTCCCCAAATTGTTATTGTTAATAAGTATCTACCATGAGCCAAGAAGCATGTAAGTTTGTGGACTCACAAAGATATATGAGAGATAGGTAGGTGTCTCTAGATAAATAGATAAATATGTTTCCGTCCCTCACAGAACTTAAAACTCAGAGCAGGAGACAAACAATTTAGTAATCACAACAGAACAATGCTCTTGGCATTCCAAGATGCTGTGGGTATTCATAGTCAAGGCTGTATCTGTGAATGCCAGAACCTGACTGTATTGATATTAACCAAAGAGGAGTGGGAAAAGATGTTCAAATGAAGGGAATTGCATTTGCTAAATTTGGAGATGTGAGAGCAAGAGGGAACTGACAGAAATTACCCATGACTATAACATAGAGGGCAGTAATAAAAACTGAGAAATAAGGCTGAGAAGGTGACAGAGACCAGGTCTCAGACAATCTGGTGAACCACTTACTGGACTTGGATTTTATATCATGTGCAACAGGAGCCACCAAATGGTTTAAATTTGAGTAATGTCTTTACTAGATTTCTATTTCTGAAAATCGCTCATTTTACACTGTGGAAAATATGTACCAAGGAGAAGGCCATCAACGTGAATATACTATCTAATATATACTGAGTATTTAACGCTTTCCCAACACTGTGACAAGGCCTTTTGTATTATCTCACATAATCTTATAATAGTCCTGTGAGACTGGGCTTTATAAGTGTTCCAGTTGTAAATGTGAAGAAATAAAAATGTAGAAAGATGAAGCAAATTGTTTCAAGTCGCATAACATATAAGTGGCAGAATTAGGATTCAATCCCTGCTTGGAAACCTTATGCCCTTAACCATTAGGCTGCATCTCCTCCATCTGCAGCTATCAATGTGATAAATGGTCTTGGTCCATAGAAGGGCTGATGAGAGAGGTAAAGAGCTTTTTGGAAGTGAGGAGTATATGATTGACTTATTTTTGTGTGGCGGGGGATAAGGGAGCTTGATGAGAGTTAAAAGGAGAGAAGCATAATATCTATACTTTTAACTGTATCCATTAACTTGGTGATGAGCCCGTTTGTGGGAGATGGTAAATTCGTTTGAATTTGTTAGACTTAAGATGCTGAGGAAGTTACAGGAGCTACATCACAGATCACAGGAAGAGTGATCTGGATTGGCAATAGAGAACTGACTGTCCTAGACACCAAAGTGTTCACCAAATCCAGGGGCATGTAGGACACTGCTCAGGAGATGTATTTAGATTGGGAATAAAAGATGACCTAGCAGAAGCAGTAATTCAGGAATAGTCAGAGGAAAAAAGAGCCCATAAAGGACATTGAGGATAATAGTTGTTGGAAACCCAGGAGAGTATAATGAGTTTCAAGAAAATAATGGTCAATGATTTTTAAATGCTTCTGAAATGCTAAGTAAGAGAAGAACTGAGAAATTCACTAGATGTAGTGACAGTCAAGTGTCCTAGTAATAATGAAGAGTACTTTCGGGGAAAGGTAGGGGCCTGGCGTGCTGCAGTTCATGGGGTTGCAAAGAGTCAGACAGTAGTTAGTGACCGAACGACAACAATAGCAAGGGACAGAAGACAGATTACCATGGATTGAAGAATGGGGGTAAAATGTATATAGTGAACATTTATTTGTTTGTTGACATTTATTTATTTTAAGACATTAGTAAATGGAAGGAATGAGGGTGGTGGCATAGAGGAATAGGGATTTTACAGACACCATTCTTGTCATTCCTTTAAGCAAAAAGGAACCTTCAGCATGTTTATCTGTTGATAGAAAAGAGTGAATAGAAAAGGAGAAGGTAAAAGATTCAGGGAAGAAGAATATGCAAATGACTGGACTTTTTGAACAAGTGAGAGACGATAACATTCGGAGCACTGGTGGCAAATTAAAGTTTCCCAGGATAATTGTTTTAGTCGTCCTGGACTACCATAACAAAAACACAATAGACTGCATGGCTTAAACAACAGCATTCATTTCTCATGTCCTGGAGGCTGAGAAGTGCTAGATCATGATGTGAATGATTTAGTTCCTGATGCGGGCTTCCTCCTGACTTACAGACAGTGGCCTTCTAGCTGTGTGCTTAGATGGTGGGGCCAGGGGCAAGCTTTCTGGAGTCTCTTCTTACAACGGCACTAATCCTATTGTGAGGGTTCCAGCCTCATGACCTAGTTATCTCTCAAATGCTCCGCTTCCTAATACCATCACACCGGGGATTAGGATGTCAGCATGTGAAATGGGGGTGGGGAAACAAATTCTGAGGAATGTTGGTAATCACAATATCCTTTTAGGGACAATGGGGTATGAGGCAGGTGATTCAACTACCTCAGAGAATATAAGCTACGTATTTATTCTATACATAAGCACCAAACTCTGTGCTGGTTTGTTTAGACTTATTGCCAAATTTAGGACTCATTTTACTTTTGTTCTGAAGCTTTTGCTCTCCCTAGGTTTCTTAATAATCTTTTAATGCTAATCCTGTCATCTTTGCCCCTCATGATATTTCCTTAACAGTAATTCTGGCCATAATAGTTTTGTGGTCTACCCATTGTTTCCAGCTAACTTTAAAACATTATTATTGTAAAATATTTACTCATCTCTTTAAAAAGTGAAAACTTTTTATTAATTAAAAATCCAGGGACTTCCCTAGTGGTCCAGTGATTAAGAATCTACCTTTAATGTAGAGGACACAGGTTCAATCCCTGGTCCAGGAACTAAGATCCCACTTGCTATGGGGCAGCTAAGCCCCCGTGGGCCACAACTGCTGACCCCATGCATTCCAGAGCCCATGAGGCACATCTAGAGAGAAGTCCACGTGCTGCAACTAGAGGAGCCTGCTTGCCCCAGCAAAGAGCCTGTGTGTCGTGACAATGACCCAGTGCAGCCCCCTCCCCCATATCCCGTATTTCAGATACAGATTTGTGGTTTATGAGCCTGTGGCTTTGTTCAGAAGGGCCAAAACCACAGACAGCCCCTTCATAAAACTTCTTGAACTTAAAATCTTGATTTCAGGTGGGGGAGTTGATGCAGACACTTCTGTCCCTACCAGTTGGCAGTTGAAGACAGTAGGGTGTCCCATGTATGTTAACTAAAGAATGAGTATTCCTTTGAGAGGCTCACAGAGAGAGGAGATAAAGTAATAGGCACTCTACCAAAGTTTTTTGCTCTTTTCACAAGTTCTCCCTTTTAATCATTGCATATCATTACTTCCCTTTTGCAGATAAGGGAATCAGTGCTAAAAAGGGTTAACAAACTTGTCCACAGTAGCAAAACTAGTAAGTTTCTTAACCAGGCTTCAACGTGCATCTTTGTGATTCCAAAATAAGTACACTAGATATACTAGTCTTCAGTAAGTATAGATATGTGCTTAGTCACTCAGTCGTGTCCAACTCTTTGTGACCCCATGGACTATAGCCCATCAGGCTCCTCTGTCCATGGTTTTCTCCAGGCAAGAATACTAGAATGGGTTGCCATGCCCTCCTCCAGGGGATCTTCCCAACTCAGAGATCAAACCCAGGTATCCCACATTGCAGGCAGATTCTTTACCATCTAAACCACCAGGGAAGCCCAAGAATACTGGAATGGGTAGCCTATCCCTACTCCAGGGGATCTTCTTGACCCAGGAATAGAGCCGGAGTCTCTTGCACTGTAGGTGGATTCTTTAACAACTGAGTTACCAGGGAAGCCAAGTACGGATATAAACATTGCTTTTAAAAAGACCTTTTTCAGTGTCAGCTGGCTTTACATGGAGCCCATGACAAGATTAGTAATTTTCTGGAACCAAATTAGGAAAAAATTATTTGCAAATATCCATTTTTATCCAAAAAAGTTATATTTTGTCAATCCAAAGTAAATCCAAATACCATGTTTTTAAATACTCATCTATTGAATTAGTCTCTTTTTGTACATTTTGGAATAAATAAGTTGCTGCTGCTGCTGCTAAGTTGCTTCAGTCGTGTCCGACTCTGTGTGACCCCATAGACGGCAGCCCACCAGGCTCCCCCGTCCCTGGGATTCTCCAGGCAAGAATCCTGGAGTGGGTTGCCATTTCCTTCTCCAATGCATAAAAGTGAAAAGTGAAAGGGAAGTCGCTCAGTTGTGTCCGACTCTTAGCGACCCCATGGACTGCAACCTTCCAGGCTCCTCCATCCGTGGGATTTTCCAGGCAAGAGTACTGGAGTGGGTTGCCATTGCCTTCTTCATAAATAAGTTAGCTTTCTGGAATAAGACAAAGAGAGATAAAAAGAAGAGATTATTTGTTTCTTCCAATTTTATTGAGGTATAGTGGACATACTGGGCTTCCCTGGTAGCTCAGCAGTAAAGAATCTGCCAGCAATGCAGGAGGCACTGGGTTTGTGGGTTTGATCCCTGGGTGAGGGAGATCCCCTGGAGTAGGAAATGGCAACCCAGTCCAGTATTCTTGCCTGGAGAATCCCATGGACAAAGGAGCTACAGTGGTGGGCTATAGTCCATAGAGTTGCAAAGAGTTGGATACGACTGAAGCGGTTGAGCATGCACACATAGTGGACATGAAGTATTGGATGTCCACATATCTGGATATGTCCACATATCCAGAGTACTGGCTATGTTTCAGGTGTACAGCATAATGAGTTGACTTACATACACTATGGCCACATAGTGGCCACAATAATGATGGCCACAATAAGTCTAGTGAACATCCATCATCTCATACAGATACAGCATCAACAAAATTAAAAAAAAGATTTTTTTCCTCATTCTGAGACCTTGAAAGATTTACTCCCCTTACAGGGGAGTAGATCACTCTAGAGTAGCAGAGTAGAGTAGATCACTTTAAAGCTGGCCCCATCAGTAAGAGCTGTGTGAACACACAGAAGTCTAACGGTAGGAGACACTTTGGACTTAAAAGGATAATTTAATAAGGAACTAAAGCTTACAGAGACTAGGGCTCTAAAAGCACAGAAAAGATGACAAGTGACATGTGTGGTGTTAAAAGGCAGGGAAATCTTGAATGGGTAGGGCTGTTAACAGCTCTCAAATGCCTGACTTAGGCTTGACTTAGGTGAGCTTTTAGTGTTAGTGGGAGCCTCTTTCCCAATAACTGATTTGATGTAGTTCGTTTTATATTGTGTCATCATAATATTCTAGATACTCCTAATATTTACTCATGTTTGAGAAACTGAGGTAGTTTTATGATAGTTTAGAAGGACTAACCCCCTACAACGTCAGATTTTCAATCTCTCCATAGTTGACTCTGTTCTCTGCATATCAGTGGAGGCACCAGCCTCTTATTTCTGAAAGCTTTGAATGTAAGCAATGACTTATGAAAGCATCTGGCTGGCGAAATGGTCAATTTCCAGCTATTGTTAAAAGTAGATGCACTATTTCATATATTTCAGTATAGAGTCAGTAAACAAGGAAGCAAAGCCCTTTTCCTTTCTTTGTAACATTGCCTTTTTTTCTGGCTATTCTGTGCTTCTTATCTTTTTTTTTCCATTGATTCCTGGGTATTTCTGAGTATCATTTCAGCTTAATAGTGGGGTGTGGCTGCCCTCGGTATGATGGAGTTTATGAGGCATTCTTTCAACCATGGGCTGGAGTTGGCCTTCATGACTTGTTGGCTGTACCACATCTTATTAGGGACTCCTACTGTGCAGACACTGGATAGGAGGGGGTAGTGGGATATATGTATTTTCCTCTCCTCTTGCCTTGCCACAGTCAGGAAGTAATAATGACAGAACTTGAGGGTCATCTGCATTTTCCTGACACTTTCAGGCAGAGGCTGTGTTAGCAGTGGCATGCAGACCAGACTGTTCTTGCTCTGTGACTTTTTCTGTGATTCTTGCTGTCTCCTTGGGGTCCCCTTGTTCCCACCAGTTCTCCAAGAACTGGTTTTCTAGCCTCTCATCAGCCCTGCATCTCCCCAATAAATTCCTTTACAGCTTAAGATAGCAGAGCCAATTTTCAGTCTGTAACTCTGAATGGTATGTGACCTTAACATTTTCTGGGATAACAACTGTTTAAATCATCTGAGTTTTCAACATTTTGCAATATTTTAGGTATCATATTGACTAAATATTCTTGGTCCAGATAGTTTTTGTATTGAAAATTGACACAAAAGTATACATTCAAGACATTTCGCTGATGCTAAAACACAAAACCACACATCATTTCACAGAAAGGTCATGTGACCTGGTTCTAAGAAAAGATTATAATCTGAGGTAGAACAAAGCACTTGCTGCAGAAATTAAAGATTTGTTTCATGAGAGTGACCCAGGACAAAATCACAAGATTAATAAATCGGGCAAATATGCAATGGCTTGCTGTTTTCTTAAATAAGACTACTCTTTTTTTTTTTTGTAAAGAAATAATGAAGGGGTTAATAGAATTTGAAATTGATATCTAGAAGAATAGAAATTCTCTCTCCTACAATGGGAAGAAGAACAGAAATATATAGGTCTATAGAAATCTGATTGGTCCCATCTTTGAAGATATAATTCCCTAAGGATTGAGTTGAGAGAATACCAGATACCTTACAGAGAAGAATTATTAAAACCATATTTAATTCAGTATTGTACACTTATGAAAGGGAAATCATACAATCTATCTAGTGCATTTTTTAAGTTAAAATGGCAGCTTATAATTTGATGAGTTCATTTTAAATAATAAAAGGCTTGCATAAATACTCCTATTCTGGAGCCAGATTATTCATTTCTGTCTGTCTGACTGCCCCACGTTTTGTGGCTTTGGAAGTTAAACTTGACATCACCATGCACGTGTGCCTAGTCGCTCAGTCATGTCTAACTCTTTGTGACCCTTTGAACGGTAGCCTGCCAGGCTCCTCTCTCCATGGGATTATCCCAGCAAGAATACTAGAGTGGGTTGCTGTTTCCTGCCCCAGGGAATCTTCTCAACACAGGGATCGAACCCAAGCCTCCTGCGACTCCTGCATTGGCAGGTGGATTCTTTACCACTAAGCCATCAGGGAAGCAAGAGCCTGCAGAGTTGACCCATAATAATGGAACAGATGAAGGATGTACAGGTGCAGATGAAGTTAAGGGGTTGAACATGATGTGGGTGGGCACTTGCATGTCTTCTGATTGCTCATCATTGAACGAGGAAGGAAGGTCATCAGAAAAAGAGAAGTATAGAGGAGAACGCTTCAGATATTTAATAGGAAACAGAGGTATTGTATAGTCCTCAAGGCATATGGAAGTGTGAATGGACCAGTGCTTTATAGTATGATTGCCAGGCTACCCCCAGCCTACTGAGATGGACATCATGGATCAAAAGTGGCACCAGTCAGCGTAGTTATAAGATTTTCTTCAGACACACCCTACCACACAGAGAGGAGTACAGATGGGGACTTGGTTTTACCACGTGTGTGGTTTTCCCAAGTGAGACAGCATGCAAGAGTCAAGGGAGTTTGGGGTGTAAATAGGAGGTGGTATAGAAAGACTAACTGCTTTTCAGCTGGGTGAGAGTGGAAGTAAGGCAATGAGGAGGTAAGGAGTGCTGAGAAGGTGATTGTACAATTAATTGCAGGTACTGGGTGCCAGACTGAGATGCAGAGAGCTGAGCAGGACTATCAGGCATCAGACCTGCTGCTGATGAAGACAGTGTGCTGTGCTCAGTCGCTCAGTTGTATCTGACTCTCTGCGACCCCATGGGCTGCAGCCTGCCAGGCTCATTTGTCTGTGGGATTCTCCAGGCAAGAATACGGGAGTGGGTTGCCACGCCCTCCTCCGGGGGATCTTCCCAACCCAAGCCCAAACCCAGATCTCCTGCATTGCAGGTGGATTCTGTACTGTCTGTACAGGTGGATTCTTTGGTGTCTGAGCCTCCAGGGAAGCCCAAGAATACTGGAGTGGGTAGTCTATCCCTTTTCCCAGGGAACTTCCCTACTCAGGAATCAAAGTGGGGTCTCCTGCATTGCAGGTGGATTCTTTACTAGCTGAGCTACCCAGGAAGCCCGAATAAGACAATAAACTAAAGTAAAAATTAGCTGCCAAGGCTTTAATCACTTATTAGGATAGTGTAAGTAAAAGGCTAACCCATGAGGAAGCAAGGACACCCTTTTTCCATTTCTTCCAGGGCTGGCTGAGAATCCTGTGGATCAACACAGATGTGGGGGAATCGCTTTACTGCCAAGGGAGCCGTGAACAAGAGGTTTCTGCAGTTTTATGGATTCGGGGAAGAGGGCCCAAAGGAAGGGCTAGGAGTGAAAAAGCACAGAGTCAGAGTGGATACAAATACCTTCAAGGTTTCCCTTTAACATAACATTGTAAATCAGTTGTACTTCAATTAAAAAAAAAAAAAAAGAAATTAAAAAAATAAGGTTTCCCTCCTTCCAGTAAGAAGGCCTAGGTGGAAGTTCCTAAGGAAAGTCTTGGCTAAAGATCCTAGTAGGGCCTCTGGGGGCCTCCCCAATGGTCCAGTGGCAAAGACTCCAGGATTCCAATGCAGGCGGCCCAGGTTCGATCCCTGGTTGGAGAACTAGATCGCACATGCTGCAACTAAGACCCAGCACAGCCAGATAAGTAAATGTTCAAGAAAAAAAGAGGCAGCTGAATGAGGGTGCAGAGCTAAGAGGACAGCCTGCCAAAGAGCCTGTGGCCAGCCTTGGGGACCTGAGCCCTTGACTGCACCCCCTCTCAGGGCCAGTGAGGCATCAACTGTGCATCCCATCTGGAGTGTGGAGCGTAGCCTTCTCCCCGAGGCCTGCCGGGGTAAAGCCTTTGAAATGGCCCAGCGTCAGGCCTGAAAGATCACACATAGAATTTTTGCCTGGAGCTGAACTGCTCAGTAGATGCTGACTGGAGTCTACAGGGAGTCAGTGTGGAAAATAAGGACACGAGATGCTTGAAATTGAAGTTTGGAGGTTCGGGATAGTGGCAATGATGAGATCCAGAGTCTGGAGAGGGAAGTGAGAGGTCTAAAGAAGGTGAGAGGAAAATCTGGAGAGTGAGAAAACAGAGTCACCTCTGTGGAAATTGAAATCTGGGAAAGTTGTGACAGGAAAAATGCTGGAAAGGAAAAAAAAAATGATGACCTCTCCTTTCATTGCTAAGATGCGTCAAAATTTATTTCCTCTGTGTTTTTTTTTTCTGTGAAAAATATTTTATGAATAATTTGTTGATTTGAAATCAATCAAGATAACGTTTTATTATGATTTTTTTTTCAGACTGTGAGATCTGTGACTGCCTTGTTTTCTTTAGCGACAGGGTGTGTTCCTGCTAGCAGTTGGCCTTATGAGATGCCTGTGGTTGCTTATCTTGATTGAAACCAAGATTCAGTTTATCCTGAGTGGTGTTTTTTTTTTTTTTTTTCTTTTTTTATTCCACCTTTATTGAGGAATAGTTGACGCATATTTGAGAAAGTGTCTGTTTAAAGTGTACTGCTGCTGCTAAGTCGCTTCAGTCGTGTCCGACTCTGTGCGACCCCATAGACAGCAGCCCACCAGGCTTCCTCGTCCCTGGGATTCTCCAGGCAAGAACACTGGAGTGGGTTGCCATTTCCTTCTCCAATGCAGGAAAGTGAAAAGAGAAAGTGAAGTCGCTCAGTCATGTCTGACTCCTAGCGACCCCATGGACTGCAGCCTACCAGGCTCCTTCATCCGTGGGATTTTCCAAGCAAGAGTACTGGAGTGGGGTGCCATTGCCTTCTCCGTTTTGATATACATTGTGGAATAATTACTAAGATCAAGGTAATTAACATATCTATCACCTCACTTAGTTAACTGTTTTATGTGTGGGTGGGTGTGGGAAGAATGCTTAAGATCTACTCTAAGCAACTTCCTTTTTTAAAAAATATTTGATCATTTTTAAAGTCTTTTCGGAATTTGTTACCCTACTGTTTCTGGTTTATGTTTTGGCTTTTTGGCTGTGAGGCATGTGGGATCTTAACCCCCCAACCAGGCGTCGAACCCATGCCCTCTGTGTTGAAAGGTGAAATCATGACTACTGGAACATCAAGGCAGTTACTCTCGGCAATTAACAGTATTGAATTAACAGTATTGTTAACTGTGGTCACCATCCTTCACATTAGATCCTCAGAACTTATTCTTATATCTGGAAGTTTATACCGTTTGACCATTTTTATCTCCCCTCATCCCCGGGCAACCAGCATGTCTGTTTCTATGAAATCATTTTTGTTTTCTTTTAGATTCCACCTACAGTTGATATCACACATATTTGACTTTATCTGGATTATTTCACTTAGTATATAATACACTTCAGATTTATCCATATTGTCCCCAGTAGTAGGATTTATTTCTTTTTTGTGACTGAATAAGATTCCATTGCCTATATTTACATACAACATTTTTTTATCCAGCCATCCATCGGAAAGACATTTAGGTGTCTTCTTTTCTTGGTTATCATGAATAATGCTGCAATGGACATGGAAGTACAGATTTCTCTTAGAGATATTTATTTCATTTCCATTGTAAATGTACCTGGATGGAGGATTCCTAGATCATATGTTAGTTCCATTTTTAATCTTTTGAGGAACCATCAAACTATTTCCATAATGGCTGTACCAATTTACATTCCCACCACCCGTGTATGCTGCTGCTAAGTCGCTTCAGTCGTGTCCGACTCTGTGCGACCCCATAGATGGTAGCTCACCAGGCTCCCCTGTCCCTGGGATTCTCCAGGCAAGAACACTGGAGTGGGTTGCCATTTCCTTCTCCAATGCATGAAAGCGAAAAGTGAAAGTGAAGCCACTCAGTCGTGTCCAACTCTTAGCGACCCCGTGGACTGGAGCCTACCAGGCTCCTCCGTCCATGGGATTTTCCAGACAAAAGTACTGGGGTGGGGTGCCATTGCCTTCCCCACCACCCATGTATAAGTATTCCTTTTTGTCCACATCCGGTCAATATATGTTATAAACCGTCTTTTTGATCATGGCTGTCCTAACAGGTACCAGGTATTAGCTCATTGTTGTTTTGGTTTACTTTTCCCTAATTAATTAGGGAAAAGTAATTTTACTTTTCATGCAGATTAATCAGGCTGCATGCGTGCTAAGTTGCTTCAGTCATGACCAGCTCTTTGCGACCCTGTGGACTATAGCCCTCCAGGCTCTTCTGTCCGTGGAATTCTCCAGGTATGAATACTGGAGTGGGTTGCCATTTCTTACTGCAATGATTAATGAATGATATGGAGTACCATTTCATCTACCTATTGGCAATTTGTATGTTTTCTTTGAGAAAATGTCTATTCAAGTCCTTTGCCCATTTTAAACACTGGATTATTTGCTTTTTTGCTATTGAGTTGTATAAATTATTTATCTGATTGGGATATTAGCCTATTATCAGAAAAATGGTTTGCAAATATTTTCTCCCATTCTGTACGCTAGACCAAGTGTTTTTTAAACAGATCAGAATGTTAACAGCTGATTCTTGTGTATTACTCTGTAAATTCAAGCATGTGTCACATTCTGAGATCTAGTCTTAAACATATATAGCCTTTGATTTTCTGGGAATTTGAAATTCCCAAATAAAAGCTTTAAAATTCTATTTATCTGATAAGGATGAAGGATGTTATTGTTATTAGTAGTAGTAGTAATAGTAGTAGTAGTGATATATGAATAGAGAAGAACAAGGGGAGGTTAAATAAGTCACTGCCTAGAAAGTGATTTGTAATGTCTTATATCCAGTGGCTTGGAGAAGGCAATGCCACCCCACTCCAGTACTCTTGCCTGGAAATTCCCATGGATGGATGAGCCTGGTAGGCTCCAGTCCATGGGGTCGCTGGGAGTCGGGCACGACTGAGCTACTTCCCTTTCATTTTTCACTTTCATGCATTGGAGAAGGAAATGGCAACCCACTCCAGTGTTCTTGACTGGAGAATCTCAGGGACGGGGGAGCCTGGTGGGCTGCCATCTATGGGGTCACACAGAGTCGGACACGACTGAAGTGACTTAGCAGCAGCAGCATATCTAGTGGCTAAGATGTTAAAGAATCTGCCTGCAATGCAGGAGACCTGGATTCAGTTCCTGAGAAAGAAAGATGCCCTGGAGAAGGAAATGGCAACCCACTCTAGTATTCTTGCCTGGAGAATCCTATGGAAAGAGGAGCCTGGTAGGCTAGAGTCCATGGCGTCACAAAGAGTTGGACACGACTGAGCGACTAACACACACACACACACACACACACACACACACACACACACACACACAACATACCCCTATATAAGAAGATTTAGGGACTTCCCTGGTGGTCCTGTTGTTAAGACTTCACCTTCCAGTGCAGGGGGTACAGGTTGGATCCTTGATTGGGGAACTAAGATCCCACATGTCTTGTGGCCAAAAAACCAAGACATAAAACAGCAGCAATGTTGTAACAAATAGAATAAAGACTTCTTAATTTTTTTTTTTTAACCCACTGCCTAGTGATCTGGATTTACACTTGGTCTCCAATTTGGAGATCTAAATATGTTTAATTCATGATACTGAGAAATGTGGCTGCTCTGTTCCTTCTACACTTCACACATCTCGGATCTCTATCTCCTGCACTTCTTGTAGGTTCCTAGTATAAACTGACCACATAAATTAATGAAAAGCAATAAGTTTTGGTTATGTATCTATAGGATATATCAGATCAGATCAGATCAGATCAGTCGCTCAGTCGTGTCCTACTCTTTGCGACCCCATGCGACCCCATGAACCGCAGCACGCCAGGCCTCCCTGTCCATCACCAGCTCCCGGAGGTCACTCAGACTCGCATCCATCGAGTCAGTGATGCCATCCAGCCATCTCATCCTCTGTCGTCCCCTTCTCCTCCTGCCCTCAATCCCTCCCAGCATCAGAGTCTTCTCCAATGAGTCAACTCTTCGCATGAGGTGGCCAAAATACTGGAGTTTCAGCTTTAGCATCATTCCTTCTAAAGAAATTCCAGGATTGATCTCCTTCAAAATGGACTGGTTGGATCTTCTTGCAGTCCAAGGGACTCTCAAGAGTCTTCTCCAACACCACAGTTCAAAAGCATCAATTCTTCGGCGCTCAGCCTTCTTCACAGTCCAGCTCTCACATACATACATGACCACAGGAAAGACTATAGCCTTGACTAGGCGAACCTTTGTTGGTAAAGTAATGTCTCTGCTTTTGAATATGCTATCTAGGTTGGTCATAACTTTCCTTCCAAGGAGCAAGCGTCTTTTAATTTCATGGCTGCAGTCACCATCTGCAGTGATTTTGGAGCCCAGAAAAACAAAGTCTGACACTGTTTCCACTGTTTCCCCATCTATTTCCCATGCAGTGATGGGACCAGATGCCATGATCTTCGTTTTCTGAATGTTGAGCTTTAAGCCAACCTTTTCACTCTCCACTTTCACCTTCATCAAGAGGCTTTTTAGCCCCTCTTCACTTTCTGCCATAAGAGTGGTGTCATCTGCATATCTGAGGTTATTGATATTTCTCCCGGCAATCTTGATTCCAACTTCTGTTTCTTCCAGTCCAGCATTCCTCATGATGTACTCTGCATATAAGTTAAATAAACATGGTGACAATATGCAGCCTTGACGTACTCCTTTTCCTATTTGGAACCAGTCTGTTGTTCCATGACCAGTTCTAACTGTTGCTTCCTGACCTGCATACAGATTTCTTAAGAGGCAGATCAGGTGGTCTGGTATTCCCATCTCTTTCAGAATTTTCCATAGTTTATTGTGATCCACACAGTCAAAGGATATATGGGTACATCCTATAGAAAAATCCACTAAGAATATGTTGTCTACATGTATAATATCAAATATGAAACGAGTCACCAGTCCAAGTTTGATGCACGATACTGGATGCTTGGGGCTGGTGCACTGGGACGACCCAGAGGGATGGTACAGGGAGGGAGGAGAGAGGAGGGTTCAGGATGGGGAACACGTGTATACCTGTGGTGGATTCATGTTGATATATGGCAAAACCAATACAATATTGTAAAGTTAAAAAATAAAATAAAATTTAAAAAAATATGTTGTCTAAACCTTTTTCAGTTGAGATTGGTTGATAATTTTATCTAATTGGATGGGATTTTTAGAAGATGAACAGAAAATTATCATGTGGTTAACACCTAGTGCCGGAAACAGTAAACTTGGCTTACCTATTTTGTTAGAATATTATTTTGATTTAAATGCTAATATATATAATTCACTTTCAGAGTTGCTACCAGACTCTTTTTTATTACTGGTGACTCCATAAATTAAGGCAGTTTTTCTAGAAGTAAGGCTGATGGCAGTGGTGTGGGTTGAGGAAAACTTAGTATCAGAGGGGAAAGGGAGATTGGAGTTGTTTGCCCTGTGTTTCGTCACAAATATCTTTTCATTAGAAGTCTATCATGTACATGTCTCTTTTTTCCTGGAAATTATGAAGTATTGTATAACAGATAATTTAATAACAACCATAACGTAGGCTGCTTACAACTGATAACAGCATTAGATGTTTAAGATGTGATTCTAAGAAGTTTGTTTTTTGTTTTTGTTTTTTTCTAATTTATCATTGGGATAATAAACTCTAACTGATACACTTTCAAACTAAGAGAAAGTGAAAGCTTGCCAACTTCCTTATTGTACTTTACTCTCTCAGACTCACCATTTTCAGAATAAATGCATACAATGGAGTATGCTGGGCTGCACACTGAGATTTTATCCGCTTCCTTGCTGGAGGAAAGTGCTTTTATAAAAACAAGTAAAGTCTGTAAAGGGAGGTAATAGAGTAAGTAATTTTATAATAAAAAGATAGAACTATAAATCTACTTTTGCTTGGATATCCTTTGTGTTACCCAGTTTGCCCCATCACTAGGACCCTCAGTGGGCTGGATGACAAAAGCCTTGGTGAATTAAGAGGCACAAAAATGGATGACTGTCTAGTGCCTAATTTTGAGATGTTAAGAGACCTATGTAAGTAGTAGCTGATGGTGAGAAAGAGGGAGGCAGGGATTGAGTGGGCCCTGGAGATGCCAAGATAGGATAGCTTCAGTGGGTGTAAGCAGAGAAGTAAGTGATGAAATTGGGTAGACCCTGATGGTGTATTTGTTTAAGAGGCAGATCTTGGGGCTAGGTGAGTGTTTGTGTCACAGAGTTAGGCACTGGGTCAGTTATTGCCTTGCACAGATCTGGGTATATATTTTATCCCTTCAACTAGGTATTATTCTCTTTGAGGGTGATAGCCTTGTTTTACAATTCTCTCCTGGAGCTGCTAGGCAGTTATGAAATGAGATTGGTTATTGTATGAGAATCTCTTGTGAAGTTCTTCTGTGGATTTTTGACCTCTTAAGGACTATAGTCAGTGCTAGTAAGTCTAGGAACACCCTCTATGTTAGAAGGCATGGAACAGGGCAGAGAGGAAATGACCTATTTTAGGATCAGAATGCAGTTTGGTTCATTCATTAGACCAGTGTCATTATCTGCCTTCCTTGACCCTAAACACTGTCTTTTTAGATTACTAGTATCTTCCTAATCTTTTCATCTTCTAAGCACTCCTCTGACACTCAACACTTTCCTGCTTGATCCAGGGCACCTGTCTTGCTTTCACAGTCCCTGCTTGTTCTCCTAGAACTTGACCTCTGACTTGAGTGACAGTGTCCAGGTTTTGGTTCTTCCTGGACCATCCCATCAGATAGTAAAGAATCTGCCTGCAATGCAGGAGACCCAGGTTTGATCCCTGGATTGGGAAGATCCCCTGGAGGAGGGCATAGCAACCCACTCCCGTATTCTTGCCTGGAGAATCCCATGGACAGAGGAACCTGGCAGGCTACCATCCATGGGGTCACAAAGAGTTGGACATGACTGAGTGTCTAACACTTTCACTTCACTTTCAAGTTAACATCCTGATAAATATTGCTTTCATTTGTGTGAATGGCATGCATATAACCGTTGAGGCCTCTGTTGAACAATTAAGGTTTGGTTGCAGTTGGCACTATGGATGGATAACTTAGTACTTTGCTGAACAGAGCACTGAATCTGTCTTAATGAGCACTATGTAAATGATTTAACACACAGTTTATTAAATCATATGTGTTGGATAGGTTCCTGCCTTTGAGACATGCAACTAACCACATGATACAGTGTCTTATTTTTCTTTCAACTATTTCCAATCATAGACTTGAGCATAGTATTTTAAAAATAAGCTACTCAGAGAGTAGTATAGAAACATATACATTACCATATGTAACATAGATAGCCAGTGGAAATTTGCTGTATGATGCATGGAGTTCAAAGTCTGGGCTCTGTGATATCTAAAGGGGTGGGATGGAGAGGGAGGTTTAAGATGGAGGGGGTATGTGTATGCCTGTGACTGTTTCATGTTGATGTATGGCAGAAACCATCACAGTGTTGTAATTATCCTCCCATTAAAATAAAATAAAATTTAAAGTAAAAAATAAAAATAAGCTACCAATTTACAGATAATTGCATGAGGAGTGTTACAATCACATACTTGATCCTTTGCTTAACAATACATTAAGGACTAAGGCATTCAGATCTTTTACATAGAAAAGAATATTTTCAGCAGTATTAAAACTTCTTTCAATGTATTAATTTTTAAAGTTTACTTATATGGAAACAAAATAGCTGTTCAGTTTTGGCAGAATCATTTGTTTTGAGCTTTCTGCCTAATAGAATGCATGCTTCAGCTTTGGCAGGACTGTTAGAGAATTAGCTCCATATTTGGGACTCTTCAGTTTCCTGGCTCATTGGACCTTGATTTCAGAACTTTGTGCAATCCTGAAATAGTCAGTGATTTTGATGTCTTCATAAAGGGGATTATTTTTGCAAGTAATGCTTTGTGCAATTTATAGATTATTTTATAAATTTTATTGCACAGACATAAGAGATGTTTAATACTCAAAAAAAAAAAAAAATCAAGTAGATGGATAAGAAGATGTTTTAGGTAACACAAAATTAGTCACACATGTCCCTTCCCTAGGACCTTATTTTCTTACTGGGTCAATAGTAAAATATAGTTAGTTTTTAAATAAAAAAGTGGCTGTTTCTTAAGACTTTGCTCCTACCAGAGAAAAAAGATTTTCCTGAGGAACTTCAGTTTATATCCTTGTGCATATAGTAAAAGCAAATATATTTATTAAGAATATTAAGTAATTGATTGAATCAGAGAACATTTTGTTAAATTAAGTCCAAGAACGTTTTTAGGTGCACTGTAAATCTGCTGGCAAAGAGAAGGGCATGAATTACAAAATGATGGGAAGGATCAAATCAGTCACTCAGTCGTGTCCGACTCTTTGGGAAGGATACTTCCTATTAATATTCTGTATTGTTTTTGTCTTCAGTATTTATTTCTCTTCTAGTACTGTTTGTTTATATGTTTCTAGTAATCTATTTAAGTAGTAAGTCATGTGGGAACCCAACCTGATTTGTCCAATTTGTGGCTTCTGAGTGAAAAGAGGGGTAGAGAAATCATTTTTTGTGGCCCATAAGCTTTCTGTTCTGTACGAAGAGCCAGTATTAGTTTGTTTTGAGAACACTGGACAATTCATAAACTTTAAGTTGAAAGGGGTTCTCAGGTTATCAGATCCATCCCTTCCATCCCAGAGGAGGCGGTGGGGTCCAGGAAAGTGGTGGGCCTGCCTGACTGGTGAGTGACATGGAACTCAAGCCTTCTGATTCCCCCCAAGTTTATGAATGTGGAGCCCTACTCAGTGTCTCCAAGGAAACCCATAAACAAAGGGGTCTTTGTAACCCAATGTCAGTAGTTTGGGATTTTGTAGTTGGTATGTATCCACCCCACATTCTCTGTTTCCTGAGTTAGCCTGAAGAAGTTTAGAGAAGAGAGACGGCAAGCAGAGTACTCCATAGTCAGAGGATAAATCGAGGCTATCTGAGTCAGGTAACTAGGATGCGGAGACTGTGTTTCTCCATCTGGATTGTTGATGGATAAGTAGGTGCAATTTCATTAATGATTTTGAAACATAGGGTACCTGCTCTGACATTTTCTTCGGTCGTTTCCCACCTCTTGGTGATTCTCATAAATGTGTATCACTGTTTGACCTTATTAAGTGTACAGCCTGAGTATTACAGGATTAATCAGGAGACATTTTTCTGGTAGCATCTGTTTTCTAAACATGGACTTTGTGGCATCTGTTGTAGTATGCTGTAGATCCTAAATACTCAAACACAGGACAGCAGCAAAAAGCCTGCCCTTGTAGGCATTTTGGACTCACTGCTTTTTTTCTCTTTCAAAATGCTTCAAAACCACATGCAAGTCTGGATGTCAAAAGGGCTATCATTTCCCCTCCGAGTTTTTTCGCTGGACTTTTAAGAGTTTGCCAGAAAAATGTGGTGACAGTTACAGCTGAAGATCATGTCAAGATGAGAAGGAAATGAGACGCATCCGGGGACTGAAATGCGCTTAGAGCTTCATCATCTCGTGGTGATGGATTTTCACAGATGGTTCCTGCTGAGTTCTTCGTTTTGTCAAGTCCCGCAGGTCAGCTGGTCATCATGGACTGAATCGTAGGCTTTGTGATAACTGAGAATTATATTCAGAACTTGAAACAGCGATGGAAAAAAGAGACCAGTTGTTGGCCGTAAACACCTTCTGAGTATGCGTCTCTAAAAACGGCTGCTAGGGAAAAGGTCTGGGACCTGTGATTCCAGGTCTCTGGAGGTGGGTGAGTGGGCAGGTGCTGGAGGCCCTCCAGACTAATTTCTATTCCCTGCTGTTCTTTACAGCGCAGTCAATTTCACTATTTACTGAGATATAAAAGTCAGTATTGGGAGCCATTTAAAAAGTCTATTTTTTTTTTTTTTTAATGAAGTTGATGGCACCAGGGAGATGGTTGGAGAGATGGGAGGTGACCATTTACAATGCCTTCTCTGGTCCTTTTTGCCTGTTTTCCAGCAGTTCCCTGCAGGGGAGCCAAGTTTCTTTCAAGATTGTTTCAATGTTAAATTGACACTAAATCAAGAGCGCAGTAAGCCCCAACCTAGTCTTTTTAAGGGAAGAAACTTTTGAAGGCAGCCAGGACCCTTGTGGGGAGCTGATGCAGAAGAGGAGAGACTGCAGATGAAACCACTGTTGAAATTGGGGAGTGGGAAGTCAAAATTAGAAGACTTTTGCCTTATTTTAAAATACATCTTTCTCTCCTTGTATGTCTTTTCCTCGCTGCACTCTTTGTTTTATATGGTGAATATTTTCTCTAGTCTAAAAAGAACAAAAATGACCTTTGAAACATTTTTCTCTGTGTTGTATTTAGGCCAAAACCCTCTAGATCTTGTTACCCTACGTGCCGGCACTTTGTTGGCTCAAGTTCTTAGGCAGTGATTGCGTGCTTTGTAGCACACCTGAGTCATATATTAATGGATCGATAAAAGATGCTCTATTGTGTCTTAAAAGGATATTAAGAACTGGATGCTGACCTGGAAAGGCATGGTGCTGATGGTGACCAGATCTCTTATCAGCAAAATACAGCTCAGCATGTCACTCACTTTCTTAATAATACCCCAAAGCAGTACAAAAGATACTACATCATGGAAAAGATTATTAAATATATAAATGTCAATTCACTTTATCTTGCAGATGGTAGTTCATATCTATCTCTCTTTTCTTTCTCTACTTCTCTGTCTGTCCCTTCCTTCCTTCCTTCCTTCCTGTTTTGCATGATAAAGAAGGTTTGACTTTTAAAATTGCATGAAACCAAACTTAGTACTGGTGAACATGGCTCTATAGGAAAGGAGGCAGATAAATACTGTTTTCTAAAGAATTCCTCTACCATATATGAACATATGCATTTATGTGAAGCTGAATTTTTTTTACTCAAAATGTTTGACAACTGTGATACTTTTTAATGCTCTGATGTGAAACATATTGTGTCCCTTACAAACTATAAGTTAGGGCTACTTCTTTAAGAAGTTTAGTATCACAGATCATGAGACTTGTTACTACTAAATAGAATAATATCGTTAGTTCTTCAAATATTAATAATTCATAGCCCTTTTGTTCCAAAATGGTCCTGAAGCAGAGTCTGCTGAAGGAATCATAATTTCCTGGTTTAAACGTAAGCCAGTAGATTATCATGGGTAGCTTGGCACTGCCTATCGAAAGCACTTCTAACATATTTTTTGTGTAAGATATTGCAATTTGATAAAATTTCACTTATTGCACAAAAATTTATTGTCTGCCAATGTACTGGAACCTCCGCTTGAAGTCCTTCTCAGTAGAGTATACCAAACAAATATATTAATTTTCTGTGAGAGATTTTTTTTGCTATTAGTGTCTATCCAAGGTGCAGTTGTCACACAAAAGAGAACCATTGGTTTCCTGAGATGGCTTGGGACATGTACCACAAAAGAGGAGACTCTTGGAAGGGTAATATTGGCCAGATAAAAATGCTACGGTAAAACATCCCAGAGAAAAGAAAATAACATGTACAGATAATGGAGTCAAGACTACAAAAACATCGCAGTGTATTTGTGTATGTGTGCTCAGTTGCTTCAGTCATGTACGACTCTTTGTGACCCCATGGACTGCAGCCCACCAGGCCCCTCTGTCCATGGGATTCTGCAGACAAAAATATTGGAATAGGTTGCCCTGCCCTCCTCCAGGGGATCTTCCCTAGAATTGAACCCATGTCACTTACATCTTGGGCATTGGCTGCTGAGTTCTTTACCAGTGGCGCCACCTTAGGGGTGTGTCTATGGTCCTGAAGTGTCTCCTGTTAGAATCTTACTTCAATATTCATAAAGAAAACAAATTATATTGCCTGCAGCAGATGTGAGATACCTGATAAGGAAATAGCCTTCAGTTATTTACTAAAGACGATGACTTAGTAATGACTACATAGCTCATTCTGGTGTTAAAATGACTGAGGACAATTCCTGAGGACAAAGTTATCTGAAATACAATACCGTAAGATGGGAAAGATGATGGGCTAGAGATGACAGGTGTCTGTAGGAGAAGGCTGAGTGCAGCCTGGCCATCCATCTGTGGACTGTGGGTCATGGGAGGGTGAGCAGGTCACCTGTGCTGTCAGATTAGGGTTGTGTTTCTGTGAGGCAAAGAGCCACGCATTAAGGTTAGTCCTTCCACAGTGGGACCGCTGTTCTCTAGGATGGATGGAAGAGACTGCCTGGAGAGGGGAAGAATGGGGGCGGGCAGGGCAGAGGTTGGTATGGGGGCAAGGACAATGTCTTCCTGGCAGGACAGGTGGTACCTGAGCCTGACAGGGATGAAAAGTGTGGCACCTGGGGTATGCATATGGAGAATCCCACCACATCCCACACTGTCAGGAACATCTCCGCGAACATTATCTGTAATCGTTCATAGTCACCAGGGCTTGTCTTCTCTTCTTAGCAATTTAGATACAGCAACCAAGAGGCCTTGGTGTTCTCCATGCCTCCCACTTTCTTGCTATTTCTGGTTGTCATCTCCCTGTCTGGCTTTGCCCTGAAGAACCCTCACACCTCGTGTTACCTGGACAAGCTGTAGGTTTTTATTTTCCTTCAAGGGTTTCCCTGAGGAAGGACAATCCACTAAGAGAAAGGATTAGTAACTTCACTCTCTCCACATCCCTTTTTGCTTTGGATCCAGGAAAAAATAAAGCTGAATTTGTTTCCCAGCTCAAGCAATTCTAGATCTTGTGCTCTGTATTTCTGTGTCCAAACTCCAATCAGAGCTTTATAGAATTTTCGGTGGTTAATTTCTGTCTTTCTCATTTTTTTTTTCATTGATTAAGTTTATACTTTCGTATTGTAGCTATTTTAGGAAGTCCTTTGAAGCCTTTTTGAAATGAATCGAAAATTAATAAGTAAAAGTAATCAAATGCTCTTTCTAATCTTTTACATCCTTTGGCATAATCCTCTCAGTTCCTCTCTGCCTTAGAGCCAGTTTTTTTGTCAGTGGGTCAATTTCACATCTTCTTTTATCTGATGTTCTTTTTTAGTAACTCTCAACACTCTTATCTTTCAATTAAAAAAAATTCCCCCTCTTACTAGTTGCAAAACTTTTTGTTTCTTCTCACTTTTCTCAAAAATCCTGATTTTTTTTTCCTTCTGAAATCATCACTATTTCCATTGATCAGGAAATAAAACCTTTCCTTACAACAAATTTTCTTCTTCAAATCTATTTTATTCTTAATAACAAGTTTCAGTCATCATCTTGTAACTCCTACATAATGAATATTTTCTGCTATCCAGTTTTTCTTGGGTCAGATGGCCTGCTTTCTAATTTCTAGAGGGAAAGGACATAAGGGAAACACATAATCTTCTCTTTGTTGGAGTTAATTCTCTCTTAAGAAAGATTTATTTTTCCAAATTTTAGATTGCATATGGAGCCCGGGAATAAATGAAGACATCATTTATAATTGAAGTTGTTTGGGGGTATATGTTATGCAACCAGGGAAGCTCCCACAGAGGGCCAACTGGACTCAGACTGGTTCTCAACTTAGACTTCTTTTCTTGGCTTTGTTGCATGATACAACTCTATGCTGCTTTTCAAGTTGGCAGCCAAGGTTATCAGAATCCGAGTTTCTCCTGCTCAGTGTTATTAATCTATAGTTGGTGACTTTTTCATTTCCTCCCTTAGCTTGTCTTGACTTCCACTTTCCATTAATTGAGAACTAGAATATTCGCTTAAGCATTTAAATACTCTAGAGAATTTAATAAACCCTAGGGAACAGAATATAAAGTCTTGAAAGTCTTGATATTCCCTGTCTCAATTCCAGTTCTAAGGTTTGGAAAATCAGATCAGCATCTTAGGGGTTCACTTGCATCCCATGTTGAAAATAAGCTTTCGAGGATACATACATGTGCCTTGTAGTTTGTTTTACTAACTTCAATAATCTATTTTTGAATCTATGGTACATTTATTCTGTAATGTTAATCTCTTGTTACTATATAAAAGTAGATAATTTTCATAGACTTACCTATTTAAGTCAGTTGTCTTGATAAGTATTTTTTAAATACCATGGATACATTTACAAATACATAGAAACCTATCTGATTCTAGAGAAAGTCCAAGAAATGTGGACATTTACAGATGAGTTTAGCTTGGTAGGAAACTTTTGACCGTTTGTATTTTTAGAAGTGACTGCAGATAGTGGAATGGAAGAATCCCATATAAAAAACCCATACTATGAAATTTTCACCATGGAGTCACTAAAATATTTATTGTTTATAAAACATTTTTTCACCCTTGAACAGTCTTTGAAATATTACTCACTAAAAATGTCTCCCCAATGAAGGATTGTTCTAAAGTGCAATTGGCTTTTTTTCCTCTTTTCTGCAGTCAAGGAGGATCTATAAAATGGTAAATATTCAAATGTTCTTGTAAAGTACTATATATTTCCCTGTCTCAGGCAAGTAGAGGACTGTGTTAGGCAGGAAGAGTTAGCCTCTGCTTATTAAGTAATATTGCCATGGCTTGTAAAAGGGAAGCAGCATGTCTAAAGCCATAGCGTACCTTTGACATATCACTCAGCATTACTCCTTTCAGAATTATGGAAGACATACTTAAGTCTGAATCAGGGAATAATGTCAGAGGAAATAAATATCCACTTTTGGGGGGCAGCAGTTTAAAATATATTAAAATTTAGAAATGTTCATAGTCACACACATTCTTTGATTTACTCCCTTCTATTAATATATAACCAGCATGCAATGCTCAAACTGACCTTTTGAGGTTTGGATTACCACTCTGGCTAATTTTTTTATAGTCTTATATAAATTTAGTCCAGTTATAATTTTTCCAAATAATTCGTATCAGAGAAGTGTCTTTTTTCTCTTGTAGAAATAATGCAACCAAGATATAATTTAGTTCAGTTCAGTTTAGTCGCTCAGTCGTGTACGACTTTTTGCAAGCCATAGCATGCCAGGCCTCCCTGTCCATCACCAACTCCTGGAGTTTACCCAAACTCATGACCATTGAGTCTGTGATGCCAGCCAACCATCTCATCCTCTCTCATGCCCTTCTCCTCCTGCCCTCAATCCTTCCCAGCATCACGGTCTTTTCAAATGAGTCAGCTCTTCGTATCAGGTGGTCAAAGTATTGAAGTTTCAGCTTCAAATCAGTTACTCAGGCCTGGTCTCCTTTAGGATGAACTGGTTGGATCTCCTTGCAGTCCAAGGGACTCTCAAGAGTCTTCCCAACACTGCAGTTCAAAAGCATCAATTCCTCAGCTCTCAGCTTTCTTTATAGTCCAACTCTCCCATCCTTACATCTACTGGAAAAATCATAGCTTTGACTAGATGGACCTTTGTTGGCAAAGTAATGTCTCTGATTTTTAATATGCTGTCTAGGGTGGTCATAACTTTCCTTCCAAGGAGTAAGCGTCTTTTAATTTCATGGCTGCAGTCACCATCTGCAGTGATTTTGGAGCCCCGCAAAATATAGTCAGCCACTGTTTCCATTGTTTCCCCATCTATTTGCCATGAAGTGATGGGACTAGATGCCATGATCTTCATTTTCTGAATGTTGAGCTTTAAGCCAACTTTCTCACTTTCCTCTTTCACTTTCATCAAGAGGCTCTTAAGTTCTTCACTTTCTGCCATAAGGGTGGTGTCATCTGCATATCTGAGGTTATTGATATTTCTCCCAGCAATCTTGATTCCAGCTATCTTCATCCAGCCCAGTGTTTCTTTCTCATGATGTACTCTGCATATAAGTTAAATAAGCAGGATGACAATATACAGCCTTGACGTACTCCTTTTCCTATTTGGAACCAGTCTGTTTTTCCATGTCCAGTTCTAACTGTTGCTTCCTGACCTGCATACAGATTTCTCAGGAGGCAGGTCAGGTGATCTGCTATTCCCATCTCTTTAAGAATTTTCCAGTTTATTGTGATCCACACAGTCAAAGGCTTTGGCATTGTCAATAAAGCAGAAATAGATGTTTTTCTGGAACTCTCTTGCTTTTTCCATGATCCAGAGGATGTTGGCAATGTAATCTCTGGTTCCTCTGCCTTTTCTAAATCCAGCTTGAACATCTGGAAGTTCATGATTCACATATTGCTGAAGCCTGGCGTGGAGAATTTTGAGCATTTCTTTGCCAGCATGTGAGGTGAGTGCAGTAGTTTGAGCATTCTTTGGCATTGCCTTTCTTTGGGATCAGAATGAAAACTGAGCTTTTCCAGTCCCGTGGCCACTGCTGAGTTTTCCAAATTTGCTGGCATATTGAGTGCAGCACTTTCACAGCATCATCTTTCAGGATTTGGAAGAGCTCCACTGGAATTCCATCACCTCCACTAGCTTTGTTCATAATGATGCTTTCTAAGGCCCACTTGACATCACATTCCAGGATGTCTGGCTCTAGGTCAGTGATCACACCATCGTGATTATCTGGGATGTGAAGATCTTTTTTGTATAGTTCTTCTGTGTATTCTTGCCATCTCTTCTTAATATCTTCTACTTCTGTTAGGTCCATACCATTTCTGTCCTTTATTGAGCCCATCTTTGCATGAAATGTTCCCTTAGTATCTCTAATTTTCTTGAAGAGATCTCTAGTCTTTCCCATTTTGTTTTCCTCTATTCCTTTCCATTGATCACTGAGGAAGGCTTTCTTATCTCTTCTTGCTATTCTTTGGAACTCTGCATTAAGATGGGTGTATTTTTCCTTTTCTCCTTTATTTTTCACTTCTCTTCTTTTCACAGCTATTTGTAAGGCCTGCTCAGACAGCCATTTATTTTTTTGCATTTCTTTTTCTTGGAGATGGTCTTAATCCCTGTCTCCTGTACAATGTCACAAACCTCTGTCCATAGTTCATCAGGTACTCTATCAGATCTAGTCTCTTAAGTCTATTTCTCACTTCCACTGTATAATCGTTAAGGGATTTGATTTAGGTCATACCTGAGTGGTCTAGTGGTTCTCCCTACTTTCCTCAATTTAAGTCTGAATTTGGCAAAAAGGAGTTCATGATCTGAGCCACAGTCAGATCCCAGTCTTGTTTTTGCTGATGGTACAGAGCTTCTCCATCTTTGGCTGCAAAGAATGTAATCAATCTGATTTTGGTATTGACCATCTGGTGATGTCCATGCGTAGAGTCTTGTGTTGTTGGAAGAGGGTGTTTCCTATGATCAGTGCGTTCTCTTGGCAAAACTCTATTAGCCTTTGCCCTGCTTCATTCTGTGCTCCAAGGCAAAATTTGCCTGTTACTCCAGGTATTTCTTGACTTCCTACTTTTACATTCCAGTCCCCTATAATGAAAAGGACATCTTTTTTGGTTGTAAAAGGTCTTATTTAATTAAACACATTTTGGCTCTTCATTGCAAGCTGAAGTGGCTGTGGCTGAGCAATAAGGATGCTTTTTCAAAACTCATGTCCCTGAACACTTGGGGAAATGCAGTGAAATATTAATGAAAGATACAAAACCATAATTAAATGATGAGTTTTTATTTTTAGATTACCAAACTACCTTTCTGCCACTTTTCTAAATTCTCAGGCCTTTGTAAATTCTGTGGCTGTTGAGCTATTTGGAAATTACTAGTAGTGAAGGTCTTTTGCCTAAGTAGGAGTGGAGAGATGGAGGAAGGAATTTTTGTAGTAACTTAGACTGAACTCCTGTCTGAAAATACTGTTACACTTGTAGTCCTGTAAATAACTAATTGTATGCTCTTGGACAATTTATATGAAACCTTTTGATAGTAATATATCAAGTCCCCACAGAGGGATCAGTTCAGTTCAATCGCTCAGTCGTGTCCAACTCTTTGCGACCCCATGAATCGCAGCATGCCAGGCCTCCCTGTCCATCACCAACTCCCGGAGTTCACCCAGACTCACATACATTGAGTCAGTGATGCCATCCAGCCATCTCATCCTCTGTCGTCCCCTTCTCCTCTTGCCCCCAATCCCTCCCAGCATCAGAGTCTTTTCCAATGAGTCAACTCTTCGCATGAGGTGGCCAAAGTACTGGAGTTTCAGCTTTAACATCATTCCTTCCAAAGAAATCCTAGGGCTGATCTCCTTCAGAATGGACTGGTTGGATCTCCTTGCAGTCCAAGACTCTCAAGAGTCTTCTCCAACACCACAGTAAAAAAGCATCAATTCTTCGGTGCTCAGCCTTCTTCACAGTCCAACTCTCACATCCATACATGACCACAGGAAAAACCATAGCCTTGACTAGATGGACCTTTGTTGGCAAAGTAATGTCTCTGCTTTTCAATATGCTATCTAGGTTGGTCATAACTTTCCTTCCAAAGAGTAAGCGTCTTTTAATTTCATGGCTGCAGTCACCATCTGCAGTGATTTTGGAGCCCCCAAAATAAAGTCTGACATTATTTCCACTGTTTCCCCATCTATTTCCCATGAAGTGATGGGACTAGATGCCATAATCTTCATTTTCTGAATGTTGAGCTTTAAGCCAACTTGTTCACTCTGCACTTTCACTTTCATCAAGAGGCTTTTGAGTTCCTCTTCACTTTCTGCCATAAGGGTGGTGTCATCTGCATATCTGAGATTATTGGTATTTCTCTCGGCAATCTTGATTCCAGCTTGTGTTTCTTCCAGTCCAGCGTTTCTCATGACGTATTCTGCATATAAGTTAAATAAACAGGGTGACAATATACAGCCTTGACGAACTCCTTTCCCGTTTGGAACCAGTCTGTTGTTCCATGTCCAGTTCTAACTGTTGCTTCCTGACCTGTGTGTGTAATCCTTTCTGGTAGAGCCATTCATGAAGTTGTGTATGTGCTTGTGTGCTAAGTAGCTTAGTTGTGTCTGCCTCTGTATGACCCTATGGACTGCAGCCCACCAGGCTCCTCCAGAAAAGAATATTGGAGTAGGTTGCCATGCCCTCCTCCAGGGGATCTTCCTCACCCAGGGATCGAACCTATGTCCTTACATCTCCTGCACTGGCAGGCAGGTTCTTTACCACTAGTGCCACCTGGGAAGCCCTCACAAAGGACCAGATTGCTTTTTAACAATGTCCGATTGTGTGTGTATTTGTGTGTGTTTTCATAAAACCCAACCAAATCTTGGCAAACGTATCTACGGGGCAACCTTGTTTGTAGCAACTCCTTCCACCCATCACTTGCGAGCATGCTAACTGCAGAAATTTCAGAGAAAGTTCTATGATGCATTCTAATTGAAGGAGCTTTGCAATGGACAAACCCAAGTTATACTTTTGCAGATTTATTGTCTCTTCATGTGGTTGTATACCCTATGCTTTAGTCTACTCAAATAATGGCCAGTCCAGGAACACACCATGCTCTCTTTTGCCTCTGTATGTTTGCCTGGAATGCCCATCAAGCCTGCTGCTGCCTGGCAAATGTATGGTCACATTTCCTGACTCAATTCAAGCACCAGTTCCTCTGTGAAGGTTTCCCAAATTTCCCTCCCATTCCTCAACAAGCTTTGGTTCTGGAACTTCCTTGTTTAGGTCACTCTGTATTAACAGGACTTTCCTGGGGCATCAGACAATAAAGAATATGCCTGCAATGCAGGTGACTTTGGGTTCGATCTCTGGGTTGGGATGATCCCCTCAAGAAAGGAATGGCAGCCCACTCCAGTGCTCTTGCCTGGAGAATTTCATGGACAGAGGAACCTGGGGTCCAGGGTCCAGTCCATGGGGTCCATGGGGTCGCAAGAGTCGGACACTGCTGAACAACTAAACTACCATAGTAACACTTGTTTTGATAGTTAATAGAGTGTATTCAGATCTACTAGTTTGTTTATCTTCCAGCCTAGAGACTAAAGCGGAGAAGGCAATGGCACCCCACTCCAGTACTCTTGCCTGGAAAATCCCATGGACGGAGGAGCCTGGTAGGCTGCAGTCCATGGGGTCGCTAGAGTCGGACACGACTGAGCGACTTCCCTTTCACTTTTCACTTTCCTGCATTGGAGAAGAAAATGGCAAGCCACTCCAGTGTTCTTGCCTGGAGAATCCCAGGGACGGGGAAGCCTGGTGGGCTGCCATCTATGGGGTCGCACAGAGTCGGACACGACTGAAACAGCTTAGCAGCAGCAGCAACTTGACAAAAAGGCATTTGTCTCACTTCTTTCCCAACTGCTGGTAGGCACGGGGTTGTGTCCTATAAGCCTGTTAAGTAGTCCTTTTATCTTCCAAGTTGTAGATAGTATTTCTCTCTTCTATAGCTTGTTCACCGATACCCCTTGGAAACTACCAAAGACCAATACCCTTTGCTTTTCCTTTTCTCTTCCACATGGAGACCGGTCTGGTGTTCTGTGTAAATCACCATACTTTGTCTGTGCACCAGTGTCCTTCAAAAGGCTCCCTGATGGTGAAAGTTCCTTCCATCCCTCTGATCTTGTGGTCTAGCCCGCTGTTATCAAGGGTCCTGATTTGTGCTGTCAGTGCCTGACTGAAGTTTTTATAAAATAACTCTTCTAGTCTCCCTCCTTTTCCACAGACGCACAAACAAACTACACTGGGACAATATTTTCTCTTCTTCCAAGGCTATACATTTAAGTGAAGGAGTCTGTATATGTAACATGCATGTACTCTATTAAATTGACTCAGGAAGTTCTAGGGCCATATTGCTAGGCAACCAAAAAATAATAAGAAAATTTTTGGCTGAGTTAGCCTTCATTTACCTACAATAGTCATCTAACTCAAAACCCAAGAATTAAATTCTTCTGAGAGGATTTCCATTTATCATGTACGTGTGTGTACATATATTCATAATATATAATCATTGTGATGCTTTTATTGTATAATACTTTCTTCCCTGCCACCCCAAAATATTAAAATATTCTTGTTTTTGGCTTCTTTCCAACCCTACTGATTGATATCTTATAGGTACCAAAATTATTTTCTATTAATATCGAACTTTGAAAACAGAACACTTCCTTTGATGATGAAATACCAGATATCAATTCCTTGTCTGTTTCTCAGAATCCCATGTTCAGAGTCCCTGGGAGGAGGAGATTTTTAACTTCACACACCAATACTCTATAGGAATACTTTCTACTCCTTGTAATAGAGAAAGCACTTTGTTTTAGTTTTTCAAAGAATTACACTTGGTTCAAAAATTGGTTGTTATAGTCATTAAATAACCAAATTAAGACTTTAAAAACTTGGTAAGATATGGATACAAAAGAAAAGAGACTTGGTCTTTTTATAAATTAAATTAAATTCATTTTCATCTTTGAAAAGAGTTCACAAAAGCTGCCAAAGTTGCTATGGAAAGACAACTTTAAGAGATCTGAAAGAGTTTATAAATTTATATTTATTTTATATCAAAATTTTTAACAAATTTATGTTTATTTATAACAAATGTTTTATAAGTATTTTAAAGTTCTCACTTCAGTATTGGGGGTCCCCAAGAACACCCCTTATATGCAGACTACATCATGTGAAATGCTGGGCTGGATGGAGCACAAGCTGGAATCAAGATTACCAGGAGAAATATCAATAACCTCAGATACACAGATGACACCACCTTTATAGCAGAAAGCAAAGAGGAACTAAAGAGCCTCTTTGATGAAAGTGAAAGAGGAGAGTGAAAAAGTTGGCTTAAAGCTAAACATTCAGAAAACCAAGATCATGGCATGCGGTCCCACTTCATGGCAAATAGATGGGGAAACAATGGAAACAGTGAGAGACTTTATTATGGGGGGGCTCCAAAATCACTGCAAATGGTGACCGCAGCCATTAAATTAAAAGACATTTGCTCTTTGGGAGAAAAGCTATGACCAACCTAGATAACATATTAAAAAGCAGAGACATTACTTTGCCAACAATGATCCATCTAGTCAAAGCTATGGTTTTCCAGTAGTCATATCCAGTAGGGATATGAAAGTTGAACTATATAGAAAGCTGAATGCCAAAGAATTGATGCTTTTGAACTGTGGTGTTGGGAAAGACTCTTGAGAGTCCCTTGGACTGTAAAGATATCAAACCAGTCCTTCCTAAAGGAAATCAGTCCTAAATATTGATTGGAAAGACTGATGCTGAAGCTGAAACTCCAATACTTTGGCCACCTGATGCGAAGAAAAGACTTGTTTGAAAAGACCCTAATACCAGTAAAGATTGAGGGCAGGAGGAGAAGGGGATGACGGAGGATGAGATAGGTGGATGGCGTCACCAATTTGGTGGATATGAGTTTGAGTAAGCTCTGGGAGTTGGTGATGGACAGGGAAGCCTGGCATGCTGCAGTCCATGGGGTTGCAAAGAGTCAGACACGACTGAGCAACTGAACTGAATGAGCTTAAAATACTCTTAAATTTCTAATATCCATGAAAGGGCTCACAACATAAGGATGCAATGAAGATTTAAAAAATGAAGGAACTAAGTTATTCTCAGCAATCACAAATATGAATTGAAATACTGCAAGAGTCACCACCACACAGAGTGTTTCCACACATGTCAGCACTTGGTCCTCCTATTGTTCCACATCTCACTATCACTCAAAGGAAACCAAAGGAAATGACAGATAAGGGGACAAATCATGTTTTCAGTGGGGATGTGGAGAGTCTGCTTTTTGTCCTTGTGCTCCACAGCATGTTTCAGTCAAACCGATCTGTCCCCAGCCTACCCGCACTCTGTCCTCCACCCTGTGGAGGATTTGGTGTGTACAAGAGTCTATGGGATAAGCTCTTCTTGATTAATGCACATGTTTTGTTTTACACAGCAGCATGTCACTTCTCTCTTAAAGAAGCCGTAAGAAAGAATGAAATAATGCCATTTGCAACATCATGGATGGTTCTAGAGATTAGCATACTAAGTGAAATAAGTCAGAGAAAGACAAATACCATATAATATTACTTATCAATGGAATCAAAAGAATTATATAAATGAAAAAGTGAAAGTGTTAGTCTCTCAGTCATGTCCAACTCTTTATGATCCCACGGCCTGTATCCCGCCAGTCTCCTCTGTTCCTGGAATTCTCTAGGCAAGAATACTGGAATGGGCTGCCATTCCCTTCTCCAGGGGATCTTCCCAACCCAGGGATTGAAACTGCAGGCAGATTCTTTACCATCTGAGCCACCAGCCAGAGAAACAGACATGGAAAACAAATTTATGATTGCCAAAGGGGAAGCAGGGGCAAGTTAGGAATTTGGGATTGACATATAATTTTATTACATATAAAATAGATAAGCAATAAGAACCTACTGTATTGCACAGGGAACTATAGTCAGTATCTTGTAATAACCTATAATGGAAAAGAATCTGAAAAAAAAACCACACACATGTATAACTAAATCACTTCTCCGTATACCTGAAACACTGTAAATCAACTATAAACTTCAGTAAAAAAAAAAAAAATGAATCTGTCTCTTCTGTACATGGGCAGGGGCATTGCCAGCTTTCTTAAAACTGGAGAGAAGCATCAGCATGTATACTGTAAAGATGTTCAACTGTGCAGTCAGTTAGAACAGCTGTACCAGTTTCACTTTGGGTATGCGGTCAGTGCCTTGATATAAGTCAGATTGTCAGTGAGTGAGTCATTGCTACTTTCATATGTTATCTATGTTTTATTATTAAATCAGATGTAGAGCAGTGCTGATAAATTAGTAAGAACTTATTCATTCGGACTCTGCTGAACTTCAAGATCTCCTCACCTCCAAATACTTGGGACTTAATTTTATAAAAAATTATTCTTTTGCAAAACTGATAAATTCATTGTTTGTTGTTTGGTGTTTTCATTAGAAACCTTTGCAAATCTCTTTAATAATAATTGTAAAAGTAGAAAATTAACATTTTTTGTCTTAAATCAGCCTTGACATCATTTTAACAAAAAATGTGAGGACAAGCAGGAAAAATATTAGTAGTCACACTGCTTTTTATCCCTGAGAAGGGTAGATACATTGAGTAATGAATTATTGATTCAGTGTTGATGAACCCGAGTTTATCCTGAAATTTCTGCCTTAGATTGGGGAATAGCTAGAGTCTAACTTCTCTTTACTGATTACAAACCTTGGTGGGATTTGAGCAACCATAGGAAATATAGGTTATTGACCTTTTCCTAACAAAACTATCTCTTCATACAATTTAATTCATCCAACAACTCTATTTCACCATTTCTGTGCATGGCAAGTAACAGGCGCTACTGGAAGGAAAAATCAATAGTGTATTGGATAAATACACACAAAAGACTGGTGTTTATCAGGGTAGACTCTAAAGATGGCCAGCTTCATATAGAAGCAAAGAAATACACTTTATTCCCAAGCAAATATTGAGTATTTTAAATGTATGCAAAATTCTGAGGCTATCTTTTATGTTGTCAGTCTGATTATTTCCTCTCCAACTGAAAAATATGAAATTATGATCAACTTATGCTTCCTCATATTTCATGCCTGGCATGAAAACAGTATTTTAGTATGCAGTGGTATAATACTTCTAAACATTAAGGACTCACTTCATCTCTCAAATCTTGTTGTTTTTCTACATAATCAAAATAGTTACTCCACGATAAGGTAAGCTGGACGTCTGAATAGGGTTGTGACAGAGTAAATGGAAATAATTTTTTGATGGTTATTCATTAAGATAATTAAAAACACTGATTCTGTCATTCTGATATGACCTTGTATAATGTAAAATTAGTGTTCATTTTGATAATTAAACTGTAATATTTATCTCTCTTAATATAATATTTTATCTTAGTAAAATAAGTTGTTGATTTCATCTTGCAAATTATTGCTAAGTTAGACTTTCATCTAATGTTGAATCCTGCTGCTGCTGCTGCTAAGTCGCTTCAGTTGTGTCCGACTCTGTGCGACCCCATAGACGGAAGCCCACCAGGCTCCCCTGTCCCTGGGATTCTCCAGGCAAGAATCCTGGAGTGGGTTGCCATTTCCTTCTCTAATGCATGAAAGTGAAAAGTGAAAGGGAAGTTGCTCAGTCGTGTCCGACTCTTAGCGACCCCACGGACTGCAGCCTACCAGGCTCCTCCATCCATGGGATTTTCCAGGCAAGAGTACTGGACTGGGGTGCCATTGCCTTCTCCGAATGTTGAATCCTAGTCATTTAAATAAGAGAGTTATTCTATAACAGAGAGGCACATGAAAATGTTGGGGTGGTAATCCAGTTATCAAACTGCCTGCGTTCTTCCTGTGAGACTTGCTTTGCAAATTGTCTCAGTCATTTGTTTATATTAAAGTGACACTTTGTTTTTGTTAAAAATTATGATGGGGAAATGGTGATAATATTTTAACAAAAAAAATAATATTGTAATTATATTATCATTGACATAATTTAATGACATTTAAGGGATCATTATTGTATTTGCTTCCTATTGTAGAAATATGACTTGTTTTCCAGTGTTTATGTTTTTATTGACATTAGTGACAAAGTCTTCCAAAAAGAATGTGATAAACACTTTTTGATTGGGTTGTTTGTTTTTCTGGTATTGAATTGTATGAGCTGCTTGTATATTTTGGAAATTAATCCTTTATCAGTTGTTTCATTTGCTATTATTTTCTCCCATTCTGAGGGTTGTCTTTTCACCTTGCCTATAGTTTCCTTCTCCAAAGAAGACATACAGATGGCTAACAAACACATGAAAAGATGTTCAACATTGCTCATTATTAGAGAAATGCAAATCAAAACTACAATGAGATAGTACCTCATACCAGTCAGAATGGCCATCATCAAAAAATCTACAAACAATAAATGCTGGAGAGGGTGTAGAGAAAAGGGAACGCTCTTGCATTGTTTGTGGGAATGTAAATTGATACAGTGACTATGGAAGATGGTTTGGAGATTCCTTAAAAAACTAGAAATAAAACCACCATATGACCCAGCAATCCCACTCCTAGGCATATACCCCGAGGAAAATGCAAAATTGAAAAAGACACATGTATCCCATTGTTCACTGCAGCACTATTTACAATAGCTGGAACATGGAAATAACCTAGATGTCCATAGACAGATGAATGGATAAAGAAGTTGTAGTATATATACTCAATGGAATATTACTCAACCATAAGTAGGAAAGCATTTGAGTCAGTTCTAATGAGGTGGGTGAACCTAGAGCCTATTATTCAGAGTGAAGTAAGTCAGAAACAGAAAGATAAATATCATATTCTAATGCATATATACACAATCTAGAAAATTGGTACTGAAGAATTTATTTACAGGGCAGCAAGGGAGAAACAAACATAGAGAATAGACTTATAGACATGGGGAGAGGGGAGAAGAGGGTGAGATGGATGGAAAGAGTAACATGGAAACTTACATTATCATATGTAAAATAAATAGCCAATGGGAATTTGCTGTATGGCTCAGGAAACTCAAACAGAAGCTCTGTATCAACCTACAGGGGTGGGATGGGGAGGGAGTTGGGAGGAAAGTTCAAAAAGAAGGAGATATATATATATATATATATATATATATATATATATAAACTATGGCTGATTCATGTTGAAGTTTGACAGAAAACAAAATTCCATAAAGCAATTATTCTTCAATTAAAAAATAATTTAAAAAAGAATGTGATAAACATTTCATATTTTTTAAGATGTCATTTTTATTTTATGTTCCCTGCACAGGGTTAAACTGGGGAGGTATTGTTTTAAAACTGAAAGGGATAGAGAGAGAGGAGGTGAGAGAGAGAAACAGAGTCTTGCCAAGTAATTACATTGAATATTCTCTCCGGGGGAAAAAGTGTCAAAAAACTAGAGAAGTTGTAGAAATGGAAAGAATAAATTAACTTCTTGTAAAATCATTTTCCACATCATTAGAATATTTGTTTTCAAATGTCAGAAGCAGATGAAATAATTTTACTACAGATATTGCTTCAAGGATGAGGCTGAAACTCAGCAGTGTAACAGTGGTGTACAGAACTTCCCCAAGGTGTACAGCAAGGCGAGATTGCTCGCTGAGCAGAAACAATGGTGCGCTTTGTGACTGAACTTTTGAGTTGTTTCTGCTTGGATGTGGGATAATTATACATGATGACATATTGTCAAGCACAGACAGAAATATCTGCTATATTTATTTATTAAGATCGAATGCGCATGGAGCATTAAAATGCCATATAACACAATTGGAGTTTTAAGGAATTTCAAGGCACATTAAAAAATGACATTAGACCGAATCAACAGTCTTTGCCTTCTGCTATAAATCTTCTCATTTATGTTTTCTTTTTTCTCTCATAATTAATAACTTTCATTTCTTTGGCATTGGCAGACATCCACCTCCTTGAAAAGTCTTTCATTTTTTTCCCCCTTCTTTTCTCTCTCTCCTCTCTTTCTTTTTTGGCCCTCTATTATCCAGATGTTTGCTTTAATGCCAAAATTAATGACTCTTTAAAATTTACTCTTAATTTTAAGCTTTAGACACCTGACCTTTCCTGCCTTTTTAATCTCTTGCTCTCTATTTTTTTAATCTTTACCCAGTTGTCAAGAGCAGCTAATTAATTAGCGTCCACAGTGAGAAGGAGGAAGAGTTGCAGTTGCTTGAAATGCCTTTTATCTTGCTGTTGAATTGTATTTAGAATTTTGTAAAGTCTAATTTGGCTCAGTGGGCTCTTTCATGTTTGTTAAATAAAGGACATGTTCCTAGCTTCCTTGGGTTAACTGGAATCAGTTGCTCTGAACAGGATGGTTCTCTTCTTTACAGGATAATAGTGGTATAATGCCTGTGCTAAGGACTTCCCTGGTGGCTCCGACGGTAAAGCGTCTGTCTACAATGCGGGAGACCCGGGTTCGATCCCTGGGTTGGTCCCTGGGTTGGGAAGATCCCTTGGAGAAGGAAATGGCAATCCACTCCAGTACTATTGCCTAGAAAATCCCATGGACAGAGGAGCCTGTTGGCTACAGTCCATGGGGTCGCAAAGAGTCGGACACGACTGAGCGACTTCACGTTCAATGCCTGTGCTAGGAAAGGGTCGGAGAAGGCAATGGCACCCCACTCCAGTACTCTTGCTTGGAAAATCCCATGGATGGAGGAGCCTGGTATGCTGCAGTCCATGGGGTCGCTAAGAGTCGGACACAATTGAGTGACTTCACTTTCACCTTTAACTTTTATGCATTGGAGAAGGAAATGGCAACCCACTCCGGTATTCTTGCCTGGAGAATCCCAGGGATGGCGGAGCCTGGTGGGCTGCCGTCTATGGGGTCGCACAGAGTCGGACACGACTGGAGCGACTTAGCAGCAGCAGCAGGAAAGGGTATTGACTTCAGATCTATGGCTTATTAAAAGACCATATGGACTAGAAAAAATAATGTTAGCATAACAGTGTGTTTTAGACTGTTTAAAGGGCTGTGTAATTACTGTCAATAGGAGTATATACTGATTAAAACTATGGAAAATTGGGATTTTCTTCTTGCAACCTGCTATTAACTATATATTAATAATAACATACATTGTATATAGATTTGAGTAGAAACTCAGGCAGCTCAGCAGTCTTTCCATATGAATGTATAGTCTTGGGGCTGGACAGGATTATTCCCCTTGACTCCTGGAAAGGGATTTGCTCAAGATAATTTACTAAGGAGTAAATGGTGCTTGGATTTTGTAACTGTTATGAATGTCTGGGAAGAGTGTCTTATTTTCCTGTGGATTGTGGGTTTATGTCTAAGTATGCCTAGTTGCATGACAGCTATGGGGTCAACCATGAGGTAGGAAGGAGAACCACTTCAGTCCTCTTTACCTTGTCCTGGTAGTGTGAAAGCCTCTCCAAAGTCCTAAGAGGTGCCCAGGGATTGGAAATAGGAAGATAATTGAAAAGACATTTCTAGGATGGGCAGCATAGTTCTAGGACTGTGTTTGGTGAATTAGCACATCTCTAGTAAAAACAATTACTTCCCCAAATACCTTTTTTAAAATGACTTCAATTCTCAAGTTGCCTGCAAGCAACTTGTTAAAAAGAAAAAAAAAAAAAAAAAGAGGCTTAAATTGTGTTCTTACTGGAAACCATTTAATATGAAGCAAGAGTCTTTGGTTCTATAATTTTCCATCTTTTTTTCATTTTTCATGGTTATTTAAAGATGAATAACCAGTTATAAATAAAGATTCAGGTTGTTTGGCAATAGCTACTTTATAGGAAGAACTAAATGTCTTTTTAATTTGAAAGCAAACCAAAAACAAATAATCATGTTAGTTGAAGTGCTTCCCTTGGGGGATGTGATGGGTAAGAATGGGCAGTAGGATTTGGCATGAGGTTGGTAATTTTGGAATGCGGTCTAGCTAAGAAATATTTTGATTTGCTTTCCTGTTGATTTCTTGGCCAGGGTTCCTGGCACAAAGTGAGAAAATCAAATTAATAGGAATTTGTGAAGTTTTAATATTTTATGTTAAAATGTCATTTAAAAATTAGTCTAAAAATAATCAAGCCTAGTTTGAATTCACCAATGAAGACCTATAATTAGATTTATGCATTGTGAGGTTATGGCTCCAAATCAGAACTCAAAGTAGACCAAGAGTAAGACTAGCTGAAACCAGCCAGCCAGTCCATTGCTGAAAAGAAAATAGACCAATGAGAAGAGAAAGAAGAGTCTTCAGGAAAAGTTGCCATCCATTTCTAAATTTAGTCGTTCAAGTCTCCGTGTCTAGATAAGACCATGCATGCGTACATGCTAAGTCGCTTCAGTCTTGTTCTACTCTGGGACCCAATGGACTGTAGCCCGCCAGGCTCCTCTGTCCATGGGATTTCCCTAGCAAGAACACTGGAGTGGGTTGCCATGCCCTCCTCCAGGGGATCTTCCTGACCAAGGAATCTACCCTGTGTCTCATGTCTCCTGTCTTGGCAGGCAGGTTCTTTACCACTAGCATCACCTGGGAAGCCCAGATAAGACCGTAGTATATTCTATTTTCTCACTGTGCAGAAGTTTGGTTTATTTATTTTAAAAAGATGATATATTGTTGTTTGGTGGAAATTTTATTTATTTTTTGCCACATCAGGTGGCATGCAGGATCCTGGTTCCTTGACCAGGGATAGGTTTATTTTTATAATTCATTGAAGAATTGTATTTGTGTGTTGAATAATCATAAAAGTTTATATAATCATATAGAAAAAGTTTATATAATCATATAGAAAATACTTATCTTTTTCTAAAATAATTCAGTTTTTCTTCTTATTCCAATTATCCCCCAAACTTAATGCTACCTACATCTCATAATTTTAATTCTCATTTGTATCTCCAAAATAAAACAGTTACTGTATACTACATTTTAATAGCACTGGTAAAAATTTGGCCTTGCTTTGAGTCAGTTTTTACATTTACTGTGGAATTCAGGTATTGATGCATTATCAGACTCCCATAGGCATAGATAATTCAGAATTGAGTGTATTAAGATAAATGCTTTAAAATGTTCTGAACATTTTGAACAAATGTTCACATAGCACTTTAGAAATAGGTCACAGATCATCATTACAACCTTAAAATCATAGTGTATCTATTTTAAAAAAATGTATTGACATAAGAAATACAATTGAAGGATGTACAGCTTTTATTTCCTACTTGGCTGACTTAAGGTTATCTTGGTATAATGAGTGTGATCACCAGTGTTTTCTGTGCAAAGATTGAATCCTATAGATATACTCTGAAGGGTTATTCTTTGAAATAGTGTTTTCTTGCTAGATGAGGATGAGAACTCAAACCTCTGTATGGGTTTGATTGCTAATGGTACCAGGGAAGAGATTGCCTGTTCTTAAATACACGTCAACTAACATTATCCCTCTAATGGCATTTATTTTAATTAGTGTGTGAAACTTCTCTATAACAACTATTTTGAATACCTGCTTTACAATCCTGAAATAAAATTCAAAAATAATGCAACCTATCTATGTTCATAATTTAAAAAACTCAAATCTGATGTCATACATGGGTGGATGAGATATCCAACTTGCTTAATGCTACTCTAACTTCTGGTCAGTTACTCATGTTTATAGTAAAGCCATTTGAGGACCAGCTGTCTAACATTCATTCCCGTATAAAATGTATTTAAAAAATTTATCTCATGAATGGATATGTGACAAATACAACTTTCCTTTCACTAACCATTCTTACATTGAGCTTTCAATCTCTTTTATACTCAGTCTTCTGTTTTGGAGAATCACATCATAGAATCAACTGGATAAAGAAATGGCAACCCACTCTAGTATTCTTGCCTGGAGAATCCCATTAACAGAGGAGCCTGGAGGTCTACAGTCCATGGGGTCACAAAAAGTCGGACACAACTGGGAGATTGAGCCCATCATTGATTCAACATCTTTTTGAGTCAGATGAACCTAAGGAATACTTATTTCACCATGAATATTTTGAAAATGAAGTGAAACCTAGTGATGTAAACTGATTTGCCCAAATTCACACACAAAGTCAGTTGTCTAATGAGTATACATGCTGACCCTAGAGTCTATACCATCTAAAAACATTGCTTCCGAAGAGGAACATAAGTCTTTATTGCTAGTTTGATCAGTATCAGATACTTAGAATTAAATATTTCTTCTAACAAAATAAGATTGGTTTTATTGCAGGAACCAGAAATATTGCAGACTACAGGACTATTGTCACCTCTCTGGGTGACTCACATCTTCTTCCTAATGACCAGTCAGCAGGCCTTTTAGGTTTAATTTAGCATACCATCAACATAGTCTTCTAATAAATAATATCATGATGATCTGCCTTCATATTGATATTGCCTCTGAAAAAGCAAATTTATGTTGTCACCACCATTGATCTAAATATAACAAAAGTCTTTCTTCATGTACTTTACAACTTTGACAGGTGTATATAATATTTTTTTCTTAAAAATTTATTATCAGAATTGGGGCAAAACATTGCCAAACTCAATACATAAGGTTATCGGTACCCAATCAGGAGTGGGTACCGATCATCATGAACACCCAAGGAAGCTTTAAGACCACAGAGGGCTAGGCTGTACCTCAGATATATAGAAAGAGCAACATCAGAGATGTTGTGCTTGCAGGTGTATCTTAGGACACATTACCCAGGTTCCAGATTCTGAGTAGGTTTATATTTGGGGATTTCCTGGAAAGTACTCTTGGAAACAATTTCTGCAAGAAACCGGAAGGATCAGGGCAGGCAGGGGGAAAGGTGGAACAGAAATTTAGTTAAATTAGAGGGAGGCCTCAGACAATTCCCTGGTGGCTCAGACAGTAAAGAATCTGCCTGCCATACAGGAGACCTGGGTTTGATCCCTGGATTAGTAAGATCCCCTGGAGAAGGGAATGGCTACTTAGAATATTCTTGCCTGGGAAATCCCATGGACAGAGGAGCCTGGCAGGCTACAGTCCATGGGGTTGCAAAGGATCTACCCCTTTGCTCAGCAACTAACACTTTCATGTACTTTCAGGAAGTTCTATAGGGAGCTTTGGAATAGTTCCAAATTTGGCAAGGATGCAGGGCTCAGTCATTGGAAGCAGACTTTCCCTGGTGGGAATGTGCCCTAGGATGAGGCAGCTCCCATCTGCCTTCTGGGTCATGGGCTGTTAACAGCCAACACTCCTGGCAGCTAGGGAGGTGAGCGCCTGGATTTAACAGGTTATCTTGGTGCTGGCTTCATCCAGATTCACTTGCTTTAAGTAGCAACTCACCTCATCTAGGAATGGCTCCTCCTGGATCATCACTGGCTTTTTTTTTTCCTGGAGAAATTAAAAAAAGAAATTTTAGTCTGGTCAATGTCAGTCCTGCCCCTGCAATAGGATGTGTGGCTGTGACTGATATTCATGGTCTCCATCAGCTTGGACTCATTCTAGATTACATCCACCCTTGTCTGAAACATCTACCAGTCTAGCTTCTAGATGGCTTACCTGATGAGCTGATCTATATACCTGAAGGGTCAAAGCCCCTGATTCCCATGCCCTGCACTGGCTGGTGTATACCATAGATTTGCCAGTTCACCATCAACATTGGGTAGGAGGACATAGAAATGCCCATCATTATCAGGTTGTAAATTTATTATTCTCTTCCTCCACTGAGTAACAGTATCCCTACCTTGTCAAGACAGAGTCAAATATGTAACTCTTTTCCTGTCTACTGGTATTTTGACATGAAAAGCCCAGAGTGACCATCAGCATTTATAGGTTAATATCCAACAGGACTCTTTCCAAGGATATCAGTGCAGGGAATTCCATGGTGTCAGTCCAGTGGTTAGGAGTCATAGCTTTCACTGCTGAGGGCCCAGGATCAATCCCTAATCAGTGAACTAAGATTCTGCAAGCTGTGCAGTGTGGCCACAAAAAAGAAAGAAAGAAAGAAATTTATATCAGTGCAACTTTGTAAATTATGTACATTTTATAGGGTCTTTATGTACATTTTATAGGGTCTTCCTGAGCAACTCAGACAGAAAAGAATCTTCCTGTAATGCAGGAGATGCGGGTTTGATCCCTGGGACAAGTAGATCCCTTGGAGAAGGAAATGGCTACCCACTCCAGTATTCTTGTCTGGAGAATTCCATGGACAGAGGAACCTGGTGGACTATAGTCCGTGAGGTTTCACAGAATCAGACACGAGTGAGTGACTAACTGTCTCTCATATATTTTACAAGTTACACTGATATCTTTACCTTAAGAACCACCACAGGAGGGTAAAATCTAATTACAGAATCTAGGTGGTGGGTATTTGAGTGTTCACTAAAATTCTTTCAACTTGTCTGTGTAAGTTTTAGTCGCTTAGTCGTGTCGAACTCTTTGCAGTCCCATGGACTGTAGCCAACTAGGTTCCTCTGTCCATGGGATTCTCCAGGCAAGAATACTGGAGTAGGTAGCCATTCCCTTCTCTAGGGGATCCTCCCAACCCAGGGATTGAACCCAGGTCTCCCTCATTGCAGGCAGATTCTTTACCATCTGAACCACCTTTAATCTTTTAACTTTTCTGTATATTTGAACAATTTTATAATAAAATTTTGCAGGAAATTTCAGAAGGCTACTATATTGAAAACAGAAAAAAAAATCCACAATGGAAAAATAGTAAATTCTGGAGCTATTTATAAACATTTAAAATGCTGGAAAGCAGGATGTTAATATGAAGAAAAATAAAATTAATCTTATATAGGAAAAATTGATGTGATCTCAATCAATATAAAAATATTTTTATAGAAATCAGAATGTTGATTTCAAAAGTTGATAAGGCAAAGGAACTAAAAGACCCCAAACGATTTTTTTTAAAGGTAGACAAAGACAAAAGACTCAGTATTTAATTTCAAGACTTAGTATAGTAATAAGTAATACAGAGAGTGTGGTACTAGAAAAAAGATAGGCATACAGATGAATGAAAAAGATTGGGAACTTCAGAAATAGGCTTTCACATACATAGACAAGTAACTCTGACAAAAAAGCACAATTAATTCACTGGAGAAAGGTAGTCATTTCAAAAAATGATACTGGAAAAACTAAATCAGATCAGATCAGTCGCTCAGTCGTGTCCGACTCTTTGCGACCCCATGAACTGCAGCACGCCAGGCCTCCCTGTCCATCACCAACTCCCGGAGGTCACTCAGACTCGCATCCATCGAGTCAGTGATGCCATCCAGCCATCTCATCCTCTGTCGTCCCCTTCTCCTCCTGCCCTCAATCCCTCCCAGCATCAGAGTCTTCTCCAATGAGTCAACTCTTCGCATGAGGTGGCCAAAATACTGGAGTTTCAGCTTTAGCATCATTCCTTCTAAAGAAATTCCAGGATTGATCTCCTTCAGAATGGACTGGTTGGATCTTCTTGCAGTCCAAGGGACTCTCAAGAGTCTTCTCCAACACCACAGTTCAAAAGCATCAATTCTTCGGCGCTCAGCCTTCTTCACAGTCCAGCTCTCACATCCATACATGACCACAGGAAAGACCATAGCCTTGACTAGGCGAACCTTTGTTGGTAAAGTAATGTCTCTGCTTTGGAATATGCTATCTAGGTTGGTCATAACTTTCCTTCCAAGGAGCAAGCGTCTTTTAATTTCATGGCTGCAGTCACCATCTGCAGTGATTTTGGAGCCCAGAAAAACAAAGTCTGACACTGTTTCCACTGTTTCCCCATCTATTTCCCATGCAGTGATGGGACCAGATGCCATGATCTTTGTTTTCTGAATGTTGAGCTTTAAGCCAACCTTTTCACTCTCCTCTTTCACTTTCATCAAGAGGCTTTTTAGCCCCTCTTCACTTTCTGCCATAAGAGTGGTGTCATCTGCATATCTGAGGTTATTGATATTTCTCCCGGCAATCTTGATTCCAACTTGTGTTTCTTCCAGTCCAGCATTTCTCATGATGTACTCTGCATATAAGTTAAATAAACATGGTGACAATATGCAGCCTTGACGTACTCCTTTTCCTATTTGGAACCAGTCTGTTGTTCCATGACCAGTTCTAACTGTTGCTTCCTGACCTGCATACAGATTTCTTAAGAGGCAGATCAGGTGGTCTGGTATTCCCATCTCTTTCAGAATTTTCCATAGTTTATTGTGATCCACACAGTCAAAGGCTTTGGCATAGTCAATAAAGCAGAAATAAAGGAGAAAAGGAAAGATATAAACATCTAAATGCAGAGTTCCAAAGAATAGCAAGAAGAGATAAGAAAGCCTTCTTCAGTGATCAATGCAAAGAAACAGAGGAAAACAACAGAATGGGAAAGACTAGGGATCTCTTCAAGAAAATCAGAGATACCAAAGGAACATTTCATGCAAAGATGGGCACTATAAAGGACAGAGATGGTGTGGACCTAACAGAAGCAGAAGATATTAAGAAGAGGTGGCAAGATTACACAGAAGAACTGTATAAAAAAGAGCTTCAAGACCTAGATAATCATGATGATGTGATCAATGACCTAGAGCCAGACATCTTGGAATGTGAAGTCAAATGGGCCTTAGAAAGCATCACTACGAACAAAGCTAGTGGAGGTGATGGAATTCCAGTGGAGCTATTCCAAGTCCTGAATGATGATGCTGTGAAAAACTAAATATCCATATATAAAAAAATGAACTTCAACTTGTACCACATACAATACACAAAAATTAACTTTGTATGAATCATGGATGGAAATGTAAAACCTAAACCATAAAACTTGTAGAAAAATAATAGGAGAAAGGATATGTGACCTTTGGTTATGCAAATATTCCAAAACCATGATTTATAGGAAAATTAGGCTATCAAAATTAGAATCTTCTGCTTTTCAAAATATACTCTTAGGAAAATGAAGACAAGCCAGGCCATGGATGGGGAGAAAATATTTACAAAACACATATCTAGTATGGAGTTTGTATTTAGAACATGTAAAAGATTGTCAAAACTCAGTAAGAAAATAGAACAGCCTGATAGGAAGCAAAATAAAGAGATGCTTTGCTAAAAGAGATATACAGATGTAAATTAAGTACTTGAAAACAGTGCTCAATATCATTAGAAATTAGGGAAAAGCAAATTATAAGCACAATGAGATACTACTATATATCCATTAGAATGTCTAATTTTTTGATTACAAGGAATATAAAGAACTATACTTATACCAAGGACTGGCAAGGACCCAGACTATCTGGAACTTTCAAACATTGCTGGTAGGCAAACAGAATGGCCACTTTCAAAAGAAGTTTGGAAGTTCCTTGGAAAGGTAGATACACTTATCCTCTGCACCCGGCAGCCACTCTCTAAGGTTTTGCTCTAGAGAAGTGAAAACTTAGATTCACATATAAGTACAATAAAACTTGTATGTGAATGTTTATAACAACTTTATTCCTAATATCCAAAAATGGAAAGCATGCAAATGTCTTGCAACTGGTTGCTAAATAGACTATGGTACTTCCATACAGTGGAATACTACTACTCAGTAATAAAAAAGAATCAACTCTTGATACCTGCAATAACATACATTCTACTAAGTGAGAGAAGCCAGGCACAGAAGGTTATATACTGTATGATTCTACTGTGGAAAAGGTAGATCTGTAAGGACAGAAACCACTGAGACATGAGGCATTGAGCACCAGCTGGATTTGATTATTAAGCAGCATGAGGGTGTGTTTTGAAATGATGTAATTATTCTAGATCTTGATTTGGTGATGGTACTTCGATTACATGCAATTAGCAAAACTCAGAATCGGGTAAATTATGTAAATTATACCTTAGTAAAATAAAAATCTTAATTGGTTCAATGTGACTCTTATTGTATTCCCTGGTAAAAATGTTACTCTCTGTGAACTAAGACTTCTAAGCCCCCGGAGCCTAAAGTTATGAGAATGATAAGCAGCAATGATTTCCCAAGTGTCGCTGGCAATGATGGTAAATAGGACTGCAACTACTTTTATCCCTTCGTTTCTCTGCCCATATTTTCTACCCAATTGAAGTTGCCATATCATGCAGTGAGATTGCATTTGACACCGGTCTTGAAAAATAACTAAAGTTGCAACAGATTTACAAAGTAGGATGAATTTCCAGGAAGAAGAAATTGTAAGAGCCAAACCGTGAATGCAGGAAATGCATAGATTGTTTCACTGGAGCACTAAGTGTAGGTAGGAATGTATTGGGATAAAGAACACAGAAGAAAGTTGGGCCATATGATGATGTCATGCAAAAGAGGGTATATGTAATTCTATAATCATTCAAGGGCTCTGAAAGATGAATTGGCTGATGGTCTTTGCACACTTTAGCAAGACTGGTTGGTCACCTCTAAAGCATTAGTGTTTTCACGTATATCTACATTTTCATCCCCATCTATTCTTCTGGAACTAATTATCTTTCTTGTTGTATGAAATTCAAGGTTTATCATAGATTTTTGGGCTTCCCTGGTAGCTCAGCTGGTAAAGAATTCACCTGCAATGCAGGAGACCCCTAGTCAGGAAGATCCCCTGGAGAAGGGATAGGCTACCCACACCAGAATTCTTAGACTCAAATGGTGGCTCAAATGGTAAAGAATCCACCTGTAGTATGGGAAACCTGAATCAGGAAGATCCCCTGGAGAAGGGATAGGCTACCCACACTAGAATTCTTGGGCTTCCCTGGTGGCTCAGATGGTAAAGGATCCGGCTGCAATGCAGGAGACCTGGGTTCGATCCCGGGTTGGGAAGATCCTCTGGAGGAGGACATGGCAACCCCCTCCAGTATTCTTGCCTGAAGAATTCCCATGGACAGAGGAACTTGGCAGGCTACAGTCCATGGGGTCACAAAGAGTCAGACATGACTGAGCAACTAAGCATGCAGCACATAGCTTTTCAGATAAATTTATATTAGGATAGTCTTGCTTTTTTCCTGGCACTAATATATGCAGAGTACATCATGAGAAACGCAGGGCTGGAGGAAGCAGAAGCTGGAATCAAGATTGCTAGGAGAAATCAATAACCTCAGATATGCAGATGACACCACCCTTATGGCAGGAAGTGAGGAGGAACTAAAGAGCCTCTTGATGAAAGTCAAAGAGGAGAGTGAAAAAGTTGGCTTAAAGCTCAACATTCATAAGACCGTGGCATCTGGTCCCATCACTTCATGGGAAATAGATGGGAAAACAGTGGAAACAGTGGCTGACTTTATTTTTTGAGCTCTAAAATCACTGCAGATGGTGACTGCAGCCATGAAATTAAAAGACGCTTACTCCTTGGAAGGAAAGTTATGACCAACCTAGACAGCATATCAAAAAGAAGAGATATTATTTTGCCAACAAAGTTCTGTCTAGTCAAGGCTATGGTTTTTCCAGTAGTCATGTATGGATGTGAGAGTTGGAATATAAAGAAAGCTGAGCACTGAAGAATTGATGCTTTTGAACTGTGGTGTTGGAGAAGACTCTTGAGAGTTCCTTGGACTGCAAGGAGATCCAACCTGTCCATCCTAAAGGAGATCAGTCCTGGGTGTTCATTGGAAGGACTGCTGTTGAAGCTAAAACTCCAATACTTTGGCCACCTGATATGAAGAGCTGACTCATTTGAAAAGACCCTGATGCTGGGAAAGATTGAGGGCAGGAGGAGAAGGGGACAACAGAGGATGAGATGGTTAGATGGCATCATCGACACAATGGACATGGGTTTGGGCGGACTCCGGGAGTTGGTGATGGACAGGGAGGTCTGGGGTGCTGCCATTCATGGAGTCACAGAATCGGACACAACTGAGCGATTGAACTGACTGAATCATATCTAGATATCTAGACTTCCCTAGGACAAAGATTTAACCTTGAATTGTAATCCCAGCAGTTAGTTCCTGAACTGTACTCCTAAACCCAGTTATCTCTACCCAATCTAAAGGCTTTTCTGATTGCTCAGATGGTAAAGAATCTGCGTGCAGTGTAGGAGACCAGGGTTTGATCCCTGGGTTAGGAAGATCCCCTGGAGAAGGGAATGGCTACCCACTCCAGCATTCTTGCCTGGAGCATTCCATGGACAGAGGAGCCTGGCAGGGTAGAGTCCATGGGGTTGCAAAGAGTCAGACATGACAGTAACTAACATAGGACTGGAGCCCAGTAGTCTGACCATAGAACCTGCACATCTGACCTTTATAATGTACAGGTAGAGGTCATATTCAAACTGGTCAGTTACGGCACACTATGGTTATCGGGCTTGGTTGTTGGAACTTTGTGGAACAAGATTCTCTCAGTATCATGATAGGAGCCTGATGGTGAAAGTAGCTTCCAGTGTGTGGAACAGTCCTGAGCAAGTGAGTCTGGACTCTGGGGAAAGACACTGGGGGACAGATGGGGAAACGAGGAAAATGTGAAACACGAAGATTGGACAGGCGTAGCGGGAATGGAGAAAGAGGGCTACAGTTAGGCACGTAGATCCTGAGCACTCCTTCCAGTTATGCCATCTAGGCATCAAGTCTTACTGATGATCCTCATCTGGTGGTGGTTCTTGAGCCTATTTTAATGTCAGGAAGGTCAGCATTGCCCCCAGAACACTGGCTCTAAGTGTCTGACCACAAAGACTGACCCAGGCTTAGGAAGATTGCTGTTGAGAAATACATCATGTTCAGTGATGTCCTTTATTTGTAAAGTCCATGCTTAACTAGAGAGGTGGGCATTTGGTGTGTGTTTTTATAGCAGCTGCACTCCAGCAGCCATTAAAATCTGACAGAGCAGCAGGAAAACAGCCTCAGGCTGAGTTGACCTTCCATTCAAATCAAATGGCTTGTTTATCAAGCAAATGAATATTAAGGGTTATTAGTTCTCATTAAGGGATTTTAGCAAATTAAAAGGTTGATTGATAGCCCTTATCTGTACCCTTTTGTTCCCCAAGCCAGTGCTGGTGATGTCATTGGACGTTAATGAATTATAGGAAAGAAAGCACCTGCAAACACACAGAATAGCAATTGCATATTAAAATCTTTTCTTTCCAAGGGCTGAGTCTTAGAACAGCCTCAAAAATGTTACAAGAAGAAAATTCATTTGATTGATTTTTGCTGCTGCTGTTAAATATATTCTCTGTAAGTCTAGATTCTGAGCTATGACTTTAATTAATTTATTTAGAAAAAAAAAGAAAAAAGACTTAATTTTTGTTATTTTTCATTTATTTACCTCTTCAAATCTCATCTTTTATATCAATGAAATGACTGATTTTAATAACTGATATCTATTTTATATTGTAAAGGTTTTCTGATTATAAAAATAATATATTTATTTAGAAATATGAAAATATGCTATCAACATTGAAAAAAATCATTTATGAATAGCCCAGAAAAATCATTATAAATGTTTTACTTTATTTCTTCCAGTCTGTTTCTATAATGTGTATGTCATAATATGGGTTGTACATAATATAGTTATATTAAACTTTCTTATATGTGCATTTAATATATTAGTTTAATGTAATATGTCATATCTATTGTGTATTTTATTAGTTGGGCTTGTCATATACACATTGTTTGTTTGTTTGGTTTTTTACTTTGCTGTATCACAGTTCAGTTCAGTCGCTCAGTCGTGTCCGACTCTGTGACCCCATGAATCGCAGCATGAGAGGCCTCCCTGTCCATCACCAACTCCTGGAGTTTACTCAAGCTCATGTCCATTGAGTCGGTGATGCCATCCAGCCATCTCATCCTCTGTCATCCCCTTCTACTCCTGCCCCCAAACCCCACCAGCATCAGGGTCTTTTCCAATGAGTCAGCTCTTCGAATCAGGTGGCCAAAGTATTGGAGTTTCAGCTTTAGCGTCAGTCCTTCCAATGAACACCCAGGACTGATCTCCTTTAGGATGGACTGGTTGGATCTCCTTGCAGTCCAAGGGACTCTCAAGAGTCTTCTCCAGCACCATAGTTCAAAAGCATCAATTCTTCTGTGCTCAGCTTTCTTCACAAGACAATCATTAATAAACTTGAGCCATGATTTTAATGGCTGTATCATGTCATTAAATTTTCTTTGAATTCATTTAATTTTTTTGGTGCCAGTGTTGGCTTTATTTTCCATTACTTTTTAGCTTCACTTACTTTTAAGCTCTTCCTCATCTTTGTGTTTTTAAACTCTTCTGTTATTTTCTCTAGATGTCTCATAAATAGATTTAAAAAATAATTTATTTTAATTGGAGGCTAATTGCTTTAAATATTGTAGTGGTTTTGCCATACATTGACATGAATCAGCCATGGGTGTACATGTGTCCCCCATCCTGAACCCCCCTCTTACCTCCCTCCCCATCCCATCCCGCAGGGTTGTCCCAGTGCATCAGCTTTGAGTGCCCTGTTTCATGCATTGAACCTGGACTGGGGATCTGTTTCACATATGATAATATACATGCTTCAATCCTATTCTCTCAAATCATCCCAACCTTGCCTTCTCCCACAGAGTCCAAAAGTCTGTTCTTTGTATCTGTGTCTCTTTTGCTGTCTCACATACGGGGTCATTGTTACCATCTTTCTAAATATCATATATATGCATTAATATACTGTATTGGTGTTTTTCTTTCTGACTTATTCACTCTGTATAATAGGCTCCAGTTTCATCCACCTCATTAGAACTGATTCAAATGTGTTCTTTTTAATGGCTGAGTAATACTCCATTGTGTATATGTACCACAGCCTTCTTATCCATTCATCTGCTGATGGACATCTAGGTTTCTTCCATGTCCTGGCTGTTGTAAACAGTGCTGCGATGAACATCGGGGTACATGTGTCTCTTTCAATTCTGGTTTCCTTGGTGTGTATGCCCAGCAGTGGGATTGCTGGGTCGAATGGCAGTTCTATTTCCAGTTTTTTAAGTAATCTCCACACTGTTCTCCATAGTGGCTGTACTAGTTTGCATTCCCATCAACAGTGTAAGAGGGCTCCTTTTTCTCTGCACCCTGTCTAGCATTTATTGCTTGTAGACTTTTTGATAGCAGCCATTCTGACCAGCGTGAGATGGTACCTCATTGTGGTTTTGATTTGCATTTCTCTCATAATGAGTGATGTTGAGCATCTTTTCATGTATTTGTTAGCCATCTGTATGTCTTCTTTGAAGAAACGTCTGTTTAGTTTTTTGGCCCATTTTTTGATTGGGTTCTTTATTTTTCTGGGATTGAGCTACATGAACTGCTTGTATATTTTTGAGATTAATTCATTTTTAGTTGCTTTGTTTGCTATTATTTTCTCCCATCCTGAAGGCTGTCTTTTCACCTTGATTATAGTTTCCTTTATTGTTCAAAAGCTTTAAAATTTAATTAGGTCCCATTTGTTCATTTTTGCTTTTATTTCCATCATTCTGGGAGGTGGGTCTAGAGGATCCTGCTGTGATTTATAGATTTTTTAATTTTTCTTTAGCCTAATCTGAGATTATATATATACATTTTATTCTTTTATTACAGATGTAAAAGTATGTTTCTTGCAGAATAATTAGAAATTATAGATCAGTTATATGTAAATCAATAATCTCCTCCCCCAACTGTTTGTGTTTTGATGTATACTTTTAAATTTTTTATATATACATATAACACATATATACTTATTTAGCAAGCAAAGTGTTTTAAATATGAGATCCTATTGTTTTCAGTGCTGTTTTTTACTTAATATTCTGACATTTTTTATCATTTCATATAATTAATGGGAATATTTTAATGATATTGTATGATTTAATGAGATTGTATCTCACTATATCATAATTTTTAAATAGATTCCTTTGACTATTTACATTAGTTTCATTTTTGCAATGGTAAACAAAACTGCAGTGAATAACTTTGTAGCTACCTTAGATACATCAATCATTATTTCTTTAGAATACAATCCTAGAAGTGAACTTTTTGAGAAAAAGATATAGAAATATAGAATTTGGGTTAAAAAATATGAGTTCATTTCTTACTACAGTTGTCTTGTTCATATTTTCTGTTTACCATGCTTTCTTATAATTTGGTTTACTCTTAGATCTCTATTTTTTATTTTCTCTTCATGAATTAAAATATTTACATCCTATCAGTATTTGCCTTTAAATTGATTAAATGCTTAAAGCTTTATTTTTATATTTATAAACACCAAGTATAAGACTATTATTTTCTTTTGTTGTCTGTTTCATGGTTTTGAATAAAAGGGAATTAATTTGATTTGAAAAAATTTTCTGTTATTCTTAAGTGTTAGAACCTGTCTGACAAACCATGGTGGACCCTCATATTCCCCAGTTTGTACATGTCATAGGATCAGATTTTGGGCAGCAGCAACCTCATCCAGGTGAGACCTTTGTGGAATATTAGCTAGAAAGCTGACCAGGGACAGAGCTTACATGGATGCAGTAGGAAGCAGAGATGGCAAAGAGATTCAGGGTCCAGCAAGCACGCAAATAGTTTGCAGTGGAGGTAGGCAGACCTAGCTCAGATACAGAACGCAATGTGCCTCAAGAGCAGTAGAACTAAGGAGATGAGTCACAAGTCAGGCTCTAAGAGCCTTGGTGAAAATATTTTTATGGGGCATGGCTTAGCCCTCTACCATCAGAGTCCTGGCATGAATGGCATAGATGGTGGTGTGTAGGAAAAATCAACAAGATGCTCAGTTGATGTCTTTCAAGGCAAGCACCTTGCATGCTTTCCTATGCAGCCCAGAACTGCAGCTGTTGTGAGCCTGGTGGGTCCCTCAGGTGGAGAATTAGAATCCTCAGGCCTGAGAGTTAGGTTCTTGACATTCCCCAAGTGCAAAGAAGTTACACTAATTACCTCAAAGAACACATAAACCTGAGCCATTTCTCTGATACATTTTAGTTCTTTGTCATCTTTTTGGACTATCTGAAAATACTTTCCCAAGATAAAGAGCTGACATAAGCAAGCATTAAAAAAGTGCATCTCTTTTTTATGTTCTCATATTCCATACTCTTTAAATTTTATCAGAGAAAAAATTCACTGATTGAAAGGTTTCTAATTTTTTAATAGCTTTGTCTGAAAGATCTAAAAACTATGGTGACAGTTGCTATAGAAATTCTCAGAAACAGATCAAAACAATTAAAATAGGCTTTCAACTCATAAATGAATACAAATCTTAAATGCATTAGTTTTTCTTTATGAAATAATATGTGGTCCATTTAAAACTCTGAAATATAATTATTCAGCAAATTTGAATAGATTAAAAAAATACACAATTAAATGGCTATGTCTTAAAACAACTTGCTTCCTGTATTGAAAAAAAAATCTAGTTGTTCAAATAGTCTTATTCTCTAAAAGAAGATACATTCTTTGCATTGAAATGTTAACACAGCCCATTCTTAAATATATGACCCACTTACTTCTCACTCTCGTTTTAATTCTAGGCGACTATGTTAATGTGTAATTGCAGATTTCCTTGAACTTCTCAATTTAATCAGAAAAAAAAAATGAAATTAATATAATTTTGTCATCCTTCTATCTAACAGACCTGTTCTGATTATCTAAATTTATTAGCAAAGATGATCTTCCCAGGCGGCTCAGTGGTAAAGAATCTGTCTGCCAATGCAGGAGACATGGGTTCAGTCCCTGGGTGGGGACGATCCCCTGGAGGAGGAAATAGCAGCTCACTCCACTCCAGTATTTTTGCCTGGAGAAGCCCATGGACAGAAGAGCCTGGTGGGCTACCATCCACGGGGTCACAAAAGAGTCAGACAGAACTTAGTGCCTAAACAACAACAACGAAATTAGCAAAGATATTCTTTACATTTCTTGTACTTGACAGTTTTCAAGTGCTGTCACATCTTTAATCTGACTTAATATTTTAGCAGATCCTTAAGAAAGATATTAACCATATCAAGGAGGATAAATTTGAGATGGAATAACTTGTTTGAGTATTTCTGGACTAGAAAAACATTAATGACCTTTGTTGCTCTCTCACACTCCTATCCTCAACCACATTTTTAACCTCTTCTAGTTTCTCAGTTACCAACAAGGAAAGCTATGTCAACATGGAATTCCCAACCTGTTCCAATAAGTTTTTAATCATTAATGAAAAAGATGACCACTGCCATTTTTAAATGTTTGTAATTATGAAATGCCTTTCAGCTGTTTTAATTTTTCTTTTTTTATATTATTATTTTTTATTTTTTAACTTTACAATATTGTATTGGTTTTGCCATATATCAACATGAATCCGCCACAGGTATACACGTGTTCCAGACCAACCCATCTATTTTAGGATTGTAACCATTTATCTGACCTTTTGCTAGCCAGGAATCAAAATAAATATGAAGTCAGACAGAAAAAGATAAATATCATATGATATTACTTATATGTGGAATCTTTAAAAAATGATACAAATGAACTTATTTATAAAGTAGAAACAGACTCACAGATATATACAGAATGAATTTATGGTTACCAGAAGGGAAAGATTGGGGGAGGAATAAATTAGGACTTCAGGATTAACATATTCACATTACTATATAAAAAATAGATAACCAACAAGGACCTACTATGAAACACAGGGAACTTTACTCGATATTCTGTGATAATATAAATCAGAAAAGAATCTGAAAAATAATGGATATATATATACCTGAATCATTTATCCATACACCCGCAACTAGCACAACATTGTAAATCAACTATAGTCCAATATAAAATAAGAATTTTAAAAAAGAGAAAAAAAACTAGGTATTTTTTCTTTACTTTGTTCTAGTTGTAGGATTCCCAGGTAGCTCACTGGTAAAGAATCCAACTGCCAGCCAGGAGATGCAAGAGATGCCGGTTTGACCCCTGGGTCAGGAAGATTTCCCTGCAGATGAAAATGGCAACTCACTCTAGCATTCTTTCCTGGGGAATCCCATGGACTGAGGAGCCCGATGGGCTGTAGTCCATGGGGTCACAAAGAACTGGATATGACTGAGCGACCAAGCACACGCACAGTTGTAGGGTTATTCTAGGTAGTCCACTTAATAAACACCAAATTTTCTTTGCTTCTCACTTCTGTAAGAGTCCTATGTGGGTATTCCTGATTAGCGGACAATTATTCTCCAAGAGATTGCTCAGAGAACTCTTTCTGCCTTTTGATTCTACCATCTTCCAGCACCTCTCGGTTTGCTACCTCCAGATCTATCTCCAGCTTCTTTAAAGCTTCAGGATGGAGATAATATAGTCCTTCTCCTCTTCCCTTGCTGAGAGCTAGTTACATGGACAAATCTAAAATGCATCTCTGACTGAGCAAGTACATCCTGGAATCAGCACCAGGCTGTGAAATAGAGAGGGCAAACTTTCGGGGATGGGGACAGTTAGTCATCAATGCCATCAGAGATTAAATTATGAAAACTTCAAAAATCACACTTGTGGTACTATTTAATAACACAGCAGTAACAAGATAGGTTCGAGATTTTGCAAGGAAGTTTTTAAGAGCACGACTACATGTATGCAAAGGATCAAACTGTGTTCAAAGTCTCCCATTCTTTTGATCGATTGTGTCTTGGAATCTTGTCTGCCTCTCTCCTTATCTGATCAGATAGAAGACTTGAGCTCAAGACAGCACTTCATGGGCCCCATTTCCTAACATCTTCTTCCCAACTAAGCACCTACTGATAGCTTCAGAGGGACTGTCTCCTGCTTTGTTGCAAAGACTTCCAGCATCTGTTACTTCAGATGGAAGTGGCAGCCTTGCTATTAGTCAGCAGCTGGTGCACTATAGGTTAAGGAGAGCTGAAAGATTTTTATTTTAAATAAGCATCCTTAAGATCTGACAGAGCGTGAAATAAAGATCTATTTATGTTTTAAAAGGATTTTTCAATGGTGAGAGAAGTGCTAAATTAAGAAGCCCCCATACTGCTAAGTCATTTCAGTCATGTCCAACTCTGTGTGACCCCATAGACGGCAGCCCACCATGCTCCCCTGTCCCTGGGATTCTCCAGGCAAGAACACTGGAGTGGGTTGCCATTTCCTTCTCCAATGCATGAAAGTGAAAAGTGAAAGGGAAGTCGCTCAGTCATGTCCGACCCTCAGCGACACCATGGACTGCAGCCTTCCAGGCTCCTCCATCCATGAGATTTTCCAGGCAAGAGTACTGGAGTGGGGTGCCATTGCCTTCTCCGAGAAGTCCCCATAGTTTATCACAAAAAATATGGCATTGCAAGTGGAAAAACTCTCAAACATTACCTAGTACTGAGATTGTAGCCTGTTTTCAAAGTGTACCTCATCTTGTTGATAATTCATTTTAAGGACTGAATGGCAGGAATCTGACTGAAATTTTTTCTGAGGAAATGAAGCTCATTTCCTCTTGTGTTATTCTTCCACAGAATAAAGACAATTGCTGGTTATGATATTTAGCCCATTAAAATTTATTATATCATTGCACATGTTCTTAGTCTCTTGTATACCATAATTTTATTTATTAAATTTTTTCTTTTTTATTATTTTTATAGGATATTGAATATAGTTCTCTGTGCTATATAGTTGTACTTTGCACTTTATCCATTCTGTATATAATAGTTTGTATCTGCTAGTCCCAAACTTCTGAAACAGTCCTCCCTTGCCCCCAACCCCCTTGGCAATACAAGTCTGTTCTCTCTGTCTGTATGTTTATGTTTCATCGGTAACTTCATTTGTGTCATATTTTATAAATGAATAATATGAATATCATATAAATTATATCATATGGTGTTTGTCTTTCTTACTTCCCTTAGTACAATAATCTCTAGGTCCATCCATGTCAATGAATGGATGAAAATTATTTCATCCAAATGAAATTATTTTATTGTTTTTATGGCCGAGTAGTATTCCATTGTGTATGTGTACCATACCTTCTTTATCCATTCATCTGTTGATGGACATCTAGCTTGTTTCCACGTTTTGGCTATTGTAAGTAGTGCTGTTCTAAACACAGAATGCATGTATATTTTTGAATTATAGTTTTGTCTGGATATATTCCCAAGAGTGGGATTGCTGGATCATATAAATAATTCTACTTATTTCTTGAGGAGTCTCCATACTGTTCTCCATAGTAGCTGGGCAAATTTGCATTCCCATCATTAGTGTAGGAGGGTTCCCTTTGGATGAGATAATTTTAAAATCTTCTCCCGGAGTATAATTTAATTTTGCTCTCAATCTTTAGTGTTGAAGTGTACATTTTACCTGCAGCTTGCCTTTCAGAATTAATCCAACAAATATTCTTATATCACTGTCAATATTTAAGAATAATATTAGCTTTCTAAATGACATTAGGTCTTGCTTTTGAAAACCAACAAAAACTACAAGAAGCTGATAAAAGTACAAGTGAAAATAGCAGAGAGGGTACTTGGAAGCTCCCCATGCCCTTCATGTGGACTTTCAATGGAATAATGCATGTAAATGATAAAAATCAAGTTACATTAAATTTATAATCCCCAGTATATAGCCACAGATTCCAATTTTTATACTTATATAATTAACTATGCCTCTCATTAACTTTACAGAATCCTTTTAAGTCTTATTACTTAACCATAGCTTCATTCGAGTTAATTATGGAAAATGGAAGGCAAAGGTATTTTTTAAAAAGAATTATAACTCATTCAGGTGCCTTAAAACACTTAACATTCAGGGTACACAAAATTAGCTGCCCTTGTCAGATAATTTTTCAAGCCAGATATGAAAAATGAGCATGCAGAGGATTCTCTATCTTAGATTTGGGCAATTTTGAAAGAGTATGTTGTTCATCGGAACCATGGTGTGCTCCATAGCAGAATGAGAATTCACCAAGGGCAGAAAATGTTCATCTACTGTTTCCTGTAAATGAAAGTTTAGAAAATAAAATGACAAGAATTGTCCAACTGTGGAGATATTGGAGCTTACCTACTGAGCTGGAACACTAGGGGAGATGATTTTCATAAGTATCATTTCAACCAGGAAAATTGATGCTGTACAGTAATGATAGAAGGATTCACAGGAGGGTTTTTATTTACTGTTGTTGTTGTTACTGTTTTTTAAGAAGTCTGAAACCATGCTGAAATGCTATGGATCTGAAGACAGAAAACCTGAATACTAGACCAATTTGGTAACTTCTCATCCTATGTGTAGTTGCTGTGATAACTGAGTAAGATATATCTGGAAGTGAATTGTGCAGGCACTAGGTTCAGAAACACTTTCAATTACATATTTTCTCTTCCTTTATTTTTTCCTTGGAAGCTATAACTTCATGGGAAATAGATGGGGAAACGGTGGAAACAGGGTCAGATTTTATTTTTCTGGGCTCCAAAATCACTACAGATGGTGACTGCAGCCATGAAATTAAAAGACGCTTACTCCTTGAAAGGAAAGCTATGACCAACCTAGATAGCATATTCAAAAGCAGAGACATTACTTTGCCAACAAAGGCTCGCCTAGTCAAGGCTATGGTCTTTCCTGTGGTCATGTATGGATGTGAGAGTTGGACTGTGAAGAAGGCTGAGTGCCAAAGAATTGATGCTTTTGAACTGTGGTGTTGGAGAAGACTCTTGAGAGTCTTGGACTGCAAGATCCAACCAGTCCATTCTGAAGGAGATTAGCCCTGGAGGAAATGATGCTGAAGCTGAAAAGCCAGTACTTTGGCCACCTCATGTGAAGAGTTGACTCATTGGAAAAGACTCTGATGCTGGGAGGGACTGGGGGCAGGAGGAGAAGGGGACGACAGAGGATGAGATGGCTGGATGGCATCACTGACTCGATGGACGTGAGTCTGAGTGAATTCTGGGAGTTGGTTATGGACAGGGAGGCCTGGCGTGCTCTGATTCATGGGGTCGCAAAGAGTCGGACACGACTGAGCGACTGAACTGAACTGATTTTAAAGTCTTTTTCAAATGTGTTACAATATTGCTTCTGTTTTTATGTTTTGGTTTTTTGACCACGAGGCATGTGGGATCTTAGTTCCCTGACCAGGGATCAAACCAGCAACCCTTGTATTAGAAGGCAAAGTCTTAACCACTGGGCCACCTGGGAAGTCCAGATGTGTTATGAATTGTGCTTGTTTGGATATTTGTGTCATTTCACACTTTAGAACATTATTTTGAGGACAGGGTCTTTTCCTTACTCACTATTTTATATGCCTCATTGCTAACAGTAGTTCTTGCAAAGTGTCCTTAGAAATATTTGCTCTTATTATTGTTCAGTCGCTGAATCACGTCTGACTCTCTGCGACTCCATGGACTGTAGCACTCCAGACTTCCATGTCCTTCACCATCTCCTGGAGCCTGCTCAGACTCATGTCCATCGAGTCAGTGATGCCATCCACCCATTTCATTCTCTGTCATCCCCTTCTCCTCTTGCTCTCAATCTTTCCCAGCATCAGTATCTTTTCCAATGAGTCAGCTTTTCACATCAGGTGGCCAAAGTATTGGAGCTTCAGCTTCAGCATCAGCCCTTCCAATGAATATTCATGGTTCCTTTAGGATTGACTGGTTTGATATTCTTGCAGTCCAAGGGACTCTCAAGAGTCCTCCAGCACCACAGTACAAAAGCATCAGTTCTTCAGCACGCAGCCTTCTTAATGGCCCAACTCTCAGGCCCATACACGACTATTGGAAAAGCCATGCTGCTGCTGCTGCTAAGTAACTTCAGTCGTGTCCGACTCTGTGCAACCCCATAGACGGCAGCCCACCAGGCTCCCCTGTCCCTGGGATTCTCCAGGCAAGAACACTGGAGTGGGTTGCCATTTCCTTCTCCAATGGAAAAGCCATAGCTTGCCCTTAATTGAATAATTGAGTTTCAAGTTAAAATGAAATTGTAGCCTGGACTTGGTTTTCTCCTTTGTAGTATTAGGTAGGAGAGGCTATAAAGGCTTCCCTCTTTCCCTCCTGGGAAAAGAGGGAAGTTTGGCTTTGAAAACAAGAACTAGAAAATCCAAAAGGATGTGGAATGAGCAACAAACCCCGAAAAAATTGATCAAGGAAGCCTTTGACATTTCCTTGAAATGATACGATTCTACCCAAGTTCTGAGTGTATGAATTTCCTTAAGATTTATTTATATTGTTCTATTTGCAAGGTACTGTGTAGAGCAGAGGTAAGAGAACATTGCCCTTTGTGGTCTCAATTTACTGACTCATTTTATGTATTTTGCTACTAATTTGAGATGATTTAGTTTCATAGCCTTGAGTAAATGTGTATTTTGCTATTTGTTATAGTAGGCAAACTGACCAAAAAAAAAAAAACAAACACACTTTTTGTAATGAGTTCCTTTGTAAGAAATTTCTCTTGCCTTATTTCAAATTGTGAGGCATTTGGAAGTTCATAATGAGCTGAAATGAGCTAGAGAGAGGGCCAGAGGGAGGAGGCAAGAGGGAAGGAGAATGCATGTGCATGCATACAGTCATTAAACGATTATTTATTTAGGACTTAAGCAGTAAATAAATCATTTACTACAAGTGGTGGAAAAGAAAATAATGAAGGACAAGAAGAAAGAACTGCTTATCAGCATCTGCTTTGAACAAGGCCCTTGGTTCAGTATTGTATGTTCTATCTTACTTGATTGTCTTTTCTGTCCAGGGTAGAAAATACTACATTATTTACAAGGAAATTGGGGTTTGGTGAAGTAACTTGCTCAAGGTACCTGTGGTGATAAGGACAAGAGAGAGGATTAGAATTCAGATCTGTTCCCTTTGATGTCCAAGCTCCTTCAACTGTACTGTGCTCCCTCCACAGCTAAGAGGAAGTATTTGAAGATTCACTGAAGTCATGCAGGGTTATCAGCAGGACTTCACTTGAACTGTATGCTCCAGAGACCATAAAAGAGATAAACCATCTCTGAGGTCGGCTTTTATTGCTCCACACACAGCTGGGTAGGATTTAGGCAAAACTGTGATGTAGACGAAAATTGTTTCTTGTCCCAACTTGACGGTGTTGACCTTTCTTTTTTTTTTTTTTTTTCAGCATCTCTTTCTTCAGGTCCTGTCTTCTTTGTACCAACAAAAGCAAGAAGGAGTTGGCATCAGGCATTATATGTATAGCCACTATATGTATAGTCCCTATGCTAACTACATTTTGTTTTAAAACTGTTTTTATTTAAAAAGGTGATATATGTACAGAGTTAAAATGTGCTCCAAGATACAACCAAATAAATGAATAAATAAACAAAAGAACTCAGCAGGTCACTGCTTCACCCATCCTGGTTCTTGAATCCCACTTTCTTGAGGTAAACAGATACCTTCAACTATTTTAGTTATTACTTTTGGTAGTTCCTCCCTTCCCTGCTAACAGCAGGCCTAAACAGCTACATCTTTAATTATGCATATAAATCTAAATGGAAGATTTATCTACCATTTAGATTTAAATCTAAATCTACTCATTTATCTCCATGAAAGTTGGGGATTTAGTTCTCAAATCTTCCCCTTTTTCCTATCTACTAGTAAAGTTATAACAACAATCTTTGATAAAATCTTATTTAGTTTTACATGCTACTCACAGCTGAACCACCTAATGTATTACAGTTTCATTTCTTTTCTTCTGAAATTCTTCTTTTTCTTGGTTTCTGGTTTGCAGTGTTCATTAGGATGGGTACAACTGCTGGAAAAAAAGAGCAAAATGGTAGTGGCTTGAGAAATGGGATTTATTTCTGTATTATGCAATAGTCTGAGGAAGAAGTCCAGAGCTGATATGATGCTTCCATTGACAAAGATCCAGGCTCCTTTCATTGTATTGTTTTATCAGCCTCAACACCTGGTTTCCACTTCTTGGACAAAAAATGCTTCTCTCTACCTTGACCATCCTGTCTAATTTTCTAAAAGTGGAAATCAAAGAGGGTGTGCTCCTGTGAATTTGAAACGTCACATCCCACTCACTGGCCACCATTCAGACTCATGGCCACATATACATATGTCATAGAGGATAAGAAATTTGTCTTACTAGCACAGCTACCTATTTAGCTAAATTTAAATTGGGGGTTTTACACTAAAGGGAAAAGGGAGAAAGACTATTTGGAACATACAACTATCTCCACTGCCTTGATGCCCACTCAACATTTTTTTAAACTTCTGCCTCTACTATGGCATAGAATACCCATTCTAATATCACCTTTACATCCTAATTACCAAACCCCGTGACCTCTTTTTGATCAGTAGGATATGACTTTCACTAACATTTTGTCCAATTCCATTGACTAAATTTTCTGAAACTCCCTACTAGAGTTTACATGTCCTTCCCTTTGTTATATTGCTATAATTGTGAGAGGCAAATTTTAAAATTACTCATGGGTTTATTATCTAATATGTCTTATATACTTTTATTTGTTGATGACTACCTAGAGATCACTTCAAGAAAATTAGAGATACCAAGGGAACATTTCATGCAAAGATGGGCTCAATAAAGGACAGAAATGGTATGGACCTAACAGAAGCAGAAGATATCAAGAAAAGGTGGCAAGAATACACAGAAGAACTGTACAAAAAAGATCTTCACGTCCCAGATGATCACGATGGTGTGATCACTGACCTAGAGCCAGACATCCTGGAATGTGAAGTCAAGTGGGCCTTAGAAAGCATCACTACGAACAAAGCTAGTGGAGGTGATGGAATTCCAGTTGAGCTATTCCAAATCCTGAAAGATGATGCTGTGAAAGTGCTGCACTCAATATGCCAGCAAATTTGGAAAACTCAGCAGTGGCCACAGGACTGGAAAAGGTCAGTTTTCATTCCAATCCCAAAGAAAGGCAATGCCAAAGAATGCTCAAACTACCGTACAATTGCACTCATCTCACACGCTAGTAAAGTAATGCTCAAAATTCTCCAAGCCAGGCTTCAGCAATATGTGAACCGTGAACTTCCTGATGTTCAAGCTGGTTTTAGAAAAGGCAGAGGAACCAGAGATCAAATTGCCAACATCTGCTGGATCATGGAAAAAGCAATCTATTTCTGCTTTATTGACTATGCCAAAGCCTTTGACTGTGTAGATCACAATAAACTGTGGACAATTCTGAAAGAGATGGGAATACCAGACCACCTGGCCTGCCTCTTGAGAAACCTGTATGCAGGTCAGGAAGCAACAGTTAGAACTGGACATGGAACAACAGACTGGTTCCAAATAGGAAAAGGAGTACATCAAGGCTGTATATTGTCACCCTGCTTATTTAACTTATATGCAGAGTCATCATGAGAAACACTGGACTGGAAGAAACACAAGTTGGAATCAAGATTGCTGGGAGAAATATCAATAACCTCAGATATGCAGATGATACCACCCTTATGGCAGAAAGTGAAGAGGAACTAAAGAGCCTCTTGATGAAAGTGAAAGTGGAGAGTGAAAAAGTTGGCTTAAAGCTCAACATTCAGAAAACGAAGATCATGGCATCTGGTCCCATCACTTCATGGGAAATAGATGGGGAAACAGTGGAAACAGTGTCAGACTTTATTTTGGGGGGCTCCAAAATCACTGCAGATGGTGAGTGCAGCCATGAAATTAAAAGATGCTTACTCCTTGGAAGGAAAGCTATGACCAACCTAGATAGCATATTGAAAAGCAGAGACATTACTTTGCCAAGAAAGGTCCATCTAGTCAAGGCTATGGTTTTTCCTGTGGTCATGTATGGATGTGAGAGTTGGACTGTGAAGAAGGCTGAGCGCCGAAGAATTGATGCTTTTGAACTGTGGTGTTGGAGAAGACTCTTGAAAGTCCCTTGGTCTGCAAGGAGATCCAACCAGTCCATCCTGAAGGAGATCAGTCCTGGGATTTCTTCGGAGGGAATGATGCTGAAGCTGAAACTCCAGTACTTTGGCCACCTCATGCAAAGAGTTGACTCATTGGAAAAGACTCTGATACTGGGAGGGATTGGGGGCAGGAGGTGAAGGGGACGACAGAGGATGAGATGACTGGATGGCCTCACTGCCTCAATGGACCTGAGTCTCAGTGAATTCCGGGAGTTGGTGATGGACAGGGAGACCTGGCGTGCTGCAATTCACGGGGTCGCAAAGAGTCGGACACGACTGAGTGACTGAACTGAACTGAACTGAACAGCTTGCAACGTCAACCCAGTTTTAAATAGTATTAATACATCTTGACTTTCAGTAATTATATAATCATTTATAACAGATCTTGCATTTACTTTTTTTTTCTCAATCGAAAAAATTAATACTATAAAGCTAAGGTTCTGTTTGTTCTTTAAATGCAGTCACAAAAGAAATAAAAATCTTTCATGGAGTTGAATTATGTGTCATTTATGTTGTTGTGCGCGTGCATGCTCTGTCGCTCAGTCGTGTCTGACTCCCTTGGGCTGTAGCCCACCAGCTTCCTCCGTGAGTTACCATTTCCTCCCCCGGGGCTCTTCCTGCCCCAGTGATAGAACCTGTGTCTCCTGAATTGTTGAAATTAATTAAAACTAGTTGACAATAATATTTTTTTAAGCACCAAAGTTTGGCAATAAATCTTGACTTAAATTTAAGTTTAGTAAGCTAAGCACAATGTATAATCCTGTGATATTATTTCACATCTAATTGGTTCATAATTTTAAACACTTTGAAGAGAAAGAAGAAAGAATATCTTTTGCCGAATCTTTGAAACTCTGGTTAGAAAATATTCTTGTAGTATATTTTATATACTACAGGAGTATATATACTCTTATATATATACTTTTTATATTTTTATAAATATAAAATATATAATGTAAAATAGTTTATATTTTTATAAATATTTTTATATTATAAATATTTTATAAATATTTTTTATAAATATAACTATATATATAATGTATATTATATAGTATACTCCTACACAAGTAGGGGTAGATATTCTTATGTGGGGAGTTGATGTAGAATCCTGCTGTTGTCTTGGTTTTCTTAATTATGTTCTGTTCACGTGTGACTCAGTGAAAAAAGCCACTCAGCATTACACTTACTGTTTAGTAACTTGTTTCTCTCCATCTTAACTTGACATTTTATGAAATCTTCACCCAAACCTCCACCCAACTGTCTGTTAAGTATTTTCATGGTAAGCCTTGAAAATAGATCAGGCAAATAAGCCTAAGTTTAATATATTCCAAATAATGAGGTGAGATGAGGATGGAATGATTTGTTGTTATGGTAGATCTTAGCTTTAAAAAAAATTTTTTTTTTTTTTGAAATATACAAAAAATATAGAAAATTGCACAAACATACATAAACACACACACACACAAGAAAGTCCTTAATGACTGATCAAAGTGACTACTCTTGTAACTAGCCAGCCTCTTTGTACCCCCATTCCCTTAAATATAATCTCTAGAGTTATACGTTGATTTAGTCACTTCTTTGTTTTTCTTCATCGTTTTACCTCTGATGTATTCTTACTAATCATTTCATATAACTTCTCCTGTCTTTGAACTTTATTATGTAAATTCTGTGAAGCAAACACTATTCTATCCCCTGTTGCTTGTTTATGGCATTCATCATGGTATTGTGAGAAGCCGCAGCTTTTCAAAGTTTTGGTGCATTTTATTGCATGATTCAGGTCGGAAAAATCCTTTGGGGTAGGAAATGGCAACCTTTTCCAGTATTCTTGCCTGATAAAATCCATGGATAGGGGAGCCTGGCAGGCTATGGTCCATGGGGTCACAAAAGAGTTGGACATGACTAAGCACACAAGCACGCAGGCATGCAAGATGCCACATTTTAGCCATTTAGTCTGCTTTTGGGAAAATTACAGATGATACTGCTTTAAAAATGTTCTCTGCATGTCTCCTGGGGGCATGTGTGGACATATTCCTTATGAAAATATACCTAAGAAAGCAGCTATTCCATCCTAGGTTATGACTGTCTGCAACATTGGTAGATATTGTCCAAATGTTTTCCAAAGTGGTACTGATTTATATTCCTGTCAGCAGTAAAAGAGAGCTCCCACTGCTTCACATCCTCACCAATACTGGTGATTGGAATCTTTTCAAGTTTAGCCAATTTTAGTTCTTGCATGAACACATCTAGACTGGGTGTATAGTGATATCTTGTGGTTTTAATTACCATTTCCCTGAAGACTAATGAGCTTGGGTGCTTTTTCATATGATTATTGACAGTTTGGCTGTCTTCCTTTTGCAAATGCTATTTAAAGGCCCTTAACCCTTTTTCTATTGTGTTAGTTGTCTTCTGTTTATATTTCTTAATTGCTGGGAATTCTTGATTGTGTTTCAAAAATCTTCTGCAGCTTTCTGGCTCTTTACCCTTTTAATGTAAATTTTAATGAAGAGAAGCTTTTAATGTTGATGCAGTCCAGTCTGTCCCTCATTCATTTTATGTTTAGTGCTGTTGAAATTCTTTTAAGAAATGTTTTCCTTTGCTGAGTTGTTGATGTTATATTACCATATACTATCTTTTAAAAGCTTTGCTGTTTTAGCTTCCATATTTAAACCATTAAAAAATATAGATATGTAATTATTCTAGTACAAGATATTGAAAATTATCTTTAAAAAGTTATCTTTATCCCACAGCTCTACAGCATCAACTGTCTCAGAATTCAACTATACATACATTAATAATTCTGTGTCTGGGCTCTCTTTCATTCTGTTTCTCTATTACTTCATCCTTGTGTCAATATCACATTGTCTTTTCTTAAAATAATTTAATTTATTCATTTATTTTTGGCCATGCTGGGTCTTTGTTGCCGCATGGGCTCTTCTGTAGTTACAGCAACCTGGGGCTCCTCTCTAGTTGTGGTGCCTGGGTCTTCTCATTTCCATGGCTTCTCTTGTTGTAAAGCATGGACTCTAGGGCTTGAAGGCTTCAGTAGTTGCAGGACGTGGGCTCAGTAATTATGGTTCCCAATCTCTAGAGCACAGATCAATAGTTGTGGCTCATGGACTTAGTTGCTCTGAAGCATGTGGGATCTTCCCGGGCTAGGGATCAAACCCATGGCTCCTGAACTGGCAGGCAGATTCTTTACCACTGAGTGACCAGGAAAGCCCCTGTATAATCTTAATTACTACAGCTTTATAATAAGTTTTGATTATCAATAGAAAATTCCTCCTATCTTGTCATTCTTCTAAAAGAGTATCTTAGTTCTTCCTTTGACATTTTCATATATATTTTAAAATTAGTTTGTTAAGTACTACTAGTACTACTCAGTAAGTAAGTAAGTTAAGTGTTAGTAGCTCAGTTGTGTCTGACTCTTTGTGACCCCATAGACTGCAGCCCACCAGGCTCCTCTGTCCATGAGATTGTCCAGGCAAGGATACTGGAGTGGGTTACCATTTCCTTCTCCAGGGCATCTTCCCAACTCAGGGATCGAACCTGGGTTTCCTGTACTGCAGGCAGATTCTTTACCGACTGAGCTACAAAAGAAGCCTAGTTTGTTGACATTTTATTAGAATTACACTAAATTCATAGAATTGCAAAGTATGTTCTTTACTGATTTGCCTGCAACACCTCTAGTGTACATCTATACTCCTGGTATCGCGTGTAGTTTAGTATTTGTCTGAAGTTTTGCATCTTTTAATTATTATTAAGTTACAATAAGCAGGAAAGTTTCCCAAGACTTCTACTTTTTAATTTTAGTTCTTGCGTGAACACATCTAGAACTGGATAAGGCACATGTACAGTGATAAGAATTCCCACTTTTACTTGTGGTTATATCTGGAAATAAATGATCCACTTCTCTTTTCTCAGCTAATTCCTGTTACAGTGTTATTAATATCTCCCATTCAAAGACAGCAAGCAGGGTAGTCACTGATAAAATGAGGTGAACTCAAGCATGAAGAGCTAGAGATAGCTAATGCACTCTGATCCAGGATGGTGGTGGGAAACTGTAGTATTTGACTTTTTGTCTTTGTCAGGCACCCTCTGTGCCTATGGTATACTTGACAAATTATACCTTACAAAAATATTTGTCAAGAAACAGTGCTTTGAGAAGAGACAGAGTTAATACCTGTGAAAGTATTCAAGAGGACGTATTTTAACATGAACAATTACATGCCCACAAATATGATAACCTAGATGAAATGGACCAAGTCCTTGGAAGACATAATTTGACAAAGTTTACTCAAGGAAAAATACAAAATATAAATAGGCCTATATCTATTAAAGGAATTGAATCAATAATTAATACCCTTCAAAAACAGAAAACGCCAGGCTCAAATGGGTTTTTGGATGAATTCTCCCAAACGTTTAAGGAAGTAATTACACCATTCTCTACAGTCTCTTCCAGAAGGTAGAAGCAGAGGGAAAAATACCCTAACTCATTCTATGAGATCAATATTCCGCTAATACAAACCAAACAAAGACCTTACTACAAAAAAAAAAAAAAAAAGAAAACTAAAGACCATCATGAATATGGATGCAAAATTCCTCAACAAAATATTAGTAAGTCAAATCTAATAATATGTAAAATAATTGTGCATCATAACTAAGCAGGTTTATCCCAGATATGCAAGCCTGGTTCAGCATTAAAAAATCAATTAATATCATCCATCACATCAAATTATGAAAAGTTTCATGATCCTATCATAAGAGATATAGAGAAATCATTTGAAAAAATGTAACTTCCTTCATGATAGAAACTCTTAGCAAACCAGCAATAGAGGAGAATTGCCTCAAAGCATCTATAAAAACAAATAAAGCAAAAACCCTGCAACTTACATCATACTTAATGACAAGAGACTAGAAGCTTTATGACTGGGGGCATAACAAGGTTGTTCCTTCTCACTTATACTTTTCAGCATTGTACTGGAGATCCTAGCTAATGCAGTTAGACGAGAAGGGGAAATAAAAGGTAGACAGATAGGGAGGGAAGAAATAAACCTATCTTTCCTCTCTGATTATGTGATCCTCTATGTGGAAAATCCTAAATATCATAAAAAACACTCCTGGAACTCATAAGCAATTATGGCAAGGTGGAAGGGCACAGGGTTAATATACAAAGTCAATCACTCTCCTACAAATCAGCAATGAACAAGTGTAATTTGAAATTAAAAGCACATTACCATGGTATTAGCAATCAAAACAAAGAAATACTTGCTATAAATCTCACAAAGCATATATAAGATTTTTATGTAGAAAAACTGCAAAACTCTGATGAAGTGATCAAAGTAAAACTAAATACATGGAGATATATGCCATTAATTAGAAAAACTCAGTATTGTTAAGAAGTCAGTTTTTCTCCCAATTTGATCTATAGATTCAAGGTAATTTCAATTAAAATCCCAGCAAGTTACTGATTCTAAAATTTATATGGGAATGCAGAAGACCCAGAATTGCCTACTCAATATTGAAGGAGGAAGAACCAAGTGGAGAGCTGACATTACCTTACTTAAAGACTTACTGTAAAGGTACAGTAATGAAGATAGTGTAATATTGGTGAAAGAAAAGATAGATCATTGAAAGAGAAGCTAGATTGGAAATACACTCCCACTAATATAGTGAACTGATCTTACATAAAGGAACAAAGGCATATAGTAATACAAAGATGATCTCTTCAACAAATTGTACTGGAACAATTGGAGGTTCATGCACAGAAAAAAATGAATCTAGATACAAATCTTAGAGGTGTTTCAAAAATTAACTCAAAGTAGATCATATACTTAAATGTAAACAAGCAGTGAAACAATCTAAATTTGGAGTTTTTATTGTGGATCTTAGTTTTCTAATAGTGATGCAATTATATACATCAATTTTTTAAAAAGTAATTTGCATTTCTCTGGAGTAATAGCAAGAAGAGATAAGAAAGACTTCTTCAGCGATCAATGCAAAGAAATAGAGGAAAACAACAGAATGGGAAAGACTAAGGATCTATTCAAGAAAATCAGAGATACCAAAGGAACATTTCATGCAAAGATGGGCTCGATAAAGGACAGAAATGGTATGGACCTAACGGAAGCAGAAGATATTAAGAAGAGGTGGCAAGAATACACAGAAGAACTGTACAAAAAAGAGCTTTAAGACCTAGATAATCATGATGGTGTGATCACTGACCTAGAGCCAGACATCCTGGAATGTGAAGTCAAGTGGGCCTTAGAAAGCATCACTACGAACAAAGCTAGTGGAGGTGATGGAATTCCAGTGGAGCTATTCCAAATCCTGAAAGATGATGCTGTGAAAGTGCTGCACTCAAGATGTCAACAAATTTGGAAAACTCAGCAGTGGCCACAAAATTGGAAAAGGTCAGTTTTCATCCCAATCCCAAAGAAAGGCCATGCCAAAGAGTGCTCAAACTACCACGCAATTGCACTCATCTCACACGCTAGTAAAGTAATGCTCAAAATTCTCCAAGCCAGGCTTCAGCAATATGTGAACCGTGAACTTCCTGATGTTCAAGCTGGATTTAGAAAAGGCAGAGGAACCAGAGATCAAATTGCCAACATCCGCTGGATCATGGAAAAAGCAAGAGAGTTCCAGAAAAACATCTATTTCTGCTTTATTGACTATGCCAAAGCCTTTGACTGTGTAGATCACAATAAACTGTGGAAAATTCTGAGAGAGATGGGAATACCAGACCACCTGACCTGCCTCTTGAGAAATCTGTATGCAGGTCAGGAAGCAACAGTTAGAACTGGTCATGGAACAACAGACTGGTTCCAAATAGGAACAGGAGTACGTCAAGGCTGTATATTGTCACCATGTTTATTTAACTTATATGCAGAGCACATCATGAGAAATGCTGGACTGGAAGAAACACAAGCTGGAATCAAGATTGCCGGGAAAAATATCAATAACCTCAGATATGCAGATGACACCACCCTTATGGCAGAAAGTGAAGAGGAACTGAAAAGCCTCTTGATGAAAGTGAAAGTGGAGAGTGAAAAGGTTGGCTTAAAGCTCAACATTCAGAAAACGAAGATCATGGCATCTGGTCCCATCACTACATGGGAGATAGATGGAGAAACAGTGGGAACAGTGTCAGACTTTATTTTTCTGGGCTCCAGAATCACTGCAGATGGTGACTGCAGCCATGAAATTAAAAGACGCTTACTCCTTGGAAGGAAAGTTATGACCAACCTAGATAGCATATTCAAAAGCAGAGACATCACTTTGCCAACAAAGGTTCGCCTAGTCAAGGCTATGGTTTTTCCTGTGGTCATGTATGGATGTGAGAGCTGGACTGTGAAGAAGGCTGAGCGCCGAAGAATTGATGCTTTTGAACTGTGGTGTTGGAGAAGACTCTTGAGAGTCCCTTGGACTGCAAGGAGATCCAACCAGTCCATTCTGAAGGAGATCAGCCCTGGGATTTCTTTGGAAGGAATGATGCTAAAGCTGAAACTCCAGTATTTTGGCCACCTCATGCGAAGAGTTGACTCATTGGAGAAGACTCTGATGCTGGGAGGGATTGAGGGCAGGAGGAGAAGGGGACGACAGAGGATGAGATGACTGGATGGCATCACTGACTCGATGAATGTGAGTCTGAGTGATCTCCGGGAGCTGGTGATGGATAGGGAGGCCTGGGGTGCTACAGTTCCTGGGGTCGCAAAGAGTAGGACACGACTGAGCGACTGATCTGATCTGAATTTGCATTTCTCTGGAGTAATTAAATTTATTTACATAAAAATATTTCTAATACCTTTTTTTATTGTTTCATGTCCTCAGGCTCTTAGTGATGCTTCTTCTTCAGTTCATCTATTTTATTTATCTTATTTTATCATTCCCTCTAAGTTTTTGTTAATTGGGTATACGTTAGTCTCTCCGTGTCTGACTCTTTGCAAACCCACGAACTGTCGCCTGTCAGGTTCCTCTGTCCATGGAATTTTCAAGGCAAGAATACTGGAGTGGGTGGCCGTTTCCTGGAGTGGGTAGCTGTTCCCTTCTCCCAACCCAGGGTTTGAACCCACATCTCCCACATTGCAGGCAGATTCTTTACCAGCTGAGCCACCACGGAAGCCCAAAAATACTGGAGTGGGTAGCCTGTCCCTTCTCCAAGGGATCTTCCAAACCCAGAAATTGAACTGGCATTTCCTGCATTGCAGGTGTATTCTTTACCAGCTGGGCTCTCAGGGAAGCCCTTCTTCATGTATATTAAAGCTAATAAAAATTTTATTTTTATCACATAGCATCAATATTTTGTTATATTCACATAAATCTTATTTTCATTGCTTTTTATTTCTTCCTCTGTTTCTAAACTTACAGTTTCATTGATCTATATTAGTGTTTCCTTTTTATGGGTCTGCTACTTATAAATTGTTTATTTTTTATTTGCCTGATATATCTCTATTTCACCTTCATTTTTGAAGGATATATTGTTTTGGCAGAGAACTCTGTTTGGCGTGTATTTTAAAGAACATTGCTGCTGCTACTGCTAAGTCGCTTCAGTCGTGTCCAACTCTGTGCGACCCCATAGAAGGAAGCCCACCAGGCTCCCCCGTCCCTGGGATTCTCCAGGCAAGAACAGTGGAGTGGGTTGCCATTTCCTTCCCCAATGCATGAAAGTGAAAAATGAAAGTGAAGTCGCTCAGTCGTGTCCGACTCTTAGCGACCCCATGGACTGGAGCCTACCAGGATCCTCTGTCCATGGGATTTTCCAGGCAAAAGTACTGGGGTGGGGTGCCATCGCCTTCCCCGTTTAAAGAACATTAAATATCATTTTATTTTTTCCAACTTCCTTTTTTATTTTGTTGAAAAGTTCACTGTTAAAATAATTGTTGCTGATTTGAAGTTAATCGTTTCTTTTCTACCTCTTAAGGTATTTTTCTTCATCTTTAATTCTTTGTTAGTTGACTGTGATGTGTTTAGCTATTGGCAACATTTTATCCTGTGCAGTTTAAGTTGCTCCAGTCTTTTGAATTTGTAGCTTACTTGGTATTCTTTCACATAATACAGTTACCCTTTTTTCTTTTCTGTTTATTTTGCTCCTATTTTTCAAATTATAGATCTTCACCCTCTGTATTTCTAGTTACTTAGTCTCTTTTCTTTTATATTTTTCTACATTTTTTTCTCTTTATACTTCATTAAACATAGCTTCTTCCAATTCATTTTCAAATTTACTGAGTATTTTTGCAGCTGTTGCTATTTTGCTTTTAAAATCATCCATTGAGTTTTTAATTTTAGTTTTCATACTTACCGTGTCTAGAATTTTTATGTTATTATTCTTTATGGCTTCTACTTGTCTGCCAGAATGTATGAGCTCTCTTTCTTATCTCTCTGATGATATAAGCCTAGTCACTTGAAAGTCTACTCTGATATTTTGAGGTTACATTAATCCGTTTCAATTGTATCTGGAGAGTTTTATCCCTACTGACTTGTTGCCCCGTATCCTCATTTTGGTTTATACGGTGAAACAGTATTTTAAAATTGGAAAAATAGTTAGAGTCCTGGCATGATATTATTTCCCTCCTGAGAGGATTAATGTTATCTACTTCCAGGCACCTAATGGCTTTGATGAGACAGGAGTGCCTTGAATCCATTCCCATCATTTGTGGAGCCAAGCTGTAGCTCCTGTGAGGGGGTTTCACTTGTGGTTCACTGTTAACTCTAACATTAAGCCTTTTCATGTCTGAACCTAAAGAGGCACATTTGTTTTTCTCCCCACCTTAGTAGGACCTGGACTCCACTCTCATTCTCCCATATACTGATGTACTATATAGACTGATTCTTAAATGACCCTTCAGATTCCATGAAAAAGTGGCCCTAAAGTCAGACCTATCTTCCTGATCCTCTGTCCTCCTCTGTATCTTGGCCTTGTCAATTTTTACTCTTTTGTTAGCTCTGCATGTGTGCGGGCTAAGTTGCTTCAGTCATGTCTGATTCTTTGTGTCCCCATGAACTATACCCTGCCAGGCTCGTCTGTCCATGGGGTTCTTCAGGCAAGAATCCTGGAATGGATTGCCATGCCATGCCCTCCTCCAGGGGATCTTTCCGACCCAGCTCCTGCATTGCAGGCAGACTCTTTACCACTGAGCCACGAGAGAAGCCTCCTTGTTAGCTCTACAAAGTTTTAAAATACGTTCTTTTTTTTTATAACACTTAATTCAGCTTTTCTAGTTGCCGTCAGTAACAGTATTAATTTGTATTAATCAGATTGTAATAAACAGAAGTAGAAGCCTTGGTCAAGTTCATTTAATTTACTTGTTAAAAAAATGAATACTGACCCCCCGCCCCTGCAAAGCTTAAAATGCCACTAATGTTTTTAAAAATTTAAAATAAAGTACCTGCAATTTTTTAAAGCATTTTATTTGGCCAAAAATAAAAGATTCAAAATAAAACACAGAATTATTGGTTTAGTTCTAACAGAAATATGGTTTTAATTAGCTTGGATATAAAAGTATTGGCTTATCTGGCAAATTATTGAAAAGGGCTATAAAAAGCTTACTCTTAGTAATGATTACATTTACAAAGCCAAAACACCACTGGGACGACACTTTCCACTGATTCTTGTGCCTTGTATGTTCTTCAGATGTTGACTTGATGTCATGGTAGATAAGCTTTGTCATTATGGCTGGGAACATAACTTGCAATAGAGTTAAGTTTATATCCTTAAATCTTGCCACCAGAAGAAGGAAAGAGACTTTTCCTGGCCACCATTCCTCCCTGCCACCAATATCCAATAAGACTCCGAGGAAATGGCTAGCTTAGGTATTATGCTTATCTTTGAATCGTCCCTGTCGTCCATTTCTGCAGTTTGGCTTAGATCTATGTTCATCATCGGAGAAGGCAATGGCACCCCACTCCAATACTCTTGCTTGGAAAATCCCATGGATGAAGGAGCCTGGTAGGCTGCAGTCCGTACGGTCGCTAGGAGTCGGACATGACTGAGCGACTTCACTTTCTCTTTTCACTTTCATGCATTGGAGAAGGAAATGGCAACCCACTCCAGTGTTCTTGCCTGGAGAATCCCAGGGACGAGGAAGCCTGGTGGGCTACCATCTATGGGGTCGCACAGAGTCGGACACAACTGAAGTGACTTAGCATAGCATATGTTCATCATGGACCCATCACTATGGTCAGTTTCTTTAGAAGGGCTTATTCTTATTGGCTACAGCAGGTGTCAGCCATGTGATCAGGGTCTCTGTGAAGAATGAGGAAGAAGGTCAGTTAGTTATAGGAAAACAATGACTCCTTTGTTCTGCCACATAAAACCTTTTACAAGTAAGTCCCGTTTTGCTTCCAACATCACATTTTATTATTGCTTCTTTTATACATCTTTCCTTATCACAGTAAACTTGTCAGCTTTTTCTTCAAATCTGCTTTGCCTTTTCATGAATTTATGTTGTTTTCTTGCCTAAAAATACCTTCTGTTACACAACCTGTCATTGCCTACCCATTTTTAAAGACATAGTCCAAGGATTACCTCTACATGGATTCTCTCTTTCCCCTTTCACTCAAACACACACACACACACACACACACGCACACGCACACACACACAGAGATGCATATGCTCACCTACTCTAGAGTTTCCTTAAACTCCTCAGGAAACAATCTCTCCTTGCTGAAGCATCCCCTCTATATCCATCTTATTGACATCAATCCTGTTATGTATAGTCTATTACATCAAACTCTAATCATCTCCAGTTAGTTGCCATTTCTTATATACTTTGCCACTGTAAAAACAGGCTGTAAACATTTGTTTGAATGAGTAAATGAAACTCAACATTCTCCAAGTTTTAGAATTCAACTCATTATGGTAAAGAGTCTCCCTGCAGTTCAGGAGACCTGGCTTGGATCCCTGGATTGGGAAGATGCCTGGGAGAAGGGAATGGCTACCCACTCCAGTATTCTCGCCGGAGACTCCCATGGACAGAGGAACCTGGTGGGCTACAGTCCATGGATTCACAAAGACTTGAACATGAGTGAACGACTAACACTTTCACTTTCTTTCTTTCATTAACAGTCAACATTGACTGACTCTCTGTTTCCCTGGGAAGCAGTTCTAATATATGCCTAAGAACCTCCTCATTTTCCCATCAGTCTAGGGTCAAGAGAGGAACTACTGAGCATGCTCTTTAGCCATTAATTACTTTTATTTATTTCCTTAGCCCTGTAAGAGAACACCATGCTCTCATCTATGTAGTAGTTTATATTGTTTGTTGGGTTATTAATTGCAAGAAAGTTGGTTAAATCCTGCTTTTATAAAAGAAAATGGGTGAAAAGAGAGTAATAAATGAAATTTGAAAGGGGTTTTTAATTTGCCTTTTATTGATACATTTTGACTGAATTGTAATAGATTATTGCTCAAGAAGGACGTGTTTTGTGTTATTCCTTTTATATTTTGTTGGTGCTCCTACATCCCCACCCCCACCTCACCCCACCCACAGTATGCCTTTTCTGTTGTGTAGTCTATAAACTTATTTGTGCTTATTATGTGTTTGGGGAACTCCTTGGAAAAAAATCAATGTGTCATAGAGAATGAATAAACAATCTCTGCAAAGATACAAAGCATTGGGAGTTCCATAATATAATGGGGTCATATTCTAAGGTCGGGCTTGTGGTATAGAACCCTTCTGACAATGCAGGTCAATGTAAGAGACACTGATTTGATCCCTGTATCAGGAAGATCCTCTGGGGAGAAAATGGCAACCCACTCCAGCTCTATTCCTGCCTGGAGAATCCCATGGACAGAGGAGTCTGGTGGGCTGCAGTCCATAGGGTTGCACAGAGTCAGACAAGACTGAAGCAATTTAGCACAGTCTTACGAAATGCCTATCAAAAAGATGAACCAAGGAAAAATGTAAACAACCTGAACACCCAGAGAATAATCACAGCAAGAAAATGGTGCTCTAGAAACTGACACGTGTCTTGAGAGTAGTGAATTGGCTGAAGTGCACTGATATTCCACAAAGGTGCATAGATGGAAGAGTGTCATTCAGGTCATGCTCTAGTGTCATGGTGAAGGGCTCTTGTACAGGGGAGCTGTGTAATGAAAGCTTCAGTGATAGCAGACATGGCCACTTGCACACGTTTCTCAAGCAGAGTCCTTTAACTCATACCTTAGTTATTTGAGGCTTTCATTTTGATGAGCGATGCATGGATAAAACATAACTTTATGGATGCTATTGGATGAAGAAATATAATGCAGAATGGAAGAAATATTCATCCTAGAGCATTAAATAATATTTATTTATTTGAAGATATTTCATCAAACGTTAAGGACAATTAGCTTTTTTTCTGCCTCTTGGGGGAGATAATATTTTTAAAATGGGAAACAATAGGGTAGATGTACTAGTATTTTTTAATTATTGTGTAAAAATTCATACAAACTCAATGTCTTAAAACAATATCCATCTACTTGTTCATGGTTCTTTGGGGCAGAACTCTGGACATGATATAACTGGGTTCTCTGCTCAGGGTCTCATGAGTGTGAAGTCAAGGTGTAAGATGGGCTGAAATCCTACTAGGAGCTCAGGGTCCTATTCAGAGCTCATGTTCTTGTTGGTGGAATCTGGTCATTTATAGCTATAAAACCGAGGTCCCTGAGTTCTTGCTGATTGTTGATTGGGAGTTGATCTCAGCTTCTAGAGGTTGCGCTCAAGTCCTTGCTAGATGGCTCTCTCTGTCTTAATAGCCTAAATCAGAGAATCTCCCTCATGTCAAATCTCTCTGACCTTGGGAAGGGCCATGTCCCTTTAAAGGATTTACCTAGTTAGATCTCTCCTTTTTGAAAAAATCAGAGCCAACTGATTGTTAGCATAATCATGGGGATGATAGTCCATCCTATGCACAGTTTATCCATATTCAAAAGGAGGGAAATCTACCAGGCATGTGCATTAGGAATGGGACTGTTGGAGGCCATCTTAGAATTCTGTTACACAGGGTCTCTGTTTTAGAGGGGTGATTCTGGTGAAGTATGAATGATAGACAAGACAGGTAAGAGGACAAAACCCATAGGTGTCATCTTGTATGCCAATCCCAGTCACATGATGGGAGCTTCCTAGAGCATAGTCTGATTCACCAAGGCAAGAATGAACCTTGTAATTAAGCAAGGGAGTGGGCAGCAGCAGCAGATGCTCTGTACATTTATCCCCCTTGACTTTTAGAGGATGTCCAGGTAGTCCTGGAGATGGAAAATATCAACTGGAATCAGAGCAGGTACAATAGGAAAGAAGAGGGATGAGGTATACACACTGCGAGGCTGTGACAGACCTCGGGCAAGGAAAGCAGAGGGAGCAGTGAAGCATAAAACTGCCCCCAGCAGTCAGAAGTAGACAAGTGTCTGGGATAAGAGGACACCTGGCAACCTATAGAGGAGTCTCACGGTCCAAAGCACAAACCTGCCCCCACTACGTTGGAAGGCGGAGTCTTAACCACTGGCCTTCCAGGGAAGTTCCCTAATCTTTTTTTTTTCTTTTCTTGGATCATCACTGACCTGATGTTTCTCTACTAAGTAACCTTGCTTTTCCAGGGAGATTTCCTGATGAGTTCCTTTCTCCTTCTTCACCTAGGTAATCTCTTGGGCTCTTTTCTCAAAGTAAGGCAATTTATTTACTAGGACTGAACTGCAAAAATTTGCATTTTTATTTCATGTTCCATCTCTTTATCGTCCACAACCCCATCTAGTTCTAACCATTGTAAACAGGTATACCATGCACATGGAGATGTTTAAAAGTAGCTGGTCATTTGCATCCAGAGCTTGGGAGAGAGAGAGATGAAGGGCTGGGAGCTTTCTAAAAAAAATGTAATCCTTCAGCATATTAAAAAGTTTAACATCAGTATTAAAAAGAAATCTCTGATTTCAGCTGCATTAGTGAAAAGGAATTAGAATGGAAAGTATCACAGTGTAACCAAAGTGGTTTTATTTATATCGTTCTCATTTGTAGCCCTCTCCCAGTTTGAGATTCCAGGACCCCGGAGAGATAAGTTTACCATAAAAATAAAAAGCTATAGCAGCAACCATTGTTTGAGCATCTACTCTGTGGCAAATCATTTATACATGAGGCAATAATGATGGCATTGTTGTTTAAGCAAGTGGTCTCTGGAACCAGAATGTTGGATCCAAACCTCAGTTTCCAGCATAATTATATGATATGCAGATGATACCACTCTAATTACAGAAAGTGAAGAGGAACTAAAGAACCTCTTGATGAGGGTGAAAGATGAGAGTGAAAAAACTGGCTTAAAACTCAGCATTCAAAAAATTAAGAACATGGCGTTCAGTCCCATCACTTCATGGAAAATAGAAGGGGAAATAGTGGAAGCAGTGACAGATTTTATTTTAGGGGGCTCCCAAATCACTGTGGATGGTGACTGCAGCCACAAAATTAAAAGTCGCTTGCTCCTTGGAAGGAAAGCTATGACAAATCTACACAGCATATTAAAAAGCAGAGACATCACTTTGCCAACAAAGGTCCATATAGTCAAAACTGAAACTGCCATCCTTTGGCCGCCTGATGTGAAGAGCTGACTCACTGGAAGAGACCCTGATGCTGGGAAAGATTGAAGGGAAAAGGAAGGGGATGACAGAGGAAGAGGTTAGGTTAGACAGCATCACTGACTGAATGGACATGAATTTGAGCAAACTCAGAGAGGACACAGGAGCCTAGCATGCTCCAGTCCATGGGGTTGCAGAGTCAGACACAAACTGGTGACTGAACAACAACAATCATAAAGTTACTTACTTAACCTTCTATGTCTTCGTTATCTGTATGATTAGAATAATAACATTGTTATTGTTACTTCAGTGTGATAGTTTAATTGATAAATTGTAATAATTTTTAGTAGCCAGTCTTCAACAAGAGAAGATGAATCCTGAGGAAGGACAAGTGACATGAGAAACTCCAGCTGTTGTGCTGTTCTCTCTATGGCATTTCCAGGAAGTTGTGTCCACGGGATCCACCTTGGCAAGGCAGGTGAAGGACAATGTGTGTGTGCTCTATCCAGGGTTTGTATAGGATTTCTGCTGTGGCTGACAGTTGATCAAGTCTTTCATCTGTGCCCTTTCTTCTGAACTCCAGGAGATACTTATTGGGAACAAGATACTTGGCACCTAGAATAGCAACAGCATTTTGTTTATTACTTCACAGCCTCAATTTTATGAAATTAGTGGGAGTGTTCCCTCATTAAGTCATGAAATTTCATCTCCCCTGGTGGTCTTTGAGCACCCTCTCTGGCTGTGATGATCTGGCTGGAAGGTGGCTCCCTGTGGTGAACTTCCCATTGATGTTGGGCCAGTCTTGCTGTGGGGAGGTCAAGGGAGGGAGGGGGCACAGGGCAGTGAGTGATGGTGGTCCCTGTCTTTACGTGTGCCTCCTCCCAGCTGCCTCACTAAGAGGATCTGACTCAGAGGGAAGGGGAGGCAGGGCAGCTATGAGTGTGTGCAAGTTGGAGTGAGTATGTGTCAGCTACGTTCATGTCTCTGCAGCCAGAGATGGGTGCAGTCTACTTGTTTTAGTGTCAATTTCTTCTAATTGACAGTGACTTGTAGGCACAGAGCCTTCTGATAGGCCAGAAACTCCTGGTACTCAAGGAAAGCCAAAGTGTAGAATGAATGATAACAAACTAGGAGTAGAAGGGCTCTTGATCTGAACACATTTTGGTCAGTTGAGGGGTTATTTTGATCACTGAGTTTACGTAAGAGTTTCTATTAACAAAGAATCTTTCTAGAGCTTGGAGGGTTGCAGAAGAAACTGTCTATTTAGTACAGCAAACCCGTGTTAATTGTGGAATCAACCTTGGAGGACCCAATCATTTGCAAGCAACTCTAAGGGTCATGACATAATTTTTTAACTGCAATTTAAGGTATGGATGTGAGTAATATGCATCGTGAGACTGGTGTGTGGGACTAAGCCATTAACTGGTGGGTGAATCTAGCCAACTGCCAGCATCTAAATATTGATACTTCTTACATTCTTCATTTATTACTGTATAGTTTTTTGTGTGGTGATTTAAGCATTTTCCTTTGTGATGTGTGACAGACGGATATATTCAGAGACTGTGAGCCTCTGGACAGAAATTTTATTTGTGAAAAATTAGTGTTAGTTGCTCAGTCATGTCTGATTGTTTTGCGACCCCGTGGACTGTAGCCCACCAGGCTCCTCTGTCCATGAAATTCTCCAGGCAAGAGTACTGGAGTGGGTTGTCATTTCCTTCTCCAGAGGAACTTCCCGATTCAGGGATTGGACCCAGGTCTCCTGCATTGTAGCAGGATTCTTTACCTTCTGAGCCCCTAGGGATCTATATGTTGTAAACTCTAGATTTCCCAAGGATCTATAGCTATAGTGCTTCCAGATATTAAGAGTCTTCTGTGATGGCACCCCACTCCAGTACTCTTGCCTGGAAAATCCCATGGACGGAGGAGCCTGGTGGGCTGTAGTCCATGGGGTTGCTAAGAGTCAGACACGACTGAGCGACTTCACTTTCACTTTCATGCATTGGAGAAGGAAATGGTAGCCCACTCCAGTGTTCTTGCCTGGAGAATCCCAGGGACAGGGGAGCCTGGTGGGCTGCCATCTATGGGGTCGCAGAGAGTTGGACATGACTGAAGTGACTTAGCAGCAGCAGCAGCAGTGAAATTAGTGTCTGAACTATGGTAACCCGTTTGCAATTATGTGAAAGTCACTCAGTTGTGTCCAGCTTTTTGAGACCCCATGAACTATACAGTCCATGGAATTCTCCAGGCCAGAGTACTGGAGTGGGTAGCTGTTCCCTTCTTCCAGGGATCTTTCCAACCCAAGGATCAAACCCACGTCTCCCACATTGCAGGTGAATTCTTTACCAGCTGAGCCACCAGGGAAGCCCATGGTCTAACCCTTTAAACACTATTAATTCAAAGTAGAGATGACTTTGGTAGTTGCGTGTAACTGTTCTTGAGCCCTGTAATCTTGATGCTATTTTATTGTACATCCTATCAGCGAAAAAGGTCTTGCATACATTATGTATATTAATTTGCATAGTATAAAATGCAGTATTAAGTAATCTGTATATGTCAGTTAAGCTTAGATTCAGTTGTATACAATAGAAAAATTATTTAAAAAAAAATAGGGTCTTAAGTGAAGTGAAGTGAAGTCACTCAGTTGTGTCCAACTCTTTGTGACCCCGTGGATTGTGGCCTACCAGGCTCCTCAATCCACGGAATTCTCCAGGCAAGAATACCGGAGTGGGTTGCCATTTCCTTCTCCGGGGGATCTTCCCGACCCAGGGATCGAACCTGCTGCTGCTGCTGCTGCTGCTAAGTCGCTTCAGTCGTGCCCGACTCTGTGCGACCCTATAGACGGAAGCCCACCAGGCTCCCCCGTCCATTACAGGCACACGCTTTGCTGTCTGAGCCACCAGGGAAGCCCTTAGGTTCTTGAACTAGATGACATTTTATTTTTCTTTCATGTAAAATCTGGAGTTTGACAGTTGAAGAATATTTGGTAGCTCCAAAAGGTCAGTGAAAAAAACTCTCTTCTTCCAGAACCTTTTTTCCTCATGTGGGTTTTCTTCATGGTATAAGGTTGCTGCTGGATCTCTAGCCATTATATCACATTTTAAGCAGCAGTATTGTGATTACATCACAGTGCCCAAAACTTAGCTGCCAGGAAGACCAGATAATGACAACATTTATTCTAAGTGACAAATTGAACTAAAATTGGGGGTTTGTAACTAAGTGAGAAAGGATGGATATTGCTGTAGGTAATTAGCAATCTCTACCCAATGTATATTACATGTTGTGCAGCATAATTTTTCTCTTTTTATATAGACACTAAACATACTTTTACTTTGCCAACAAAAATCCGTCTAGTCTAAGCTATGATTTTTCCAGTAGTCATGTATGGATGTGAGAGTTGGACTATAAAGAAAGCTGAGTGCTGAAGAACTGATTCTTTTGAACTGTGGTGTTGGGGAAGATTCTTGAGAGTCCCTTGGACTGCAAGGAAATCCAACCAGTCTATCCTAAAGGAGATCAGTCCTGAATATGCTTTGGAAGGACTGATGCTGAAGCTGAAAACCTAATACTTTGGCCACCTGACTCGAAGAACTGACTCACTAGAAAAAGACCGTGATGTTGGGAAAGATTGGGAGGAGAACGGGATGGCAGAGGATGAGATGGTTGGGTGACATCACTGACTCAATGAACATGAGTTTGAGTAAGCTCTGGGAGTTGGTGATGGCCAGGGAAGACTGGCGTGCTACAGTCCATGGGGTTGCAAAGAGTCGAACATGACTAAGCAACTGAACTGATGTGAAATACAAAAAGGTTTCATATTTTCTTTCTGTATACAAATGTATCCTCTTAAGCATTTCCCTGGTGACTCAGACAGTAAAGAATTTGCCTGCAGTGCAGGAGACCTGGATTTGATTCCAGGGTCAGGAAGATCCCCTAGAGAAGGAAATGGCTACCCACTCCAATATTCTTGCTTGGAGAATCCCATGGACCGAGGAGCCTAAAGGGCTGCAGTCCATGGGGTTGCAAAGAGTAGGACACTATTAAGTGATTAAGCATGTGTGGGCCCTCACACTGAAGGTAGAAACAACATGGACAGTGACCTGCTTTTCAGTACCCGGGCCATTTGCGAGAGAGCCACAACTGGAAGACAATACCTGAATGTGGCTAGTTGAGTGGGACTGTTGATAGCACATCTGTATTTGTAAAGAGTGTGTACAGTCCTGCATGCACTCTAGAGTGGGCTGCCAAACCCAGTCCTTCAATAGGGACCATCCAGAAGAGAACTGAAGCATTTGATAAGTTTGTTACGGTTTTGCACATAAATGAAGAAATAAAAGATATTTATTTTATAAATACTCAGGCAAGATAAAGTGTTTAATTCCTAGTTATTGTGTGTTTTATGCTTGTCATTACTTGCTCTTCCTTGGAGCAAACAAAACAAGATCTGAAATATTCTAGACTCTTATTTGTGTATCCCATCGTATACCCTGTGGTGGTCCAGGAAAACTTAGGAACAAGGGAATCAGCATCAAGATCCTAGTAAATTTGAGAACTAGTGATCTTGAATCATGTTTTTCTTTAAGTGGTCTTGCTTTGGTGTGTCAACTTTCCGATTTGCAGTGTTCTGACGTATTTTTTTTTTTTTTCAATTGAGCCTCAAAAATATCCTTAGGGTAGTTTGAACAGTATGAGACTAATATAGAATCAAATAACTTTAGAGTAGGTGATCACATGTTCTAAATTTTTAAGTACCCAACACATGAAGCAATTTTCCCAGTGTCACACAACTACTAGGAACATACCTGAAAACAAACATCTTCTGACACCTGGGAAATATTCTTTCCAAGAGTTTATCTTTATTTCAGTTCAGTCGCTCAGTCATGTCTGACTTTTTGTGACCCCGTGCACTGCAACATACCAGGATTCCCTGTCCTTCACCACCTCCCTGAGCTTGCTCAAACTCATGTCCATAGAGTCAGTGATGCCATCCAACCATCTTATCCTCTGTCATCCCCTTTTCCTGCTGCCTTCAATCTTTCCCAGCGTCAAGCTCTTTTCCAATGAGTCAGTTCTTTGCGTCAGGTGGCCAAAGTAATGGAGTTTCAGCTTCAACATCAGTCCTTCCAATGAATATTCAGGACTGGTTTCCTTTAGGATTGACTGGTTGGATCTCCTTGCAGTCCAAGAGACTCTCAAGAGTCTTCTCCAACACCACAGTACAGAAGCATCAACTCTTTGGAGCTCAGCATTTCAAAAAAATTAATTTATTTTAATTGAAGGCTAATTACTTTACAATAGTGTAGTGGGTTTTGCCATACATTGACATGAATCAGCCATGGTGTACATGCTCTCACATTCATACGTGACTACTGGAAAAACCATAGCTTTGACTAGATGGACCTTTGTTGGCAAAGTAATGTCTCTGCTTTTTAATATGCTGTCTAGATTGGTCATAGCTTTTCTTCCAATGAGCAAGCGTCTTTTAATCTCTTGGCTGCAGCGTCTGCAGTGATTTTGGAGTCTAAAAGAATAAAATCTGTCACTGTTTCCATTGTTTCCCCATCTATTTGCCATGAAGTGATGGGACGAGATGCCATGATATTGGGTTTTGAATGTTGAGTTTTAAGCCAGCTTTTTCACTCTCCTCTTTCACTTTCATCAAGAGGCTCTTTAGTTCTTCTTCACTTTCAGCCATAAGGGTGGGTCATCTGAATATCTGAGGTTATTGATACTTCTCCCAGCAATCTTGATTCCAGCTTGTGCTTCATCCAGCCCAGCGTTTCTCATGATGTACTCTGCAGATAAGTTAAATAAGCAGAATCAGAATATATAGCCCTACATACTCCTTTCCCAATTTGGAACCAGTTTGCTGTTCCATGTCCGGTTCTAACTGTTGCTTTTTGACCTGTGTACAGATTTCTCATGAAGCAGGTCAGGTGGTCTGCTATTCCCATCTCTTGAAGAATTTTCCGCAGTTTGTTGTGATCCACACAGTCAATGGCTTTGGTATAGTCAATAAAGCACAAGTAGATGTTTTTTTTCTGGAACTCTCTTGTTTTTTCTATGATCCAATGGATGTTGGCAGTTTGATCTCTGATTCCTCTGCCTTTTCTAAATCCAGCTTGAACATCTGGAAGTTCTCAATTCATGTACTGTTGAAGCCTGTCTTGGAGAATTTTGAGCATTACATTCCTAGCATGTGAGATGAGTGCAATTGTGCATTAGTTTGAGCATTCTTTGGCATTGCTTTTCTTTGGGATTGGAATGAAAATTGACCTTTTCCAGTCCTATGGCCACTGCTGAGTTTTCCAAATTTGCTAGCATATTGAGTGCAGCATTTACACAGCAGCATGTTTTAGGATTTGAAATAGCTCAACTGGAATTCCATCACCTCCACTAGCCTTGTTCCTAGTGATGCTTCCTAAGGCCCACTTGACTTCGCATTGCAGGATGTCTGCCTCTAGGTGAGTGATCACACTATTATGGTTATCTGGGTCATGAAGATCTTTTTTGTATAGTTCTGTGTATTCTTGCCATCTCTTCTTAATATCTTCTGCTTCTGTTAGTTCCATACCATTTCTACTTTTATTTACCCAGAGATATAAACTTCAAGTAAGGGAGGCATTTACTGTTAAAATATGTGTCATTTTATCCTGAATGTTATTTATTTATCCTTTGTAATTTCAGTAAATGCATAATCTTAACAGTGATGATTATATTAGAATTACAGCATCTAAAATGGTGGTCACTAGCTACTTGGGCTATTTCAGTTAAGAAAAATGAAAACTCCACTTGGCCACACTCCAGTGGCCACACGTCAGTGCTCAGTAGTCAGGTATGGCTAATGACTTCTGTCTCCAACAGTGCAAATTATATAGCATTTCCATCTCGTAGAAAGTTCTATTGGACAGTGCTATGTTAGCTGCTGCTGCTAAGTCACTTTAGTCGTGTCTGACTCTGTGCAACCCCATAGACGGCAGCCCACCAGGCTCCTCTGTCCCTGGGGTTCTCCAGGCAAGAACACTGGAGTGGGTTGCCATTTCCTTCTCCAATGCATGAAAGTGAAAAGTGAAAGTGAAGTCGCTTAGTCGTGTCCAACTCTGCAACCCTATGCACAGCAGCCCTCCAGGCTCCTCTGTCCACAGGATTCTCCAATCAAGAATACTGGAGTGGGTTGCCATTAAGGCTATCATATTCTTTACTGCTAGGTGAACTGTGATTAAATTCTTGTTTTGGCTGGTGCACTGGGGTGGCAGGAACAGTGAACAAACTAACAGTATCAAATGGTTTAGAAAATAGTTGACTCTTCAAGAAATATTTTTCCTATTCAAGAGAAAATGAGTATGTATAAAATTAGGATAATAAGTGCAACTAAGCAGATAAATTTTTTTTTTCCAGAAAGCTGTCAGCACAATGGATATTTATAGATGGTACCCTAGATAAGCTTTTTTTTTTTTTTGAATCATATTTTTTTATCACTGATAAAGCATTTTGAGGACAGTGTTCATTTCAGGTCCCTGTCAGTGAAGTTTTAAACACTTTGAGTTAATACGCTACCCAACAATGTGAAGTTGAGCAGGTTAATCTCTCAGAAAAGGGGGAAAGAGACATAAATACCTAGAGAAGAACAGGAGAGAAAGCTGAGTTCTGTCTTTTAGGATAAAAACATATATTTATTTATGTATATGTAATCATATGCTCACAGGCCTTCATTTTGATTCAGCTGAAACATTCAGATTCATATCTGTGACTTTTACATGCCAATATTGGGCCTCTGACCCAATATTAGGATACTGAATTGAATTAGCCTTGCACCAGTTATTAGGCAGCTTCTGTGATCTCTGGCTTCTACACAGCCTCACAGCCTTAAGGTGAATTACATTAAGACATCAGAAAATTGTTGGAAGCATTAAGGAAGGAATGCAGCTGAGAGGCAAACCACAGAAAAAAAAACAGAGAGGAATGAAGTAGTAAGTAAGTATGAATTCAGAGTAAGAAAATCTCATCATAGAGAGAGCAAATACATTTCACAAAGCAAGATTTGAACTTCCCTTGGAGCCTAGGGGATTTTAAGACAGAGAAAGAAAGGTAGGCTCTTCTGGATCAGTTATGAGGAGTCATGGAGATGTATGTGGATGTGCTTGCATTTTGGTAAGGGTGGAGGTTAGGAATAGACCTTGGCAAGGCATGATGGGATCTCAAAGTGTGAACTTAATCAGTGACGATAGCATTGACTAGCGAGGTAGGATATAGCATGGATAGAGCAGAGCTTGAGAGCAAGTGGGTTGGCTGTGGATGCTGCTATCAAAGCAGCTTTTGCTCATTTTTTTTAATGCACTCCAGTTTTATTTTTTTATAATTGGAGTATAATTGCTTTATAGTCTTGTGTTGGTTTCTGCTGTATAACAATGCGATCTCCCCTCCCTCCCTGTGTTATATAGCAATTTCCCACTAGTTGTCTATTTTGCACATGGTAGTGGGCTTCCCCAGAGGCTCAGCAGTAAAGAATCTCCCTGCAATGCAGGAGTTGCAGGAGACGCAGGTTCGATCCCTGGGTTGAGAAGATCCCCTGGATGAGGGCATGGCAACCCTCTCCAGTATTCTTGCCTGGAGAATCCCATGAATAGAGGAACCTGGTGGGCTACAGTCCATGGGGTCACAAAGAGTCAGATAAGACTGCAGTGACTTAGCATGCAGCATGCACATGTGTATATATATCGCCATGTACATTGAGTATTATCAACATTACCCTCTCAGTTTGTCCCACCCTAACCTACCCCACTGTGCCCATAAGTCCGTTCTCCTCATCTGTATCTCCATTCCTTCCCTGCAGCCTGATTCATGATTGGAGAGGGACATGACCAAACTGGTCTTTCAGGACAGTGAGTTTTGAAGGGTGCTGTTCAAGGTGGATCAGATGGGGAGCAATGATGGAGACCCGAGGTTACTACTGTAACGTAGGAAGTCTCTAAATGTTTTTTGAACACCTACTATCTTTCTGGCATTGTTATAGACACAAGGGATACAACAGAGACAAAGCAGAGACTGATTTTGAGAGAAATGGGTGGAAGATTTCAAGGTAGTAAGAAAGGAAAGGGGCTTCCCAGGTATCTCAGTGGGTAAATAACCTGCCTGCAATGCAGGAGATGAGGGTTCGATCCCCAGATCCAAAAGACCCCCTAGAGGAGGGCATGGCAACCCACTCCAGTATTCTTGCCTGGAGAATACCGTGGACAGAGGAGCCTGGCAAGCTACAGTCCATAGGGTGACAAAGAGTCAGACAAGACTGAGCGACTGAGCATACATGCGAGAAAGCAAAGAACAGTTCCAAGGTTTGTAAATCCTTCATATGTTGGCAACACAAAAAGATGATTTGTTTTTTGACCATTTATATCATGTTTGTTTGTCATCCCTTGTTTTGTCCAAACTCATTATAATGTTGAAGGTGTGATGTTTCTGTGGCAGAGTAGAATAACTATTCTTGTATTGGCTTTCACCTAATGCAAGGTGACCAATGAAGGGAAGAAGTCCTGGTAATTCTGGCAGCAGACTCCAGAAGGAAATCTCTAGCTTTATTTTAGGAAATCTAATGGAAGGGCCTGAAGTCACTACAGCTGTTTATAATTAGAAAGCATCAGGCCCTAGGTGATTCATTCATTCATCCTCAAACAAAACAAAACACCCCACAAAGCCTCTTAAATGCTTCCTTGCACCCTGAAGCTGTGGCAGTAAATAGATAATGGAAAATTGTTGGGGGGATTCCCTGGGGTACATAGAACCCTGTTCCATGCTGATGCCTGGCCATGCTTCATGGTGGCCTTGCCCATAGAGGGGGCTGTGACCAGTTGCACCTTAGAAATATAACCACCCATATTGAAAAACAGATTATCAAATATTTAATAACTGAAGACAATAATAGAAGATGCTTTCCTTCCCTTCATCCCAAGCAGGATATATGACTTGAAACCTCCTAATGGCAAAAGCTAATGTATTTTCTTTAAAAAAATGTACAACTTCTTTTTTCTTTTTTTTTTTATGATTATCGACCTGTTTACTTTTACATTTATTTATTTTTTTTTAGTGCTTTACAGTTTTTATTTTATTTTATTTTTAAACTTTACAATATTGTATTGGTTTTACCATATATCAAAATGAATCTGCCACAGGTATACATGTGTTCCCCATCCTGAACCCTCCTCCCTCCTCCCTCCCCATACCATACCTCTGGGTCGTGCCAGTGCACCAGCCCCAAGCATCCAGTATCGTGCATCGAACCTGGACTGGCGACTCGTTTCATATATGATATTATACATGTTTCAATGCCATTCTCCCAAATCATCCCACCCTCTCCCTCTCCCACAGAGTCCAAAAGACTGTTCTATACATCAGTGTCTCTTTTGCTGTCTTGTATACAGGTTATTGTTACCATCTTTCTAAATTCCATATATATGCGTTAGTATACTGTATTGTCGGACACGACTGAGCGACTGATCTGATCTGATCTGATACTGTATTGTTGTTTTTCTTTCTGGCTTACTTCACTCTATATAATAGGCTCCAGTTTCATCCACCTCATTAGAGCTGATTCAAATGTATTCTTTTTAATGGCTGAGTAATACTCCATTGTGTATATGTACCACTGCTTTCTTTATCCATTCATCTGCTGATGGACATCTAGGTTGCTTCCATGTCCTGGCTATTATAAACAGTGCTGTGATGAACATTGGGGTACACGTGTCTCTTTCAATTCTGGTTTCCTCAGTGTGTATGCCCAGCAGTGGAATTGCTGGATCATAAGGCAGTTCTATTTCCAGTTTTTTAAGGAATCCCCACACTGTTCTCCATAGTGGCTGTACTAGTTTGCATTCCCACCAACAGTGTAAGAGGGTTCCCTTTCCTCCACACCCTCTCCAGCATTTATTGCTTGTAGACTTTTGGATCACAGCCATTCTGACTGGCGTGAAATGGTACCTCATAGTGGTTTTGATTTGCATTTCTCTGATAATGAGTGATGTTGTCTTCTCTATATTTATTCTGTGAAACAAAGCTGATATCACGTGTCAAAAATAAGCAAGTCTGTGCACAGAGGTTTTGCATATTATTAGTTTTTAACTTCTTTTGTACATAGACACCTGAAAAAACAACTTCAGAGTTCTCTAGTTTTTCTTTTGCATCAGAGTCACAGACCAGAATCCAGTGTACACTCTGTAGAGACCAAGAAATTTCAGTACCAGACCAATGTTAGTGTCAAGCTTTGTATCCACCAGGACTGAAACGCTTTGAACATGTGAAGCTACATCACACGCATAAACACATAGATGACAATTTATAAAAGCTTTGTACTAATTTATCCAAGTAGAGAGCACTCAGAGTATGTAGCAACAAAAAAACTCCCATGATAGCCTTTGCTGTTTTTTTTTATGTTCACGTATACTCAATTATGTGGCTAATTTTATGTTTAAATAAAATGCTAGTCTGCGTTCTATATATTTCCATAATATTCAACAAAAAAGGGAATGATTAAATAAATTGTTGGATATCTATAAGATGGAATTTACACAGCATTAAAGTTTGTGTTTTTATCTTTTGTTGTTTTTATTCTTTATTTTTATTTAAGGGCATAAGGGGTATACTCATACCAAAACATTGAATAAAAAACGTGAGAGTATAATATTATATTTTCATTGTAATACCATATGTGTAGGAAGAAAAAAGAATATTGCAAAATATAAGGAGTTAATAATCTTGTTAAAATGTTCTAAATATTCTATTTTTTATATTTATTCATTTGTTTATAGTTTTAGACTGTCCAATTCTACATCGAGTGTACAGTCTTTTAGAATAAGGAAACAAAAGCAAAATTATAATTTGAAAACGTTTTTAGTTCTTTTTTTCTCTTTTAAAGAATTTACTTCTGATTTTCACTTAAAAGTCTTCCCCATGTACCGCAGATAGTCGACATCATTTTCAGTACTTCTCATTTTATAATTTGATCTGAGTGTAGAGTTAAATGATTTCAGTATTCTTTCTCTAATGAAATGCTTATTTTGCCCGCGGCTTCCTCATGGAATTTTAGCACTTTCAAGGCCAGAATATTGCATGTGAAAAGACTGAAAAATTCCTTTAGGTAAACAAGCTTGAGATCCAAAATATTTGACAATATGTATTTGAACAGCTAGCTGTGTTGTAATCTGATATTTTTAAATTGTTTAGTTTTTCTTGATGTTTGTTTAAATTGTTTAGCTCTTCTTGAAAGTTTGTCTCAGTCTCTCTCTCTTTTTATTAGAATAGTACTCGTTTCCAGAACAAATTTACTGTGGAGTTAGAAGCCTTTTTTTTCAAACTACATTCTGTTAGAAGGAGTAAGCTCCTAGCTTAGTGATACTTTAGTTACTGTTGCCTGTTACAGTTCTAGGTGTTCCAGAAAAAGGCCTGGTAGACTTAAAGATGGAGAGTAGCCTTAAAGATAGATGGCAGATATTTTACCCCAGTGAATACAAATTGTGGTGAGTTACCACCTACTGGTAAATGACACTTGCCATGATATTCATTGAGTCTCCCCAAAGGGAAGATGCTTTCAGATAAAGGGGTTTGCCGTGGCACAAGTCTGCTTTTGAAACCTGCTGATAGTCACCTTCCAGAATTGAATCCTGTGTCAAGAGGGGATTATTTAGTTTTTAGGATAAAGGGGAGCTCTGAGTGGCTCAAGGAGTCAGTCAAGTAAAAAATTACTTAAGTCTTTGTTATATAAAGGGCTTCCCGGGTGGTGCTAGTGATAGAGAACCCACCTGCTAATGTAGGAGATATAAGAGACTTGGGTTTGATCCCTGGGTCAGGAAGATCCCAGGAAGGGCATGGCAACACATTCCAGTGTTCTTGCCTGGAGAAGCCCACGGCAGAGGAGCCTAGAAGGCTACAGCCCACAGGATCACAAAGAGTCAGACATGACTGAAGCAACTTAGCACACACACGTGTCATCTAAACTTGCACATTTACCTCAACTATTTTTTCTTTGGATATTATCTGAAAAGCCTATAAAAGTTACTGTGAAATGTTTAAGAACTGATATTAGCCTTGTCTAAGTCCCGAATCCAGTAAATGTTGGCACCATTGACTTACATAATTCTCTACCTGTGGAATTATGGAATCTGCAGGGTATATTAAAACCCTCTTAATTTGGAAATTAAAGTATATATAAATAAGCAGAAAACTCCACAAGTTCTGGTATAAGACAGTCCTTGAATTGGAGTCCTGATCTATTTGGGAAAAGTAGAGCAAGAAATTTATTCTTCCTGGTGTCCTGTACATGTTGAGGTTGTAAGAGTCGGATGACATGATGTAATTCTTCCAGCTCAATACTCAGGTTCATCATAACAGAAGCTTTTAATGAAAAAACAGTGGCTCTGGAGCCCAGGCAGTAAAAGGTGTTGTTTGTTAGAGGGTAACTGAGTTGACATTAATTTTGGAGGGCAGAACAAAAAAGCAGAAAATCATGCCCTTTAATCTGTGCAGTGTGAAACCTGTAGGGATATGAGAGTGGATCTTGATGGTACAAAGTCCCTGTTTTATGCCAAACAGCTGACCGGGGCAAGCTTGCTGCTTTAGCTGGTAGCAGAGAGGCCATTTGCTCAAGATTGCAGTGGTTTTTAAACCTGCAGAGTCTTTAAAATTTGGTGCCTCGGATAAATCCCCATTGGCTTTATTGTAGTGACCAGACTACAAGTCGGAGAAGGCAATGGCATCCCACTCCAGTACTCTTGCCTGGAAAATCCCATGGATGGAGGAGCCTGGTAGGCTCCAGTCCATGGGGTGGCTAAGAGTCGGACACAACTGAGCGACTTCACTTTCACTTTTCACTTTCATGCATTGGAGAAGGCAATGGCAACCCACTCCAGTGTTCTTGCCTGGAGAATCCCAGGGATGGGACAGCCTGGTGGGCTGCCGTCTGTGGGGTTGCACAGAGTTGGACACGACTGAAGCGACTTTGCAGCAGCAGCAGACTACAAGTGTGTAAAGAACTTTGGAGAGAAAAAATAATTTAAGTTTTTGTTACAATTTTCCTTCATTGTGTAAGCAACCAAACTTATTGGCTTAAAGCAAAACATGGTTCATTTTTATGGTTGTAATTCTGTGGGTTGCCTAGGTAGTATTTCTGCTGGTCTTTCCTGGGCTTAGTCATTTAGGGTTGTAGGTTGAGGGGGTGGCTGGCCTCTGCTTGGGGGGATTGACCTTGCTGCTGAAGCTTTCATTCTGAGCTTCTTCACATAAATGTGATCTCAGTGCATGGTTCTAAAAGGACAAAGGATTGACCTATAAACACTATCACGTATAAAATAGATAGATAGTGGGAATCTGCTGTATAACACAGGGAGCCCAGCCTGGCACTCTGTTATGACCCAGAGAACTGGAATGGGGGGAGGGTACAGGGACTCAAAAGAGAGTTGATATGGTATAATTATGGTTGATTCGTGTTGTTGCACATCAGAAACCAACACAACACTGCAAAACAATTTTCCCCCAATTGAAAAATAAGTAAAAAAAAAATAAATTAAAAAAATAGAGTGAATTGCTTATCCTCTAAAAGAATAAAATATAGAAGGGGAAAGGAAAGAGCTGCTGTTACTGAATTTAGGTTTGGCTGCTTGCCACTCGAAAAGTCAATACTCCAAGACAAGTGTTGGTAGGAATGGAAAGGTTGCTTTGTTCAGGAAGTGGCAACCTAGGGAGAAGGTGGACTCATGTCCAAGAACCAACCCCAGAGATTCTGCTCAGCCATCAAAGTTTTTAAAGCGGTAACGGGAGAAAGCTCACTTAATCGCTGCGAGAGAGGGTCAGAGTCATCACCATCCTCCACCGTGTGCAGGCCTGTTTGCTGACTTGTCGACTTCTTGTGATCTTTCTTCAGATTCTGTGTTGTTCACCCAGCTGGTTTGGGAGATTACTAAAGGGGAAGCTTGGGAGAAGATCTGGCCATTGTTAGTTATTTATGCTTCATTTCTACTTCTTTGATTTAAAGAATTTAATCTACAGGTTAGGCAAGGTATTGTATGATCAAAAGATTTGAAAGGTGTGCTTGGATTGGAGATGAATTGAGCATGGGGGATCCTGGTTTAAAAGTGAGATACAGTATAGCTTTGGTGAAGGGACAAGACCCAAGGATCTCCTGCAGAGAGCTGCTGCCTGAAAAAAGCTGCTTACACTGCCGAGTCTCTATGTATCACAAAACATCACTTCCTCCACATATTATTGTTGGTCAAGGTAAATCACAAAACCAGTTCAAGTTTGAGGGGAGGGAAAATAAACTCTACCTCGGAATAAGTGGCAGAATCACATGCCCAGTGATCATTCTTGGATATGGCTGTCTTTTGAGGGAAAAAGTCTATTCCAGCATTTCATAAGGAGAAAGGGTGGATTTATGACAAAGAAAGTGATATGACCAGTGGAGGAGAACCTGCTAATGTGAAGAGTGAAAGGAAAGAGGCCCCTGGAATGACTGTCTGATGGCTTGCACACTGCCGGGTTATTCTTTACAATGGCTAGGATGACTGTATGTCCAGACAGTGAAAATAAAACAAGAGTTCTCCTTTCCCTCTCAAAATATCCAACTTTTGTTAATGCATTTTACGTTCTCATTAAGTATAATTCAACCTGTACATGTTATACCTTGAGATTCCATCAGGCCATAATAAAAAGCATTTTGACTAGCCTCTGACATTTCTTCCCTACAATGGACACTTTGTTACAAGAATGTATCTGAAGAAGGGAGATTAGAAAAACATTCACCATCTCAGGGACTTCTGTCCCTGATATATTAGTTTGTAGCTATGGAAACTGTTAGCAAGAGGTTGCCTATGGAGTGAGACTGTTGGAGCTGCCCAGGGACTAACTTCATCCAAGAGAATCAGAAAGAAATAGGCAGAGGGCAGAGGTATCCCCAAGATAGGGAAGACTCAATATCTATCTCCCTGTCACTGAAAATCAGGGGATATGCCAAACCTCACATACTCTTAAAGTGCAGGTTCCCCTAGTGACTGCAAAAATATATCTAAATGGGCATTTTACTCGAAAGAAAGCACATATAAAACAAAATAGTGACACCAGCAACAAAAACATAGGAAAGTCATTATACTTAAGGGTCAAAGAAATCACAGTTAAGTAATCAATGTTAAAAGAGTGTTTTATGCTATTATATATGTCCCTTTGTTGCTTGCCAGAATACTAATATCTAAGCATTTGATATGACATATGTGATTAGTCAAGCTTCCCCAGTGGCTCAAGTGGTAAAGAATCTGCCTGCCAATGCAGGAGATGGGGGTTTGATCTCTGGGTCAGGAAGTTCCCCTGGAAAAGGAAATGGCAACCCCCTTCTAGTATTCTTGCCTGAGAAATCCCATGGACAGAGGAGCCTGCTGCACTGTAGTCCATGAAGTTGCAAAAGAGTTTAGACGACTTAGCTACTAAACAATAAAATGTAACCAGTCAGTGTAAAGCAATAATAAAGTGCCCCAAGTTCTGAAGTCAGGTGGACTGAGTTCAAATCCAGCTGTTTCTGACTTGTTATGTAACTGTGGGCAAATAACTTTCTCTTTCTCATCTGAATAAATAATGATATCTACTTTCTAGGGTTTTTGTGAGACAAAGAAATTGATAGAAATAAGGCACTTATAATAATAACAGGTGCAGAATAAACATTTGAAAAATATTAGCTATTATTTTATTGCTATTGGCACTGGAAACTGATACAAACCTTGTAAAATGTGAAGTTACGTCAAACACCACTTTGTCCCAGGAACACACTTCTAAAAATTTACCTCGTGAAATAACCCAACAGAAGGAACAAGATCTATACTCATGGGAGCATTACTTCCTTGTCATAGCAATTGCTTTGCTTTCCAACATTATTTAGAATGTTTGAAGTATTTGGGTTAATTTATATTTTTCTCCTTAATGTTACAGATTAGAGCTGTGGATGTGAACTTTGGGGAAATCCTAAATGCACACCCATCAGTGACTAGTTAAATGTTTTATTGTGATACATCCATAAAGCACATACTGTATAGTTGTTAAAAAGAATGAGAAAAAAAAACAAAACTAAAGATCTTTCTTTCTAATATCAGTCTTCAATTAAATGAACCAAGGCTCTTTGGAAAAATGATTGTATCTAAGGCATACGTAAAATGGACCGAGAATGTCTTGTTCTTCCAGAAATCAAGAAAGAACTAGCAATAACAACAGGCAACAGTGACAAGAACAACTCCCCGCCCCATACACAAGCACATAACGCTGAGAATCTATCAAAGGGACCAACAGAAAGAACTTTCAATGGCTGAAGCTGGAATAATTTGAACGACAAAATAAAACAGCGCTGGATTATAACTCAAACAGTAAAATAAAGCACTTATGAATCCATACAGATAGGAAGAAATAATTGAGTAAATGCATAGGGGAGAATAGATAAATCTTCCTTGTAGTAGAATTGCAAATGATTTATGTAGATACTCTGCCTTCAAAAAGGTGACATGTATCTCTCACTTCAGTATGGTTGGCACACTGTGACTTTCTTCCAAAAAATTACTGCACGGAATGGAGGAAAGAAGAGTAACTTTACAGTTGAGAAAGCTGACAAAAAGGTGCCCTATCCAGGGATCAGGGTCAACATCAACAGTCATGTCATGCTGATAACATGTATCCTTGATGTTCTGTGGTGAAAATGGCTTTTCACCTTGTGGACTTCCTCTCAATCCCAGTCTAATCATGTGGAAAACAGTTGGGATAAATTCTAGTTGAGAAACACTCTGCAAAGCAGCTGGCCAGTCTTCCCTGAAAGAGATTACCGAAAACTGGGAAAGTCTGAGACAGTGTCTTAGGCAAGAGGATCCCAAGGGGACAGGATGCCTAAATGGAATAAAAGTGTCTTGGATGAGATTCTGGTTAAGAATTAAGGAAGACATTAGGGAAAATCTAAGGAAGTCTGAATAAAATATGCACTTTTGATAATATTGGATTGGCGAAAAAGTTCATTACAGTTTTTCCAGTAAGCCCAAACAAACAAACCCAAACAAACTTTTTTGGCCAGCCCAATATAAATCAATCAATATTGGTTCATTAATAATAACACATGTGCTGTCTGAATGTAGTGGAAACTGGAATGGGGATCCATGAGAACTCTCTAAATTATCTTAGTAATTTGTCTCTATATATGTGAAAGTGTTAAAAAAGAAATAATTTAGCTTTAAAAAGCTTTTTAGAAACAAAACAAGATTTATTTTCTTTTTGTTCATTCTCTCTACCTGTCAGAATAGGAGAGTATGTGTTAAGTTGCTTCCGTCGTGTGCGACTCTTTCTGACCCCATGGACTGTAGCCCACTGGGTTCTTCTCATGGGATTCTCCAGACAAGAAAACTGGATTGGGTGGCCCTGCCCTCCTCCAGGGGATCTTCCTGACCCAGGGACTGAACCAGAGACTCCTGCAACTCCTGAATTGCAGGCTGATTTTTTTTTTTTTTTTTACCACTGAGTCACTGGGGAAGGAGAGTACAGAAAATATCAGACAAAGAGGGAGAAGGACAGAGCGCATAGCAGGTTTCCAAGGCAGAGGCAACAGGCGGGGGTGGAGAGACGCTATAAACTGACCGAGAGATGAACGTTTTCATTTTGATTGAAACAGAATTTTTTAATACCTAATGATGCAATTGTCAATACCTGAACACAATCAGAAAAGACTATGGGGCATTTCTGAGGTGTTATTCAGGGAAGAAAGGATAATCCAAAAGTGATTTTAAAGCTATTTTATGAAACAAATACTATTGTTTTTTGATATAAATCCCCAGCTATTTCAATGAACTGGTTCTATGAATATTTGGAATATTATTGGAATCAGATCAGATCAGTCGCTCAGTCGTGTCCGACTCTTTGCGACCCCATGAACCGCAGCACGCCAGGCCTCCCTGTCCATCACCAGCTTCCGGAGGTCACTCAGACTCGCATCCATCGAGTCAGTGATGCCATCCAGCCATCTCATCCTCTGTCGTCCCCTTCTCCTCCTGCCCTCAATCCCTCCCAGCATCAGAGTCTTCTCCAATGAGTCAACTCTTCGCATGAGGTGGCCAAAATACTGGAGTTTCAGCTTTAGCATCATTCCTTCTAAAGAAATTCCAGGATTGATCTCCTTCAGAATGGACTGGTTGGATCTTCTTGCAGTCCAAGGGACTCTCAAGAGTCCTCTCCAACACCACAGTTCAAAAGCATCAATTCTTCGGCGCTCAGCCTTCTTCACAGTCCAGCTCTCACATCCATACATGACCACAGGAAAGACCATAGCTTTGACTAGGCGAACCTTTGTTGGTAAAGTAATGTCTCTGCTTTTGAATATGCTATCTAGGTTGGTCATAACTTTCCTTCCAAGGAGTAAGTGTCTTTTAATTTCATGGCTGCAGTCACCATCTGCAGTGATCTTGGAATAATATTGGATAAATACGTACATCCACACACATGCAGGTATTTCAGTGAACTGTGCTGAGTCTTTCATGCTGTTTATATATCCCGCCCATCTTGCAATTATCACTAATGTGTGTTTGCATTCATATATTTGCTTGGGGCTTTGTCTGGAAACTGGAAGGTGACTCAGATGGTATAGAATCTACCAGCAATGCAGGAGAGGCAGGTTCGATCCCTGGGTCGAGAAGATCCCCTGGAGAAGGGAATGGCTACCCACTCCAGTATTCTTGCCTGGAGAATTCCAAGGGCAGAGGAGCCTGGCGGGCTACACTCCATGGGGTCCCAAAAAGTCAGATACAACTTAGTGACTTTTACTTATATGGAAACTGTAAAGACTTTATAGAGGTTTTGTTTGAGGTGAGGGATGGAAGAAGACAAACGGTTGGATGGGATGACAAAGGATCACTTCTCTGTGGAGTTCTGTGCACTGTGATCTCATTTGGAAGGAGAGGGAAGGCTTAGGAGATTCTGAGATTCTAGGGGGAGGTGGCCGTCCAGCTGGTGGGGCTGCCTATGGCCCGTGTGTAGAGATCACAGAGCTGGGAAGAAGGCCGTATAACCCAGCTCCACAGGGAATTAGGGAGTTTAGCAAGTTGAAGACCAGCAGCTTCACAAGCATCAGTTGGCAGCTGCTGTGGCTCACAACCAAAGTGTTCTCATAACGGCCTTGTCTGAGAGGTGGCGGTAAGGCTGCCTTTTCCTAGTAGGGTTCGTACAGCGGGAGTGGAGAGTGGAAGCTGAAGAGGGAAGGGAATGACTGCTGTTGGTAAAGTCCCTTTTCTAGAGTCTCAGAAGGCATTGATGGCATCTTTGAGAGGGGCTGACTTCTTGCTTAGGCAGGTAGGGTCTTGGAATCAGGGTAGTTTTGGTCTAAAAATAAATATGACCTCATTCAGAGCAAAAAAAAAGTAGCAAGGCTAGCTGGAGATACACATATATGTAATTCAATCCTTGGAGGTAAGAGGCACACTATTATTGTTCTATTTTTCAGATAAAGAAAATGAGGTTTAGATAGTTCAGATGAAGGTCACACAGCTCATAAAGTAGTAAAAGACAGCCTCAGTCTTAGTGGCTTATTCTCTGTATTATATATGTATAGCCCAATATAAATGGTAATTAATCTCCGGTTAGGAGAAATTGTACATTAAACACCGATAGCAAAATGTAAACTGCCAAGCTCATCATGTGTTATGATACGATCATGTGGACTATATTATTCATTTTGGTTTTATAGGGAACTATGGGGATAGTTGATGTTTTTTTCTGATTTTTCCTCAGCTCTCACAGATGAACAAGTATGAAACGTGCCAGATAGGGGACGTGCACCACGCTTCCCATAAGGGCCTTGGCCGATGCCCATTTGATGGAGAGATGTACTTTATACTCGCTATTCTGTTGAAAAGGTTTTTTTCAAAAGAACTTTTCTCTTTGGTTAGAGCATTTTCTTTATAGACTGATTCTGCTACTATTATTAACTAGCGCCATCCCCTGTATGAGTCATTGATGTTCTCTTTGGAACCTCTCTAGTTCCAGGTGACATAAATTTTAATTTGCATCCTCTCTGCCCAGCTTCTCCTACACACATGGCAAAATATTGTTTGAGCAGTCTACTTAAAGTTTCACAGACCTCTGGTTCCCTGAGTTTCTTTCCACCCACTTGAACTGATTTAGGTAAAGCAAACATAAGGGCATGTGCTTTTTTCTCCTGCATATTTTTGGGGTTTCACTTGTCAGCTTTGTTAAATATAGGGTACAGATTCTCGGTCCATCTTCAGTCTTTAAAAACGAATTTATGATTTTGTAACATCTTTTTCCCAACCGGTAGCCATCCATGAGTAGATGTATTTTCTTAACCATTTGATGGTTGTGCTCTTTAGCCAATTAGGGCCGTGAGTAGAGAGGGTGTTTAAGAACACTAGGGCTTCTACAGCAAAAGCAAATTGGCAGCAGCAGGTACAGGTGTTTGGGAAGAGAAGCAGTGTGCACAGCACATGCTTGCCAGATTGCTGGCTCCCACAATGCACAGCAGTGGTGTATCTCTTAACGGTGTTTTAAAGCAAGCTGTTCCTTCATTTGATTAATATTCTTTTATTTTAACACAGTTACTGAATATGGTGAGCCTCACTCATGCCAGCCATTACCTCTTATAATTTTTTAAATTGATTAATTTTTAAAATTGAAGTACAGTTACTGATTTACAATATTGTGTTAGTTTGTCTTGTACAGCAAAGTGATTCACTTATACATATGTATGCCTTCTTTTTTATATTCTTTTCCATTGTAGTATATCACAGGATATTAAATATACTTCCATGTGCCTTACAGGTCCTTTTTCTTATCTGTTTTATTTACAGTAGTATGTATATGTTAATCCCAAATTCCTAATTTATCCCTCCCCTGTGCCTCTAGTAATTTTTAAGTTGCATCTACTGCCCCATCCTCAATTCGTGTAGATTCAGCATCAGCTGGTTACAGAAGTCATATCCTTGCAATTTTCTGGGATCATCTCACTCAAAGAACAATGTGGCTTCACTGATGCCCAAATTAGAATAATTGTAATGGTCCATTTTCCAGGTAATCTGAAGGAAGATAAATTATTGGAAGTAATTATTAAGGGAGGAACAGAACTCCTCTCTATTTCTTTGTAGCCCACAGTTTCTGGAGAATTAATTGTTGCCTGCTGAAATGGCAACCCACTCCAGTGTTCTTGCCTGGAGAATCTCAGGGACGGGGGAGCCTGTTGGGCTGCCACCTATGGGGTCGCACAGAGTTGGACACGACTGAAGCAACGCAGAAGCAGCAGCAGCAGACCTTAAGATGATTTGCAGAATAGCGTATCAATCAATAGTCTGTGAATCTGACAGTAACTTGGGTACTCTGTTTGCCCTTTGCTAACTTCCAATAGGACTTGGGAGCTAGATCTGAGAGATAACGGCTCTGAGGAAATACCTGAGTGCTTTTCTTTGTGCAGTACAAAACTTGTAGAAAAAGTTCCTAAAACTCTTTAAGGAATATAGAATGTGTCCTTATTTTTGTCCTTCCAGATTTCATATCCTTTCTTCAAAGAGCCAACAAAAGTATATTTTTCTGAAACTGATGGATTTTTCTCAGCTCTCTTTTCTTCAGTCGCATTCTTTACACCCCAAATAATAACAAGATATGCTACTCACTGCCCTGTCTAGCCCCTATTCTACACTTATTTCAGACATATTTCTTCCTGAAACCTCACAGTGATGAAGTGAGAAGAGAGATAGTTCAGGATTACTCTTTGATCTAAAGATGAATCCTGTATATAATGTGCAATTAAGACATGTCCTGAACCTGGACTGGATGTTATATAATAACATAAAATCCCATTTAACAATGAGTGAATTCAGGCTTGCTGAATTGTGAAACTTCTAATCTGCCCCAGAAGTCGAAATTGTGTGAGAGGTGGATTGAATGATTGTTACCTTATTTGTTTAATATCTCTCTCTCTCTGATTTAACTTTATCCCATGAAAAGGAACAGATTCTGCCTTCTCTGAGTCTGCCAAAATGTTTCAGGCATTTGAGGGGCAGGAGAGGAAAAAAAAAACCAAAGAGAGAAAATTGTATATTTAGCACATTTTTATCTTCTTCTAATATTTGAATATAAAAACAGATCATATAAATATATTCTTTGTAACCTGCACTGGGATATTTTTTTCTTGGCAGAAACTAACACCTGAATTTCAACCACAGCTGTCATGTGAAGTCTTAAAGTCTTACTCTTCCCCAAATTAACTATATCTCTTAATTAGAGATAATTAATTTTAAAAAGTTTCTATTAAAATTATATGCAGTTGTAAGTTTAAAACAAGAAGTAGCACAAAGAGAGGAAACTGTACATTGGGCTTGTTTCATGTTAGGATAGCTAATATTTGCAGAATGCAGATGATGTGCCAAATGCTAAGTGCTTTACATTGTTTAATTCATGTCGCGTTTGCAGTGACCTGCAAATGCAACAACTCCTTGATGCTTTTGAAATTGGAAAGTTGAATCTAGGTCAGCACAGCTAATAAGTAGCCGAGATGGGATTAGAACTCAAGCATGTCATCCCTACTCAGGCCCTTCACGCCTGAGCCTACTTTTTTGATCACAGCACTATACTGGTTAATGCTTGTACAGGTCAACTGCGAGACAGCATAAGCAAGAGCTAGATTCTTCATTCTATGACCCGTTGCTTTCTGCATTCTATCCTCAGGTCCCCAAACACACCAGTGTCTGTCTTGCCTTGAGGGTCTTTGTACTTGCAGTGCTTGGTTTGAAATCACTCTTTTTCCTTGCTCTTTATATGGTTGTGATTGGGTCTTTCTCATCCTTATGACCTCGAGTGAGATGTCTCCAACTCTGGGAGACCATCCTTCACCACCCAGCATCAAGTAAGTTTATTTCTCCCCCAACCCACTGGTGTTCCCATTTCACGGGCATTCCCATTCACAGCCTCTTCCTGACATTTGTAGATTTCCATAACTCACATTATGAATGTGATGTATGCTTATCTACTTGCCTGCTTATTATCTGCCTCCCCTCTAGTCCAATGTCCCCTTCTTAGATATTGGCTCCAAGAATGGACAGACCGTGTAGCTTTGTTTCAGGGAATCAATAAATTGTGTTAGATGATCTAAGGCAGATGTTCAATACAATGTTTAACATACTGAGTTTAGCAAAATTGTAGCTATTGCTTGTATGTGTGTATATATTGGTAGGAATAGATTACAAAACTAAGGCATGTTTACAGTTCAGTTGTGAGTCCACAGTCATGAGTTCCCTGGAAACTTAAAGTTATTACTGCTACTGCTACTGCTAAGTTGCTCAGTCATGCCCGACTCTGTGAAACCCCATAGACAGCAGCCCACAAGGAAGAGGGACATAATTTCTCTGAGAGTTAAGTTTTGCAAGGAAATGGAATGGATCACAGTCAAGATGGGTAAATCACTTTGAAGAGTGTTGACAAAGGAGGCCTGATTGTAAGTTGATTGATGTTGCAAATTTTATAAAAGCTAGAATTGGCTATTGAGTGAGTTATGCTCCCTAAAATTTCTATGTCAAAAGCCAGTACCTTGGAATGTGACTATATTTGGAGATGGGGCTTTTGAAGAGGTGAATAAGTTAAAGGTAGGTCCTAATCTGATCTGACTGTTGTAAGAAGAGGAGATTTAAACACACAAAGAAACAGCAGGAATGCATGTGTAAAGAGGAAAGATGTCTCCTCTCCATATGAGCAAACAGGGAGAAAGTGGCCATCGACATGCCAAGGAGAAAGGCCATTGCAGGAGAAACCAAGCCTGCCAGTGCCTTGCTATTGCACTTCTGGCCTCCAGAACTATGAGAATTGGGGGATTTTCAGTGATTTATAATTTTTAAGCTTGTTTCAATATCTGTGGTCAATATAAAACCACATGACATAACTCTTGTCTTACAGGAGTTTTTCTGTCTACTACAAGAAGCAGAAATGGGGGAGTCATGAGTTAAGATGGAGGTGATGGTGTTGAGAAAGACAGTTGGTCAAGCATATGGAAGTCAGCAGGAAGCTGTCAGAGAGGGAGCCACAGCCTCTCAGCTACCAGTCATGAAAACTTGAGCACGTTAGTGTAGTCTTCAGTTCTGACTTTCCTTATCTGTAAAGTGGGCATCATGTCTGTCCCCATTTCTAGGACGTTTGTTCTGTGTGTAGAGTAGTGCCTTGAACTGAATAAACATTGACCTTTTTCACCATTTCTCTCACTGCATATCACCCACTTCTATCTCTTTACATAAAATGTTTACAAAGAGTATGAGCCATACAACAGAAAGGAGAGCACATTCTGCCAAAGATCAGATGGTTCTTTCTCTTCTCTTGGAATTGTTCCAAAAGAACAATTTGTTCTCTTGTATTTTAAAATTCTGGATTGGGATTTGATATTTGTATTCCAGCAGATGTGTGTAGGGTTGGGGCTGATGGGTAGCAGCATGGATAGGTAACCACAGGTGCTACTTCCAATTTTAAAAGTTTCAGACACCAGAGTGAGGGAAGAAGGTGGGAATGGTGGAGACAGGGTGATTGGGCCCCCAAAGTGACTTTGGTCCCTTTCTTTCCCCTAGAGGCAGGATTTATGCATTCCTTTTAAAGCTTTGCTATTTCTGCTTTAAGTTATCTATAATTACTGTCCTTATTGCCAATAGGTTTTTTTTTTTTAATCTTTTGATAGATTATTCTCATTTGGTCTCCTTTGTGCAAATAAGGAAGTTAAAGGTGTATCAGGAAAAACAATAGGTGGTAACATAGAAAGTCATATCCCCAATCTTACTATTGTATAATGTCATGGTAAAAGACAACTTTTTATGAAAAAATCCCTTTATTTCAAATATAAAGACAGCTTATCTTTGGGCTGATGAGATGGCATTTCCAAAGATTAAACATTTTTATTCTGCTCTTTACTATTCTGGATCATGCTCCACTAGAATGTAGATCTCATAGGTCAGGGATTTTTATCTTCTTTATTCACTGCTACACTCCCAGCACAAGTATATTCCTGGTGTGTATTAGAAGCTCAATAAATATTTGTTAAACAAACAAATTAGTCCCAGCTGGATACTGAGTGGAACTATAGCTATGTTAAATGTGCAATATTGGGAAACCACTAATGATATCCAGGCTAATTTAAAAACTAAGAGCTCCTGCCCTATAACACAGTGAATTTGTATTACCCATGAAAGGGCACAGGCTAGGATTCAATCTCTCAAATGTAACTGAGCACACACAGTATGTAATTTTCATATTGCACCTTGAATTATTTGAGCAACCAGGTGGGTGATATACATAGTAACCATAGAGGTCAAGGGTATAATGGTAGAGTGTAGTAGTATTTTTTTTCCCCTGGTGACTCAGTCGGTAAAGAATCCACCTGCAATGCAGGACAGCCGGGTTTGATCCCTGAGTTGGGAAGATCCCCTGGAGAAGGAAATGGCAACCCACTCTGGTATTCTTGCCTGAGAAATGCCATGGATAGAGGGACTTGGTGGGGTACAGTCCGTAGGATCACAAGAGTTGGACATGACTTAACAGCTAAACCATCACCATCAAATATCTCATGCTTGTACTTCTATTTTAATACCAGCTTTTCCAGGACGATCTTTACTCAGACAGGCATGCGTTTGAGGCAGATGATAGTTACCAATAATAGTAATATTTATTGAATGTTTTCAATATGCCTTCAGTGTCCTAGATACTTTATACTCTTATTTAATACTGTTAAAGCCTCTGTGAATTCCTCTCATAGCTCTTCTGATCACTTCACCTTATTGATGAGGAAATAGGACTCAGGGGTATGTATATACATTATTATTTTATTACTATTATTAATATTTATGTTATTTTTTAACTGTAGGACTTTTAAATTTATAATATACCATCAATAGAAATATATTAGAAAGGCAGGGAGGTACAGTGGAGAAAGTAAATGGCTGGTAGGAAACCTTGATTCATTTAATTAATCTTGGTTACCTCAAAACCCACCATAGTCACATCTGTTAAATTTGAGTAGGTCTTCGAAATACAGTTTTTTTTTTTTTTTAGGAAGATGGTAACAATGACCCTATATGCAAGATAACAAAAGAGACACAGATATAAAGAACAGACTTTTGGACTCTGGAAGAAGGTGAGGGTGGGATGATTTGAGAGAATAGAATTGAAACATGTATATTACCATATGTGAAATAGATCACCAGTCCAAGTTGGATGCATGAGACAGGGTGCTCAGGGCTGGTGCACTGGGATGACCCTGAGGGATGGGATGGGGAGGAAGGTGGGAATGGGGGTCAGGACGGGGAACACATGTACACCCATGGCTGATTCATGTCAATATATGACCAAAACCACTACAATATTGTAAAGTAATTAGCCTCCAATTAAAATAAATTAATTAATTAAAAAAAAAGAGAAATATGCGGTTATTTTTTTTCTTAAAGTGGCTTTAGCTCTTGTTTTGATTTTCTCCTTGAGTGACTCTGCCTACAGCTTCTGTCCAGTGGAAACTCTGCTTGTTTTCTCTTTTCTCCTTTTCTATTTTTTTCCTTTTGTTTGGCTTCTCATTGTGATTCTGCTGCACGATGAGCAGACTGGGATTTGAGGCTGAACTAAGAGCCAAAAATAACGTGGCTAAAACTTCCTAAGGGAAACCATATTCCACAGTAAATTTCTCTTCTTTTGACCCTGATCAGAGTTGAGAGTTATTTCAGCCAAATTAAGGATTAACAAGGCTTTCGTTGGATAGCCTGAGGCTTTCAGTGCTAGCTAAATGTCATTGAGGGAGACCATTCTGGCCTCCATGAAATCTACATTTTCATTTGTCCATTCATTCATTCACCTGGCCCCGTAACATTAAATGAAGTCTGTCTGTCTGGAGCCAGGCCACAGTGGGTCACAGTGACTGTCACTTTCCACGTGTCCAGGGAGCTATGGAAGTGAAGGCAGGAGACTTCTTTATAAGTAAACAAAATGCCTAATAGCTTGTTGTCGTACATGCTCTATAAGAAGCCAGCACTAGCTAATATGAGGATAGGAGAAAGCTTGCTAAGTTCTAACTAAAGAGACAGAGAAGGCAATATGGAGACGGGGATATTTGAGTTGAGCCCTGACAGTTTTGAAAAGTACTCTGTTGATAAATTGGTGCATTTTCTATCTCCAGTGACAGCTCAACAGAAGGTGACATGAGTACACAGTGTCTCAGGGGAGCCTCTCATTCCCTAATCTCTGTGTCACTTTCTCCAGCCAAGGGAAGGCTGAGAATTACTGTAGAAACAGCATTTAATGACAGGAGGGCCTACTCATGATGTCCATGTGACGGGTAGAAAATAACCGCATAGGATTGTGAAGGAAGAGACATGGTGCTCAGCTGTGGTGATGGGGGAAAGCTCGGAGGCACAGTGGATTTGAACTGGACCATATGCAGGTAAGGGCTGCCCAGGTGGCACTAGTCATAAAGAGCCCACCTGCCAATGCAGGAGGCACAAGAGACGTGGGTTCAGTCCCTGGGTTGGGAGGATCCCCTGGAGGAGGGCATGGCAACCCACTCCAGTATTCTTGCCTGGAGAATCCCGTGGACAGAGGAGCCTGGCAGGCTACAGTCCAGAGGGTTGCAAAGAGTTGGGCAGGACTGGAAGCAATTTAGCATGCACATATGCATATGCAGATAAAAGGCTTTCAAAGATTCTAGATCACGAGATACTGAATAAGAAGGCTTAAGAATATTCCAGTTGAGACAGAGAGAGTACAAGGGAAGGAAGCATTCCTCCCGATAAAGATGGAGGAGAATTGAAAGACTGGCTTTGCTGGAGTAGGAAGGCTAGCTGTAAACAGTTGTGTATGCTGTTGGATATAGAGGAACTCAGATTTTGTAGTATCCTAAGTATCATCTTAAGGCATTTGACATTGATGACAGTCCTGGTTAGAATTTTGACTTTGGCAGTTATTAGCTGTGTGACCTCAGTTATGTTTCCAAATTCCTCTGAACTTTACACCTGTCAGATGGGGATAATACCATTTTTTCCTATCAGCATGTTTAAAGTAATTGACTAAAAGAATATACACACGGGAGAAAGGAGGAATAGTGTGTGCTTTGTGTGTGTGCTCAGTCACTTCAATCATGTCCGACTCTGAGACGCCATGAACTGTAGCCCACCAGGCTCCCCTGTCCGTGGGATTCTCCAGGCAAGAATACGGGTGGGGGTTGCCATTTGCTCCACCAGGGACTCTTCCTGACCCAGGGATTGCACCAGCATCTCCTCCATCTTCTTCATTGGCAGGTGGAGTCTTTGCCACTGCACCACCAAATATATATATGTGTGTGTGTGTGTATGTGTATGTATGTGTGTGTAAGTAGAATTCTACAATTTTGTAAATTCTACCTTAAATTGTAGAATTCTGTGCAAATAAATAAGCATATGTATAGCAAAGAAGTTAGAAGTAGAGAGACACGAGACAATGGAGAATGTAATTGTCAGTGAAATTCAAGATGGGTTTAATGAGGAGATTAAAGTCAAGACCATAGGTGGCAATGGCAGTGATCCAGTAAGAAGGCCTCTCAGAAATCACTGGTGGCCTTCTCAGGCTAAACTCGATCAGCCTATGGTTTAAAAGTGCAAGGAGTCTATAATGGTATGCTAAATCCTGCTCCCTCCACACACATCTTTTTCACCAAACTAATATGGCTCAAGCCAGATTTAATAGATGGAGCTTTAAAAAAATATAGACCCTGAGAGTAAGATGGTGACTGATACTTTTTTCCACCCTGTGTGCTTTAGAAACAGGCTGGGGGAGATAACCCCTCTCTGATCAGGTAGTCCGGTGTATGGTTGATTTCTAAAATTTCTGTCCTCAGGCCAGAACCGTGATAGCCTGCCTCAGGAACAAAATTCTCTGCTTCCTGCAGTGTTATTTTAGGAGCAAAGAATTACCGCTCACCTGTGCCAGAAGCAAGCCATAAATGGATGTGGGGCCTTGGGCATGGAAGAAAGGAAAAGGTTTGTTTAAAGAGCAAAGGGACTGGGTAGCACAAGATGCACGTTAGAAAATACAAGAGGAATGCTTTCTATTGAATGTATGTGTCCTGAGGACCCAGGCCATGCTGAACTACTCAGAAAGACAGACCAGATAGCTGGAAGAAGCTACTTCTGAACACTCACCCCTTGGGGGTTCTCCGTGGGTTGGCATATAACACATTACTCTGATATGTCAGTGAATTATTTTTTCAGGTTTCTAAATATGTACTTGGCTGGCCATCCCATGGGGTCCTCTCCCCACTTCTAGTCACTGGAGTATAAATATGTAGTTCTCCACTGCGGAAAGCAGGAGGGCGCAGAGCAGTAAAAAGGATAGATGAAGCAGATGACAAAAGAATGCTTTGGTTTTGTTTTGTTTGGCTTTACCAGCCCTTTTTTATATGATAAAGATCTTGGGACTGGGACTGGGCACAGTACATCCCCTGCATACGAACCTTCAAGTTGTGAACGTTTAAACTTGCTTTCCATCAATGTCAGGCATGAGTGAAATTGCCGCTTGTCCTTCCACAGAGGATGAGTTGGCCGGATGGCATCACCAACTCAATGGACATGAGTCTGGGGAAACTCCAGGGGATAGTGAAGGACAGAGAAGCCTGGTGTGCTGCAGTCTGTGGAGTCACAAAGTGTTGGACTTGGCTTACTGACTATACAACAATAACTCTGTCTCCTACTGTTGATGATCCTTCAGCTCCACCATCTCCCACGTCCTCTCCCTCCGCTAGTCAGCCACTCTTCTTGCCTGTTCACTTGATGCCAGCCCCTGTATGCCAGCTGTTGTACTGTACTACTGTACTTTTCAAGGTCCTGTACTGTAAGATTTAAAATATTTTCCTTTTGTTTGTTTATGTTTATGTTATTACTTACATGAAAAGTATTATAAACCTATTACAGAACACTACTCTATAGAGTGCGTGCATGCTTAGTCGTGTCTGACTCTGATTGCAACTCCATGGACTGTAGCCCATCAGCCTCCTCTGTCCATGGGATTTCCCAGGCAAGAATACTGGAGTGGGTTGCCATTTCCTTCACTAGGGGATCTTCTTGACCGAGGGATCAAACCACAGGACTACATAGCCGATTGTGTTAGCTGAGTACTTAGTCTAGCTTTGGGAGAAGGCAATGGCACCCCACTCCAGTACTCTTGCCTGGAAAATCCCATGGATGGAGGAGCCTGGTGGGCTGCAGTCCATGGGGTCGCTAAGAGTCAGACACGACTGAGTGACTTCACTTTCACTTTTTCGCTTTCATGCATTGGAGAAGGAAATGGCAGCCCACTCCAGTTTTCTTGCCTGGAGAGTCCCAGGGGCAGGAGAGCCTGGTGGGCTGATGTCTATGGGGTCACGCAGAGTCGGACACGACTGAAGTGACTTAGCAGCAGCAGCTAGTCTAGCTTTGTGGGACTTACGAACAAATTGGACTTACAACACACTCTTGGAATGGAACTTGTTTATATACAGAGGACTTTCGGTACTGCCGTTTCCTTTCCTCCTGCAGGAACAGGGAGTTTTGGGGTAAGGATAGCAACAGCTGGAGACAGTTGTGGGTGGGGGACAGTCACATCTTGTGTAGTCCACCCAAACCAGCCAATCTGCCCTCCCTGCCACTGTAATTCCTTAATATATATAAGCAGATATATATATAGTATAATATATAGTCAGATCAGATCAGATCAGATCAATCGCTCAGTCGTGTCCGACTCTTTGCGACCCCATGAACTGCAGCATGCCAGGCCTCCCTGTCCATCACCAACTCCCGGAGGTCACTCAGACTCACATCCATCGAGTCAGTGATGCCATCCAGCCATCTCATCCTCTACCGTCCCCTTCTCCTCCTGCCCCCAATCCCTCCCAGCATCAGAGTCTTCTCCAATGAGTCAACTCTTCGCGTGAGGTGGCCAAAATACTGGAGTTTCAGCTTTAGCATCATTCCTTCCCAAGAAATCCCAGGGCTGATCTCCTTCAGAATGGACTGGTTGGATCTCCTTGCAGTCCAAGGGACTCTCAAGAGTCTTCTCCAACACCACAGTTCAAAAGCATCAATTCTTCGGCACTCAGCCTTCTTCACAGTCCAGCTCTCACATCCATACATGACCACAGGAAAGACCATAGCCTTGACTAGGCGAACCTTTGTTGGCAAAGTAATATCTCTGCTTTTGAATATGCTATCTAGGTTGGTCATAACTTTCCTTCCAAGGAGTAAGCGTCTTTTAATTTCATGGCAGCACTCACCATCTGCAGTGATTTTGGAGCCCAGAAAAATAAAGTCTGACACTGTTCCCACTGTTTCTCCATCTATTTCCCATGTAGTGATGGGACCAGATGCCATGATCTTCGTTTTCTGAATGTTGAGCTTTAAGCCAATCTTTTCACTCTCCACTTTCACTTTCATCAAGAGGCTTTTTAGCCCCTCTTCACTTTCTGCCATAAGGGTGGTGTCATCTGCATATCTGAGGTGATTGATATTTCTCCCAGCAATCTTGATTGCAACTTGTGTTTCTTCCAGTCCAGCATTTCTCATGATGTACTCTGCATATAAGTTAAATAAACATGGTGACAATATACAGCCTTGACGTACTCCTTTTCCTATTTGGAACCAGTCTGTTGTTCCATGACCAGTTCTAACTGTTGCTTCCTGACCTGCATACAGATTTCTCAAGAGGCAGATCAGGTGGTCTGGTATTCCCATCTCTGTAATATATAATTATACAATAGACAATATATAATTATATGATATATAAATATGTATTATACATATATAGGGCTTCCCTAGTGGCTCAGCCATGAAGAATCTGCCTGCAATGCTGAGAGATACAGGAGATGCAGTTTAAATCTCTGGGTTGGGAAGATCCCCTGGATGAGAAAATGGCAACCCACTCAGTATTCTTGCCTGGAGAATCCCATGAACAGAGGAGCCTGGCGGGCTACAGTCCATAGGGTCGCAAAGACTCAGACATGACAGAGCGACTGAGCACTATATACACATATTTATTGAGTGCCTGTTTAATGCTTGTCAGCCATTCACTGACAGTTTATGAAGTGCCAACCATGAGACTCAAATGTGGAAGGTACATGAATATTGTCCTTTCCATTTTATAGTAGAACAAAGAAAGCATAACAATCTAGTCTAAGGTCAGAGAGTTAATAAGAGGGGAAGCTGGAACATTCTCACTCAGATAAAAAATTCTGTACAAAAAAACTCTCAAATCACTAAATCCTTGCTTATTTATCTCTATCTGTACTAATCCTACAAGTGGAGGAGCAGGGAGAGTCCTTCGCCTTAAACAATAATCACAGGCAAATTTCTCACCTCCTTGTGCTTTTTCCAGAATGTAGGGTTGTGTTTGTGAGAAGCCATGTTGTATTTTGATATCTTTTGGCTTCCCACCAGCTCCTCAGTATTGCTAAGAGATTGAGTCTCCTTGCTGCACCAACATCAATGTTAACTCCTCACCTACTCCTAGAGGAGCCTTCAGGAGGGGAGATACCCCAGAGCTTGTCTGCACAGGTAAACTCTCAGGCCTCTGTGTAACAGTGCCCAGCACCTCTCAGGAAGCTGATGATTTTAATTTTCACAATGCATTGAAAATTTTCAGTGGATAAGGGAACTAATGTAATGAGGGCTCTAAGTTAATTTTCAAATGAGTACTTAGGGATTAAAAAAAGAGAAAGAGAGAAAAGCCTGGGGCTCCTAGGATGTGGTTGTTTAGCAATATCATTAAAAATTGTTTCATTATTTGGCATGAAATGAAATACCTAAAGAAGCAAATATAGTTTCTGTTCTTTAACAGTCACTGAAAAATGATGTGACTTCTTTAGTATATATTTTAGTTCTTCTACAGAGATGATAATTAATTTTTTCTTAGTTTTATTTACTCATTACTTTTTGCTACCTTCTCTTTTGGATAGAAGGGTCTGATTGATTCTTACACATAGTTATTCACTACAAACAAATCATATTTTGGTGGAGGAGGGAGGGAAAATAATGTTGATTTTATTTTCTTACCTATATATTTCCTATATAGAGAATATTTTTGAATGAGAGGTGGCATTCATTTTATACACAATATACATATATTTATATATATCAGTAGAGCACTCACAGTGGGTCTAATCACTGTCTTCTTCATCACTGGTGGCATGAAAGCATCTTTCATCTTTTATGTTGACCTGTGTTTTATATGAAAGCTTTTCAGGAAAGAAGCACATGTTCCATAAGTTACAGAGTGCCAGAATGTAAATTTGGATGTTAGTGCGGACACGACTGAGCGACTTCACTTTGACTTTTCACTTTCATGCATTGGAGAAGGAAATGGCAACCCCCATTCCAGTGTTCTTGCCTGGAGAATCCCAGGGATGGGGGAGCCTGGTGGGCTGCTGTCTATGGGGTCACACAGAGTTGGACACGGCTAAAGTGACAGCAGCAGCCGCTAGCTCTGAAATTTATCTCAGAATATAATCCTCAGTTTTTAAGAATAACCTACATATTAGAGAAATTTTATAACTATATAGGAAAGAAAGGAAGCAATCACATATTATAGTGGTTAGAATAAAGATACTCTTATAAACTGTCTGTTTCAATCTTGCCTGTTTTGCTCATGTTTCCATCTGTAAAATGGGCATGATAACAGTGCTTACTGCATAATGTTGTTATGCAAATATAGTTATTTCATAGTTATAAAGTACTTATATTGGGCACACAGCACTATGTGGTTGTAAACAAACAAAAATAAGTAAATCACTCCTTGAGAGGTTGGGAATATATTGAAGCACACATAAGAATATGATAAAGCAATACAAATCCATTATTATTTGTAGTAGGAGGTATTTTTACAAGTTAATTTGCTGTTTATTTTTGTGTTTCCTTCCCTAGTAATGTGATCTTTTGTAGTTCTTAGATGCTGATGTTGTTCCAGAAATTTCTGTTTCTTTTTTCTTTTCTTTTTTGAGTTTGCTACATATTGTAAAACCTGAATATGGCAGATGGTTTACAATGCCACATAAGAAGACTTTTTTCCAATTATGTTTTCATCAGGCTATGGCCCTGCTGTGATGGCAGTAAATGGTTATGGCATTGCTATGAAATTGATATTGTCTGTTCCAGAACTGAACAAACACTGGCCAGAATTATCCTTCACTTTTTCCAAATGTAAGGTCAGAATTAAGATAAATAAAGGAAGATTGTATAGTTTTCCCTTTTTTCTTGCCATCCAGGGGCCATCTAGAATCTGTAAGACAGCAGGACAGAATGTGGGTGTGTTCCCAGTAAAACAAAAATATTCTTTGTTTTCTTATTAGTTTATTTTAATTGCAGGATAATTACTTTGCAATATTGTGATAGTTTTTGCCATACATCAATATGAATCAGCCACAGGTATACATGTGGTCACACCCATATACAAAGTAAAAATGTAGGTGTGTGTGTAGCAAGTCACTCCAGTCATGTTCAGCTCTTTGCGACCCTGTGGACTGTAGCCCACCAGGCTCCTCTGTCTATGGGATTCTCCAGGCAAGAATACTGGAGTGGGTTGCCATGCCATCCTCCAAAGGATTGTCTCTTTTTTTTTAATTAATTAATTAATTGTACTTTACAATATTGTATTGGTTTTGCCATTGGATTGACTTGAATCCACCATGAGTGTACATGTGTTCCCCATCCTGAACCCCCCTCCCAGCTTCCTCCCCATCCCATCCCTCTGGGTCATCCCAGTGCATCAGACCCAAGCACCCTGTATCATGCATGGAACCTAGACTGGTGGATCTTCTCCATCAAGGGATCCAGCCTGCGTTTCTTATGTCTCCTGAATTGTCAGGCAGGTTCTTTTACCACTAGCGCCACCTGGGAGCCCATCAAAAATGTAGATGATATTTTAAAATAATTCATTACCTTGCTCTCATTCACGTAAAAAAAGAAAAAAAAAAGAAAACATTGCAACCATCTCGTTTATTTTTAAGTTCTAGTTTCAGAGGACCGGTTAGCTTTGAAAAGGTCAAGACTACTGACCTATAAGCATTCATAATCCTTTTGCAATTACCATAGTAATTTGTTCCATATGCCTATGAATTGTTTCTCAGAGTTACTGGATTATCACCTACTGAGAAGTTCAGAAATATTTATTTGGTATTTTTTTTATCCAGCTGAGAAGCAATTCTGCCTCAATCCTGAGTAGCACTGAATTACACATTGAAGTACATCTGATCAAATAATATCATCTTCAGTGGCTAAGTACGATGATCTAACAAGATTGTTGATGGCGTTCCTTCTGCTCTTAATATATCAGTGATGGGAAAACGACCAATGGTTTTTTACGCGTTGTCAATTTTGTGTGTTTTCGGAAAAATCCATTAAATGCCCAATTTTCAGTAACTTCTTTGGGTTGCTTAGAAATGTACTTGGTATAATTGAGAGAGAGAAAGGACATGTTGATTGGTAGCAGTGAAATCCAACGTCCAGGCCCTTTATTTCTTCACTTAGTTGGGTTTTTTTTTTTTTTTTTGCATAAATATTTTTAATTGTTTTATGCTTAAACATTTCTAAAGCTCATTTTTATATAAGGGAAAACAGAGTTCCTGTGAGCAAGCTGGTTCCTGGGTAATTCAAGTATTCAGGTAATACTGTGAGGCAGACTTTGGACCTTGGTGACTCACCAGAAATGGAGGTTTAGATTGCACAAAGGCGGGGCTGGGATCCAACTTGAAAATAAAAGAAACAACTTGAGAAAAACTACTTCCTTGGTAAGATCAGACTGCTTTTTCTCCCTATAATTTATAATTCTACCCAAAGGCAAAAAGAAAACAAGAAAGGAAAAGGGAAAAGAATAATCAAAACCAAATTAAAGTCAGAAACAACGAATGCAAAGCAGAAATGTTCAGTCCTGAGCTTCCAGCCTCTCCCATTTTAAATCCGGGACTGTAATCCTTTAATTGAAGCTTTGCTCTGCTCCTGAGCGTTCAGCTGTTACTAACAAATTTCATGGAGTGTCTATTTTGAAAACAGGGTTGTTTTAGGCAAGCAGTGTCTTAAGTAAATTTGTGTTTTAATTGCAAGAAGGTAGAGTATGATTTGAGAGTACCCGAAATAGAAATGGTTTTTATTCCTTTTTAGGTGCATAAATAAATAAATAAATGACAATAATGAAACCCCTTTCCTAGAGTATGTAATGAACTGGGGTTGGAGAAGCATTTAAGAATGTGATTACTTTGGCTGTAGCAGGTTAAGAGAAGAGTTGTGTTTGTGCAGGGATGTGCCTTTTTATGTGTGCTTTTCTCAATGCACTTATATTTATTTCATTGTTAGTTACAGGTATCAGAAATAAGGAAAACATATTTGAAGAGAGTAAACTTACTGATTTCAGCAATATAAATTAACTATAAATTCTTTTAAAGAATTAACTATGATGAGAGATTTTTTCTTATTCATACTACCCTTTCTGAGGAATGGATGGGGTGCACTCTGATTCCTCCGGTCCCATCACCTGCCTTTAACAGAAGGATGATGGGTAAAAGTGGGGTGGAACGTGCGGGGTGTGGGATGTGAGCAGCACCTGTCCCCAGTGGGAGGGAACTGCTGTTACAGTCATAGTTAGTGATCAGCAACTTCCGCCCGGGTCCTCGTTCCTGTCAAAGCTCAGTGATGGCCTAGAACCCAACAGGTTGAGTGACAGGACTCCTGTCCACCCTCAGATCTGACCTCAACAATGTTACTTTTTGTGGATTCAAATATATTCAGAGAATGAACTCCTGTTCAATGTTGATATTCAGGATCCAACACTTCTGCCAACTAATACAGAGCACTAAAATTTAAAACTCTAGCTCTGGGGATTACAGATCAGATCAGATCAGTTGCTCAGTCATGTCTGACTCTTCGTGACCCCATGAATTGCAGCACGCCAGGCCTCCCTGTCCATCACCAACTCCCGGAGGTCACTCAGACTCACGTCCATCAAGTCAGTGATGCCATCCAGCCATCTCATCCTCTGTCGTCCCCTTCTCCTCCTGCCCCCAATACCTCCCAGCATCAGAGTCTTCTCCAATGAGTCAACTCTTCGCATGAGGTGGCCAAAATACTGGAGTTTCAGCTTTAGCATCATTCCTTCCAAAGAAATCCCAGGGCTGATCTCCTTCAGAATGGACTGGTTGGATCTCCTTGCAGTCCAAGGGACTCTCAAGAGTCTTCTCCAACACCACAGTTCAAAAGCATCAATTCTTCGGCGCTCAGCCTTCTTCACAGTCCAGCTCTCTCATCCATACATGACCACAGGAAAGACCATAGCCTTGATTGGGCGAACCTTTGTTGGCAAAGTAATGTCTCTAATTTTGAATATGCTATCTAGGTTGGTCATAACTTTCCTTCCAAGGAGTAAGCGTCTTTTAATTTCATGGCTGCAGTCACCATCTGCAGTGATTCTGGAGCCCCCAAAATAAAGTCTGACACTGTTTCCACTGTTTCTCCATCTATTTCCCATGTAGTGATGGGCCCAGATGCCATGATCTTCGTTTTCTGAATGTTGAGCTTTAAGCCAACCTTTTCATTCTCCACTCTCATTTTCATCAAGAGGCTTTTGAGTTCCTCTTCATTTTCTGCCATAAGAGTCGTGTCATCTGCATATCTGAGGTGATTGATATTTCTCCCAGCAATCTTGATTCCAGCTTGTGTTTCTTCCAGTCCAGCGTTTTTCATGATGTTCTCTGCATAGAAGTTAAATAAGCAGGGTGACAATATACAGCCTTGACGTACTCCTTTTCCTATTTGGAACCAGTCTGTTGTTCCATGTCCAGTTCTAACTGTTGCTTCCTGACCTGCATACAGATTTCTCAAGAGGCAGATCAGGTGGTCTGGTATTCCCATCTCTTTCAGAATTGTCCACAGTTTATTGTGATCTACACAGTCAAAGGCTTTGGCATAGTCAATAAAGCAGAAATAGATGTTTTTCTGGAACTCTCTTGCTTTTTCCATGATCCAGCGGATGTTGGCAATTTGATCTCTGGTTCCTCTGCCTTTTCTAAAACCAGCTTGAACATCAGAAAGTTCACGGTTCACATATTGCTGAAGCCTGGCTTGGAGAATTTTGAGCATTACTTTACTAGCGTGTGAGATGAGTGCAATTGTGTGGTAGTTTGAGCATGCTTTGGCATTGCCTTTCTTTGGGATTGGGATGAAAATTGACCTTTTCCAGTCCTGTGGCCACTGCTGAGTTTTCCAAATTTGCTGGCATATTGAGTGCAGCACTTTCACAGCATCATCTTTCAGGATTTGGAATAGCTCCACTGGAATTCCATCACCTCCACTAGCTTTGTTCATAGTGATGCTTTCTAAGGCCCACTTGACTTCACATTCCAAGATGTCTGGCTCTAGGTCAGTGATCACACCATCATGATTATCTGGGTCGTGAAGCTCTTTTTTGTACAGTTCTTCTGTGTATTCTTGCCACCTCTTCTTAATATCTTCTGCTTCTGTTAGGTCCATACCATTTCTGTCCTTTATCGAGCCCATCTTTGCATGAAATGTTCCTTTGGTATCTCTGATTTTCTTGAAGAGATCCCTAGTCTTTCCCATTCTGTTGTTTTCCTCTATTTCTTTGCACTGATCACTGAAGAAAGCTTTCTTATCTCTTCTTGCTATTCTTTGGAACTCTGCATTCAGATGTTTATATCTTTCCTTTTCTCCTTTGCTTTTCACTTCTCTTCTTTTCACAGCTATTTGTAAGGCCTCCCCAGATAGCCATTTTGCTTTTTTGCATTTCTTTTCCATGGGGATGGTCTTGATCCCTGTCTCCTATACAATGTCATGGACCTCATTCCATAGTTCATCAGGCACTCTGTCTATCAGATCTAGGCCCTTAAATCTATTTCTCACTTCCACTGTATAATCATAAGGGATTTGATTTAGGTCATACCTGAATGGTCTAGTGGTTTTCCCTACTTTCTTCAATTTCAGTCTGAATTTGGCAATAAGGAGTTCATGGTCTGAGCCACAGTCAGCTCCTGGTCTTGTTTTTGCTGACTATATAGAGCTTCTCCATCTTTGGCTGCAAAGAATATAATCGATCTGATTTCAGTGTTGACCATCTGATGATGTCCATGTATAGAGTCTTCTCTTGTGTTGTTGGAAGAGGGTGTTTGTTATGACTAGTGCATTTTCTTGGCAAAACTCTATTAGTCTTTGCCCTGCTTCATTCCGTATTCCAAGGCCAAATTTGCCTGTTTCTCCAGGTGTTTCTTGACTTCCTACTTTTGCATTCCAGTCCCCTATAATGAAAAGGACATCTTTTTTGGGTGTTAGTTCTAAAAGGTCTTGGAGGTCTTCATAGAACTGTTCAACTTCATCTTCTTCAGCGTTACTGGTTGGGGCATAGCCTTGGATTACTGTGACATTAAATGGTTTGCCTTGGAAACGAACAGAGATCATTGTCATTTTTGAGATTGCATCCAAGTACTGCATTTCGGACTCTTTTGTTGACCATGATGGCCACTCCATTTCTTCTGAGGGATTCCTGCCTGCAGTAGTAGATATAATGGTCCTCTGAGTTAAATTCACCCATTCCAGTCCATTTGAGTTCGCTGATTGCTAGAATGTCGACATTCACTCTTGCCATCTCTTGTTTAACCACTTCCAATTTCCCTTGATTCATGGACCTGACATTCCAGGTTCCTATGCAATATTGCTCTTTACAGCATCGGACTTTGCTTCTATCACCAGACACATCCACAGCTGGGTATTCTTTTTGCTTTGGCTCCATCCCTTCATTCTTTCTGGAGTTATTTCTCCACTGATCTCCAGTAGCATATTGGGCCCCTACTGACCTGGGGAGTTTCTCTTTCAGTATCCTATCATTTTGCCTTTTCATACTGTTCATGGGGTTCTCAAGGCAAGAATACTCAAGTGGTTTGCCATTCCCTTCTCCAGCGGACCATATCCTGTCCGATCTCTCCACCATGACCCGCCCATCCTGGGTTGCCTCACGGGCATGGCTTAGTTTCATTAAGTTAGACAAGGGTGTGGTCCTAGTGTGATTAGATTGACTAGTTTTCTGTGAGTATGGTTTCACCGTGTTTGCCCTCTGATGCCCTCTTGCAATACCTACCGTCTTACTTGGGTTTCTCTTACCTGGGGCGTGGGGTATCTCTTCCCGGCTGCTCCAGGAAAGCACAGCCATGGCACCTTACCTTAGACGAGGGGTCTCTCCTCACAGCCGCCCTTCCTGACCTTGGAGGAGGGGTATCTCCTCACCGCCGCCCTTCCTGACCTAGGTCCTGGGGTAGCTCCTCTCGGCCGCGGGAGGCGCTTTGTGTGCCGGTTGCAGCCACCGAGGCACTTAGTGCGCCGGTCGCAGTGGGATTACAGGGGATTCTGTATTAACCTATAAGGGAAAAAGAATCTAAAAAAAGAGTGGACATATGTATATGTATAACTGATCCACTTTCCTGTGCTCATGAAACTAACACAACACTGTAAATCAACTGTGAAGTTGTGTGTCTGTGTGTGTGAGAGAGAGAGCATGCACTTGGTCATATCCGACTCTGCAACCCCATGGACCGTAGCCTGCCAGGCTCCTCCGTCCATGGGATTCTCCAGGCAAGAATACTGGAGTGGGGTGCCATTTCCTTTTCCAGTGAATCTTTCCAACCCAGGGATCAAACTTGTATTTCTTGCCTCTTCTGCATTGGCACATGGGTTATTTACCAACTGAGCCATCTGGGAAGCCCAGAATCAACTAGACTTCAATAAAAATTAAAACAACAACAAGTTGGAAGACCTGATACGAATTCAAGTACTTATACCCAGGATTTTCCATCTAGACTATGTATAAATATTTGAATATGCAGGACCAGATACCTGATCTGTAAAATTAGAGTACTTGAGTGAGTGATATCTGAGGTTGACTAGGTGCTGCCAGTCAAGTAACAGTTGGAAGTCTTAGGAGGTTCTGAAATATGGTCTTTTCTGCTACTACTAAGTCGCTTCAGTCGTGTCCGACTCTGTGCAACCCCATAGACGGCAGCCCACCAGGCCCCACCCTCCCTGAGATTCTCCAGGCAAGAACACTGGAGTGGGTTGCCATTTCCTCCTCCAATGCATGAAAGTGAAAAGTGAAAGTGAAGTCGCCCAGTCGTGTCTGACTCTTAGTGACCCCATGGACTGCAGCCTACCAGGCTCCTCCATCCATGGGATTTTCCAGGCAAGAGTACTGGTGTGGGTTGCCATTGCCTTCTCCAGAAATATGGTCTTTACTTTCATGTAAAGCCCAACGGGACTCAGACAAAAAGGGAACTTACCTTACTCTTTTACATTTTTTGGAAAGAGTGGCTCATAATTTTGTACAAAGCCTAATTGTTTGTGGACTTAGAAATTGATAAATGCTGATGTTTGCAATTTTTAAAAAATCTTTTGCATGCATGCTGAGTCTCTTCAGTCATGTCCGGCTCTGTGAGATGCTATGGACAGTAGCCTGCCAGACTCCTACTGAACTAGGGCGCCATGCCCTCCTCTAGGGGAATCTTCCTGACCCAGGGATCAAACCCATGTCTCTTATGTCCTGCATTAGTAGGCAGGTTCTTTACCACTGCCTGGGAAGCTCTTTAATCCTTTGGAGAGTCTCAATTTATACAGTACTTCCTTTAGGTCATGGAAACTTCTGAACTTGGGAGAACTGGGTTTAAATACCAGTTCTGTCCCTTACTGGCATCATGACATTGCAGAAGGTACATGTGTTCTTCAAACTCAGTTTCCTAATGGAAGATGCACCATTCCTACAGGTTATACCTCTTCCCACCAACAGCAGACTGAACTTGCCTGCTCCTTTCTAGACATTTTATTTAGAATGTTCTGAAGAATTCTCAAATATCTATATAGAACAGAATTAATTCCATGACCTCCTCCTTCCTTGATCCACCTGCTACATAAACACCCAGGCGCTCAGTCTAGTAACACGGGCCTCCTTTTTCCTTCTTCTGCAGCCCCTTCACATTCAGTGAGTGGAAAACTAATTTCAATTTTTCTTCCCATTATTTCTTGGCTTGGTCTCTGCTCCTTCATTTCAAATGCCATTACCCTAGTGGAGATTACTATGACCATGTGCCTGAAATAATGTTACAGATTCCTATCAGGCATCAGCACCTTCCCTGGCTTTCATGTCCACCCTCTTCATTTTGTAGCTTACCATCTGCTGCCAGCTTAATCTCATTGAGACACAGCTGTCACCCTGTCATTTTCTTCTTAAAAGTCTTTCAGTGGATCTTTGTGAACTGAATCAAGGCCAAACTGAAAGTACATCTAACATTTGAGTGTACCCTAGCATGTCTACTACGAGGTCAACGAAGCTCTGGCAGTTGATGCATTTTCTCTGACATGTCCTCCTGTTTAAGTTCAGGTTTTACATTTTTGACAAAGTTACCAAAAAGTAAGGTTGTAACCTTCTCCAAGCATCAAGTCAGAAGGGATATGATGTCAATTTGTTCCATTACTGAAAATGGTGCCTTTGATCCCTTGGTGAGGGTGATGTCTGTCTGGTTTCTCCACTGCAAAGTTACTGTATTTCATTGTATTTAACAAGGATCTTCTGGAGAAGAAATTGAAGGGTATCTATGTAGCTTTTATTTATCATCCGTTGTGAGAGCTGGACTGTGAAGAAAGCTGAGTGCCGAAGAATTGATGCTTTTGAACTGTGATATTGGAGAAGACTCTTGAGAGTCCCTTGGACTGCAAGGAGATCCACCAGTCCATTCTGAAGGAGATCAGCCCTGGGATTTCTTTGGAAGGAATGATGCTAAAGCTGAAAGTCCAATACTTTGGCTACCTCATGCCAAGAGTTGACTCATTGGAAAAGACTCTGATGCTGGGAGGGATTGGAGGCAGGAGGAGAAGGGGACAACAGAGGATGAGATGGCTGGATGGCATCACTGATTCGACGGACGTGAGTCTGAGTGACCTCCGGGAGTTGGTGATGGACAGGGAGGCCTGGCGTGCTGCGATTCATGGGGTCGCAAAGAGTTGGACACGACTGAGCGACTGAACTGAACTGACCAGTAATTTTGGATAAGGAAGCCTGTTGTGCTGCAGTCAATGGGGTCACAAAGAGTTGGAGAGGACTGAGTGACTGAATAACACCAACCACTAATTTTAGCATCTGTTGGTGATTCTAGCCTAAAACATTTATGTCTGTGGTGGTTCCCAGTTGGAAATTTATTGTAAGGAAAAGTTTTTTCACTTACTCATCCATTCATCTATTCACACGTTGTTTATACTAGCATGGACAAATGAGTTTGTTTTATTCCACAGGTTTTAGCCTACCACAAGCATGATTTTGTTGGCTCCTGTATCTTTTTAGATTATACGTATCTGTCTCTCTCTTTTTTTCAAGCACTTTGATTTTGTCTGGCACCACGAGGTATTTTAGGCCCTTCTTGTACTTTTTCTGTACCAGTTTTGCAATTAGCAAAATGACTTAAAAGACTAATAGTTTTACTTCATTGGAGCATGGTGTTTAGAAACCAAGATTTGAGCAGTAGATGGGCTCATTTAGTACTGAGATATCACAGTCCCTGAACAACACTCTTGCAAATTGTTAAGGTTGTGAAAAACAAAGACAGACTGAGGACACATTTCAAATTTAAAGAGACTTAGAAAACATGACGACTAAATGCAAAGTGTGATTTTTGGGTTGGATCCTGAACCAAAAAACACCTTGGTGGGGTAAGTGGAGAAATGTGAGTTCTGAAGATGGTATAATACTGTATACTGTATAGAACCTGCCTGTCAATGCAGGAGTCCCAAGACTCAGCTTAGATCCCTGGGTTGGGAAGATCCCCTGGAGGATGAAATGGCAACCCACTCCAGTATTCTTGCCTGGAAAACTCCATGGAGGAGCCTGACAGGCTACAGTCAATGGGGTCGCAAAGAGTTGGACATGATTGAGCACAAACATATTGTATTATAATATTATACGTGTTTATCTTCCTGTAATAGTCAAATCGAAATAACAGGACCATTCACATTATTATTATTTAAAAAGTAATTCAGATCTCTGCAATTGAAAAAACTGATCTAAATTAAGGGAAGGATAAGTCAGAAGAGAAATAAAATTATACTTTATGTTCTAAATATACCACTTAGGATTTTTAAAAGAAATTATCATGTATACCCCAAATTATCTAATTAATCTCCTTTTGATGAACATTTACATTGTTTCAAATTTCCCCTACTGATGTTATACATTAGTGGTATTAACATATTTCTACATACATTTCCAAACATTTGAAAATCTCCTTGGGATATGTTTCTTGAAGGTTGGTTAAATAATTTATGGTACAGCCATAAGCAATATGAAGTCATTAAAATTATGATATAGATCAGCATTTGGCAAACGATAGCCTATGGGCCAGATCATCCTTGCTCATTTATTTACATGTTGTCTAAGGCTGCTTGCATGCTGCTGAACAAGGGCAGAGCTGAGTAGCTGCAACAGGGACCATATGGCTCACAAAGCCTGAAATATTTACTACTGGCCCTTTACAGCAAACGTTTCCCAACTTGGATATAGATTATTACATGCGGAACGACAATATTCTCTGAAAAAGACACATTTTTATTATGTTTATTACTACAGATCTGTATATATATATATTTTCAAGTTTTAAAAATAAGTGAAGAGTTTATTTACAGTATTATATTAGTTTCATGTGTACAACATAGTGATTTAGTATTTTTACAGATTATGCTCCATTTAAAGTTATTACAAAGTAATGACTGTAGCTCCCCATACTGTACATTATACCCTTGTTGCTTGTTTATTTATACATAGTAGTTTGTATTCCTTAATCCCATACTCCTATCTTGCCCTTCCCTCTCTCCACTTGTATACACTAGCTTTCTATATCTGTAAGTCTGTTTCTATTTTGCTATATACATTCTTTTTAAAAATTATTTAGATTTCACTTATAACAAAGTATTTGTCTAACTTATTTCACTGAGCATAATACTCTGTAGGCCCATCAACTTTCTTGAAAATAACATAATTTGATTCTTTTTTATAGCAGAGTAATATTCTATTATGCATACATATATACACACACATATATGTATATGTATACATACATACACACACACATCTTTATCCATTTGTCTGTTGATGGACAAATGAGTTGCTTGTACATTTTGGCTATTGTAAATAGTGCTGCTATGAACATTGTGGTACATGTATCTTTTTAAGTTAATGGTTTCATTTTTTTTTTAATATATACCCAGAAATGGAATTGCTGGATCATATGGTAGTTCTATTTTTAGTTTTGTAAGGAGCCTCCATACTATTTACATAGTGGCTACATCAAATTACCTTCTCACCAACAGTTGACAAGGGTTCCCTTTTTTCCACATCTTCTCCAATATTTGTTATTTGTACAATTTTTTATGATAGCCATCCTGATAAGTGTGAAGTGATATCTCATTGTTATTTTGATTTGCATTTCTCTAATAATTAGTGTCTGACTCTTTGCGACACCATGAACTATACAGTTTGTGGAATTCTTCAGGCCAGAATACTGGAGTGGGTAGCCTTTCCCTTCTCCAGGGGATCTTCCCAAGCCAGGGATCGAATCAAGGTGTCCTGCATTGCAGACGGATTCCTTATCAGCTGAGCCACAAGGGAAGTGCAGTGAGCATCTTTTCAAGTTTCTACTAGTATATGTCTTCTTTGGAAAAAAATATACTCAGGTCTTCTGCCTGTTTTTAAGAGGGTTGTTTGATTTACAACTCAATTGTATGAGCTGTTTATATATTTTGGATAGTAACCTTTTAATAGTCATATGATCTGCAAATATTCTCTCCCATTCATTAGGTTGTTTTTTGTTTTGTTGATGCTTTTCTTTACTGTACAAAAGCTTTTAATTAGTTTCCAGTTTTTTATTTTTGCTTTCATTTATTTTGCCTAGGTGTCAGACCCAAAGAAATATTTCTGTGATTTATGTCAAAGAGTATTCTATGTATATTCTCTTATTGGACTTTTATAGTTTCAAGTCTTACATTTAGGTATTTAATCCATTTTGTGTTCATTTTTGTACATGGTGTGAGGACATGTCCTAATCTCATTCCTTTACATGGAGATGTTCAGTTTTCCCAGCACACTTATGGAGGAGATTGTCTTTTCTCCATTGTATATTCTTGCCTCTTTTGTTGTAGATTAAATGACCATGGGTATATTGGTTTATTTCTGAGTTTTCTAATCCATTGATCTATGTCTCTATTTTTGTTCAGTAACATGCTGTTTTGATTATTATGGCTTTGTCATATAGTCTAAAATCAAAGCGTATAATACCTATAGCTGTTTTATATTTTTCAAATATTTTTCAAAATATGTTTTATATTTTTCTTTGTCAATTCAGGGTCTTTTGTGGTTTCATATGAATTTTAGGATTATTCTAGTTATGTGAAAAATATCCTGGGTATTTTGATACAGACTACTTTAAATCTATAGATTGCTTTGTTACTCACATTACCTATAAACATTTTAACAGTCTTAATTCTTTCAATCCAAGAATATTAAAAATCTTTCCATTTCTTTGTTTCAATTTCAATTTCCTTCACCAATATTTTATAGTTTCAGAATATAGGTCTTTCACCTCCATGGTTAAGTTTATTCTTAGAAAATACCCAGTAATTTATTCTTTCTGATGTAATTTTAAATGGGATTCTTTTTTTTTTTCACTCTTGCCCTCCTACCTGACTCCACATGTATCTTTCTTACAGCCTTGGTTGTATAGGAGTCTTTCTGCCGGTTTCCAGTTAGTTTTCAGTAAGAATTGTTCTACATGTGGAGGTACTTTTAATATATTCATGAGATGATGAGTTTCATATCCTTCTACTCTGGTCATTTTGATTTGATCTCCTGTGTATATGTGTGTGTGTGTGTGTGTGTGTGTGTTTTATATATATGATGTTGTTCAGTCGCTAGGTTGTATCCAACTCTTTGTGACTCCATGGATGGTAACCTGCCAGGCTCCTCTGTCCATGGGATTTTTCCAGGCAAGAATGTTAGAATGGATTGCCATTTCCTTCTCCAGAGGATCTTCCTGACCCAGGGATCGAACCCTTGTCCCCTGCATTAGCAGGCAGATTATCACTGAGCCACCAGAGAAGCTCCATGTGTACATATGTAATATGTACAATTTAAATCAAAGATCCTTGTAATTTAAAATTATTTATGGATAGAAAGACTCTGCAAGGTTGTTTACCAAAGTTCCTAAGTAGGTCTTTTTTTTTTTTTTTTTTTGCATATTTATTTATAGTTTTCTGTATCCTTTACACTTTCTTAAAAGGGTTACATGAATTCTGTTTTCCATTTTAATTTCAAGGTCAACACTGAAACCACACTCTTCAGTCTTCTGCACCCAAAATTCTGGTGAAATGAGACTGGCAGTGATCACAAGAGACTTTGAATGACACATTTTAATTTTTAAGTAGGGCAACCAAACATTTTAGTCTGCCTGGAGCTGTGGTGATTTATGGGTACTGGGAATATAATTTCACTGTAGCCATTTTTTTCTCTTCACTCTGTAGTATTTTCTCCCAGCTTCTTAACCTGCTATTCATCTTTCATGTGTCCTTCAAGTGTTTCTGTACTTTTGGGTTCTGCCATTGGCTTTATCCCTTCTTCCTCTATTCACTCTCCTGGGAACTCCTCAGAACACTCCCCAGCTCCCATAGTTTGGTTTATACCTGTACACTGATGACTCCTAAATATGTACCTGTAACTTCCAAACTAGTGCTTTCTGAACATTTTAAAGCTATTCTAAATCTAATTTAATCTAGGTGCCATTCTTGACACTTCCCCTCCACCTCCATTTCTTCAGTCAACCCAAACCCTGGCATTTAGCCTCCTAAATATTTCACACATTGGTCTCCAATTTTTACTTCCACTGACCTCATTCAGATTTTCTTGTCCTTGTCTCTTTCTCTGAGTGCCTTCAATTACCTACCAAACTCAGCCAGAAAAATCAGTCTTAAATGCCAACCTGAAAATAATACAGGGAGTGCTGAGTCACTCTCTTTTTGAAATCATTTCAGGAGACCTCCCATTTCCTAGTGATTTTTTCTTTTTAAGTGTGGCCCATATAAAACCTACATCAGACCCTCCTGGGTTATATATTAAAAACAGAAATTAAAACAAAATTTGAAGCCCAAAGTCTAGACTCCATCACCAAGTTATTGGATCAAAATTTATGGGTGAAAGAGCCCTGGAAATTTCTATTCTTACCACCACCAGATGATTTTCATGTGCTTTCATGTCTGAGAACGACTGTCCTAGACCTATATCAAGACTCTTCCACCCAAGGTGTTTATGAGCCCACCCAAAGCTTTCATGGTCTGGTTCCTATTAACTTCTCTATTCTCATATCTTGCCATTTCCAAACTAAAAACTTATATTTTACTAATGGAAATTCCTGCATCTTCCTTCTTGTATGTGTGTGCTTAGTCGCTCAGTTACGTCTGACTCTTTGTGACCCCATGGTCAGTAACCTGCCAGTCTCCTCTGTCCTTGGGGATTCTCCAGGCAAGAATACTGGAGTGGGTTGCCATGCCCCTCTCCAGGGGATCTTCCCAACCCAGGGATCAAACCCAGGTCTCCCACATTGCAGGCAGATTCTTTACTGACTGAGCCATCAGGGGAGCCCATCTTCATTCTTACACCTTGCTATTTAACTTCTGTAGGCATTTACCATTCCTTGTAACAAATAATTCTCCCCACTTACTTTACCTGGCCTACTCATTAGTAAATTTCAAGACTTGTTGCAAGTCTTCCTGACATCTCCAGGATGGACTGTGCTCCAGAGAACTCTGTCTCCTCAACGCACTATTAGTGGACTTTGTCATTTTGCCTGGTGAATAGTTCATACTCAACAGTGCTTTGGCAAATTAAGTTAATAATACATTTTCTATGAAGCTTCTGAGAATATATGGATTCCGTCATCTATCTTTTGTCATGTAACAGATCACCACAGAACTTTGTGGCTTAAAATCACCACTGCTCATGTAAGCTCATCATTTTGAGGGTTGGCAGTTTGGTCTGTGATCAGCTGGGTAGTTAAATGGAGTTACTCCTGCATCTGTGGTCAGCTTCTGGTCAGTTAGGTGGCTCTGCTTCTAGGATTGGCTTTTTGCTGGCTGGAGGAATTGCAGTTGTTGTGCAATGGTTTCCTCAGTGTATTGAAGGCTAGACCAACCAGACTTGTTCAAAATGGAGGTGGCAGGTTCTAAAAGAGAGACAGAGATTTAGATTCAGAACTGGTAAAATATCATTTCTGGCACTTTCTATTAGCCAAAGAAAGTTATAATGCCAGCTCAAATTTAAGGATGAGCAAATAAACTGCACTTATTGATTGGAGGCACTACAAAGTATTATGGCCACTTTTGCAAACTATTCCATGGGTCTATGTATATGAATTGATGATTATAATTTACAATGATAATATAATTATAATTAACATATTATATTAGTACAATCACAGTTTCTAGTTATGATTATTATCTCCATAATGGGTGGACAGTCTACCCTGGAGATTATATAATTATAATATAAGATGCATTATAATTTTTCATCATTGTCACTGGTCTTGCCTTATAAATACCCTTACTTCTTTAATCCTCAAACCATTTTATTGCCAAATGTTGACTTTTTTTCCCAGCACTATCATCTAATTCTTCTTCAATTATCCTATTCTGGAGTACTGTTTGCATCAATTCATGAGCAATATAAATAAGCGTGCACCATTTAGTTAATTACTTGGATTTGATTTAAGTCTTAAATGAAGCCAACATCCCCAGGGGCAGCAAATGACAGGCTCTTAAGTATGAGAATGGACATGCTGCCAAAAAGAAAGCATATCATTCCTGTATCCTTGAATTTTACCTTTCATTTTCAGTTTTACTGCCTTAAAAAATTGACAACATCTAGCTTTCATTCAGTCATATCAGTTGACCTATTTTCTATTTTGAAATGATGCTCATCTTTTTGCCTACTGGAGGATCTCTTCACTGCTCAAAAGACCTTTCTCTAAAGGGCAAAGCTGTCTAAGGTCAAGTCCGTTGGCCTCTGTCCTGGTAAGGTAAGTTGTGCTTTGAATTAGGGCTCTCGCTCTGAACCCTAGCATTCATCATTAGAGTCTGCACCTTTCTGTCCTGATTTTCGTGATTTGTCTGGGAACTTTCACCCCCTTGGCATTTTTATTCTCTCCCCAAACCTTGGATGTAACAATATTGAACATTTCCAAATCACATAAGAGAGAATGGCATGGAAATTATTAAGCAGGCTTTTCAGTTTTCTTTCATAGGGATTTATTTATTTATTGGCCTTAATGCATCTCTTATTTTCCTTCTCATGGATTTTGAATTAAACTTTCAACAATACTTCATTTTTTTTTCTTTAGCACAAAAATTGTTTTTATACACGCGCTTGGGAGCTGGAAAATTCTGTTTCCAAAAAGCACCAGAATTTCTTTCTTGTTTTCAAGGGCATTTTGGTCACCAGTGTTTCCCTGCTCCTGGTCTCACGGAAGCTTAGCATCCAAACCTGTCATTCAGTGAGGGGAAAAGGTCCTATAATTTGCTTTGTGACCTGGGAGATATGGGATATAAGTGTGCATTACAAAACGTAATGCATAAAGCTGCTACTTTTGATACAGTCTGGCTCATGGAGAGATGAGATTTAGCTGTTTGTAATGAGAATCTGATGTGACTGGAAATTGAACAGACGCATCTTTTTATTGAAGGTGTTGAGCTTTATAACAATCATTCAGTGGCAGAAGTTATTATTTTTCACATTACTTTTCAACTATAAAACCTTTCAGGGCCTCATAAGAAAATCCCTCTCCTTGTTCAAGCAACAAAGTTTTGGTCCCTTTTTCCTTATATCCACATAAAGCAAAACAATGTAGTAACATTTCCTACCCATCTCTTTAAAGATCTGTCTCTGTTTTTCTCTGTGTTAAAGATCTTCTCTCTCTCTCTTTCTAGGTCAGAACTATCCTCTCATGAAATCTCATTTTCCCTATTTTTACCCCTGTGAGAATCTCAAGGAGAAAAAAGGAAAAAGTGAGAAAAGAGAAGAAAGAAATCTAGGCAGGATGCTAGAGACTTGAAATGTACATAGAACTTTTTTTGAAAAAATATTTTTTTTATACTTTAGTTAGAATCTTTCTTAACAGTGCACACACACACACACAAAACAAACAAAACAAAACAAAACATTTCACTCTTTACAGATCTTTAGAGAATCAGTACATAAAAAAAAAAAAACCCTCAAATTAGGTATTTGAACTAAAGTTAGGAGAAAATCATTATCTTTCCCACTCTATTCACAAATCAACTTTAGAAATTTGAACACATCATATAGTTTTTCTCTTCCAGTTTTTCTGTTTATAAAAATGGGTATCTACTCGAGTGAAATAATTTTCTGAATTGATTTCTGTTTCAGAAATTTATTTTCATCTCAAGTCTCTTTTTTGTTTGTTTGTTTGTTTGTTTTTAGCAGTACTCTATGTTGGGCTTCCCTGGTGACTCAGTGGTAAAGAATCTGCCTGCAATGTAGGAAATCCAGGTTCGATTCCTGGGTTGGGAAGATTCCCTGGAAAAGGAAATGGCTACCAGATCCAGTATTCTTGTCTGGAGAATACTAGGGACAGAAGAGCCTAGAGGACCATGGGGTCACACAAAGTAGGACATGACTGAGCGACTAACACTTCCTTTCACTTTCTTTTCTACTCTTTGTATTCTTTCCCACCAGAAAATAGATTTAGAAAAATTAGTGAGTAGAGAATTTTTTTAATTTTTAATTTTTTGGCCTTCTGTTAGCTCTGATAAAAAATATTATAAGTTCTAATATTCTGTATATTTGTGAGTTACATCATTGGTGAGTTTGGCTTTAACATATATATTCTGTAAATTTAAGTGTGGTCTTATTAAATATTGTTCTCTGGAATTTATATTGCTGCTTTAGCAACTACTCCCTGGAGAACAACAGGTGATATTAAAAAGGTTGCTTCAGTTTTCACCAAAATGATAGTAAGGATTTTATGAAACTGGGTGAGAATGATTCTGAAAATCAATACTAGTGTTTATCAGCTTTTGGGATTAAGAAGTATCTTAAATCCCACAGACAGGCCGGCTGCTTGCCCTATGCTTGTGGAGCCTTAGAGCTATAGAAGGGAGGCCTCAGTCAGAGTTGTGAACCTTGTGGGGGGCTGGGTGTGTTTGGAAGAGACACATGTCTGGGGCAGAAGAGGCTTTCAAAAGATGTCTCTCAAATGACAGTCTTCAGCTGTTGAGAATTAGGTCTCGCTGAAACACTTCACTTTTGTGGTGATCTCAGTAGAGAAAACACTGCTTGATAAACCCCATTTGGGAAATTAGAGAACACCTGTTTGATTACTTGGCTTCCTTGGTGGCTCAGTGGTAAAGAATCTGCCTGCCAATGCAGGAGACTAGGGTTTAATCCCCAGGTCAGGAAGGTCCCCTGGAGGAAGGCATGGCAACCCACTCCAGTATTCTTGCCTGGAGAATCCCATGGATGGAGGACCCCAGTGGGCTACAGTCCATGGTGTCTTGGAAGAGTTGGACATGACTTAGCAACTAAAAAATATTTGATTACTTGTATTTCTTGATGCTTTTCTGATGTGAGTTGATGAGGTGCTACAGAGATCATACCCAGCACACTGCTCAGATGTCTCCAGGAAAATTTAATGGACAGAATTATAGCCATCCTAATCTTATTGTAGGCTTTTCAAGTGTATAAAAGCCTTGTCTGTGAGTTAAATGTAAATAAATAACTCAAAGCTTTTTCAACATGTAATAAGAGGAAGAAGAGCAAGCAATAATAAAGGGTAATTCAATAGCTTTCTTTCCTCATTATTTTCAATGTCCTCTTGGCAAGATGTTCATTTAATGCACTAAGAGTTTAAAGCATCCTAATGCCAGGTCTGGGTCAATGGTGAAGAATCTGCCTGCTGAAGCAGGAGACTCAGGAGAAGAGGGTTCGATCCCTGGGTTGGGAAGATCGCTTAGAGTAGGAAATCGCAACCCACTCCAGTATTCTTGTCTGGAAAATTCCATGCACAAAGGAGCCTGGTGGGATATAGTCCATGGACACATCTGAGCACGCATACACTCTAACGCCAGGTCTAGAAAACTAGTGCTGTAATTCATATATGTATTGAATTGTCATGGATTTGTCTGTAAGGCCTATGATTACAAGATTAAATATGTGAAGTGCAGGTGATACTCTAGAATTAAATCACAATATTGATAAGATGGATGCAGATAATTTTCTATTTGCAACTCTACTGCATTACTGAAGCATTAAGAGTTGCTATTAAGAAGATATTGTTTGTATGTTATGCTTTTGAACATTATATGCGATTATCCATAAAAATGACAGGCAGATCCTCCACTTTTAATCTTGGTTCATTAAATACAAAGTAGACATTACAAACTAATATTAAAAAAGTATTCTCCTGAAACCACCAAAATGAAACAAAAATAGAAGTGGGAAATAAAATTGAGTTAGAACAAACTCTGGGAGATAGTGAAGGACAGGGAAGCCTGGTGTGCTGTAGTCTATCGGGTTGCAAAGAGTTGGACATGACTGAGCCACTTAACAACAGCAATAACCATGCTCAGATACCTCAGGTTCACAGTGTTTAACACATGCGCTGTCATCTCATCATTCCATCAGTGCATATTCATTCATTTTTAATCACACTTATTGCAGACAGCTTTGCTTATTGTCAACTAAAAATGAGAAGCGTTGTCACAACTGCAGGTGCATTAGCCCTTCGGCTCATATAGCAATTGGGAGAATTCCAGAGCTGTGTCACCCAGAATCATTGTGGCCCAGATGTTACTAGCATTACCAGCCTCCAGGTCTCCTGCCCTTTGGACCATGTGGAAAATCTGGGATTCTCACTTCCTTGCAGATGGGTGGAACCTTATGTGCACCTCTAGCTAATGACTTGTAAGAAGTAAGAGTCAATTCCAAACTGAGGCTGTGAAAACCCTCTGTGATCCTCTGGTTCCTCCTCACCTGCCAGGAAATCAAGAAGGAGACTTGGTCCTGATGAAACTTTAAGAAGCTGAGGATTCCTTTAGCCCAGTTCCTACCTGAAACTATTCTTTCCCACCTCCTAACATCCACTGAGGTTGTCCCAGGTGGCTCAACAGGTAAAGAATCTGCTGCTTGCAATGCAGGAGACACAAGAGATGTGGGTTTGATCGTTGGGTCAGAATGATACTCTGGAGGAGGGAATGGCAACCTACACCAGTATTCTTGCCTGAAAAATACCATGGACAAAGGAGCCTGGTGGATTACAGTCCATGGGGTTACAAAGAGTCAGACATGACTGAAGCAACTGAGCATGCATGCATGAAACACACATTGAATACTTAGGAGGGGAGAAAATAAACCTTTCTTATGTGAAGCCACTGAGATTCCCTGGGAAATTTGATAACAGGGGCACAACCTACTCTACTGTAAATACTAGGTTGGTCAAAATGTTCATTCGGGTATTTCCATATGATTGTATGCTGCTGCTAAGTCGCTTCAGTCGTGTCCAACTCTGTGCGACCCCATAGACGGCAGCCCACTAGGCTCCTCTGTCCCTGGGATTCTCCAGGCAAGAATACAGGAGTGGGTTGCCATTTCCTTCTCCAATGCATGAAAGTGAAAAGTGAAAGCGAAGTCGCTCAGTCGCGTCCGACTCTTAGCGACTCCATGGACTGGAGCCCACCAGGCTCCTCCATCCATGGGACTTTCCAGGCAAGAGTACTGGGGTGGGGTGCCATTGCCTTCCCCGATATGATTGTATAGAAAAGCCAAAATGAAATTTTTGGCCAATCCAACAGTTCCAATGGATTGGATAATTTCCTTTCCTTTAGGCTTCATATTTAGGTATATTAGTAATAACTGTTTCTAAAAGAAGCCATATTTCCTCCTTAACTTGCAGTTTTCATCTTTCTTCTTTCCTGCTGCCAAAATCAAATTATGGTCTGTGTCTTATTTGGGCCAGGATGATGAAATCTGGAAGACGCTAGTGTGGAAAGGAAAGGGTGCAGGACAAATAAGTACTATGAATCAGAAGACCAAGCAGAGTTGGTCTAAATATCAAGCTACAGCAGGCTTCATGGGCAACAAGTGACCTAAGTACACAGACTGGGCTCGGAGTTTGGGGGTCACGGTGGTAAGAAGGCTCAGACAGAGGAATGTGGCCATGCTGTGGGGTCATCCACAGTTTTGAGATGGCAGGGAAGGTGGAGAATTCAGAATGAAAGACTGAACAGTGCTTCAGGATTGAAAAGACCAAGTGTGGTTGTCTTGGTTGGTACCATGAATATGAATCAAGAGCCTGACAAGGAGGCAGAGCTTCTGATGGACAAAAACTGGGCAGTGAAGTCACACCCAGACCAGAGCAACTGTGCCTCATTGAAACCAGAGGGACTTTTTGTCTCTGAATCACTTGTTTAGAGTTCCTGGTATGTCTGGGGGCAAGGCCAGAACCTAGAAGGGGAAGGATGGCTCATCCCACACATGACCAGAAGCTCTGCAAGAACAAACATCAGAGACCACCCTACCCTTTCTGATGGACCTGTTTTGGGCATCTCAATTCCATTTTTCATTTTATATGGAATTTATCTCAATTTCATCTTATATTTCATCATGCATGTGTGCTAAGTCATTTCAGTCATGTCTGACTCTTTGTCACCCTATGGACTGTAGCCCGCCAGGCTCCTCTGTCCATGGGATTCTCCAGGCAAGAATTCTGGAGTGGGTTGCCATGACCTCCTCCAGGGGACCTTCCCAACCCAGGGATCAAATCTCTGTCTCTTACTTACATCTCCTGCATTGGCAGGTGGGTTCTTTACCACTAGCGCCATCTGGGAAGCCCTATATTTCATCATGGATAGTTCCCATTCCCAGTTCTATAGCTTGTTTTACTATTTATCAGATACCTATGGTGACTGTCCACAATTAGGGGGTTTCTGTTTACTGCAGCCACACCTATCACAAGGTTGTAGGGACTGCTAAGAAGGTCCCTTGGAGCATGTGTGTGTCACCAGGAGTTTGTGTACTGTATTCTGCCACTGACAGCTGCCTGGGTGACATAGTCTTTTTGGAGAGGAATTTGACAATATGTTCGAAAACACTTTTACTCATTTATCCAAGAAAATAATTTAAAATGCAACAGCAGCAGCAGTCAGTGAAATATCAGAATCGACTTCTGTGCTCCAAAGTACTGGTGGGGGGAGGGGATGCTTATAAATACTATGCTACAGCGTGGGTCATGTGACCTCCCTGACTGTTCCTTCTTCTGTGGAGGCCTTGGGTCTATTTGTGGGAGGCAGTGGCAGTGGGTGGATTCGGTGAACTTTAAGGCTTCTGTGCGTCTTCAGTTCTCTGAATTCATCCTCTGTGGTGAGTCTGCCTTTCACAGAAGTTCCGTTTCTGGGAACTCAAGGCACTCGATACGTTCCCCTCTTTGCCTCTTCTCTGGATAGTTGTTAACATCCAGTTCGGCTCTGACTTCTGTCCCTTCTTGATCCCCCCACCCGCACCCCCACAATCATTTCTCCCAGCTTCCTGTTAGCAGCCCTCGCTGGCCAGCTGCCAGCCTCCCCCCAGCTGTGTCAGCCTTCTGAGCGCTTGAGAAGATGCTCCGCCTGCGGGAGGAACCTCTCCAGGCAGCTGCTTTGAAAGCCTCTTGGGCTGAGCAGCTGCGTCAAAACCTGGCTTGGGCTGCGATGTGAGAGGCGGCTGCTGCCCCGGTGGTCAGCTTTGTGTGGTTTTGATACATCACAAAAAGAGAAGAAAGAGCCCCTTCCAGCCCTCTTGTCTTCCTGCTCCTCCTGCCTGAATATATGGGGGGAGAGTGCAGGTTTCCCAGGCTTTGGCTTAGATAATCCAAACAGCAATCAATACTTTCCCCTGAAATTTGTGCACCTCTTCAGGCCTCCCCCTTCTTGTTCTAACCGTTCAGCTCGTCTTTCTGACTCAGAGTGAAAATAAAACTGCCTTAGGTGATATAAAACTTGCTTTCCTCAGATAACACATCAGCAGGAAATCTCCAATGCATATCCTGCCCTCTTGTCAAAGTTAATTTATCCCAGGCAGAGCTAATGGTCTTTCTCTCTGTGACCCTGCCCTGACCCCATTTTGGTCAGTGGTATCAGCTTTCTTTCCAGTCTCCAAGTCTTGGGTTCTCTCTCTCTCTTTTTTTTTAATACTTCTTTCCAGTTCACCCCTTGCACCTAGTCAGACATTAAGTTATTTCACCTTTTACCCCAGATTATCTCTAACATTTGCCCTTTTTTCTATTTCAGTTCCCATAACCCTCATCCATATCCTCACTTAAAAAGCAATACCTCTTTTTCTCCAGTCACATACATGCTGGATTCATGGACCTCACCAGTGACCTGTCTCAATGACCAAGGGGTGATTCATGGGGCCCCTTTCTTGGTCAGTGGCAAGGAGCACAGATCCTGTGGGGCCAGGGAAGTAAAGAGGAGACTCTTGTGGGTTGTGTTCAGGAACTGCACTTTGACCCCATGAGGTTTGGTGGACAAAGCCCTCCCTGACTTGCAAAGGCCCTCGGTTCTGATTGCAGCTCCAGCACTTAGCTTGTAAGACAAGGAAACTCTGAGCATCAGTTTCTTTACCTACCACTCAGAGGATTAAAATCATGTCCATCTCTATAATCCTGCCTCCATGTCCCCACAGGTCACGCACAGCTAAGAATTCTCTTCTTTCCTTTCCAAATAGGAAAAATAAATAGATGCACTTTCTGACAATAGGCGGACACATAGGAAAGTTTTTTCCAACCAACTTCAAGGTCTTCACCCTATTACAGTTGGGCCTGAAAACTATATAAAAGTCAACTGTAAAATGCTCGTTTACAACTAGTTGTGCGTACTCAGTCACATCTGACTCTTCGTCATACCCTGGACTGTAGCCCAAGGAGCAGGACAGCTCCTCTGTCCAGGGGATTCTCCAGGTGAGAGTACTGGAGTGGGTTGCCATTTCCTCCTTCACAGGATCTTCCCAACCCAGGGATCAAATCCACATCTTCTTTACCACTTCTTTATCTCTTTGTCTCAAACCCATATCTTCTTTATGCATTACAGGCAGATTCTTGTCCACTGAGCTACTGTGGAAGCCCTTAGCACTCAGATCAGATCAGATCAGTCGCTCAGTCGTGTCCGACTCTTTGAGACCCCATGAATCGCAGCACGCCAGGCCTCCCTGTCCATCACCAACTCCCGGAGGTCACTCAGACTCACGTCCATCGAGTCAGTGATGCCATCCAGCCATCTCATCCTCTGGCGTCCCCTTCTCCTCCTGCCCCCAATCCCTCCCACAATCAGAGTCTTCTCCAATGAGTCAATTCTTTGCATGAGATGGACAAAATATTGGAGTTTCAGCTTTAGCATCATTCCTTCCAAAGAAATCCCAGGGCTGATCTCCTTCAGAATGGACTGGTTGGATCTCCTTGCAGTCCAAGGGACTCTCAAGAGTCTTCTCCAACACCACAGTTCAAAAGCATCAATTCTTCAGTGCTCAGCCTTCTTCACAGTCCAGCTCTCACATCCATACATGACCACAGGAAAGACCGTAGCCTTGACTAGGTGATTTGTTAGCAAAGTAATGTCTCTGCTTTTGAATATGCTATCTAGGTTGGTCATAACTTTCCTTCCAAGGAGTAAGCGTCTTTTAATTTCATGGCTGCAGTCACCATCTGCAGTGATTTTGGAGCCCCTCAAAATAAACTCTGACACTGTTTCCACTGTTTCCCCATCTATTTCCCATGCAGTGATGGGACCAGATGCCATGATCTTCGTTTTCTGAATGTTGAGCTTTAAGCCAACCTTTTCACTCTCCACTTTCACTTTCATCAAGAGGCTTTTTAGTTCCTCTTCACTTTCTGCCATAAGGGTGGTGTCATCTGCATATTTGAGGTGATTGATATTTCTCCCAGCAATCTTGATTCCAACTTGTGTTTTTTTCCAGTCCAGCGTTTCTCATGATGTACTCTGCATATAAGTTAAATAAACAGGGTGACAATATACAGCCTTGATGTACTCCTTTTCCTATTTGGAACCAGTCTGTTGTTCCATGTCCAGTTCTAACTGTTGCTTCCTGACCTGCATACAGATTTCTCAAGAGGCAGGTCAGGTGGTCTGGTATTCCCATCTCTTTCAGAATTGTCCACAGTTTATTGTGATCTACACAGTCAAAGGCTTTGGCGTAGTCAATAAAGCAGAAATAGATGTTTTTTGGAACTCTCTTGCTTTTTCCATGATCCAGAGGATGCTGGCAATTTGATCTCTGGTTCCTCTGCCTTTTCTAAAACCAGCTTGAACATCAGGAAGTTCACGGTTCACATATTGCTAAAGCCTGGCTTGGAGAATTTTGAGCATTACTTTACTAGCGTGTGAGATGAGTGCAATTGTGTGGTAGTTTGAGCATGCTTTGGCATTGCCTTTCTTTGGGATTGGGATGAAAACTGACCTTTTCCAGTCCTGTGGCCACTGTTGAGTTTTCCAAATTTGCTGGCATATTGAGTGCAGCACTTTCACAGCATCATCTTTCAGGATTTGGAAGAGCTCAACTGGAATTCCATCACCTCCACTAGCTTTGTTCGTAGTGATGCTTTCTAAGGCCCACTTGACTTCACATTCCAGGATGTCTGGCTCTAGGTCAGTGATCACGCCATCATGATTATCTGGGTCGTGAAGCTCTTTTTTGTACAGTTCTTCTGTGTATTCTTGCCACCTCTTCTTAATATCTTCTGCTTCTGTTAGGTCCATACCATTTCTGTCCTTTATCGAGCCCATCTTTGCATGAAATGTTCCTTTGGTATCTCTGATTTTCTTGAAGAGATCCCTATCTTTCCCATTCTGTTGTTTTCCTCTATTTCTTTGCATTGATTGCTGAAGAGGCTTTCTTATCTCTTCTTGCTGTTCTTTGGAACTCTGCATTCAGATGTTTATATCTTTCCTTTTCTCCTTTGCTTTTCACTTCTCTTCTTTTCACAGCTATTTGTAAGGCCTCCCCAGACAGCCATTTTGCTTTTTTGCATTTCTTTTCCATGGGGATGGTCTTGATCCCTGTCTCCTGTACAATGTCATAGACCTCATTCCATAGTTCATCAGGCACTCTATCTATCAGATCTAGGCCCTTAAATCTATTTCTCACTTCCACTGTATAAACATAAGGGATTTGATTTAGGTCATACCTGAATGGTCTAGTGGTTTTCCCTACTTTCTTCAATTTCAGTCTGAATTTGGCAATAAGGAGTTCACGGTCTGAGCCACAGTCAGCTCCTGGTCTTGTTTTTGCTGATTGTATAGAGCTTCTCCATCTTTGGCTGCAAAGAATATAATCGATCTGATTTCGGTGTTGACCATCTGGTGATGTCCATGTGTAGAGTCTTCTCTTGTGTTGTTGGAAGAGGGTATTTGCTATGACCAGTGCCTTTTCTTGCCAAAACTCCATTAGTCTTTGCCCTGCTTCATTCTGTATTCCAAGGCCAAATTTTTCTGTTTCTCCAGGTGTTTCTTGACTTCCTACTTTTGCATTCCAGTCCCCTATAATGAAAAGGACATCTTTTTTGGGTGTTAGTTCTAAAAGGTCTTGGAGGTCTTCATAGAACCGTTCAACTTCAGCTTCTTCAGTGTTACTGGTTGGGGCATAGCCTTGGATTACTGTGACATTGAATGGTTTGCCTTGGAAACGAACAGAGATCATTCTGTCATTTTTGAGATTGCATCCAAGTACTGCATTTCGGACTCTTTTGTTGACCATGATGGCCACTCCATTTCTTCTGAAGGATTCCTGCCCACAGTAGTAGATATAATGGTCCTCTGAGTTAAATTCACCCATTCCAGTCCATTTGAGTTCGCTGATTGCTAGAATGTCGACATTCACTCTTGCCATCTCTTGTTTGACCACTTCCAATTTGCCTTGATTCATGGACCTGACATTCCAGGTTCCTATGCAATAGTGCTCTTTACAGCATCGTACTTTGCTTCTATCACCAGACACATCCACAGCTGGGTATTCTTTTTGCTTTGGCTCCATCCCTTCATTCTTTCTGGAGTTATTTCTCCACTGATCTCCAGTAGCATATTGGGCCCCTACTGACCTGGGGAGTTTCTCTTTCAGTATCCTATCATTTTGCCTTTTCATACTGTTTAGGGGTTCTCAAGGCAAGAATACTGAAGTGGTTTGCCATTCCCTCTCCAGCGGACCACACCCTGTCCGATCTCTCCACCATGACCCGCCCATCCTGGGTTGCCCCACGGGCATGGTTTAGTTTCATTAAGTTAGACAAGGCTGTGGTCCTAGTGTGATTAGAATGACTAGTTTTCTGTGAGTATGGTTTCAGTGTGTCTGCCCTTTGATGCCCTCCTGCAACACCCACTGTCCCACTTGGGTTTCTCTTACCTTGGGCGTGGGGTATCCCTTCCCGGCTGTTCCAGCAAAGCACAGCCATTGCACCTTACCTTGGAGGGGGGTCTCTCCTCACCGCCGCCCTTCCTGACCTCGGTCGTGGGGTAGCTCCTCTTGGACGTTCTTAGTTCCCCAGTCCTCACCGCCGCCCTTCCTGACCTTGGAGAGCACCTCCACCAGTGCACTAAGAGTGCAGCCGAGAGGAGCTACCCCATGACCGAGGTCAGGAAGGGCTGCGGTGAGGAAATACCCTTAGCACTAGTTAGCATCTAATAAAAGCATGAGATGGACTGCGTTGTAACCCAGCTTGGCAGAGCCTCCCTGCTTAGAGTCTTTCATGGTTGTCCTTGCTCTCCACCTGGCAGTTGCTATCTTTACAAATGTGCTCACGGGTTCTCACCTGGGCTGCTGAACTGGCTTTCTAAATACGGCATCTTTGCCCTATTTTGTCAGCCTCCTGTGTTTCCTTCATGGTTCTGGGGAACAATCGGCTGCGCCCTGATGGCTGAAGGAACTTCTGCTGGTTCTACCTCCCGCTTTCTCTCCTAGCCCCTCTCTTTGTCTTGATACCTGGGTCGCCCTCCTGCAGCCAAATAGTTGGATTCTTTACAGCTTCTCCTTTCAGTCTTCCTCACTTGTGTATATGACAGTGGATAGATGCTGACAGCCCCACTGGGTCCTTCAGATCCCAGCATGAGTAACATGGGTCCCAGGAGGGTACACAGGGATTCCTGGGCATAGGGCTTGAGGCAAAGCTTCCCAGGTAGAGGAAATGACATCTGCTAGGGCTTGGAGGCAAGGGAGAACATGGTGTGCAAGAGGCATCATTCTTCTTTTCTCTGTCATATTTGGTTATAAATAGATTTTTCATCATGAAGTGTACCCATGTCATTGAAAAAAAAAGTCTGACAAATAACAGTCTGATGTGGTTTTCTTCTCCCATTTCATTAAAATGCTGATCTTGACCAACTAAATTATTTTCACACCTCAATAAAATCCATCAGTGAGGTTGAAAATTAAAAAAAAAAAAAAAAAGTCAGTTTAAAGTACAGGACTTGGTGGAGCCCAGGGTGTGAGGGGTCCGATGGTGAAGAGAGGGCAGGAAAGGAAAACAAAATCAAATCCTAAAGTGCCTTGGCCCCTGGTGGAGTGTGTCTTTTGTTAGCTTAGAAGCCACAGAAAGCCATTGAAGGATTTAGGTAGTGGGTACTTGGAGTGTGATATTATAGTCTTGCTGCAAACCAGGGAAGCCCTCAAATTTTTTTTAATTTTTTTTTTTTTTTTTAAGAAAAGTGCAGGAATCCAGTTAGGGGATTTTTTTTTTTTTAAGTAAGAGCTGTGTTATACTATGGCAACCCAGTATTCTTGCCTGGAAAATCCCATGAACAGAGGAGCCTGGCAGGCTACAGTCCATGGGATCTCAGAGTCGGACACGATTAAAGTGACTTACCATGTGTTATCCTAAATGAGGAGAGATGAAGTTAGAGTAGAAGGTGGTAATGGGGAAGTTGACTTTGAAGCTAGCGAATGGACAGAATTGGCAGGACTTCCTGATGGTGGATCCGGAGTGTAAAGGAACAGAGTAGGGCAAGTTAGGGAGCATGAACATGTAGTCTGTAGAGCAGGACTGCCTGTGTTTAAACACCCGTCTTGCTAAATGTTAGCTGTGTGATCTTGGGCAGTTAACTTACTCTGAGTCTCAGCTTCCTTATATCTAAAATAGAGGTACCTGTTATTCCTACACTACAGAGTTACTGTAATATTAAGAATTAAGTGATAAAACACTTTAAATAGTGCCTGACAGATGGTAACCATTAAACAAATGGTAGCAATTGCTAGTTTTACTCTTTTATTCCCCTAAGAATCAATATTGTTTCCTTCTGTAAATTCTCCATAGTTCTTGGTAGTGTAGATTCCACAATCTCTAGCTTTTGGTAATATGTGAGGCTTACCAAAGACTCCAAAATCTACACTGTGGGAATCCAGTTTCTCTGACACTGAGCTCTGATAGTGCAGGGTTCCAGTAAGGACGTTTTTTTTTCTTCCATAATGACTTTGAGGTTCAAGGAATACTATATATGTTGAGGTTAATTTGTTTGAAGCATGTAGGGACCTCTGTTGTTTGTCGTTTCATGAGGGAATCTAGCCTTGCTGCTCCGAGTATGGACCCCAGACCATCAGCCTTAGCATTGTCTGGGAGCTGGTTAGAAATACAGAATCTCAAGTTCTCCCTCAGACCTACTAATCAGACTCTGCATTTTAACCCCATTTCTAGGTGGTTCTCATGCACATCAAAAGTTAAGGAGCAAGGACTTCCCTGGTGGTCCAGTGGTTAAGACTTCGCCTTCCAGTACAGGGGGTATGTGTTTGCTCCCTGGTCAGTGAGATAAGACTCTGCATGCCTTGCTGACAAAAAAACCAAAGCATAAAGCCGAAGCAATATTGTAACAAGTTAAATAAAGACTTTAAAAATGGCCCACATAAAAAAATCCTTAAGTTTAAAAAAAAAAAAAGAAAGGAGTTAAGGAACATACTCTTGGGAGCCCATAGAACATTGCATGTGCTTGGTTTTCTGCCACAAGCATGCGATCTCAAATAGCTTCCTCACCCAGATTCTATCAACGTGCTCACCCAGATTCTATCAACGTGAGTTTAGAGTTCTTTGCACAGCTTTTTCTGTGGCTGTAGTAGAAATCCCATGACCTAATTGGTTGATGCTGAGTTATTCCTTCTTCTCTGAAATAGGCACCCCACGGTTTGGCCATCATATGCTCCCAGTACAAAACCAGGGCAGGGATTTAAACAGAGAGCTCAAACTGTCTATTGCATCAGGGTTCAGATGAATTTGAATAGAACTGAAACTAAAACCCCAGCATCAGCTCAAGCATCCCTTCCCTCAAAAATAGATGCTGCTGCTGCTGCTAAGTCACGTCAGTCCTATCTGACTCTGTGTGACCTCACAGACAGCAGCCCACTAGGCTCCTCCGTCCCTGGGATTCTCCAGGCAAGAACACTGGAGTGGGTTGCCATTTCCTTCTCCAGTGCATGAAAGTGAATGAAATGGGCTCAAATCACTCCTCTACATCCTAGCTTATGCCTTCTTGTCATCCAGAGTTTTGAGTTTTGCTCCATGCAACTGGGGCTTCCCAGGTGGCTCAGCGGTGAAACACCCACTTGCCAATGCGGAAGACGTAAGAGACTCAGGTTCCATTCTTCGGTTAAGAAGATTCCCTGGAGGAGGAGACGGCAACCCACTCCAGTATTCTTGCTTGAAAAATTTCATGGACAGAGGATCCTGGTGGGCTACAGTCCACAGGGTCACAAAGAGTCAGACAGGACTGAGCAACTAACACACACTGCCCCACATGTAATTGACATTTTCTTGGCCATCCGGCACTCCCAGCTTCTGTGTTAGCTGGGCTGGTTTAGTTTACGGATCAGTGTGCCCATCCTTGCATACTATCCGTCTACTCTGTGTCAACACAGATTAAAAACAAACAAACAGAAACACTCACACAAGACCTTCTGTGTGTAAGACAGATAACAACAGGTTTGGGGAAATGGAAAGGACTTAACATCACAAATGCAAACAGTTTAATGGTAGAGTGTTAGCCAGTCCTTGCCTCAAAATACCCCTTGGACATTTTTACAATTCATATCCAGCTTCCTGCCTCATCTTTTTGCCCTTCCCTCTCCCCCCACTTAGTTCTGTGCAATCTCAGAAAGAAAATTGGTGGAAGAAAAATGGCCCGTTCTTTCCATTTTTAGTGCAATATAATTTAGTATTTAGGCTGCCTTTGTAACCCAGACTCTGCTAAAGCTTTGAAAAGACTGCCTGTGATGCCAAGCAGTCAGAAACGGTGTGAACTCCTTCAGAAACACATGGGCTGAGCACAGGAGATGGGAGGGCTTGTCCAAGGAAATTGGATGTTGTTGCCAAAGAAAGGACGTGTGCCTGCTGGGCAGCCACAAAGCAATAAATGTGCCCTCGTGGGAAGAGTAGCCTTCTCTTCTCTTTGTGTTTCTGACTCATTATCATCTTCCTTGGTTAGAATATTTATTCACTTGTGTTGTCACTTACTGGTGGTTATTAAGTACCTAACAGATACGAAACCCACCATTCAGGGATTTATATACTTTGACTTTAAAAGTATGGCATTAGCAAGATAGGTACCATTATTGTCACTTTACACTTGAAGACACCAGGGTTATGCAATTTACATGGTTTAGCCACAGCCACACAGCTAGTTAAGTAAGTGCCTATGTAAATTATTTACATCTGTCTTTCCTGGACTATGAGCTTTTAAGAAAGCAATGTAGTCTTCATATGTGGCTTTGAAGTGCTTGGTCCTATGGTCTGTTGTAGCAGCTCAATCATTGTTTGGTTTGAACAAGTACTTTAAAGCACAAGAGATGAGAGGAAAACCTAGTTTCCTGGCTGTGAAATTAAAAATTCACACACACACATATATATTTCATGATAGAGATGAGAGAGGTAGGGGAGAAAAATCTTGAAAAGAACTCTATTCAGATGAGTTCCCTTATCTCAGAGCAGTTTAACTCTCCCACCTCAAAGGGATTCAAATAAAGAATGAGGTATGGCTGCTTCCATGAGCCACTTTCCTACCAAGATTACTAACATCCTGGCTTGCTCATTTTGAGTTCACAGACCTTAATTATGTAGCACACAGCATGAATCATCCTGTCTGTTCCTACAGAGAATACCAATTTGTCTTACAGACAGTGCAGCAAAGCCACCACAGGAAAACATGAGGGAGAAAGTACCAGAGACCCTCCCCTGCCCACCAGGCGGGAAGCATTTCCTCTCTGAGGTGATAATAACCTGTCCTGTGACCACCACTGGGCGTGTAGAGCTCTGACACTTTATGGGTTTTGTTTTTCTTAATTTTTTTTTGGCCCTGTGTGGCATGTGGGATCTTAGTTCCTTGATCAGGGATCAAACCTATGCCGCCTGCATTGGAAACACAGGGTCCCAACTGCAGGACTCCCAGGGAAGCCCCTAACACTTGACAGTTTTAACCACAGGCCTTGCCATTGTATCAACCTGGACAAGTCATTTGCCCCCGAGGCCCCCAGGCGTCTCATTTTAGACAAAAGATGATTTTTTTTTTTTTTTTTTAAGTGAGAATTCACTGTTCTGTTAGATCAGGCTCCAATGCAGCTGGCTTCTAAAAATGCCATTTCCCTCACTACTTACTACATTGGGCTGTTGGCTTATCTGTTTATTGACATGGGAACCAAAGCAGAAGGGAACACTTCACCCACCTGGAATTTAGTAGGTTTGAAACCTCAGAGGCTCAGGGACAGAGCCAGGAAAAGCTATTATCAGGAAGTGAACAAGTAAGACTCATGAACTGTCACAGCTCCAGGCCTTATACCCAAAACCTGTTCTCCTTGGTTAAGACAGACCAACAGGTTACTCACCCAGATCTCTGTGACATCCATGTCTCACCACCTAAAGCATGAGTTCTCTAAGTCAGGTTCAAACTTGGATTGAGAGGAGCTATAAAAGGAAGCAGGCATCCTCCATCCCTGCAACTGTCTTTACTTTCAAAGTACAGTAAGTCCCCTACATAGGAATGAATTCCATTCTGAGAGCACATGTGTAAGTCCAGTTTGTTCGTAAATCCAACAAAGTTAGCCTAGGTACCTAACTAACACAATCGGCTATATAGTACTGTACTGCGATAGGTTTATAATACTTCTTCATATAAATAATACATAAAAAAACAAACACAGAAAAAGAAAACATTTTTAATCTTATTGTACAGAACCTTGAAAAGTGGAGTAGTACAGTATAGGGGCTGGCATACAGGGGCTGGCATCAAGTGAACAGGCAAGAAGAGTTACTTCCTGGAGGAAAGAGAGAAGAGCTGAAAGACTGTGTGCAAGAGGAGATGGGGGCAAGCTGCAGTTTCATTCACACCAGACATTTATGAAACGCATATTAGCATCTTTGAAAGTTCACACCTTGAAGGTTCGCGTGTAGGGAACTTGCTGTGTAGTCATGCTGGACAGGAGATAACAGATGGCATAGTATCCCTGCCATTCACATTTCCCTTGTCTGCCTCCCATGGCTCTCTGCTTCCTGGACCATCCTCCTCCTTGACATCTTTTTGGTTCTTGCTTCCCCTCCGCACTTTGGCTCTGCACCTTAGGTTCCAACATGTGGTTAGACCCCCTGATTGAGGTTCAGTTAGTTTACCGTCTGCATTTTCAGTCATTCCTAAATTGTCCCTGAGTGCTCCCCAGATCCCGACTTCCACCCCTCACCCTCTGATGACCATGGGCTTCCTAAGCCCTCCCTCTGTGCCAGAACGGCACTGGTCATCACCAGAGGGCACTGTCATGGGCTGGAGGAGATCGAATAGCCAGCCACAGTGAGGAGAGTGAGCATAGAACATAACAAGTGGAATAGAGAAAAACTATTAACAAAAAGAGGAATAACAAAAAGCCCAGGTTGGGGTGTACAGTGTGGGGTTTTTGAAATGTTACTGAGTCTAAGCTCGTACTGTTTGCACGTGACAGGCCAATAATCGAGAGACAAGCTGTTGGGACGAGGAACAGTCATTTTATTGAAAAAGTGAGCAAACCATAAAGATGGTGAACTCACATCCTAAAGAAACATCTTGTGTGAGTTAGAATTCAGGCTCCTTTTATACTAAAAGGGGAGAGAATAAACCAATCATTTCCTGCTGTCCATCAGCCTCCAAAGGCGATGTGTTAATTTCATCCTCCTTCTGGTCATTCACAGGTGAGCCTGGTCAAAGCTAAGCAAAGATATTTTAATGCTCATTACCTGAGAGGCAGGATTTACAGAGATGGGCCCTTACATGCAATAGAATTTAAGCTTACAGGCAACATCCGTTTAGTGATTCACTTGTAGTAGAATACAAAGGTTCTTCCCTATTACAGAAAGGACCCTGAAGAAATTGGGAGACCTGAGGTAGGTCACTGTTACACATTACATCATATTGCTCCTGTCTCGTCATTGCTGCTGCTACTGCTGCTAAGTTGCTTCAGTCGTGTCCGACTCTGTGCGACCCCATTAGCCTCCTCATTTTTAACTGAAAAATCTAGTCAAGCTCTCAAGTCCTCTTTAATGCTGACATTCAGTCATTCTAGCGCCCATAGAAAGAATACATTTCTGAGGGTCTCACAGACATGATTATATTGCAGCCCAGTGTGATAATTAATATTCACCATAATAACTCTGGGTCATCAAGGAAAATGACATTAGGCCCAATGTACTTTTAAGGAAGACCTCATAAAGTTTAATACATTTTAGAATGATTTTCTGTCAACATGTTAAATGGAAAAAGCATATATTCTATTTGCTTCCACCCTGTTATGCTGAAAATGTGCAGTCTAGAATGATGACACTTTTGAGGATTCTGTAGAGTGCAGCATAATATATCTATACAGCACTTGATCAAGATAACTGCTTTATACTAAAGTGTTTACCAATAACAGAAAAAATTTCCAGATTAAACAATTTAGATGGATCGCCATGGAGGCAATCAGGTTTGCTTTACCATTAACACATATTTTGGGTTTCAACACATTAATTTCGTGTCATATCATCTTTCTTCTACAAGATAGACCCATCTGGGTTGACCTTTACTCTGACTAATTTATATATTGATTTTATCACTTACTTCAGGAAGGAGATTTTTCCTTTGATGACTTAAATGTTTTTTTTCCCCTATCCTCTTTCACATTGTTCTCCCATTCAAGTCCTTACAGAATATTGAGCAGAGTTCCCTGTGCTAGAGAGCAGGTCCTTGTTGGTAATCTGTTTTAAACAGAGCAGTGTTCTGTTTGGATGTTGATATTCTTTGAAGTGTTTTGACCGTTGTTGCATTATTGACAGAAAAGCTTAAAAAGCTCAGATCACTACTTAGAATGTTCACTCATTTGCCATCAAGTCATTAGTCTCGCAGCACTGCATGCTGGAAATATTGCTTTGTAGTGACTGGTGTGAACGACTTGGTTCTTCCAGTTTTTAAATATTTCGGGGAGAGAGCCCTGCAGTCACTAGAGTGGAATTTGAGACAGTTTTTACCTTTCAAAGTTGTTCCTCTGGGCTTCTCTGCAAACTTACCCCTGATCAGAGTCACAACCTGTTACCTCTTCAACTATGACCTGTGTTAATAACAATCTTTAGCTTTTATATCTCTTTGCAAAAAACACTGAAGGATGTTTTAGCTTTTTTTCTCCATCTTTAAGAATGCAGTCTCTCAAATAAAATATGGTGGTGATCAATGCATGAAGTTGGGTTGTGGCTACCTGAATATTACAGAATCAGTGATTTTCTATGGGCTCCCCTAATATTTAAGGGCTCCCCTTGTGGTTCAGTGGTAAAGAATCCACTTGCCAGTACAGGAGTTGCAGGTTTTATTCCTGGGTCAGGAAGATCCCCTGGAGAAGGAAAGGACAACCCACTCCAGTACTGGTGCCTCTGAAATGCTATGGACAGAGGAGCCTGTAGGACCCCAGTCCGCAAGGCCACAGAAGAGTCACACATGACTTGGCTACTAAACTACGACAAGAAAATTTTTAGTCTCAAGAGACCGAATACATGAGATTCTAAATTGGTCTCCAGATTTGTTCTCCACAAATAAGGAAACTGATACAATAGAAGCAAGAAGATATTCTCTTAGTATAAATAATCGGCGATGGTATTTTCCTTCCAGGAAAGGTGGAAGCAGCCTTTTCCTGCCAGCCAGAATATGCCCCTGTCTCAGCACTGTGTCATTTCAGCCAAGTCACTTAACCTTCATGGTCCTTAATTTTCCTGAGATGTAAAATGAGGTATAAACTCGGTGACCTCTGATGGTCCATTTGGCTCTTTCCCTCTCTGAGTCGCTAGTGAGCCACAAGATGAAGGTCACTCTTCTTTTGCCAAATGTTGCTAATTGGGTTGCAGGGGATCAGTGTAGAGTGATGGAGGTACCCTTAGGTAGTTACGGTAGTTAATGTTTAACTAGTGCCTGGACAATTCTGCAAGGTCTTAAGAGTCCAGAAGCTGAAAGGTCCTTCAATCCATCTGAAAGAGTCCTGGGAGCTCAGTGGGAGGGTTGGAGTATATGCAGTATTTAGTCAGAAGGTTTATTTTAAAAAGAGTCTGCCTACTATTCTCAAAGGCTTCTGAGACTCCAGAAATATATTTGCATATACATTATTGATTTGAGTGTAAATTCTCTCTGATTTTGTAAGGAGTAACTGTTCAGTTTTTTGAGGGCATATTTGCTGTCCTATTTGCCTTGGTAAAATGTACAAAAAGTATTAAAAAAAAAGGCAATGGAATCAGGAAAAGAGGAACAAAGAACATATGTATTGCTCTATAATAGGAAATGCACAGTCCAAAGTATGATTTGAAAGAACATATTCCAAAATACTCCAGATGAGATTATATCATATGATCTTAATTTTGAACAAGAGCATGAGATATTAATGATGTTTGCATTAGACTGGTAAAATTATAGGTGATTTCTATATTCTTTATTTTCATATTATTCAAAAAGCATGCATAATTTTTATAGACTGGAAAATTGAATGTATGGGGAATAGAACATTCCCTTAGGTTTTTTTCTGTGTACTTAAGTTTGTATTTTGTCCAGGTTGCATCACTGTTGAGTGAAGTGACCATTTTCTATTTTAGGATTAATAAAAAGCATTTTAAAACTCACTTCAAAACACTGAGGATTCTATTTTGATTTAACAATAATAGATTACAAATGTATTCCTGAACAACTTTTCAGCACTTCCACTTTCACTGTCCATGCTGACTCTTTTAACATCTTTATGGCAACATGACATTAGAATCCCTCCAACTGGTAAGTGGCTCATTAGCAAGGAGAGTCTTCATGTGCCCCCTCAGTCTCCTAGCTTTCTCATTTTGGGACATATGGTCAAAAACATTCTATCCGTTGTGTTTTACTCTACCCAATAAACAATTCTAGTTTCAGTGAAACAAATTGGCTCTGAGAAACGAATATCTGAGTCATTTCTTCTGAAGTTTACTGCCCCGATTAGTTAAACTACAAGCCATTTTTGTATCTGTACTAGGTCTAACATCTGTTGTTGCTTTCACGGGCAAGATTGGATAGTGTGTGACAGAGAATATAACTGAAGGTAAAGGAAGCTTGTATGTGAGCCTCCCGGACAGACAGGGCTGGAGTTCTACAGTGCACGTGTGTATCTTCTTCGCCTCTGTTTCTCTGTGGCTATCACTGAGATGAGTTGAGAGTTTCATCTCTACATCCATCTCTCAGTGACATTGAGTGAGTTACTCCGTCACCTCCTTTGTGCCTTGGTTACCTTCTCTTTAGAGAAGAGTAGTGGGGAGAATATATTACCTACCCCACATGGTTATGAGAGCATTTATGCACATTCCCACTATAAAGCCTTCAGGACATGGCATTTCTTTGGCACCAAAGAAGTACTTAGCTATTAGCTATTACCATTATTATTGTTGTAAAAAGGTTGAGCTGTAAATACATCAAATCTTCACCTTATAGGTACTGCCTCCTTGATATATTGCATTATTTTTTAAAGGTTTTTATTAAATTTGCTGCAGCATTGCTTCTGTTTTATGCCTAGGTTTTTTGGCCGTGAGGCATGTGAGATCTTAGTTCCTCGACCAGGAATTGAACCAGCACCCCTGTATTGGAAGGCGAAATTTTAACCCCTGGATCACTAGGGAGGCCCCAGTGTGTTGCATTCTAATCCTGAAAACCCATAACTCTTTGGGCATTAACATAGATACATTTATATAAACCATTTTTCCCTACACACCTATAATCAGGGGCTCTCAGATTCATATTAAAGAATTCCATAAATAGTATATGTAACTGAAAAAGTACAACCGCCAGAATGTAACCATAAAACCTGTTGGACTTTGTTTTCCACCGTCCATGTAAAATATATTCAGTAGGAGAAGTGTTTCCTCCATTACTGGATGAAACTTTCAACAAGTTTATTACCCTTGGATAATAAGAAGTTCTAAGGTCACTTGATACAAAAACACACAGTCTTGATTCAGAATATAGGGTGTCTAGTCTAATATATTAGTCCACACTCAATCTTTATTTGGTCCCTCCTCCAGCTGAGGCACAGTTTTGGAGGGTCACCTGCCTGCAGGAATTGATCAGTCCCTTCCATCTTCACGCCAGCCCCTTCTTCCCTCCCTGATGTTGCTTCCAACCCTACCAGAGTCAAAATAGGACGAGAGGGGAGGGAGCATCAGGGCTTGGAGATCGTTCTTTCTTTCTTTTTAAAAATTAATTAAACTTTAAATTGAAGGGTGATTGCTTTACAAGGTGGCGTTAGTTTCTGCTGTACAACAGTATGAATCAACTGTAAGTGTATATCCCTTTCTCTCGACCTTCCGTTCCCCCACTCATCACACCCCTCTAAGTCATCACAGAGTGCTGGGATGGGCTCCCTGGGTTACACAGCAGCTTCCCACTGGCTACGTGTGTTACACGTGGTAGCATGTCTATGTCAACACTACTCTCTGGATTCGCCCCACCCTCACCTGCCCCCTCGAGTCCACATGTCCATTTATGTATGTGTCTCTATTCCTATACCACAGATAGGTTCATCAGTATCATCTTTCTAGTTTATATATATATGTTAATATGTGATATTTGTTTTTCTCTTTCCAACTTTCTTCACTCAGTGTGACAGACCTTAGGTTCCTCCACATCACTGCAGATGACCCAATTTTGTTCCCTTTTATGGCTTAATAATATCCCATTGTATAGAGGTACCACATCATCTTTATCCATTCATCTGTCCATTGGGCATCTAGGTTGCTTCCATGTCCTGGCTGCTGTAAGTTGTACCATGATGAACACTGGAGTACATGTGTCTTCTTGAATTATGCTTTTCTAAAGGTACATGCCCAGTAGTGGGGTTGCTGGGTCATTATGATAGTTGTATTTTTAGTTTTTTAAAGAATCTCCAGACTCTTCTCCATAGTGGCTGTATCAATTTAGTTTCCCATCAGGAGTGCAAGAGGGTTCCCTTTTCTCCCCATCTTCCCAGGGAGACCATTCTTTTTTGAGTGACAGCATCACAGCTTACTTTGTTATTTTTTGTCCTTGCAGGAGGGGTTACAAAATTTTTGCTTCCGTGGATGCTTCTGTAGGTTCTTTAGAAGGTTCCCTCTGATAGCAATGTCACTGACTTGGAGAAAGGCTTCCATCCATCCAGCTGGTGAAACCACTCTGCCTGTGGTAACTCTGCTACATGGCCTCTTTCTATTCTCTTTCCCCTGTCTTTTTGTTCTTGAAGTAATAGTCCTTCTTGGCCAGCTCTTCCACATCTGATTCACAGAAAATACCCACAGATTTGTTCTGAACCAGGGTGATTCCAACCCATCAGTAACACCGTGATGATGCTGCCAGAGCAGTTACTCATTCCATCTCGCTCTCCTTAGAGTTTTCAGGAAGAAGTCAGACCCTGGTCCACCATGCTCCCCCAACACCCAGCACAAATAACCTACAGTACTCACACTTTGCAGGCTTACCAGGTGTCCGAGGAGCCTGGCAGACCAAAGTCCATAGGGTGGCAACGAGTCAGACACAATTGAAGTCACTCAGCACGCACGCACACACAGTCACACGTTACACTTTCGGAGGAACCCCCTTGAAGAGCCTCTCCCTAGGTTTCAGTTACAGGGTGAAATTTTCTCCAAAGAAAACTTCCACACAGACTTTTCTTCACTTTTCTTCTTCCTCGTATTAGACCTTTGTGTAGAATGGGGGCATCCATGGCCTTGTGGCTGGCTCTTGAGGGTCTTTTCTGAGGCTCCCCCTGGTGGACACCTCTGCACTTATATCGATGCCTTTTATTTTGAGCATCTCTTGTCTCAGTGGGGGAGACTGGTTGGATCCCTGGGTCGGAAAGATCCCTTGGAGAAGGAAATGGCAACCCACTCCAGTATGCTTGCCAGGAAAATCCCATGGACGGAGGAGCCTGGCAGGCTACAGTCCATAGCTTCGCAAAGAGTCAGACATGACTAAGCAACTTCACTTTCTTTCTTTCTGGAACAGATAAGAGTTTTTCATATAGTTTTAAAATAGTTCAGAAATGTTTCAGTAGTTTTATCCAACATGAAATTATTGAAACATTTGCTAAGGCCACAGAAAAACCTATGCATTTTAAAGTTTTGGTAATGTTTGAAGATCTAAAGAGGAAAAAGTGCTCAGCAATGAAGAACAGCAAACATTCCTGAGCATCATTTGGAGGTTTTTTGTTTTTTTTTTCCTTTTAATGCTGACTCTACAATTGAATTCTAAACTTAAGAAAAACGAACACATATTACAAACGAAGTAAAGTGACCTTTTTAGCTACACAGCTTGAAGTTTCACTAATGGATTTAGCTCCATCAGAAAGAAAGGTTCCATTTCATTTTCTGCTTATCATCCACAAATGTAATAGATTATAATGCTAAAGGGGAATTAATCGTGTGACAGTGGAAATAGTTTGCATAAAATTCATTTACTTGAAAATTACTCATATTTACCCGATTTGCAGTTCACTAAAGGAGTGGTATGGTACCAGCAGAGTTAAACCATAGAACAAAGCGCACCACTAAACTTAATTGGAAACAGCATTTATGCAGTGATTGAAATAGAAAGATGGGAAATGTGGACAACTGTAATGTTTTCTGTTGGGATTAAGGCATTTAAATGTAAGAATATTATACTTTAATTTGTAAGTGTAAACAAGATGCACTTTAAATCATGAAAAAACATCGATATTTCAGAAATGGGCTTCCAGTTCCAATGAATGTAATTTTTTAGACCCAAGAAGGATGATATTTCCAGAGGGATTTTTTCACTCTCGAAGTGAGAAAGATACTGTTTTTGAGCATGTAAATATGCATTTCTTTCCTCTCTCCGAACATCTGCTACCTTTATTTTATTATACAATCAAACCAATTGATGCTCATTTTGAACAAGGAAAATTTACAGTGTTTATATGGTGTAAAAGACTTATTCATTCAGTGAGTTTTCACTGGGATACACAGCATCTTATTTTGTCTTACTGAGTTATGCGTGTTACAAGATTACAATCTAGTTATTATTGATCTGGCAAAATGACTTCATTGGCTTACAATATTCCCAACTCATGATGGAAATGAGCTTCATATGCAATTTGTTATTTAAAAAAAAGTATCCAAGAGCTGTGGATCTGGAAGTCAAGATTCATTTGAATTCTAAGAAGAGAACAGTATTTCATAAAATTAACTCTTTAATATTTGACTCCATGGTCCTGATTTATGTTTCAGATGCCATACTAAAAAATGCTTCATGTATATTAATTGAGGGCAAGGAAGATTAAAGATGGGCAGACATTTAAATTTTATATCAGAGATGAGGTTCAAATAATCTGCTAGTTTTTCTTATAGTTTTCATATATGAAAATGAGATGATTTATTCATTTTGATAAATAGGACTGTGTATTGTCTCATGGAGAAGGAAGGTTTGCATTATTCTTTCAGTCAAGATCTAATCAGGAAATGGAAACCACACATTAATTTGAACAGAGAAAGTTTAGGATAAGGAATGATCAACTGTAAGGGAGAATTGGAGCAACTAATAATATGAGAATAGTGAGGACTTCCCTGGAGAGCCAATGGCTAAACTCTAGATCCAAACACAGGGACCTGGGCTCAATCCCTAGTCAGGGAACTAGATCCTGTATGCCAGCAACTAAGATTTCACGAGCTGTAACAAATGAGCATCCTGCAGGCTGTAGCTAAAATCCTGTGCAGCCAAAATGAATTTAAAAAATGTTTTTTTAAAAAAAGAATAGTGGACAGAAGGAATAGTTGCTTTCTCCAGGACTGAGACAGAGCCCTCAGCAAGAATTTCCTCCCTCCTGCCTTCAAACCTGAGATTCAGACCTCCATGGAGAGGGCAAAACCAGATCTTCACAGGACAGTAGAGAAATTTCTGAGATTCCTTGCTGGCAGAACTGCCCAGACATATGCCCTCTGGAACTTGTGGGAAATCTACCTTCCCTCTCAGAAGGTGGATCCCCAGAGGCACTCTGCTACAGAACAGCCTGAGAGTTCTGCCAGGTTAAGCTGTTGGGGTGAGTGGTGCTGGCCATCTTGATCTTCAGGAGCTGGATGCAGTTGTCATGGCAACACCTCCCCAGACAAGAGATGTCTCTAAGCCAACCTATTAAATATATTATAATCCCAATATCCCTCTCATTCTTAATTCTTCTCCTTGATGACAAATTCTAGTTTTTCAGCTTTCCTTTAAAATCTGACCCACTGAAGCAAGCAAAGTACTCCACATAGTGATCTGGTCAAATTATTTGAACTCAATTTTCTCCCCCTAGAGTAAATTTGTACATATATATTTATCTCATTGAATTTATATATATATTATATATATCTATACCTTACATAAATTTATATACTTTATATATATGTGCTCAGTCACTCTGTCATGTCCAACTCTGTGGGAACCACTGGACTATAGCCTGCAAAGTTCCTCTGTTCATGGGATTTCCCAAGCAAGACTACTTGAGTGGGTTGTCATTTCCTTCTCTAGGGGATATTCCTCACCTAGGGATAGAACCCACATTTACTGTGTCTTCTGCATTGCAGGCAGATTCTTTACCTGTTACTTTATATGTGTTTATAAATATATACATATATATTTTCTATGATATTTTCTCAGATATGCAGATGACACCACTCTTATGGCAGAAAGTGAAGAGGGGCTAAAAAGCCTCTTGATGAAAGTGAAAGTGGAGAGTGAAAGGGTTGGCTTAAAGCTCAACATTCAGAAAACGAAGATCATGGCATCTGGTCCCATCACTGCATGGGAAATAGATGGGGAAACAGTGGAAACAGTGTCAGACTTTGTTTTTCTGGGCTCCAAAATCACTGCAGATGGTGACTGCAGCCATGCAATTAAAAGACGCTTACTCCTTGGAAGGAAAGTTATGACCAACCTAGATAGCATATTCAAAAGCAGAGACATTACTTTACCAACAAAGGTTCGCCTAGTCAAGGCTATGGTCTTTCCTGTGGTCATGTATGGATGTGAGAGCTGGACTGTGAAGAAGGCTGAACGCCGAAGAATTGATGCTTTTGAACTGTGGTGTTGGAGAAGACTCTTGAGAGTCCCTTGGACTGCAAGAAGATCCAACCAGTCCATTCTGAAGGAGATCAATCCTGGAATTTCTTTGGAAGGAATGATGCTAAAGCTGAAACTCCAGTATTTTGGCCACCTCATGCGAAGAGTTGACTCATTGGAGAAGACTCTGATGCTGGGAGGGATTGAGGGCAGGAGGAGAAGGGGACGACAGAGGATGAGATGGCTGGATGGCATCACTGACTCGATGGATGCGAGTCTGAGTGACCTGGAGCTGGTGATGGACAGGGAGGCCTGGCGTGCTGCGGTTCATGGGGTCGCAAAGAGTCGGACACGACTGAGCGACTGATCTGATCTGATCTGATCTGATATTTTCTAAGGAGAGAAAATTGGGGTGTTCTGGCCGCAAAGCCAATATATATGACAGTGTGTGTTCCTTCTTTACACATACACATACACGATATATAATACACACGTGTGGGTAAAGAAGAAACATACACTCTTATACACATATCCACACCTGTATACAAGGACATACACATAGCTTGCTGTTCAGTTGCCAAGTCGTGTCTGACTCTTTGCAACCCTATGGGCTGCAGCATGCTAGGCTTCTCTGTGCTTTACCATCTCCTGGAGTTTGCTCAAACAGGTCCATTGAGTTGATGATGCCATCCAACCATCTCATCCTCTGTTGTCCCCTTCTCCTCCTGCATTCAGTCTTTCCCAGCATCATGGTCTTTTCCAATAAATTGACTCTTCATATCAGGTAGCCAAAGTATTGGAGCTTCAGCATCAGTCCTTCCAATGAATATTTCCTTTAGGATTAACTGGTTTGATCTTCTTGCTGCTCAAGGTACTCTCAAGTCTTTTCCAACATCACAATTCAAAAGCATCAACTCTTTGGCACTCAGCCTTCTTTATGGTCCAACTCTCATATTCATACATGACTACTGGAAAAAACATAGGTTTGACTATATGGACCTTTGTCAGCAAAGTGATGTCTCTGCTTTTTAATATGCTGTCTAAATTGGTCATAGCTTTTCTTCCAAGGAGCAAGTGTCTTTTAATTTCATGACTGCATTAACCATCCACAGTGATTTTGGAGCCCAAGAAAATAAAGTCTGTCGCTGTTTCCCATCTATTTGCCATGAAGTGATGGGACCAGATGCCATGATCTTGTTTTTTTGAATGTTGAATTATAAGCCAGCCTTTCACTCTCCTCTTTCACCTTCATCAAATGTTTTATTTCCTCTTCACTTTCTGTCATTAGGGTGGTATCATCTGCATATCTGAGTTGTTAACACATGTCTTATGGTATATTAAATAGAATGATGCATGCTGCTGCTGCTGCTGCTAAGTCGCTTCAGTCGTGTCCGGCTCCATGTGACCCCGTAGACGGCAGCCCACCAGGCTCCCCTGTCCCTGGGATTCTCCAGGCAAGAACATGAAAGTGAAAAGTGAAAGTGCGTAGTCATGTCTGAGTTTTCGCGACCCCATGGACTGCTCCTCCATGGGATTTTCCAGGCAAGAGTACTGGAGTGGGGTGCCATTGCCTTCTCTGAGAATGATGCATATAAGGCACTAAGTATCACCTCTAGCATACAAAGATATTCAACATATATCTGTTACTTTTTTTTTTTTATCAAGGAAAACTTCCTGTAGACACAGATTGCCTCAGACTTCACCTAGATGACAGGAGTATATCTACGTCCAGATTGCAGTTGAACCCTACAATAGTTGCAGAAAGCATACAAAGGAGTGGGTGCTCAAGCTTGGAAATTAGAAAATCTAGTAGCAGGATTTGGGGAAGGCAATGGCACCCCACCCCAGTACTTTTGCCTGGAAAATCCCATGGATGGAGGATCGTGGTAGGCTCCAGTCCATGGGGTCGCTAAGAGTCGGACACAACTGAGCGACTTCACTTTCACTTTTCACTTTCATACATTGGAGAAGGAAATGGCAACCCACTCCAGTGTTCTTGCCTGGAGAATCCCAGGGACGGGGGAGCCTGGTGGGCTGCCGTCCATGGGGTCACACAGAGTTGGACACGACTGAAGTGACTTAGCAGTAGCAGTAGCAGGATTGCTGGGTTTTTCAACTCAGGTTCAGAGTCCGCACACCTGTGAGGCTCTATGAGACGTTTTCTCAGGGCTGCCCTATCCGGTCTCCATGCGAAGGTATCATTGATTACACAAACTTGACTCTACTATTTGGACATGAAATAGGCTAGGCTCAAGAAATAAAAGGCAAATCTCTTTTGGGGGGTTGGGTTTTCATTTTTTAGGATCTCCAGTTCCATTTCTGCCCAAGACATTCAGAACAAAGGGTGATGTGATCATACAATGTCTTTTCTGATCCTGAATTGTACGTGGACAGTTTTTATTCCATCCTATCCAACTGGATGTGCTTTGATCCCAGGATTATCCAGAAATCCCTTCTTGGCTACTCAGTGGATATAAATACAATGGACCATTTAAAAGGCTTCCCTGGTGGCTCAGAAGTTAGAGTCCACTTGCAATGCAGATCTGGGTTCGATCCCTGGGTAGGGAAGATCCCCTGGAGAAGGGAATGACAGCCCACTCCAATATTCTTGCCTGGAAAATTCCATGGACAGAGGACCCTGGCAGGCTACAGTCCATGGGGTTGCAGAATTAGACATGACTGAGCGACTAACATACAATGGTTATAAGTACAAGAGACCAATTGAAAGTAGAGAGCAAGTCTCTCCTTGCTCTCAGTTGGAGGATCTAAATTCTACTGGTCACGAAATTTAGAGATGTAAAAATGTAATGTTATTTTTTTATGCTTATCAGTTTGGAACCTCTCTTCTGCCTCATGGCAGCATACATGCTCATTGTCATGCCAGGTTGCCTCAGTCGTGTCTGACTCTTTGTGACCCCATGGACTGTAGCCCAACAGGCTCCTCTGTCCATGGGATTCTCCAGGCAAGCACAGTGGAGTGGGTTGCCACTTCCTTCTGCAGGGAATCTTCTCAACCCAGGGACTGAACCTGAGGCTCTTACGCCTCCTGCACTGGCAGGTGGGTTCTTCACCTCTAACGCCACTTTCACTAATCCTTGTCAGTTCCATATAAACTCTATTTTAGTTTGAACTCAATCAGTTCCTAGTCATTCTCCCTTTTTCCCTCCACTCTATGCAGTACTTAGGTCCCAGAGGACATATCACATTCTGGAACAAAAGCTGGGGACCTGTGTCTCATTTAACCTCTGACCTGACCATGCACGTAGTTATCTGACCCTCAGTGGCAAGCTTCATTCTGGCATCTCCTGATATTTTGCTGCCTGATGAGAACAGTATGACCTCATATCATTTTCTGCTGCAATATCCATTGTCCTGATCCTAAAGCCCTTTATAGATTCATTAACACTCTCTCTTTCTCTCTCTCCTTCCCTCTCTTTCTTTCCCTTCCTCCCTCTTAAGATCTGTGTTATTCTTGGGACACAAAATATTTGGCTATTCTTCTATATCATTCTCTGATGTTGGAAGCTTTTGTGTTGAGACATTCCCATACAACTTTGTTCCTGAATATTCCTAAGAATCTCCTCCACCCTCTGAAGCCTATGCCAATACAGTGGGGTATCTTCATGCCCTGATACACCCAAGGATTTCAAATAAGATACTGGACACAGATTTCCTCTGTATTCAATTTCCCAAACATATCTGGAGGAAAAAAAAAAAAAAAAAGGGGCAAAGTCAAGGGCTTTTGTTTGTTTCCCTAAAGTATATCTTGTTTATTTTCCAAACTTTTTAGGTTTTTTTGGTCAGATAAGTAATTAAAAAAAAAGAAAACATAAATTCAAACATTTTATACCTTTTCTTTTGTTTTGTCAAAAAAATTCCTCCCCAGGCAAGATAAATCTCTAAGCCAATCTATTAAATATATTATAACCCCTATGTCCCTCTCACTCTTAATTCTTCTCTTGATCACAGATTCTAATTTTTCAGCATTCCTCTAAAATCGGTCCCTCTAAACCAAACCAAATGGTCCAGATATAGTTGGGGAGAATTAAGTAAGACTAACAACCCATGAATTGGAGAGTGCACATTTATTAATATAGCTCAATACTGCATTAATGTCAGCAGCTGCCTCAAATATTGACTCATTAAAATCTTAGAGAACTAACACCTGTACATTTTTTCCATATAAATTACTTCATACATATGCTATTGAATATCAGAACCAAATCTTAGATCAGAATATTAATTAAGTTGTCTACCAGGATAGCTTTTAAAATCTTTGGAAAACATAACTCAAGTCTTTTAGTACATTTTCTGATTCATATATATAACTTCGTGTTACCTGTAAATTTAAGAAACGTATTTTCTATGTGTATGTGTCTGTATTAGTTGCTCACTCATGTCTGACTCTTTGTGACCTCAGGCTGTAGCCCACCAGGCTCCTCTGTCCATGGAATTCTCCATGCAAGAATACTGGAGTGGGTTGTGAATCCCTTCTTCAGGGGATCTTCCTGACCCAGGGATTGAACCTGGGTTTCACATGTTGCAGACAGATTCTTTACCATCTGAGTCACCAGGGAAACCCCTTATCCTCTATATTTGTATTCAAATCATCATGAAACAGGACCAACCCAGGTGTTGCATAGATGCTAAAAGCTGAATATTTCCCAAATGATGTTCTAATTCAGAACATACTGTTTGGTGCTCTGAGAAGCAAGAATTTCACAATCATTTGCTTTATTGTAGATTCACATAACAGATTAGATTTAAAAAATGGAGGCATCTACTAGTATAAAGTAAATATTTGAAATTTTATTTATTAAGAAATCAAGTGTATTTTGATTAGGAATGGTATTTTCCTCAGCACATCCACATATTCAGTAGTCTTTCTCCATAGCTTTTTAGTAAGATCATTTTTATTAGTGTTGATGTGGCCAATCTATTCAAGTCTAGAAGCATACACTTATGTTAATTTGATACTGAAGTTAAAAGTTGTGCTTGAAACAGTTATGGTGAGGCTAACGGCTTTAGCAAGACAGACAGACAGACAGATAAATCGCTCAGTCGTGTCCGACTCTTTGTGACCCCGTTGACTACATAGCCCACCAGGCTCCTCCAACCATGGGATTCTCCAGGCAAGAATACTGGAGTGGATTGCCATTTCCTTCTCCAGGGGATCTTCCCAACCCAGGGATCGAACCCAGGTCTCCTGCATTGCAGGCAGATGCTTTAACCTCTGAGCCACCAGGGAAGCCCAAAACTAACCTCCCAAATCCTTGTGTCTTAAAACAGTAAAAGTGTATTGCTTGCTTATGTCACTGTCTAATGGATGGTGAGGACTCTGTTCCACATAGTCATTCAGGGATTCTGTCACCTTCAATCTGAATGCTCCTATCCTCACCCCATGGCCTTCCAGGTCATTTCAGAAGGAGACAAGATTATAGAGAAGACCCATTGGATACATAGCCACCTTAGCCCAAAGATTGCTCATCTCACATCCTCTTGGCCAAAACTTGTCACGATGCTGACCTAAACAAAAGAAGACCGGGAAATGTCATGCCTACCTGGGCACTGCTTCCCACCCACAACTCTGTACTATGAAAGGAAAGAATACCTTTGGGATAATCAGCTAGTCATTTATGCTCTAATAAAGAAGAGTTTGATTTTGTTTTTTTCTGTTGGTATTTTTGCAACAGAACTCTGGCTAGGAAGAGAATTGCACTTAGAAGAAAAATTTGCATAGCTCTTTAAGGCAAGAGCAGAATGTCAGGCTCATGCTAAAAACAAAATAAAAAGCAAAACCCCCAAACCCGTGCCAGAATTGTAAAGATATTCTTTTGTTTTGCTGATTATTGAGACACAATTTGCTTTCTTAGCTTGGGGATGGGAGCTTGATTGATAGAGAGGAAGAGAGAAGACTGACATTCCAAGAGGACCTTTAGGTATTAGAGGAATAAGGAGATCTGATAAAGACCGAAGGTAGGACAAGGAAGAAAAATACCAGGGGAGGGCAAGAAGGCAGGAAGCTTTTGAAACTTAGAAACGTCTTGGGCTAATGGAGGGTAATGGAATGGGAATAGGGGTAGAGAGAATGAGAGCGAAATTTTTTGGAGAATTTGAAACTGCTTAGATACATGTTTGGCACAAGAGAAAAATAATACAGGACAAAAAGAGGCATTTGTATCAACCTTACACTCTGTAAACAGAATTTCAATGTCATTAAACATGCTTACAGAGTACACATTATTTTTTCCTACATAATGGCATTTTATCATTAGAGTTCAGTGCAAGAAACAGAAAACAACTCTGGGTACTTTAGGCAAAATGGATTTGACACAAAGATCGGTGCTTAGAAAATCTTTAACAGGCTGCCGGCATGAAAGTCAGGCACCCACCTGGTGCCTTTGGCATCAGACCTTTACACCACCCCGGCTCCAGAGGTCAGGAGCTGCTGCTGCCATAACCACACTGCTGCCAAAGCCTCCCTACGCCCACCGGGCCAGGTAGGAACTTGGAGTTGAGTGGCTGCTGACACCACGTGTGTAGGAGCCCATCTGCCCCTTCAATGTCACCGTCTCCCTCACGTTCTCCAAATCTCAGGATGAGACATCTCCTTGGCAGAAGTGAAATTGCATCCCAGAACATTGGAGCCAAAGAGTGGAGAAAGTTAGATTTTTGCCTTCTTTGTTCAGTAATTCTGACAAGAAGCATAACATAGGCAGGTGACGAAAGGGGATCCAGAGTCGAGCACAGATGTTTTATTTCCGTAGTCAATGCTTTTTTCCCCCTGGAATCAGTCATTTCATTAAAAGCTCAGTAATGCATTTTCCTTCTGTATATCATTGTACTGTTCCCAAAAGCTATCTAAAATGTCCTAACTTGATTTATCATAAACATGTACCCCCCTTCTCCCTGCTGTTGTTTAGTCACTACGTCACGTACAACTCTTTTGTGACCCCAGGTACCGTAGCCCCCCTAGGCTCCTCTGTCCATGGGATTTCCCAGGCAAGAATACTGAAGTGGGTTACCTTCCTCCTCCAAGGAGTCTTCTCAGCCCAGGGATTGAACCTATGTTTCCTGCTTTGGCAGGAGGATTGCCTGCAATCCCATGCTGCATTGGATTCTTTACCACTGAACCACCAGGGAAGCCCTATTAGTCCCCACTTTTCCCGAGAAACTCTTTAATCAAATATCCCAAACAGAAGCACAAAACATACACCAGATTCAAAAGGGCAGTGCTAACACTGGAGCTAGGAATGATGTGCAAGTTTATTCAGTTTGGTCAATGTCCTCCCCACTGGGCTCTCACAGGCAACTTTACTGTGGGAACCAGGGGAGCAACTTTGAGACTCACTGGTGTATAAAAAATAATCTAGGGTTTGTTCTCACATCAGCCAGACACAGTGTGATAATGACTAGAGGAGGCCAGGGAAAGGCCACAGTAATCTGTGTTCTTGACTTGACTCCTGATCAAATCTTTTGATGTTATTGGTCGGTTCAATCCATCAATGCAGTTGTCCTCAGCTACTGTGACCTCCATCATGTATCAGCTGTGAGAGCTTACCTCATTGATGGACTGGTTGACTTACTACAGATAAATCTTTAAAAGCAGAATTATTCTGCCTGATAATATTCTTCATTCGAATATACTTTAATCATATTCTGCTTCAGTAGGAAATATTTTTGTGTTGCTGTTATATTGTCCTGTGGATACACAAGGTAAATGCCATCTGGCTGTTTATGACTTCTCCAGACACACAAGTATCTGGGTGACAAGCTTGGCAAACAGCCAGCTGGTGTGGTGAGCAGCCTGACGCTAGTCTTGTATTCTCAACCTGGAGATCATCCAAACTTCTTGCTTGGAGAATGAAGGAACGTTTGTGGTCTACATCAGCTACCACTGAGCTGTTATCACAAATGACTGTCTCCTCAGCATGATATTTATGTATGTGTGTGTTTGGAGGGAGGTATGTATTGATATCTTATTGTTTCTTAACAGAGCTAGGATCAAGTTCATAGCATTTCATCTTATATCTAACCTCAGTGTGTGTCTCTTTCTCAAGGTCCTTTTTTTTTTTTAACTGATTCTTTTTGCATTTATTGGTAAAAGAATGTGTGGTTTCTAACTATGAAGGTTCTTCTGTAGTATCTAAGTGGAAGGAAGTCTTATTTCAATTTGTTGTTTAGTTGCTAAGTCGTGTCTGACTCTTTTGTGACCCCACGGACTATAGCTCATCAGACTCCTCTGTCAGTGGAATTTTCCAGGCAAGAGTACTGGAGTGGGTTGCCATTTCCTTCTCCAGGAGATCTTCCCAACCCAGGGATCAAAACTGCGTCTCCTACATTGCAGGTAGATTCTTTACTGCTGAGCCACTGGGGAAACAGGGAAATCATTTTATTAAAATAATTCTGGGGAAAGTGTTTTTACCTTCCTTGACCTTCATGCTGCCTACAATATGGGTATGTGAATGGATATTATTTATCTTGAAAATAGTTAGAATTTCAAATTGGCTCATTCACCAAGGAGCAATTTATATGCTTCTCAGTATTTATAATAAGAGAACTCTTCAAATTCTTTAAGATTATACTTAGATTGAGTCGTATTTTCTTAAACTGGAATATTCATTCAAGGGATTCTTTTGTGATATCACAAAGAATTATGGTACCCAGTGTTATGGATATTTAGGCAAAATAATGTGTTTGCTTGAAAGATTATAGCTCTCTTTCATATGTGTGTGTGTGTGTATGATCCTGATGAATTTACTAGATCACAGTTAGAATGTCAACATTATTTTTTATAAATTTCTACCCTGTTACAAGACATTATTTTTAAAGTATTACCAGTTTTAACACACTCCAGATTGTTGGCTGCCCTTTTTGTCATGTGGATTTAACCAATTTAGCAGTCAGTGCTGAACATGTTAATGTTTGAAAAATAATGCTCACAAAGAAAAGGAGCATAGAAAGCCACTTACACAAGGACTTAGGGGCATGGTGAACAATCAAAAGCAAGCTGTGCTTTTTGGTGCCTCTCCATGAAGGTCATTAGTGATGATCATTTCTCAAAATCTCCAAGTTTAGGTGAGGGTTTTGTTGTTGTTTTTTAAGGTACAAAATGTTTTCAAGAAAGGGCTGGGAAGAATACATTTTCCTGAAATAATAATTTACACATCTTGAACTCTAGCTTACTTTGAAACTAAGATTTGAACAATTATAGGTAAATCTTAGAATAATCATTAAATATTTCTAGAGTTCATGTGTTAAGATATTTTTCATCTCTCCTGTGTATGTGTGTGTATGTAACTTCTGCTCTGAGACTATTACCTTCTATTTGTTTCATTTAGGCAGCATCATATATGTACTCAGCCTCCATCTAAGGTATATTCTTGGGCTTCCCTGTTATGAATCTTACCTGCCCGCTTTTCCACTGAGGCCCTATTTCTCCCATTCCCTACGTGCACCTCTAGAAATCTACTGATCACCCAGGACTCAGCAGCTGTCAATTCCAAAGTATACCACTGTGTTTACTTTGAGAGTTTTCCTTTGCTGTCTATGAATTAATTTGTCTTTTTAAATTAAACACGATTAATCATGCCCTATTTCCTGGAATCTATGCCTAGTAGACTCTTGGAAAACTGTTTGGGATAGCTGGAGTCCTGTTGGATGGAGAATAGCAAGTAAGAGTGGAAAGTCACGTTAAAAGAGGATCAGGTTTCAACCATTACACTCACCCAAGGTCAGCCTCATTTAAGCCTCAGATGCAGGTGCTGGGAACTGACTACGTATGCTGAAGTTCTAGATGACTGCAACATGTGTAAGAGACACGGGCTGTTTCATTTCCTTTTGGTCTTCTCTCTGGAGTTCAGTGTAATAACCAAGCTCAAGGAGTCAAAGAAGAATTCCAAAAGAGTATTTTGTTTGTTTGTTTGTTCTTGGTGCTGTGTGGCATGCGGGATCTTGGGTTCCCAATCAGGGATTGAACGCGTGTCTGCTGCAGTGGTAGTGTGTGCATGCTGAGTTGCTCAGTCATGTCTGACTCTTCACCACTCTGTGAACTGTAGCCCACTAGGCTCCTCTGTCCATGGGAGCTGAGTCTTAATCATTGGACTGCCAGGGAAGTCCCATGGAAAATTTCATTTCAGTGTTTCAGAGGCTTGTGACCTCTGCTTTTAACATTAAAACAGTATATTTGAGTTCAATAAAAACATATCTTTAGATGGACTATGATGGTTGTTGGCATTTACAACATGATAGTGTTCATCAAGCCAAAATAATACTTCCAGAGTTAATCCCTAAAAAAAATCACCATGTATTGTCTAGACTGTGAATCCTTTTCAAATACCTCTAACTTGATCTGTAAAATTTATCTTATAGATGCTAATTATTGGCTAGTATGATCTGTAAGAGTGCTCACTATAAACATTAGATTAAATTCTAAGAATTACATTTGGGTACCGTAGTTTGGTTTGTAATCCTTAGAAGATTTGAAAGAAGATGCAAGGTTTTTTGTAAAACATCAAATTTGGCCAGCTCTTACACTGGTTGTGCCAGCACAGAAAACATATTAGGTAAAAATCTTCAGCTCATTTCAAGTACATTAGACAGAAAAAATGCTTGACTGTCTATATTTTACAGTTTTAAGTTCATAGTGACAGAAGCACAAGTGATACAAAAAGTTAACCTTTAAAAATCTCATGAAATAGCAGTGAAATGTCAAACAACAAGAAAAAAACAGAGGTTTTAAAATTTTTTTCCACTGAGTAATTTTATATTATTTATTAAATTGCATCAAGTTCTATCTTTACATCCAACACTATCTTAGGTCTGGGAATACTGAGATTCTTACAGTCTACCAGGAGACACAGGCATATAAACAGTTACCAAAACAGTACTTTTTTTCATTAATTTAATTCTTAATCCTTCCTGGGAACGATCAAGGTTGGCTCTTAGAAGGAATGGCATCTTCAAGTAGGTATAGGGGTTTTCTTGCCAAATGGGCAATTCTAAGAAAAAAAAACAGGGAATATTTGGAAAATTATAGATGAGAAAGAATATGAGGAATCCTGGAAACTGCACCCTTATGAGCTGAAATGTAGACTTTTGCAGATGGTAATTGGTGATCATCAGTACATGGTATATCATGTGTATCTACTTCCTTGACTGGACTTTATCCTATAACCACTGAATCAATGGTATCGTTGATTTCATGTCCTCATTCAAGTGATTTTACTTGCTCTTTTTGTTTTGTCTTTCTTCATCATGTTTTCCAAAATCAAGTGATCTTATGAATCATAATACACATGCAAAGAAGCAGCATGTTGAACCACTTACTCCTAAAAATGTGATTTGTAGTGTGTTCAAATTTCCCACAAAGTAATAGGTCACAGAGATAGAAGCATAATTTTAGGTACCAGAGGGCAGTGCATTTGAGAGAGGAGGAAAGTGAAGTGGGAAAAAAATTTTAGCAGCCTGTCCAATTGACCTGGTAGATCCTTGCCAGAGGCAGAAAAGAAAATCAATATCATCTCCTCCAATCTTGGTTATTTTGCTTGCCTAGAATCAGTTCATTGATAATAGAGGGATGGGGTCATCAGGGAACATGGTAGCCTTCCAGGTGCTGAGGCAACCCCTTCCCATCCTGCATAGCACTGCCCAAATTTCCTAAGTTCTGAGAGAAGCTCGTTGGTGAATTGCAGGAAGAGGCACCTTCAGCTCTAGAAGTGCCAGGGCACACTGGTCTACATGCAGCTGCCACTTCTTTGGATTTGAAAAAATAATCATTTTTCTGCTTAGAGGGAAGTAAAATCCTAAATTGTAGAATGGCAGAAAATGATGGTAATATTTTGTTAATTTCAGGTGGTTAATTATCAGTTGAATTAATGGTCATTTATCTTTTCCCTCCTTGGAAGTCATTCAGTCCCAGTTTTTAGAAGTTAGAAATGCTTTCTGAAGTGGAAAGTGGAGAAAAGGAGGGCAGTTAATTACCAAGTCATACACAGAAAAGAGATTTAGCAAATCAGCTAGCATTGTTTATAGAAATATTGAATTTAAGACTTTGTTAGATTTCATGAACCAAGGATTGAATGCTTATTTTAATTCTTATACAGATAATTGGGAAATTTAGTTCTATATTATTAATCTGTCAATAATTTTACTTGCCCTTGAAGAAAACAGGGCAATTGCAACTATACAGTGATGAGACCTCTTTGTTCTGATGAATCAATCTTGTTCCCTGGAGAGGAATGCTGTCAAAGTAGACCAGTCCACATCAGACTTTAAGACAAAGGCCATCCTTACCCATGTCTAAAGTCAGTACCAGATTGGGACTATGATGGATGCTGTGGACATAAAGAATTTGAGAAAACAATGGATTGTCCACTCAGTGTTTCAGAAGGAACTGCAAATAGAAGTCTGGAAATCAGGGAAGGATTAAATATCTAAACTTACAAATCTTACTTTTGGGTTAATAATAGAAGCCTGGAGATTAGATGAGATTTCCATTGGAAAAGAATATGGAGTGGAACAAAAGAGGACATTTGTAAATTGAACTTGGGACATGTCTATATGGCAAGAATTTATGGGCTTAGACAATATTTTATTATAGCAATTACAATTTATGGAGCCCCTACTATGTGCCAGGCATTTTGTGTAGAATAGCTCATTTAATCCTCACAGCCCTAAATTGTAAGTGGTATTATTAGCCTTGTATTGGAAATAAGGGAGTTGTTATAGCTCAATTTCTTTTCTTGCATTTCTTCTTCCTAAATCAAGAATAGCAGCCATGGGAAAGCAAACTGCTTACTCTTGTTACACTGCCATACATCTCGCCCTCATTTATGTCCAGATTCTTCTAAGAAGAGTTAAGAGACTTGTGTGGGCAAGGAAATAGTGCTTTGCCTGAAATATAGGACGTCCCTGCTCAGAGTTTTATTTTTACTTAAATACCATGAAAATTGTTGACATTTCTCTGGAAGAAAGAAAAACAAATTTACCCTGTTCTGTGTAGGTGGATACACTAAACTCTCCCTCAGCTTTTCTTGGTCTCTGAGTTGTTACTTAATTCAAGGGACATCATTAGACAGGGGACAAGAGATGTGATTCTAGGTGCTCAGGGACTTCTGTTGAATCGTCAACTGACTCATGATGTTTTCAGTGTTTGGCATTGCTCAGCAAATTGTGCATAAATTTAGTCATTTGTACCATCTCTCAAGATGGTACAAATGTATTCCTTTAGATAATATCATAAAAGGTGTACTCCTTTTAGATAATACATGAAAATGGATGTTCTTTCAGATATTTTAATAAGAACATAAGACTGGAAAACACTAGAGAATGAGCTCTGACTTCCCTAGGGGATGCATTTGAAGAGCAAATGGTATTGTTTTCAGTAACCAGGAAATTGCTCTGTACCTGTGAAAGACTACTTACTCCAGTGATTATAGAAATGCATACAGGTTTTCTCTCTCAGGTTAAAAAGCCTAAAAGGAAATTTAAGAGAGCTGCAGAGTAAGGAATTTTAATGAATTGAAATCTGATAACATTCTACAATTTGTGTATCCTTTGCTTTCATTCATTCTATGAGCCCATGTTGTTTAGCCACTAAGTCATGTCCAGCTCTTTTGAGACTCCACTGGCTGTAGCCTGCCATGCTCCTCTGTCCATGGGATTTCCCAGGCAAGGATACTGGAGTAGGTTTTCATTTCCTCCTCCAGGGGATCTTCACAATCCAGGGACTGAATCCTCATCTCCTGCATTGCAGGCGGATTCTTTACAACTGATCAGATCAGATCAGTCGCTCAGTCGTGTCCGACTCTTTGCGACCCCATGAATCACAGCACGCCAGGCCTCCCTGTCCATCACCAACTCCCGGAGGTCACTCAGACTCACATCCATCGAATCAGTGATGCCATCCAGCCATCTCATCCTCTGTCGTCCCCTTCTCCTCCTACCCCCAATCCCTCCCACCATCAGAGTCTTTTCCAATGAGTCAACTCTTCGCATGAGGTGGCCAAAATACTGGAGTTTCAGCTTTAGCATCATTCCTTCCAAAGAAATCCCAGGGCTGATCTCCTTCAGAATGGACTGGTTGGATCTCCTTGCAGTCCAAGGGACTCTCAAGAGTCTTCTCCAACACCACAGTTCAAAAGCGTCCATTCTTCGGCGCTCAGCCTTCTTCACAGTCCAGCTCTCACATCCATACATGACCACAGGAAAGACCATAGCCTTGACTAGGCGAACCTTTGTTGGCAAAATAATGTCTCTGCTTTTGAATATGCTATCTAGGTTGGTCATAACTTTCCTTCCAAGGAGTAAGCGTCTTTTAATTTCATGGCTGCAGTCACCATCTGCAGTGATTCTGGAGCCCAGAAAAAGAAAGTCTGAGACTGTTTCCACTGTTTCCCCATCTATTTCCCGTGAAGCGATGGGACCAGATGCCATGATCTTCATTTTCTGCATGTTGAGCTTTAAGCCAGCCTTTTCACTCTCCTCTTGCACTTTCATCACGAGGCTTTTTAGTTCCTCTTCACTTTCTGCCATAAGGGTGGTGTCATCTGCATATCTGAGGTTATTGATATTTCTCCCAGCAATCTTGATTCCAACTTGTGCTTCTTCTAGTCCAGCATTTCTCATGATGTACTCTGCATATAAATTAAATAAGCAGGGTGACAATATACAGCCTTGACGTACTCCTTTTCCTATTTGAAACCAGTCTGTTGCATGTCCATTTGTAACTGTTGCTTCCTGACCTGCATACAGGTTTCTCAAGAGGCAGATCAGGTGGTCTGGTATTCCCATCTCTTTCAGAATTTTCCACAGTTTATTGTGATCCACACAGTCAAAGCTTTGGCATAGTCAGTAAAGCAGAAATAGATGTTTTTCTGGAATTCTCTTGCTTTTCTATGATCCAGCGGATGTTGGCAATTTGATCTCTGGTTCCTCTGCCTTTTCTAAAAGCAATTTGAGCATCTGGAATTTCACAATTCATGTATTGCTGAAGCCTGGCTTGGAGAATTTTGAGCATTACTTTACTAGCGTGTGAGATGAGTGCCATTGTGCGGTAGTTTGAGCATTCTTTGGCCTTTTGCTAATGAGGTCAAAGTGCAATTTTTAGTTTTAGCTTCACCCTGCTTTGTTCCTGAAAATCAAACTAATTTTTGAAGTCTAATTTTTGAAAAGCCTAATATGGGAATTTTTGAAAGAGCAATATGGGGAGGGTGATTGAGAATGGATTTCCTCATTCTTAAAAATGTCAGAAACAGTTCTTGCTATGTTCATGGGAAATTTTTGGGTCAGCCTGAACTGAAGCTCGACATTATTTATTTTGCTGTGTCACATCTTAGTTGTGGCATGCAGGATTTTTCATTGCAGCGCACAGACTTTCCAGGTGTGGTGCATGGGATTGGTTGCTCCAAGGCATGGGGAAATCTTAATTCACCAACTAAGGGTGGAACCCACATCCCCTGCATTGCAAGGTGGAGTCAACCACTGGACCATGAGGGAAGTCCCTTGACATTGTTTTTATTGTTTGATTTTTTTTCAAAAGTATTTTTTTCTATTTTAGAATCCATGGAAACTTGGATTCTGTTTGTTAATAATCAAGACAAAAGGTTGAAAGCTTATTGTTTTGAGTCTTTAGCTTAGATAAAGATCAGACAAAGAGTTCATGTCCAGTCCCTCTAGAAAGATGCATCAATTTGTCCTACAGTGATTTGAGAGCAGTCTTTTGAGCAGAGCCTTATGACTTCTCTAGAGCAGTGAGAGCCTTTGTCTTGTATATATATATTCATACAACCGAAATTGAGCTCATTCAGACTGTGAGACTGATGATGTATTTATATGTGTTGAACATTGACCTCCAAAGATAAAAGGGTGAATAGCACAATCACTTTTTAGACTTGTCATTTTGGACACTGTAGCACTCGGACACGACTGAAGCGACTTAGCAGCAGCAGCAGCAGCACTGAAATGATTTTCTGATTCACATATTTCTTGAGGCTTTATTTTTTGACATATGGTTCATTTTCTTTCGAAGCACATTAGTTAGTGACATCTGAATCTCTTTCTTAGCACTTCTATAAAAAATAAATACAAATACTTATCATTAGAGTTTATAGCTACTAATGTAGAGCACAACAAAATAAGATTTTCTGGAAACCCGTGAAGCATTGGTGGTGGTTTAGTCACCAAGTCGTGTCTGACTCTTGCAACCCCATGGACTGTAGCCTGCCAGGCTCCTCTGTTCATGGGATTCTTCTGGCAAGAATACTGGAATTTCCTTCTCCAGGGGATATTCCTAACCCAGGAATCGAACCTAGCTTTCCTGCATTGCAGGAAGATTCTTTACCGACTGAGCTACAAGGGAAGACCATGAGGCATTAGGTTAGCAGATAAATGACCTTTGAGTAGAGTTAAAATATCTGAATTTACCAAGCTTCTTTTCCTTCAAATATCCATTTTACAATCACAGTTGATTATTTAAATATATTTTAATAATCTTCCTCAGTGGCTCAGATGGTAAAGCGTCTGCCTACAACGTGGGAGACCCAGGTTCGATCCCTGGGTGGGGAAGATCTTCTGGAGAAGGAAATGGCAACCCATCCCAGTATTCTTGCCTGGAAAATCCCATGGATGGAGGAACCTGGTAGGCTACAGTCCATGGGGTCACAAAGAGCTGGACACGACTGAGCAACATTTACATTACATTTAAATATGTAGATATCAAATTAAAGAAGAAGGCAATGGCACCCGACTCCAGTACTCTTGCCTGGAAAATCCCATGGATGGGAGAGCCTGGTGGGCTGCAGTCCATGGGATCGCTAAGAGTCGGATACGACTGAGCGACTTCACTTTCACTTTTCACTTTCATGCATTGGACAAGGAAATGGCAACCCACTCCAGTGTTCTTGCCTGGAGAATCCCAGGGACGAGAGAGCCTGGTGGGCTACCGTCTATGGGGTTGCACAGAGTCGGACACGACTGAAGCGACTTAGCAGCAGCAGCAAGAGAGGATGGGAATAAAGAGTGTCCTGGCAGTGGGGCAGCCTGTGGAAAGATCTTAATGACTGGGAGCAGAACTAGTCTGGGAAATGACTAGAGCAATGACAAGAGCCAAGAGCAGTGAGAAACGAGGGGTCTCCAGCTGAAAAGGGTGGAGAGGCTACTTGCAGGTGTCTACAGGTCTCAGGTGGTTTTTCTTTATTCTGTGAACTTTTGGAAGCCTTTATTAAGTTTTTAAAAAATATTTATTTATTTGGCTGTGCTGACTCTTAGTTGTGGCATGTGGGATACAGTTCCCTGACCAGAACTCCCTGCACTGGGAATGCAAAGTCTTAGTCACCAGACCACCAGGGAAGTCCTGCCTTTATGAGTGTTTAAGCAGAGGGAAAATGTTACGTGGCTTGAGTTTAGGGGAAGAAGATTCTGACTCCTCTGCAGAGAAGGAACAGAGCTGGCAAGACATGCTGGAATCAGGCGAGTGGAGATTGTACCTCCCAGACTACAGATGGATCTAGCTTGGGTCAGGATAGGTGGCAAGGGATATAAGTGGATGCATCTAATGATAATCAGAAAATAAAATTAACATGGTGATAAATTGAAAATAGAGATTGGCTATCTATAACACAATTTTCTAATTCAATGTGGCTTGACTCAGAATTTAATATTTGGCTGTTGAAACAAAAAGAAATTGAAACAAAAAATGTTATTTATTTAAAGTGTTCTCATGCATTAAAAAGCACATGCATAATATATGTGCTCAGCAGTTCTATTCAGCTTAATCAAGGCTATAATATGGACATTTTGGAAAGAAACCAAAGAACGGAAGTTTCGAGATGGCACTAGCGAATGCTGGCTCCTTTGTGGAGAAACAGTCCCCTTCTTACTAGTGTCGTGGTTCGTTTTGTAGAATCTTTACCTTTAGCCTGAGACTGTGGAATTGACAGCATATGTGACCTTCACAAGGGCTTGTTAAATATCTACTCCAGAAATTTTATTCTGTTCAGAGAAGGACAGGGCCATTTTACTCAAGTGTGGATTAGATAATAATAAATCATATTATAATCACATTGAAAGCGACATCATCAGCTTGGACTCTTAAAAGGGAAATTGCTTCTTTGAAGACTACACAGATGCACAGAAGCAGCTACTTGAGCCAGTCTAGCCTAATGCCCTTCATGTTTTTGGTGCTAAGTAAGCATGTTTTGCTTATGTGAAATTCATCTTTCTTCTAATTAATATCCAAGGGCTTCCCTAAGTCCCAGAATTAATTTTCCAAGAAGACCTATTCTTTCTGCTACAAAACTCTCATAACTTAAAAGTTGGTTGGAGCCTTCTCTCCCTCTCTCCCTCCCTTCCTCCATCTCTCCCTATCCTCTGGTTTTGAGGACTGGTCACTTTTCTTGGTAAGGATTCTTACCCACCCAAATCATCTAATCCATCAGTATTGATGGATCCATCAGTATTGACTTAATTTTCTTTTTTCCAAATTTTATCTAGAATCCAGACAGTTCTCATTACTTCCACCATTGCAGTTCTAATGCAAATCAATATCATCTCCTTTCTATGTTATTTCAGACAGACTTCCTGATTACTCTTCAGGTTTTCACCTTGCCCTGAGGGCTTCCCTGGTGGCTCAGTTGTGAAGAATCTGCCTGCAGTGCAGGAGATGCAGGAGACTCGAGTTTGGGTTTGATCTGTGGGTGGGAAGATCCCCTGGAGGAGGAAATGGCAACCCATGCCAGTATTCTTGCCTAGAAAATCGCATGAACAGAGGAGCCTGGTGAGCTACAATCCATAGGGTCCCAAGAGTCGGACACAGCTAAGCACACATACCCACCACCATCTGGAGTTATATTCTCCCCACAGTAGTCAGTGACCCCTTAAAAACATAACTGACATTGTAACATAAGTAAGTGGCACTGTGGCTGCCCGTCTCAGAGCAAGGACTATGTCTTTCTCACTGTCCTTGGCACACTAGCTTGTTTGCACTTTAGCTCTCTCTCTGACCTCATCTTCTCCTCTCCTCCTCCTTCTCAGCCATACACTGGCTTACCTGTTGCCTTTCAGATATTCCAAGCATCCTCCCATGCGAAGGACTCTTCAGTTGCTATTTTCAACGCCGGCATGTTCTTCCTCCAGACCTCGTAATTTCTTCCCCTTACTCTGCTCAATCCTTGCCTGATCAGACAGGCCTTTCTCTAAAGCAGCACCTCTCGCATCACGCTCAGTCAGTTTCTCCTGCCTTTTCTTTGTTGCGCCTATCCTTCTCCTAACACATATGTGCATATTTCTTTACATGTTCATTCTATTTCTCCTTCCACTGGAAGGTAAGCTCTCAGGGTTGGGACTGTGCCCTTTGTTCTGATCAGTATCTCCAGCATTTACAATAGTGCCTCATACCTAGCGGGTGGACAATTATACTTATTTGAAGGAACGAATATTGTTCTAATCCATATTTTCTACAAACTGGAAACTGATTAGACCCTAGAGATTTTGCAAGGAAGGCATCCCTTCCAACACTCAGATTTTAAGGCTTCTGATTTCCAGAGCTCTCATAAAATGCATTTGCATTGAATTGAGACACTGCATTTGTGGTATTTGTTTCAATAGCTTTGGGAAATTAGTGAGCCTCATGAGCTTTCAAGCAACCTCATAATCCTTTTCAACTCAGTGTTCCTAATGTCTATGGAGGGGAGTAGGCATATCTAGTGGTCATTTGTATCTTTCACTAGTTATTTATGGATTTCCTTTTCATTTGGGGAAAAACTAGGTCCCTGTTGGCTTGAATTAGGTGTGGCCATGTAGCTTTCTTAGGAAGCTGACTAGGAAGTAAGAGTTGCTTATGTAACTTCCAGGTAAACTTTATAAGCCTTTGCAGATTTTTCCATACCCCTGTTTTTCTCATTCTTGTGAGGGTAGAAGCTTGATGAGATAGTCTCTGTGAGCCTGGTTTCCTGAGGAAACAGTGAGCACATCCCCTCAGCTTCCACCAGTGAACTTGTAGTGTGCCTAATAAATAAATCATCTTGTTCAAACTGCTCAGCTTCTGGGATGACTGTTAAAACAGCAAAATCTATCTCAGTGGTTCGCAAATGTTTTTGTCTTAGGATCCACGGCACTCTTAAAATGTATTGAGGAACTCAAAGAACTTTTGTTTATGTGGATTATCAGATCAGATCAGTCGCTCAGTTGTGTCCGACTCTTTGCGACCCCATGAACTGCAGCACGCCAGGCCTCCCTATCCATCACCAGCTATCGGAGGTCACTCAGACTCACATCCATTGAGTCAGTGATGCCATCCAGCCATCTCATCCTCTGTCATCCCCTTCTCCTCCTGCCCCCAATCCCTCCCACCATCAGAGTCTTCTCCAATGAGTCAACTCTTCGCATGAGGTGGCCAAAATACTGGAGTTTCAGCTTTAGCATCATTCCTTCCAAAGAAATCCCAGGGCTGATCTCCTTCAGAATGGACCGGTTGGATCTCCTTGCAGTCCAAGGGACTCTCAAGAGTCTTCTCCAACACCACAGTTCAAAAGCATCAATTCTTCGGCGCTCAGCCTTCTTCACAGTCCAGCTCTCATATCCATACATGACCACAGGAAAGACCATAGCCTTGACTAGGTGAACCTTTGTTGGCAAAGTAATGTCTCTGCTTTTGAATATGCTATCTAGGTTGGTCATAACTTTCCTTCCAAGGAGTAAGCGTCTTTTAATTTCATGGCTGCAGTCACCATCTGCAGTGATTTTGGAGCCCAGAAAAATAAAGTCTGACACTGTTTCTACTGTTTCTCCATCTATTTCCCATGTAGTGATGGGACCAGATGCCATAATCTTCGTTTTCTGAATGTTGAGCTTTAAGCCAACCTTTTCACTCTCCACTTTCACTTTCATCACGAGGCTTTTGAGTTCCTCTTCACTTTCTGCCATAAGGGTGGTGTCATCTGCATATCTGAGGTGATTGATATTTCTCCCAGCAATCTTGATTCCAGCTTGTGTTTCTTCCAGTCCAGCATTTCTCATGATGTACTCTGCATATAAGTTAAATAAACATGGTGACAATATACAGCCTTGACGTACTCCTTTTCCTATTTGGAACCAGTCTGTTGTTCCATGACCAGTTCTAACTGTTGCTTCCTGACCTGCATACAGATTTCTCAAGAGGCAGATCAGGTGGTCTGGTATTCCCATCTCTCTCAGAATTTTCCACAGTTTATTGTGATCTACACAGTCAAAGGCTTTGGCATAGTCAAGAAAGCAGAAATAGATGTTTTTCTGGAACTCTCTTGCTTTTTCGATGATCCAGCGGATGTTGGCAATTTGAACTCTGGTTCCTCTGCCTTTTCTAAATCCAGCTTGAACATCAGGAACATCAGGAAGTTCACGGTTCACATATTGCTGAAGCCTGGCTTGGAGAATTTTGAGCATTACTTTACTAGCGTGTGAGATGAGTGCAATTGTGCGGTAGTTTGAGCACTCTTTGGCATTGCCTTTCTTTGGGATTGGGATGAAAATTGACCTTTTCCAATCTTGTGGCCACTGCTGAGTTTTCCAAATTTGCTGGCATATTGAGTGCAGCAGTTTCACAGCATCATCTTTATAATCATGTGGATTATACCTTATAATCATGTGGATTATATCTATCAATATATATCATTCTGGGAATTAAAGAGACATTCTTTTTTAAAAAATTATTTTTAATTGGAAAATAATTGCTTTACAATGTTGTGTTGGTTTATTCCATACAACAACATGAATCAGCTGTAAATATACATATGCCCCTTCCCTCTTGGGTCTCCCTCCTACCTCCCCTCCCATCTCACCTCTCTAGGTTGTCACAGAGCACCAGGCTGAACTCCCTGTGTTATATAGCAACTAGCTATCTTAAATAATTCATTTAAAAGTAACAATATAAATACATTTAATGTAAACACTCTATTTTTCAAATAAAAATAATTTCATGAGATGAGATATGCCTTCAATATAGTTGTAAATATTTTCAATGTTTGGCTTAATAGAAATTGGCCAGATTATCATATCTAGCCACAGTGGTAAGACTGTTGCCATTTATTTTTGTGGTTGAAGTACATGGAAAAGATCCAGCCTCAGTTACATAATTAAAAATGAAGTATTTTCATACCCTTTTCAGATACTAGTAGATATTCTGCTTTTACACCACACTAGCACTCTGTGTCAGAGAAGGCAATGGCACCCCACTCCAGTACTCTTGCCTGGAAAATCCCATGGATGGAGGAGCCTGGTGGGCTGCTGTCTATGGGGTCGCTAAGAGTCAAACACGACTGAGCGACTTCACTTTCCCTTTTCACTTTCATGCATTGGAGAAGGAAATGGCAACCCACTCCAATGTTCTTGCCTGGAGAATCCCAGGGACGGCGGAGCCTGGTGGGCTGCCGTCTGTGGGGTCGCACAGAGTTGGACACGACTGAAGCGACTTAGCAGCAGCAGCAGCAGCACTCTGTGTGGTTAGATTGTGTTCCTGACTCAATGGACATGATTTGAGCAAACTCCAGGAGATAGTGAAGGACAGGGAAGACTTGTGTGCTGCAGTCCACAGGGTTGCAGAGTGAGACAAAACTCAGGGACTGAATGATAACAGACCTCTGTAAGTAGTAGTTTCTGAAAGACTGATTGCAAGATGTAATTGAAACCATATTAATGAACTTTTCATACTGTTCCATGCGTTCCATTGGTGTGCCTTGCATTTAAATTAATACATCCATGATTCTGTAAAAGCATCCATTGGTCATTTGAAAAACATTGGCTTTCAGAGCACTTTCAAATATTGACACATTTCCTTATACAATATCAAGCTCAACATTTTTTTTAATTGCTGCCAAAATTTTTAGTAAAGGTTTGATGTATTGAGAAACTCATAAGACTGTTACCGGATACAAGTTTTCCAAAATTCTAGCATTTGTTTAAATAGTTAAGCTCTATAATGTATTGAATGATGTTGTTCAGTGGCTCAGTCATGTCTGGTTCCTTCTGACCCCATGGACTGCAGCACCCCAGGCTTCCCTGACATTCACCATCTCCCAGAGCTTGCTCAAACTCATGTCCATTGAGTTGGTGATGCCACCCAACCATCTTATCCTGTCTCCCCCTTCTCCTCCTGACCTCAATCTCTCCCAGCATCAAGGTCTTTTCCAATGAATCGGTGTATTGGATATCAACATTGTTTTCCTTGATTGACAAAACTGACTTTGGTCATTTTCGGTAAATATTCAGTTCTGCAGATATATAAAAAATACCCAAGGCTGAATCATTAAAGTTTGTTGGTTAATGAATCTTCCAAGTAAAGATGGCTTGTAATGAAGAGAGAAGTTAGTTCTCTTTGCAACACATAAGTCACACAAGTGCTTTTCCCAGAGATGACCATTGTAGATGGCAGTTTCTGACTTGACTCTCGATGATCCCAAGCCCCTAGGGATTCATGCGCTTGTGTAATTCTCTTCCCTCAAGTGTGAGATGGAATTAGCAACTTGCTTATAACAAATAGAACATGGCAAATATACAAATGATAAAGCAAAAGGAAGAACACATAAAGAAACATAGGAATTATATTTAAGAATAATAAGTGTGACATGTCCCAAGTTCCTAAAGATTGATTTTATTTTACTAAACACGGATTCCCAGATGTTACAAGGCAGCCAGCACTAGTTTAAAATGAAGGTGGTTTTCCCAAGTGCTGCTCCCAACAATGCCACAGCAGATTTACTTATCTCACACAATTGATCTTTGTTACCATGGTTGAGCTGATCCTTTGCAGTTGAAACTGACATATTTTATGGCCGAAGTTAGTATACTGGCCAGGTTCCTGATAGGCTATTGTAATGAAATCTCTTATTATTTATTACTTCTGTCTCAAAGAATCAATAGAACTCCAAAAAACACTATGGAGAAATCTGAAAATTGGTAACTGTTTTCTGTGGCTGGCTACTGCTCACCTCTTTTTTATTTTTAACACTTACACTTATTGGATTCAGGATGAAATTTGTTTTTTTAAATAAAAGTACTCTTAAACAGTACAGATCCAGCATATTCTTTTCAGGTCCTTTGGGGGACAGAGAAGGGTCACTAGGTATGCATATATTGATCACTGTTTTATGTTTAATGACCAGGGATTCCTACTATTAGAGCTGTGTTCTAAGCTATTACTATCCCCATTTATTATATATAAAGCTCTGTAAATGTACATGGTACTTAATGTGAGATGAAATGGTGCCAGACAAATTGCCTTCCCTGAGGAAGCTCCAAGCTGAAAGCAGGAGAAGAACAATGTGGGAAGGAGATTGGGGGAAGGATGGAGAGTAATTAAGGCTTTCGGACTTGACATTGCTCTGCTGAGGAGATGGGCTGCAAGGAGAACCTGAAAGCTGAGAAATGATTCTGAGATTGGGAAGCCATTCAATAGAGCAAACCAGTATCTGGGAGCAAGCGAAGACATCAGAAAGGGAGAACTTCAGACGTTCATGTAAGAAATCTGCATATCCAGCTCTGACATTTCATGCACTCCATGTTTACCTGGTTTCTCCGCATCACCTCTTATCATCACACTCCAAGCCCCTGTGTCTCACACTTGAGAGAACTTCAGAATAACCTGGAAGAGCGGAGCATTGTTAAAATCATAAGCCAAGTGTCAGCGTGACTGAATCGGGAGGTCTGGGGTCTTGAATTTGCATTTGTATTAAATTCTCAGAAATTACTCATGCTGGAAGCACACTAAGAGAACCTCTGTGTCTTCAGCCCCTCTTACCTTTCCCTCCAGGCCTCAGCTTAGAGTCATCTTCAGTTCTCACCTTTATAGTCCGAGAATACCCCAGTCGTATCATTTTTCTTTCCTAATTTTTTTCAGATCTATCTTTTCCATCTAACCCAATCAGATACCTCTATCAAGCCTACTGCAACAACAGGACTACAGTTACTACTATTAACCTCTTTGAATAACCACTATATTCAAGAGAAGTGATGACCATTTAAAATACCTCATTAAGTAATACTATTAGATAAGTTGTATTATTGCCATTTGCAGGTGAAGAAGTTTCTTCACAGTAAGATTAACTAGCAGAAGAGATAAGAATGAACATCTGTCTGACACGAAAACCTTTATTTCCATCCAGTATTCAGCCCTTACCTGAAGACCACTTTGTTCGTGCAGTTACTCATGTGTAATGGTCAGTGCAGCAGTGAATTCTCTCCCTTCTCTCAAATGCTAATGATCTTCTCTATATTACAAAGACTTGGTGTATGATAAGGTGGCATCGAAAATCAGTATGAAATGGATAGATTGGTCGAATAGAAATGTCATAGAAATGTTACTGGGACAATTAAATGTCTGTATGACACAACACACAAATAAATAGCCCTTGGAATACAAACTTCGGTGAGAAAGATAAAACTGAAAATCTTGGAAGAAAACATAAGACATCAAAGTACAAGCTTTAGAAAATTGTAAATCATAAAATCTCATCAAAATACAACAAAAGAAATAAACAAAATGAAAATTAAACCAGGGAAATTATTCATGGCGTATTTGAACAATGAAGGATTAGTTTAGGAAATATAGAATCAACTCTGTCAAATCTTCCCACTTCACAAAAAAGGAAAGCCAGATGGCCAAAGTGTTTATGAAAATATGTTCAGATTTCAAAACTAAAAAGGGATATTAGTATTGTATATCAGCACATTATAAGTTCATACACATCAGATTAACATAAAGTTATATCTGAGTGTCTGCAGATGTGAGTCCCTGAGAATTCCTGCAGTGTGTTGGCTGGTGTGTAACTTAGTTAATTACTTTGGAGAGAAGTTTAAAATACTGACTAAAGATAATAACATGTGTTGTTGTTCAGTTGCTAAGTCGTGTCTGACTCTTTGCCACCCCATGGACTGTAGCCTGCCACACTCCTCAGTCCATGGGATTTCCCAGGCAAGAATACTGGAGTGGGTTGCCGTTTCCTCCTCCAGCATGTCTTCTCCACCCAGGGATCGAACCCAAGTCTCCTGTGCCTTTTGCATTGGCAGGCAAATTCTTTACCATGGAGCCACCAGGAAGCCCTTAATGATGCTGGGATCTATGACTTAATTCTATTTCTAGGTATATACTCTAGAACATCTCTTCAACAGAACAAAAGGATATATGTACAAGAATGTTCACAATGATGTTGGTTATAAAAGGAAAACATTGGGAATAAGCCATGTGTAGTTAATAGGTTTGGAGAAGGAAATGGCAACCCACTCTAGTATGCTTGTGGTCAAAGAACATAATTCCTCTAATAAAATAGATGTTGTTGTTAGTCACTTAGTCATGTCCCTCTTTGTGACCCCATGGACTGTAGCCTGGAAGGTTCCTCTGTCCATGGGATTCTCCAGGCAAGAATACTAGAGTGCATTGACATTTCCTTCTCCAAATAAAATAGATGAAGTTAACCTATATGTATTATTATAGATCTGTCTCATAAACATAATATTGAATAAAATTAATACAGTATGTACAAAAGTGATATTATTTTTATAAATTTAAAACAGAGAAATCCTATATATCTAAGTTAAAGTAAATATATGGACAAGAACATACACCAATTTTAGGATGATGGTAACCAATGGGGAAAGAAGGAGAAAAAAGGGATGGAGGGATAGCCTTAATGGCATAAGTCTTCTTTTATTATTGTTTTGATTAAAAAAAAATCTGAACCAAATATACTACATTAATGTGGCAAATACTTGTACTATTTTTCCTCTTATGAAATTTCCATCATAAAAATAGACCATTTTAACAAAGGCTTCTATGATTGAAAACTTTTTGAATATTCTGGTTTAATCAAAGTACAATCATTTAATTTGCTACAAAACTTTTGTCATTATTATGCTAATAGCCTTTGTGAATTGCCAACATTGTAATGTTTTATGAAATATTTCCCAAACTTATTTGACCATGGAAGCCTTTTTTTTTTTTTTTTAAATAAAGCATTTGTTAACATCTCATGGACCTTTGGGGAAATGCTGTTACACATCATAGCACTTAATTTTTCCTAATCATTTCATGTAATTTAACTTGATTTCTCTGGTTCTATTTCCATCTCCTGGATGTCAGAGCCTAAGTCTCATTCATTTTAGCTAGGCATAAAATGGACATACAAGTAATTCTTTGATGGCATGATTTTTCTGAAAAATTATTGTGCAGATCATTATATTCAGTGTAGGTGTTGATGGGGAAGAAAAAGTAAAAGTAGTTCTTGCATACAATTTTATATGGAAAGAAAAAATAAAACTCAAGAATACAAAGAGCAACATAAAGGTTGATTATGCATTGATCCCAAAACATTGCCAGAACTGATTGCTGAAAAATTAATTTTTTAATTTTTTATCTCATTCAACAGATATTATAAAATTATTGAAGAGAAATGACTGCTTTGAATATATAAGTAGATATAATCAATGCACAAGTGTTTTCAGATTAAATCATCAATGATTTCTCAGGGTAAAATAACTCAATCCTTTTGAAATGATCAGATCAGATCAGATCAGATCAGTCGCTCAGTCGTGTCCGACTCTTTGCGACCCCATGAACCGCAGCACGCCAGGCCTCCCTGTCCATCACCAGCTCCCGGAGGTCACCCAGACTCATACCCATCGAGTCAGTGATGCCATCCAGCCATCTCATCCTCTGTCGTCCCCTTCTCCTCCTGCCCTCAATCCCTCCCAGCATCAGAGTCTTCTCCAATGAGTCAACTCTTCGCATGAGGTGGCCAAAATACTGGAGTTTCAGCTTCAGCATCATTCCTTCCAAAGAAATTCCAGGATTGATCTCCTTCAGAATGGACTGGTTGGATCTTCTTGCAGTCCAAGGGACTCTCAAGAGTCTGCTCCAACACCACAGTTCAAAAGCATCAATTCTTCGGTGCTCAACCTTCTTCACAGTCCAGCTCTCACATCCATACATGACCACAGGAAAGACCATAGCCTTGACTAGGCGAACCTTTGTTGGCAAAGTAATGTCTCTGCTTTTGAATATGCTATCTAGGTTGGTCATAACTTTCCTTCCAAGGAGTAAGCGTCTTTTAATTTCATGACTGCAGTCACCATCTGCAGTGATTTTGGAGCCCAGAAAAACAAAGTCTGACACTGTTTCCCCATCTATTTCCCATGTGGTGATGGGACCAGATGCCATGATCTTCGTTTTCTGAATGTTGAGCTTTAAGCCAACCTTTTCACTCTCCACTTTCACTTTCATCAAGAGGCTTTTTAGCCCCTCTTCACTTTCTGCCATAAGAGTCGTGTCATCTGCATATCTGAGGTTATTGATATTTCTCCCAGCAATCTTGATTCCAACTTGTGTTTCTTCCAGTCCAGCATTTCTCATGATGTACTCTGCATATAAGTTAAATAAACATGGTGACAATATGCAGCCTTGACGTACTCCTTTTCCTATTTGGAACCAGTCTGTTGTTCCATGACCAGTTCTAACTGTTGCTTCCTGACCTGCATACAGATTTCTTAAGAGGCAGATCAGGTGGTCTGGTATTCCCATCTCTTTTAGAATTTTCCATAGTTTATTGTGATCCACACAGTCAAAGGCTTTGGCATAGTCAAAAAAGCAGAAATAGATGTTTTTCTGGAACTCTCTTGCTTTTTAGGTGATCCAGCGGATGTTGGCAATTTGATCTCTGGTTCCTCTGCCTTTTCTAAAACCAGCTTGAACATCAGGAAGTTCACGGTTCACATATTGCTGAAGCCTGGCCTGGAGAATTTTGAGCATTACTTTACTAGCGTGTGAGATGAGTGCAATTGTTCGGTAGTTTGAGCATTCTTTGGCATTGCCTTTCTTTGGGATTGGGATGAAAACTGACCTTTTCCAATCTTGTGGCCACTGCTGAGTTTTCCAAATTTGCTGGCATATTGAGTGCAGCACTTTCACAGCATCATCTTTCAGGACTTGGAATAGCTCCACTGGAATTCCATCACCTCCACTAGCTTTGTTCGTAGGGTGCCACTAGGTATGTCTTAAAATCCTCCTTGCCTGGAAAATCCCATGGATGGAGGAGCCTGGAAGGCTGAAGTCCATGGGGTCGCTAAGAGTTGGACACGACTGAGCGACTTCACTTTCACTTTTCACTTTCACACATTGGAGAAGGAATGGCAACCCACTCCAGTGTTCTTGCCTGGAAAATCCCAGGGACGGGGGAGCCTGGTGGGCTTCCATCTATGGGGTTGCACAGAGTCGGACACGACTCAAGTGACTTAGCAGTCACAAGGATATCATTTTGACACAATGTTGTTTAGTTACTAAGTCATGTCTGACTCTTTGTGACCCCATGGACTGTAGCCTGCCAGGCTCCTCTGTCCATGGGATTTCCCAGACAAGAATACTGGAGTGGGTTGCCATTTCCTTCTCCAGGGGTCTTACCAACCCAAGGATTGAACCTGAGTCTCCCGTGCAGGCAGGTTTTTTACCATCTGAGCCACCAGGGAACAATAAATTGATTAAGCACAAGTTTTTTTTTTTTTTAATTTTATTTTACTTAACTTTACAATATTGTATTGGTTTTGCCATATATCAAAATGAATCTGCCACAGGTATACATGTGTTCCCCATCCTGAACCCTCCTCCCTCCCCATACCACCCCTCTGGGTCGTCCCAGTGCACCAGCCCCAAGTATCCAGCATTGTGCATCGAACCTGTGACTCATTTCATATATGATATTATACATATTTCAATGCCATTCTCCCAAATCATCCCACCCTCTCCCTCTCCCAGAGTCCAAAAGACTCTTCTATACATCAGTGTCTTTTGCTGTCTCGTATACAGGCTTATCGGGGAAGGCAATGGCACCCCACCCCAGTACTTTTGCCTGGAAAATCCCATGGACGGAGGATCCTGGTAGGCTCCCGTCCATGGGGTCGCTAAGAGTTGGATATGACTGAGCGACTTCACTTTCACTTTTCACTTTCATGCATTGGAGAAGGAAGTGGCAACCCACTCCAGTGTTCTTGCCTGGAGAATCCCAGGGACAGGGGAGCCTGGTGAGCTTCCGTCTATGGGGTCGCACAGAGTCGGACACGACTGAAGCAACTTAGCAGCAGCAGCAGCAGCATACAGGATTATTGTTACCATCTTTCTAAATTCCATATATAAGCACAAATTTTTTGACTAATGCTTTAGGTGGTGCTATTGTTAAAGAACTGGCCTGCCAATGCAGGAGACATAAGACGGGTTTGATCCCTAGGTCTGGAAGATCCCCTGGAGGTCGAAATGGCAACCCACTTCAGTATTCTTGCCTGGAGAATCCCGTGGACAAGGGAGACTCTCAGGCTACAGTCTATAAGGTTCCAAAGAGTCGGACACGACTAAAGCAATTTAGCATGCATTAGCCTCTAAGAGAGGAAGCCTATCTTTTGAAGCTTTGAAGTTAGGCCTTGACTTTTCCTTTCTAGTTATGAAAGTCCTAGGTGGTATATTTTTTTTCCAATAGAAGATTTTTTGTCTACACTGAAATTTTGTTATTTCCTGTAGCCATCTTCATTATTATTTTAGCTACATCTTCTGGATAATCTGCTGCAGCTTCTGCCTCAGCACTTGGTTCATTTTTATATTATGGAGGTGGCTTCTTACACCTCATGAACCAACCTCTGCTGGCTTCAGACTTTTTTTTCTGCAGCTTCTTCACCTCTCCCAGTCTTCAAAGTATTGAAGAGAGTTAGGTCCTTGCTCCAGATTAGTCTCTGGCTTAAGGGACTGTTGTGACTGGTTTAATTTTCTATCCAGGCCACTAAAACTTTCTTCAAGTCAGTAAAAAAGCTTTTTGCATTCTGATCACTTGTGTGTAGCACTGGAGTAACACTTTGAATGCCTTGAAGACTTTTCCTTTGCATTTACAATTTTGTAAATTACAATTTGGTGGAAGAGGCTTAACCTTTCAGCCTATCTTAGCTTTCATTATGCCTTCCTCACTGAACTGAATCATTTCTAGCTTTTCATTTAAAGTGAAAGGTGTGTGACTCTTCCTTTCTCTTGAACACTTAAAAGCCATTGTTGGATTATTAATTGGCTGGATTTGAATATGTTTGTGTCTCAACAGTATTTTTATTGTTTGTAATTGCCCCCAAACAATTATAATTGTAACATCAAAGATCGCTGATCACTATAACAATTATCAATTATATATAATGGAAAAGTTTGAAATATTACAGGAATTACCAAAATGTGACACAGAGACATGAAGTGAACAAATACTGTTTTAAAAATGGTGCTGATGTATTTGCTCAGTACAAGGTGAAAGTCACTCAGTCGTGTCCAACTGTTTGTGACCCTATGGACTGTAAAGTCCACGGAATTCTCCAGGCCAGAATACTGGAGTGGGTAGCCAGCCGTTCCCTTCTCCAGGGCATCTTCCCAACCCAGGGATTGAACCCAGGTGTCCTGCATTGCAGGCAGATTCCTTACCAGCTGAGCCACTAGGACAAGTTTGCCACAAACCTGCAATTTTTAAAAAATGCAATAAAGCACAGTAAAATGAAGTATGCCCATAGATGTGTAAGATCTAGTTCCAAGAGTTAAGGAGTTAAAACTCATCAGAGTGTTTCAGAAAAGCATTTTGTAATTGTTGTTCCATAATCATTATCCTTTATACCATTTTCTATTTGGTAAAATTCTGCTGCTATTTTTTGAAGATAAAATAATGAATCTCGTTCTTTTAGAATTTTCATTTTGGTATAATCCTTACAGCTTTAAAAATTATTTTATGGGCTTCTATAAAAGAAAATTTCTGATGTTTGCAGAAACTAAATTTGTGTACAGTAAAACCTCATTTGAAGTACAATTTGATATTATTATTTTGATTTAGAATTCTGATTTTCTTAAGAGAAATTCACATCACTACTATTAAAGTAATCTGTGTTTTCAGGTGTTTTACTATATTGGAATCTAATACTGGAAATAGTTTTCAAGTGGTTTTGCTAAAAAATTCTACACGTACTCAAAAGTTTCTAGAGATGTGATTTTTCGTCTGTTATTTCAGTCTTGGAAATATAGTGATAAAAACAATAAATGTATATCTTCTCTAACTTTACTTTTCAATGTTGATCTGAAATGTTAAAGGCAAGTGGGGAACAGTGATTTATTTTCTGCTTTGGGTGCTTCTGGGGTAATATTGGTTCTTTAGCTCTCTTTGTATAATGTATTAATAATCACAATTCATAGCAAAGTTACAGTGAGTAATTGTTTGAAATTTATCTGCTACTGAAGAAACTGATACTCAGTTTATGTATACGGCTAGACCTTCACAGTATTTCAGCAAGATGTTCCTCTTAATCATGTAGCTTATTTGTTTCACTATCAGTTGAGATAATATGACTCAGTTCCTGAAGTTAACAGGATTTAATGGCAGGCCATTAACTCACTACTTATAACTGTCTGAGTAGTAAAATGATATCACCAGTATTCCACTTATGCTGCTATAAGACAATGAAATAAGCTGCTGTGTTATAAATACATTAGAGTTATATACATTATGAAGATCAAATATGGGGTGTTTATTTCTGTAAACACTTTCTTGGCTGAGGAAGGACAATTTTTTGGACAGACCTTCATTATTTGTACAGGTATAACTATGGACATGTATATCTTGGAGCATCAGTTCTTTAAAATCGTGTCATTATCAAAGTGTGCACACCTTCCTGTTGCTCCTAGACATTTTGCCAGACTCTTGGACACAGACCTTGCTTGAAAATGTGTGTGTGTGTGTGTAAGAAGGTTGGGAGAAAGAATATGTATATAATCAAGGTAAATTTTGTATAGAGTAGAAAATCAGAATAAATAGTATTTTTAATTCTATAAAACAAATTACCTCTCACCTCCAAAAATCTTTGTGGCTTATTCCAGCAAGCATTTATTAACTCACACAATTTTTATGGACTCTGAATTTAGGAGTAGCCTAGCGGAGTAATTCTGGCTTGAGATTTCTTGAGGTTACAGTCAAGATGTTAATTTGGAGTTGCGTTCATCTGAAAGCTCGATGGGGGAGTAAAGATCTACTTCTAAGATGACTCAATCGCATGACTGGCAGTTGATGCTTTCTCTGGTAAGATATCTCAATGCCTCATCATATGGGCTAGTCCACTGAGCTACTTGAATGTCCCCTAAACGTTGCAATTGCTTTCTCCCAGAGCGAGTGGTATAAGAACAAGCAGGAGTCAAATGGCTTTTATGAACTAACCTTGGAAATCACACACTGTCATTTTAGAATATCTTATTGGATACACAGATCAAACCTGACCAGTTTGGGAGAGAACTGTGTGAGTGTGTGAAGACCAGAAGCTGATGATCACTGGAGATGACCTTAGGGGCTGGCTGCCTAATACAGGTAGGGAGGAAAAGGAACAGCACCAGTAATTTGAAAGAGACTCTATATCTTGACTCTGTTTCAGGACAGTGTGGCTCTCAATGACTTAAAATAATTTTTGACTGTTTCTTCAAGGCAAAGTAGCACAGGTTTTTTTTTTTCTTTTATATTGCTCTTTATGCATATCAATCACTTTTGTTTATGCCAATTACTCTGCCAATCAGCTTACACAGATAATTATCATTTTATAGTGTAGGAGTTCTGGCACATCAAGAAGGTGGCAAAGTTATAATTAGAGGAGTAAGGTCTTCAGTTCCTGTCTTTTAACCTTTGTTCATGATCATGGTTTCCTGTCAGGCCTGAAGTACCCTGAGACATTCTCCAAATGCTTATTGCTGAAATCTGTCAGTGTATTACATGTTTATCTCCAGCCATTTTTCTAAGAAACTGTAATTCAGATACATCAGTTCATTTCATCTATCCCACTAGTAATTGTATATGCACACAGATTTTTAAGACCTTTGTGAAATCTGATGATGATGAACTAAAGACAGTGCGTAATTTACCTCCACAAACATTTAGCTTTGTAAACATCAAATAATGGTAAAATGAAATGCATCCTTCTAACCAAGACAGAGGAACTGTAGTTATGAAAACCAGGATAGAACAGTGAAGAGTTACCAGCCCTATTAAAGTGGGTTAGGAAAGAGGAGTCGGTAGGGAAACATACTTTTTTTGAATTATGGCCCAGGGTATTCTTGCTTCCTTTTCAATGCAAATAGCCTCTATTGTCACCACAGAGTGAGCTGTTAAAGTAAATGACAAGATCAGCTTGAGATGTTTTGGAGAAGAGATGTTAAAGTCAGTTCAGATGCTCACACTCTTTGTTTGAAGTTGAGGCGTTTTCATAAACTTGCATTGTTGCTGATGAATGGCTAATTAAATTGAGAGAAAAACAAGGATGCACCTGTTATCTTTCTGCACCATGGAATCACATTTCCTGGAAGTATTGCTACCTGGTTCCAAGAAGTCAACTGTGTAGTGTTATCAGCTTCATAGATCAGATATTTTGCATTTAACCAGACTTAGTGTGTCTGCTTTATGACACTTGAGTCATAAGGTCAGTAAGTTCATTCAACTCAAAGAGACCAACACTGATCATGAATAGTCTGTTACTACCTGCTACCTGACCTTCAGGATGATTTAATAGACCAAGGACTATCATTAGAGCAAAAATACTGTTCTGCAGGATGTAACATTGTTTTGCACGTTTACATTTTTTATATAAATACATTCATGCATGTGTGCTAAGTCACTTCTGTCATATCTGACTCTTTGCAACCCTGTAGACCCACCAGGCTCTTCAGTACATGGGATTCTCCAGGCAAGAACACTGGAATGGGTTACCATACCATCCTCCAGGGGATCTTCCCATCTCAGGGATTGAACCTGGGTCTCTTATGTATCCGGCATTGGCAGGCGGGTTCTTTACCACTGGCATCGCCTGGGAAGCCCAAATATATTCATACCATTGTATTCTTTCTTAATTAGTTTTATTTATTTCAGCATTAGGTCTTTGAGATTTACACATCTTTAATCTGGCACTTCTAGTTCTTTCATTTTAACTACTGTACCAAATACAAATGACAAGGCTTATTGCTGAAATCAATGTAGACACAATAGAAATAAAATGATAAACTTCCAAAGTATCAATAAACTTGAAAATCTAAAATAATAATGCTTTTCTATTTGTAGATCTCAATTTCTGGCCTCTAACGAAAACCAAGAAAATTGAAAAATAATTTTCACATTGGCTTTTAGTAGGGGGAACGGAGCTCTTTTTGGACAGCTGCAGAATTTATTTCCTGGACCTGAGATGCAGAGAGTGGAAAGTTGGGATAGTGAGGGTTATGCTGTCTTTGTTTTTTGGGTCTAGTCATATGTAAACTGTTGGGTTGACCAAAAAGTTCATTTGAGTTTTTCTATAAGATGTTTGGGGAAATCCTGAATGAATTTTTGGGCCAACTCAATAGATGGAGAATGGAATTCTTTGCTCAGATTCCTGGAATAGTGGCTTGAGAAAAGTTTAATAAAAGACCATTTACAAAGATGTGGTCAGGGTTTGGGGAAAATAGCAATTATGGTTCCATGCTCTGGCAGTTGTAACAGTAGAGAACTATTGTTATCTCTAAATCTTTAGGGGCAGAGGAAGGAAGAGGAAGGAAATCCAGAGTGAACTGAGTCATTCGACAGGAATTACAGCATCAACAGAGGGAGACAGCTGACCAGTAGTGACCTGACTGAGAGACCTGGGAAAATAAATACCCTGCCTTTACCCTCCCATTGACCTCTAATGTCTAACTTGTGCCAGACGTGACTGGAAGCCCGCTGATGTTAGGCATACAGGTCAGACTCCAGAGCACAGAGCAACATCGAGAGGTGTGGTGGGTGGTACCAGAGAGACCAAAGGAAGATATCAAACACAAGGGCAGAAATCAGAACAAAATATAATCTATTCTCTTTTTCCTGACTTCACTGAAACTAAAAAGCTAAGTCCTTGTGTGGTCATTTCTAGAGCTGGAGATGACCTGGGTTTGAATTCCGGCTCTAATAATGACTTTCTGGGCTTCATCTGTCAATGAGCTAATTATGGTTCTGAGCCCATCAGGTTGCTGTGGAGAATAAATAAACTAATATAAGTAATGCACTTTGACCAGTGCCTGACACATAGTTTGACATGTCTTTGCTACTATTATTTACATGAATCCCATGTAGTATCCTGTAGTCGTGTATCCTGTAGCTAAACCAGAGTCCTGTTGTTATTTTTCAGTATTCCTTTTGTGTCTGGCTATAACCTGGGGTTAACCATAGAGGCTGCAGTAATTGAATTTAGATCCTTAGGAATCTCATGTCCAACCAAAGGAGGCAGGGAACATGTCCCTGAATATCTTCACAAGAACCAGAAGGTGTGGCCAGTTTCTTTTCTTTTCTTTCTTTCCTTTTGGCCACACCGTGAGGCATGCAGGGTCTTAGTTCCCTCACCAGGGATCAAACTTGCACCCTCTGCAGTGGAAGCTCAGTCTTAACCAGTGGACAGCCAGGGAAGTCCCCAGTGGCAAATATCTTTTCTACAGAAGATGACTGACGGGGTTGACCCCATGTGAATTAAATTTGTGATGGAAAAGAGTTTACTCAACTGTTCCTGCTTCCCCCAGTAAATGAATCCCGTTAGGAATTCCTTTAGGAAGCATTTTCAATGTGCTTATTACACAGAATGCTAGAGATGAAAATGAATCTTTGACTTGGAACTGTGCCTTTTCTTGGAATTTATTATCTAATTAAGTGATTTCCCAATAAAACAGACATTTAAATTTTCACAAGAAACAAACAGCAATGATAATATTAAGAACTAGCATTTGTAAATCACACTCCAGTTTACAAAGGCCTTCACATTTCCTGGATTAGTGGTTTTCTAGTTTTGTTTTAGCCATGGAATGCTTTATACATCATGTAATCTCAAGCACAAGAAAAATAGAGCTTTCTGGTCAATCCTCTTTCAACCTCTCTGAGGTAATGTCAGTGGAGGAGGCTAGTGTAAAACCTGCGTTTTTGTCTGTTTCTGGATTCCTTCCCTTCCTTGGGTACAGGGTTCAGTCATCCCCCTGAAGTTTTTAGTTCTATTCCAAATGAAGAGTTCTGGGTCTCAAGACAGGCTTCTCTGAGAGTGTTTGTGTTAGTGAGAAGGAAATAGTCAATAGCTTAAGGAAACAGGGAAGAGAATTGAAAGGACCCTTAGCATCTTTTTTTAAATGCCCCATTGTGATTGTGTGTGAAACTTGACATGATGTCTATGACCAAGGGTTAGTGGAGTTTGGGATTTCCAGTTCCCCCAATCCCACCTTATATAATTCATCCAAGTGAAAATGGATGCTCTTCTTAGCAGATCACATGCAGTGTCCTAAGCTGTGAAGTTTCAATGCTAAAGAGTAATATGGCATAACTGACTGTCTTGTTTTAACTGCCATGCAGTAAGATCTTCATCCCTACGATATTTAAAATAATCTCAAGGGGTGTGTGAGTGTGTTTGTGTGTGTGAATTTATGCTGTTTTTTTCTTCCTCTCTCTCTACCAACCCTACCTAGGTTTTTAAGTGTACAGATTAGAAGCCAATGACTCCCTAAAGTATTGTTTTCATCTTCTTATTTTTTGGTCATGCCACATGACATGTGGGATGTGGCATTCCCCAACTATGGATTGAAACTTTGCCCCCTGTATTGAGAGTGCAGACTCTTACTACTGGACTGCTAAGGAGGTCTCCTACCCTATCTATTAATTAAAGGTTTGTGTGTCAGCCTCTAAGCTGAGTTTTCTGTGCCAAACTCATATAATTTTGACTGTGATAAGGAAATTGTGGCTGGTCTAAGTAGCTTAGATCAGGTTTTACTGATGCTCTTAACTATGATACTAAGCCACTTATACAAGCTTGACACAAGTCAGCTCCAAAATTGATAAAAGCAACAAAAGCAGCAATATAAACTTGAAATGCAAAGATTCATGGTAAATTTGTGGTAAAAATAAAGCCCAGCACACATTTTGATCAGACTATATTATAAATTCTAGCTACATCTTTGGTTACAAACTTTAGGCAAGAATTTGGTCATATCCAGTAGATCCAACGGGGAAGGCAATGGCACCCTACCCCAGTGCTTTTGCCTGGAGAATCCCATGGACGGAGGATCCTGGTAGGTTCCAGTCCATGGGGTCACTAAGAGTCGGACACGACTGAGCGGCTTCACTTTCACTTTTCCCTGTCATGCATTGGAGAAGGAAATGGCAACCCACTCCACTGTTCTTACCTGGAGAATCCCAGGGACGGGGGAGCCTGGTGAGCTTCTGTCTATGGGGTCGCACAGAGTCGGACACGACTGAAGCGACTTAGCAGCAGTAGATCCAAGAGCTTCCCAGTGGTATAGAATATGCAGATGATGCTGGGTTGATCCCTGAATCTGGAAGATCCCCTAGAGAGAGAAATGGCAACTCAGTCCAGTATTCTTGCCTGGGAAATCCCAGGGACAGAGGAGCCTGGCGGGCTCCAGTCCATGGGTTGCAAAAGAGTTGGACATGACTGAGCAACTAAACAGTATTTGGTCATATCCGTTCTCTTGTGATTGGTGAGCAATGTGATGAAGGAATTGGCTCTAAGTGCCTGTGTGGGAAAGGATGAAGGAAGACTGAGATCTGGCTCAGGAGAAACCATGTGAGGACTGGCAAAATAGAGACATTCTCAAAGTTTGCTTACTCTTTGCCTGTACCTTCAGGAGGATTTATTCCTGGTAATGAGGAATTTCCAGGTCAGTATCCTGAGTCCATTCCTCTTACATTTCCATGCACTTGAGAGTTTCACATGGCTGATTCTTGCTTTGTAATTCAAATCTAAGCTCAAACATTGTCTACTTGGAGAATGGATATCTCCCGATTTCCAGAGTCAGAATCCCATGAGTGTTAAAACTCACTACCTCAAGTTATCTTTTGATTTGTTAATTTTTTTCATTGTCTGTTTCTTTCCACGAGATATCAGCTCCACAGAGCAGGAATCTTGTTTTTGTCCCCTTCCATGTCTTCAGAATCTAGTACCTGGCACATAGAAGGCAGTGTATAAATATTTGCTCATTAAATCAGTACTCTGAAGCTCTTGAAGTGCTCTGTACTATTAAGAATTTCAGCCATATACCAGTTCAAATCAGGTTTATAGAGTTGTTAATGCAAATTTTAAATTCTTAAAATATAGTGTGAATAAAATGAAAGAGCTGCATACAGAATTTTAAATTCAGTGTGACTAACTGTAAAAGCTTGACAGAGAAAAACTTCTAAAGATGTTAGTTATTACATATGGCTACGGTGATGTATTATGAGTAATTTTCTCCTGTAATATGTAGCAGTATACTGAGCACAAATATTTTATAAGGAAACAGAATAATTAAGAACTGAAAAGATTCAAAGTGGATCAACAATAATGTTCTAGTGCCATAGATTTGCTTTCAGATATATTTTTCAGTTAAATATTAGACTGCTTAGTCATGATAATTACAATGATGATCAGAAACAATGGGAAAGAAAGAATGGAGTAGAAAATTTGGGGGCAGTGGAGATTTGAGAATCATTTACCATATTTTGTTTTTGCATAAATCTGCACAAGCTCAAATAGTAATGCTCACATTATAAGTCTTTTTTTTTTTTTTATCTTTTAGAAGCTAGGGTATAGAGAAAGGGACAGAGTGTCAACCAAGATGACTTGAAAGTATGTTATATGGACAAATGGCAAATTGTGACAATATTATCACTGAAGTTTAATAGTATTTTGTTTCCAGTGTGTATACATATGGGGTCAAAATTTTTGGCCTGACTTACAAGTCAGCCAGCTGAGCTGTATGTTAATGAGAGAGGAGATGTGTCTTTTCAAGCACCTTGTTATCCCCAGTGTCTATGGTGGGTATACGGTGCCTAAAAGATCCTCAACTAAGTTAATATACTAATTATGATATTTTTAAAATAATATTAAATATATTGGAACCAAACGTTATTTCTTCTGTTATATTAAGATATTCTTATGCCAAATTTAATATTACTGTTCTGCTTTTAGTGAAAAATGTTGCATAACCAGTGACTGAACTTTCTGTTTGACCTGGAGTCGATTGCATGGGTTAGCAATATTTGGCTTCCTATCTTAGAAACTTATAAATGACTATGGCAAATCAAATTGCACCAACTTAAATGTACACACATGGAAATGATCTCAAAGTCCTGCTTGAGTATTATTTTTAAAAGTATAAAAATTTAAAAAAAACTATTTCAGAAGTGGCTTTAAACCTCCTTCTAAATGTCATAGGTGGAAAATGGAAAGGTGGTTCTGCTCCAACCAACTCTGTTTCCAATCATGAAAATGCATCCAAATAGTCCTCTTAAATCTGTTATAGTGGCAAATGTCATGTAAAAAAAAGCTTTCCATTTTTTCTTTAAAGCATTGATTCTTAGCTTGAGCTACGTGTTAACATTACCTGAGGAAACATTTAAAAAATTACTGATGTCTGGTTCCCAGCCTACACTTTCTGTTTTAATTGCTCTGGGGGCAGAATGGGCATTTGAGTATTTAAAAACCTCAAAGGTGGGACCTCCTTTGCAGTCCAGTGTTTAGGACTCCACGCTTCTGCTGCAAGGGGCACAAGTTCAATTCCTGGTTGAGGAGCTAAGATCTTACATGCAGTGCAGTGCAGCACAGCCAAAAAATAGGGCTGGGGGGTGGAGCTTCAGAGGTGTTTCTAATGTACAACCAAGGCTGAGATTCACAGATTAGATTGTTAACACTCTTTTCTACTTAGACTGAGGTATTGTTTTCCAAACAAGTAAACATCCTAACTTTGGTAAGCTCAGAAGCTATAACTGATACTAAGTGTCCCACAGAAAAGTTCCTTCCAGCCTATGTCTATGGAAGATTTCTGGATGATAAAAAGTTTGCCCTTTTAAATGGACGGTCCAACAGATCATTTGCCTTCATGTTAAAATTATCGTAAAGTGTGATGATATGGACTTTTTTGCTTCTAGTATTTCTTTTTTTTTTTTTTTTTTTAAATTCTTCTTAGCAGTTTGTCCTGATCTGTACCTCACTGAGGTTACCCTTAATGTTCCCCTTTGGAGAAGTACATTAGTGAGAACTAGCACTTTGAAGATTTTATTCTTTGACTCAATTTTTAGAATAAAATTGAAAAATGAACTTATGAGTTAAAGTAGGAATAGCATATTGAGCTAACCAAAATGTACCCTCTGGAGCTCATAAAGAGGGAAGAAATTTGAAAATTTAATTCTACTCTGCTCTGTATAGGAATAGAAAATTAAGCAAGATCTCTCTCATTTCCCAGGATCTCAGAAGGCCTAGTCATGTTCAATTTGGAACTGACAAGTCTATCTGAAGGAAAAATTAGTTTAGAAAATTTGGAAGGAAGTTATCCATTGTTTTGGTGGATTAAAAACATTCTTTATATATTGATTTAGTAGTGAATTGGTAAGTGGCAAGTTAAGGGATTTCACACTTTTACTGCTCATAGACTAATACATTTTAAATTTAAAATATAGCTCTTGAAAAAACTCAAATAATCTTTTAACATATTGCCAAGAAAGCACAAAACACGTATAAATAATAGAAGCTCCAAGTGTAGGACAAATAAAAATAAGGCATAATTTCTTAGGTTTATTACTCAATGTGGAGTTGATGAGAATTCACTAGAGTCATTTATTAAATAAATGAGCTAAACTCATTTACATCTGAACTGCATAGAATCACTTGAAGACAGTTTGTCCTGATACAGATTCTCTAGCTGTGTGAAAAAGGGAAGGAGGGTAGGTGTTTAATTTTTTTATTGTGTGCTTGCCAATAAAATGAGATCAGTGTGTCACAAGTGAATTAAATGTGTATTTGTTCTTTATCATTGCTACAATAACTGCTCATACAATAATTACTCATAACTTTGAGTGAATGAACTAGAAATCAGGTAACCCACTTAAGTTAACTTGCCAGCTACTAAGAGAGCGTTTGCAGACTTAGTAATTTCTTTTAAGGGGGCCATGGGCTAACTTTTGTCAGTAAGGTGTTGATAGGTGGTGGCAATCTGTATTGGATTAATCATAATTATTATTGTGTACCCAAATTGATTGAGCTAGTCCTCTAAAGGAGGTAATGGCAGAGTGGCAGTTCATTAGCCCCTATAGGCTAATTAAACATCTAATTAGTTTCTAACTAGGAAATATTTTCATGTGATTATGAGTACAGAGTGATTCCAGGAGCCCACAAATTGAATTATCTGGATCTTAATTTCTCATAAAAATAATGGTGTTTGAGGAGATAATGTGGTCTCAAAATATTAAATGATAAACTTTGGACTTAATTAGATGTCATTTATTTCCTCACTTATTTATTAAATAGTCAATGCTGAGGCCCCTACTTCCCTTTCTTATTGCAGTTTTTAAGTCATCATCATATACAGGGAGTTCAATATAAGTCAGACTGTGCCTCATCTTGTCAAGTCTCTACAGTGACGTGGAGAGGCAGGCGTTATTCTTCCTCTTTTATACCCATGAGAAACCTAACCCTGAGAATTAACCAGTCCACTTTGCCATAGTAAGGAAGTAATAGAACCTGCACAACAGCAGCTGTAGACATGTCCTCCGCCAGTGCAAAATATGGATTCACTTTGTATTAAGGTAATTCAATATTAAATGTTTTATTGGTTCTACTCCTGTTTCTCCGTGCTATTCTTTTCCAGAGTTACAGCTGGCCCTCCGTGTCTGTGGGTTCTGCATCTTGTAGAGCAGACTGTACTCTGTAGTTTTATATCAGGAACTTGAGAACCCACAGATCCTGGTATCCATTCAGTGGGGCCTGGAACCAATCCCCCGAGGATACCATGGGATGACTGTCTTCATAGTTACTTTTCAGTTGCCAGCTTGTGTTGTTTTTAGGATCAGTAATCTAACTTATTCTGACACAAGCCTTTGGGCACAACCTAATTTTCTTGACAAGGCAGAGACTTAAGGAAGAGTGCTTTTAAAATCCTGATTATTTTTTAGCAGAGTTCCTCAGCTGTGCATTTTTCACATTTGCCCCAAATTCTTATTTGTTTTGAGGGGCTTCTTTGTACACTGTACAATGATAAGCAGCATCCCTGACCTCTACGCATTAGGTGCCAGAAGCAAACCTCCTCCATCCCTCCTCCTTAATTGTGACATCCAGGGATGCCCCTAGACTTTACCAAATGTCCCCTATTGAGCAAAATTGCTCTTGGTTGAGAACCACTAGTTGACAGGGTCAAGAAATGTTATTAAAGATTTTACTAATCACAACTGTGACCATCAGTATGCTATGGATGAAATACTTTACAGTGTTCGTCAAAGAACATTTGCACTGGGTGAGGCTGAACAGGCAAGAATGACTCTAATAAAGACTAATGCAACCGAAAAGAGAAATCACACTTAAGTCCAGTGAAACAAAAGGCTGGAGAACTTTTCAGCACTAGTGGGAAAATGCTGGAGCTAGTGGAAAGGTACTGGAGGACCTTTCCTCCAGTAGGCAGCAGGTTGGTCTATGTACAAATGATGAAGCCTTCTGTGTTTACTAATTGATGCCTATGGAAATTAAAGTCTGAGCACCAAAGAATTGAGGCTTCCAAACTGTGGTGCTAGAAAAAAAGACTTGAGAGTCCCTTGGACAGCCAGGAGATCAAGCCAGTTAATCCTAAAGGAAATCAACCCTGAATATTCATTGGAAGGACTGATGCTAAAACTAAAGCTCCAGTACTTGGGCCACCTGATGCAAAGAGCCAGCTCATTGGAAAAGACCCTGATACTGAGAAAGACTGAGGGCAGGAGGAGAAGGGGACAGCAGAGGATGAGATGGTTGGATGGCATCACTGACTGAATGGACATGAGTTGGTGATGAATAGGGAATCCTGGCATGCTGCAGTCCATGGGGTTGCAGGGAGTTGGACATGACTGAGCAACTGACCAAAAACAGTGAGTTAGGTCCCCACCTTCCCAGGAGACTGGTTGATAAGGGCACTAGTTTTCCTGATTGCATTTCAAAAGGATGGTCCATAGATCCTTGAAAAAGACATTCCTGGGCTGTAAAACTGGGGAGAGGCTGAGAGAAGATTTACATATCAAAGAGGTAGAGAAAGAATGACACGTTTTCCAAAGTAAATAAGGAAAAAGAGGTCAGGGGCCTGTCCTCAGAAAGAAAACATCTGAAGTTTAGTCAAGCTGACGAAAATATTAAGGCCTTCTTTTTCAGGATTTTGATAAGCTTGTGGACTTAGTATGAATCTAGGACATGCCATTATTAAGTCAGGGGTTGGGTTGATTTTTGCATCCGTCACACACTCCAGTAAAGGATGTCTGTGGAAGGGTTGGGTCTGATGTTGGTGCCATGGCCTGATCATGGCCCTCAGCCTATGCCTGCCCCAGTTTCCAGATATTCATCTTATAGAGGTGACAATGGCACAGCCAGAGTTCCATCGACTCTGGGTGTCAGCTTCTACTGATCTCAGCAAATGATGATCATTCGCTTTCCAACCTGAGCTCCATTTTGAACAGCTCAAAACATGGGTTTAAATAACAGAGCAGGAGTCATCTTCATCATCTTTCATTCCCAAGGCTGGACACACAAACAGCAAATGGCTAATAGTGGTTTGCTTTGTACACTGATGACATCCGGGCTTCTATTCTCTCTTTCTTTTAGGATTTTTGGCCACACCCAAGGGCACGTGGGACATTAGTTCTCTGATCAAGGATCGAACTTGGATCCCCTGCATTGAAAGGTGGAGTCTTAACCACTGAACTGTCGGGGAAGTTCTGGGTCTCTATTTTCATGAATGGCCATCTGTATCAGAGTTATCTTGACTCTCACCTGGGAAGTCTACAGGAAAGCAGACACAGTGTCCTGCTGCCTGAGGGATGATTACTGAATTTATCCTTGAGAAATATTGGGGCACAGCAGACATGGCATGGTCCTGGATTCTGTGACTGATCTCAATGAGCAGTTCATTCCACAGCAATTTAATCAACTAGTGCTTCACATTTATCATAAGTAATATGCTGTGCTTTGGTTTAGTTGCTAAGTAGTGTTCCAGTCTTAGTGACCCCATGGACTGTAGCCCGCCAGGCTCCTCTGTCCATGGGATTCTCCAGGCAAGAATGCTGGAGTGATTTGTCATGCCCTCTTCTAGGGGATCTTTGCAACCCAAGGATAGAACCTGCGTCTCTTGCTTGGCAGGAGGGTTCTTTACCACTGAACCACCTTGGAAGCTAAAACTAGGAAGAAAAAAATAAGACTCTATGCCTGTTTTGAAGGAACTCACTGTTTCAGAGAAGTCTGACTATATTCATGGCTACAACTGTATAACTGATTGGGTGTTAAGTCTATGGGAATGCATTAAAAAAAGATTAATTAATACAGACACATTATGAAATAAATTATGGAAACAGGGTCATGGAAGGTGACATTAGAATGATGGGAAATTTTCATCAGATGAAAATGTGAGAGAGCAACAGATGTGAACAATGTCAACCAAAGTGGAAGGTAAGAAGTAATGGTTTCTTATGTCACCAGCTAGTAAGACATGATCAAGAAATGGCCTATTCCTTCTCACCATTGCCCTCCAACATATTTTGTTGGATCTCCCTTCTCTGCCACTGGAGACTCTCTCAGAAAGATCCCATATCTTTCCAGAAATAATATTAGAATAATCACTGGATATTAGAACTGTCATTTTCTAATATTAGAAATACGGTACAATCATATAACTTTCACCTCTAATCCAGTCATCTCTTTCCAGCTTAATCCTGACATAAGAATTACCTAGACCAACTGTGGGGAAGGAAGGATGGATGAATTGTCTATTTTTGTTGTTGTTCTTCCTCCCTTTCGTTCTTGCACTCTCTTTTTCCCCAGAGCTGAAGTCTATGAGTCCTCCAGGGTTGGGATGGGAGGAAGAAACAGGAGAAAAGGAACAAGTGGGAAGGCAATGGCACCCCACCCCAGTACTTTTGCCTGGAAAATCCCATGGACAGAGGATCCTGGTAGGCTCCAGTCCATGGGGTCGCTAAGAGTCTGACACGACTGAGCGACTTCACTTTCACTTTTCACTTTCATGCATTGGAGAAGGAAATGGCAACCCACTCCAGTATTCTTGCCTGGAGAATCCCAGGGACGGGGGAGCCTGGTGAGCTTCCGTCTATGGGGTCGCACAGAGTCGGACACGACTGAAGCGACTTAGCATAGCATAGCATAGCTCCTGCCTGGGGCTCTAGTAATCTGGCACACTGCCCTTTATTTCAGATGCCCAGTCACCAGCTCTTTCTGTAATGGGATGCTTCTTGAGTATAATCTGAAAGTGGGGTGGCAAAAAGCTCAATAAATTCCTCAGCTAACAAGCTCCTTAAAAGCTCTGTTATTTCATCCACTTTATTTAGACTGGTGATAGACAAAGTAGGTAATGACATGTTTAGATTTCTCTCTGCACGTCCGGGTGGGAGTGTCTGGCACCTCTATTTAGAATGTGTGAACATTTATCACCTGCTGTCCTCAATTTCAGGACCTCAGCCAAGACTCTAAGACAACTGAAACCTCCTGTTAAATATCCTGCTCCTTTCACATTCGCAGAATGTTTACTCTTTATAGCGCATGTATACATCAATGGCAATGGGCTGCCTTAGACAAGACAGGGATTTGGAACTAGACACAGCTGACATCAAAACAAACTTTAACATTGATTTAAACTATGGGAATATTAGTTCCTTTATCTACAAGATGAGGGAGATAGAACATACTTTTCAACATTACTTTGTATAGCATCATGCCTGGCAGGTACTATATTATCAAAAAATGTGTCACCATCTTCCATATTGGATCTAATAGAAACTCTGAGTAGGCATGGCAAGAATTGTTTGAGAAACAAAATGTCTGGGCACAGGAGAATTATTGTGCTTTAGTGAAAGACCGATTTTGAGGATCTTTAAGATCGTACAAGAAGGTTTTAACTTTCTTTGCTACCCAGTCAAAACCTAGGAAGGAGAATTTAATATAGCAGCATGGTTCAAAGTCATGCTTGAACCTCAAAATCATCTTGCTGTCCACCTCTCCTCATTTTGTCTAACAAGGACCCACAACTGGTCCATTTGCAGTACCTATAAAAATAATGATAATATTAATATCCGATATTTATTAAGCACTTCATATGTATCAGGCATTGTGCTAAGCAGTTTAATTACATTGTTGCATTGTGTTTTCACAACCGTATTTCACAACTGTGAAAATTTTGAGTTTGGATATGCCAGCAAATTTGGAAACGACCACAGGACTGGAAAAGGTAAGTTTTCATTACAATCCCAAAGAAAGGCAATGCCAAAGAATGCTTAAAGAATGCTCAAAACTACTGCACAATTGCACTCATCTCTCAAGTCTTCTCCAACACCACAGTTCAAAAGCATCACTTCTTCAGCGCTCAGCTTTCTTCACAGTCCAACTCTCACATCCATACATGACTACTGGAAAAACCATAGCCTTGACTAGATGATCCTTTGTTGGCAAAGTAATGTCTCTGCTTTTGAATATGCTATCTAGGTTGGTCATAACTTTCCTTCCAAGAAGTAAGCGTCTGTTAATTTCATGGCTGCAGTCACCATCTTCAGTGATTTTGGAGCCCCCCAAAATAAAGTCTGACCCTGTTTCCACTGTTTCCCCATCTATTTCCCATGAAGTGATGGAACCAGATGCCATGATCTTTGTTTTCTGAATGTTGAGCTTTAAGCCAACTTTTTCACTCTCCTCTTTCACTTTCTTTAAGAGGCTTTTTAGTTCCTCTTCACTTTCTGCCATAAGGGTGGTGTCATCTGCATACCTGAGGTTACTGATATTTCTCCCAGCAATCTTGATTCCAGCTTGTGCTTCTTCCAGACCAGCGTTTCTCATGATATACTCTGCGGATAAGTTAAATAAGCAGGGTGACAATATATAGCCTTGACGTACTCCTTTTCCTATTTGGAACCAGTCTATTGTTCCATGTCCAGTCTAACTGTTACTTCCTGATCTGCATACAGATTTCTCAAGAGGCAGGTCAGGTGGTCTGGTATTCCTATCTCTTTCAGAATTTTCCACAGTTTATTGTGATCCACACAGTCAAAGGCTTTGGCATAGTCAATAAAGCAGAAATAGATGTTTTTCTGGAACTCTCTTGCTTTTTCCATGATCCAGCGGATGTTGGCAATTTGATCTCTGGTTCCTCTGCCTTTTCTAAAACCAGCTTGAACATCTGGAATTTCATGGTTCATGTATTGCTGAAGCCTGGGTTGGAGAATTTTGAGCATTACTTTACTAGTGTGTGAGATGAGTGCAATTGTGCGGTAGTTTGAGCATTCTTTGGCATTGCCTTTCTTTGGGATTGGAATGAAAACTGACCTTTTCCAGTCCTGTGGCCACTGCTGAGTTTTCCAAGTTTGCTGGCATATTGAGTGTAGCACTTTCACAGCATCATCTTTCAGGAGTTGAAATAGCTCCACTGGAATTCCTCCACTAGCTTTGTTCATAGTGATGCTTTCTAAGGCCCACTTGACTTCACATTCCAGGATGTCTGGCTCTAGGTCAGTGATCACACCATCGTGATTATCTAGGTCATGAAGATCTTTTTTGTACAGTTCTTCTGTGTATTCTTGCCACCTCTTTTTAATATCTTCTGCTTCTGTTAGGTCCATACCATTTTTGTCCCTTATCGAGCCCATCTTTGCATGAAATGTTCCTTTGGTATTTCTAATTTTCTTGAAGAGATCTCTAGTCTTTCCCATTCTGTTGTTTTCCTCTATTTCTTAGCATTGATTGCTAAGGAAGGCTTTCTTATCTCTCCTTGCTATTCTTTGGAACTCTGCACTCAAATGGGTATATCTTTCCTTTTTCCTTTGCTTTTCACTTCTCTTCTTTTCACAGCTATTTGTAAGTCCTCCTCAGACAGCCATTTGGCTTTTTTGCATTTCTTTTCCATGGGGATCGTCTTGATCCCTGTCTCCTGTACAATGTTACAAACCTCCATCCATAATTAGATGCTACTAGAATAATATAGATACGTTTATGTGATTATCTGTTATGGTGAACAATTGATGTTTTTGAACTGTGGTATTGGAGAAGATTCTTGAGAGTCCCTTGGACTGCAAGAAGGTCCAACCAGTCCATTCTGAAGGAGATCAGCCCTGGGATTTCTTTGGAAGGAATGATGCTAAAACTGAAACTCCAGTACTTTGGCCACCTCATGTGAAGAGTTGACTCATTGGAAAAGACTCTGATGCTGGGTGGGATTGGGGGCAGGAGGAGAAGGGGATGACAGAAGATGAGATGGCTGGATGGCATCATTGACTTGATGGACATGAGTTTGAGTAAACTCCGGGAGTTGATGATGGACAGGGAGGCCTGGCATGCTGCGATTCATGGGGTTGCAAAGAGTTGGACACGACTAAACAACTGAACTGAACTGATGTGATTTATAATCATTTATATGTATATTTGTAATTACTTATATTGTAAATAATTGTTTTTTGCACATTTTTATGTCCCTTTGTTTCCCGATTCAACCATACAGTATGGTGTATGGAAGAAAAAACTTTTTACTCCACCCATCTTGGGTTCATTGCCTATGTGTGGGTGCTCAGTCGCTCAGTCGTGTCTGACTCTTTGACACACCATGGACTCAAAGAGTCCTGCCAGGTTCCTCTATCCATGGGATTTTACAGGCAAGAATATTGGAGTGGGTTTCTTTAAATTAGACTGTCAAAACAACATACTAAGAAAAGAAAAACAGTTTATTAACACATTCCATTCACCTTACATGGGAGAGATCTTAGTGATAAATAACTCCAAGGGATTGCCAGAATTTAGACTTAGATGGCATCCTATCAAAGCAAAATAATTTTGCGGAGAAGGAAGAAGACAAAGGAAAAGGACTTTGAACTTCTAGGGGTGGCAAATTGAAGGAAGACAAATATGAGGAAGTTCATGATAGATAAGTCTAGTTAGTAAGATGTGTTTGTGTGGACTCTTCAGTGGGATCTTATCTCCTGTGATAAAATTAGTATTCCCTTCCTGGTGTGAGAAGTAGGGCGGTGACATCTTCACTAGAGGAGTCCACGTTCTGCTTTCAGGTGGGTAAGGGGAAAGCAGAGAACTTCTCTTCTTCAGCTCAACATAATCTGTATGCAAAGTGGCATTTTACAGAGTGACATGTTTTGCTGTTCTTCAGTGGAAATGCTTCTAGGTCAACTGGTAAACCTCTAATTCACTCTCTTTAATAGCTGAATAATATCCCGTTGTGTGATATGTCATCATCCACTCAGCCATTCCCCTATATATGGCTGCTCATTTAACACGGCTTCTTGTTTGTTTCTGTGTTTATTTTTGGTCAGAGTGAACAAAAGAGCAATAATCATCCCATTGTGGTGGTGGTTTAGTCGCTAAGTTGTGTCCGACTCTTTGGGACAGTAGCCTGCCAGGCTCCTCTGTCCATGGTATTTCTCAGGCAAGAATACTGGAGTGGGTTACATTTCCTTCTTCAGGGGATCTTCCCAACCCAGAAATCGAACTTGTGTCTCCTGCTTTGCAGGCAGATTCTTTACCACTAGGCCACCAGGGAAGTCCTAATCATCAGGTACATAAGTGTTAATGAACTGGGTTTTTGTTCTATGGAGCATATTCCCAGGAGTGGGAACAGCAAATGCATTTATAATTCTAATAGATGTTGCTGTATTGCTTTCAAAAGAGCCTGTAACACTTTAGACTTCCAGGAATAGGGTGCTGCTGCTGCTGCTGCTCAGTCGCTTCAGTCGTGTCTGACTCTGTGCGACCCCAGAGACGGCAGGCCACCAGGCTCCCCTGTCCCTGGGATTCTCCAGGCAAGAACACTGGAGTGGGTTGCCATTTCCTTCTCCAATGCATAAAAGTGAAAAGTGAAAGTGAAGTCGCTCAGTCGTGTCCAACTCTTAGCGACCCCATGCACTGCGGCCCACCAGGGTCCTCCATCCATGGGATTTTCCAGGCAAGACTACTGGGGTGGGGTGCCATGAATAGGGTAGAGGGCCTTTTTCTCCCACATACCTGTCATTATTTGGTGTTATAGCTTTTTTTCTTTTAATCTTCAGAAGTCTATTAGGTATAAAGTGATATTTCATTGTGCTTTATTTGCATTTCCCCAGGGATGGGTAGATTTAAACATTTTTTTCCTTGTTAATTGCCCTTTCATAGTCTTTTGCTCTTATTTTATTCAGCTGCTTGTCTTTTTCCCATTAATTTTAATACTTTTAATACATTTGTGGATTATAGATAATTAATCCTTTTGTTTACCATTTGCTTGGCATTTGTCTACTGACTTGTTTGCCTGATTATAGTTTTCATATAATCAGATACACATACTTTGTAGGATTCCAATATTGAACTTTTTTATAATTAAGTTTATAAGTAATCAGAAATTTAGTTTTGCATATGATATAAAATCTTCCCTGGGTTGAGAAGATCCCCTAGGCTTCCCTGATGACTCAAATGGTAAATAATCTGCCTGCAATGCGGGAGACCTGGGTTCAGTACCTGGGTTGGGAAGATCCCCTGGAAGAAAGCATAGCAACCCACTCTAGTACTCTTGCCTGGAGATTCCCCATGGACAGAGGATCCTGGGGGACTACACGCCATGGGGTCGCAAAGAGTTGGACACAGCTGAGGACTAAGCACAGTACATGATATAAAATAGAGATAAATAATTATATTTTTAGGTAACTAATTGTACCCATATTTATTTAATAATCTACTCTTTCTCTAATAATCTATATAGCAAGATCCATTTCTATACTCTCCTTCCATTGATCTAGTTTTGTTCTTTTCCAGGTCATATTAAATATGGTAGCAATACACTGGCTTTATCATAAGTTCTTCGGGGAAGGCAATGGCACCCCACCCCAGTACTTTTGCCTGGAAAATCCCATGGACGGAGGAGCCTGGTAGGCTCCAGTCTATGGGGTCGCTAAGAGTCGGACACGACTGAGCGACTTCACTTTCCCTTTTCACTTTCATGCATTGGAGAAGGAAATGGCAACCCACTCCAGTGTTCTTGCCTGGAGAATCCCAGGGACGGGGGATCCTGGTGGGCTTCCGTCTATGGGGTCGCACAGAGTCGGACACGACTGAAGCGACTTAGCAGCAGCAGCAGCAGCAGCATCATAAGTTCTTAAGACCCCATCACTGTTTTTCTGTTACATGATTTCCTTAGGTGTAGTTGGACATCTATTTCTCTTATAATTCACAAATAATTTTATTGAATTCTATTTAAATTCCTGTTGAGATTTGATTTGTAATTCCATTAAATGCATATGCTAACTTGGGAGGGAAATGGTCATTTTCATGATATTATGTCTTCTCACCCAAAGACTTTCCTATTTGTTTAAGATTTGGTTACTATCTTCTAGTATAATAGTCTGGTGGCTCACATGGTAAAGAATCTGCCTGCAATACAGGAGACCCAGGTTCGATCCCTGGATCGGGAAGATGCCCTGGAGAAGGGAATAGCAGCCCACTGTCGTGTTCTTGCCTGGGAAACCCCATGACAGAGGAGCCTGGTGGGCAAAGGATTTCATGGAATCAAAAGAGTTGGACACACTGAATGACTAACACTTTTACTTTCAATACAATTGTATGTTTTTCTTCATACATCATGTCTTATGCCATTTTATTACTTTTCTCTGTATTTTGTAATGTTTATATATATATATTATAAATGGTATAATTTTCCATTTTTTAAGTTTATTATTGCTAGAGAAGATAAAGACTAAAGGCTGTTTTTTATGTATTGCTTCAAAATACCCTGTGCTCCTGTTTTATCATTAACAATGACCTTCACTTTCTCAGAACCCATAATCAGAACATAAGACATAACTATTTCAGCTTACTCTATATTCTTTGTTTAACTTACCTTCCTTCATCTTAAATGTCAATCCAGTTATTTGGTTACAGTATTTTTCTAAGTATTTTCTTCATATATAGTGTATGGATGGTTCACGACCCAGATAATCACGATGGTGTGATCACTGACCTAGAGCCAGACATCCTGGAATGTGAAGTCAAGTGGGCCTTAGAAAGCATCACTATGAACAAAGCTAGTGGAGGTGATGGAATTCCAGTGGAGCTATTCCAAATCCTGAAAGATGATGCTGTGAAAGTGCTGCACTCAATATGCCAGCAAATTTGGAAAACTCAGCAGTGGCCACAAGATTGGAAAAGGTTAGTTTTCATCCCAATCCCAAAGAAAGGCAATGCCAAAGAGTGCTCAAACTACCTCACAATTGCACTCATCTCACACACTAGTAAAATAATGCTCAAAATTCTCCAAGCCAGGCTTCAGCAATATGTGAACCGTGAACTTGCTGATGTTCAAGCTGGTTTTAGAAAAGGCAGAGGAACCAGAGATCAAATTGCCAACATCCGCTGGATCATGGAAAAAGCAAGAGAGTTCCAGAAAAACATCTATTTCTGTTTTATTGACTATGCCAAAGCCTTTGACTGTGTAGATCACAATAAACTGTGGAAAATTCTGAGAGAGATGGGAATACCAGACCACCTGATCTGCCTCTTGAGAAATCTGTATGCAGGTCAGGAAGCAACAGTTAGAACTGGTCATGGAACAACAGCCTGGTTCCAAATAGGAAAAGGAGTACGTCAAGGCTGTATATTGTCACCATGTTTATTTAACTTATATGCAGAGTACATCATGAGAAATGCTGGACTGGAAGAAACACAAGCTGGAATCAAGATTGCTGGGAGAAATATCAATAACCTCAGATATGCAGATGATACCACGTTTATGGCAGAAAGTGAAGAGGAACTCAAAAGCCTCTTGATGAAAGTGAAAGTGGAGAGTGAAAAGGTTGGCTTAAAGCTCAACATTCAGAAAACGAAGATCATGGCATCTGGTCCCATCACTACATGGGAAATAGATGGAGAAACAGTGGAAACAGTGTCAGACTTTCTTTTTCTGGGCTCCAGAATCACTGCAGATGGTGACTGCAGCCATGAAATTAAAAGATGCTTACTCCTTGGAAGGAAAGTTATGAGCAACCTAGATAGCATATTCAAAAGCAGAGAAATCACTTTGCCAACAAAGGTTCGCCTAGTCAAGGCTATGGTCTTTCCTGTGGTCATGTATGGATGTGAGAGCTGGACTATGAAGAAGACTGAGTGCCGAAGAATTGATGCTTTTGAACTGTGGTGTTGGAGAAGACTCTTGAGAGTCCCTTGGACTGCAAGGAGATCCAACCAGTCCATTCTGAAGGTCAGCCCTGGGCTTTGGAAGGAATGATGCTAAAGCTGAAACTCCAGTATTTTGGCCACCTCATGCGAAGAGTTGACTCATTGGAGAAGACTCTGATGCTGGGAGGGATTGAGGGCAGGAGGAGAAGGGGACGCCAGAGGATGAGATGGCTGGATGGCATCACTGACTCGAGGGATGTGAGTCTGAGTGACCTCCGAGAGCTGGTGATGGATAGGGAGGCCTGGCGTGCTGCAGTTCATGGGGTCGCAAAGAGTCAGACACGACTGAGCGACTGATCTGATCTGATGGATGGTTACTGTCATTTCTCAAATACTGTTTTTTACCCTAATAGGTGATGAATATTGTGGTTGGTGAAAGGATTCTAGTGTTGCCAAGCTTTCCTTTCAGTTATTTCTAAATTTTATTCTTCTGTCCATGAGATTCCTATGAGAAATCTCATACTGTTCTGGTTTTCTTTTCTGTTAGCTAGCTTGTTCCTTGTTGTTTTAAGCTCATACATTATTTTGCTTGTTTTCAGACATCTGAAATTTTAATTGCATAGGCCTAGGAATATATATTTTCTTAGCAATAAACTCTGGAACTTGGTAAGACATTTGAAATGTCATTTTAAATTATTCTTCACCTCAGAAAAATTATCTTCTACTATGGTTCAGTTATCATTTTGCCTTCTTCTGTTCTTTTTCTAATATTTCTGTTATTTGAATTTCAGGTTATATCTCTTCTCCAAATCTCATATCTATTATTTTTCCCTTATATTTTCCATCTCAATGTTTGTTTGCTTGTTTTGCTCTGAATGTTGTAATGCAACTCTTAATCTACCAAGCTACAGTTGGTAGGAACAGCTCCAGGTGATGATAATCCACTCTTTCATTCTATTTAATGAAATCTTTAGTTTGGAAATCAACTTTGTTAACTGTGTGTGTGTGTGTATGTGTATACATACCCACATGCACCCACAAACTTTCTTGAGCTTAACTAAATTTTATTCAGATATCCATTATCTTTTCCACAAGTTCTAATTTTCCATTTACTCTAATTTTCTCTTGTCTCTGGCTTCCTATTTCCTAATGTGGAGTGTAAGTTTCCTTCATTATATCATTGTGACTCAGGTTTTCTTATCAGGACATTCTATGCAAGGTGACAGGCATTGCAGTTTCTGCATCTTTGGGTTTGCGACATGAGTCAACAGCTATCAGTTCCTAGATGAACTATTGGAATTTAGCAGGCAGGTTGGTTAATGTGATTAGGCCATTTGTATTTATTAATTGGTGCTTTTCTAAGTTATCCCTTACAGATACTAGAGAGATAGAAACACTACATATATTTTATTGTGGGGGAAACAAAACTCTACAAAAGCCTAAGTGAGATCATGAAATCTACTTCTTAACAGAATTTTAAGTGCACAGTACAGTGACTATAAGTAAAATACTGTACAATAGATCTCTATAACATTTTTATTTTACATAACTGAAGGTTCAGTTCAGTTCAGTCACTCAGTCGTGTCTGACTCTTTGTGATCCCATGAATAGCAGCACGCCAGGCCTCCCTGTCCATCACCAACTCCCAGAGTTCACTCAGACTCACATCCATTGAGTCAGTGATGCCATCCAGCCATCTCATCCTCTGTCGTCCCCTTCTCCTCCTGCCCCCAATCCCTCCCAGCATCAGAATCTTTTCCAATGAGTCAACTCTTCGCATGAGGTGGCCAAAGTACTGGAGTTTCAGCTTTAGCATCATTCCCTCCAAAGAAAACCCAGGGCCGATCTCCTTTAGAATGGACTGGTTGGATCTCCTTGCAGTCCAAGGGACTCTCAAGAGTCTTCTCCAACACACAGTTCAAAAGCATCAATTCTTCGGCACTCAGTCTTCTTCACAGTCCAACTTTCACATCCATACATGACCACTGGAAAAACCATAGCCTTGACTAGACGGACCTTTGTTGGCAAAGTAACGTCTCTGCTTTTGAATATGCTATCTAGGTTGGTCATAACTTTCCTTCCAAGGAGTAAGCGTCTTTTAATTTCATGGCTGCAGTCACCATCTGCAGTGATTTTAATACCCATTAAACAGTAACTCCCCATTTTTTCCTCCCTCGAGCCTCTGGCAGCCATGATTCTGTTTACTGCTTTTGTGAGTTTGTTTAAGATACTTCATACACATGGAACCTTGCAGTATTTGTTCTTCTATGGCTGATTTACTTCACTTAAAATAATGTTCTCAAGGTTCATCTGTGTTGTTGCTTATGACATGATTTTCTTTTTAAGAATCTTAAAGAAGTGTTTGCATGCTAATGTTCATTGCAGCATCCATCCATGGATGAATGGGGTTAAGCATATGTGGTATATACAGATAATAGAATGTGTCCTGCATGGTAGTCACTCAGTCCTGTCCGACTCTTTGCAGCCCTTTGGACTGTAGCCCACCAGGCTCCTCTGTCCATGGGATTTTCATGCAAGGATACTGGAATGGGTTGTCACTTTCCTTCTCTGGGGCATCTTCCTGACCCAGGGATTGAACCCACATCTCCTGCTTTGCCGGTGGATTCTTTGTGGATACTGATTCACTGGGGAAGCCTGAAAATGGGATACTATTCAGCTTTAAAAAAGAAAGCACTATATTTCTTTTTTAAAAAGACTTCATTTTTCAGAGCAGTTTTAGGTTCATAACATAATTGAGAAGAAGGTAGACATTTCCTATATGTCCTCTACCTTCTGACACACATAGCTTCCCCATTGTCCGTGTCATTCAGCATCGTGGTGCATTTGTTACCAAGGGGGAACCAACAGTAACACATCATAATCACCCCAATCCCATAGCTTACCTTTGAGTACACTCTTGACACTGTCCATTTTATGAGTTTGGACAAATGTATTATGAGTTATATTCATCAAAATAGTGCCATACAGAGTAGTTTCACTGTCCTAAAAACCTTCTGAGCTCTGCCTATTCACCTCTTGTTCCCTCTGCCTCCTTTGACAACCACTAAGGTTTTTATCATCTGCATTGTTTGCCTTTTACAGAAAGTGGTACAGTTGGAATCCTCCAGCCCGTGGGCATTTCTGAATTGGGTTCTTTCACGGAAAAACATGTATTTAAAAATTGCTTCATGGCTTGATAACTCATTTTATTTAGCGCTGAATAATATTCCACTGTGTGAATATACCACAGTTTATCCACTCATCTATAGAAGGACATGTTGGTTGCTTCCAAGTTTTGGCAGTTATGAATAGAGCTTCTGTAATGTTTGAGTAGGGGTTTTTGTATGGATAGGAGTTTTTAGTTCCTTTGGGTAAAATCAAGGAGTATTTGGATCAAATGGTAAGAATATGTTTGATTTTGATAAGAAAATTCCAAACTGTTTTCCCAAGTGGTGTACCATTTTGCATCCCTGCTAGCAATGTATGAGAGATTTCCTTTTACTCCACATTCTTGCCAACATTTGGTGTTGTCTGTATTCTAGATTTTGACCATTCTAATATGTAGTGATATTTTATTGCCATTTTATTTTGCATTTCCCAAATGACATAAAATGTGTGCCATCTTTTATGTGATTATTTGCTGTCTGCATATCTTCTTTGGTGAGGAGTCCGTTCAGATCTTTTACCCATATTTTAATTAAGATTACTTATTATTGTTGTTTCAAGATTTCTTTATGTATTTTGGGTAATAGTCCTTTATCAGATATGAGTTTTGAAAATATGTTCTGCTGGTGATGTGTCTTCTAATTCTTGATATTATCTTTCACAGAGCAGAAGTTTGAAATTTTGAGAAAATCCAGTTTATTGTTTTTTTTTTTCTTCATCTGCTAATGTAAATAGTTTTGTGGTTTTAATCTCAAATTCCACTTGTACATTGTTGGTATATAGGAAGGCATTTGGCTTTTGTATATTAACCTCATACCCTGCAACCTTGCTATAACTGTTTATCAGTTCCAAGAGTTTTTTGGTCAGTTTTTCTTTTTTTTTTTCAGATTTTCTACATAAATGATCATATTATCTGCGTACAAAGACTACTTGTCTTTCTTTTCCTGTATTCATACCCTTTCTTTTTTGTCTTGTTCTATTTGCAAGGGCTTCCAGTGCCACGTTGGAAAGGAATGGTGAGAAGAGACATCCTTACAAACCACCCATCTGGGAAGGTTTCACATTTCTTACCATTGGGTATAGTGTTAGCTGTAGGCTTTTTGTGTGTATTCTTTATCAAGTTGGGAAGGTCTTCCTTTGTTATAATATTCTGAGAGTTTATGTCATGAATGAAAGTTGAATTTTGTCCAGTGTTTTTTCTGCATCAATAAATATGATGATGTAATTTTTGTTCTTTAGCCTGTTGATGTGATAGATTACATTAGTTGATTTTTGAATGTTGAACAAGTCTTATATATCTGGGATAAATCCCAGTTGGTTATCATGTGTAATTCTTTTTATGCTTTTTTTGAATTCAATTTGCTAATATTTTGATGAGGATTTTTGCATCTGTTTTCATGAGAGAGATTAGTCTAATTTTATTTATTTATTTTTGTAATGTCTTTGTCTATTGTTGGGATTAGAATTATGCTGGCTTCATAGAAAGAGTTAGATAGCATTCCTTCTGTTTCTGTCCTTTAAAAGAGATTGTAGGAAACTAGTATAATTTCTTCCTCAAATGTTTGGTAGGAAGGTTCATCACTGAACTGTTATTATTATTATTTTTTGCTTTCTCTTTGGAAAATTTTAATATTGATTCAGTCTCTTTACTAGACACTGGCTTATTCAAATGGTCTATCTTTTCTTGGCACTTTATTTCTTAATGCTTACATTTCAAAGAAAAGACTCCTGGATACTTGAGAAAGACATTTTTTTGGTTGTAAAAGTGGCCAGAGGCTGAGAGAGGATTTATATATCAAAGAAGTAGAGAAAGAATTTACAACTGCAAGAATTTACAATTATTATTGCTCCTAGAAAAACCATTCAGTTCCCAGTCTCTCTGTAATCTTCTAGCCTCAAGGTTTCAATCTGCCTAATGTATTTTCTCCATCCCAAAATATAGGGGACACCAAAGTTTATTACAGTCAACCTTCTCAGAAGTATGGGTGTTTTAACCACATAGTTTGTCTCCAAAAACAGTTTATTAGGTCCTGCCCTTGGCCTTCAATGAAGTTCTCAGAATTTCACCAAGCCTTATCCTTTATGGGGGAAAATTCATGCATGTTCTCCAATGAATGGCCTTCCTAGCTTCTGGGAGTGCTAGCTATTGGTTTGACTCAGAACTGGCAAAAGCCTTAGAGCTTGATGTGAATAGAGAGGAGCTCCTCAGTTTTTTTTCCTAAGACTCAAGCAAAGCATTCTTGGGGACACCTAGGTCCAGGCAAGGGACTTGGCCTTTTGACTCGCATTAGTCATGATGGGCCTTTGGTCAGATTCCAGGCTTCGGGTAGTGAAAAAAAAAGTAAAGATATTTAGATGTGTATGTGTGTGTGTGTGTGTGTGTGTGTGTGTGTGTGTGTGTGTGTGTATGAGTATGCTAGGTCACTTCAGTAGTGTCTGACTCTGTGATCCTATGGACTGTAGCCTGTCATGCTCCTCTGACCATGGGATTCTCCAGGAATACTGAAGTGAGTTGCCATGCCCTCCTCCAAAGAATCTTCCTGACCTAGAGATTGAACCCATGTGTCTTATCTCTCCTGCATTGGCAGGCAGGTTCTTTACCACTTTTTCAGGGCTTCAGTTCAGTCACTCAGTTGTGTCCAACTCTTTGTGACCCCATGAATCACAGCACGCCAGGCCTCCCTGTCCATCACCAACTCCCGGAGTTCACCCAGACTCATGTCCATCGAGTCAGTGATGCCATCCAGCCATCTCATCCTCTGTCGTCCCCTTCTCCTCCTGCCCCCAGTCCCTCCCAGCATCAGAGTCTTCTCCAATGAGTCAACTCTTCACATGAGGTGGCCAAAGTACTGGAGTTTCAGCTTTAGCATCATTCCTTCCAAAGAAATCCCAGGGCTGATCTCCTTCAGAATGGACTGGTTGGATCTCCTTGCAGTCCAAGGGACTCTCAAGAGTCTTCTCCAACACCACAGTTCAAAAGCATCAATTCTTCGGTGTTCAGCCTTCTTCACAATCCAACTCTCACATCCATACGTGACCACTGGAAAAACCATAACCTTGACTAGACGGACCTTTAAAGGAATTTAAATACTTTCTTAACAGCCTGTGGGTTTGATCTTTTTTTAAATTGGTTAAAGTGAGGAATACTTGGGGAATTGTTGAATTGGTAACTGATATCTTTCTGTAGTCATGACCTCTGAGGGGTGATGAATAACAACATTCTCAGAGTAGCTGTTTCTATGGTGTGTCTGAACTGTTACACATTCGTTTCCTGGTAAAAGCAATTCCTATTCCTGTGCAGTAAATCTCAGAAAACAAAACAAAATAAAAAAATAGATTGTAAATAATATCACTAAAAACCCCACAAAATTATTGTATAACTTCAGTAACATAGTTCATTCTTAGTTGGTTTCGGTGAGTGTGTTCAATAAAGGAGATCACAGGTATAGATAGCCACCAGCCTCACTCAGTTGGTAGAGCATGAGGCTCTTAGTCGCAGGGTTGTGGGTTCAAGCCCCATGATGGGTGAGGTTTGGGGCTTCCCTGGGCTCTCAGTGAGTAAGGAACCTGCAATTCAGGAGACTCAGGTTCTATCCCTGAGTGGGGAAGATCCTCTGGAGAAGGGAATGGCAACCCATTCCAGTACTCTTGCATGGAAAATCCCATGGACACAGGAGCCTGGTGGGCTACAGTCCATGAGACTACAAATAGTCAGACATGACTGAATGACTAACACACACACATAGGTATGGATAACGTGTGTGTGTGTGTGTGTGTGTGTGTGTGTGTATGCTCAGTCATGTCCTTCTCTTTGCAACCCCGTGGACTATAGCCCATCAGGCACCTCTGTCAATGAAATTTTCCAGGTAAGAATACCAGAGTGGGTTGCCATTTTCTACTCCAGGGGATTTTCCCAACCCAGGGCTCGAACCCATGTTTCTTGTGTCTCCTGCATTGCAGGTGGGTTCCTTACCACTAGTACCACCTGGGAAGCCCCATAGATGCAATACAGTTAACAGCTATTTTAAGTTTTATTTTGTATTACTTTAAACCTTGTTTCCTGATTAAACCTCCTTTTAATCAAGTGTCATGTGCTAACAATGTCTCCCTATTCTCAGGTTATAGGTTATTGTTATTTTTCATGGTTGAGGCCTTTATTAAATATTATTTTTCTTTTCTCTCTCAGTGCTGGGTTGTTGGCTTCTCGATAAGTCTAGTAAACAACCAGAGCTTTTCTCAGTGGGATTAAGCCTCAGTTCTAGCTCCCTAGATAGGTTCAATGGTTTTTACAGAATAGACATTTTTTCTTTATCCTCAAAGATCCAAGGCAGATCACAGGAATAAAGGAACAGCTTCTGCATTATGCAACTTCAAAGATGCTGATAACTAGTCCATACAGGGAGAAAAGCCTGTCTGAATAACTTTTCAGAATGCTATGTACATTTTGTAAAATTGTTTCTTCTCTTAAAACTGGAGACTAGATATTTACAAAGACACACAGGTTTGCCTTTAGTTTGCTCTTTATATATTTGACAATTCTAACTCATCATTTTGTCTTCTAATAATACATTGTGAAGATTATCTTTTAATCTAAACCAGAGCATTTCAAATGAATTATAGATTGTTAAGACAGTTGACTTTCTCTCAGTCATAGCCATCTTCAACTTTTAAGGCAGCTATAATTCTCTCAGTTAATTTCTATGTCACATTGCTTTGTGGGAAGTGACTTACCCATTAGAAGAATGATGTGATTGGTAAAGCCTGGTAGATCTGAGTTCTGGTCATATATAGCTTGGGTTGGCATTTTTGGATACTGACTTATTACCCTGATGAAAAGTTAATGTAAAGATAAAGAGTAAGTTGTAGGATAGTAATAAAAGTTATATCATGATTCCCCTTAAACTCATAAACATAACTCATATATATGATGAAAAGTTAATGTAAGATAAAGAGGTGTAGAGTAATAAAAGTTATATCATGATTTCAAGTCCCTTTAACACTCATAAACATAACTCATATATATGTAAGTCCTTTTACTACAGTTTTGTCTTTTCATTTGTAAATACCTTTAGCATTTTCTGTGCCAGTATATCTGATCTGTGCCTTATTTGGCCATAACTGAAAGTAGTCTACCTCAGCTCATTTTGAAATATTTTTTCATTTTCTCTACGTGCTTCTGATGGGTAGTGATTGGACATGTATTAGTAGAAATAAGCCTTTGCATCCTTCTGTCCGGCACAAAGTATACCATAGGCTTTTAGTGCAGTGACTGAAGCCAGGAATAATGTACTGGTAGGGGAATAAGTCTGTTGTTGGAAGATATTGTTCTTTCAAGATAATGTTGCAGAAGTCAATGAAATTGAAAGGAAATCAAGAATTTAGACATGGTCTTACTTTTGTAAGTGCAACTTTATTTGAGGATATAATTATTTATAACTGACTCTTTGGTTTGTTTTTCCTGTGTCTAGCCAATAAAGCATTTGGTTAAAATATACTCTAAGTTAAAAAAAAAATATACACTCTAAGTGAGGCAGAGATTAGAACAGTATGACACATTTTGTGGATTTAAAGCCAGTTTAAAACTGTTGGGGCTTGTTACTCTCTTCCATATCAATTTGAGATTTTAATCATTAGCAAATGTAGCCTTAACTCTCTGTTGCACTTTTAAAAAATGTAAACTCTCCAGAAGACAGTGTTATAAACACATGTTAGACTGAAAATTGGTTTTATTGAACATCAAGATAAATATAATTTGGGCATATTGCATCACTTGTTAGTTTGGCATTCTGTGATATTAATAGAACTGGAGAGTTGAAGCTCAACATTGTTTATTTATCACCTGGCATTAGTCATACCTGGGGTAATAGAATGTGACATGGCTAATAAAGTGTCAGTGAAAAAAGCCTCTTTAGGATGGGCATGCTGAAGAAATGTGGCAGCCACAGCCATTCATATGTGGTATTTTGTGGAAAGCCCACATAAGGCAAAAACAAAACAAAAAATAGCTTCACCTCATTAATTACAGGTCAGTTTTACTCTGACTATATAGCTGTAAGCATTCTAAAATACAAGCATCCCTTTTTCTTCTGCTTTGTTGTTTTTGTTGTTTGTGGTATTTACCACCTTTTAATTCTATCTCCAAAGAATAACAGTGAATCTAGGTTTTTCCTAATTTTTTAAATAAATATCAGCCATAAAGTGATATTTTACATCATTATATTGAATACTGACAGGTAAATCTATTGATAAGGAACTGAAGATGATATATGAATAACTCAAAGTATGAGTAATCTAAAGGAATTTGCATGTTGTATTTGGCATGTGTGCGTGTCCTACTCTTTGAGACCCTATGGACAAACTGTAGCCCACCAGGCTCCTCTGACCATGGAACTGTCCAGGGAAAAATAGTAGAGTGGGTTGCCATTTCCTACTCCAGGATATTTGGTATAGTTGAAAATAAAACAGAAAGAATATAATATATGGGAATATATGTAAAATATATTTAGATAAAAAATTTATCTAAACAATAGGAAAAGCAATACCCTAATAAAAATATGGCAAAAGTCTTAGAAAAAATATAGCCAATTAAAAATATATAAGTGGAAACTTTCCTACACTTTGGATGGATATGTAAATATTGATAGGAATGGTCACTTTGAAATCTGTTTGACTATAGCTACTAAAAATGAACACATATGTACCGATGATCCAGCAATTCTATTACTATACACTTACCAAACATATATTTATCTATTCACAGACATTTGCAAGAATTTTCAAAGCAACACTATTCATAGTAGCCAGAAAGTAGAAATTTCTCAAACACACATCAATGATAGATCAGATCAGATCAGATCAAATCAGTCAATCAGTCTTGTCCGAGTCTTTGCGACCCCATGAATCGCAGCACGCCAGGCCTCCCTGTCCATCACCAACTCCCTGAGCTCACTGAGACTCACATTCATCGAGTCAGTGATGCCATCCAGCCATCTCATCCTCTGTCGTCCCCTTCTCCTCCTGCCCCCAATCCCTCCCAGCATCAGAGTCTTCTCCAATGAGTCAACTTTTCACGTTAGGTGGCCAAAGCACTGGAGTTTCAGCTTTAGCATCATTCCTTCCAAAGAAATCCCAGGGCTGATCTCCTTCAGAATGGACTGGTTGGATCTCCTTGCAGTCCAAGGAACTCCCAAGAGTCTTCTCCAACACCACAGTTCAAAAGCATCAATTCTTCGGCGCTCAGCCTTATTCACAGTCCAGCTCTCACATCCATACATGACCACAGGAAAGACCATAGCCTTGACTAGGCGAACCTTTGTTGGCAAAGTGATGTCTCTGCTTTTGAATATGCTATCTAGGTTGGTTATAACCTTCCTTCCAAGGAGCAAGCGTCTTTTAATTTCATGGCTACAGTCACCGTCTGTAGTGGTTTTGGAGCCCAGAAAAATAAAGGCTGACACTGTTTCCACTGTTTCCCCATCTATTTCCCATGAAGTGATGGGACCAGATGCCATGATCTTCGTTTTCTGAATGTTGAGCTTTAAGCCAACTTTTTCACTCTACTCTTTCACTTTCAGCAAGAGGCTTTTCAGTTCCTCTTCACTTTCTGCCATAAGGGTGGTGTCATCTGCATATCTGAGGTTATTGATATTTCTCCCAGCAATCTTGAATCCAACTTGTGTTTCTTCCAGTCCAGCATTACTCATGATGTACTCTGCATATAAGTTAAATAAACATGGTGACAATATACAGCCTTGACGTACTCCTTTTCCTATTTGGAACCAGTCTGTTGTTCCAAGTCCAGTTCTAACTGTTGCTTCCTTACCTGCATATAGGTTTCTCAAGAGGCAGGTCAGGTGGTCTGGTATTCCCATCTCTTTCAGAATTTTCCACAGTTTATTGTGATCCACACAGTTAAAGGCTTTGGCATAGTCAATAAATCAGAAATAGATGTTTTTCTGGAACTCTCTTGCTTTTTTGATGATCCAGTGGATGTTGGCAATTTGATCTCTGGTTCCTCTGTCTTTTCTAAAACCAGCTTGAACATCAGGAGGTTCACAGTTCACATATCAATGAATAAATAAATTTTGGTATAGTCATGCAACGGAATACTCAACAACAATGAGAATCAGTTCAGTTCAGTTCAATCGCTCAGTCGTGTCCAATTCTTTGTGACCCCATGTGTGTGCACTGCAGCACACCAGGCCTCCCTGTCCATCACCGACTCCTGGAGTTTACTCAAACACATGTCCATTGAGTCGGGGATGCCAGCCAGCCATCTCATCCTCCCTCTGTCTTCCCCTTCTCCTCCCTCCTTCAATCTTTCCCAGCACCAGGGTCTTTTCAAATGAGTCACATCAGGTGACCAAAGTTTTGAAGTTTCAGCTTCAACATCAGTCCTTCCAGTGAATATTCAGGACTGATTTCCTTTAGGATGGACTGGTTGGATCTCATTGCAGTCCAAGGGACTCTCAAGAGTCTTCTCCAACAGCACAGTTCAAAAGTATCAATTCTTCAGTGTTCATCTTTCTTTATAGTCCAACTTTCACATCATACATGATAATAATGAGAATAATGAGTGAGAATAATGAGAACAATAAAAATAATACTGAGCAAAATTAACCAGACAAAAATAAATGATATATATTATATAATTCCACTTATATCAAGTTCAAAACTGGGCTTCTTCAAAGAAGAATGCGGTAAGCCATACGAGGCCAAGAATACTGCTGACAGAACTAGAAAAGACTTTTGGATTCTGTGGGAGAAGGCGAGGGTGGGATGATCTGAGAGAATAGCATTGAAACATGTATATTACCATATGTGAAATAGATCGCCAGTCCAGATTTGACGCATGAGACAGGGCGCTTAGGGCTGGTGCACTGGGACGACCCTGAGGGATGGGATGGGGAGGGAGGTGGGAGAGGGGTTTAGAATGGGGACACATGTACACCCGTGGCTGACTCGCATCGATGTATGGCAAAAGCCACTACAATATCATAAAGTAATTAGCCTACAATCAAAATAAATAAATTAATTTAAAAATAAATAAAAATGAAAAAAAAAAGAACTAGATAAGCTAGATAAATTACAAAAATCACATTTTCAAAGATACCTGAAAGCTGTAGAATCAGAGTGCTTTTGCACTGGAAATCCAGAGAGAGGAAAACATTCCCAACTTGAGCTGAACAGCAGCCATTTCCATGTGGCTTTTCCTTACAGGGCCTGGAAGCAAATTGACTATAGCTATGAAAAATGAACACATATGTACCCATGATCCAGCAATTCTATTACTATACATTTACCAAACATGTATTTATCTATTCACAGACAGAATTGGAAAAGGTCAGTTTTCATTCCAATCCCAAAGAAAGGCAATGCCAAAGAATGTTCAAACAACTGCACAATTGCACTCATCTCACATACTAGCAAAGTAATGCTCAAAATTCTCCAAGCCAGGCTTCAACAGTATATGAACTGTGAACTTCCAGATATTCAAGCTGGATTTAGAAAAGGCAGAGAACCAGAGATCAAACTGCCAACATCTGTTGGATCATAGAAAAAACAAGAGAGTTCCAGAAAAACATCTAATTTTGCTTTACTGATTATGCCAAAGCCTTTGACTGTGTAGATCACAACAAACTGTGGAAAATTCTTCAAGAGATGGGAATACCAGACCATCTTACTTGCCTCCTGAGAAATCTGTAGACAGGTCAGGAAGCAACAGTTAGAACTGGACATGGAACAACAGATTGGTTCCAAATTGGGAAAGTATGTCAAGGCTGTATATTGTCATCCTGCTTATTTAACTTATGTGCAGAATACATCACGAGAAATGCTGGGCTGGAGGAAGCACAGCTAGAATCAAGATTGCCAGGAGAAATATCAATAACCTCAGATATGTAGATGGTGAAAGTGAAGAAGAACTAAAGAGCCTCTTGATGAAAGTGAAACAGGAGAGTGAAAAAGTTGGCTTAAAACTCAACATTCAAAAAACTAAGTTCATGACATCTGGTCCCATCACTTCATGGTAAATAGATGGGGAAACAAGGGAAACAGTGATAGACTTTATTTTTTTGGGCTCCAAGATCACTGCAGATGGTGATTGCAGTCATGAAAGTAAAAGATGTTTGCTCCTTAGAAGAAAAGCTATGACCAACCTAGACAGCGTATTAAAAAGCAGAGACATTACTTTGCTGACAAAGGTCAGTCTAGTTACAGCTATTGTTTTTCCAGTAATCATGTATGGATGAGAGAGTTGGACTCAAGAAAACTGAGCACCAAAGAATTGATGCTTTTGAACTGTGGTGTTGGAGAAGACTCTTGAGAGCCCCTTGGACTGCAAGGAGATCAAATTAGTCAATCCTAAAGGAAATCAGTTCTGAATATTCATTTGAAGGACTGATGCTGAAACTGAAACTCCAATACTTTGGCCACCTGATGCGAAGAACTGACTCATTGGAAAAGTTGCGATGCTGGGCAAGATTGAAGACAGGAGGAGAAGGGGATGACAGATAATGGGATGATTGGGTGGCATCACCAGCTTGATGGACATGAGTTTGAGCATGCTCTGGGAGTTGGTGATGGACAGGGAAACCTGGCGTGCTGCAGTCCGTGGAGTTGCAAAGAGTCAGACATGACTGAGTGACTGAACTGAACTGGAAGCTATGGAACAAGGATTGACTGATGAAAACCACTATTCCCACAAAGTCATAGTAGTCACTCAGCCTCAAAGCAACAAAATTAGAGAGATTAGGGCTTCCCTGCTGGTCCAGGGGTTAGGGATCTGCCTTGCCATGCATGGGACATCAGTTAGATCCCTGGTCCTGGAAGATCCCACATGTCTCAGAGCAAGTAAGTCCACACCTAACTACTGAGCCCATGCTCTAGAGCCCAGTGTGCTGCAACTCCTGAAGCCCAGGTGCCTAGCGGCTGTCCTCCACAGGAGAAGCCACTGCAATGAGAAGCCACAGACCATGACTGGAGAGTAGCCCCCATTCTCTGCAACTAGAGAAAGCCTGTGCACAGTAAGGAAAACCCACCACCGCCAAAGACAAATAAGTAAATAAACCTTTTTTTAAAAAATGGAGAAATTAGGGACATGTTGTGATACATTTTAAAACTTTCATGACACTAAAGCAATGATACCAAAAGCCTTGGAAAGGCAGAGTGAAGTTACTTTCATCTCAAACTCATCATTTAATAAAAGAGTTGAAAATCCTGGTGGTCAAATGATAGTGGCTACTTGACAGTAAAGAGCTGCTAGCACCTTTTTGGGGTTGAGGGGCACACCTAAGGGTTCTGGGGTAAGTGGAGGCTGAGAACCCAGGATGGCTGCAGGCAGGGGAGACTACTGGAAGACAGAGAAACTGTGGAAACTTTTGCCTATTTTTGGCCAGGTTTGGCAGAACTTGGTATTCTGCCTTTTCAAAGATTAATACTGACTTTATATTATTCCTAATCTACATCATCATAAAACAAAATAAAATAGTATGTACAAATATATCTAACCTTGCATTACTAATGGTGCTTACTATGGTGCTCTGCTGCTGCTGCTGCTAAGTCGCTTCAGTCATGTCCGACTCTGTGCTACCCCATAGACGGCAGCCCACCAGGCCCCACTGTCCCTGGGATTCTCCAGGCAAGAACACTGGAGTGGGTTGCCATTTCCTCCTCCAATGCATGAAAGTGAAAAGTGAAAGTGAAGTTGCTCAGTCGTGTCCGTCTCTTAGCAACCCCATGGACTACAGCCTACCAGGCTCCTCTGTCCATGGGATTTTCTAGGCAAGAGTACTGGAGTGGGGTGCTATTGCCTGTACTTTGATACAATTATTATGGAAATAACTATATATATACACATATATACACACACATATATATGTACACACATATATATATATACATGTATATTTTATATATATGAATGGCTTTTACAATTTTACCCTCTTTTTGGTCTCAAAGCAGAGTTGAAGATTTTCAAGAACCAGAAATATTTTCCTACCCCTTGATCAGTCAATTTTTGGGAATCAGTGTCAAGGAAGCATTACTAAAGTTTTTAAGAGATACATTTATAACTTTATGTATAATATTTAACTAACATTTATTGGTTAATACAGGGTGACAGGACTTCCCTGGTGGCTAAGATGGTAAAGTGTCTGTCTACAATGCAGGAGACCTGGCTTTGATCCCTGGGTCGGGAAGATTCCCTGGAGAAGGAAATGGCAACCCACTCTAGTACTCTTGCCTAGAAAATCCCATGGACGGAGGAGCCTGGCGCAGGCTACTGCCCATGGGGTCACAAAGAGTCAGACAGGACTGAGTGACTTCACTTATTGGTTAATACAACATTAATACAACATTTTTAATCTAAAGTACAATATTGGAACTTTGTTGAATATTAGTGATTAAGATGCTTATTATACAAGACTTCTTACATCCATAACAAATTAATTGTTTTTTTACTTACTCTCCTGATGGAAACAACTGTCAACCTGGACAAAATACAGTAAATAACTGTCTATAGTCATGGGCAATAGTCCAAGAATTTGCTCCTTACTGAAAGGAAAAGAATGTCAGTTGAGCCTCACACTCTTTTAAAATTTATGACTTGAAGCAGGGGAGTGATCCTGAGCAGAGAGTGGAGATTTAATAGAGAGGAAAAGACAGAGATTGGATGTGGAGCTAAAGTATCTGATTCAAAGACAGAAATGTGCTGAGGGCCTACTAGTAGACTGGAGGTGCCAGAAATTGTGCAGTGTTAGAGGAGACGATAGTCCGATTGTTCAGAGTAGAATAACACTGATGAATACCTCAACCAGTTGAAATCCCAGAAAAGTCATGCTTTGCAAGTAAGGACCATGCCATGAAGGTAGGGCCACATCATAGGTCTGAAGATAAAATAAAATAAATCCTCTGTAACAAAGAATAAAAAACAAGTTTGATGAGATTGAGAAGATATCCAGTAATTTATCTGCCTGTCCAAACTAAACTCATTATTTAAAGAAAAACACATTGCTCAAGATTGCATTAATTGTAAGATGTACAATATCTAGCATAAAGTAAAACAAAATGTGCACTACTAGTCATGTGAAAAAGGAAGAAAATGTGTCCCAGAGCAGGAAAAAAAAATGTAGTCAACAGACACACGAAACCTAAATGACTGAGATAAAACACTAAAATTAGGTGTTATAGCAGTCTCTTTATAAGAACCATTTAAAGGAACTATCATAAATATGTTCAAGGTTTTAAAGCAGTAATAGAAAAAAAATCAGTAAACACAAAGGGATTCTCAACAGCAAATTTGAAGCTAAAAATATCCTACTGAAATTCTAGAACTTAAAAGTACAAAATTTAAACTTTAAATACAGTACTGGATGGGATGAACAGTATGTGGAAACTGCAGAAGAAAGGATAAGGAAGACCAACAGAAATAAACGAATTTGAAGAAGAAAGAGACATTTTTTTTTTAATAAACACAGTCTCAGTTACATGTGAAGTGATGTCAAAAGGTCTAGTATCTAAAAATAGAGTCCCAGAATAAGAGGAGAAAGGGTGATAAATGTCTGAATAAATGGCCAAAAAACTCCCCAAATTTGCTGAAAATAACACAATTAACCTATAAAATCAAGAACCCCAGAAAAGCCACAAGTGGGATGAATGAAAAAGAAATCATGCTTAGTCATATCATAGACTGCTGAAAAATAAAGGAATGAAACTGAGAGCAACCAACAAAAACGTGCACGTTACACTTAGAAGAACTGTAACACGAATTATGAATGGCTTTTTAAAATCAGAAACAATGGCATATAGAAAGCCATGGAATAATATCTTTGAAGTTCTACAAAGAAAACAAAAACTCAAATCTGATAAGTACATATATGCAGTCCGTCGGGTTACAAAGAGTTGGACACGACTGAGCATGAGAGATCAACTCTTATTATACAGACATCGACATATGTTATGGTAAAAGATGGGAAAATATGTAACATGTCAACAGTAACCTATAATTAGAAAGCTGATGTAGCTATATTTATATTAGACAAAGTAAACATCAAGAGTAGGATTGTTACTTGAAAAAGAGAAATATTTCTTAATGCTATGAGGGTCAATAGGTCAGGTGAGATAACTATACTACATATGTATGCATCCATGCATGAGTGTGTGCTCAGTCATGTTGGACTCTGTGACCCCATGGACTGTAACCCTCCAAGTTCCTCCATCCATGGAATTCTCCAGGCAAGAATGCTGGAGTGGGTGGCCATTCCCTTTTCAAGGGATATGCACCCATAAGGGAAAGTGAAAGTGAAGTTGCTCAGTTGTGCCCGACTCTGCAATTCCATGGACTGCAGCCTACCAGGCTCCTCTGTCCGTGGGATTTTCCAGGCAATAATACTGGAGTAATTTGCCACTGCCTTCTCCAGGAGAAGATTGAACCCTGGTCTCCTGCATTGCAGGCAGATGCTTTACCATCTGAGCCACCAGGGAAGTCTTTGTTATGCACCCAAAACAATTTAAAATGCATGAAGCATAAATTGACAGAATTAAAGGGACAATACATAGATGCTCAATCATAGTAAGCATTTTTAACAGGCCTCCCTCCCAACAATTGAAAGACCTCCCCCGCAAAACTCAATTCTTCCCCTGGTGGCTCAGATGGTAAAGAATCTGCCTATAGTGCAGGAGACCCAGGTTTGATCCCTAGGTCAGAAAGATCCCCTGGAGAAGGGAATGGGAACCCACTCCAGTATTCTTGCCTTGAGAATTCCATAGACAGAGAAGCCTGGTGGCTACAGTCTGTGGGACTGCAAAAAGTAGGACCCGACTGAGCAACCATCACTTCACATTAAAAATTTGAAAACACCATCTATCAAATTGATCTGATTTATATTTGTAGAATACGTTTCTCAACATCTGCAGAACACACACTTCTCCAGTACTTATGGAGTACTTGCCAAAATAGACCATATGCTGAACGAAGTTTCAGTACCTTCCAAAATTCCCCTTTACAGAGTAGTTTCTCTGACCCTCAATATGGGCAGTAGAATTAAATTAGAAAAAAAAAAAAAAAAAGTTACCTGGAAACTGACCAAATATTTGAGATTTAAGTAGCACATGACTTAAGTTTCTCATGGGTCAAAGAAGGATTTCCAAGGGGAAATTAGAAAATGCTTTAATTTAAGTAGAAATAAAAACAAAACACATTAAATTTGTGAAATGCAGCCAGAGCAGTGTTTGGGAACAAATGAACACTTTTAAATGCTTATATTAGAAAAGAAGAGTACTTAAAATCAGTGACCTAAGTTTTCACATTAAGAAACTAGAAAAGAGAGAGAATATTAAAACCAAAGTAAGCTGAAAAAAGAAAATAATAAATGCAAGACAGAAAAGCAATAAATGGAAAAAGACAAAAAAGTCAAAAGGCTAGAAGTTTTATTTTTTCAAAATCAAGTTGATATATCGTTAGCAAGACTGACCTAGAAAAGAGCAAGTACAAATTATTAGTAAAGGATTTGAAAGAGAGGCTAATAGTACATGGCCTAAAGATATTGAAAGAAATATAAGGAGATGTGAAAAATGAACTACTTCAGGCCAATAAATTCTACAATTTGGTTGAAATGAAGATTTTCCTTAAAAGTCAAAACTTATTGAAACTGACATAAGAAAAACTAAAAGATATGGCAGTCTTGTATCTGATACACTATAATTCAAAACTGTCCCGTAGAGAAAACTGCAGACCATGAGGCTTCACTACTGAAATCTGTACATATTTAATGAGGAAAAATGTTCAATGTTATACAAACTTTCATAAAATATAAGGAATGAGCACTTCACAACCTACTTTATGACATCATGATTCTAAACCTAGAGGCATTAGAAGAAAAAACATTCCATTATCCCTCATGAACAGAGATGAAAAATTCTTAACCCAATATTGGCAAAGCAATTCCATTATACATAAGAAGGATAATTTGTTATGAGCATTTGGAGTTTATCCCAGGAATGCAAGATTAGTTTAATATTCAAGATTTAATCTTATATTGTACCACATTAGCAGAAGAAAGGAAAAAATTATATGAACGACAGAATAGATACAGAATAAGCATTTGAAAAACTCAATACCCATTCATGGGAAAAACTCTGAAGCAAACATCAATCTTAGTTGATGGTGAGATTCTAAATGCTTTCCAGCTAAGATCAAGAGAAAGCAAAGTATATGATTCTATTCTACATTGTACTGGAGGTCCTCGTCAATATGAATAGATAAGAAAAAGATATAAAAGTCGTAATAATTCAAAGGAATAATTAAAACTGCCTTTATTCATAGAAGACATATATGTAGCAAATTTTGACAAGTCTAAAGTTAAACTATTATAAATAATAAGTTAATATGAAAAGGTTATAGGGCACAAGGCCAATTTTACACAAATCTATTCCTATACATGGGGCTTCCCAGGTGGCTCAAGTGGTAAAGAATCCTTCCACGAGACTCAGGTTCAGTCCCTGAGTCGGGAAGATCCCCTGAAGAAAGATGTGGCAACCTGCTCCAGGATTCTTGCCTGGAGAATCCTATGGACAGAGGAATGGGGAAGAGATAGGAATAGTGTCAAATGAACATGTGACAAATGAATGATACACAAATGGAAAATGCTTAAAATGACAAATTTGTCAGGAAAATGAAAATTACAGCCAGAGTTATTGTGATCTGTAAACTGACAGACTAACACCATCACATTTTGTTGACTGTGAAGCAAATGAAATTCTCACGTTTTGCTGGTAGGCATAAGAACTAGTGCAACCCCTTTAGAAACTCCACAATCTTAGTAGCTTATTGAAAAAAAAAAAAAGTTTCTTGTTCATATAAATTTCAGTTTGGCCATTCGTGGTAGGTATTGATAGAAGTATCAGATCAGATCAGTCGCTCAGTCGTGTCCGACTCTTTGCGACCCCATGAACTGCAGCACGCCAGGCCTCCCTGTCCATCACCAACTCCCGGAGGTCACTCAGACTCACATCCATCAAGTCAGTGATGCCATCCAGCCATCTCATCCTCTGTCGTCCCCTTCTCCTCCTGTCCCCAATCCCTCCCAGCATCAGAGTCTTCTTTAATGAGTCAACTCTTCACATGAGGTGGCCAAAATATTGGACTTTCAGCTTTAGCATCATTCCTTCCAAAGAAATCCCAGGGCTGATCTCCTTCAGAATGGACTGGTTGGATCTCCTTGCAGTCCAAGGGACTCTCAAGAGTCTTCTTCAACACCAGAGTTCAAAAGCATCAATTCTTCAGCGCTCAGCCTTCTTCACAGTCCAGCTCTCACATCCATACATGACCACGGGAAAGACCATAGCCTTGATTAGGCGAACCTTTGTTGGCAAAGTAATATCTCTGCTTTTGAATATGCTATCTAGGTTGCTCATAACTTTCCTTCCAAGGAGTAAGCGTCTTTTAATTTCATGGCTGCAGTCACCATCTGCAGTGATTTTGGAGCCCAGAAAAATAAAGTCTGACACTGTTTCCACTGTTTCCCCATCTATTTCCCATGTAGTGATGGGACCAGATGCCATGATCTTCGTTTTCTGAATGTTGAGCTTTAAGCCAACCTTTTCACTCTTCACTTTCAGTTTCATCAAGAGGCTTTTGAGTTCCTCTTCACTGTCTGCCATAAGGGTGGTGTCATCTGCATATCTGAGGTTATTGATATTTTTCCCAGCAATCTTGATTCCAACTTGTGCTTCTTCCAGTCCAGCATTACTCATGATGTACTCTGCATATAAGTTAAATAAACATGGTGACAATATACAGCCTTGACATACTCCTTTTCCTATTTGGAACCAGTCTGTTGTTCCATGACCAGTTCTAACTGTTGCTTCCTGACCTGCATACAGATTTCTCAAGAGACAGATCAGGTGGTCTGGTATTCCCATCTCTTTCAGAATTTTCCACAGTTTATTGTGATCTACACAGTCAAAGGCTTTGGCATAGTCAATAAAGCAGAAATAGATGTTTTTCTGGAACTCTCTTGCTTTTTCCATGATCCAGCGGATGTTGGCAATTTGATCTCTGGTTCCTATGCCTTTTCTAAGACCAGCTTGAACATCAGGAAGTTCACGGTTCACATATTGCTGAAGCCTGGCTTGGAGAATTTTGAGCATTACTTTACTAGCGTGTGAGATGAGTGCAATTGTGCCGTAGTTTGAGCATTCTTTGGCATTGCCTTTCTTTGGGATTGGGATGAAAACTAACCTTTTCCAATCTTGTGGCCACTGCTGAGTTTTCCAAATTTGCTGGCATATTGAGTGCAGCACTTTCACAGCATCATCTTTCAGGATTTGGAATAGCTCCACTGGAATTACATCACCTCCACTAGCTTTGTTCGTAGTGATGCTTTCTAAGGCCCACTTGACTTCACATTCCAGGATGTCTGGCTCTAGGTCAGTGATTACACCATCATGATTATCTGGGTCATGAAGCTCTTTTTTGTACTTTTTTGTATAGAAGTATAGCATCATGATATAGGGATCTAGGATCCTTCTTCTTGTGGATCTGTACTTCTTGATGTCTTCCTCATTCAGCCAGGAGAGAGGGAGGTAGAGCACAGTGGATTGTGGAAGGGGATTTTATGGGTCAGGTCTGGGATAAGTGTCCAAACAGACCTTCTGTCTACACTCTAGTCAGATCTCAGACATACGGCCACACCCAGCTGCACAGAAGGGCTGGAGGTATAGTCTAGGTGTGTGCTTATGAAAAAGAGGAAAGGTGAATGCGTAGTCACTGTCAGTCTTACACACACTTGTTCAGTTTTGGACAGATATGGGAGGCTACTTGTCTAATGGGAGAAACACTATTTTGGAGTTTAAATGTTAATTCTAGTAGTAAATGCATGCTCCCCTGGACAAGAAATTTAAAATATAGTGGGTTAAAGGTATGGGATTAGAATCAGACAGATTCACTGAAATGTCAATTTCTTAACCTCGTTGAACCCCTGAATAAATCAGTTCACGTGGTGGATGTTATAAAGTAAGCGACTATTTGATATACTCACTAGTTCTTTAAGACTGAGTTTTACTTTTGTGAAAAAGTAAATCACTATACCTGTTCCTATTCATTTTAGGAATGTCCTGAGGATCAAATGAACTATTTGAACTATGTTATGAGAAATAAATTATTTTCCTTCTTAGCTGACAAAGGAGTATTAATCTATATGCTGCTCCTGCTATTAAGTCACTTCAGTCGTGTCTGACTCTGTGCGACCCCATAGACGGCAGCCCACCAGGCTCCCCCGTCCCTGGAATTCTCCAGGCAAGAACACTGGAGTGGGTTGCCATTTCCTTCTCCAATGCGTGAAAGTGAAAAGTGAAAGTGAAGTCGCTCAGTCGTGTCCGACTATTAGCGACCCCATGGACTGCAGCCCACCAGGCTCCTCTGTCCATGGGATTTTCCAGGCAAGAGTACTGGAGTGGGGTGCCATTGCCTTTTCCAGATAATCTATATGATGTTCACATAAACTCAGGTTTTGGAAAAGAGCTGTTTTTGCATGAGTATCATTATTTACTGGTTTTTGAGGCTCAGAAATACAGACTTTCAGTCTAAAAGTTAAATACCTAAGGGTTTTTTATTTGGTTTGTTTTCTCTTAATGAGAAAATTTCCACTCCAATGAGATGTTCCTGAAAACATTTAAATGAAGGTTGAGACTGTGCCTGGTTTCTGATTGCTTTGTTCTCTTCTATCAGCTTTCTGGCCTAAGATCAAATTCTTCTCTATCAAAGTAACTTTATATCTCCCCTTGTGTCAAGTCAAAAAAAAAAATGTATCTATGCATGCTTTCTCTGAAAGCTATTTACATTCTCTGGAAAAGAGCATACTCATTTGCTAAAAGCCCACGCAGAACCAGGATTCTCTGATGAGTAGTCAGGGATCTCTGTTTTAGTTCTCACATGACAAGTTAAAATTCTGATAAAAACTGTAGCCCCCTCCCTCCTTGACTGGGTAGATATTTTAAACATAGAAATCATTATTAATCAAAAACTTAATATAAGACCCCTAATTGTAATTGTTTTCATAATATCTGAACAAAGAAAATTTCTTCTGAGGAATTCCTTAATGTCCAGATGTTTTCTTTTAGATAATTACATATCAGCTATTCCTTAAATTGCTTTTTTCAAAATATTCTGTAATTTAATTGGTTATATACTCAGGCCCTTCTTATTGTAGTATTTGGACACCTTAAGTTATAGTTATTGGAAGTTGTGGCTTTAAAACCTAAAGACAGGCTATATCCAAGGTTTCCTTTAATAACTGTCTAAGTTTTTCATATGTTATCAGACAAATTATCAGATATATGAATATTTCAGATATATGTCTATTGGTGTTATTAAAATACTGATAATTTTATTTCCTCAAAGCATATTTGTCTGTCCTAATATGCTATGCTATGCTATGCTAAGTCACTTCAGTCGTGTCCGACTCTGTGCGACCCCATAGATGGCAGCCCACTAGGCTCCCCTGTCCCTGGGATTCTCTAGGCAAGAACACTGAAGTGGGTTGCCATTTCCTTCTCCTGTCCTAATATGGAGTTTGTTAAACAAATGTATATTAAATTTGTAAGTTATATTGACATTTAAGATGCTCATTTTTTATATGGATATTATTCCTCAGCTTCTGTTTCCAAATTAGCAAAGTGTTAAATTTTAATCTAACTGTGTAGGGAAGCCCTCATACTTCATCTACCTTATGGCTTTAGATGCTGTTTATTGGGTCTGCTTAAGTTTCAAATATTCTTAAAAACAGTAATAAGCACTGTCCAAAGAAGGCAATGGCACCTCACTCCAGTACTCTTGCCTGGAAAATCCATGGACAGAGGAGCCTGGTAGGCTGCAGTCCATGGGGTCACTAAGAGTTGGATACGACTGAGTGACATCACTTTCACTTTTCTCTTTCATGCATTGGAGAAGGAAATGGCAACCCACTCCAGTATTCTTGCCTGGAGAATCCCAGGGACGGCGGAGCCTGGTGGGCTGTGGTCTATGGGGTCACACAGAGTCAGACACGACTGAAGCGACTTAGCATAGTGTTCTAAGGAATATTTTTCTGAAATTCTTTACAATAGACCTCTTATAATGTACAACATCTCTAGTTCTTATCATCTATTCTATTACTAAGATTCATGATTCATATTCTCAAGTAGTCTAAAGATTTCCAGACCCCCATTTCAGCCTTTTCTAATTAATTTTGAGCCCTAGATTTCATGGGTTTGCCATCTTTCCAGTATCACATTTTCCTTAAATGTCCAAAGATAATAATATTGAGTTCTTATCTACATGGTAGCAAGAATTTCTCAGGATCTCTAGAGAATGTTCTTGAATTCCACAGAACTGTTCTGGCTATTTCTGTTTATTTCTTTAGACCATCCCACTGCTTTTAATCATATAGTTGTATTAATCCTGTCTTAATTCCTTGCTTTCCAGTTTGATCAAAAAATAAACATAGGCTTTACCTAAGTTCATAAAACACGGGATTTCAAGTTTACAAATTTGACTAAGATTTTAGGGAAACTGTGATGTAAAACATGGAGGATGCAGACTTTAAGGATGAATAACAGGTATTACTGCCTCTTAAGTCCATTAATAATATCTACTCAGAAAGAGTTCCTACTTGCCTTTGCTCTATGAACCCAAAAATGCCAGAGGAGGTATTTTGGGAAAGTGGTTTAAAAAAACAAAAAACAAAAAAAACCTTTTCCAATCTTGACTCTTTCATGTTTTCTAGTGCGCTTTGAACATAATGCCATTCACCAAGTGGAGGCTGGTTTTGCTGCCTGAGCACCATTATTATGTAGTTTGAATTATTTAACTAATCTGTTGTCAGACCCTTGGCATTGACCTGTGAAATGGAAGCAAAAACAGTGTGAATCCAGCCACTATCCTTTGACCACTATTAGTTTTGTGTTCCTGGAGATTATTATGTTCTTCCACACTAGAGTTCTCCTTTTATGGGACCCTTATTTCTGGGGCCGATGCATAAAATAAACCCAAAAATTAAACTGGCATCATAATCTCTGCTCATACTGATGATAATCTTTTATGCAGTTAAATGAAATATTGAATTATTTATTTAGGGAGCAAATCATCTATGGGCTGGTCATTATTTGAAATGCTAGAAATAAAATGATGATTAAAAGATACATGAAGTCTTCTTCCTTATGAAGCTTACAGAGTTTACAACCTAATGGGAATTGTAAGCTGTTCACTAATGAATTGCACAAATTAGGATATGATGTGTCACAAAGGACAAATACTAGGTGCTACGAAAGCAAATAATGTGGAATTGGACCAGCTCAAGAAGGTCAGGAAAGACCTTAATCTCAGTAGAAAGCACTTTCACATGATTTACTTCTCTGACACATGCCTGCCTTAATATAAGCCAATATATACATAAGCCCAACAGTATCATTCAAGTAGTTTGAGAATAAAGAGAGTCCACCAGAAAGACACATTTTACATTTTACTTTTGAAGCCATTAAACATCAGCTATATTGAGTGTTGATGTTCTGAGGGGAAGAGGAGAGGTGATCAATAAATTATTTTTTTTTTCCTTCATGTTTTGGAAGGAACTTATTAGTAGGCACAAATCAGACAAATGGAGCTTTAAATAACAGCTTTATTACTAACAAAAGCTTGACTAGATGATGTGACATACTTGATGCCAGATGGAGCTTCTAATACTCCACTCTGAAATTAAACTTAGCCTCTCAATCAGACAGACCTGGACAAATGCAGATGGACTATGTCTGGCTTGGGGTAGATCCCACTCTTAGAGGCTTAGCACAAGGTTGGAAGCAGAAAGAATGCACAGTTTCTAATGATTTGAAACAGAGTTAGAAGTCCAGGGGGAGGAGAAGGGCAGGAGTATTAACCTAGTGCAATTCCATCCCAAATAGAGTCCTCAAGGGTGGAGGCCATCCCACACCACAGTGAGGCTCTTTCTGTTCCTTTAATGCATGTGGTTTGATGATTGACCCCATGCCTCACCAGAGTAAAATCTGGCCCCTATGCAAGAGGATGTTGTGTTCCCAAGAACTTCTGTTCTTATAAAGTTGAGAATGATGCTGCTCCTTGGTGTATCTGGTGGACGGCTTTGTTTTCACTTATAAAGCTGCATTGCAAAATAGACAGCGGCCACTAGCCACATATGGCTATTTAAGTTCAAATTAACTAAAATCAGATTTTAAAAACTTAGTTCCTCGGTAATGCCAGGCATATTTCAAGTGCTCAATAGTCACATGTAGTAGTGGACACACTCTAGAACAGAATGGGTTAGAACATATTTGTACCATTAAAGAACCATCTGCTGGACAACACTCTGCTGAATAGGGTAGAGCAGTGCATTAGTGAACTCCAGGATTTTGCTGGATCCTAAGACAAAAATATACTCACTTTTTTGGACTATTTTATTTATTGATTGATGTATAGTTGCTGTACAACATTATTTAAGCTATAGGTATACAATAAAGTGGTTATATTTAAAGATTATACCCTGTTCATGGGCTTCCCTGGTGGCTCAGACAGTAAAGAATCTGCCTGCAATGTGGGAGACACAGGATTTGATCACTAGCTCTAGAAGAACCCCTTTAGAATGGAATGTCTACCCACTCCAGCGTTCTTGCCTGGATAATCCCTGGAACAGAGTACTCTGGTACATTATATTTCATAGGCTCACAAGGGGTCAGACATGACTGAGTGACTAACACTTTGAGTTTGTGTTTATAGTTATTATAAGATATTGGTTTATATTCCCCATGTTGTACAACAGATACTCATAGCTTATCCTATACCCAATAACTTGTATCTCCCACTCACCCACCGTTGTAGTGTCCTTCCGTTCTTAGCTCTCTCCACTGGTAACCATGACTTTGCTCTCTGTATCTGTGAGTCTGCTTTTTTTGTTGTGTAGTCCCTGCTGTTGCTGTTGCTGCTGCTTCTGCTGCTAAGTCGCATCAGTCGTGTCCAACTCTGTGCAACCCCATGGACTGCAGCCCACCAGGCTCCCCCATCCCTGGGATTCTCCAGGCAAGAACATTGGAGTGGGTTGCCATTTCCTTTTCCAATGCATGAAAGTGAAAATTGAAAGTGAAGTTGCTCAGTCGTGTCCGACTTTCAGCAACCCCATGGATTGCAGCCTACCAGGCTCCTCCGTCCATGGGACTTTCCAGGCAGTAGTACTGGAGTGGGGTGCCATTGCCTTATCCGTGTATAGTCCCTAGTTTGTTGTATTTTTTAGACCCACATATAAGTTATATCATATAGTATTTGCCATTCTCTGTCTCACTTATTCACTTAGCATAATCCCTCTCAGTTCATGTTGTTGTAAATGACAAGATTTCGTTCTTTTTAGGGCTGAGTAATAGCTCATCCTATATATAATCTTTTTTATCCATTCACTTAAGTTGCTTTCATATATTGGCTATTGGAAATAATACTTCAGTGGACCTTAGTGTGCATATATTTTTTTGGATTAGTGAGGGTTTTGTTTTTTTTTTTTTTTTCCCCATGTAGAACATACCCGGAAGTGAACTTGCTGGATCATATGGTAGATCTACTTTTATTTATTTATTTAGAGGCACCTCCAAAATATTTTCTATAGTTTCTGCAGTGCCTGTGTGAATTTATATTTCCACACAGTGCATTAGAGTTACTTCTCCACATCCTCAGCAACATTTGATATTATTCATTGTCTTTTTGACCATTGCCATTCTGATAGGAGCAAGGTGCTATCACATTCTGAATTTTGGTTTGCGTTCCCTTTAATATTAGTGATTTTAAGCATCTTTTCCATGTCACTCTTGGCCATCTGTATACCTTCATTGAAAAAATATCTATTCAGATCATCTGCCTATTTTTTAATTCACCTGTTTGTGTGTGTGTGTGTGTTGAGTTATTTATATATTTTTGATATTAACCCCTTATCAGAAATATCATTTACAAAGATCTTCTCCCATTCATTAGCTTTCCTTTTCATTTTGTTGATTAGTTTCCATTACTGTGCAAAAGATTTTTAGCTTGATGTAATCCCATTTGTTTATTTTTGTTTGTTTGTTTCCCTTGACTAAGGATATGTATTAAAAAAAATTACTGCTAAGATCAGTGTCAAAAGAGCATACTTTCTATGTTTTCTTCTAGGAGATTTTTGATTTCAGTTTTCACATTTAAGTTTTTAATCCCCTTTGAGTTTATTTTTTATGTGATGTAAGAAAATAGTCTAGTTTCATTCTTTTTCATGTATCCCTCCAATTTTCCCAAAACCATTTACTGAAGAGGATGTCTTTTCCCCATTGTATAGTCTTGGCTCTATTTCATAGAACCATGTAAATGTGTGTTTATTTCTGGACTATTCTGTTCCAATGATCTGTTTTTGTTTTTGTTGTATTAACATATTGTTTTTATTACTATATTTTTGTTACATAGTTTAAAATCAACTGTACAACAAAATTATAGTGTGATACCTCTAGTTTTGTTCTTCTTTTTGAACAGTGTTCGGCTACTTAGGAATTTGGGGGTTCTATACAAGTTTTGAGATTATTTGTTCTGATTCTGTGAAAAATGTCTGTGGTGTTTTGATATGCATTGCATTGAATTTGTATTTTAACAATATTCTTCCAATTCATGAGCATTGTGTATCTTACCATTTACTTGTGTCATCTTCAATTTCTGTTTTCAATTTCTTATAGTTTTCAGATCTGCTTCTTATGTTGGACCTTTTTGTTCTATACTTCTTGTAGCACAGACGGGGTTTGCTGGATCTAAGTGTAATTTTTCTTTTTGATTTTTGTCCATGCTTTTTTTTCTCTATCATACACCTCGAAATTTTTAATTCAGGGGCTTCTTCTGTGAGAGAGATAAACCCATCCATTTATAGATATACCAAAAGCATCTAATATTCACATTAATTTTGTTTGTCTTCATCTCCCTGAATGGCTTAACATTATTTTCAGAAGTATTTTGTCATCTAATTAAACAACATCTGCATAGACCCAGATGAGCTCTTTCATCATCATCCTTGTATTTTCTTTAGTATGTCTCCTCTAAATTGTTTCTTCTTTTGGAGTCATCGTCCATGAAGGGCATAACATTATTTCAGAAGTATTTTGTATCTAATTAGATGACATCTAATATAGATCCAAATGAGCTCTTGAATCATCATCCTTGTATTTTCTTTAGTATGTGTCCTCTAAATTTTTTCTCCTTTTGGAGTCATTCTTCATAAATGCCTTGAACTTGTCCCTTTAGGGCAGAGATATGCTGCTAAACTGGCTCTCTAAAGAATGAAACTAACAAAAAGCTCTGGTTTTTAGTATTTGCCCATTTTCTAAATAAGTGCTCCCATGGCTCATTTCAAGCTATTAACATGGTACTACTAAGTGCAGATTTGGGGAGATATGACTCACATGAGCTGGAGCAGCAGCTCTGACACAGCACTGCTTTAGGGAAACACAGTGGCAGCCTTCCATCTACAATTATGGAACCACATTGGAATCAAGCCAGTAACATTCCGAGTTATGACACCGATCTTTGTGCCTTTACTACTCAAACATGACCCTGGTTTCTGAAATCTCTTTCTAGATCCATTGGTATTTTCTTTTTTTTTTTTTTTTTCAAGAATCTCTTTTATTGATTATCAGAAACATTACAAACATCTAGTAGAACAAATTGTAACATGATAGTGTTTAGTTGAACAATTAATACATTTCAGATATAATATTATACATATTTCAATGCTATTCTCCTGTGATTTTCTTATTGCTCTTGTTATGAACTCTGCAATAGCATGCATCTCAATAGCTTTCTGGAGTCCATCTTCCATAGGGTAATTCTATTCTTGGTCCTTGATCCTATTCTTTTGGCCTCACTACTTTGGATTTCAACCAGTCCTTCTAATATGGAAACAACTAAAGCAAAGATGATAATGAGATATTATTTTTAGGTATCAGCCTTGAAAATAATGAGTCTTAAAAAATGCTTACCTGCTCTGATTAGTTTTATATAGTTATTTCATTCTGCACCTCTAATCTCACATTTTTCGGAGAAGGCAATGGCACCCCACTCCAGTACTCTTGCTTGGAAAATCCCATGGATGGAGGAGCCTAGAAGGCTGGAGTCCATGGGCTCGCTGAGGGTCGGACACGACTGAGCGACTTTCCTTTCACTTTTCACTTTCATGCATTGGAGAAGGAAATGGCAACCCACTCCGGTGTTCTTGCCTGGAGAATCCCAGGGACAGGGGAGCCTGGTGGGCTGCCGTCTATGGGGTCACACAGAGTTGGACACGACTGCAGTGACTTAGCAGCAATCTCACATTTTTAGGGGACAGACAATACATGGTATCTCTTAACATCTTTCCTTTCAAAGAAAGCATCCTATCAGATTTAGTCTGTTTCTTTTATTTATTTATTTTTTTTAAGATTCTAAGTCCTAAGTTATCTTTGACAGACTGTAATCATGAGTTTGCTGAATCTCTAGCTGGCTCCTTGCTTTTGATATGTGGCTGCTTTGAAAAAAAGTGTTTTTATTTGCTTTGACATTCCTTGAAAGGTAATCTTCAAAGTTGTTTTTGAGGGAAAACATTTTATTCCTAGATAATACTCCATCTGTAGGCTATTTTGGGGGCTTTCCTGTCATCTTCACTCTGCTCATCTGACCACGTTTTGAAAGATGATCTTTTACAGGGATGGTTTATGGCATTTGACTTGTAGTATTTACTGCTTGTGTGTGAAGCTGCTCAAAAGAGCAAAATTTCAAGCTGTGTTATATCCAAATTGACAGAGCTGGTTGAACTTTAAACAAATAAAAGTGCTTACCATTTCCCCTACAATAATATCATCGTTTCCCTTTATTAGCCATGCCTATAGTTTTGAATCACAGCATGCATTTTTCCTGGGTTTATAGTAAGGAATGTGGTATGCAGTCACTAGGACTCTTGTAGGGTATTGACTTTCTTTATTTTAATTTAAAATGATTTTGCAACTAATACCCACATATTGCTACCATGTTTTTTATCTCTAATATTTAACTGTTTCTTTTGTTTCCTCACTCTCATGAGGGTACTAAAAGTAATGTTACTGTGATGATTATTACTTTGAGGCTCACTCACCATTAATCTTTTTTTACTACTTCCCACACACTAGACTGCACAAATAGAGCAAATGTCACTTCCTAAAAGGTTTTCACTACATCTTCTAAGAAGTAGATTCCAATAATCTCTCAACTTTCTGGTGCTAAACCATCAGATCAGATCAGTCGCTCAGTCATGTCCAACTCTTTGCGACCCCGTGAATCTCAGCACGCCAGGCCTCCCTGTCCATCACCAACTCCCAGAGTTCACTCAGACTCACATCCATCAAATCAGTGATGCCATCCAGCCATCTCATCCTCTGTCGTCCCCTTCTCCTCCTGCCCCCAATCCCTCCCAGCATCAGAGTCTTTTCCAGTGAGTGAACTCTTCGCATGAGGTGGCCAAAGTACTGGAGTTTCAGCTTTAGCATCATTCCTTCCAAAGAAATCCCAGGGCTGATATTCTTTAGAATGGACTGGTTGGATCTCCTTGCAGTCCAAGGGACTCTCAAGAGTCTTCTCCAACACCACAGTTCAAAAGCATCAATTCTTCAGCACTCAGTCTACTTCACAGTCCAACTTTCACATCCATACATGATCACAGGAAAAACCTTGGCCTTGACTAGACGAACCTTTGTTGGCAAAGTTATGTCTCTGCTTTTGAATATGCTGTCTAGGTTGGTCATAACTTTCCTTCCAAAGAGTAAGTGTCTTTTAATTTCATGGCTGCAGTCACCATCCGCAGTGATTTTGGAGCCCAGAAAAATAAAGTCTGACACTGTTTCCACTGTTTCCCAATCTATTTCCCATGAAGTGATGGGACTGGATGCCATGATCTTCGTTTTCTGAATGTTGAGCTTTAAGCCAACTTTTTCACTCTCCTCTTTCACTTTCACCAAGAGGCTTTTTAGTTCCTCTTCACTTTCTGCCATAAGGGTGGTGTCATCTGCATATCTGAGGTTATTGATATTTCTTCCGGCAATCTTGATTCCAGCTTGTGTTTCTTCCAGTCCAGCATTTCTCATGATGTACTCTGCATATAAGTTAAATAAACAGGGTGACAATATACAGCCTTGATGTACTCCTTTTCCTATTTGGAACCAGTCTGTGGTTCCATGTCCAGTTCTAACTGTTGCTTCCTGACTTGCATACAAATTTCTCAAGAGGCAGATCAGGTGGTCTGGTATTCCCATCTCTTTCAGAATTTTCCACAGTTTATTGTGATCTACACAGTCAAAGGCTTTGACATAGTCAATAAAGCAGAAATAGATGTTTTTCCGGAACTCTCTTGCTTTTTTTTTTTTAGAAGGAATGATGCTAAAGCTGAAACTCCAGTATTTTGGCCACCTCATGTGAAGAGTTGACTCATTGGAGAAGACTCTGATGCTGGGAGGGATTGAGGGCAGGAGGAGAAGGGGACGACAGAGGATGAGATGGCTGGATGGCATCACTGACTCGATGGATGCGAGTCTGAGTGACCTCCGGGAGCTGGTGATGGACAGGGAGGCCTGGCGTGCTGCGGTTCATGGGGTCGCAAAGAGTCGGACACGACTGAGCGACTGATCTGATCTGATCTGATCTTGCTTTTTCCATGATCCAGCACATGTTGGCAATTTGATCTCTGGTTCCTCTGCCTTTTCTAAAACCAACTTGAACATCAGGAAGTTCATGGTTCACATATTGCTGAAGCCTGGCTTGGAGAATTTTGAGCATTACTTTACTAGCATGTGAGATGAGTGCAATTGTGCGGTAGTTTGAGCATTCTTTGGCATTGCCTTTCCTTGGGATTGGAATGAAAACTGTTCTTTTCCAGTCCTGTGGCCACTGCTGAATTTTCCAAATTTGCTGGCATATTGAGTACAACACTTTCACAGCATCATCTTTCAGGATTTGGAAGAGCTCCACTGGAATTCCACCACCTCCACTAGCCTTATTCATAGTGATGCTTTCTAAGGCCCACTTGGCTTCACACTCCAGGATGTCTGGCTCTAGGTCAGTGATCACACCCTCGTGATTATCTGGGTCATGAAGACCTTTTTTGTCCAGTTCTTCTGTGTATTCTTGCCATCTCTTCTTAATATCTTTTGCTTCTGTTAGGTCCATACCATTTCTGTCCTTTATTGAGCCCATCTTTGCATGAAATGTTCCTTTGGTATCTCTGATTTTCCTGAAGAGATCTCTAGTCTTTCCCATTCTGTTGTTTTCCTCTACTTCTTTGCACTAATCGCTGAGGAAGGCTTTCTTATCTCTTCTTGCTATTCTTTGGAGCTCTGCATTCAGATGCTTATATCTTTCCTTTTCTCCTTTGCTTTTCTCTTCTCTTCTTTTCACAGCTATTTGTAAGGCCTCCCCAGACAGCCATTTTTCTTTTTTGCACTGCTTTTCAGTGCGGATGGTCTTGATCCCTGTCTCCTGTACAATGTCATGAACCTCATTCCATAGTTCATCAGGCACTCTATCTATCAGATCTAGGCCCTTAAATCTATTTCTCACTTCCACTGTATAATCATAAGGGATTTGATTTAGGTCATACCTGAATGGTCTAGTGGTTTTCCCTACTTTCTTCAATTTAAGTTTGAATTTGGCAATAAGGAGTTCATGGTCTGAGCCACAGTCAGCTCCTGGTCTTGTTTTTGCTGGCTGTATAAGCCTATCAATTTATGTTTGGCTAATTAAAACCACATTGTATTTTTGTCTGAAATGTGATTTAAAAGTTTTACCTTAGATTCAGTGGAATCAGTCATCAATTTTTTTCCCAAAGCTGATGAAATCAAATCATCTGAGAGCTTTTTCAAAATGCAAAATACCCCAAATCTTCTGACTGAGGCTCTTGAATCCCCAAGTAATTCTGGTATGCAACATGTTGTTTATTGTATAGATCTGTTGACTTTTTCAGTCATTACTCAATAAACATTTAATTTCTTAACATGTATGAAGAGATGTGATAGTGAAAAGAGTCATAAAAAGTATATTCATCATAAAAAAGAAAGACATAACATTTATAGCAACATGGATGAATGTAGAGATCATCACACCAAGTGAAGTAAGCCAGAGAAAGATAAATATCATATGATATTGCTTTTTTGTAGAATCTTAAAAGAAAACCCCCAAAAGATACAAATGAAGTTATTTCCAAAACAGAAAGAAACTCACAAACAGAAAACAAACAAATTTGTGGCTGGCAAAGGGAAAAGGGAAGTGGAGGGAGGGGTAAATTAATAAGTTGGGATTAACATATACACACTACTTACATAAAAAATATAACCAACAAGGACCTACTGTATAGTGTAGGGAACTCTACTTAATATTTGGTAATAACCTATAAGGGAAGAGAAGTGTGTGTGTGTGTGTGTGTGTGTGTGATTTGAGAAAAAAATCAAAATTTTATTGGACTTTATTACACTTACTATATAGTTCAGTATTGCTTTTATTTCAAATGATATAAGGTGGGTGCAGGGAAATTCCAGAGAAGGGAAAGGCTACCCATTCCAGTATTCTGTCCTGGAGAATTCCCTGGACTGTATAAACCCATAGGGTCACAAAGAGTCCCACAGGACTGAGCAACTTTCACTTCAAGGTAGGAGATGGTACATGGTAATGTTTTTGAAATTCAGGACTTTTAAAGGTTTTAATCTGGCTGGCCCTGCTTTAAGAAAAATAGGGTGATTGCTTTACACGGGCAAAATGAGGGACTGTACCTCCCCTGTCTATCCTCCAATCCCTGACAACTTGATCTCTGTACCATGGCATAGAAGTACTGGTCTAAAAGACCTCAGTTCAGTTATAGGATTGACAATAACCATCCTGCTAATTCTCTTGTGTCATATGACTTCTATGTCATATTATAATATGTCATAAAATGTCAGAGACATTTCTGTCGTTTCTCATCCAGAGCTGCTTTGGTCCTGGATTTCTGTTGTCTATCCTTCATGAAGGGCTTGCAGCTAATAATCACCACATTCTGATTATCCTCATCTTCACCTGTTTGTGATGCCAGTTTTACCAAAGCCCTCAATACCAAATCATTCGTTTTCTCTACTTCATTATTTAGCCTCTGGCATCGGTATAGACAAGTATTTGTCAGTTGCCCTGGTCTAATTGAAACCCACAAAATCTTTATATTAGGCTGTCATGGAGATGGCTGGTTGTTCATCAGAGATCCTGGTTCCTTAGAAAGGGGTCATGTTATGGCTGCTCAAGCCATCGTGCCCTCAGGCACACAATGTGAACGTATAGACCTCGCTCATATAGGGCTTTCTGGTGGTCCTCATTCTCTCTTTTTCCTATTCTCCCTGCTGGAATTCCATATTCAGGGTGACTAAGCCACTTGCTTGAAAGATGGCGAGGTCTGTCTTAGCCCAGGTCCTGAAGGGCTTTATAAAACAGGACTCCTTCCCTACCCGCCTCAGCCAAAAATTGGATCAAGGAGTCAATAACATTTTAAAATTGACACCTAGTTGATTTACAATAATGTGTTAGTTGCAGGTGAATAGAATAGTGATGCAGTATTTTTGCAGATTACATTCCACTTCTGCTGTATTAAAAGATGTGTGCTGTGTGCTTAGTCTCTCAGTTGCGTCAGACTCTTTGTGACCCCGTGGACTGTGGCCCACCAGGCTCCTCTGTCCATGGAATCCTCCAGGCAAGAATACTGGAATGGGTTGCCATGCCCTCCTCCAGGGGATCTTCCCAACCCAGGGATCAAACTCTGGTCTCCCGAATTGCAGGTGGATTCTTTATCAACTGAGCTAGCAAGGAAGCCTGTGTTAAAAGATAACAGGTGTGATTTCCCTGTGCTATACAGTATATCCTTGATGCTTATCTGTTTTGTATGTAGTTTATTAATCTCATATCTCTAATTTATTCCTCTCCCGTTCCCTCTTTCCTTTGAGAACCACAAGTTTGATTCTATATCTATGAATTTTTTTCTGTTTTGTATATATATTCATTTGTATTACTTTTAGATTCCATATATAAGTGATATCATAAAGTTATTTGTTTTTCTCTGACTTACTTCACTAAACACAATACTTTCTATGTCCATCCAAGTTACGGCAAAATGGCAGTATTCATTTTTTATGGCTGAATAACATTCCATTGGAGAAAGAAATGGCAACCCACTCCAATGTTCTCCATGGATGGAGAAGCCCTGGTAGGCTGCACTCCATGGGGTCACACAGAGTCGGACACGACTGGAGTGACTTAGCAGCAACATTCCATTAGTTATGTCTGAGTAATGTGGTTATATATATCACATCTTCTGAATGCAATTATCTGTTGATAATGTCAGTTTCCAAGAAACTGACACATAAAATGCATACCTGATGGTGATCAATCAGATGAATAACTAATGGTAATGTACATTTGATTCTAAACCCATTTAATATTTCTCTTTATTGGTTAAAAGGAAATTTTAAATACAAATGCAATGACATTGCTCAGTAGCTTTATTTTTAATTTACTTAATCTGGTAATGACTTAGAGATCTAATTCTTTATTAGAAATCCAGCTATTAGATACTAAGAATCTAAATTATCCCTTAAGGGATGGAAGGACCTGGATTTTATAGATCATACAGGATTTGTTAGCATAACCAGGACTTAGAATCTGTATTTCCAGATTCCTAGTTTTGAACGGTTTTTACTATTTCATTTTGCCTAGCTTCTTAAAGAAAAACAAAGAAGTAGAAATATTTTCTTTTCCAAAATAATAACGTGTGAATTTTGTATTGGGTTCCAAATTTCTTTTAAAACAATGGCCCAGTACAAGTTTGTTTTCCTCTGATAGAAGTCAAAGAAATAATGAGTTCATGGTCTGAAGAGAGAGAAGAGACAGTTTCTATGATCTAGCAATTCACATCTCTGCTTTGGAGCAGAAGGGAATGATAGACTGATACCGAATCAAAGTATCAAGTGTGTGCTGCTGCTGCTGCTGCTAAGTCACTTCAGTCGTGTCTGACTCTGTGCGACCCCATAGACAGCAGCCCACCAGGCTCCCCCATCCCTGGGATTCTCCAGGCAAGAACAGTGGAGTGGGTTGCCATTTCCTTCTCCAGTGCATGAAAGTGAAAAGTGAAAGTGAAGTCGCTCATTCATGTCCGACTCTTTGTGACCCCATGGACTGTAGCCCACCAGGCCCCTCCATCCATGGGATTCTCCAGGCAAGAGTACTGGAGTAGGGTGCCATCACCTCCTCCACAAGTGTGTGCAGTAGATATAAAAGTCTTTTGAGTTAGATTGCTATAAAGTGATTTTAAGACATTGATATTGCCTATCCAAGATGGGAGTATAAGGAATTCTCAGATGTTGGAGATGTACTCAGAGGGTTACAAAAAAAAAAAAAGAAAATTTTGTAAATAAATATATTTTGATTCAGTTTTACAGAAGAGCTTTCTAATGGTCAAAGATAACTAGAGACAGAATTTCTGATATTTTCTTCCTGAGGTAGGGAACTACTAAACTCAGTATTGATGATTGTGATAACTTGGTCAGGAGGTGGGGTAGAGGTTTCAGATGACAGATGGGTGGCAAGACTACATGACAGTTTTTCCACAGTGATCTTTGCCATCCCTTTCTAGCTTGAGATTCTGAGATATGCATGTGAACTGCATGCTGTTAACTGCTCAAGATATATTAATTGGTCAGAGTTTCTTCTTTTTCTTAACACGTCATCTTCTCTTGAATGACTAATACATCCTTTTCCAAAAAATTTGAGGACTCCTAGAATGTTGAAAGAAGGAAAACTTCACTGTAGTTTGTCATCTGTATTACCAGGTTTTCATAGCTGCAGACACAGAATAGAGTCTAGCTCATTTAAGAGAAAAGGAATTCACCTGAAAACATTAGGTAGGACTGACTTTTCTCTCAGGGACCCAGTAGGCATGCTGACAATGACCTACAGTGCTTTTATGGGCCCATGAAAATATCTTAATTTCTTTTAAAATCTAAAGGAGAAAGAATTTTTAGGTTGGAAGAATTTTTATTATATGATACTATATCTATGTTGATACCAACATAGTTATAAAGTATGATTATATACATATACAGATGTGTATGTGTGTCTGTGTGTGTGATGGAGGAAAAGGCTGATGTAGACAGAAGTGCACAGGATCCAGTATAGCCTTAAAGAACACTGGTTCCGGCTCTGATGCTGCCCACTCAAGAACTCTAAGCCCAATGGATACACATGAGCGCTGAATGCTCCTGGACAAACCCCCCGTTCCTGCCCCTGGCACAGGATCCACTGCCTTCACCTGAAGCTGATGGGGGATCTTCTGCCCCCATTACCTCTGATGGCGGGCAGGGATCTCAGCTCTTAGAATGGATTGCCAGATAGATTCTGTGAAGCATATGCTTCTAAACTGAAAATTTTCATGTGCCTGAGGTATAGTGTATAATTCGAATTCAAAAAGATACATGCACCCCAAAGGTCTGTCTAGTCAAGGCTATGGTTTTTCCAGTGGTCACGTATGGATGTGAGAATTGGACTATAAAGAAAGTTGAACACTGAAGAATTGATGCTTTTGAACTGTGATGTTGGAGAAGGCTCTTGAGAGTCCCTTGGACTACAAGGAAATCCAACCAGTCCATCCTAAAGGAGACCAGTCCTGGGTGTTCACCCCTGTGTTCATTGCAGCACTATTTAGTAGTCAAGACATAGATGCAACCTAAGTGCCCAATAGACAAATATCTTTATCCAATAGACAGATGGATAAAGAAGATGTGGTATATGTGTATAATAGAATATTACTCAGCCATTAAAAAGAAAAAAATAATACCATTTACAGCAGCATGGGTGGATCTAGAGATTATTATACTAAGTGAAGTAAGCCAGATAGAGAAAGACAAACATCATATGATATCACTTAATGTGTGGAATCTATAATATCATACAAATGAACTTATCTATGAGACAGAAGCAGATTCACAGACATAAAGAACAGGCTTGTGGTTGCCAAGGGGAGACGAAGTGGGGGAAGGATGGATTGGGAGTTTGGGACTAACAGATACACACTATGATATATAAAATAGATTTAAAATGGTCTACTATATAGCACACGGAATTATGTTCAATATCTTGTACTAAACTACAATAGAAAAGACTGTGAAAAAGAATATATAATTGAATAGTTTTGCTGGACACCAGAAACGAAAGCAAACATTGTAAATTATACTTTGTTTAAAAATAAAAAATGGAAGACTTGTACAAGGGTGTGTTATCAGAAAAGCCTTCATAACAGGCTTTCACCCTAGCATTCTCACCAAGTATCTATCCATTCATGCATCACTTAGACTTGTAACATGTAAAGAAGATTGCAAAGTGGATTTTGGGCATCCATCATTGTGATGTGTAAACATGTAATGTGAAAATTTCCCAAATGTTGGAGAGATGTTCCAAAGGTAGCAAACAGCCAAATCCATCACACAGTAATTGCTGCCAGTGTATTGATATATTAGCATATGGATTTTCTGGTGTGCATATGTTTTAGTTTTGTTTAATACTTCAAATAAAAGCTATATCTGTGATTACTGAATATGTGTTATATAATATTTGATATTAACACTGTTTGAATTATCTAATTTGAGTTTAATTAAAAATAAAAGTCTTTTAAATAGACAATATTGTTACTACTGTCCCATTTTATAAATAAGGAAACTGAGACTTGAAGAGGTTAAGTTGTTCATGGAGATAGTGTTAATGAAGATAGGATTTTATGCTGAGTCTTACCTACTAGAGTATACCTGTACAGGGGTTCCCAGTCTCCAGGATCTAATGTCTGATAATCTGAGGTGGGGCTGATGTAATAATACTGGAAACAAAGTGCACAATAAATGTAAGGCACTTAAATCATCCCAAACCACCCCCACCCTCTGTTGCTGTTCACTTGCCCAATCATGTCTGACTCTCCGTGACCCCACGGACTGCAGCATGACAGGCCTCCCTGTCCCTCACCATCTCCTGGAGTTTGCCCAAGTTCATATCCACTGAATCGGTTATGTCATCTAGCCATCTCGTCCTCTGACACCCTCTTCTCCATTTGCCCTCAATCTTTCCCAGCATTAGGGTCTTTTACAATGAATTGGCTGTTTGCATCAGGTGGCCAAAGTATTGGACCTTCAGCTTCAGTTCCCCACCCCCTAGTTCATGGAAAAATTGTCTCCCACGAAACCAGCCCCTGGTGCCAAAAAGTTTGGGTACCACTGATATACGAAATATATAACTATAAAACTTGCTTTTCACTTTTAATATTTTGCATAAGTCTTTCTAAACTTGAATTCTAAACTCTTCTTTTTAATGGTGACATACTATTCTACCAAATTAAAATAACACAATATTTTCAAAGATTCCTTTATACTTGAATATTTAGGCAATTTCTAAGTGTTATCTATTGTGGTAATTTTTTATGTATACACCTTTTCTCCCCATCCCTCCCCATTTAGAATTACTTCCCTAGATAGAAACTCAGAATTAAAATTACTAGATCAAAGACCTTGACTAACAGGCAAATTTGGCTTTGGAGTACAGAATGAAGCAGGGCAAAGGCTAAGAGTCTTGCCAAGAGAACACACTGGTCATAGCAAGCACCCTCTTCCAACAACACAAGAGAAGACTCTACACATGGACATCACCAGATGGTCGATACTGAAATTAGATTGACTGTATTCGTCCCAGCCAAAGATGGAGCAGCTCGAAACATTCAGCAAAAGAAGACCAGGAGCTGACTCATGATCTGTGGCTCAAATCATGAACTCCTTATTGCCAAATTCAGACGTAAATTGAAGAAAGTAGGGAAAACCACTAGACCATCCAGGTATGACCTAAATCAAACCCCTTATGATTATACAGTGGAAATGAGAAATAGATTCAAGGGATTAGATCTGATAGACAGAGTGCCTGATGAACTGTGGATGGAGGTTTGTGACATTATACAGGAGACAGGGATCAAGACCATCATCAAGAAAAAGAAATGCAAAAAAGAAAAATGTCTGTCTGAGGAGGCCTTACAAATAGCTGTGAAAAGAAGAGAAACAAAAAGCAAAGGAAAAAAGGAAAGATATACCCATTTGAGTGCAGATTTCCAAAGAATAGCAAGGTGAGATAAGAAAACCTTCCTTCCTCAGTGATCAATGCAAAGAAATAGAGGAAAACAACAAAATGGGAAAGACTAGAGATCTCTTCAAGAAAATTAGAGATACCAAGGGAACATTTCATGCAAAGATGGGCTCGATAAAGGACAGAAATGGTATGGATCTAACAGAAGCAGACGATATTAAGAAGAGGTGGCAAGAATACACAGAAGAACTGTACAAAAAAGATCTTCATGAACAAGATAATCACGGTGGTGTGATCACTGACCTAGAGCCAGACATCCTGGAATGTGAAGTCAAGTGGGCCTTAGGAAGCATCAATACAAACAAAGCTAGTGAAGCTGATGGAATTCCAGTTGAGCTCTTTCAAATCTGAAAAGATGATGCTATGAAAGTGCTGCATTCAATATGCCAGCAAATTTGGGAAATTCAGCAGTGGCCACAGGACTGGAAAAGGTCAGTTTTCATTCCAATCCCAAAGAAAGGCAGTGCCAAAGAATGCTCAAACTACCACACAATTGCACACATCTCACATGCTAGTAATGCTAAAAATTCTCTGAGCCAGGCTTCAATAGTACGTGAACCATGAACTTCCAGATGTTCAAGCTGGATTTAGAAAAGGTAGAGGAACCAGAGATCAAATTGCCAACATCCTCTGGATCATCAAAAACACAAGAGAGTTCCAGAAAAACATCTATTTCTGTTTTTTTTTTTACTATGCCAAAGTCTTTGACTGTGTGGATCACAGGAAACTGTGGAAAATTCTGAAAGAGATGGAAATATCAGACCACCTGATCTGCCTCTTGAGAAATTTGTATGCAGGTCAGGAAGCAATAGTTAGAACTGGACATGGAACAACAGACTGGTTCCAAATAGGAAAAGGAGTATGTCAAGGCTGTATATTGTCACCCTGCTTATTTAACTTATACACAGAGTACATCATGAGAAACGCTGGGTTGGAAGAAGCAGAAGCTGGAATCAAGATTGCTGGAAGAAATATCAATAACCTCAGATATGCAGATAACACCACCCTTATGGCAGAAAGTGATGAATTAAAGAGCCTCTTGATGAAAGTGAAAGAGGAGAGTGAAAACTTTGGCTTAAAACTCAACATTCAGAAAACTAAGTCATGGCATCAGGTCCCATCACTTCATGGGAAATAGATGTGGAAACAGTGGAAACAGTGACAGACTGTTTTTTTGGGCTCCAAAATTACTGCAGATGGTGACTGCAGCCATGAAATTAAAAGACATTTGCTACTTGGAAGAAAAGTTATGACCAACCTAGACAGCATAGTAAAAAGCAGAAATGTTACTTTGCCAACAAAGGTCCATCTAGTCAAGGTTATGGTTTTTCTAGTAGTCATATATGGATGTGAGAGTTGGACTTTAAAGAAAGATGAGCGCTGAATGTTGATGCTTTTGAACCGTGTTGTTGGAGAAGACTTTTGAGAGTCTCTTGGACTACAAGGAGATCCAACCAGTCAATCCTAAAGGATATCAGTCCTGAATATTCATTGGAAGGACTGATGTTTTTGCTGAAACTCCAATACTTTGGTCACCTGTTGTGAAGAACTGACTCACTTGAAAAGACCCTGATGCTGGGAAAGATTGAAGGTGGGAGGAGAAGGGGACAACAGAGGATGAGATGGTTAGACGGCATCACTGACTCAATGGATATAAGTTTGAGTAAATTCTGGGAGTTGGTGATGGACAGGGAGGCCTGGCATGCTGCAGTCCATGGGATCACAAGAGTCAGACACAACAGAGCGACTGAACTGAACTGAGATCAAAGACTATGAAAACTTTTTTTGAGAAGCCAGAGCCTCACTTTTATTTATTTTAATGATGAAGAAATAAGACCATTAGTTCATCTATTCAATATTCAAGACATTTCTTGCATGCTTCCTCTGAACTGGGTATGGTACCTGTGATAGGATGATGAATATTTAACTAGCAATTATCTAAATGGTGCTCTGGATTAGTGGATATTCAAATAGAGCATGCCTGAAATGAGCATCCTGTATGAATTTTATATAGTGAGAATTTTTTCAAGATTTTCTGCAACAGGATAGGAATACTTTTAGAGCTCTTAAAGGTTTTAGAAAAGTGGCATTCAAAACAATTTCAAAATGGCACCATAGATGAACATTTTCTCTTCATTGCCAATTTGTTAGATAAAATATTGTCTATCATTGTTTTAATGGTTATTTCCTTGAGTACTAATGAAGTTGAACATTTTTCCCTATGTTCATTAATGAGCTCTTTCTTCATTTTGATTTTGGTATTTAGTACTTATATAAAATAGATTTTGATATATTGTATTTGCTGCAAATAATTTCACATCTGCTTTGCTTTTTAATTTTTTCTTTTTATGTTTTTTAACCAGGGAAGTTTTTTTACATAGTCCAATCAACCTGTCTTATTCTTTCTAATTTCTTTTAGCACTTATATACTTCAGAAGTAGACTTACCCTCTCCAAAGAGACATATAAATAATCCATTCAATTTTAATTTATTTTTTATGTTGCATTTTATTTGTATTTAGTTCCATAAAGTGTTTGTAACTTATTTCTATATCTAATGAGACATATTAAATTTTTGTTTCAAAAGATAGGCAATTATCTCAACATTACTTATTAAACAATTTTTTTTTCATTAATTAGTGGTGTCCATTTTATGACACCCTGAATTTATATTTCTTTTCTATATGCATTCATAAAGTCCTATGCCCATTTGTATCAATTTCTATCAAAATGAAAATAGCTAGTTTTTCCTCCTTCAAATTTTCTGAGAGTAGGCATTGTGTTTTCCCTTCAATAACTAGCATAGTGCTTGGCATATGACAGGCATTAAATATATGTTGAATAAATGCATAAAATAAGATGTTTCTGGGATGTCTTATATGTCAGTTTCTGAGCCAGTTCTGTACTATGTTAAATGTTGTGGTACAACAGTGTGTTTATCATTAGCTAGAACAAAACATCTCGTTAATATTTATATCCAAAATTTCCTTTATGATCCATGACTCTTTCTTCAAGTAAACTTTAGAAAGTTTTGACAGACTCTAAAATTACCCCTACTAGAACTTTGCTTTGAATTATGCTAAAAATATAAATTAATTTTAGAAGTAGTGATATTTTTGTTGTAAGTACTTTCCCACTCATGCTTGTGTTATAGTTCCTTATTTCCTTTATAGCTTTTAATAATTTTTTTACAGAGTTATTTATAAGTACTTTGTTGGTTTTGTTGTTCCTGCTGTAGTGAGTCAGGATGGTTGATGCCACTGGGTGTTGCATTTACTTATTTTAAAAATTTTACTTTCTGTTTATCGCTGTTATATTGAAGTTATTATTGCAAATTTATCTTGTATCCCTTGGACTGCAAGAAGATCCAACCAGTCCATTCTGAAGGAGATCAATCCTGGAATTTCTTTAGAAGGAATGATGCTCAAGCTGAAACTCCAGTATTTTGGCCACCTCATGCGAAGAGTTGACTCATTGGAGAAGACTCTGATGCTGGGAGGGATTGAGGGCAGGAGGAGAAGGGGACGACAGAGGATGAGATGGCTGGATGGCATCACTGACTCGATGGATGTGAGTCTGAGTGACCTCCGGGAGCTGGTGATGGACAGGGAGGCCTGGCGTGCTGTGGTTCATGGGGTCGCAAAGAGTCGGACACGACTGAGCGACTGATCTGATCTGATCTTGTATCCTGAGATTTTTCTGGAGTCTCAGGATACAATTTTCTAAATTCTTGTAGAAAATTGTTTGTAGTTTTTTAGTTGATGTGATGATTGTCAGCACTTGAGTATAATCTCACTTTTAGCTATTGTAAATTACATTTTTTTTTTACTTTAAAGGGTGGAAATTGAAGACCAAAAGTAAGATTTTAAAAGTCTGATTTTAGTTATATAGTCAGTGGGAATTTGCTGTACGATGCACAGAGCTCAAATCCAATGCTCTGTGACAACCCAGAGGGGTGGGAGGTGGGAGGAAGGTTTAAAAGGGAGGCACACTATTGTAAAGTAATTATCCTTTAATTAAAATTTAATTTTTAAAAAGTCTACTTTTGAGATAGGGTTAAATTTTCACATCTATTTCAGAGACAGATTCTAGTAATTTTACTATGTGTGTATATATATGTGTGTATGATATATATAATATCTGTGAAACAGGTTTTAACTGCTGGATCTTTTAGGGGACAAATACTTGAGTTTTTTCAGAGGCAGAGAGGATCTCCATACTATACAACATCCTGACATATATGTTATCTCTTCCTAGTCCTTTCTAAACCCTACCCCACTTATCTCTTGCCTTTGGCATAGTATCCCCAAACCTCTCACTGCTGAGATGCTTGACCTGGACTCACCGGGCTGACTGAGATCAACACCAAGGCATCACAAGCCCAGCATGGTTTCATGGGGCAATGTGCAAAAGGCAGCTATCCGGCTCTGACTTTGGCTATATACCCATCATACCAGAACTCCTGAGTAGAGGGAAAATGTGACTCATGAGAGCCTGCCCCATTTAGGGCCACAGGAGATGGATATAGGAACTCAAGAAGCATAAGGTAGAGCCCAATAGAGGCTACTCCATTTTCAAAATATTGCCTAATTTATTGCTAGTCAATAATATTCTATTTAGTTGAAGTTGTCTAAGATCAGGTGACTTAGTTCGGTCACTCAGTTGTGTCCGACTCTTTGCAACCCCATAAATTGCAGCACACCAGGCCTCCCTGTCCATCACCAACTCCCGGAGTTCACTCAGACTCATGTCCATCGAGTCAGTGATGCCATGCAGCCATCTCATCCTCTGTTGTCCCCTTCTCCTCTTGCCCCCAATCCCTCCCAGCATCAGAGTCTTTTCCAATGAGTCAACTCTTCGCATGAGGTGGCCAAAGTACTGGAGTTTCAGCTTCAGCATCATTCCTTCCGAAGAACACCCAGGACTGATCTCCTTTAAAATGGACTGGTTGGATCTCCTTGCAGTTCAAGGGACTCTCAAGAGTCCTCTCCAACACCACAGTTCAAAAGCATCAATTCTTCGGCACTCAGCTTCACAGTCCAACTCTCACATTCATACATGACCACTGGAAAAACCATAGCCTTGACTAGACGGACTTTTGTTGGTAAAGTAATGTCTCTGCTTTTGAATATGCTATATAGGTTGGACATAACTTTCCTTCCAAGGAGTAAGTGTCTTTTAATTTCATGGCTGAAGTTACCATCTACAGTGATTTTGGAGCCCCAAAAAATAAAGTCTGACACTGTTTCCACTGTTTCCCTATCTATTTCCCATGAAGTGATAGGACCAGATGCTATGATCTTCATTTTCTGAATGCTGAGTTTTAAGCCAACTTTTTCACTCTCCACTTTCACTTTCATCAAGAGGCTTTTTAGTTCCTCTTCACTTTCTGCCATAAGGGTGGTGTCATCTGCATATCTGGGGTTATTGATATTTGTTCCGTCAATCTTGATTCCTGCTTCTGCTTCTTCCAGCCCAGTGTTTCTCATGATGTACCCTGCGTATAAGTTAAATAAACAGGGTGACAATATACAGCCTTGACGTATTCCTTTTCCTATTTGGAACCAGTCTGTTGTTCCATGACCAGTTCTAACCATTGCTTCCTGACCTGCATATAGCTTTCTCAAGAGGCAGGTCAGGTGGTCTGGTATTCCTATCTCTTTCAGAATTTTCCACAGTTTATTGTAATCCATATAGTCAAAGGCTTTGGCATAGTCAATAAATCAGAAATAGATGTTTTTCTGGAACTCTCTTGCTTTTTCCATGATCCAGCGGATGTTGGCAATTTGATCTCTGGTTCCTCTGCCTTTTCTAAAACCAGCTTGAACATCTGGAAGTTCATGGTCCACGTACTGCTGAAGCCTGGCTTGGAGAATTTTGAGCATTACTTTACTAGCGTGTGAGATGAGTGCAATTGTGCAGTAGTTTGAGCATTCTTTGGCATTGCCTTTCTTTGGGATTGGGATGAAAAGTGTTCTTTTCCAGTCTTGTGGCCACTGCTGAGTTTTCCAAATATGCTGGCATATTGAGTGCAGCACTTTCACAGCATCATCTTTCAGGATTTGGAATAACTCAACTGGAATGCCATCACCTCCACTAGCTTTGTTCATAGTGATGCTTTCTAAGGCCCACTTGACTTCACATTCCAGGATGTCTGGCTCTAGGTGAGTGATCATACCATCATGAATATCTTGGTCATGAAGATATTTTGTGTACAGTTCTTCTGTGTATTCTTGCCACCTCTTCTTAATATCTTCTGCTTCTGTTTGGTCCATACCATTTCTGTCCTTTATCGAACCCATCTTTGCATGTAATGTTCCCTTGGTATCTCTAATTTTCTTGAAGAGATCTCTAGTCTTTCCCATTCTGTTGTTTTCCTCTATTTCTTTGCATTGAGCACTGAGGAAGGGTTTCTTATCTCTTCTTGCTATTCTTTGGAACTCTGCACTCAAATGGGTATATTTCTCCTTCTCTCCTTTGCTTTTCACTTCTCTTCTTTGCACAGCTATTGTAAGGCCTCCCCCAGACAGCCATTTTGCTTTTTTGCATTTCTTTTCCACGGGGATCGTCTTGATCCCTGTCTCCTGTACAATGTCACGAATCTCTATCCATAGTTCATCAGGCACTCTATCAGATCTAGTCCCTTAAATCTATTTCTCACTTCCACTGTATAATCATAAGGGATTTGATTTAGGTCATACCTGAATGGTCTTGTGGTTTTGCCTACTTTGTTCAATGTAAGTCTGAATTTGGCAATAAGGAGTTCATGATCTGAGCCACAGTCAGCTCCTGGTCTTGTTTTGGTTGACTGTATAGAGCTTCTCCATCTTTGGCTGCAAAGAATATAACTAATCTGATTTTGGTGTTGACCATCTGGTGATGTCCATGTGTAGAGTCTTCTCTTGTGTTGTTGGAAGAGGGTGTTTGCTATGACCAGTGCGTTCTCTTGGCAAAAATAGAAGCATTCTCTTGTCTAAGATAGAATTTTCTATTTTCTAAAGAAAACTTTATATCCTAATTAAGGTCAGTATTCTACTTGACCATTTATTGTGAAGGCAATGATAAGTCTTAAATAGGGCTTTTGTTTGCATTCACTGTGTGGGATATTTATTTAAGACAACCCAACACCTTGGTGGGTTCAGATAAATTAGTTCTTGTTTAATGATGGGAGCTGAGAAGTAATAAATAACAAGATAAAGGGGCCAAAACCAGGATGAAAGACTCAGGCTCAGATAACACCATTGATACTTCTGCATCATAAACGTTTATTCTTTGCACTTTCACAGTTATCCAGTTTGCTACTGCTGCTAAGTCACTTCAGTCATGACCGACTCTGTGTGACCCCATAGACAGCAGCCCACCAGGCTCCCCCGTTTATGGGATTCTCCAGGCAAGAACACTGGAGTGGGTTGCCATTTCCTTCTCCAATGCATGAAAGTGAAAAGTGAAAGTGAAGTCGCTCAGTCCTGTCCGACTCCTAGCGACCCCATGGACTGCAGCCCACCAGGCCCCTCCATCCATGGGATTTTCCAGGCAAGAGTACTGGAGTGGGTTCCTATTGCCTTCTCCGGTTATCCAGGTTATATTCCATGTATTTCATCATCCCTATGAGAGGGATTGCCCTTCCCCTGCATTCTTTACTTGTACTTTCGGAAGTTATTTTAAGGTTTGGATACTCTGAGACTACACTGGGCTCTGAACGTCCACACTGCAAGTTTGATGCCTTACTTTTGTGATTGTTGTGACACTTCAGAATATCAAGAGATGTGCAGTCTGAGTGATAAGAACAAGGAATCCATATGTGTACAACAGTGTCCAATGCTTAGTTTAGGGTGAATTTAAAAAGATGCTATGCTATGCTAAGTCACTTCAGTCGTGTCCGACTCTGTGCGACCCCATAGACGGCAGCCCACCAGGCTCCACTGTCCCTGGGATTCTCCAGGCAAGAACACTGGAGTGAGTTGCCATTTCCTTCTCCAATGCATGAAAGTGAAAAGAGAAAGTGAAGTCGCTCAGTCATGTCTGACTCTTAGCGACCCCATGGACTGCAGCCTACCAGGCTCCTCCGTCCATGGGATTTTCCAGGCAAGAGTACTGGAGTGGGGTGCCATTGTAATATAATTTAAAAAGATAAGATAAAGAATTATGGTTTTTTTCCAGTGTTAGAATAAGTTGAATGAATAAAGCTACTTCACACACCTAATGAAAATGATTTACTAGACCAAAGTGTTTTTTTGCAGAGTCTACCTGAAAAAGCTTAATATAGTGAACTCATGACTTTTGTACATAACTGGCATATTATTTTAATCCATTGTATTTAGAAATCAGTAGATGGTTTACATTTTCTTTAATTAGCAACTGATTAGTCTCGTGCTTTCTCCTGTTGTGAAACTATTTTTCTAACACTTCAAGGCAGTTCTGGATCTCTTAGACTCAAAATATTATAAATCTTAAGAAAAACCATGATAAGGTGTTTTGTTTTCCCCAAGTTAAATAAAACCTGGTGTTTGATTTAAAGCTAACTCTGTAGTTTTCATTCCCCTGTATTAAAAACCATATAGAAAGAAATATATGAAGCTGTGAGTGAGAAAATCTTAACATCACATCTGCATTGTTGACATGACTGGGAGAAAGTTTGTTTTGAATAAAATACAGCAGAAACTACAGCTTTAACTCGATAAAAGTTATTGCTCTTTTGTTGATGGACAAAATGAAATTTAGTAATTGATGGTCTATTTACAATTTGAAAATTATCATCCTTGATAACAAAATGAGAAAAAGAACGAGGTGGCATTTTTTGATACATGTATTGAACAGAACATAATAAATATTTTGATAAACCACATGTCATAGTGGTGGTAAAATGCCTAAACCAGATCATTGGATTCAAATTTAAATACCGACACTTAAACTAGCTGTGGAATTCTGGGTTACCTCAGAATTCATTGTCCAGTTCCTTTCTTTGCCAATTCCTTCCCTGGTGGCTCAGTAAAGAATCTGGCTGCAGTGCAAGAGTCCCAGGTTCAATCCCCGGGAAGATCCCCTGGAGAAGGATGGCTAACCATTCCAGTATTCTTTCCTGGAGAATTCCATGGACAGAGGAGCCTGGTGGACTATATAGCCCATGGGATCGCAAAGAGTCAGACATGACTGAACGACTTTCACTTCACTTCACTTCACTGTCTATATTATACAGGTAATAGTATCTCACAGGGTGGTTTGTTGGGGATCTCAAAGGCCACCCTTAGTCTCAATTATTTGTTAGAAGGGTTCCCAAGGTGGGCTGCCGTCTATGGGGTTGCACAGAGTCGGACACGACTGAAGTGACTTAGCAGCAGCAGCAGCAGCAGCAAGATTCAGAAAAGCTGTTATTCTCACAGTCACAGATTGGTATTGGCATATATAGACTACTGATACTACGTACATGATAGATAACTAATGAGAGCCTACTGTATCACACAAGGGACTCTAATTAATGCTCTGTGGTCACCTGAGTGGGAAAGAAATTCACAAATGAAGGGATATGTGTGTATGTGTAGCTGATTCCCTTTGACCATTTTTGTTTAGTTCTTGTGTGTATCCATGCCACCTCTTAATCTCTTCTTCTGATAGAGTAGAAGAGATTGCTATTGTTTCTGTCCTTTACCGTGCCCAGCCTTGCACGAAGTGTTCCCTTGCTATCTCCAGTTTTCTTGAATAGATTTCTAGTCTTTCCCATTTTGCTTCACTTCTCTGTTTCTTTGCATTGTTCATTTGAAAAGGCCTTCTTATCTCTCCTTGCTATTCTCTGTAACTCTACTTTCAATTGGGTATCTCTTTCCCTTTCTCTCTTGCTTTTTGCTTCTCTTCTTTCCTCAGCTATATGTGAAGCTTGGCCTTCTTGCATTTCTTTTTCTTCGGAACGGTTTCTCTGCCTCCTGTACAATGTTACCAACCTCTATCCATAGTTCTTCAGGCACTCTGTCTACCACATCTAGTTCCTTCAATCTATTCATCACCTCCACTGTCTAATCATAAGGGGTTTGATTTCTATCATACCCGAATGGCCTAGTAGTTTTCCCTACTTTCTTCAATTTAAGCCTGAATTTTGCAATTAGGAGCCGATGATCTGAGCCACAATAAGTTTCAGGTCTTGTTTTTACTGACTGTAGAGAGCTTCTCCATCTTTGGCTGTAAAGAACATAATCTGATATTGGTATTGACCATCTGGTAATGTCCATGTATAGAGCCATCTCTTGTGTTGTTGAAAAGTGTTCGCTATGACCAGCATGTTCTCTTGACAAAACTCTGTTAGCCTTTACCCTTCTTCATTTTGTATTCCAAGGCCAAACTTGCCTTGTTATTCTGAATATCTGCTGACTTCCTGCTTCTGCAGTCCAATCCTCTATGATGAAAATGATATCCTTTTTTGGTGTTAGTTCTAGGAGGTGTTGTATGCCTTAAGGGCACCTGCATGTGTGCGTGCTCAGTTGTGTCTACTCTTCGCAATCCCCTGGTCTGTAGCCCACCAGGCTTCTCTGTCCGTGCAATTCTCCAGGCAAGAATACTGGAGCGGGTCACTGTGTCCTACTCCAGAGGATCTTCCTGACTCAGGGATCAAACTCATGTCTCCTTTGCCTCCTGCACTGGCAAGCAGATTCTTTACCACTGAGTCACCTGGGAAGCCCCTAAGGGCACATAGGGTTGCCCTTAATTCTCTCAGTCACCATGTGTGACCACATGTGTGAAGTGGTCACATGTGGTAAGCCAGGGACGCTCAGTTGACCTCTGGTGTCTAGAGTTTTATTAGAGGTCAGTCACAGAAGCTTGCAGCATAAGATGACTGACCTCACTATTCAGATTTCTGCCACCCCTCTTCAAGCAAAAACAGGTGTTCACCATAAATGTATCTGGCCCACTTGGAGCAGTAGAAACACGTATGGAGACTTTATCAGTCAGCCTATTCAAAGAGCTCAGAGGTCGTCTTCCAGGAGCTGGACTAAGGCCAGTTCTGAAGAAGGACCTTTCTTTAGAAAGGGTAGCATTTCAGTAACTCAAGCTGCTGAGTTAACCCTTGCCTGCCCAGTAGTTATGGGGAATAAATGAGTTGATCCAAAAACTTAGAATAGTGCTTGGCGCATGTAAGCAAATAAATGAATCGCTAGAGTTCTTTCCTGTAGACCTCTGTGAGCTGAAAGCAGCAGATTAAGTTGAATGCAAATAAGAAACAGCTGTATTCCATGAATCTTGTGATCATAATTACTCAAGTTTAGAATAATGGGCATTACAAGCAAATTAAGTATTTTACCTAGGAAAGAGGCATTCCTATAGATGAAGCTATTTGCAAAGCAGAAATGGAGACACAGACGTAGAGAACAAAAGCATGGACACCAGAGGGGGAAGGAAGGCCTGGGATGAATTGAGATTGGGGTTGACATATATGCACTATTGATACTGTATATAAAACAGATAATGAATGAGAACCAACTGTATAGCACAGGAAATATACTCAGTGCTCTGTGGTGACCAAAGTGGGAAGGAAATCCCCAAAAGGAGGCGATATGTGCATACGTATAGCTGATTCACTTTGCCGTATAGCAGACATTAACACAACATTGTAAAGCAACTATACTCCAGTAACTGTTTTTTTTAAAGAGGAGTTCCTGGTGAAACACCAAATCCTAACATTTGTCTTTTTGTTCTTTGCAGAGGTCTGAAATCAGCAAGGCAGTAATAAAAGAGTACAAGTATTTGAAGAATACAAGAAAGCAGGTATGAGAGTGGGTCTCAGTAATCAGCCCATAATATTGATTTAGATTGATGATTTATTCACATCTACAGCCCCCATTATAAAACTATTTCACAAAAATGCAAGTTTGATGTTTTAGAATGTGTGTGACTGCATATTATAGATAGATGATTATATCCTAAAGAAAGAACTTATTTCTATGTATACATTAAATCAATTTTCGAGGATTTCAGTTAGGCCAGGCCAAGGGAGACATGAGCTTCCCTTGTTGGTCAGCTGGTAAAGAATCTGCCTGCCGTTCAGGAGACCTGGGTTCGATCCCTGGGTTGGTAAGATACCCTGGAGAAAGGATACCCACTCCAGTATTCTGGCCTGGAGAATTCCATGGACTGTACAGTCCATGGGGTAAGCAAAGAGTCAGACACAACTGAGCAACTTTCACTCAGGGAGATATGTGAAGGAATTAATTATTATTTATTATTAAATTGACACATATTTATAAAAGGCCTGCTATATGGCAAACACTCATCTATGAGGTATCTGGTGTTCATAAATTTGGACAAAACAGGCATAGTCTCTTCCTGCCTTCATGGTGCTTGTGGTCCTGTGAACATGACATGGAATAAATAAACAAGTATCAATACATAAATAAAAACTGTGATAAGTGTCATGAAGAGAAATTCTGTAGGGAAAATGCTGGGAAAGAAGAGAGGAATCTATTACAGCTAGACTGAACAGAGGGTGTTTCTTTGGAAGATGGTGTTAAGCTAAGAGCTGAAGTATAAAGAGAAGAGTCCCAAGTAGAAAGAACAGCAGCAGATAAAGAACATAACTGACAAAGATTAAGGAAGGTCACAGAGGTGGAGAGAAGCAGAAGATGAAGCTGTGTTGAAAACTGAGATGGAGATTTCCCTGATGACCCAGTGGTTCTGACCATGCTCCCAGCGCAGCGGGTACAGGTTCGATCCCTGCTCAGGGAACTGAGATCCCACATCCCCTGTGGTGCAGCCAAAGAGAAAGGAGATGAATGAATGTGAATATGGCAATCAGCCTAGTCCCATAGGGTCTTCGTGGTTATGGTAGAAGCGTCTTCAAACCAGCTTTGCTTGGCCACTTTTTGCCCTTGGTGTTTCTGTTCTATGTAATTTGGTCTTTCTTCTGGTCCCCTGGGTGTATTAATAGAAGCTTTCAAATCTACCACCCAGCCCCAGCCTCCTACATCTCCTGCCAGTGCACAGCGTTAAAAGGCTTATGACTGGGCAATAAGGTTCTCAGTGAGTCCCAATACTAGTTCCATGATCTGTTCTATATAAAACGGTTTGGGATCAAAAAGGTTTGAAAATTTCTGAATACTGTACCACTCTTAGGAGCTTTAAACACGCATCAACATAGGTTCTGGGAAGTTCTGTAGTATATACATATATGAATGTGTTTGTGTATGTGTGTGCACCTTTAGTGAATTGCTATAACTTAACCATTATTTCCAGGTTTACATTAGGAACTGTTTTAGAAGTCTCTGTCCTAGAAATATGTATTTTAAGGGGTTCCTTATCCTCCTGAGGCTGGCCTGCTTTTAGGTAACTTGACCTGTTTTATGGATTTGCACATTAAGTTGTATTTAATAATTTTCTAGAATCTGGATAATTCAAGCCAGAAAAAAAAAATCAAACTATTTGCTTCAGTGGTTTAGCTTTTCAGGCAGAAGACTTTTCTTGACCTGAATTATATGGTTAATTGCTTCAAATCCTGATTATACTTTGCATGTGAAAATACCTGAAAGTACTAATAAGGAATACTGGAGTAAAAGCTTACTAAGTAATCCACCCTTATGGCAGAAAGTGAACAGGAACTAAAAAGCCTCTTGATGAAAGTGAAAGAGGAGAATGAAAAAGTTGACTTAAAACTCAACATTCAGAAAACGAAGATCATAGCATCTGGTCCCAACACTTCATGGGAAATAGATGGGGAAACAGTGTCAGACTTTATTTTGGGGGGCTCCAAAATCACTGCAGATGGTGATTGCAGCTATGAAATTAAAAGACACTTACTCCTTGGAAGGAAAGTTATGTCCAACCTAGATAGCATATTCAAAAGCAGAGACATTACTTTGCCAACAAAGGTCCATCTAGTCAAGGCTATGGTTTTTCCAGTGGTCATGTATGAATGTGAAAGTTGGACTGTGAAGAAGGCTGAGTGCCGAGAACTGATGCTTTTGAACTGTCGTGTTGGAGAAGACTCTTGAGAGTCCCTTGGACTGCAAGGAGATCCAACCAGTCCATTCTAAAGGATATTAGTCCTGGGATTTCTTTGGAAGGAATGATGCTAAAGCTGAAACTCCAGTACTTTGGCCACCTCATGTGAAGAGTTGACTCATTGGAAAAGACTCTGATGCTGGGAGGGATTGAGGGCAGGAGGAGAAGGGGACGACAGAGGATGAGATGGCTGGATGGCATCACTGACTCGATGGACATGATTTTGAGTGAACTCTGGGAGTTGGTGATGGACAGGGAGGCCTGGTGTGCTGCGATTCATGGGGTTGCGAAGAGTCAGACATGACTGAGCAACTGAACTGAACTGAAGTAATTTTCAATGTTAATGTTAGTAATATTTGTTCTCTTAAATCAAAGGAAAACCACACACACAAAAATAGTATCTGCATCTTAGCTGCTCTGAATCTTATTTCTCTCCACTGAAAGCACTTATTCTCCTTTATTTGTAAAAGTCACATAATTTTAAAAGTGAGGAAGATATCTTGAGTTAGTGCCTACTTTAGAATCTAAAAAAATGATTTGGTTTTGTATAAAATGTGGAGATTCTGGATTTGCAGCAATAAAAGTTCATAGTGTTAGAGTTAACCTAAGGTTATCCCAGAAGAAAGATTCTCAGCATGTGTCGGAAAGAACACTGACTTTTTTAGATCAATTCAGTATCTTTCAATTCAGTTAACTACTCAGTTAACTATTTCTTTTAAAAACAACCTTGAAAACTTCCCTAGTATTTATAACTTAAAAACAAAAAAGCCTTGTTTCTTCCCCAGAAAGATGAGACAGCTGTCCCTTAATTACTACTCTTGTCGTTTGCTTTCTACTAGAGATGTGTTTCAAATTTGAAAACTAATTAGAAATCTTAATTGAATATGGCTTAGAAAAAGGAAAGAAAGTAAAATGATTAACATGAAAACATAAAACAGGGAGGAAAACAGAGAGGGTAATATTACAGCCAGATTGAATAATCACTTATTTTAGAATGAGTTGGTGCCTGAGGAACATGCTTTCTGGCATGAAATTGAACTTTACTGTTTCCTTTTTCAGAAGGAATTTTCGCAACTAAAATGACAATTCTTTTAATTTCTTTAAATTGTTTTCAGGGACTGTATTTTGCTCAGCATAAAAACAATGGATTTTTAAAGTGTTCAAACTGGAGTTAAATCCCTTCTCCCTAACTCATTCTCTGTCTGACCCTGGACAAATTTTCAAAGTGTTCTCAATCTCACTTCACCCGTTAATAAAATGGGTATTTTAAGATGTCCTTTTAAAATATCCATTCTATAGTGTGGTTTCTTTTGCATTCGTCTCTTGACTTACACACTGACTAGATATGTTCAGTTCTAGAAAGAAGGGAAAAAAGAGAAAAAGTGAAAAGGAGCAAAACTAAAGTTGAGAATGTACATTTAATATCTAGCACAGAATATTGCCAATATCATAGATTCAGAAATTGCTTATAGATTCTGTACTTTGGAGGCAAAGACTTAAAGGCAGGATCGTTACTCCTGTTACCTGAGCTATTTGTTGCCTTTTTTTTTTTTTTTTTTTTTTTTACTGTTAGTAGTTTGGATTCTGCTGTCCAGATTGTAATTCCCACTTAAGGGCAGAGTGACATATTGCTTCTGAATTACTCACAGTACTTTGCCTCTGTGCTGCTCATTGATTATTTGTTCAATAATAGGGATAAGAGTTGCTCACGTATTATTTGTTTACTTAGAGTGAGGCAGTGAACTAACAGGGCAGGAAGTAGGTAACCCCGATTGCCCTATCTTCTGGGTTACAAGCACCATGTCTGACATTGGAAACACAACGGGTTATGCCTCCCTGTGGATGATTTCACTCAGCGATAATGTACCCACTTCCTGTTGCTGCTCCATGCCCCCTGCTTCCATTCGACTAGCTAATTTCCTGTTATTTATGCATATTCTACATTTGTAGCTTTAGGTCTCTGTTCACACCACCTCCACTTTCCGTATTTTTCTTCCTTATTTTCTCTCATTTTCCCTCCCTCTTCCCTGCCTCCCTTTCCTTTTATCTGTACCCACCTTTCTGGTGTATAAATCTCTTAAAGTCTGGCCAAATAGCATCTCCTCCATGAAGCAGTGGCAGGTTATCTGTTGAGATAATTATCTTACCCACTTTGCTTTCTGTTTTGTTGTGTGTTGTGTTCAGGCACTGTTTCTTGTTGCCCATTCGTTAGAATATAAGGTGACGCTGAACACAGCGCCATTGAGAGCCCAGCCACATTGTATATTAATGGCTCTTTCCTTTTACCCTCCATTCTATTTTTGTTACCGTTTACCAAACAGCTCAGCAAGGGACTGGACCTCTGACAGTGTTTGCTGCTTGATTGAACACTGGTTTCTGAGTTACTGGTAGCATGAATTTAGGCCATTGAGCACTAGGTTGCAATCACATCAGTCGCGAGTCCAACTGCCTTTCTAAATGTATTCTTACTTGTGACAGCTATGTACCTTGCAGTCAGGAGCCTAGCTCTGCCCCTAGTGGTCAGTTTAGAAAAAACTGACATCTTAACAATAATGAGACTTTCAGTCCATGAACACACTCACACACACACACACACACACACACACACACACACATCTTCATTTGATTTTGTCTTATTTCTTTTATCAGTGTTCTGTAGATTATATCATAAATATTCTGTACATATTTTGTTTGATTTTGTTTCTAACTTTTTGCTTTTTGTCCTATAATAATTGGTACTTTAAAAAAGTTTATTTTTCCATTTTCATAGCTATTTTGTAGACAATTGATTTTTGTATATTGACTTTATATTGCACAACTTCTATAAAATTTTTTCTAGCATTTTTTGGTAGATATTTTTGGCTATTTTCTACACAGGCAATCATGTTGTCTACAAATAGATACAATGTTAATTGTTTCTTTCCAATCTGTATGTCTTTTGTTTTTTCCTTGCCTTACTGCTTTAGTTATGACTTCTGCTGTGAAACTGAAGAGGAAAGATGAGAGTGGAAATTCTTAGCTTATTCCTGTTATTAGCATCAAAGTACTAAGTCTTTTATTTTCTAGTTATGATGGTAACTGTGACACTTTTGTAGATTTCCATAATCAAAGTTCTTCTCTTTCATTCTTAAGTTGCTGAGGGTTTTTTTTGTTTGTTTATTAAACAATTTTCTGAATGAGAGTTTCTTTTTTCTGGATGTTGAATTTTTGTCAGTCACTTTTTTTGCATCTTTGAGATGATCATTGTGTTCAATTTTTGAATGTTGAACTAGCTTTGCATTCCTAGATAAACCCCTCTGTGTACCAGTTCATTCTAGAATGAATTACTTTTATATACTGTTGAATTAGATCTGTTATAGCTAAGCTTTGGTTGATATTTTTTTCTGAGTCAGATTTCATGAGCATGTTTGTATTTTTCTTTTCTTATAGCATCTTTGATTTTGCACTGGGATAATGCTGGCCTCATAAAAGAAATTGGAAATTATTTCCCATTTTTGGTTTTCTCAAAGAGTTTGTATAGATTTTTATTATTTGTTCTTCAAATTTTTAGTACCACTCATCAGGAAAGTCATCTAGCCTAGAGTTTTGTTTGTAGCTTCTAAATATGAATCCAAGTATTGTAGTAGGTACAGGACTATTCAGCTTATATATTTCTTCTTGAGTGAGATTTGGCAGTTTTTGTTCAAACAATTTGTTCAATTTTATATAATTACACTTTATAGTTGATTTTAAATGTTGTGTTACTTTCTGGTGTATAGCAGAGTGATTCAGTTATACATACACATGTATATTCTTTTTCAGATTCTTTTTCATTATGGTTTATTACAATATACTAGTATAGTTCACTCTGCTATATAGTAAGACCTTGTTTAATTGTTACATTATTTTCATATTATTCAGAATATCCCTTTATTATTTAAGTTCTGGTTTGTAGTTGTCTCCTCCTCAATTCTTGATATTGCTAATGTATAGCTTCTCTCTTTTGTCTTGGTCAGTCTGGATAACTTCATCAATTTTATTTATCTTTGATTTATTGAATTTTTTTCAATTGTTTTAATTTTCAATCATATTGATTTCTGCTTTAATTTGTATTATTTCTTCCCTTATGGGAGAATGTAGTCTTTCTAGTTTTACTAGAAAACTAGTTTTACTAGAATGTACTCTTTCTAGTTTCCTAAGGTAACTTGGATCGTAGATTTGAAACTTTTCTAATATTAATATAATACATTTTTATAAGTACATCTATCACTAGTATATTCCACAAATTTTGTTCTTATTCTTTACTTTCATAATTTAAATTATTTTCTAATTACTTTTGTGATGTCCTCTTTGGCCCAGTGGTTAATTTGTATTTTTTAGATACTTTTCTGTTATTGAATTCTAGTTTATTTACATTATGTTCTGAAAATATTCATATATGATTTAAATTCTTTTAAACTTACCACAGTCTTTTGGCTAATGTCAAAAAATAAGAACTTCTTCAGGTCTGAACTGAAAGAAAACAGGGGAAAATGAAAAGTCACCGCCTGTGGTTTACCTCTTTACATTTTAGTTCCCTCTCACAAATTTCCTGCTTTTATTTTTCAAAATGCACAAGTAGCTTGCTTTTTGTATCTACTTGTAATCAGTGAGGCATATAATATTCAGTTTCCTTGGTCCATTTCTGCTAGAAATGCAATACCTAAAATTTTGCCTATATTTATTTAATCCTCGCCACAATTCATTGAACAGGTGTTACCATTTTCCCAACTTATGATGAGGAAACTAAGGAATGGTTTGATTTAGTTAATTGCCCTAGATCCCAAAGGGGCAGAACCTCGGCAGTCTGGGTCTGGAATAGCTCTCGTCACCACTTTGCTATGTCACTCATGCTAAATTACTGTAACAGTAAGTGCCATTCCTTCCCAGATGGCTCAGCCACAAAGAATCTTCCTGCCAATGCAGGAGACACAGGAGACATGGGTTCAGTCCCTGGGTGGAGAAGGTTCCCTGGAGAAGGACATGGCAACCCACTCCAGTATTCTTGCCTGGAGAATCCCATGGACAGAGGAGCCTGGCGGGCTACAGTCCATAGGATTGCAAAGAATCAGACATGACTGAGGTGATTCAGCATGCATACATACTCTAGCTAATCCTGGATTAGCTCGTACTTTAAAGGGAATTCACTCAATTAATCCATGATTTCTTTAGTTGCATGAGAGGCACCAGAGAAACTAAATGAATTTGCAGGTGGAACAATGGCTTGGAACTTCACTACTCAGCCTTGTTCTTTTTGTTGATATTCTTCCCAATTCAGATTTAACAATTAAATTTTATTTTTTTGAGTGCCTATCGTTTGCTCTTATTGTAGTGCAGTTCTATTGAGTAAATATTTTAAGGTAGAATGTGTGATTGTGTACACATTTGAGTGTAAAGAAACTGCTCTCAGTGAGAGAATTCAGACTTATCATCTGTATGCAGTAAGGAGTATGATGGAGAAATCTTAGTTAGGTCCCACTACATTTTTTGTAGATAACCTCAGGCACTCTATGAACATCTCTAGAGAGTTAGCGCGAAATTGTAATGATCACAAATATGCATTTATTCTTGCCTGTCATAATAAAAAGCAGAAGATAACATTTTAATTAAATTTATTATCTTACTTTGAAATTTCAGATTTCAAAAGAAAATGAGAAATTAATCATCAGAAACCATAGCTAATTCAGTCAATACTAATTTGAACCTGAAATGTAGTCTCAAAAGGAATTCATTTGGTTCTGTGAATGAATAACTTCTGATGTCTGTATTAGAAATGGCCTGAGGATATAGCCAAAGCTTCAGCTTTAGTTTTTCTCAAACACATAGTATTTAACTGGCTTTGGGTGGATGTGTGGGATGTTAAGGACTTTGCAGTATTTGACGTTGCTGAGATAGCACTTCTCAAAGCCCTCTTTAGTACATATGAAGGAAGAATCAACCTCCGTCCAAATTAAACTTCTCTCTGCATGCCTCTGCCTCTTGAGATAGGCTTGAGATGGACTGCTAGGAGCCATTACATTTGGAATATGCAGCTGCCAAATAATAGTATCAGGAGAAAAGCTCTGTCTTCTTAAGTATAGACGGTAGACTCCTGTCCTTTAGATAATTTTCAGATGACAGAGAAGGCCATTTAAAAATACCCAAGCATCTAGTGAATTTCTATAAAACTATCTTGTTCCATTTTTTAAAAACCTCTGCTGTATGATAGCAATTAAAAAGCAAACAAACAATGTATTTAGGGCTGGTAACCAGTTTTACAAGCTTTTGTTAAGTAAGCAAAATGTCATGTGTCACATGAAGTATTTATAGAGAAAAATTTCCTTGAAATTTCAACCTTTTCTGGAACATTCAATGAAAATTCCTATCGTTTGGATGATGTGTGAGTAGCAACCAAAAGTGTCATACTGTGAAGAAAAGAGAAAAGTCAAAAAGAGAAGAGCAAATATTGTATATTAACCCATATCTGTGGAATCTAGAAAAATGGTATGCTGCTGTTGCTGCTAAGTCGCCTCAGTCGTGTCCGACTCTGAGCGATCCCATAGATGGCAGCCCACCAGGCTCTGCCATCCCTGGGATTCTCCAGGCAAGAACACTGGAGTGGGGTGCCATTGCCTTCTCTGAGAAAAATGGTATAGATAATCCTATTTGCAAAGCAGAAATAGAGACACAGATGTAGAGAACAAATGTACGGATGCCAAAAAGGGAGTAGGGTGAATGAGGAGATTGGGATTGACCCAGAAACACTATTGATACCAATGTGTAAAATAGATTACTAATGAGAACATACAGTGTAGCAGAGGGAACTCTATTGAGTGCACCGTGGTGACCTGAATGGGAAGAAAATCCACACAGGAGGGGATTTATGTATACGTATCCTGATTCATTTTGGTGCACAATAGAAACTGACATAGCATTGTAAAGTAACTATGCTCCAATAAAAAATAATTAAAAAAAGAGAAGGTTAAAAGCCCACCTTAGAACAAAAGAACTTCTAACCAACCCCAGGGTGGCTGCTAAGCCTATGGAGCTTTTCTGTCCCACCCCTGGGTCTCAGTGTTCTCATCTCTTAAATGGAATGACCCCTAGTTTCCTAAGTCTCAATTCTGTACTGTGTTAGAACATTTTATCTCAGTGTTTGAAAGAGTGGTTATAGTAGACCTATGTAACCAACCTCTTGGGAAGAGTTGACTGAGATTAAATCAAGCATATTTTACATATTTACTTTGTAATTCTTCAGATTGCTTTCGTTTTTGTGATGACACAGAATACAGTTTAACAAGTCAGGTGGCAGACTTGCTATATTCCCAAAGCCGCTCCAAGTGCTTCCGGTTAGGATCCTTGATTGTTGTTAGAAACTTTAAATTCTCGGCTTCCCTGGTAGTTCAGACAGTAAAGAATCTGCCTGCAGTGCAGGAGACCCAGGTTCAGTCCCCGGGTCAGGAAGATCCCCTGGAAAAGGGAGTGACACCTACTCCAGTATTCTTGTCTGGAGAATCCCATGGACAGAGGAGCCCGGCGGGCTACAGTCCCTGGGTTGCAAAGTCAGACATGACTGAGCAACTAAGATTTTGAAGTCTGGTGCAAATCTGTTGTGGTGCTGAAGTGTTCTGAGTTCTCAGGGTTAAGGATGCCTTATCACCAGAATTGACAGAGCCTCCCTTTCTTACTTCACATACAGTGGAGATCTGTGTCGTTCTTATCCTAAACTGAAGCAAGTGAGCAGCAGGCAGACTGACCTCTGATAGTGAGCCAAAGGCATAAATCTTTGACTTCGCTTGTTCTAGGGAGTTCTCTGTGTTGTTTCTTTGTGTTCTGTCCTTCTGAACATCAATAATTTGCTAGTTTCATCTCATACTCATTGTGATTTAGAATTATTTCTTACCTTATATTTGCCTTAAAGTGGTGGTTCTCAAGCTTGAATATGCATAAGAATCATCTGTGCTACGGTATGAATTCGAATTTAGTAGATCTGGGGTCTGGCTCAAGGTTCTGCATTTCTCACAGGCTTCCGGGTGATGCAGACACCGCAGATCCAAGAACCACATTTGGAGTGGAAAAGCCTTCAAATAATGTTGCTTTTTTGGTTATGTTCTATCCATGTGTCTCCTATCTCATGTCTGTGATGCTTCCTCATGTTAAAGGAAGCATAGCTAACTAATTCAATACTGAGCCCCCAAAGCTGGACTTCTGATCAAAGTGGAGCCCTGACAGCTAACGTCTTTATTACTCTCATGACAAAGCATCACCTCTCCAAACTTAATATTAGTGATAAAACCATACTGATGGCCTGGGGAATTGAATTGTCCTCTGACACAACTGGTTAATTGGTTTTCCTGGGCAGAATCATTGCCCCAGAATGTGCATCTGTTGCTCTGATGAGAGTTATCCTCTATCTGTTGAGGACCTGCATAAGAAGATAGAGAGGATTTTGATTTTAAATATATGCTTGATTTTGTTTTTTAGGTAAAATATTTGCCAACTTATGGCATTTTCTCCAAATAAAAATTTTCCCTGAAGTCATATTTTAAATTCTGCAATAAATTTTGAAAGATGAAATAAGAATAAACCCCTGTTACTGAGAATATGACCTAAATCAAATTCCTTATGCTTATACAGTGGAAGTGAGAAGTAGATTGAAGGGACTAGATCTGATAGAATGCCTGATGAACTATGGATGTAGGTTCTTCACATTGTACAGGAGACAGGGATCAAGACCATCCCCATGGAAAAGAAATGCAAAAAAGCAAAATGGCTGTCTGAGGAGGACTTACAAATAGCTGTGAAAAGAAGAGAAGTGAAAAGCAAAGGAGAAAAGGAAATATATAAGCATCTGAATGCAGAGTTCCAAAGAATAGCAAGGAGAAATAAGAAGCCTTCCTCAGTGATCAATGCAAAGAAATAGAGGAAAACAACAGAATGGGAAAGACTAGGGATGTCTTCAAAAAAATTAGAGATCCCAAGGGAATATTTCTTGTAAAGATGGGCTCAATAAAGGACAGAAATGGTATGGACCTAACAGAAGCAGAAGATATTAAGAAGAGGTGGCAAGAATACACAGAAGAACTGTACAAAAAAGGTCTTCACGACCCAGATAATCATGATGGTGTGATCACTGACCTAGAGCCAGACATCATGGAATGTGAAGTCATGTGGGCCTTAGACAGCATCACTATGAACAAAGCTAGTGGAGGTGGTGGCATTCCAGTTGAGCTATTTCAAATCCTGAAAGATGATGCTGTGAAAGTGCTGCACTCAATATGCCAGCACATTTGGATAACTCAGCAGTGGCCACAGGACTAGAAAAGGTCAGTTTTCATTCCAATCCCAAAGAAAGGCAATGCCAAAGAATGTTCAAACTGCCACACAATTGCACTCATCTCACACACTAGTAAAGTAATGCTCAAAATCCTCAAAGCCAGGCTTCAGCAATATGTGAACCATGAACTTCCTGATGTTCAAGCTCATTTTAGAAAAGGCAGAGGAACTAGAGATCAAATTGCCAACATCCGCTGGATCATCGAAAAAGCAAGAGAGTTCCAGAAAAACATCTATTTCTGCTTTATTGACTATGCCAAAGCCTTTGACTGTGTAGATCACAATAAACTGTGGAAAGTTCTGAAAGAGATGGGAATACCAGACCACCTGACCTGCCTCTTGAGAAACCTCTATTCAGGTCAGGAAGCAACAGTTAGAACTCGACATGGAACCACAGACTGGTTCCAAACAGGAAAAGGAGTATGTCAAGGCTGTATATTGTCACCCTGCTTATTTAACTTCTATGCAGAGTACATTATGAGAAACACTGGGTTGGAAGAAGCACAAGCTGGATTCAAGATTGCCAGGAGAAATATCAGTAACCTCAGGTATGCAGATGACAGGACCCTTATGGCAGAAAGTGAAGAGGAACTAAAAAGCCTCTTGATGAAAGTGAAAGAGAAGAGTGAAAACGTTAGCTTAAAGCTCAACATTGAGAAAACCAGGATTCCATCACTTTATGGGAAATAGATGGGGAGATTTTATTTTGGGGGGCTCCAAAATCACTGCAGATGGTGACTGCAGCCATGAAATTAAAAGACGCTTACTCCTTGGAAGGAAAGTTATGACCAACCTAGATAGCATATTCAAAAGCAGAGACATGACTTTGCCAACAAAGGTCCATCTAGTCAAGGCTATGATTTTTCCTGTGGTCATGTATGAATGTGAGAGTCGGACTGTGAAGGAAGCTGAGCACTGAAGAATTGATGCTTTTGAACTGTGGTACTGGAGAAGACTCTTGAAAGTCCTTTGGACTGCAAGGAGATCCAACTAGTCCATTCTAAAGGAGATCAGTCCTGGGATTTCTTTGGAAGGACTGATCCTAAAGCTGAAACTCCAGTACTTTGGCCACCTCATGCGAAGAGTTGACTCATTGGAGAAGACTCTGATGCTGGGAGGGATTGGGGGCAGGAGGAAAAGGGGACGACAGAGGATGAGATGGCTGGATGGCATCACTGACTCAATGGACATGAGTTTGGGTGAACTCCGGGAGTTGGTGATGGACAGGGAGGCCTAGCATGCTGCAATTCATGAGGTCGCAAAGAGTCAGACACGACTGAGCGACTGAACTGAACTGAACTGAACTGAACTGAAGTATGATCCTGGATGAACAAATGTGAATGAAATTCTCTTGTAGTAATGGTAGCCTTCAAAGCACTCGACATTTCCCATGAGGGGAAACGAGCTGAGAAGGTAGAGGTAAATTCCATCTGGATCGTATTCCTTCTTTCACCTCTTCTTGTCCCCAGATAGCATTTGTCTAATCCACGGAAGTTCAGCCCATCCATGTACATATTTCAAAGTGTGGTTGTTTAGAAGGCTTTAGTGATTGAGTATCCTGAATTATATCTGCTTTATCAGAATGAAGTCCTGGCTCCAGAAGGTTTTGCAATACTAACATGAAGTGAGCAGTTTAGTAGCTTAGTTACTGAAAGGCTATTTGTTGTTCAATCGCTAAGTCGTGTCTGACTCTTTTGCCACCCCATGCACTGTAGCCCGCCAGGCTCCTATCCATGGGATTTCCCAGGCAAGAATTGAACCCGTGGATGAAGATGCAGATTGAACCTGCATCTCTTGCTTGGCTGGCAGATTCTTTACCACTGAGACACTTGGGAAGCCCATGAAAGGTTATACCATCAACATAATATATGTGTGTTAGTTGCTCAGTTGTGTCCAACTCTTTGCAACCCCATGGACTATAGCCTTCCAGGCTCCTCTGTCCATCAAATTCTCCAGGCAAGAATACTGGAGTGGGTAGCCATTTCCTTCTACAGGACAGAACCCATGTCTCCTACATTGCAAACAGGTTCTTTACCACTAGCATCACCTAGGCTACATTCCATCAACATAACAGAAATTTGCTATTCTAGTGTTTTTTTTTTTTTTTTTTTTTGAGTTGGTTCGAAAATAATAATTAATTTGACACATCACATCAAAGCACTGTTTGTAAACCTAAATGAAACTGGCATCAAGCCTTCAAGTACTTTGCCTCTGGACTTCAGCCTGAAGAGGCCAAGAAGCATCTTTAACCAGAGGTTCACTTAGAAACAAAGAACAGCCCATGGTACGATGTCTCACACCCATGTCATCCTGGGATACATCCTAAGCCACAAGAGCCTCTTGTCAAATATCCTGGCCCACTATTGCATTCCCATTTTGCCATGAGCTTAGTTGGCTATGACTCAATCTTCCTTGGATCCTCTCACTTTTGAAAATTACATAAGGTCTTTGGAGTCTTTTTTTTTTTTTTTTTTCCTATGAAAAATAGTCCCACCTGCCTTCTAACTCTTGAGAAAATATTTTGTCTCTTAGTCATAATGGGGACCTGCTTTTCTGCGGTTTTCTGCTACCTTGCTGCCTATTGTAATGAAGACTGGCCACATATACAGAGCCTGGAGGCAGGGAGGGTTACTGTTTTCCAGGTGTCACGAGAGCCCTCCTAAGCTGTTATGCCTGGCTCTGCCATATCTCCACCGCTGTTGATCCTGTTCATTGGCCAAACTCCGGTTCTCTTTACACTTTCCTACCAGACAGAAGGTCTTCTCTTGGCTCATGTATTCTCTTGGGCCATTGCAATGACCATGGGAATAACCTCACCTAGCATCCTTCCTGGCACCAATTCTCTGTCTTATGGAATCTAGTGACCACAAACACCACCCTGTTTTGTCTACCCATTTATCCCATAAAAGTTCCCTGGACTTATCACTTAGGACTAAATTCTTCTCTCAGCTTCCAATATGTCACATCTTTCCCCTTAATGACTTCCCAATCCAACCTAGAAACCTTTCAGCCATGTTAGTATTACATGCCTGGCTTCACCCTTCTCTCACTGCACCTATAGACAGAACCCCAGCACTATATCCACTAAACTGTCCTTCTTTGCCAGGCTGATGAGCTCTGCTGGAGGAAAGTCACACACTTAGATGGAGGTCTCCATGAACCTGTGTCTCCAGGCTCAGATGGACCCATAACTGTCCCACCTACTTGTTCCTCACCCAGTGCTCGGAAAGACCAGCGCAAGATAATCACTCTTCTCAAAGCTCAGTACTCCTCCTATTTCCTCTCAACACATGAACAGAATTTAGTTAAATTCATGAGTATTTATGACATACCAAAGTCACAAAGAAAAATATAGTAGATGTTTTATACCTGTTACCCAGTTTTATTTTTTAAATGAGAGTTCTTTTTTTAAAAAAGTTTCTTGGCTGTGCCACATGCCATGTGGATTCTTAATTCCTCAACCAGGGATCGAACCTGTGCCCCATACATTGTAAGCATGGTCTTAACCACTGGACCACCAGGCAAGTCCTCACTCAGTTCAGTAAATAAAACTTTCTCAGTAGGGTTGAAGACCCCTTTGATCCCCCTCCTGATCACATCTCACATACCCTTCCTCCCAAATATCATAACAATTTTCTTCTAGTGTTTATTGTGCATTTCTCTATGATTAGACTTCACTTTCACACTTTCATGCATTGGAGAAGGAAATGGCAATCCACTCCAGTGTTCTTGCCCGGAGAATCCCAGGGACGGGGGAGCCTGGTGGGCTTCCGTCTATGGGGTCGCACAGAGTCGGACACGACTGAAGCGACTTAGCAGCAGCAGCAGCATACTTATGTGTATGCACCCCTGTGCAATGCAGAACTGGAATATTATTTTATATGTTTTAAAATTTTCTATAAGTGCCATTGTCTTTCTTCCTCTGTCTCTCTCTGTCTGATGGTCCTTTTCACTCTCTTTTCTCTATGCTTTGTGAAGTTATTCAGTGTTGATACTTGAAATAAAAATTCATCCTATATAGAATGAATATACCACATTATATTTTTCTAGTTTCTTATTGATGGGCTTATTTCAATATTTATTATTAGTTGATTCATTGTAAACATCCTTTCAACTGTCTTCTGGTATGCATTTGTTTAAATTTTTATCAAATGTATGCTTCAAAGTAGAATTGCTTTTCAACTTTGCTAGTATTACCAAATTATTTTCCATTATGATTGGAACATCTTCAGTGCATGAAAGTTCCTGTTGTTCCAAATCCTCATTAATATTTGAGGTTTTGAGATTTCAAAATTTTTACTTGTTGATGGTTATGTAATTTTAGCCTGCCTTTCCATGATAACTAGCAAAGTTCAAAATCTCTTAATATGTTTCTTGGCAAATTGTGTTTAATATTTTTGAGTTACTTATTTACATGTTTTGCTAATTTTTTCTCTTGGGTTTGTTTTTTTAACATTCTTAAAATATTCTGGAAACTAAATCTTTATTGGTTATCTTAATTGCACACATTATTTCCTTTTTCTACTTGTTTTAGGTTTTATTTGCTCCTTTTCTAGTTGTAAGGGAAAACTTAGATCACTGATTTGAGATCATTTTTTCTATTATAAGCATTTAATACTCTAAATTTCCCTTCAAACATATTTTGATATGTACTGAGTAATTTCATTCTGATTCTAATGAGTGTGAGTGTGATTTATATATACACACTTGTTTTTATTGTAATTCTCTTCAATTTGTTAAGGTTTGTTTTATGATCTAGGATATAATCTTAGTGAATATTCAATATATACTTTGAAATACATACATATATTCTGTTGCTGTTGAATTCATTGTATTATAAATGTCAATTAGGTCAAGTTGTTGGCAGTGTTATTAAGTCTACTATATCCTCACTGATTTATGTTTACTTTTTGTGTCCATTACTGAGAGAGGGATGTTGATATCTCCAAGCATATCATTGAAGAGTTGTCTGTTTCTCCGTTTAGTTAAGTTTTTGCCTCATGCATTATGAAGCTTTGCTGTTAGGCACATGTGTGTAATGTACCTTTTGCTATTGCTTGATATGAAATCTATTTTAATTATATTAATATAGTCACTCCAGCTTTCTTTTGATTAATGTTTGCATGGTTTACATTTTTTAATCCTTTTACTTTAACCTATGTATATCATTCTATTTAAATATAACTATGAAGCATATATTTCATTTTCAGTTCAGTTCAGTCGCTCAGTCTTTGCAACTCCATGGACTGCAGCACACCAAGCCTCTCTATCCATCACCAACTCCCAGAGCTTATTCAAACTCATGTTCATTGAGTCGGTGATGCCATCCAACCATCTCATCCTCTGTTATCCGCTTCTCCTCCCACCCTCAATCTTTCCCAGCATCAGGGTCTTTTCAAATGAGTCAGCTCTTCTCATCAGGTGGCCGAAGTATTGGAGTTTCAGCTTCAGCATCAGTCCTTCCAATGAATATTCAGGACTGATTTCCTTTAGGATGGACTGGTTGGATCTCCTTGAAGTCCAAGAGACTCTCAAGAGTCTTCTCCAACACCACAGTTCAAAAGCATCAGTTCTTCAGCGCTCAGCTTTTAGTCCAACTCTCACATCCATACATGACTACTGGAAAAATATATACATTTCACATTTATATGAAGCATAAATATAACTATGAAGGGCTTCCCGGGTAGCCCAGCTGGTAAAGAATCTGCCTGCAATGCAGGAGACCCAGGTTTGATCCCTGGGTTGGGAAGATCCCCTGGAGGAAGACATGCAGCCAATTCCAGGATACTCGTCTGGAGAATCCCCACAGACAGAGGAGCTTGCTGTGTTATAGTCCGTGGTGTCATAAAGAGTCGGACACAACTGAGCAACTAAGCATAGAAGAGCATGAAGCATATAGTCAGGACTTACTTTTTATCCAAGCTGATAGTCTCACTCTTTTAATTGAAGTATCTGTGTCTGTATGTATAGATTTTTTTGCATTTAATGTAATTATTGATGTGGTTAGATTAAGAGCAAACAGTCTACTTTTATATATTTTAGTGATATAATTGTATACTATCATTTTAGCGTGAAAATGAAAGTTAAAGTCACTGAGTCATGTCCACCTCTTTGCAACCCCATGGACTGTAGCCCACCAGGCTCCTCAGTCCATGGGGATTCTCCCGGCAAGAATACTGGAGTGGGAGCCATCCTGTTCTCCAAGGGATCTTCCTGACCCAGGGATCAAATGCTGGTCTCCCCCATTGCAGGCAGATTCTTTACCATCTGAGTGACCAGAGAAGCCTATCATTTTAGTGTTACTGATGTTAGTTTTTACATATGCTAGAAGCATACGATATATTGCTACTAATTGTGCTTTAGACCAGTGTTTGGTAGATACTAGTACTCTTGCCTGGAAAATCCATGGACAGAGGAGCCTGGTAGGCTGCAGTCCATGGTGTCGCTAAGAGTTGGACATGACTGAGCGACTTCACTTTCACTCTTCACTTTCATGCATTGGAGAAGGAAATGGCAACCTACTCCAGTGTTCTTGCCTGGAGAATCCCAGGGATGGAGGAGCCTGGTGGGCTGCCGTCTATGGGGTCACCTAGAGTCGGACACGACTGAAGCGACTTAGCAGCAGCAGGAGCAGCAGTCTGCAGGTCAAAAAAACTCTGAATACCAATTAGTTTTGCAAATAAAATATTAGTTTCACATGGCCAGGCCTACCTGTTTATGTATTTTCAGTATTTGCTTTCACACTGTAGCATCAGAGTTGAGTGACGCTGACAGAGACTCAGTGACTCCAAAAGCCTAAAATATTTACTGTCTGTCCTTAACAGGAAAATTATGCCAATCTCTGCTTTGGGAAATTATCTTTTATAGTTACTCACAGTAAGAAAAGATGAAATTAACATTTATTTTCCTTTATACCATTTATAGTGCTCTTCATTTCTTTTGCAGATCCAGATATTTTTCTGTTATGTCATGCTTGAATAACTTCCTTTAGTATTTCTTGCTGTGCAGGTCTGGTTGTAATGAATTTGTCACTTTTTATTTGTCTGGGCAAAAGTCTTTGTCTCTCTGAATTTTTATAGGTTACTTTTACTTTGTATAGAATTTTCGTCTGATAGTTTTTCCTCTTTCAGAACTTTAAATACGTCACTTACATAGTTCTTAAGCAGTCCAAAATGTTTTCTTGTTTCTGTCATTCTATATGTACTTTGCCTTTTTTGCTCTGGTTACCTTAAAATTTTTTTCCTTAACTTTGGTTTTTAGTAGTTTGAATATGATATATGTACAAGTTTGGTTGTTTTTTTTTGCTTGTTTGATTAATAGGGGGTGTGTGTGTATGTGACTCTTCTGCTTAGTGCATTCTGCGCTTCCTAGATCAAGGTTCTGATGTCTTTAAATATTTTTGTCTTTTACATTCCTAGCATCTCCATTTGATTCTTTCCAATAGTTTCTGCTAAAAATATCCATCTGCTCATGCAGGTTGTCTGCCTTTTCCATTACAGTTTTTAATGTATTCTCTTTCTGATAATTCCAACTTCCACATCATATGAGTCTGGTTTTCTTGATCGCTTATTTGCTTTTCTCCTGACTGTTTTTATTGTTGTTGTCTTGAGCTCTTGGGCCTTATGGATAGGGCTTCCTCAGCGATTCTGTCCTTCTCTTAGAAATAGAGGATCTATAATGAAACAATCTCAGGAAACTTTCCCCCACCCGTCTTGTTCCCATCCCCTAATCGCAATGAGTTTTCACCTGTGCCCTGATGGCAACAGTGTTGGCTAATTTTGTTCTGGAGAGAAGCGGGTCCAAGTGATGTGCTGTGTTTTTTCTGCTGCTTGCCTCCCTCAGTCCTGCATTATCAAGGATGCTTTCTTCATATCCTGTTCTGTTCCCAGTCTTTCTCATGAGCCTCTGGTGAGGTTCATGAAGAAAAAAATCTGTTGATGGATACAAACTACCTTTGAGTTTGTGGCTCTCAATACCTATATATGCTCATGGTAACCTACCCTGACCTTTAGTAAGTCATTAAATATTTTGATTGAATTTCCATTTCAAACTTGTTTGGAGCCTAACATCTCTTCTTCTGGTGAAAGACACCTCTGCTTTCTGGAGGAATTTATCTTTGCTAAGAGCTCAGGCTGGTTGGTTGCTTTGAGACCTCAGCTCTCTGCTTACTTAAGGTAAAGTTAAGATTGTATATACTATTCAGCTTTCTCTTGAGTTTCTGGTAGGAGTAATAGTCTTTCCATCCTCATGTAAACAGAAATGGAAAACTTCTGTGTTCCAAATGTATTTTCCCAGTATTTAAATTATCTCACACTTTATATGGTATCTTTTGCTTACAGAATATATTTCTTCTAATGTAGTCAAATTTATTAACATTTTTCTTTATGAACTGTGCTTTTGAAGTGAGGTTGAGACATCTTTACTTACCCAGAGTTCACAAATATGTCCTTTTCTTGAAAAAAAAAAAAAAAAAAAGCTGAAGTCATGGGGCAAATATCCTTAAGTTTCTCTCCGTTACGTGTCAGATCATATCTAATTTTCTATTTACCCCTCCTTTCATTACAGCAGGTACTAGCATCCAGATTTTCCTTGCCCCATCAATCATCTCCTTTCTTCTTAATATTTAATTCCTCTTTATTCTTTTGGTTATGTCCTTTCAGTATTTAAATATGCACACATGTCCCCATTCTTTAAAAAAAGTGCAGTCATCTTTTAACCCAGTGCATTGTTTATCTGAGAAACAATGATGTTGTTGCCCTTGGTCCCTCCTCTCTGCTCTCCCCATCATTGCTGGTCCCTTTCCCGGGTGACATCTCTTCTTGCTGTCTGAAATAGTTTTGTGCCATAAGGTTGAGTCCTCAGTCATCCTTCTTCTCACTGCATGTCCTGGCTTTCTGTGACTTTATGCATCCCTTTGACTTCAACCATTAGTCAACAATAATTGACCAAAAATATATTTTAAGAGCCTTAACATCTCTCCCGTGATCTAGACCCATGTGTTCAGTTGCTTTCTAAATATCTTAAGGCATCTGAGAAACAACATGTTTAAAATCAAACTCATCATCTTTGACTGCAATTCCTTCTTCAAGTTCCCTACATATGAACGAGTTTCTTTCCAAGAGCGTGTTCGTAAGTCCAACAAAGTTAGCCTAGGTACCCAACTAACACAATCAGCTATATAGTACTATACTGTAATAGGTTTTTAATACTTTTCGTGCATAATACATAGAAAACAAACACACACGAAAAAAGAAAACATGTTAAATCTTACAGTACAGTACCTTGAAAAGTACAATAGTATAGCACAACAGCTGGAATACAGCAGCTGACATGGAGTGAACAGGCAAGAAGAGTTACTGAGTGGAGCAGGGAGAGGAGGTGGGAGATGGTTGACCTGAAGGGTCATCAGCAGTAGGAAATAGAGGGCAAGCTGCAATTTCATTCCCATCTGATGCTGATGGAATGCACGTGTGCATCTTTGAGAGTTCACAACTTGAAGGTTCACATGGAGGGGACTTACTGTATTCTACAGATAGCTTAATAGTCCAAACTAGACTGGGTCCCATGTGAAATTTCTGTCTTCCTTTATCTCAACTCTGATATCACATCTAATTCCATCACCAAGTCTAGGTAATTCTATTTAGTAATTGATTTGAATCCAGATACTAATTGGTTTGGATCCAATTTTCTTCTCTAGTTATCTGCTTCTATGTTGGCATGAATTCTTTTTATTATTTTATTTTTCTAGAATATTAGAATTGCCTCCAAACAGGTTGATTTCCTTACTGAGTTGTCACATTCTAGTATATTTTCCTCTTTGACTTTCAATAAGCTTTCTAAAGGGGCTTCTCTTGTGGCTCAGTGGTAAAGAACCCACCTACCAATGCAGGAGATGCAGGTTTGATCCTTGGGTTGGGAAGATGCCCTAGAGAAGGAAATGGCAACGCACTCCACTATTGGGAAATCCCATGGACAGAGGAGCCTGGCAGGCTACAGTCCATAGGGTCGCAAAAGAGTGGGACAGGACTTAGCTACTAAAAAACATCAACAAAAGCTTTCTAAAAATCAAATATAAGTGTGTTATTCTTCTGCTTAAGGTATACTTAATGTGGTTTCTTTCTGCTTTAAGAATTGTTTAGTCTCTGGCTGTTTTAAATTTCTGTGTGGTATGTAAAAACCTCAGTCTATTTTTATGCATGAACTCCAAACCAAAAAGTTTCCAAACAGACCCAGAAAAGGAACTACTGCACCTAACCATAACCCGAGGTAAAGGCTATATTTATCAGCTGGAAATGCTGGGTTTTTACTTTGCCAGTATGGTAGCTGATTTCTTCTGAGGTCTGTGCCTTACTAATAACTATCACACCTGAAATTTGTCCTCAAATGCAGCCAAGGTAGAATAGAAATGAATAGAATCTTAAGAGGTTGTCAAATAATCTTTGTTTCATAGGTCTGGCTCCATACTCTAAAATTGAGTTCATTTTTCAGTTTTGAAAGGGCATGTTTAAAATGGACTATGCTAGTGGGTCTTTGTGGGCATCTTACTTTAGTCCTCTCTGCTGCTGCTAAGTCGCTTCAGTCGTGTCCGACTCTGGGAGACCCCATAGATGGCAGCCCACCAGGCTCCCCCGTCCCTGGGATTCTCCAGGCAAGAACACTGGAGTGGGTTGCCATTGCCTTCTCCCATGCATGAAAGTGAAAAGTGAAAGTGAAGTTGCTCAGTCGTATCTGACTCTTAGCTCTACTCACCCTCAAATTACACAAGTGTGCACAACCCACACACAGAGTTGACATTTGTTAATTACTTACCATTGATGTACAGGTTATTATTTTGCTAGGATTCATCCATATTGCCTTATTTAGATCTCCTTTGCAATTTTTAAAATGACTGATTAGGATTAGGGATTGAGTCTTCGATCAAAGTGTATAGTAAATTTAACAAAATCCATGTATCTGAGTTCCACATACATGGCACTCTTCCACAGATATTAATGCTAATGCACTCCACTAATTGCCGGGAGAAATATCAATAACCTCAGATATGCAGATGATACCACCCTTATGGCAGAAAGTGAAGAGGAACTCAAAAGCCTCTTGATGAAAGTGAAACTGGAGAGTGAAAAGGTTGGCTTAAAGCTCAACATTCAGAAAACGAAGATCATGGCATCTGGTCCCATCACTTCATGGGAAATAGATGGGGAAACAGTGGAAACAGTGTCAGACTTTCTTTTTCTGGGCTCCAAAATCACTGCAGATGGTGACTGCAGCCATGAAATTAAAAGACGCTTACTCCTTGGAAGGAAAGTTATGACCAACCTAGATAGCATATTCAAAAGCAGAGACATCGCTTTGCCAACAAAGGTTTGCCTAGTCAAGGCTATGGTCTTTCCTGTGGTCATGTATGGATGTGAGAGCTGGACTGTGAAGAAGGCTGAGCGCCGAAGAATTGATGCTTTTGAACCGTGTTGTTGGAGAAGACTCTTGAGAGTCCCTTGGACTGCAAGAAGATCCAACCAGTCCATTCTGAAGGAGATCAGCCCTGGGATTTCTTTGGAAGGAATGATGCTAAAGCTGAAACTCCAGTATTTTGGCCACCTCATGCGAAGAGTTGACTCATTGGAGAAGACTCTGATGCTGGGAGGGATTGGGGGCAGGAGGAGAAGGAGACGACAGAGGATGAGATGGCTGGATGGCATCACTGACTCGATGGATGTGAGTCTGAGTGACCTCCGGGAGCTGGTGATGGATAGGGAGGCCTGGCGTGCTGCAGTTCATGGGGTCGCAAAGAGTCGGACACGACTGAGTGACTGATCTGATCTGATCTGAATGCTAATGCATTTGTCATAGGTTCTTGAAAGAATGTGGTACAATAAATATGTGCCTTTCCTATTTATATATTAAAAAGATATCTAAATTTAAATAATCCAACAAGAAAATATTATCTTAATTTAAAATATAATTTTCTACCCCTGTATTACCCCTCCCCCATTCTCTCTCACACTGGAAACTACTAATTTGTTTTCTGTATCTGTGAGTTTGCTTCCTTTTTTTTATTATTGTATTCACTAGTTGGTTGTATTTTTTAGACTTAACATTCAAGTAATATCATACAGTATTTGTTTTCTTCTGTCTGACATTTCACTTCACAAAGTACCCTCCAAGTTCAACCGTGTTGTTTCAAATGGCAAAATTATATGTGTGTGTGTGTGTGTATATATATGTTTATGATTTTCCACAGTGGCTGCACCAGTTTACATTCCCACAAACAGTGTATGAGGGTTCCCTTTTCTCCACATCCTCTCCAACATTTGCTTGTGTTCTTTTTGATGGTAGCCATTCTGACTGGTTTGAGGTAATAGGTCACTGTGGTTTTGATTTGCATTTCCTTAATGATCACTGATGCTTGGCATAGTTTCATGTGCCTATTGGCACATCTGCATCTCCTCTTTGGAAAGAGGGTTTACTCAGATCTCTGTCCATTTTTTAATTGGGTTGTTTGTTTTTGATGTCAAGTTGTATGAGCTGTTCATATATTTTGGATATTAACCCCTTATCAGTCATATCATTTGCAAATGTTTTCTCCCATTCAGTAAGCTGTCTTTTCATCCTGTTGATGGTTTCCTTTAAGTTCAATTAGGTTCCATTTATTTTTGCTTTTTTTTCAATATAGCGGTAGGGAATTAAGGGACACAAACTATTATGTATAAAATAAACTACAAGGATATATAGTACCTCACAGGGAATATAATAGCCAATATTTTATAGTAACTATAGATACAATCAGAGAAGGCAATGGCACCCCACTCAAGTACTCTTGCCTGGAAAATCCCATGGACGGAGGAGCCTGTTAGGCTGCAATCCATAGGGTCGCTAAGAGTCGGACACGACTGAGCGACTTCACTTTGACTTTTCACTTTCATGCATTGGAGAAGGCAATGGCAACCCACTCCAATGTTCTTGCCTGGAGAATCCCAGGGATGGGGGAGCCTGGTGGGCTGCCGTCTATGGGGTCACACAGAGTCGGACACGACTGAAGTGACTTAGCATAGCATAGATACAGTATAATCTTAAACATTGTGAATCATTATGTCATATGCCTGTAATTTATGTAATATTGTACATCAACTATAACTCAATAAAAAATATAATTACCAAATTAATGGATTTGGTCTTATTGATAGTACTATAGCCTTTTACCCCAGCAAGTATTCCTAGTTATATCCTTAGAAGCCAATGTGTATTTATCTGCAAACTTATTGTAATATGTTCTAAAGATTAAAGATGCTCTCTGGATTTAATTTTTGCCAGATGACATTTAAACACTAGAGCTGAATTATAAATGAAGTTGCTTTGTTAAAAACAACAAAGAGTGAGTTTATGAACTTGTGAAGTTGGAAACCAAATCAGTATTCCAAACCAAACTCCATTGCTGCTATCTTATTAAATAGCGTTGGGTAGACGTTTAAAGATTTTTATACATTTTAATTCAGGTGGTAACTTGAATTAAAACAACATTGATTTTTTTTTCCTAATTGATTCTTGATCATGAATAACATACTAAAAATCAAAATGAATCTAATACTATTTGAGTCTGTCTGTGTAACAGGGTATTAAATTTTTGGAGGCTTTCTTTCCCATGCTAATTTTCATCATTTTGCTGTTCCTTTCATTTGCCCTGGAATTTTAGCTTTTTAGAATTATTATTCATTCTGTTCACCGTATATCCCAATCATTAAACATTTAAACTTTGATCAGGCAGAGAAACAAGAGACTATGTATAATGATGAATTTGGAACTTCCCTGAACAACCTGTTAGCTCATCTTGGAAGAAGAGTGTTGTGCCAAATGATCTTAATGTGCTCGTGAATAGTGTTGTAACAAAAGTGGGTAGAGAGATTAGCATAAAGGGCAGTTCTAACGGAAGGAATGATCGTAAGATACATCTTGGCTGAACATCCTAATGCTTTGTCAAGATGCTATCTGCTTTTGCTGCTAAATTAGGTACATATTAATTTAGCAGCTCCTATAACTATGTGCTATTTTACAAAATGAATTAGAAGAGAAAGAATATACCTCTCAGTATTTAGAAGTGTCTCATATGACAGTAAAATGATTACATAGAGAATACCCATTTAACCCAGAGTTTATGATACATTAACTGTGTGGATAGATTCTGAAAATTGGGAGAGGCGGGAAGGAAGTTCATATGAAGGTAGCTGTAGACTCTACCTACCTTGAGTTTTTAGCTTTATACTGAACTCCGAAGTAACTGAGACTTTTCCTGTTGCTGTTTCCTAAATGCAGAATTTCAGAGTGGGAATATCAGGACTTCAGCTGAAACTACGCCTATTTTAAACCAGGAATCTTTGACTGTGGCATTTGGGCACAGACATTGGGGAGATTTAAGGAACTGTGAAGATTGATCATGGAAATCAAAGAGGAAGGAGCATCAGAAGAAGGCCAGAACTTTCTGCCTACCCCCCAGGCAAATGACACTGGGGACTTTCAGTTCACAAGTGAGTATAAATGCACCCCCAAATTAAATAACTTTGTTCCTTTGCACTATTATTTCAGTGTTATAAGTCTATGATACGTCTCTCCTCTTTTATCCTGGGCGAGGTAGATGATAGTCTATGAAGTGGTTCAATATCAAATAGAACCATTGTTCTTGAATGTGTATTAAGAACAGTATATAGTTTCTTTTTTTGTTAAGGATTTTGATCTTTATTTGAAGATCAATTGGAAAACTAAGACAGTACTCGAATTTTGAAAAAATCACTTTGGATGTTGATGGAGATCTGATTGTGGATGCGCAGAGAGGGTCCGAGACACCATTTAGGAGGCTGTTGTTGCACACTTTCAATTGAGCATATTTCTACTCTCATGTGGAATTATTTTTTGAAACCTAGACATTTTCTCTTTAAAATCAAAGACACTTCAGTTGAAAACATTAGGGCACAATGATTACACTAGCTGCTTAGCAGTTGCTGCCATACCTAAGTCACATCAATAGAGCAAGCAAGCTTGGCTATTTGGCTAGGATTAGCATTTGAACATGAACGTTGCTTTTTGTGCTATTCCAGTAATTAAAATCGTTGGAAGAAGTATATGTTTCCTCTCATGCTTAACATTCTACAGTTTGGGTTAGATTGTTTAGCATAAACTTTTTAAAAATTTTATTTATTTTAATTGAAAGCTGATTACTTTACAGTATTGTAGCGGTTTCACCATACATTGACATGAATCAGCCATGGGTTGTGTTTTATTCAAAAGATTCTTGTCCAGTTATTTAGCCCTGGCAAACATATGCCTAACCTCTCATATTTCATTTACATTATAAAAATAATTTTGAGAAAATGATGCTGGTTGGATGAGTTTATTTGAGTAATTTGATTGTCAGAGCTTACAGCAGAATTGTTAATAGCCTTTTAAAAAAACTACAGTATTTGAAATTAATAAAGACCTACCTAATAACTATCAATGTAACCCCTCTTACAAAGTCTAAAATTGTTAATTGTCAGTAGGAAATAAAAGTAAACATAAATGCAAAAAATATGGACTCTGTACATAAAAAACAGATGGTTTTTATACAAAGAGATGGTTCTAACAGTTGTCAATTATTAGTTGAAAAAATTAGTTGAAAAATTAGTTGAAAAATTAGTTGAAAAAATAATGCACAACATAAGAGTTATGAGTTATGTTTTGGGGCAAAATGAAAACTATAGCCTGGAAGACAGCATTTCAGATAGCTCTGAGGAACTGCTCCAAAGAAGCAGGGGGAAAGGTCAGTGTACATGTGACTTTGGTGAAAGAGGAGTACATGCAATCAAGCACATATTTCTGCAGAAGGTTTCTGCTATTCTTGTGAAGATCACTGCTAGTTATGAGGAGCAGATGTCACCATGAAGGATTTTAGTGCTTTTCTAGATATGAGGAGATGCAAGAATTGGGCTTATAAAATTGTCTCCTGAAAATATCTATCTGAAAACCTGTTCTGCCATTTTTGTTTGTTTGTTTGTTTTCCCCAAATCACAGAGTGCTTCATTTATGATCTCTACCCTAAATTCCTTTCAGGGGATACTGAAGGTCAGCAGCTGCAGCAGCTCATGATTTAAGCCTTGCAGAGGTGGATAGCAAGTGCCAGTCTGTAGTGGACACAGTATATTCATGACTAAATGCTAATACATATAAGTTTTATCTGATGAGTGCACCAATAAAGATAAACAAGGAGAAGATTTTTATGATACTTTTTTATTTCTTGGTCACCCATGAGTGGTGAATCCTCAGTCACTCTTTATTTTTGTTGTTGTGCTTACTTTTTGTAGTTTTATTTGGTTTTATATTTTTTATAATCTCTATTTCTGTTTTTCTTTTTTATTGAAGTATAATTGACTTACAATATTATATTAGGTGAAGATGTACAACATAGTGATTTATTATTTTTATAGATTATATTTCATTTGATGATATTGAAAAAAAAAATGGCGATATCCCTAGTCAACCATTCTTGTTTAGGAAGCTCTGAAACAGACTGTGATCTTAATGACTCCATCTACCATTTTATTACTTGCCACAGCCTTACCTTTCTATCTTCTAACCATTAGATGTTCCCATTTCCTTACCTTTGTTCTCAAACTTACTTTCCCTCCCACTTCATCTTAAATCATTTAGCCATGTTAATAGATTTTTTTTAACTGCCAAAAAAGGAAAGAACATTTAATAGAATACTAATTTGAGCTATCAATAAATTGGCAGAATAACTACCATCATCATGTTCTGAGTAACCTAACTAGAAATAGCTCTTTAATTATTTACTATTAGCACAAGGTCAAAGTGGTGTGAAAGAGAAATCTGTTTCAGAGAAGACTTGGATGAGGTCATCCTTTGTGAAGGTTCCATCTCTGTCGACATATATACAAAAGAAACAGAAACAGCTGAAAAATATGTTTTGCATTTTTCATGCCTTACGGAAACAATATTTTTGTTTTATGACCATGGAACTAAATAGAGCAATCAAATCTTTAGCCATATCTAGTTTTGCTATAAATATCTCATCCGGCCCTGAGAATTGACTTGTTGTATGCGTCTGGATGATTAACTGAGTGTATTTGTTCTGTCAAATAATGTGTTTATACATTGTGGGCAGGGAGAGAGTTATATATGTTCACTTGATTTTGATGAGTTAAATATATTCAATCTGAATTTGTGCCTATTATTCATAGGCATTCAGAAGACTCCAAATGAACCACAGTTGGAATTCATCCTTGGTAAGAAATTCTTATTTATTTATAGCTATAAATGTAATAAGCCTTTTGTACATATAATTTACAACTTTAAGTATGTTACTGATATCAATGTTACTTATATCATAATATATTTTCTAACATTTCATGAATATTATTCTGTAAAACAAAAATCATTCTATAAGGTAGGTGTTATTTTCCCCAGTTTATAAGTGAAGAATCTGAGCTATGGAGCAGGTCAGCTTATGACCCAAGAATTGAGGACTTCAGAGGTGATGGGTTTGTATCTGTCAATCAGATCTGCTGACCACAAGTCCTTTGCCCAACACTCATTCTAATACAGTGACAATTTTGTTGCAGATCATGTCTCAAAATCCACGTGTCTAATTACTCACTCCTTGGGCTGTTAACTGGGCTCATGTACAGTTTTCCTTTGTCCTTCTTTGTGATATTTACAAGGTCTGTGCTCCCCTTTTGGTCTCACTCACTCAAAAATATTCCCTTTCTCTTCCATCTTGATATTGTGGAGAGATCCTTGACTTTGAGAATTTTATTTTAATTCAAAGCTTCAACTTGCTTAAGCAACCCTAAGAATCTATCACATGTAGAAATTTGTAAATTTGTCAAAGGATGAATTAAAAATGTACACCCCTACAACAGTGTAAATCAACTACACTTCACTAAAAACAATTTTTGCTTATGTAGCAGTGGTTAAAAAAAATGCATACCCTGAGGCTGGTCCACTACTTAGCTAGTGAGTAGGAACTTGAATTGGGTATGATTGCAAAGTCCTATTAGGGAATTAGTTGCAAAATGGCATTTAAAGGGGGTAAAAATATGGTTCCTATGAACTATTTAGAGAGACTTTTCTTCTTTCGCTGTCCTGAAGTACTTTGAAAGGTTTCTAATATTTTTACATTTATTTGTATGACATTACACCAGATATATTTTAATATTCAAATCATTGAATATTAATACATACATATTTTATGAAGTTATGGGCAAGTTGAAACACATATCTCCACTATCTGTAGTAGTTTGTAGTGATTTGAAGTTCCAATTATTTTAGGAATATATGTATATTTTTATATAATGAAATGTTTCAAATTTACATCTTTCACTCAAAATATTACAATTTGAAGCATAACTTATTGAGAAAACAATCATAATTTTTTTGGTTTTGTTTTCTTTCACTTTCTAATAGGTTTTATTTTTTGTACAGTTTGCAGTTCACACCAAATTTGGACAGAAGATATAGAGGTTTCCTAGGTACTCCCCTGCTCCTACACATGTATAGCCTCCCCCATTACCAACATCCCCCAGCCAGAATGGTACATTTGTTACAGTTGATGAACTTACAGTGACAGATTATTGTCATCCTAAGTCAATAATTTGGGGCTTCCTGGGTGACTCCGTGGTAAAGAACCTGCCTGCCAACGCAAGAGACACAGGAGACCCGGGTTCAGTCCCTGGGTCAAGCAGATTCCCTGGAAAAGGAAGTGGTAACTCACTCCGGTATTCTTGCCTGGAGAATCCCATGGACACAGGAGCCTCGTGGGCTACAGTCCATGGGGTCACAAAGAGTCATACACAACTGAGTGACTGAGCAAGTCCATAATTTACATTAGGCTTCATCCTTGCAGTTATATATTATCTATGGGTTTGGACAATGTATAAACATGTGTTCATCATTATAGGATCATACTTAGTATATTGTCACTGCCTTAAAAGTTTTCTGAGCTCTGCCTATTCATCCCTGTCTTTCCTGCAATGCCTGGCAACCACTGATAAAGATATACTTTATTTATTTATTTATTTGTCTAGAAAATTCTCAGATGTTGTCAAATACAGAAAAAATCCACTTTTCAGAAAGGGAGCCAAGTATCAAAAAAGACCTTGGCACCTCCTGACTCACTAACTATAACTCTTGTTACTTGAGATTTTATTTACTCATCTTTTATTTTTAAGATAATATATTCATTTTTTTAACCTTTCAGCAGGACTTCTGAAAAATGAAGATTTGTTAGACTCATTAAGAGTATTTCAAAACCCAAAGACAGCTTTCTTGCTTGAATCCTGGAGAATAGGGGAAATCTGAATTAGGCAGAAGAAATTGGAGTAGAGGCTGTTAGTCAAGCATGGAGACAGAATGTGTGGACCATATACCTATCTTCTATTTCAATTAAAGTGACCTGTCTTTTTCAAAGACCTAACTATACTAATTGTTTTGAAAGTACAGTCAAGTTTGGGAACAATGCTGTCATCACTTACATTTCTGGCTTGAATCATAGATTTAAGAGGTGAGCAGCTCTGAGAATTTATTCATAAAAATATTTCTCCCATTAAAAAAAACTAACTTTAATTTTCTTTTTTCATATCTATTCAAAAAATACACTAGAATTCTTAACAACAGGTAATTTTATTTTGTCATATGGCAGGACATCCTTGATGAATAAACAAAAGAAAGTTATCTAGAATCTTCAGGGAATTGTGTTGTTGATCCTGGAATATGTATTTCCTAAACTGTTTGTTATACTTCTTAGCACTTAAAAGATCCTTAACTATACCATTTCTTGAGGATTTTTTTTAAACTATTCTTTCAAAGACATCACAGCCAAACCCATGTAGATTTTAGTGTATATTTTTGTCACCATTTTTTTCTTTACCTTTTTTTTAATCTCACAAAATATTCAAGACTTTATCTATCATATAGTTAGCTTCATTTCATAATTAATAAGTGAAAGAGTAATATTTTCTTAAATATTTTTTCATTGTTTAAGAATGTGCATATTTAATTAATGAGAAAGAAAGCAAAGAATCTTACAAAAAATCTAGAAACAAAATGGAATAAAGGATGTAAGAGACTTTTTTCCAACTAATTTTCCAACTAAAATTTTTTTTGGGGTAGATTTTCTTTTATTGAAGTGTAGTTGATTTACAATGTCATGTTAATTTCTACTATACAGAAAAGTGATTCAGTTATACATACATATATATGTATATATGTACATACATTTTAATATATTCTTTTCCATTATAATTTATCTCAGGATATTGAATATATCTCCCTTTGCTATACAATACGACTGTGTTGTTTATCCATCCAAATAATTTTTTTCTTACATTTGATTCTTGATTCTGTACCAAAGTATTCCAATAAATTGAGAGATTCAATGGCTTTACTTTTTAAATTGGGAACAGCTACACTAATTTTGTAGGTGTCATATTATTTTGTATGAGTTACTTTCCATCAAGGATTTGTTTCTGTCTTGTCTATATGTCTATAAAATCATTATATCTTCCTGAAGTTCCTCTGCTACATCTTTATTCAAGTTAATCAGGTGGGAAATGTCTAGGCAATTGAGCAAGCTGATTGGTTAAAAATATCTTGATAGTAAAAGATAAACATGTATTGAAAAGATGAGGATCTCATGCCCATCATCAATAATATTTCTAGTGGTTGACTGCATTTAAATTGCGTGATTCACCTGTACACTTATAGCTCTGCTTCCACATGTCTTTCATTGTTTAACTTGAGTATATAGGCACCCTTTTTATTTTCTAAAAGAGAAAAATAAGTAAAAACCCAAGAGAACACAGATTTTGTTTACAGTTTAATAAAATTGTTTTATTTCAACAAAGCTGGCATTTAAGAAGAGGGATCATTTCTCACAATCAGATAACATTTCTTTCTTGAAGCCATTGTGGGAAATTATATATAGAATTGAGTCATTTGACAAAGATATGAAAGAGAAGAAATTCCTGTGAACAGTTTCTTAAGTTTAGTTCCCTGATTATCCTTATCACATTTATTGTCATGCTTCCATTTACTACCTCCAAAGTCAATAGAATACTTAAAAGAATGTTTCCATATTTTTATATGGATACCACATATATCATGAATCCCAGGCAATAGTCACTAATGCACGTTAATTTGTAGGCGAGAATGACATGTGTGTATGTGCATGTGATTCCTATGTTTTTCATTTAACAGCATGAGGTGACATTCTTGAAATTACTTACATGCTGATGACTGATATCTAATGAAAGCCAAGTGAGCAGTCACAGGGTACATTGAAACACACGTTTTATACACGTCAACAGCCTTGGTGTCAGTGATGATAGGAACATGGGTGCATGGTGGAGGGAGTGAAATCCCTAACAAATGCAAGTAATTCATTCATCTAAATTTTACTGGGAGCATAGAAAACGTAAAAAGTACTCTCAGAAAGTATTAAGTCTTGTGTAGACAGAAACAGGGCAACTCTATAGACTGTGCCTGGGGGAGAAGGAGTTGGTTTGGAGAACAGAGGGCCTATTTGGGGCCTATCTTGGACATAGAGAGTCGAAGAAGGCCTCTGTGTGTCCAAAGAGACTTAGGCAGGGTGTGGAGGCTGATTTGGAAAGTGTCTATACTGAACATAAGACCCAGGTGACTTTCCCAGCCTGAGGACTATAGTAGATATTTACGTAGCAGGTAATAGGGTTGGAAGAATGAGAAGACTGGGGCTCGAGGGTAGTAACTCAGGTTGTTGGTTGTTGGTTTGATCAGGCATGAAACCAAATTATGAGTTGAATTGGTCTTGAAGTGAAAGTGGAAATTGCAAATAGTGCAGGACTGTTTACTGGGCTACTAGAGTGTCAGAGTCAGAATAGGACAGTGGTACTTCACTTTCACTTTTTCGCTTTCATGCATTGGAGAAGGAAATGGCAACCCACTCCAGTTTTCTTGCCTGGAGAATCCCAGGGGCAGGAGAGCCTGGTGGGCTGACATCTATGGGGTCACGCAGAGTCGGACATGACTGAAGTGACCTAGCAGCAGCAGCAGCATCAGCAAGAGAGGGGCTGAGCCAGTGAGTTCCTGCTCCCAGGCTTCTTTTAGTCTCCCTCACCTGCACTGGGACTGGACCTCTAGACGATAGGATCAATCCTGGTGCCTGGGTGTTGCTGAGACTCTAGTGAGTAAGGGTTAGAGAGAGGTGGGATTCAGTGTCAAAAGATTGTTCAATTCCTCGCCTTTTCTGAAGCTGTTTTCTCTTTTAAGAATGATAAAATGATTTTTTTTCCCCAGAGACTTCCTCTTGAATTGAAAAATGCATCAGTTCCTTTCTACAGATTTTATTAGTACAGAAAATAAGACTAATTTGAGGTTCAAATTATTTAATAGATCCTTGCTCTATATCTCTATTTTCTCTAACGTCAATAAACCCATATTGATTTCTATAACTTTATTAGTAATATAGTGAGAACTATATCAGATGAAAATCAATAATAGACAATGCAGAGTTACCTCTGCAATGTAGTCATGAGTCATCATACATTTTCGGATAGCTAATCCTCTTTTTAAAAAATATTTATTTGGCTGCACCAGATCTTAAAATAGTTGCAGCATTTGGGATCTAGTTCCCTGACTGGGGTTTGAACCCAGGACCCTTGCATTGGGAGCATGGAGCCTTAGCCACTGAACCACAAGGGAAGTTCCCTGACAACCCTCTTGATTTCTGTTTGCCCATCTCATTTCTTGACTTTTCTTCAAATACCTCAAATACAGAACCGGTAAAGCAAAGTTTGAGCCACTCCACTTCATCCCCAACTCAGAGTCAATCAGCAGGTGTTGTTTATTTTTTATAGTGAAACATACATATTTTAAAGATGGAAAATTATGTAGTCATTAAAAATCATCTATCGAAAGGATATTTTATTCAACAAGGAAATGTAAGGGTTGTCAAAGCAGGCTAACAAACTGCACATACAAAAAACCCTTATTTAACTGTGTCTGTGTGCACAAAATAATAAGATTGGAAGAACAGGCACGATAGACTTTAATCATGGTTCTCACAACTTGGTAAAATTTCCATTTCCTTTGTTTTGCCTTTCCAGAGGAAAGTATTAAGGTATTTTATTAAATATTCCAAAGTTTCTGCAACATGCTCATATAAATGTCTTAACTGTTCATTTATTTAAATAAACACCTAAATAAGCTGAACAAGAAAAGGGGGCATATTTGAAGGGGTAAAATTCTGCTCTTTGCCTTCAACTAACTCTTAGTATAGCTAAAGAGATCAAACTAGTTTTAGTTTAGTTCAGCCTAAGACTCCTGAAGTCATTAAAAGGATCCTTAAAAGCTAAGCTATTTCTCAGGGTCTCTAAGAATATGAAAAGATCAAGCTAATATGACAAAAAGTGGTCAAAGGCTTTTCAAGGAAGACCTGTGCTTAGTCGCTCAGTCGTGTCTGACTCTGTGACCCCATGGACTGTAGTCCACCAGGCTCCTCTGTCCATGGGGATTCTCCAGGCAAGAATGCTGGAGTGGCTTGCCATGCCCTCCTCCAGGGGATTTTCCCAATCCAGGGATAGCGTCCAGGTCTCCTGCACTGCAGGCAGATTCCTACTATTTGAGCCAGCCAGGTGTCCCCTCCAAGAAGATTTAACTAAAGCCTGTTTGTGAAGGAAGAAAACAGCACTTGAACTGGGAGCAAAGGAGGAATCACATTCTAGACCAGGATAGCAGCAGATGTTTGGTTTAGGACAAGGTAAAGACTCTGAATTCAGAATACACACTCACACCAGGTTCATGCAATAAATACTTTTGTATTATTATACCAATTTATGTATTAAAAGCCAGCCGTCTTGTCTTCCTAGAAGAGAAAATAAAAATCTGTATTCTCAAATAGGTTTCTTGATTCATCTACTTCCTGGTCCTTTGAAATCATGGTATGTACTGAAAAATCAGTGATTCCAAGTACTTTATAGAAAATTATTTCACATTTACTCTCTAAGCCACATCAGTTCTGCCATATATAATGTGACTAAATAAACCAACTGAAGTACACCCTTGTAGAGACTGTTTTCTCTATGGAAATAGAGATTTTTTTTTAAAAAAAGGGTCTGTGGACAGGCAACCCACTATATATCTGGACCAGGTAAATGATGTATAACAGCATAGAATTCAGTCATTAAAACTCATTTCTATCACAGCATAATGTCATGGCACAAAGGCAAGATGTCCTTGGGTTGGTAACTTTAAATATTAGAGTGGCATTCAATAAGGACAAGGAGAATGCTGATTCTACAGGCTTTGTTCTTCTCTTGGATCATACATGTGATTCTATGTACTGATTTTAGATTTTCTATAAATAGCTACTGTATATCTAACAGCCCAGCTAGGGAAAAAAAAAAAAGTCATGTAAATCATGTGATCAGTCTTCTGTGTTCAGAATTTGAAAATGTGTATAAAATATGCCCAAATTGACAAGCTGCACAAAAACTGTCTCATCTCTTTATAGAGGTGGCTTTTATAGCTTGCTAGGGCTTTCATTAACCTGCATGTCAGATCCATTCATAGTTTATGAATTGCTATAAATCAGTCATTGTTTTATATGTTTCTCAGAAAGAAAAAAAAAATTGAGGAAGGCAAACTTGCAAGTTTTCTCCTGTGTTCACACTTCTCCGCTCCTGCTGATCTGTGTTTTATAAATGAACATAAAACTCTGACTTTTTAAAGGCTCCAATGGGAGAATGGAAGATTTTACTCTATCTTTAGTATTTTTACCTTCTATGTGGTATTATAGGTAAGCTAAGGGAATACTAAGCACAGAGGTATATTTTTGTATTTAATCTATTAATAAAAATATTACCTCTTCATATAAGCTGTAGGATGATTTTCAAGCAAGAGAAGCAACTGTTAAGAATGCACTTGCTCTATTTTGTTGCCTCATTATTAAGTTCATGGCCATTTTCCTTATTCCTATAGTGTGATACTTCCCTTATAAAGCATTGCATTCCATTGAACAGTCATTTTGAGGAGCACCTTCTAGGGACAAGGCATTATGGGCACAGTAAAAGCTACTGTTTTTTGAGTACCCACCACGTGCTTCTCTCTTTGCAAACAAGATGCTATGTTTTTCCTACCACAGTTCTACAGGATAATAACATTAAAAATAGCATACAGAGTGAGGTAAGTCAGAAAGAGAAGAACAAATACCATGTATTAACATATATATTAATATATGGAATCTAGAAAAACATTACAGATGGACCTATTTACCGGGCAGGAATACACAGAGAACATATCTGTGGATATGGCGGGGAGGCGAGGGGGATAAAGCTGGTGGGGAGTTGCAGTGTAGCACAAGGAGCTCAGCTCAGTGGTCTGTGATGACCCAGAGGCTGGGCGGGAGGGAGACCCAAGAGGAAGGGGATATGTGTATACACGTGGCTGATTCCGGAGAAGGCAATGGCACGCCACTCCAGTACTCTTGCCTGGAAAATCCCATGGACGGAGGAGCCTGGTGGGCTGCAGTTTATGGGGTTGCTAAGAGTTGGACACGACTGAGCGACTTCACTTTCACTTTTCACTTTCATGCATTGGAGAAGAAAATGGCAACCCACTCCAGTGTTCTTGCCTGGAGAATCCCAGGGACGGGGGAGGCTGGTGGGCTGCCGTCTATGGGGTCGCACAGAGTCGGACACGACTGAAGTGACTTAGCAGCAGCAGCATAGCTGATTCACTTTGTTGAACAGCAAAAACTAACACAACATTGTAAAGCAATTACACTCCAATTAAAAAAATGTGTTGTTGTTCAGTTGCTAAGTCATGTCAGACTCTTTTCGACCCTATGGACTATCTCTCAGAGTCTGCTCAAATTCATGTCCATTGAGTCAGTGATGCCATCCAACCATCTCATCCTCTGTTGCCCCGTTCTTCTGCCCTCAATCTTTCCCAGTATCAGGATCTTTTCCATTGAGTTGGCTCTTCACATCTGGTGGCCAAAATATTGGAACTTCAGCATCAGTCCCTTCATTGAATATTCAGGGTTGATTTCCTGCAAGATTGATTGGTATGATCTCCTTGCAGTCCAAGAGTATTCTCTAGCACCACAATTTGAAAGCATCAAGTCTTCAGCACTCAGCCTTCTTTATGGTTCATCTCTCACATCCATACATGACTACTAGAAAAACCACAACTTTGACTATATGGACCTTTGTTGGCAGAGTGATGTCTCTGCTTTTTAATATGCTGACTAGGTTTGTCTTAGCTTTCCTTCAAAGGAGTGAGTGTGTTTTAATTTCATGGCTGCAGTCACCATCTACAGTGATTTTGGAAACCAAGGAAATAAAATGTTTCACTGATTCTACTTTTTTCCCCTTCTACTTGCCATGGAGTGATAGCAAGTAGATCTCAGATGCCATGATCTTAGTTTTTTGAATGTTGAGTTTTAAGCCAGCTTTTTTCACTCTCCTCTTTCATCCTCATCCAGAGACTCTTTAGTTTCTCTTCACTTTCTGCCATTAAAGTGGTATCATATGCATATCTGAGATTATTGATATTTCACCCAACAATCATGATTCCAGTTTGTGATTCATCCAGGATGGCATTTTGCATGTTGTACTCTGCCAGGAGTTAAATAAGCAAGGTTACAATATACAGCCTTGTCATACTCATTTCCCAATTTTGAACTAGTATGTTGTTCTATGTCTGGTTCTAATGTTGCTTCTTGACATGCATACAGGTTTCTCAGGAGACAAATAAGGTGATCTGGTACTCTCATTTTTAAAAGGATTTTCTTAAAAACTCTGTTAGCCTTTGTCCTGCTTCATTTTGTACTCCAAGGTCAAACTTGTCTGTTATTCCAGGTATCTCTTGACTTCCTGCTTTTGCATTCCAATCCCCTATGATGAAAAGGACATCATTTTCGGTTTTAGTTCTAGAAGATGTTGTAGGTCTTCATGCTATGCTAAGTTGCTTCAGTCATGTCCGACTCTGTGCGACCCCATAGACAGCAGCCCACCAAGCTGTCCCTGGGATTCTCCAGGCAAGAACACTGGAGTGGGTTGCCATTTCCTTCTCCAATGCATGAAAGTGAAAAGTGAAAGTGAAGTCGCTCAGTCGAGTCGGACTCCTAGCGACCCCATGGACTGCAGCCTACCAGGCTCCTCTGTCCATGAGATTTGCCAGGCAAGAGTGCTGGAGTGGGGTGCCATTAGCCTTCTCTGATAGGTCTATCATAGACCCAGTCAACTTCTGCTTCTTCGGCATCAGTGTTTGGGGCACAGGCAGCTTACTGCAATGTTGAATGGTTTCCCTTGAAAATAAACTGAGATCATTCTGTCATTTTTGAGGTTGCACCCAAGTACTGTATTTCAGATTCTTTTATTGACTGTGAAGGCTACTCCATTTCTTCTAAGGGATTCTTGCCCACAGTAGTAGTCATAATGGCCATTTGAGTTAAATTTGCGCATTTCTGTCCATTTTAATTTACTGATTCCTAAGATGTTGATCATTCACCCTTGACATCTCCTGATTGACCACATCCAATTTATCTTGATTCATGGACATGTTCCTATGCAATATTGTTCTTTACAGTATTGGACTTTCAGCACCAGACTCATCTAAAACCGAATGTCATTTCCACTTTGGCCCAGCTGCTTCATTCTTTCTGGAGCTATTAGTAATTGCCCTCTACTCTTCCCCAGTAGCATACAAGACACCTTCAGACCCGGGGGGCTCATTTTCTGGTGTCATATCTTTTTGCCTTTTCATACTTTTCATGGGACTCTGGCAAGAATACTGGAGCAGGTTGCCATTTCCTCCTCCAGTGGACCACATTTTTGTCAGAATTCTCTGCAATGATGATGATCCACCCATCTTGGGTCGCCCTGTATAGCATGGCTCATAGCTTCACTGAGTTACACAGCCCCTTTGCCACAACAAGGCTGTGATCCATGAAGGGGAATTAAAAAAAATAGCTAACATTTATTGGGTGCTTGTTCGTTCAATGTACATTGTTCTAAATAATTTACATATACTATTTAGTTCTCACAATTCCATTTGTAAGATAAATGCTCTATTATCATCTTTGTTTTATAGGAAAATATACTTAGACATAACAATTAAAGTAATTTGAACCCAGCAGTCTCCTATATTATCTCCCATGGAAAGATGAAAAGTCTAAGATTCCCAGTGATCAACTTTCCAAAGATCTTATGGAAGATGAGTGACAGAGACTGACTGACTTTTGTGCGACCTGAAGCT